>JAUMJJ010000025.1:4246363-5661818 GCA_033556795.1 Tapera naevia | reverse complement strand
GGCTGCTTACCCGCTTTTCCCCCCTTCCCGCTTTTTTTCCCAGGGCTGCTTACCCCCTTTTCCCCTCTTCCCGCTTTTCCCAGGGCTGCTTACCCCCTTTTCCCCTCTTCCCGCTTTTCCCCGGGCTGCTTACCCCCTTTTCCCCTCTTCCCGCTTTTCCCAGGGCTGCTTACCCGCTTTTCCCCTCTTCCCGCTTTTCCCAGGGCTGCTTACCCGATTTTCCCCTCTTCCCGCTTTTCCCTGGGCTGCTTACCCGATTTTCCCCTTTTCCCAGGGCTGCTTACCCTCTCTTCCCCATTTCCAAGGGCTGCTTACCCGCTTTTCCCCTCTTTCCCGCTTTTCCCAGGGCTGCTTACCCGCTTTTCCCCCCTTCCCGCTTTTTTTTCCCAGGGCTGCTTACCCGCTTTTCCCCCCTTCCCGCTTTTTTTTCCCAGGGCTGCTTACCCGCTTTTCCCCCCTTCCCGCTTTTTTTCCCAGGGCTGCTTACCCCCTTTTCCCCTCTTCCCGCTTTTTTTTCCCAGGGCTGCTTACCCCCTTTTCCCCCCTTCCCGCTTTTTTTCCCAGGGCTGCTTACCCCCTTTTCCCCCCTTCCCGCTTTTTTTCCCAGGGCTGCTTACCCCCTTTTCCCCCCTTCCCGCTTTTTTTCCCAGGGCTGCTTACCCCCTTTTCCCCTCTTCCCGCTTTTCCCAGGGCTGCTTACCCCGCTTTTCCCCTCTTCCCGCTTTTCCCAGGGCTGCTTACCCGATTTTCCCCTCTTCCCGCTTTTCCCAGGCTGCTTACCCGATTTTCCCCTCTTCCCGCTTTTCCCAGGCTGCTTACCCGATTTCCCCTTTTCCCCGGGCTGCTTACCCCCTTTTCCCCTCTTCCCGCTTTTCCCCGGGCTGCTTACCCGATTTCCCCTTTTCCCAGGGCTGCTTACCCTCTCTTCCCCATTTCCAAGGGCTGCTTACCCGCTTTTCCCCTCTTCCCGCTTTTCCCAGGGCTGCTTACCCGATTTTCCCCTTTTCCCAGGGCTGCTTACCCTCTCTTCCCGCTTTTCCCCGGGCTGCTTACCCGATTTTCCCCTCTTCCCGCTTTTCCCCTCTTCCCGCTTTTCCCCTCTTCCCGCTTTTCCCCTCTTCCCGCTTTTCCCCTCTTCCCGCTTTTCCCCTCTTCCCGCTTTTCCCCTCTTCCCGCTTTTCCCTCTTCCCGCTTTTCCCCTCTTCCCGCTTTTCCCCTCTTCCCGCTTTTCCCCGGCTGCTTTCCCGCTTTTCCCCTCTTCCCGCTTTTCCCCGGGCTGCTTTCCCGCTTTTCCCCTCTTCCCGCTTTTCCCCGGGCTGCTTACCCGCTTTTCCCCTCTTCCCGCTTTTCCCCGGGCTGCTTACCCGCTTTTCCCCTCTTCCCGCTTTTCCCCGGGCTGCTTTCCCGCTTTTCCCCTCTTCCCGCTTTTCCCCGGGCTGCTTACCCGCTTTTCCCCTCTTCCCGCTTTTCCCCGGGCTGCTTACCCGCTTTTCCCCTCTTCCCGCTTTTCCCCGGGCTGCTTACCCGCTTTTCCCCTCTTCCCGCTTTTCCCCGGGCTGCTTACCCGCTTTTCCCCTCTTCCCGCTTTTCCCCGGGCTGCTTACCCGCTTTTCCCCTCTTCCCGCTTTTCCCCGGGCTGCTTACCCGCTTTTCCCCTCTTCCCGCTTTTCCCCGGGCTGCTTACCCGCTTTTCCCTCTTCCCGCTTTTCCCCGGGCTGCTTACCCGCTTTTCCCCTCTTCCCGCTTTTCCCCGGGCTGCTTACCCGCTTTTCCCCTCTTCCCGCTTTTCCCCGGCTGCTTACCCGCTTTCCCCTCTTCCCGCTTTTCCCCGGGCTGCTTACCCGCTTTTCCCCTCTTCCCGCTTTTCCCCGGGCTGCTTACCCGCTTTTCCCCTCTTCCCGCTTTTCCCCGGGCTGCTTACCCGCTTTTCCCCTCTTCCCGCTTTTCCCCGGGCTGCTTACCCGCTTTTCCTCTCTTCCCGCTTTTCCCAGGGCTGCTTACCCCCTTTTCCCCTCTTCCCGCTTTTCCCCGGGCTGCTTACCCCCTTTTCCCCTCTTCCCGCTTTTCCAGGGCTGCTTACCCGCTTTTCCCCTCTTCCCGCTTTTCCCAGGGCTGCTTACCCGATTTTCCCCTCTTCCCGCTTTTCCCTGGGCTGCTTACCCGATTTTCCCCTTTTCCCAGGGCTGCTTACCCTCTCTTCCCCATTTCCAAGGGCTGCTTACCCGCTTTTCCCCTCTTCCCGCTTTTCCCAGGGCTGCTTACCCGCTTTTCCCCCCTTCCCGCTTTTTTTTCCAGGGCTGCTTACCCGCTTTTCCCCCCTTCCCGCTTTTTTTCCCAGGGCTGCTTACCCCCTTTTCCCCTCTTCCCGCTTTTTTTTCCCAGGGCTGCTTACCCCCTTTTCCCCCCTTCCCGCTTTTTTTCCCAGGGCTGCTTACCCCCTTTTCCCCCCTTCCCGCTTTTTTTCCCAGGCTGCTTACCCCCTTTTCCCCTCTTCCCGCTTTTCCCAGGGCTGCTTACCCGCTTTTCCCCTCTTCCCGCTTTTCCCAGGGCTGCTTACCCGATTTTCCCCTCTTCCCGCTTTTCCCAGGGCTGCTTACCCGATTTTCCCCTTTTCCCAGGGCTGCTTACCCCCTTTTCCCCTCTTCCCGCTTTTCCCCGGGCTGCTTACCCGATTTTCCCCTTTTCCCAGGGCTGCTTACCCTCTCTTCCCCATTTCCAAGGGCTGCTTACCCGCTTTTCCCCTCTTCCCGCTTTTCCCAGGGCTGCTTACCCGATTTTCCCCTTTTCCCAGGGCTGCTTACCCCCTTTTCCCCTCTTCCCGCTTTTCCCCGGCTGCTTACCCGCTTTTCCCCTCTTCCCGCTTTTCCCCTCTTCTCCGCTTTTCCCCTCTTCCCGCTTTTCCCCTCTTCCCGCTTTTCCCCTCTTCCCGCTTTTCCCTCTTCCCGCTTTTCCCCGCTTTTCCCCTCTTCCCGCTTTTCCCCTCTTCCCGCTTTTCCCCTCTTCCCGCTTTTCCCCTCTTCCCGCTTTTCCCCTCTTCCCGCTTTTCCCCGGGCTGCTTACCCGCTTTTCCCCTCTTCCCGCTTTTCCCCGGGCTGCTTACCCGCTTTTCCCCTCTTCCCGCTTTTCCCCGGGCTGCTTACCCGCTTTTCCCCTCTTCCCGCTTTTCCCCGGGCTGCTTACCCGCTTTTCCCCTCTTCCCGCTTTTCCCCGGGCTGCTTACCCGCTTTTCCCCCTCTTCCCGCTTTTCCCCGGGCTGCTTACCCGCTTTTCCCCTCTTCCCGCTTTTCCCCGGGCTGCTTACCCGCTTTTCCCCTCTTCCCGCTTTTCCCCGGGCTGCTTACCCGCTTTTCCCCTCTTCCCGCTTTTCCCCGGGCTGCTTACCCGCTTTTCCCCTCTTCCCGCTTTTCCCCGGGCTGCTTACCCGCTTTTCCCCTCTTCCCGCTTTTCCCCGGCTGCTTACCCGCTTTTCCCCTCTTCCCGCTTTTCCCCGGGCTGCTTACCCGCTTTTCCCCTCTTCCCGCTTTTCCCCGGGCTGCTTACCCGCTTTTCCCCTCTTCCCGCTTTTCCCCGGGCTGCTTACCCGCTTTTCCCCTCTTCCCGCTTTTCCCCGGGCTGCTTACCCGCTTTTCCCCTCTTCCCGCTTTTCCCCGGGCTGCTTACCCGCTTTTCCCCTCTTCCCGCTTTTCCCCGGCTGCTTACCCGCTTTTCCTCTCTTCCCGCTTTTCCCCTGGCTGCTTACCCCGCTTTTCCTCTCTTCCCGCTTTTCCCCGGGCTGCTTACCCGCCTTTCCCCTCTTCCCGCTTTTCCCCGGGCTGCTTACCCGCTTTTCCCCTCTTCCCGCTTTTCCCCGGCTGCTTACCCGATTTTCTCCTTTTCCCAGGGCTGCTTACCCTCTCTTCCCGCTTTTCCCCGGGCTGCTTACCCGATTTTCTCCTTTTCCCAGGGCTGCTTACCCTCTCTTCCCGCTTTTCCCCGGGCTGCTTACCCGCTTTTCCCCTCTTCCCGCTTTTCCCCGGGCTGCTTACCCGCTTTTCCCCTCTTCCCGCTTTTCCCCGGGCTGCTTACCCGCTTTTCCCCGGGCTGCTTACCCGCTTTTCCCCCTCTTCCCGCTTTTCCCCGGGCTGCTTACCCGCTTTTCCCCGGGCTGCTTACCCGCTTTTCCCCTCTTCCCCGCTTTTCCCCGGGCTGCTTACCCGCTTTTCCCCGGGCTGCTTACCCGCTTTTCCCCTCTTCCCGCTTTTCCCCGGGCTGCTTACCCGCTTTTCCCCTCTTCCCGCTTTTCCCCGGGCTGCTTACCCGCTTTTCCCCTTTTCCCAGGGCTGCTTACCCGCTTTCCCTCTCCCGCTTTTCCCCGGGCTGCTTACCCGCTTTTCCCCTCTTCCCGCTTTTCCCCGGGCTGCTTACCCGCTTTTCCCCGGGCTGCTTACCCGCTTTTCCCCTCTTCCCGCTTTTCCCCGGGCTGCTTACCCGCTTTTCCCCTCTTCCCGCTTCTTTCCCCGGGCTGCTTACCCGCTTTTCCCCGGCTGCTTAGCCGCTTTTCCCCTCTTCCCGCTTTTCCCGGGCTGCTTAGCCGCTTTTCCCCTCTTCCCCGCTTTTCCCCGGGCTGCTTAGCCGCTTTTCCCCCTCTTCCCCGCTTTTCCCCGGGCTGCTTAGCCGCTTTTCCCCTCTTCCCGCTTTTCCCCGGCTGCTTACTCCCCTCTTCCCGCTATTCCCCTCTTCCCGCTATTCCCCTCTTCCCGCTATTCCCCTCTTCCCGCTTTTCCCCTCTTCCCCGCTTTTCCCCTCTTCCCGCTTTTCCCCTCTTCCCGCTTTTCCCCGGGCTGCTTACCCGCTTTTCCCCTCTTCCCGCTTTTCCCCGGGCTGCTTACCCGCTTTTCCCCGGGCTGCTTACCCGCTTTTCCCCTCTTCCCGCTTTTCCCCGGGCTGCTTACCCCCTTTTCCCCTCTTCCCGCTTTGCCCCGGGCTGCTTACCCCCTTTTCCCCTCTTCCCGCTTTGCCCCGGGCTGCTTACCCCCTTTTCCCCTCTTCCCGCTTTGCCCCGGGCTGCTTACCCCCTTTTCCCCTCTTCCCGCTTTGCCCCGGGCTGCTTACCCCCTTTTCCCCTCTTCCCGCTTTGCCCCGGGCTGCTTACCCCCTTTTCCCCTCTTCCCGCTTTGCCCCGGGCTGCTTACCCCCTTTTCCCCTCTTCCCGCTTTGCCCCGGGCTGCTTACCCCCTTTTCCCCTCTTCCCGCTTTGCCCCGGGCTGCTTGCCCCCTTTTCCCCTCTTCCCGCTTTGCCCCGGGCTGCTTGCCCCCTTTTCCCCTCTTCCCGCTTTGCCCCGGGCTGCTTGCCCCCTTTTCCCCTCTTCCCGCTTTGCCCCGGGCTGCTTGCCCCCTTTTCCCCTCTTCCCGCTTTGCCCCGGGCTGCTTGCCCCCTTTTCCCCTCTTCCCGCTTTGCCCCGGGCTGCTTGCCCCCTTTTCCCCTCTTCCCGCTTTGCCCCGGGCTGCTTGCCCCCTTTTCCCCTCTTCCCGCTTTGCCCCGGGCTGCTTGCCCCCTTTTCCCCTCTTCCCGCTTTGCCCCGGGCTGCTTGCCCCCTTTTCCCCTCTTCCCGCTTTGCCCCGGGCTGCTTGCCCCCTTTTCCCCTCTTCCCGCTTTGCCCCGGGCTGCTTGCCCCCTTTTCCCCTCTTCCCGCTTTGCCCCGGGCTGCTTGCCCCCTTTTCCCCTCTTCCCGCTTTGCCCCGGGCTGCTTGCCCCCTTTTCCCCTCTTCCCGCTTTGCCCCGGGCTGCTTGCCCCCTTTTCCCCTCTTCCCGCTTTGCCCCGGGCTGCTTGCCCCCTTTTCCCCTCTTCCCGCTTTGCCCCGGGCTGCTTGCCCCCTTTTCCCCTCTTCCCGCTTTGCCCCGGGCTGCTTGCCCCCTTTTCCCCTCTTCCCGCTTTGCCCCGGGCTGCTTGCCCCCTTTTCCCCTCTTCCCGCTTTGCCCCGGGCTGCTTGCCCCCTTTTCCCCTCTTCCCGCTTTGCCCCGGGCTGCTTGCCCCCTTTTCCCCTCTTCCCGCTTTGCCCCGGCTGCTTGCCCCCTTTTCCCCTCTTCCCGCTTTTCCCCGGGCTGCTTGCCCCCTTTTCCCCTCTTCCCGCTTTTCCCCGGGCTGCTTGCCCCCTTTTCCCCTCTTCCCGCTTTTCCCCGGGCTGCTTGCCCCCTTTTCCCCTCTTCCCGCTTTTCCCCGGGCTGCTTGCCCCCTTTTCCCCTCTTCCCGCTTTTCCCCGGGCTGCTTGCCCCCTTTTCCCCTCTTCCCGCTTTTCCCCGGGCTGCTTGCCCCCTTTTCCCCTCTTCCCGCTTTTCCCCGGGCTGCTTGCCCCCTTTTCCCCTCTTCCCGCTTTTCCCCGGGCTGCTTGCCCCCTTTTCCCCTCTTCCCGCTTTTCCCCGGGCTGCTTGCCCCCTTTTCCCCTCTTCCCGCTTTTCCCCGGGCTGCTTGCCCCCTTTTCCCCTCTTCCCGCTTTTCCCCGGGCTGCTTGCCCCCTTTTCCCCTCTTCCCGCTTTTCCCCGGGCTGCTTGCCCCCTTTTCCCCTCTTCCCGCTTTTCCCCGGGCTGCTTGCCCCCTTTTCCCCTCTTCCCGCTTTTCCCCGGGCTGCTTGCCCCCTTTTCCCCTCTTCCCGCTTTTCCCCGGGCTGCTTGCCCCCTTTTCCCCTCTTCCCGCTTTTCCCGGGGCTGCTTGCCCCCTTTTCCCCTCTTCCCGCTTTTCCCGGGGCTGCTTGCCCCCTTTTCCCCTCTTCCCGCTTTTCCCCGGGCTGCTTGCCCCCTTTTCCCCTCTTCCCGCTTTTCCCCGGGCTGCTTGCCCCCTTTTCCCCTCTTCCCGCTTTTCCCCGGGCTGCTTGCCCCCTTTTCCCCTCTTCCCGCTTTTCCCCGGGCTGCTTGCCCCCTTTTCCCCTCTTCCCGCTTTTCCCCGGGCTGCTTGCCCCCTTTTCCCCTCTTCCCGCTTTTCCCCGGGCTGCTTGCCCCCTTTTCCCCTCTTCCCGCTTTTCCCCGGGCTGCTTGCCCCCTTTTCCCCTCTTCCCGCTTTTCCCCGGGCTGCTTGCCCCCTTTTCCCCTCTTCCCGCTTTTCCCCGGGCTGCTTGCCCCCTTTTCCCCTCTTCCCGCTTTTCCCCGGGCTGCTTGCCCCCTTTTCCCCTCTTCCCGCTTTTCCCCGGGCTGCTTACCCCCTTTTCCCCTCTTCCCGCTTTTCCCCGGGCTGCTTACCCGCTTTTCCCCTCTTCCCGCTTTTCCCCGGGCTGCTTACCCGCTTTTCCCCTCTTCCCGCTTTTCCCCGGGCTGCTTACCCGCTTTTCCCCTCTTCCCGCTTTTCCCCGGGCTGCTTACCCGCTTTTCCCCTCTTCCCGCTTTTCCCCGGGCTGCTTACCCGCTTTTCCCCTCTTCCCGCTTTTCCCCGGGCTGCTTACCCGCTTTTCCTCTCTTCCCGCTTTTCCCCTGGCTGCTTACCCGCTTTTCCTCTCTTCCCGCTTTTCCCCGGGCTGCTTACCCGCCTTTCCCCTCTTCCCGCTTTTCCCCGGGCTGCTTACCCGCTTTTCCCCTCTTCCCGCTTTTCCCCGGGCTGCTTACCCGATTTTCTCCTTTTCCCAGGGCTGCTTACCCTCTCTTCCCGCTTTTCCCCGGGCTGCTTACCCGATTTTCTCCTTTTCCCAGGGCTGCTTACCCTCTCTTCCCGCTTTTCCCCGGGCTGCTTACCCGCTTTTCCCCTCTTCCCGCTTTTCCCCGGGCTGCTTACCCGCTTTTCCCCTCTTCCCGCTTTTCCCCGGGCTGCTTACCCGCTTTTCCCCGGGCTGCTTACCCGCTTTTCCCCTCTTCCCGCTTTTCCCCGGGCTGCTTACCCGCTTTTCCCCGGGCTGCTTACCCGCTTTTCCCCTCTTCCCGCTTTTCCCCGGGCTGCTTACCCGCTTTTCCCCGGGCTGCTTACCCGCTTTTCCCCTCTTCCCGCTTTTCCCCGGGCTGCTTACCCGCTTTTCCCCTCTTCCCGCTTTTCCCAGGGCTGCTTACCCGATTTTCCCCTTTTCCCAGGGCTGCTTACCCTCTCTTCCCGCTTTTCCCCGGGCTGCTTACCCGCTTTTCCCCTCTTCCCGCTTTTCCCCGGGCTGCTTACCCGCTTTTCCCCGGGCTGCTTACCCGCTTTTCCCCTCTTCCCGCTTTTCCCCGGGCTGCTTACCCGCTTTTCCCCTCTTCCCGCTTTTCCCCGGGCTGCTTACCCGCTTTTCCCCGGGCTGCTTACCCGCTTTTCCCCTCTTCCCGCTTTTCCCCGGGCTGCTTAGCCGCTTTTCCCCTCTTCCCGCTTTTCCCCGGGCTGCTTAGCCGCTTTTCCCCTCTTCCCGCTTTTCCCCGGGCTGCTTAGCCGCTTTTCCCCTCTTCCCGCTTTTCCCCGGGCTGCTTACCCGCTATTCCCCTCTTCCCGCTATTCCCCTCTTCCCGCTATTCCCCTCTTCCCGCTATTCCCCTCTTCCCGCTTTTCCCCTCTTCCCGCTTTTCCCCTCTTCCCGCTTTTCCCCTCTTCCCGCTTTTCCCCTCTTCCCGCTTTTCCCCTCTTCCCGCTTTTCCCCGGGCTGCTTACCCGCTTTTCCCCTCTTCCCGCTTTTCCCCGGGCTGCTTACCCGCTTTTCCCCGGGCTGCTTACCCCCTTTTCCCCTCTTCCCGCTTTTCCCCGGGCTGCTTACCCCCTTTTCCCCTCTTCCCGCTTTGCCCCGGGCTGCTTACCCCCTTTTCCCCTCTTCCCGCTTTGCCCCGGGCTGCTTACCCCCTTTTCCCCTCTTCCCGCTTTGCCCCGGGCTGCTTACCCCCTTTTCCCCTCTTCCCGCTTTGCCCCGGGCTGCTTACCCCCTTTTCCCCTCTTCCCGCTTTGCCCCGGGCTGCTTGCCCCCTTTTCCCCTCTTCCCGCTTTGCCCCGGGCTGCTTGCCCCCTTTTCCCCTCTTCCCGCTTTGCCCCGGGCTGCTTGCCCCCTTTTCCCCTCTTCCCGCTTTGCCCCGGGCTGCTTGCCCCCTTTTCCCCTCTTCCCGCTTTGCCCCGGGCTGCTTGCCCCCTTTTCCCCTCTTCCCGCTTTGCCCCGGGCTGCTTGCCCCCTTTTCCCCTCTTCCCGCTTTGCCCCGGGCTGCTTGCCCCCTTTTCCCCTCTTCCCGCTTTGCCCCGGGCTGCTTGCCCCCTTTTCCCCTCTTCCCGCTTTGCCCCGGGCTGCTTGCCCCCTTTTCCCCTCTTCCCGCTTTGCCCCGGGCTGCTTGCCCCCTTTTCCCCTCTTCCCGCTTTGCCCCGGGCTGCTTGCCCCCTTTTCCCCTCTTCCCGCTTTGCCCCGGGCTGCTTGCCCCCTTTTCCCCTCTTCCCGCTTTGCCCCGGGCTGCTTGCCCCCTTTTCCCCTCTTCCCGCTTTGCCCCGGGCTGCTTGCCCCCTTTTCCCCTCTTCCCGCTTTGCCCCGGGCTGCTTGCCCCCTTTTCCCCTCTTCCCGCTTTGCCCCGGGCTGCTTGCCCCCTTTTCCCCTCTTCCCGCTTTGCCCCGGGCTGCTTGCCCCCTTTTCCCCTCTTCCCGCTTTGCCCCGGGCTGCTTGCCCCCTTTTCCCCTCTTCCCGCTTTGCCCCGGGCTGCTTGCCCCCTTTTCCCCTCTTCCCGCTTTGCCCCGGGCTGCTTGCCCCCTTTTCCCCTCTTCCCGCTTTGCCCCGGGCTGCTTGCCCCCTTTTCCCCTCTTCCCGCTTTGCCCCGGGCTGCTTGCCCCCTTTTCCCCTCTTCCCGCTTTGCCCCGGGCTGCTTGCCCCCTTTTCCCCTCTTCCCGCTTTGCCCCGGGCTGCTTGCCCCCTTTTCCCCTCTTCCCGCTTTGCCCCGGGCTGCTTGCCCCCTTTTCCCCTCTTCCCGCTTTGCCCCGGGCTGCTTGCCCCCTTTTCCCCTCTTCCCGCTTTGCCCCGGGCTGCTTGCCCCCTTTTCCCCTCTTCCCGCTTTGCCCCGGGCTGCTTGCCCCCTTTTCCCCTCTTCCCGCTTTGCCCCGGGCTGCTTGCCCCCTTTTCCCCTCTTCCCGCTTTGCCCCGGGCTGCTTGCCCCCTTTTCCCCTCTTCCCGCTTTGCCCCGGGCTGCTTGCCCCCTTTTCCCCTCTTCCCGCTTTGCCCCGGGCTGCTTGCCCCCTTTTCCCCTCTTCCCGCTTTGCCCCGGGCTGCTTGCCCCCTTTTCCCCTCTTCCCGCTTTGCCCCGGGCTGCTTGCCCCCTTTTCCCCTCTTCCCGCTTTGCCCCGGGCTGCTTGCCCCCTTTTCCCCTCTTCCCGCTTTTCCCCGGGCTGCTTGCCCCCTTTTCCCCTCTTCCCGCTTTTCCCCGGGCTGCTTGCCCCCTTTTCCCCTCTTCCCGCTTTTCCCCGGGCTGCTTGCCCCCTTTTCCCCTCTTCCCGCTTTTCCCCGGGCTGCTTGCCCCCTTTTCCCCTCTTCCCGCTTTTCCCCGGGCTGCTTGCCCCCTTTTCCCCTCTTCCCGCTTTTCCCCGGGCTGCTTGCCCCCTTTTCCCCTCTTCCCGCTTTTCCCCGGGCTGCTTGCCCCCTTTTCCCCTCTTCCCGCTTTTCCCCGGGCTGCTTGCCCCCTTTTCCCCTCTTCCCGCTTTTCCCCGGGCTGCTTGCCCCCTTTTCCCCTCTTCCCGCTTTTCCCCGGGCTGCTTGCCCCCTTTTCCCCTCTTCCCGCTTTTCCCCGGGCTGCTTGCCCCCTTTTCCCCTCTTCCCGCTTTTCCCCGGGCTGCTTGCCCCCTTTTCCCCTCTTCCCGCTTTTCCCCGGGCTGCTTGCCCCCTTTTCCCCTCTTCCCGCTTTTCCCCGGGCTGCTTGCCCCCTTTTCCCCTCTTCCCGCTTTTCCCCGGGCTGCTTGCCCCCTTTTCCCCTCTTCCCGCTTTTCCCGGGCTGCTTGCCCCCTTTTCCCCTCTTCCCGCTTTTCCCCGGGCTGCTTGCCCCCTTTTCCCCTCTTCCCGCTTTTCCCCGGGCTGCTTGCCCCCTTTTCCCCTCTTCCCGCTTTTCCCCGGGCTGCTTGCCCCCTTTTCCCCTCTTCCCGCTTTTCCCCGGGCTGCTTGCCCCCTTTTCCCCTCTTCCCGCTTTTCCCCGGGCTGCTTACCCCCTTTTCCCCTCTTCCCGCTTTTCCCCGGGCTGCTTACCCCCTTTTCCCCTCTTCCCGCTTTTCCCCGGGCTGCTTACCCCCTTTTCCCCTCTTCCCGCTTTTCCCCGGGCTGCTTACCCCCTTTTCCCCTCTTCCCGCTTTTCCCCGGGCTGCTTACCCCCTTTTCCCCTCTTCCCGCTTTTCCCCGGGCTGCTTACCCCCTTTTCCCCTCTTCCCGCTTTTCCCCGGGCTGCTTACCCCCTTTTCCCCTCTTCCCGCTTTTCCCCGGGCTGCTTACCCCCTTTTCCCCTCTTCCCGCTTTTCCCCGGGCTGCTTACCCCCTTTTCCCCTCTTCCCGCTTTTCCCCGGGCTGCTTACCCCCTTTTCCCCTCTTCCCGCTTTTCCCCGGGCTGCTTACCCCCTTTTCCCCTCTTCCCGCTTTTCCCCGGGCTGCTTACCCCCTTTTCCCCTCTTCCCGCTTTTCCCCGGGCTGCTTACCCCCTTTTCCCCTCTTCCCGCTTTTCCCAGGGCTGCTTACCCCCTTTTCCCCTCTTCCCGCTTTTCCCAGGGCTGCTTACCCCCTTTTCCCCTCTTCCCGCTTTTCCCAGGGCTGCTTACCCGATTTTCCCCTCTTCCCGCTTTTCCCAGGGCTGCTTACCCGATTTTCCCCTCTTCCCGCTTTTCCCAGGGCTGCTTACCCGATTTTCCCCTTTTCCCAGGGCTGCTTACCCTTTTCTTCCCCATTTCCCAGGGCTGCTTACCCTTTTTTCCCCTCTTCCCGCTTTTCCCAGGGCTGCTTACCCGCTTTTCCTCTCTTCCCGCTTTTCCCCGGGCTGCTTACCCGCTTTTCCCCTCTTCCCGCTTTTCCCAGGGCTGCTTACCCGCTTTTCCCCTCTTCCCGCTTTTCCCCGGGCTGCTTACCCGCTTTTCCCCTCTTCCCGCTTTTCCCCGGGCTGCTTACCCGCTTTTCCCCTCTTCCCGCTTTTCCCCGGGCTGCTTACCCGCTTTTCCCCTCTTCCCGCTTTTCCCCGGGCTGCTTACCCGCTTTTCCTCTCTTCCCGCTTTTCCCCGGGCTGCTTACCCGCTTTTCCTCTCTTCCCGCTTTTCCCCGGGCTGCTTACCCGCTTTTCCTCTCTTCCCGCTTTTCCCCGGGCTGCTTACCCGCTTTTCCTCTCTTCCCGCTTTTCCCCGGGCTGCTTACCCGCTTTTCCTCTCTTCCCGCTTTTCCCCGGGCTGCTTACCCGCTTTTCCTCTCTTCCCGCTTTTCCCCGGGTTGCTTACCCGCTTTTCCCCCCTTCCCGCTTTTCCCCGGGCTGCTTACCCGCTTTTCCCCCCTTCCCGCTTTTCCCCGGGCTGCTTACCCGATTTTCCCCCCTTCCCGCTTTTCCCCGGGCTGCTTACCCGCTTTTCCCCTCTTCCCGCTTTTCCCAGGGCTCCTCACCCGCTTTTCCCCTCTTCCCGCTTTTCCCAGGGCTCCTCACCCCCTTTTCCCCTCTTCCCGCTTTTCCCAGGGCTCCTCACCCCCTTTTCCCCTCTTCCCGCTTTTCCCAGGGCTCCTCACCCCCTTTTCCCCTCTTCCCGCTTTTCCCAGGGCTCCTCACCCCCTTTTCCCCTCTTCCCGCTTTTCCCAGGGCTCCTCACCCCCTTTTCCCCTCTTCCCGCTTTTCCCAGGGCTCCTCACCCCCTTTTCCCCTCTTCCCGCTTTTCCCAGGGCTCCTCACCCCCTTTTCCCCTCTTCCCGCTTTTCCCAGGGCTCCTCACCCCCTTTTCCCCTCTTCCCGCTTTTCCCAGGGCTCCTCACCCCCTTTTCCCCTCTTCCCGCTTTTCCCAGGGCTCCTCACCCCCTTTTCCCCTCTTCCCGCTTTTCCCAGGGCTCCTCACCCCCTTTTCCCCTCTTCCCGCTTTTCCCAGGGCTCCTCACCCCCTTTTCCCCTCTTCCCGCTTTTCCCAGGGCTCCTCACCCCCTTTTCCCCTCTTCCCGCTTTTCCCAGGGCTGCTTACCCCCTTTTCCCCTCTTCCCGCTTTTCCCAGGGCTGCTTACCCCCTTTTCCCCTCTTCCCGCTTTTCCCAGGGCTGCTTACCCCCTTTTCCCCTCTTCCCGCTTTTCCCAGGGCTGCTTAACCCCCTTTTCCCCTCTTCCCGCTTTTCCCAGGGCTGCTTACCCCCTTTTCCCCTCTTCCCGCTTTTCCCAGGGCTGCTTACCCCCTTTTCCCCGGGCTGCTTACCCCCTTTTCCCCTCTTCCCGCTTTTCCCAGGGCTGCTTACCCCCTTTTCCCCTCTTCCCGCTTTTCCCAGGGCTGCTTACCCCCTTTTCCCCTCTTCCCGCTTTTCCCCGGGCTGCTTACCCCCTTTTCCCCTCTTCCCGCTTTTCCCCGGGCTGCTTACCCCCTTTTCCCCTCTTCCCGCTTTTCCCAGGGCTGCTTACCCTCTCTTCCCCATTTCCAAGGGCTGCTTACCCGCTTTTCCCTCCCTCTTCCCGCTTTTCCCAGGGCTGCTTACCCCGATTTTCCCCTTTTCCCAGGGCTGCTTACCCTCTCTTCCCCATTTTTAACGGCTGCTTACCCGCTTTTCCCCTCTTCCCGCTTTTCCCAGGGCTGCTTACCCGATTTTCCCCTTTTCCCAGGGCTGCTTACCCTCTCTTCCCCATTTCCAAGGGCTGCTTACCCGCTTTTCCCCTCTTCCCGCTTTTCCCAGGGCTGCTTACCCGATTTTCCCCTTTTCCCAGGGCTGCTTACCCTCTCTTCCCCATTTCCAAGGGCTGCTTACCCGCTTTTCCCCTCTTCCCGCTTTTCCCAGGGCTGCTTACCCGATTTTCCCCTTTTCCCAGGGCTGCTTACCCTCTCTTCCCCATTTCCAAGGGCTGCTTACCCGCTTTTCCCCTCTTCCCGCTTTTCCAGGGCTGCTTACCCGATTTTCCCCTTTTCCCAGGGCTGCTTACCCTCTCTTCCCCTTTTCCCAGGGCTGCTTACCCTCTCTTCCCCATTTCCCAGGGCTGCTTACCCGCTTTTCCCCTCTTCCCGCTTTTCCCAGGGCTGCTTACCCGATTTTCCCCTTTTCCCAGGGCTGCTTACCCTCTCTTCCCCTTTTCCCAGGGCTGCTTACCCTCTCTTCCCCATTTCCCAGGGCTGCTTACCCGCTTTTCCCCTCTTCCCGCTTTTCCCAGGGCTGCTTACCCGATTTTCCCCTTTTCCCAGGGCTGCTTACCCTCTCTTCCCCATTTCCCAGGGCTGCTTACCCTCTCTTCCCCATTTCCCAGGGCTGCTTACCCGCTTTTCCCCTCTTCCCGCTTTTCCCAGGGCTGCTTACCCGCTTTTCCCCTCTTCCCGCTTTTCCCAGGGCTGCTTACCCGCTTTTCCCCTCTTCCCGCTTTTCCCAGGGCTGCTTACCCGCTTTTCCTCTCTTCCCGCTTTTCCCCGGGCTGCTTACCCGCTTTTCCTCTCTTCCCGCTTTTCCCAGGGCTGCTTACCCGCTTTTCCTCTCTTCCCGCTTTTCCCAGGGCTGCTTACCCGCTTTTCCTCTCTTCCCGCTTTTCCCAGGGCTGCTTACCCGCTTTTCCTCTCTTCCCGCTTTTCCCCGGGCTGCTTACCCGCTTTTCCTCTCTTCCCGCTTTTCCCCGGGCTGCTTACCCGCTTTTCCTCTCTTCCCGCTTTTCCCCGGGCTGCTTACCCGCTTTTCCCCGGGCTGCTTACCCGCTTTTCCCCTCTTCCCGCTTTTCCCCGGGCTGCTTACCCGCTTTTCCCCTCTTCCCGCTTTTCCCCGGGCTGCTTACCCGCTTTTCCCCTCTTCCCGCTTTTCCCCGGGCTGCTTACCCGCTTTTCCCCTCTTCCCGCTTTTCCCCGGGCTGCTTACCCGCTTTTCCTCTCTTCCCGCTTTTCCCCGGGCTGCTTACCCGCTTTTCCCCTCTTCCCGCTTTTCCCGGGCTGCTTACCCGCTTTTCCCCTCTTCCCGCTTTTCCCAGGGCTGCTTACCCGCTTTTCCCCTCTTCCCGCTTTTCCCAGGGCTGCTTACCCGCTTTTCCCCTCTTCCCGCTTTTCCCAGGGCTGCTTACCCGCTTTTCCCCTCTTCCCGCTTTTCCCAGGGCTGCTTACCCGCTTTTCCCCTCTTCCCGCTTTTCCCAGGGCTGCTTACCCGCTTTTCCCCTCTTCCCGCTATTCCCCGGGCTGCTTACCCGCTTTTCCCCTCTTCCCGCTTTTCCCCGGGCTGCTTACCCCCTTTTCCCCTCTTCCCGCTTTTCCCCGGGCTGCTTACCCCCTTTTCCCCTCTTCCCGCTTTTCCCCGGGCTGCTTACCCGCTTTTCCCCTCTTCCCGCTTTTCCCCGGGCTGCTTACCCCCTTTTCCCCTCTTCCCGCTTTTCCCCGGGCTGCTTACCCCCTTTTCCCCTCTTCCCGCTTTTCCCCGGGCTGCTTACCCCCTTTTCCCCTCTTCCCGCTTTTCCCAGGGCTGCTTACCCCCTTTTCCCCTCTTCCCGCTTTTCCCCGGGCTGCTTACCCCCTTTTCCCCTCTTCCCGCTTTTCCCCGGGCTGCTTACCCCCTTTTCCCCTCTTCCCGCTTTTCCCCGGGCTGCTTACCCCCTTTTCCCCTCTTCCCGCTTTTCCCCGGGCTGCTTACCCCCTTTTCCCCTCTTCCCGCTTTTCCCCGGGCTGCTTACCCCCTTTTCCCCTCTTCCCGCTTTTCCCCGGTCTGCTTACCCCCTTTTCCCCTCTTCCCGCTTTTCCCCGGGCTGCTTACCCCCTTTTCCCCTCTTCCCGCTTTTCCCAGGGCTGCTTACCCTCTCTTCCCCATTTCCCAGGGCTGCTTACCCTCTCTTCCCCATTTCCCAGGGCTGCTTACCCGCTTTTCCCCTCTTCCCGCTTTTCCCAGGGCTGCTTACCCGATTTTCCCCTTTTCCCAGGGCTGCTTACCCTCTCTTCCCCATTTCCCAGGGCTGCTTACCCTCTCTTCCCCATTTCCCAGGGCTGCTTACCCGCTTTTCCCCTCTTCCCGCTTTGCCCCGGGCTGCTTACCCCCTTTTCCCCTCTTCCCGCTTTGCCCCGGGCTGCTTACCCTTCCCGCTTTGCCCCGGGCTGCTTACCCCCCTTTTCCCCTCTTCCCGCTTTGCCCCGGGCTGCTTACCCGCTTTTCCTCTCTTCCCGCTTTTCCCCGGGCTGCTTGCCCCCTTTTCCCCTCTTCCCGCTTTTCCCCGGGCTGCTTGCCCCCTTTTCCCCTCTTCCCGCTTTTCCCCGGGCTGCTTGCCCCCTTTTCCCCTCTTCCCGCTTTTCCCCGGGCTGCTTGCCCCCTTTTCCCCCTCTTCCCGCTTTTCCCCGGGCTGCTTGCCCCCTTTTCCCCTCTTCCCGCTTTTCCCCGGGCTGCTTGCCCCCTTTTCCCCTCTTCCCGCTTTTCCCCGGGCTGCTTGCCCCCTTTTCCCCTCTTCCCGCTTTTCCCCGGGCTGCTTGCCCCCTTTTCCCCTCTTCCCGCTTTTCCCCGGGCTGCTTGCCCCCTTTTCCCCTCTTCCCGCTTTTCCCCGGGCTGCTTGCCCCCTTTTCCCCTCTTCCCGCTTTTCCCCGGGCTGCTTGCCCCCTTTTCCCCTCTTCCCGCTTTTCCCCGGGCTGCTTGCCCCCTTTTCCCCTCTTCCCGCTTTTCCCCGGGCTGCTTGCCCCCTTTTCCCCTCTTCCCGCTTTTCCCCGGGCTGCTTGCCCCCTTTTCCCCTCTTCCCGCTTTTCCCCGGGCTGCTTGCCCCCTTTTCCCCTCTTCCCGCTTTTCCCCGGGCTGCTTGCCCCCTTTTCCCCTCTTCCCGCTTTTCCCCGGGCTGCTTGCCCCCTTTTCCCCTCTTCCCGCTTTTCCCCGGGCCGCTTGCCCCCTTTTCCCCTCTTCCCGCTTTTCCCCGGGCCGCTTGCCCCCTTTTCCCCTCTTCCCGCTTTTCCCCGGGCCGCTTGCCCCCTTTTCCCCTCTTCCCGCTTTTCCCCGGGCCGCTTGCCCCCTTTTCCCCTCTTCCCGCTTTTCCCCGGGCCGCTTGCCCCCTTTTCCCCTCTTCCCCGCTTTTCCCCGGGCCGCTTGCCCCCTTTTCCCCTCTTCCCGCTTTTCCCCGGGCCGCTTGCCCCCTTTTCCCCTCTTCCCGCTTTTCCCCGGGCCGCTTGCCCCCTTTTCCCCTCTTCCCGCTTTTCCCCGGGCCGCTTGCCCCCTTTTCCCCTCTTCCCGCTTTTCCCCGGGCCGCTTGCCCCCTTTTCCCCCTCTTCCCGCTTTTCCCCGGGCCGCTTGCCCCCTTTTCCCCTCTTCCCGCTTTTCCCCGGGCCGCTTGCCCCCTTTTCCCCTCTTCCCGCTTTTCCCCGGGCCGCTTGCCCCCTTTTCCCCTCTTCCCGCTTTTCCCGGGCCGCTTGCCCCCTTTTCCCCTCTTCCCGCTTTTCCCGGGGCTGCTTCCCCCTTTTCCCCTCTCCCGCTTTTCCCCGGGCCGCTTGCCCCCTTTTCCCCTCTTCCCGCTTTTCCCCGGGCCGCTTGCCCCCTTTTCCCCTCTTCCCCGCTTTTCCCCGGGCTGCTTGCCCCCTTTTCCCCTCTTCCCGCTTTTCCCCGGGCTGCTTGCCCCCTTTTCCCCTCTTCCCGCTTTTCCCCGGGCTGCTTGCCCCCTTTTCCCCTCTTCCCGCTTTTCCCCGGGCTGCTTGCCCCCTTTTCCCCTCTTCCCGCTTTTCCCCGGGCTGCTTGCCCCCCTTTTCCCCTCTTCCCGCTTTTCCCCGGGCTGCTTACCCCCTTTTCCCTCTTCCCGCTTTTCCCCGGGCTGCTTACCCCCTTTTCCCCTCTTCCCGCTTTTCCCCGGGCTGCTTACCCCCTTTTCCCCTCTTCCCGCTTTTCCCCGGGCTGCTTACCCCCTTTTCCCCTCTTCCCGCTTTTCCCCGGGCTGCTTACCCCCTTTTCCCCTCTTCCCGCTTTTCCCCGGGCTGCTTACCCCCTTTTCCCCTCTTCCCCGCTTTTCCCCGGGCTGCTTACCCCCTTTTCCCCTCTTCCCGCTTTTCCCCGGGCTGCTTACCCCCTTTTCCCCTCTTCCCGCTTTTCCCCGGGCTGCTTACCCCCTTTTCCCCTCTTCCCGCTTTTCCCCGGGCTGCTTACCCCCTTTTCCCCTCTTCCCGCTTTTCCCCGGCTGCTTACCCCCTTTTCCCCTCTTCCCGCTTTTCCCCGGGCTGCTTACCCCCTTTTCCCCTCTTCCCGCTTTTCCCCGGGCTGCTTACCCCCTTTTCCCCTCTTCCCGCTTTTCCCCGGGCTGCTTACCCCCTTTTCCCCTCTTCCCGCTTTTCCCCGGGCTGCTTACCCCCTTTTCCCCTCTTCCCGCTTTTCCCCGGGCTGCTTACCCCCTTTTCCCCTCTTCCCGCTTTTCCCCGGGCTGCTTACCCCCTTTTCCCCTCTCCCGCTTTTCCCCGGGCTGCTTACCCCCTTTTCCCCCCCTCTTCCCCGCTTTTCCCAGGGCTGCTTACCCCCTTTTCCCCTCTTCCCGCTTTTCCCAGGGCTGCTTACCCGATTTTCCCCTCTTCCCGCTTTTCCCAGGGCTGCTTACCCGATTTTCCCCTCTTCCCGCTTTTCCCAGGGCTGCTTACCCGATTTTCCCCTTTTCCCAGGGCTGCTTACCCTTTTTTCCCCATTTCCCAGGGCTGCTTACCCTTTTTTTCCCCTCTTCCCGCTTTTCCCAGGGCTGCTTACCCGCTTTTCCTCTCTTCCCCGCTTTTCCCCGGGCTGCTTACCTGCTTTTCCCCTCTTCCCGCTTTCCCAGGGCTGCTTACCCGCTTTTCCCCTCTTCCCGCTTTTCCCCGGGCTGCTTACCCGCTTTTCCCCTCTTCCCGCTTTTCCCCGGGCTGCTTACCCGCTTTTCCCCTCTTCCCGCTTTTCCCCGGCTGCTTACCCGCTTTTCCCCTCTTCCCGCTTTTCCCCGGGCTGCTTACCCGCTTTTCCTCTCTTCCCGCTTTTCCCCGGGCTGCTTACCCGCTTTTCCTCTCTTCCCACTTTTCCCCGGGCTGCTTACCCGCTTTTCCTCTCTTCCCGCTTTTCCCCGGGCTGCTTACCCGCTTTTCCTCTCTTCCCGCTTTTCCCCGGGTTGCTTACCCGCTTTTCCCCTCTTCCCGCTTTTCCCCGGGCTGCTTACCCGCTTTTCCCCCGTTCCCGCTTTTCCCCGGGCTGCTTACCCGATTTTCCCCCCTTCCCGCTTTTCCCCGGGCTGCTTACCCCCTTTTCCCCTCTTCCCGCTTTTCCCCGGGCTGCTTACCCCCTTTTCCCCTCTTCCCGCTTTTCCCAGGGCTGCTTACCCTCTCTTCCCCATTTCCAAGGGCTGCTTACCCGCTTTTCCCCTCTTCCCGCTTTTCCCAGGGCTGCTTACCCGATTTTCCCCTTTTCCCAGGGCTGCTTACCCTCTCTTCCCCATTTTTAACGGCTGCTTACCCGCTTTTCCCCTCTTCCCGCTTTTCCCAGGGCTGCTTACCCGATTTTCCCCTTTTCCCAGGGCTGCTTACCCTCTCTTCCCATTTCCAAGGGCTGCTTACCCGCTTTTCCCCTCTTCCCGCTTTTCCCAGGGCTGCTTACCCGATTTTCCCCTTTTCCCAGGGCTGCTTACCCTCTCTTCCCCATTTCCAAGGGCTGCTTACCCGCTTTTCCCCTCTTCCCGCTTTTCCCAGGGCTGCTTACCCGATTTTCCCCTTTTCCCAGGGCTGCTTACCCTCTCTTCCCCATTTCCAAGGGCTGCTTACCCGCTTTTCCCCTCTTCCCGCTTTTCCCAGGGCTGCTTACCCGATTTTCCCCTTTTCCCAGGGCTGCTTACCCTCTCTTCCCCTTTTCCCAGGGCTGCTTACCCTCTCTTCCCCATTTCCCAGGGCTGCTTACCCGCTTTTCCCCTCTTCCCGCTTTTCCCAGGGCTGCTTACCCGATTTTCCCCTTTTCCCAGGGCTGCTTACCCTCTCTTCCCCATTTCCCAGGGCTGCTTACCCTCTCTTCCCCATTTCCCAGGGCTGCTTACCCGCTTTTCCCCTCTTCCCGCTTTTCCCAGGCTGCTTACCCGCTTTTCCCCTCTTCCCGCTTTTCCCAGGGCTGCTTACCCGCTTTTCCCCTCTTCCCGCTTTTCCCAGGGCTGCTTACCCGCTTTTCCCCTCTTCCCGCTTTTCCCAGGGCTGCTTACCCGCTTTTCCTCTCTTCCCGCTTTTCCCCGGGCTGCTTACCCGCTTTTCCTCTCTTCCCGCTTTTCCCCGGGCTGCTTACCCGCTTTTCCTCTCTTCCCGCTTTTCCCAGGGCTGCTTACCCGCTTTTCCTCTCTTCCCGCTTTTCCCAGGGCTGCTTACCCGCTTTTCCTCTCTTCCCGCTTTTCCCAGGGCTGCTTACCCGCTTTTCCTCTCTTCCCGCTTTTCCCCGGGCTGCTTACCCGCTTTTCCTCTCTTCCCGCTTTTCCCAGGGCTGCTTACCCGCTTTTCCTCTCTTCCCGCTTTTCCCCGGGCTGCTTACCCGCTTTTCCTCTCTTCCCGCTTTTCCCCGGGCTGCTTACCCGCTTTTCCTCTCTTCCCGCTTTTCCCCGGGCTGCTTACCCGCTTTTCCTCTCTTCCCGCTTTTCCCCGGGCTGCTTACCCGCTTTTCCCCGGGCTGCTTACCCGCTTTTCCCCTCTTCCCGCTTTTCCCCGGGCTGCTTACCCGCTTTTCCCCTCTTCCCGCTTTTCCCCGGGCTGCTTACCCGCTTTTCCCCTCTTCCCGCTTTTCCCCGGGCTGCTTACCCGCTTTTCCCCTCTTCCCGCTTTTCCCCGGGCTGCTTACCCGCTTTTCCCCTCTTCCCGCTTTTCCCCGGGCTGCTTACCCGCTTTTCCTCTCTTCCCGCTTTTCCCCGGGCTGCTTACCCGCTTTTCCCCTCTTCCCGCTTTTCCCCGGGCTGCTTACCCGCTTTTCCCCTCTTCCCGCTTTTCCCAGGGCTGCTTACCCGCTTTTCCCCTCTTCCCGCTTTTCCCAGGGCTGCTTACCCGCTTTTCCCCTCTTCCCGCTATTCCCCGGGCTGCTTACCCGCTTTTCCCCTCTTCCCGCTTTTCCCCGGGCTGCTTACCCCCTTTTCCCCTCTTCCCGCTTTTCCCCGGGCTGCTTACCCCCTTTTCCCCTCTTCCCGCTTTTCCCCGGGCTGCTTACCCGCTTTTCCCCTCTTCCCGCTTTTCCCCGGGCTGCTTACCCCCTTTTCCCCTCTTCCCGCTTTTCCCCGGGCTTCTTACCCCCTTTTCCCCTCTTCCCGCTTTTCCCCGGGCTGCTTACCCCCTTTTCCCCTCTTCCCGCTTTTCCCCGGGCTGCTTACCCCCTTTTCCCCTCTTCCCGCTTTTCCCAGGGCTGCTTACCCCCTTTTCCCCTCTTCCCGCTTTTCCCCGGGCTGCTTACCCCCTTTTCCCCTCTTCCCGCTTTTCCCCGGGCTGCTTACCCCCTTTTCCCCTCTTCCCGCTTTTCCCCGGGCTGCTTACCCCCTTTTCCCCTCTTCCCGCTTTTCCCCGGGCTGCTTACCCCCTTTTCCCCTCTTCCCGCTTTTCCCCGGGCTGCTTACCCCCTTTTCCCCTCTTCCCGCTTTTCCCCGGGCTGCTTACCCCCTTTTCCCCTCTTCCCGCTTTTCCCCGGGCTGCTTACCCCCTTTTCCCCTCTTCCCGCTTTTCCCCGGGCTGCTTACCCCCTTTTCCCCTCTTCCCGCTTTTCCCAGGGCTGCTTACCCTCTCTTCCCCATTTCCCAGGGCTGCTTACCCTCTCTTCCCCATTTCCCAGGGCTGCTTACCCGCTTTTCCCCTCTTCCCGCTTTTCCCAGGGCTGCTTACCCGATTTTCCCCTTTTCCCAGGGCTGCTTACCCTCTCTTCCCCATTTCCCAGGGCTGCTTACCCGCTTTTCCCCTCTTCCCGCTTTTCCCAGGGCTGCTTACCCGCTTTTCCCCTCTTCCCGCTTTTCCCAGGGCTGCTTACCCGCTTTTCCTCTCTTCCCGCTTTTCCCCGGGCTGCTTACCCGCTTTTCCTCTCTTCCCGCTTTTCCCCGGGCTGCTTACCCGCTTTTCCTCTCTTCCCGCTTTTCCCCGGGCTGCTTACCCGCTTTTCCTCTCTTCCCGCTTTTCCCCGGGCTGCTTACCCGCTTTTCCTCTCTTCCCGCTTTTCCCCGGGCTGCTTACCCGCTTTTCCTCTCTTCCCGCTTTTCCCCGGGCTGCTTACCCGCTTTTCCTCTCTTCCCGCTTTTCCCCGGGCTGCTTACCCGCTTTTCCTCTCTTCCCGCTTTTCCCCGGGCTGCTTACCCGCTTTTCCTCTCTTCCCGCTTTTCCCCGGGCTGCTTACCCGCTTTTCCTCTCTTCCCGCTTTTCCCCGGGCTGCTTACCTGCTTTTCCCCGGGCTGCTTACCCGCTTTTCCCCTCTTCCCGCTTTTCCCCGGGCTGCTTACCCGCTTTTCCCCTCTTCCCGCTTTTCCCCGGGCTGCTTACCCGCTTTTCCCCTCTTCCCGCTTTTCCCCGGGCTGCTTACCCGCTTTTCCCCTCTTCCCGCTTTTCCCCGGGCTGCTTACCCGCTTTTCCCCTCTTCCCGCTTTTCCCCGGGCTGCTTACCCGCTTTTCCTCTCTTCCCGCTTTTCCCAGGGCTGCTTACCCGCTTTTCCCCTCTTCCCGCTTTTCCCCGGGCTGCTTACCCGCTTTTCCCCTCTTCCCGCTTTTCCCCGGGCTGCTTACCCGCTTTTCCCCTCTTCCCGCTTTTCCCCGGGCTGCTTACCCGCTTTTCCCCTCTTCCCGCTTTTCCCCGGGCTGCTTACCCCCTTTTCCCCTCTTCCCGCTTTTCCCCGGGCTGCTTACCCCCTTTTCCCCTCTTCCCGCTTTTCCCCGGGCTGCTTACCCCCTTTTCCCCTCTTCCCGCTTTTCCCCGGGCTGCTTACCCCCTTTTCCCCTCTTCCCGCTTTTCCCCGGGCTGCTTACCCCCTTTTCCCCTCTTCCCGCTTTTCCCCGGGCTGCTTACCCCCTTTTCCCCTCTTCCCGCTTTTCCCCGGGCTGCTTACCCCCTTTTCCCCTCTTCCCGCTTTTCCCCGGGCTGCTTACCCCCTTTTCCCCTCTTCCCGCTTTTCCCCGGGCTGCTTACCCCCTTTTCCCCTCTTCCCGCTTTTCCCCGGGCTGCTTACCCCCTTTTCCCCTCTTCCCGCTTTTCCCCGGGCTGCTTACCCCCTTTTCCCCTCTTCCCGCTTTTCCCCGGGCTGCTTACCCCCTTTTCCCCTCTTCCCGCTTTTCCCCGGGCTGCTTACCCCCTTTTCCCCTCTTCCCGCTTTTCCCCGGGCTGCTTACCCCCTTTTCCCCTCTTCCCGCTTTTCCCCGGGCTGCTTACCCCCTTTTCCCCTCTTCCCGCTTTTCCCCGGGCTGCTTACCCCCTTTTCCCCTCTTCCCGCTTTTCCCCGGGCTGCTTACCCCCTTTTCCCCTCTTCCCGCTTTTCCCCGGGCTGCTTACCCCCTTTTCCCCTCTTCCCGCTTTTCCCCGGGCTGCTTACCCCCTTTTCCCCTCTTCCTGCTTTTCCCAGGGCTGCTTACCCCCTTTTCCCCTCTTCCCGCTTTTCCCAGGGCTGCTTACCCGATTTTCCCCTCTTCCCGCTTTTCCCAGGGCTGCTTACCCGATTTTCCCCTCTTCCCGCTTTTCCCAGGGCTGCTTACCCGATTTTCCCCTCTTCCCGCTTTTCCCAGGGCTGCTTACCCGATTTTCCCCTCTTCCCGCTTTTCCCAGGGCTGCTTACCCCCTTTTCCCCTCTTCCCGCTTTTCCCAGGGCTGCTTACCCGATTTTCCCCTCTTCCCGCTTTTCCCAGGGCTGCTTACCCGATTTTCCCCTTTTCCCAGGGCTGCTTACCCTTTTTTCCCCATTTCCCAGGGCTGCTTACCCTTTTTTCCCCATTTCCCAGGGCTGCTTACCCGCTTTTCCCCTCTTCCCGCTTTTCCCAGGGCTGCTTACCCGCTTTTCCTCTCTTCCCGCTTTTCCCCGGGCTGCTTACCCGCTTTTCCCCTCTTCCCGCTTTTCCCAGGGCTGCTTACCCGCTTTTCCTCTCTTCCCGCTTTTCCCCGGGCTGCTTACCCGCTTTTCCCCTCTTCCCGCTTTTCCCAGGGCTGCTTACCCGCTTTTCCCCTCTTCCCGCTTTTCCCAGGGCTGCTTACCCGCTTTTCCTCTCTTCCCGCTTTTCCCCGGGCTGCTTACCCGCTTTTCCCCTCTTCCCGCTTTTCCCAGGGCTGCTTACCCGCTTTTCCCCTCTTCCCGCTTTTCCCAGGGCTGCTTACCCGCTTTTCCCCTCTTCCCGCTTTTCCCAGGGCTGCTTACCCGCTTTTCCTCTCTTCCCGGTTTTCCCCGGGCTGCTTACCCGCTTTTCCTCTCTTCCCGCTTTTCCCCGGGCTGCTTACCCGCTTTTCCTCTCTTCCCGCTTTTCCCCGGGCTGCTTACCCGCTTTTCCTCTCTTCCCGCTTTTCCCCGGTCTGCTTACCCGCTTTTCCTCTCTTCCCGCTTTTCCCCGGTCTGCTTACCCGCTTTTCCTCTCTTCCCGCTTTTCCCCGGGCTGCTTATCCGCTTTTCCTCTCTTCCCGGTTTTCCCCGGTCTGCTTACCCGCTTTTCCTCTCTTCCCGCTTTTCCCCGGGCTGCTTACCCGCTTTTCCCCTCTTCCCGCTTTTCCCCGGGCTGCTTACCCGCTTTTCCTCTCTTCCCGCTTTTCCCCGGGCTGCTTACCCGCTTTTCCTCTCTTCCCGCTTTTCCCCGGGCTGCTTACCCGCTTTTCCTCTCTTCCCGCTTTTCCCCGGGCTGCTTACCCGCTTTTCCTCTCTTCCCGCTTTTCCCCGGGCTGCTTACCCGCTTTTCCTCTCTTCCCGCTTTTCCCCGGGCTGCTTACCCGCTTTTCCCCCCTTCCCGCTTTTTTCCCAGGGCTGCTTACCCACTTTTCCCCTCTTCCCCCTTTTCCCAGGGCTGCTTACGCTTTTCCCCTTTCCCTCTTTTCCCAGTGCTGCTTACGCTTTTCCCCTTTTCCCTCTTTTCCCAGTGCTGCTTATGCTGGCAATGGCACATATGCTTGAGGCTCTACACTCTTACAATCCTTTCCTCATACCTACCGCCCATGGCTGGGCTGAGCAGCATTGGACTGAGACAAGCAAACCTGCAAAAAATGTTTCCTACAACACCATTATTTTATCTCATTTCCTGCTCCTCTACTGTCCTTCAACACATCAGATAGACTGCCTTGAGATCTCTCTCAAAACCAGTTGGGTTTCACCCACAAGAATTTGTTCACCTCAGGGTAGTATCTACCTCGCCAAGCCAACCAGAGCAAGACAGGGCCCAGACAGAGAGCCCACTGTCTCAAGTCCCAGTGAAGAATTGCTAAAAATGCACTAAAGTTCCTCAGAAGCATTTATGTCCCTCTAATCAAACGTGAAATACAGATATAGGCTCTTTAGTGCACTGGGGTTTAGGAAACCAAGAGGCACAAGTAGAAATTATTTCACTCCCTTTTTCCTTGCTTTAACTTTAGCTAAGATAGATCAGATTTTTGAGAATAGGAACAACCGAGACATATTCTCTTGCACAAGCACAGATGCCCCTGCAGAGGGAGAGGTGGGTGGACAGGATATGGTCCTGAGCTCTGCAGCTGGCCATGTCAGCACAGGGCTGCACAGCTCCAGCTAGAACCACACAGTGTTACCCCCAACAGCATCTGGGCATGGAAGAATTTATTCTGAACAGCTGTGAGGATCTGGGAAAGGCAAAAAAAAGGTACCTGCAACAGGATAAGAGAAAGAGCTCGATGAGGAAGTCAGCCAAATTAGCTCCAACATGGAACACGAGCTGTTGTTCTCTCCCCTGCATGAGTTCTCTCTCTAAAGAGCAAGCAGCATGTGAGGCAGTTGCTTAGCTACTACACCTGGACTTTACGCAGCTCATAGTATTCCTCTGCCATCTGCTAACGGTATTTCACTGTAAGAGTTCCTAAACTGCCTATACGTGCTGCAAGCGGTGTCTCCTTCCATGCAAACTATTAGCACAATCATGTTGAAACCGAACTGCGTTTGCTATCTATGTTTGGATACATTAGCAGCAAATTGACAGTAACAAATTAAGCTAGGGCTTGCAGTTTCAAGAGACAGGATTTGTGGTTGATGAGTGCTAGGACTGCGTACAATGTATTACTGAGGACAGCCACAGAGGAGCCCATTCTTTAGGTTTTTCTCCCCCCACCCCCCCAAAGAGGTCTGATACTTGGAAATTCTTTAGATATAGACCTTGCGTTTCTCCTTTTTGATAACGCTAGTATAGTTTCCCCTAGATTATCAAGTACCTTGCCTTTCAGTTCCCCTGCACAAAAAAATAGGGATAATTTATAGCACAGCACTGCTTTAGAGCTGTAGAAAATTAGCCTCCCTTTCTGAGTAAAGACAAGTCTCCTGGCTGTGAGCCAATGTCATTGCTGATCAGAGAACAAGATACAAATCATGAGAAGAGATGCCTGCTTTCAGGGCGTCAGCATGTGAAAACAAATAAATGGGGATTTCACTTGCCATCTCTTCTACTTTTCAAAAAGGAGAAGCAAGGATTCTCTTCTCCCCTGCCAGGCTCAATTGTAAATACCCTCAGTCTTTCTTTGCCTGTGAGAGGTGGTAGATGCCCAGTTCCTTTATCCTTTATGCAAGACAGTGTTTCAAATGAGGTGTATCAATTGACTCTTGCTACAAAGGGAAGCAAGGGGAAACATGTTCTGGAACTCACATTTATCCAGCACCATTACTGGGTCAGGAATCAGAACTCCTAGTTCACATGATACTGTGTGAGAGGCATCCGCCTCCCAACACTTATATACATGGGAGTTTGGGAATTTTTTTGTTTCTTTCTTTTTCTTTCCTTCTCTGTAAAAGGAGCTTGTTTATAGTGAAAACACTCCCCTCCCCCCCCCCCCCCCCCCCCCCATTTCATTTACATAAAGACTAACCACATTCTAAATACAGTTTGTATACGTGTGCATGCAGACAGTCACGTGCACAAGTGGAAAGACAGACTGTGCTGGCTGCTTTTGGGGAAGTGGTTGACTGTGTGCTCAGCACAAGAGTCTCACGCTTTCCACCCAGTGGCATTCACCTAGCATGCTGTCTGACACACAGGTAAGAATTATTAGTACATTAAAAGAACTAAAAATTAAAATAGGTATTAAGTAGGTATTAGAGAGGTAGAGCAGAAGACATGGACAGTCATTAAAATTTTGGGAAAGTTCAAAGGAAATGGGTCTTTATCAGTGAAGCAAGATCAGTGTTTGGAAATTGCTCCTGCACATTTGAGACCTGGGCACCTTGAAACAAGAGCAGTCACTTCTCATTTCTCTTTGACCTTGAGTTCATAATTGCTGAAGCAGGGTCAGTGTGTTTGTTAGTAAATGGCAGCCACCAAGCTGAAGATTAAGCCAACATGAAGACTGAATTATCACTCTAGTCTTATAATACATTGGAAAAAAATAGCTAACTAACCTATATTACTAAATAAGGACTAAAGGTTAAAAATGGCATCTTCTGCTCTTTGGGTTTGTGAGGTACCTGCTGCAGTGAAAACAGGATCAGTAATGACTTTAGAATGATACGGCTTATAGCAAAGACAGCAAAGATCTTTCCCAACCCTCTGTACCAGTGGTTTCAAACTCATGGCCTGTGGGCCAAATCCAACCTTCCATCATTTTTATCCGGCCTGGCATCTTGTTTCTACCCAGTGGCAGTACCGAGCTCCTTGTCCCTACACTCTGCCAGTGCTGGTCACACGTGCAGCATCTGTGACGCGTGTTACACTGCAGGAGCAGGAGAACAGCGGGAGCTGTGACTTTGCATCCCTGCTCTATATCAATATAGCTTTGTGTGTGTCTTATTTAAAATGTTTTATAAAATATGCAGAGCATAATGAAAGGATGCTTGAATACTTTGCATCAAGTTCCTCGCTAATTCTGCAGTTTTCTAAGAAGAATTTCAGAACAGTGGAAACTGAAATTTCTATAGTTACACCAATATATGATTCAAGAAATAGATGAACCAGGCCTAGACAACTGGATATTTTTTTTTTTTTTTGAGTTAAAGTGCACCTCAGACATCACTTTTTCCTTCTCTCATGGAGATAAGCCAGCTGTCACCACACAAAAAAAGCCAAGGAAGCTGCTTGGATAAGGCTAAAAGGAGAACCAATGGACTTAATCTGCTGTCTACTCAAATGTGTTTGTAGTTGCAAGCTATAATCTACCACAAACAGCCACATTTAAAGAATGCAATTACATGGAACAAAGCTGATGGCTCTTTCAATGCACAGAGATAATTAGAAAATGGTAACCAGTTGCATCCTATCATTTCTTTGCACCAGAGAAATAAATTGATTATGTGTCAGCTGATTTTCTGTCACACATAAGTGGAGGTACACTTATAAAATCCACTCAAGCCTGCCAGCTCTAGTCCTGATGTTCAAAGTAAAGGCATACAGAAAGCAAATAAGCTGTTTTGGGGATGCTGGGGATGTCCCAAAAACTCCATTTGCTATTGCAGACACTAACATCCAGTATGGGGGAACAGACATTACAGCATCACTGGAGATGTACCAACTTACCCCAGAAACAGGTTACTGTCCAGAGAGTGGGCTGTCAAATGGCTTAACACACTACTTGCACATTAAGGCCAAATCCAAACCAAAAATCTAACAGAGCAGTTTCTGAAAGAGATTGAATTTGATACGCCTTCACATTTTTTGTCATCCTTTTGCACCGAAATTGACATGGTAACACTAAAAGATCTCCCTGCCATTTATCGGGCATTTGTTCCCCATTGCAAAAGCAAGTAACCATACACTGTTCGATGGCTTCCTAGTCCTTTTCCTTTTTAATAACTAGCCTAAGGTTTTTCATTATACATCCAGCCTGCCCAAGAAGAGAACTTGAACAGTTCGGACACATTTCAGAATATTTTTGGTGCAAAGGTGGGCGACATCACTGTGGTTTTCCAGGGGAAAATGGAAAGTAGTTTAGGCTTCAAATTTTGCAGCATCCCAAAAAGCATGCTTAGAAATCACCCAAAACTTACCCTTTAGTAACTAATTTTAGAGGTTTTTGCTACTATTATCAAGTACCCATCATTTACTAGGGAGTAGCTTTTTGACCTGTTGTGGCCAAAAATCACTCCAGTGTCTATTCCTATGTAGCTGAGCTGCCCTCAGTGGTGAAGGAAGGGGTTTGTCATTTGGAGGGAAACAAATAACATTTACTGGACAGAAGATTTTTCAAAGCGTCTTTTTTTTTTCTCCGATCTCAACACAAGAACAAACTAACATCTTTTGTAGTTATATTCCCAGTACATTACATTCTATGAAAATCAGATTCCCTCCCACATTTTAACTGGGGGATAAGTCTTCTAGTAGAGATTGAACTCGCACAGCCAACCCCAAACATTGCACAGGCGTTCTTTATTTTAACAATTCTTCACTGAACTTGTAAAATTTTTAAAAGAAGGATTAGGTAGTTCATTCACAGTAAAAACAAGAACAACTTACCCTGAGAATCTCACATTAAAAATAAACATAGACAAAAACTCACAAAAAAGGGGTCCAAATGGTCCCTTTAAATTCAGATAAATCTTGGCTTACTCCATGCCGTTCAAATTAACAGAGCTACAGGGTTGCACTGCTCTCAGACAGCATCCAGGTGATCAGAACCATCCTTAGGGGCCTCTGGCATCATCAAGGCAGGTCATAGCCTCTGTGGCTGCGGGAGAAACAGTTCTCACAAGCTATCTGGGGCATCACTCGACCTGCAAAGCAGGTGCTGCTTATCTGTGTTGCAAGGCTATGTCCAGAGTGATGACCTTGAAAAGTAATTTTGTTGATCAATATCTGTTAGGGGTGAGATTAAGCAAGAGCACATGGTAGTGGGGAGGCTGCAGAAAAGCTATTAGAGTGGTAAAGACTGCAGTTTTGTAGTGTATTTTATCTTTTATTCTTTGATATCTTGGCTATATTAAGCCTCTATCCATCATATTTGAGAAGTCGTGGCAGTCTGGTGAAGTCACTGTCGACTGGAAAAGGGGAAACAATATTCCCATTTTTAAAATGGGAAGAAAGGAAGATGAGGAACTATGGATCAGCCAGTCTCACCTTCGTGCCCAGTAAGATCATGGAACAGATCCTCCTGGGAACTGTGCAAAGGCACACAGAAAATAAAGAGGTGACTGATGACAGCCAACATGGCTTCATAAAGGACAAATTGTGCCTGACCAATCTGATGGCGTTCTACAACTGTGTTACAGAGTCAGTGGTTGAGGGAAAAGCAACTGATGTCACCTACCTGGACTTGTGCAAAGCATTCAACACTGTCCCACATGACGTCCTTGTCTCTCAATTGTAGAAACATGTATTTGATGGATGGACCACTCTGTGCCTAAAAAGGCTGGATGGTCTCATTCAAAGAGCTGCAGTCAATAGCTTGATGTCCAGGTGGAAACCAGGGATGAATGGTGTTCTACAGAGGTTAGTATTGCAAACGTCCTTGTGGCAGAGACGGACAGCAGGATTCAGGGAACCCTCAGCAAGTTTGCAGGTGACACCAAGCTCTGTGGCATGGTCAAGATACTGGAAGGAAGGGATGCCATCCAGAGGGACCTGGCCAGGATGGAGAGGTGGGTCTGTGAGAATCTCATGAAGTTCAAAAAGGCCAAGGTCCTGCACTTTGGCTGGGGTAATCCCTGCTATCAATGGAGAATGAGGGATGAAAGAATTGAGAGCAGCCTTGCAAAGAAGGACTTGGAGGTACTGGTGGAAAAGCTGGACATAAGATGAAGTTGGGTGTTCACAGCCCAGAATACCAACCATATCCTGAGCTGCATCAAAAGAAGAGTAACCAGCAGGTTGAGGGAAGTAATTCTGCCCCTCTACTCTGCTCCCGTGAGACCTGACCTGCAGTACTGCATCCAGCTCTGGAACCCACAGCACGGGAAGGGGATGGATCTGTTGGAGATGGTCCAGATGAAGGTCACAAAGATGGCCAGAGGGTTGGAGTACTTTCCAGATGAGGACAGGCTGAGAGAGTTGGCGTTGTTAAGCCTAGAGAAGAGAAAGCTCCAGGAAGACCTTATAGCAGCCTTCCAGTACTTTAAGGGGACTTAGAAGAAACTTGGAGAAGAGATTTTTTACAAGAGCATGTAATGGTAGGAGAAAGGATACTGAAAGAGAGCAGGTTTAGATTAGATAAAAGGAAAAATTCCTACACACTGAGGATGGTGAGGCACTGGAGCAGGTTGTCCGGAAGAGTTGTGGAAGCCCAATCCCTGGAACTGTTCAAGGCCAGGTTAGATGAGGTTTTGAGCAACCTTATCTAGTGGAAGGTGTCCCTGGCCATGGCAGCAGGCTTGGAGCTGGATAATCTTTGAGGTCCCTTCCAACCTAAATAATTCTGTGATATCGACTGCTACTGCTGTGCAACTATTTTCATCTTTTTACCTCTCACTCCTATGTATAACAACAGCAACACATGGAGATTGTCTATGCCACAATCCTTTGACCTGGCTAAGAACATGAAAGTGTAACACGCAAAAGCCTGGCCTTGTATCCCAGATGAGGCTCACTTAAACTGGGGAAGAAATAGTACTCACACAGAGAGGGCTAAGCTACCACCTTAGAGAAATGGGAACAGAACAGTTGCAAAGGTCATAACAGGGCATTTCAGAAACAGAAGAAAAGACTTCGCTTTCCTTTACCCTTCCTCCTACACTGAATGCCCTTTCAGAGTCTTCTGTCCATAAGGGACCTGGAGATGACACACCTCAACGACCATTTATCTTCACTTTAACTGACCTCCTGGCTGGCAATAAAATTTAAAAACAGTCTCTCTTGGAGCAAACACTAAATTCCCATTTGGAATCATAGAAAGATTTATTTCAGCTAGGCTGAAATAACTTCAAGATTTTCAGGCAAAGGTGATAGAACCAGAGGAAATTTTGTAGCAAGTATAATCTTAAAAAAAGACTTCACCATCTAAAAAACTTCTTTAAATAAACTTTTTTTTAAAAAAATGCTTGCTTTAAATCTACAAAGAACAAAATCAAATAAAACAGTGCTTGAAAAAGGTATTTGCCAGCTATGGCCGTACAGTCACAGCTTCATTACTGTCGCAAAATGCTTCCTTGCAAGAGATTTTTACTGGCTCTATCTACCTCTCACTTCTCATGCAGAAAGCAGTGTTAAACATAAAATAGAATGGCTACTCTTCAAGAATTGTAATTAAATAAAATAGGAATATAACTAAGGAAATGAGCCCTTTAAGATTCACTTAAGAAATAGCACAGTGGTGCTAGGAATCTACCAAGGACTGTAAATCCTGACTGAAGGGGCTTCCAGAGAGAAATACAAGACTGTTGAAAGTCTTTTCTTCCAGAGGAAATAGGTGATTGATAAAGTGATAAAGGCAGAGAATCAATAGCTTTTCCTACAGGAAAGCCATCCTTTCTTTGGCCCCTATATTTCCAAAGCACGCTGGTGGCCTTACTCACTTCTGATTGTATCCTTTCCTCTTCATTATTCTGCTGTGATTTAGGTTTGGGTTTTTTTTTCCTTCAATCCTACATTGCTCATGTGATGTTATAAGAAGAATATTAGTATCTGGGAACATAAGTACTAGGAATTAATTGCTTCCTTCTTCAAGTAATAAGTGTCTTGAAGAAAGACAGTTCTTCCCAGAAATACCAAGCTGAACTTGAGATGCTGCTGCCAAGGCTTTCCTTACTCTTAAATGACGTAGAATTCAAATCAGCTGTTAGCATCACTACAGATAAAAGCAAATCCATGCCATATGTTAGCAAAAGCTACCTCAGGTATATATTCATTCTTTCACCTTCCAAGGTAAGTGCCAAAACCTCTATTTGCCTCTCCAGGACATTTTCACTCCATCAGAGAAACCAGCTTCTTCATGTTTAAGAGCCACGATAACTCCTAATACTGTACTGGCTGTCTATGTGCTAGGGATGGATACCCCGATTGTGGCTCCAAATCCTATAAAAGCCCCAGATTCACAGCTGACATGGAAATCTGTTCAGCAAGATTACAAAAAAATATATATATTTTCTCCATTAATAGTCAGCTGTCATTGTGACTTACAGTGATGAGGAGGATCACCTTTGCCATATTCTAATTGTGTCATCTGTAATGATTGTGATTGCAAGAACCACAGCAAGTGATCAACCTGTCACATTAAACAAGGAAATGATTTCTTGCTTTGAGATGCAACAGCAGTTTGTACCCACAGCTACTCAGTGTATAGACAGCTTCAGCTTTTAGAAAGCTGCACTGGCATACAGAAGGCAACAACTATGGTATGTTTCCAGCTGAAGGAAACCGGAGTCAAAACAAGTGGCAGACAGGGCAATGACTCTTTACCCTGGCCAAGATGGGGAGGTTACAGAAGTTAAACTACAGAGGTGGCATTTAGGACTTTCATTACTAGTGAGAGATGGTCCCCAGCTCCTCCAGCATTAACCTTTACAGCAAGGCAGGTGGTTTAGGTATGTCTCAAGCTAGAAGAATCTGATGCCTTCAGTGAGCAGAGGCAATATTGTAGAGGATAATTTCCAATATTGTGGAATGAACTTGTCATTATATTTGACCAGAAATGTTTGATCATCTTCTCATCAGAAAGGCTGCTTTGCTGGCTGCTTTATTCCTCTGATCAGATACTTGTACAAAGAAAAACATTTTGCCTAGGAACTAGAAAAAAAGAGGTTACCCCTAAACCCACCCCTAAAATCATTCAGGATTTCAGATGAACAAAGAATGTGTTAAAAGCATCTAGATACACAGTTCATGTCAATAGCTGAAGAGTTTGCAAGATATGCAAGGTAAAAGGCGTAAGAAGCTTCAAATCTAAGCAGCCTATAAGGACCAAGGCATTTTCTATCCTCCTCGAATTTTAAACAGCATCTGATGAAAATTCCTTCCACAAGATGACCAGTGAGGGACAGATGGGCTGTGTGCCATTTTCTCTGCCTCAGTACCCTTGGTCACTCTTGACTCAGCAATGCAAAGTGAGGTGTGTTTCAGATCCCAGCTGGAAACTCATGGGGACACAGAAGGATCATTACCCTTGTATGCTCCCAGGGGAGAACTCCATCTCGCAGTAAAACATTATGGGGTTTGTTTTCCTGTATCTTCTTTTCTTTGCTTTCTAAAGGCATCAAGATGAACAACTTAACAGTCACTGAAGTCAAGCAGAACAAATCCACTTTTTCCCCAATTATATAGTCTGATTTTTAGCTCAAAGTTGCACAATCCAAACTGTCAGACTTTGGTTTGGGGTTCAAATACTGCACTGGGGAGAGCATGTGACACTGTTTCCTCAGGCTTCAGTCCTTCACATGCATTTACCTCGTCTTTACAGGGAAAAAGCTAAAGTCTACTGTAACAACTTTAACTAAGCTGAAACATTTATGCAGTTGCTTGGTAAAAACAGACACCACAAATCTATGTGATTCTGGCTGGGCAGGTAACAGGTACTGGAAATCAATGCCTGCTTAAAACAGTTTGAGCTTTATCATGCACTTTACTAAAAAATAAAGTAATATTCAACACATCACTCAAGAAGAGAAGCATGAAGTGACATTACTCTCTCCAAAATACAGAGCAGTTCTAAGTGACAGGGTATGATTACATCCTTCCAGACAAGGAGACAGAGAAAAGGGATTAGAGAAATCCTCCTCCCTCAGAGAAACCATCTTGGGTTTGAGCTGGTGACTCCTCCAGAGCAGAATCCTCCAAAGGTCCACTAACACAGTTAGTTCAAAGGATGGTAACCGAGCACAGGTAGAAGCTTTAAGGGGTAACAGACATCTGCAGCAAGGAAAAGGGTGGAGAGCAGAGAAACAGACACGGAGTGATGTATGGCTGCATTGAGAAAGGAGGACCCCACCCAACATTCCTCTTTGTTATTCATTTACCCTTTCCCAGCAGCCTTCTGCATTGGTTTCAAGCCTGCAAGTTATGCATTACTGAGCTATCCAGAGTTTGGCATGACCAGGAGCACACAATGTCACAACAGGGACAAACCCAGGCTGGTGCAGATCCCACAAAATCAGGCTCTCCCAATACAGGAGCAGAGGTCAGCAGCTCAGACCCTCCACTTGCTCTTGGCCACAAAGCTCTGCAGCTCCTCAGGGTCTGGGAGGCAGCAGCCCCACTGTAAGCTGCCGGGGATGACACACTGAGCAGGGCAACACACAGGTTCTTGCTCTTTTTCTAGTCCCCTCCTCCCAAATTACTGCAATCAGCTGGGTTTACACAAGACAAATTGTGCATAGGGCTGGTGGTGGGCCGACAAAAAACACCCCACACTAACCACTGTGAATTTTCAGAAGAAAATACCACACTGCTTAAATCTATTCTCCTTTTGAAAGGGTCACAAAGGATGATCCAGTTGACATAATAAAGGTGCATTTTCAAATACCATTTGAAGCTGTTCCTGAAAAGGTGGTCTTAGTGCAACTCAGTTGTTAAGAGAGAGCAAGAGATCTTTTCTTGGATTATAAATGGATTTATCTTTTCACAATTTATATCTGACTAAAAGATAAAAAAACAAAAGTGGAAACAATTGGCGAGTTTTCAAATGAAGTGCACTCTACGAAAAAAAAAAGATTCCTAGTTTTCTGATCAAAAAAGTCCTTGTTTCATTTTCCTGCTTCAAAAGTTAAGACTTCCAATCTGAAGACTTCAACGAAAACAATAGCTTGCTTCATACATAAAACTCCTCAAAGATACACCACAAATGTGAGTAAAAGGTGAATTTGTTTTGTCAAATGGAGGTGTATATCAAATATACCATCAAACCATTTGGGTTTTATTATTTAACACGAGAAGCAGAAAGGCCTATCCCTGCTGTACAGGAGTAAATATTTCGGTTAAACTCCACCGGGATGTGTCAGAGCATTTTCAAACACATCTGTATTTTAATAATGGATCAGTGATATATCAATTATTACATACCAATAACCCAATTAAAAATACACTCTGAATAAACAATCTGGCCCTACTCCAAATCTGCAGACTATTTAAACAAGCTAATGGAAACATTAGGTGCCAGGATGCATATTTTGTTTTCTAATTAAGGCAGTATTTGGCTGACATAAAACCAATTTATATGTAAAAGCCAAACAATTAAAAAGGTCACACAACTAAGACTCAGGCGTTTCACGTATGTAAATTTAGCTGCCCTGTATAAAAAAAATCCCTACATTCAGACATGACTGAGTTTCACTGCACGTGTTCTTGCCAACACAGAGATCTGGACCCAACCTGTTACTTCATTCACATATAAATACCTACAATAAAAATCAAAAAACCAGAAGAAAAACTAGAGGAGTTAGGTTATAAATAGTAGATGAAGATTCACATCATCCTTCTATCCTCAGAGGATGATAGGGACTGCCTGCCCACCCTCTGCAGCAGGTTGAAAATTGAAGCATCCCCAGATGGGATGAATTTTGGATGCCTCAACACAGTTGCAATCTCTTCTGGATTCACAGTGGTTCACAGTGCCTAAACGAGACATGCTTGCAAGGAATATGAATTGCAGAGGCCTGGTGGAAGTCAGACTGCAAATACTTCTCTTGCAGGGATTGGGAGGCAAGCACCCACCTGGGGTGGTGAGCAGCCAGGCACCAGTCAATCCAGCTGGGGCCAGGCCTCAGCCCTGGCACCTCAGGTTTCCAGCCTTGTACCCAGTTTGCTCGTAGTGGCGTTCAGAATAAAGGGTACTGTGTGATGGCTGAGAAGTGAACTTACTAAGAGGGGGAATAAAAATGAAATGAAGCAACAACTGCCATGTTCTTGAAGCCCGACAACTGACTTAGCTGACCACTTCATCCAGCGCTGACCCCATGTGACTCATGGGGCCAAGTCTGTGTTCTGCTGGAGAGGCTCCAGCAGGAGGTGCCAGGGATGCACAGAAAAGCAGCTGGTACAGCCTGTAACAAAGGGGAGCTCAAGGATAAGTGTAGGCCAAGCTGAGAGATCTTCTTGGTCACATTGCTGATTATTTTAATGTAAAACTGTTAATATATTTTTTTGATGGGACAAGGTTTCCAGTCTTTACTAAACAGAAATGTACATGAGCCATATAGCTGACAGGTTACTCCATGAAAAAATAGGTGAATCCAGTGGAGGGAATGTGATTTATGTGAGACACATCAAATGCAGAGTGGACCACTCATTCGGGAAGGAAAAAAGGTTTTGTGTAGGTAAGTCACAAAAGTAGGATCAAGAATTAATTAGAAAGCATCGATAAACTCCCCTGGATCTCTCCGGTTGTGATTGTTAAAGCACACAGGAAGGACAAAAGAAAAAGACCAGTGAAAAATCTCATCTTCCTGTGGTAATAAGGCAGACCTCCTGCTTCAGCAAAACTTGCAGACAAGGAAGCCCTCACCCACCTGCAGCCTCAGTAAGGAGTCATACCCTTGTAGGAATAGTGCACACCATGACACTGGGACAGGTTCAGTTCTCTTTACCCCTGCTTTGCTCTTCCTTCAATTATAACCAGCTGGTTTGGTTTGGGGTTTTTTTTCGGTTGGTTGGTTGATTTTTACTCCGATTTGGAAATCGGAGAAAATTGCTAACGGTAACTCCTCTTGTCACAGTGAAAAGGGGTCAGGTCACGAGGTGGCACTCAAAGTTATCCTTATTTACACCAGCCACAGCATCGGATAAAAATTTTAGGTTCTATGGGAGGTTTGAGTTAGAACAACAGATTATGACTTAGCCACAAAGATGACACCCGGAAAAACAGGATTCTGCTAACGAGCAAATAATTCCCTGGTGTTAAGGCTGAAGCCTTGGGAACTCTTTCTTTGGGACATTATTCTTCACCTGAACAACAAAAATACCATACAACCCACAAATAAACAACAACAAAAAAAGCCCATATAAACATTACCCCCTGCCCCCCAAAACCTATCCATGCTCCAGGCACCACAGCAACCTTAAAGGCAAACATGCAAAGGAAAGCCAGAAAAACATCACATACTTTCTGATCAGAGGAGGAAAGGGAAAAAGACATTTAAATCACACTTTACAGCAAAATTAAAAATCTACCTGAATAGAATAAACAAAACATTCTAATTTCAAGGATTTCAGGCAGAAAGATCCTGTCGTGTCCAATTCCTCAAAAACACTTTCAATTTTTCAGCTAGATTGATTCACTTACACTACATAATTCTTTGTGCTTTTAAAAATAACTGCGCTTTGAATGAGAGCTGTAATACAACAAATACACATAAAAATAAATATTCCTTCCTCCTCCCACTGCTAGAGGTAACATTGCCTTTGTGTTTGCATGCTAAAAAGTATCATCTATTTTAAAAAATAAACATGATAGTAGATGCTGCATGAATTACTGAACTAAATTAACCAAAGAAGACTGAAAAATACAAACAACATTAGCATTAACAGAATATAAGCAAAATCTACTTGCAGTTTATTTAATCACATCTGTATTAATAGTCCTTGAAATGTACTTTCTTTCTCTATACAGCATGAGTGAAGTAACGCCTGTTTACAGTGCTGAAAGACTTCTGTGCTGGTTTTATTTGTAAAGAGCTGGATCTTTTCATGAGACTTAAAGTCTAGATGAACCACAAAGGTGGGTTATACAGGTTATCCAGTAGAAGGTCAGCATAAATAAACTCTGAGTATTTGAAGATTTGGTGACACTGAAACATATTCCATCATCAGAATCCAACAAGTACATACCTTTCACTATGTTCTCTGTAGGACCACAACAGAGGATCCCACCAGATTAACAAAGACCCTGCAGTACAAGGCCCTACCCAGAGGCAGAAGGAAACAGAAGGATCTTTGGGTGCCTCAGTCAATATATCCAATAAGTTTAAAAACCTCTTCTGTTTTTTCTCCTATCCCAGCAGAAGAATGCAAAACCTTGTCTGAAATTTTTCAATGATTAAGATAGAAACATATTCAAAATAATGAAAGTTTGAAATCTGATCAAAGTAAAAAAACCCACCAAAAAACCCCACCCAACCACACACAAAAAAATCCTTCTACAAAGGTGTGGGTTTGAATTCACCATCCAAAATAGTGAAACAGCTTTGAAACCTCAATCCATGCATCTGATGTGACAAACACGAAGTAACGGTGAGCTAACTTCTGCTTTGATCAGGGACTATCAAAAGGGTTCTGCGGAGTTAAGCTTACAAGTCCCACTGAAATTTAATAGTTTGGAGACTTTAAATATCTTGACTCAATCATAGAATCAATTTTTACCTTTTTTGTTGGCTGTCAGAAAACTTGAGCTGTTTCTTTCTAGTGCTTGAAAAAACAAAGACACGTGTCATCTAAACATAATCAACATCATCACCACTCTCTCAATAATGACTTAATAAACCCATTATAAGTAAAGCCAGGTAAGTAATTTGATGCTAATTATTTCTAATTACTACTTTTAAAAACAAAAGGAAAATGAAATTTTAATATTTCTGGTTTTGACAACTATTAATATTTTTGAGTTGCAAATCACTGAGCAGTCTTTTCAACTTTTGCTGGTACTTGTGTAATATTGACCACCTAATTTAAACAAAAAATCCCATGCATTTCCTTGCTAGATGAATTACAGACACTCACTTACAATGTAAGCTTTGATCAAAATTCAACTGAAGAAAATTTTGAACAACATATATCAGTGAAAAAAAACCAAACCACTCCAGAAGCATCAGAAACTTCAGAACATGCCTTTTTGATTTTTCTTCTTTAATACATTGTCATCTTATCTGCTCATCCAATGCTACACAAACGGAAGCTTTTGTCTTTGAGAAAATAAACACTTTTTTGGTGAAGAAAAGCTACAATTTTCCCTTAGGCTTTACTGAAAGTTTTAAAAAAATACATATATCTTCTTTTCTTAATTCTTACTTAAAACATTTTAAGGACAAGCCAGAATGACAAAGTCAAAGCCACTAAATTAAACCCACAGCCAGCTCCCAAGCTGCTCCTGCACCATTGCAGCAGCCCTGCTCAAGGCACCCACAAGCCCCAATGGGTGCTATCAACACATCCCCAGTGTTGGAGCAGAACTACTTTGCACTCCCCACATTCGAGAAAAACTAAAACCCAAGGTCTCAGTTGGTTCAAAAGTGGTGCAATTTGTGGGTACTCCCACAAATTGCATTGGCAAGCCAGGGTCAATGCTCTACTGACCAAGTCTGTCTCCTCCATCACTCTCTGCCTGTGCACTCATCCTGTTGAAGCCCAGGTCTGCCTCCACCTAGGCTCAATTGCTTTTCCCTGATCTCATCCCTCCCTCCCTCAGGACTTCTGCTGTCTTCTGTGGTCCCTCCCCGAAGAGCAGAGTAGGGTTTCCCTTTAAGAAGCCACACAGGTAAAAGGATTAAGTGATAAAGAATAATTAAATTGATGGTCCAATTTAATGATTTACATTCTGTGTGCTTTCACTGTCTGCCGTTTGAGTCCTTAATAAAAGGTTTAATACACTTTTCATGGCACTTAATACTGTGGAACTAAGCAGGCTTTATAACTAAAGGCCTGGGACCTGCCCAATAACTGTTCGATATCCAAGCTGGCACTGCAGGATGCTTCTTTTGCAGCCTCACGGATGCACCTGCACCACCTCAGGAGCTTTGCTCCTGGGCCAAGGAAGCTGTTGACCTGCCCTGCGCTCTGGTACTGTCTCCCTGTTTCTGAGATCTCTCTCCTATCATTTTGCTCAACCACCATTTTCCGGCTGTGATCTTCCAAATCCCACCAGGCAGAGCACAGGGGAGCCAGGATGTCAGGAGAAGAAACCACCTGCCTGTGGAGAACGAGAGGAGATTGTTGTGGGGTGCAGGGAGCATCTCGTCACAGTCCATGGGGGCAATGAAGGTGAAGGCTCCCCAATTTTCTGTAGGTCCCCTTTAGGCACAGGAAGTCTGCTATAAGGTCTCCCCAGAGCCCTCTCTTGTCTAGACTGAACAACCCCAACTCTTTCAGCCTGTTCTCATACGGGAAGTGCTCCAGCCCTCTGATCATCTCTGTGGCCTTCCTCTGGCTCGCTCCAACAATTCCACGTGCTTTCTGTGCTGAGGTCTCCAGAACTGAATGCAATACTCTAGGCGAGGTCTCACGACAGCGGTGTAGAGAGGGAGAATTGCCTCCCTTGACCTGCTGGCCACATTTCTTTTGATGCGGCCCAGGATATGGTGGGATTTCTATGCTGTGAAGGCCCATTGCGACCCACGTAGAGCATTTCCAAGTGACATCACAGAATAATCACGGTTATCACCTGCCCCAGCCTCTAGAGCAGACAAGGGATGGGCAGCAGCTGCATTGAGCTGTCAGGAGCTCAGAACGACACATCTATGGATTAATACATGCCATCCTGACAGGCCAGGGTATTTGCTGCACGCAAAAGATGAGACATTTCATTTCAAAAAAGCAGGGTTTCCTTTCCAATAGACCTCTGCAATGCCCTGAGCACCAATATTTCTCCTGTCACTGAATGTAAACAAACTACAGTCTGGACTGAAATACAGTTTACTAAAGCCACTGAATTGATAAAGCTTCATATTCCTCTGTGGCAGATGTTACAAATACATAGACAGACAGTCCTTATTGATCCAAATGGTTTGCAGAATCTCCACTTGAAAGCATATGTTTCACTGCTTGACATTTTGACATGAATGACAAGACAAAGCCAGGAATGCAAATGTGCAAGAGGAAACTGTTCTCCTGTTGTAGAAGCACATTCTCCCTGTCAAAAGGTTGAGTAAATGTTGTGCAACGAATCATAGCCCAGAAGAGTGAGCCAAACCAACTGGCACAGAACAGGAGAGGGAATCAGACCAGCATAGACTTAAACCAGCCACTAACAGCCCAATACGATCGCCACTTTTTCTCTCACTGTGCCAGGATCAGTCTGACCCAAGATTCCCCATTTAGCATGTGGATTTTGGGAAGCCTTCATGCGAATAATGAGAGTTACATGCAGCAGCCTTCACATCTATGGTGTTTACCCCAGTGGATATTCATATTCTGACACAGCATTTCTCTCATTTTACCTCCAAGCCACACCAGCCATTGCTGAAGGATAATTCCCAGCTCAGCATTTTGTCTACACCACCACCACTCCTCTCCATAGACAATTGCCCCCCCAGCTAGTACCTCTGCTCTCTGGGGTGCACCTCATATCCCCTTCCCAGCAACTCCCCCTCCCACTGCTGCTCTGGGCCTCTCCCAGGCTCCTCCAGATCGCCACAGCAGGCACAAGCTCTTCAGGAACCACACAGCAAATACTGCCAAACGCCTCACTTCACGCCACACCCACTTTGCCATCTCTCAGTGTCCCCGCAGGGTACGTGGCAAGCTGTGGGCTCTGCTGCCATGTTAGTGGTTGGTCTACTGGAAGTTAAAAGCTTTCATGACCAAAGCATCCTCCCAAAAATGGATTCTCACCATAATTCAAGCTGGCTTTAGAATCAAGACTCGCCTGCTCTTAAATGGCAGCTGAAATGCAGGAACCACTCATTTTCAACAGCTTGTAGCTACCTACACCCAGCACTTCTGAGGAGAGTTTCTCCCATCACACATTATCCACCCAGCAGCAGGAAAGCAGCACCTCGATGGATGGGCAAAAGCCACAACACAGCACATGACAGACATCCTTCTCCTTCATCCAGAGAAGGATATGTCTGTCCCTTCTGCTGGGAGTGATGGGCAGCAAACAGGGCTGAGCTCAGTCCTCTAGGAACTTTGTTAACATAGTGGGCTGAAAAAGGGTCTGGGACTGCAGATAAGGATTTCCACCTACTGTCATCTCAGTCTCTGTCAGGAAGAAGCAGTTCCCAAACTTAATCAAAATGCCACTACCCTGCTGCTGGTGTGGCTACTGATGGCTGTGGGATGCTATGTCATGTCATAAGCCCTGGGGCACAATAAGCCTGAATGCAGGACAGAGCTACCAGGTGATTTATGCCCTTTGGATTTTAGCCAAAAAATACACTCACTTCAGCAGATTAAAACAATGCTCTCTACACAAGACAGGGAAACATTTCCAGGGTCTGCTTAGATTTATTTGCAAATATGCATTTCAGGACTTTGGTGGGTTCGAATATTTTGCTTCTGGTAAGTATTTAATTTGATGGGATTGATCCAATGTAAATCATATAAAAAGTATGTTAAATAGGAATCAAGATTTTCTGCTAATATATAGAAAAAAAATACATAAATCCGGGATCCCTCTTCTTCACAGTTCACTGGTGTGGCTGTATGAGCTTTTTTGTCTTTTAGCTGCAATTCACACCTGAAGTACTTGGCTCCTTTGTGCTATCCTTAACCACTTTGAAAATAATTCCATTGGCAAAAAGACACACATATTTTACAAAAGGGAAAGAAGTTAAGGAAAATACTAAAATATACAAAATCTCAAAGATGTTTCCTGTAATAAGTGAGTGACTTTTTAGAATCAGAGTCTAAACGCAGTCCAATAATTAACCTGTTTTCAAACCTCTGGTTCCACATCCCTTCACATACAAGTTCAGCTATGACGTTATAACAAAACAAATAATAATAATAATGCATTCTTTATCTTGAAAACAACTTGGGGGTATGTGGAGTTATGATTTGTGGTCTCCCACTTAGAAACTATTCAGAGTATTTCTGCAGTCCAGTCAGTATCATGGAACATATCATTCAGAAAGAATTTCCTCTTCATCCAAGCAGTTAAAGCTTTGGCAAGAGGTACAAGCAATTTTTTCTTTCTTTTTTTTTTTTTTTCCATTTTCTTTTCCCTACCCTGCTACCTTCCATGTTTGTGTTAATCTATGATTGTGAGAACTTATTCCCCTCCCCTTTATATAGAAATCATACCAAAACAAAACCTTGACACCCTCAAAACTGCACAGCTTTATAAGTGCAATAAAAGGACTGAACAGGTACTGAGAAATGAGACATCTTCCAATGAGACTCAGAAGGCATAAAAAAAGACAAAACAACTTTCTTACAGTGGTGCCCTGTTAAAACATAAAAGTTACTACCAGCATTAAGTGATTTCTAAGCAAGCTATCTATCTACTATCAACTTAAAAGAAGAAAAAAAGTTATTGAAGTGGTACCAGTAAGTGTGGAGTTAAAAAAAAAGTTCAAAAAGAATCCTCTAATAAGCCTGACAGTAAACTCGGAAGAAAACAAAACCCAGCAAGAGGCTGAAGCCTTACACAGAACTTACTTTTATCATTAGTTACCTTACAAGCTTAGAGAGGCCAGGTTTCTATGTGGCTTCCTTCAAACGTGGACACAAGTAAAGCAGCATCCTCATCCAGAAATCCAAAGACACTTGAAGCAGATACTGCTAAACCTTGACTTTTACTCCAAACCAGAGAAGTCAGGGATTTCTGGGTAGCTGAGGGAGGTTGATTTTCCTCAGCTGCAGCCCTAAACAGCCCTTGGGAGTGTCCTCCAATCAGCAGCCCACAGCTGGTTCAGGTGCAAATCAGCATTTGAAGCTGATTTGCCTCAGCTGAGTGAGAATCAAACCAAAAACTGGCATCACCAAACAAATAATCCCAACACTTAAATAACATAACAGCTATCTCTGGTAGAACAAATGCTCTTTTTATTTGTTTCCTAAAAATTAAGAAAAATAATAATTAACTGAAAAATAATAATTGACTGCTTGTATGATGGAGTCTAGGCTTTTCATACAAGTAATACAGCTTTGCTAGACATATGAGCTGTAACCACCCTTTTCTCCCTTCCCCGTCACAACATATTCATTTTTAACTTTAATTTTGCTTCTCTTCAGAGTTTTCTTCTAACTTTTTCCTTGTCTTTCCCAGGGTTGCCAGAGGATGTGGATTCTTTGGGAAATTCCCAACAGGGTCCCCCAAATGTGTTGTGTTTGGATCTGTGTCATCCTCTAGCTTCTCAAGTCAGTAAAGCAAAAATAAAATAAAACAGAGAGGTCTGAGCACTGTGGTTGCTGTACTGCTCCAGTAATGTGAAGTCCTATGAAGAGAATACTCCGCTTGCCACCACACCAACAGTTCTTGAACTTTCTCAGAGGGGAGGCATACCTAAATTTGAACAGTCCTTAAGAAGAAATTTGTTCTCTAAGCTATTTCAGCATACACTTTAAACTCAAATTAATGTTAAGGGCTCAAAATAATAACAGATGTTCCTCTTTTGGGTTCATTTTTGAAACTCAAAGCATTTTCCTTTTTCAGAGCTATCAATACAAGTTTATGGGAAGCAGTGCTCTCAGCCCAACATTAAGAGCCAAGTCTGCACCTACTGAAACTCAGTATGCTTAACCATTTCACAGGAGGGATGGTGATTTACACAGGTGAGAACCCAGGTTTAACTGTTTTATTCTGTCAGCAGACTAAGAGAACGTGAGTTGTTTTGCTGAGACTTCATCTACAGTGCAGCAATGGTTATCAAAGCTAGGCAGATATTGGGAATTTCACTTTGCAAGACAAATATTGCACACGTGTAGTTGTAACTCAGCATAAAAATGTTCTATCAAGTTTCAACTCTGAAATTAAAAAGCACAATTACTCTTTTTTCCATTGCAATAGGAAAACATGACATACTGAGAAATAAGAGCAATGCATTTTTTCAGATTGCAAGCAAATTGCCCATGGATTGCAAGCAAATAGAAGAAAAGGAGTCACATTTTTGTATGAAAATAAAGTCATTTCTAAACTAATGGATCTATAGAACAAGACACGCTACAAGTGCTGTGCCATAGATGTCATTTCGCAAAAGTTCATCAGCAAAAGAGCACAATAAAAGGAAGGTATAGGCACTCAATTTCCATTTCATGTACAACCAACCACCTTTGCATTGTAAACATCCTGGAGGAGCTGGAATATTTGGGAACATACGATATTCCCTTTTTTTTTTAAAAGCACACTCAGGGGAAGTTCCATTTGAAAGCCAAGGGCACAGCTTGGCTTCAAAGTTTTCAGGAATTTCTGCAGTTCTACTTCAACTTGCCAGATATTAAAAGGGAAGGGTCAAAGCTGCAGGTGGTGCAAATAAGCACAGCTCTATGAGAGCTTTCAGCTTATGCTCATTTACATCACACAGAACTCATATTTCTCACTTCTTCTGCAAGTAACTGCACAGGTATAAATATATATATGCATCAATGTGTGGTGAATGTGTATTATATAGAAAGAGAATGCTTTGATCTGTCAAAATGAATATATATAAATATAATATATATTATATATAAATATAAAACAGGAGACAGAATATGGAAAACATACATTCTGCATTTACTTCGAAAACTGAAAGTTGGGGGAAAGAAACAGTGTTTACGCTCAAGGAGAATTTGGTGATTTGCTTAAATAATCTAAAACCAAACCACCATCCTATGAAAGATTTAACAGCTCCCTGTCACAGGTGACAGGCTTAAGCTATGACTTGCTAACTTTTATATAAACAAATAATTGCAAGACAGTGAGCGATCCACTGGGGATTCCTACTTTTATGGTATAAACCCTGGTGCAGCAAAACACTCAAGACAATGAACTTCAAGCAATTTTAAACAACAGTCCCAAGGAGTTTGTGAAGCTCACTCACCTGCTTAAAATTAGTTGTATATTTAATTTGAGACATGCATTTTAACTCCATCACTAATCAGCAACACACTTCAACCTGTGCATAAAGGAGCTGCTTTCTACAGGGCTTACACACATGCTTAAATACTTTTCTGAAAGAAGACTGCATGGTTTGATTCTTTAAGATCCTGATCATCTTAAAATGTAATCCCACAGAGCATTCAACCAGCAAGTTATATTCTGTGCATAAGAATCAGTGAGATCCAACATTGTTCATAAGTTGAAAAACACTTCTCAATGTTACAGCACGTGGCAAGACAAAGACAGGAGAACACTTAATATGGAGAATGTTAAAGTTAATCCCCAAAATATATTGTATTTACAATTTATTTTATGAATGCAGTTCAAATTGTTTAGTACTGTGGTTTAGACTATATGAAAAAGATCTAATATGTTTTGTAAAGCAATGCTGCCTCAGTAAAGAGTTTTACTGCAGGAAATGAAAAGCATCCTTTGTGGGAAAATAGTAAGGGAGCAACTCAGACAACCTTTGGCAAGCCTGTCTGTTGCAACATGGGTGCAGAGCCAGCAGCAGTGGCTATGCAGCCATGCAGCAGCAGCATTTCACCATCCAGAAGGAAGGATGTGACTGGGCGATTGCCTCACGCTGCCGAAGTGGCCGAGTGAGCTGCTCAGGATGCTCAGGACAAGGGGCAATGGTCTCCTCGTTCTGGTGCTGTTGGGGAGGGAGCAGCTGCTCCAGCCAAGCCTTAGCTTGCACATTGCACCCCTGTGGTCTACATGAGCATCTTCTTGCACCTCTTCCGGAGTATGTTCCTCTGCAGCTGCTAAAATCTTAAACTGGTAATAAAAATGAGGGATTTTTAAAATGCAAACAGTTGCACCCTTTCTCCTATGTGTCTTTCCAGGTACCTAGGTCTGCATGGTCTTTTTGCACAGCTATTTCTGCCATAGCTAATCAGTGAATACATGGAAGGTGGGAAAAAGTCAGGGGAAGAAATATCTATTTTTTCCTGTGGCCATAGGTTTGTTAAGATAATGATAAGCAAAAGTATGATGAAAGAATCAAAAAGAAATCCCACGGTGGTGTGGGCCAAGTCTCTAAACAGGATTGATCTAGCCAGCTGACCAGAGCATTATTAATTTTTAATTAGTGTGAAGCAAATAGTGCAATTTGTGCCAAGCTACAAAATCACAGTCTTCACAAGGAAGCAGTCGGACAAAAGAGACAAACTAAGCCCTGCAAGGATACTCTTTCTGTAAGGTAATCATCAATATTCCTCAATTTAAAAGTAGTATGCTGAGTAGGCTTTTCCATTAGGCTGTTTTTGCATCACAGTTTGACTTTTCTTCCCTACTGTTTAAACTAGAAATGTAAAAATTTGGGGGCTTTTACCATTTCATAAATATACCCGTTGCATAATTATGCAAGCCAAATTAGGAGCTGTCAATGGAATGTTTATTTATCCAACAATCTGACCCAGATTGCCTGCTGACTTCCTTGGGATGTGAATAGATTTTTACCTCAGTTCAAATATAATCTTTCACCTTAATGTAGGCAGTGATTTTGCTGCACCAAGATCTACAGTTTTTTCCAAATAGCAGCGTTTTAATAAATTAAAAAAATCCAGCTTTAAAAGGAAATTACAACCTAGCTATAGGGAACAGTTGAGAAGACATTAAATTATACCAATTCTGAAAGATAGTGATGGTCCATTAGCAACAGTGTGAGGGGGGGCAGAGATGAGTTATCCTGGGCATTCAAACTACTACTTGGGAAGGAAAAAAATGCAGTTTGTTTTTGTTTTGATGTTTCTTTTTTTGTCACATGACATTGCACTGGTAACATATGCAGAACGCGACATTGAATTCACTATATGTGTTGCTCTATCTTTGTCCTCTGATTGTGTTTCACAGACAAAAAGAAAAGGTATTTTACAGTCATTTCTACCGAGATTATAAACATGGCCATTAAAATGTTTCTTTTTACAAAATCAGTGGGAAAAAGCAAAGCTGTGTATATAGTCATGAGCTTAGCCTTGTCATTTAGGGATATGACTTTAACAGAGAGTGTTGCATCCATTATGCAGCAAATTCCTTGAAATCTTAAAGAAAGAGACGGCACCAGAGGGCACAGTTGCTGCCAGTTCAAGCTCTTCCTTCTCTCACTCCTTACAGCCCATTGGTTCCTCCCCATTTTCAGTGGTGTACACAAGACACAAAAAAAACCTGATCAGCTTTTCTTAAAGGCTCTCTCCTTTACCTAAAACCTGTTGTTTATCAAAGCATTTATAATATATGTCATATATATAATATATGTAATATATATTATATACATAACAAAACACAGAAGGTTGCATAAAGAGCCACGCAGTGCAGCAGACATGTAAAAACACAATTCAATAATCCTGTGCTTAAACTTAGAAAGTGTGTGAAAGTTTAAATCCTTGTTAGAAGGAAAAGTTCTTTTTTTTTCCCATTTATTGTTTGTTGGATTTTAGTTATAATTCACTTCACTTTTAAAACATTTGTTACTGCTATGCTAACACCAGCTGTTAAATTCTCTGAGTGAATTGCCATCTTGACTATAAAATAGGGTCCAGGGAAAAGGAGAGATCTGAGAGTGGTGAACTTTTCTAGCAAGAAACAGGTAATTTTTTTTCTCTTAAAAAAAACCCCAAACCAGTAAGGGAATAAGTGCTGAAATCCACGAAAAAAAAAAAGTACGGCCCTCAGTCCCAGTAACTGGTCTTCTTTGGCACTTGAGAACGATCACAAGTAGTTTGCCTTTTTATTCATATAGAACAAAATTTACAAAGTCATTCATACATTTTTGTTTTTGTTTTTTTTTTTTTGTTTGTTTTGTTTTGTTTTTTACTGACTTCGAAAATTGGGAATATTCAAAATACACTTTTACCCCACTTCATTCTTTCATTATTTACAGGTATATACAAGAAAAATGTAAGAGTTTGTTTTGTTTTGTGTTTGTGGTTTTTTTTTTTGTTTCTTTTAAATTTTGTATTAAAAAGCTCTGCTGGTTGTTTTACTGTTTCTTTTCATCATATGGACGTTCCGTGCGAAGGCTCCATCGCTTCTGGAATGACTCCCCCTGGTACAGACTGAAATGACATTGGGATTGGGGTTTTCACGGGACTCTGACGAAATAGTCCTCCATTTGGTGACCTGTGTTTACACTGTATGGAGGGCATCGTGGCTGAGCTGCTCAGGGGCAGCGGCAGGTTGCTGCCAGAGGCAGCTGTGAGTGTCCTGCTGGCACCATGGGTTGTCTGTTCTGGTAAAAAGGTGGTGACAGAAAGTTGCGTGTTCTGGTATTCGCGTACCGGCTCCAGGGTCTGAGTTGGCTGCATGCCACCAATCTCCAAGGCTGAGATTTCGATAGACGCTGGAGAGATTTGCTTGTGGGCAATGTCTTCATCAATTAAACTGTTCATGCGTCTATGGACCTGCTCCAGGTTCACTTCTTTGTCCTACAAGGAAGAAACCAGAGCAATCAGTTCAAATATAACCACCAGTCCCATCCAGCCCCCTTTCACCTCCTCTGTGTAACGGGAGCTGCTGTTCATTCATCACATCGCTTCAATTTCACCTGTGCCTATGCACAAGGTCTGCCCAATATCTCCAGCTGAGAAACACATGCTGAAGAAAACATCAACTCAATCTCAGCCTACAAAGGCACCTGATATTACCAATCCCACCCTCCTTGGAGGTAAAACGATGTCTCTGGTTCAGCTGACTGAAGCTGGCACCAGGGACCAGAACATCCCACAAGCCCTCAGCTCACTTTGCACACACCCAGAAAAAAACCGCGGAACCTAAAGGCTGGAAAAGACCTCCAAGATCATCAAGTCCAACCGTCAGCCCAACACCATCGTGCCTACTAAACCGTGTCCCAAAATGCCAAGTCTACATGTTTTTTTAATACCTTGAGGGATGGTGACTCCACAACTTCCCTAGGCAGCCTGTTCCAATGCTTCACCACTCTTTCAGTAAAGAAATTGTTCTTAACATCCAAACTAAAGCTCCCCTGATGCAACTTGAGGCCATCTCCTCTCATCCTAAATGGCAGGCAAACAAGCAAGCTGGGACTCCAAATTCCAGTGAGCAGTTTTCCACAAGACAGCTCACCGTTGTCTCATCCACCTGCAGTGCATTTTCTAGGGAACACACCAGCAAAACATTGTGGACAGCCTAGCTGATGCCAGGGTAGCCATTTCATGTGCCAAAATCCGACAGCCAGGGGTTGTGCTAGTGAAGAAGGCTTTCTTTGCCAGCAGGAAGCCCTGGGTCACTGACGTGGCACAGACTATAGACTTACTGGAACAGCACTGAGAGAAAACTATTCTGAAAACCCTGGGGGGAGGATCACTTATTTGTATTTCAGACTGTTGTGTGACCAACTACCGTGTCGGTCACTTCAACGTGTCACTTGTCTGTGGTAAGAACTTGGAAAAGTAGTGCTGGTCTTTAGAAAAAGGCATAACCATCTTCTGGGCCTGTGTTGGCAAAGAGGCCCAGAATGGTCTCCTGAGGGAACTTTCAGCATCGCTTCCCCAGTTCCTTCAGCCTCCAGGAAAAAACATGGCCAAAAAAGTTGTCTTACAACCTGAAGGAGCAAACACCTACAATAAGCTGTTTATCACCTAAATCAGGCTGCTCAGATCAGAAAGCAATAAAACTGGCAAGGCCAAGGCAACCACCTGGGATGCTATACAACCCAATTTTAATAGCTAGGATCGTATTGTGAATAAAAAGGTATTACATTATATAATTACTCTAAGATACTTGATGCAAGTGTAACATACAGCAGACTAGCAGCAAAGTATCTGTAAAAGGCCTGGTTCTGACAGAAACCTGTAATTAGATTAGGCAGCCTGCAAGATTCCAGCCTAAGCAGCAGGACTAACCAAAACTTTTGTCTTCCAGTGACCCCAGACTGCCCACAGATCAATATGTACTTAAATGTTGGTTAAACCCAACACCAGCAGTCTTACAGACGCTCTGAATCGCACAAAAATCTAGGCTCTGGGAACAAAGAAGCGTAAGGTGCCACTGCCACCCACTCCTTGTGGTCTTCCACCACCAGTGTTCAGGTGGACCACAGAGAACTATATTTTCCCAGTGGTATCCACTGCTACACAACTTAGCTTTCACCTGTAAATTGATAAGACAACTCCAAAGCCCCTGACTCCAGCCAACATCAACTACAGATTTGATTCTAACCTTGTGATTTAACAGCACTTCTACATTACTCAAGATCTGTTGGGTTTGCTGATCTCTGCATGCACTTGGAAATGAATTAATGTTATGTGATGATGAACCCAAATCTGTGTCCTTAGCTTAGGTTAAATCCATATTGATTTCAACTGGAGTACAATTGTTCAACAATTATAGGGCCGAGCTGCACCTTGTACCTCCTTTGCTAATCAGCAGAAAACAAATTCCTATCTCATTTACGAATCCACCAAAATCCCTATGAAATGCCAAAAAACCCTGGGGGATATCATCTTCCTCACTGAAGAAACAGACTATTTTAGAAAAAAAAATGGCTCTTCAGCCAAAGTCTCCAATCAGATACTTTTGAGTTACAGAAAATCAATGGATTGTAAAAAAAAAAAACAAACCAAAAAACTTTTATGGTGGAAAGGCACCACGTGATACTTGATCAGATCAACCCTGCAGGTGTGCTAAGTCCTTCTTGCCAACAGCCGTTCCTGGCCTGTCAGGCTCTTCATTCAATAAGTTAGACAACACACTAGGCTGACAATAACAAGAGACTCTTTCATAAACTCTCTAGCTAGGTAAATAAAGGATCTGTGGTCCAGTGGCTAGAGGATTACATGGATTTAATTCATAATCTTATTTATTTATATTTCTTGAAGTAAAATTGTGGATTGGGGCAAATGTGAGGAGTGTTCTTATGTAATCCCCTGTTGGGAGTAAGGGCTTGACATTTATGGGCGGGTTTCTTCTGCACAGACCTCTGCTGTGTCTTCCTCCACTGCCTGTCAAATGAAGCTTGTTGCAAAGCTCTGCTTATCCAGAAACCTCACAACGTATCATGGTACCTGTGTCTAAGGAAGCTAACTCCCAGAAGCCTGCATTATAATGCTTCTTTAGCATCACACATGCAGGGTACTAGTCTCTTCCTCAAAAATTCTGCTAATTTTGATTTAGACTGCTGGGTTGGCATTCCAGTTACCTGGGACTCATATTCCTGCTAAGCCCCTACTATGAAATAAGAAAAATGTAGAGAACTTTGGTTAGAACTGAGCAAATACTAGAACAAATTCTCCGAAATAAGGCTTTGGAGAATTATGAATTACTCATTTGCATCTTTCTGAGTTTTTGCCAAACACTAATGCCTTATTCAGACCATTTCATGTGAAAATATACATCAAAATGTTATTTGTATTTTTTGATTGCAAGCACATCCTCAGTGCATTCCATCCTTCTTTGCTACAGAAACAAATATAATGTGACTGGGATAAATATCCAAACCAGAGGGAATATTTGAACCATACAGTCATTAACTGTTTACACAGGAAAAACACATTTGTGAACAAATTGTACTCTTCATTTGGAGCATCTGTGCATAAAAGGTCACAACATTCAAAGGATGAATTTGTTATATATATATTTAGCTTAGCTCTTTTAAGATATGAAGATGAAGAGCCACAGACGGGATGCTCTTAACAGACATCTCCTGATCCATCTTCTGGTTATTAAGGACCATATAATTAGTAATGTTTCCCTCTGCTGGCCTTGCAACTGCTAGATTTGCAGTTGCTTATGTTTCACAATACAAACTTACGTTTCACTGTGCTCAAGCTTTCCTTATCAAGAAAAACATAATTTCTGCATACAGACATCCCATTTTATCCACAACAGAACACTTTATGAAGTAAGTAGAAAAGTAAATGCTTGGGATTCTCTTAAGAGGTAGGGGTGGGGATTTTACTTGTCTGCTTCTAACTCTTTCTTCAGCATTAAGGACAACTTTCTGTCCTTATTAATATCAGAGAAAACTTTTTAAAGGCTTCCAAGAGCCCAGAAGTTCACATTATTCCTTTTTTGTTGTTGTTGTTAAAATAAAAGGTTTGTAAAGGTTAAGGAAAAGAACTCTGTCTCTGAAGAATAATAAAAACACATTTTAAAAGGTTCTTCCCTTTTTCTTTGTCTTATTAGATGAAGATCAGCTAAATAACTAAATGTCAAGCTTTGTATGAAACTATCTTAATCCTGAATGAACGATTTCCAAACACTTAAAAAACCCTAAGATAAAAATTAGAAATGCTTGAAAACATGAGTTTGTCATTACATACTAGAAGACTTGCCTTGAATCTCAAGATTCCTAGAACTGGAGAATTTATTTAACAAGCCAAGCTTTCAGAATTTTTAAACTTTGTAAATCTCATCTTTCTTTCGCTTTATTGTTCTCCTGAAAAATTCCATAACAAAGCATATGCCACTGAAAAATAACAATGTAAATGGAAAAAGGGTTAAATGGTAATAAAGCCAGAAAAATGAGTCTTAGAAGTTATGAAGCTTTGCTCCCTTGTCAGCTCAGCATTGATTAAATAGGAGTCATTTGGTATAATTCTTAAGCATCTTAAGTTTTATTTTCTGAGGCTTTGTCACCTTAATTGTGGGATGGTAATGTAGCATTGCAAAAGCTCTGCAAGCTTTCTGATGCTGTAACTGTTCTCTATATTTGTATTTCTCTACGACAAAATTAATGCATTAAAAGCAGTAAATTGCTATAAATTCAAAGAGGCTTGGAGCTAGGGAATGTCAGAGGCACCAGACCTGGCAGCTGGATGGAAATAGGAGCCTGACGTGGCGCTCTCCTAGCACAGAAATTTCCCTTTTACGCAAAGGTGAGCCCCTCGAGGGAAGCCTTGCCGCTTCTCTTCACAAAGGCTTCTGGCATCAGCTCTACTTAGCTCCAGTGAGGTCTCTTCAAGAACAGAATGAATGAGCCCCAAACTTAATATTTCAGTGTCTCTGGGACAGACACATTACCAAAGGTCTTTCCTCTTTCTTAGTTAATATTATGTCACATTTCAGATGTTTCATGTCAATTCAACTTCATTTTCCACCTACAGCTACACTGGACAAATGTACCCTCTTGTGTTGCCAGAAGGAAATCAAATGTTTTTTCCTTTGCTACTTTCATTATTCTATTTTCAATATTAATATTGTATTCCAAATATATCAGTTGAAGAAATTAATCAGTGAAGGGAAGGAAAAAATATCCCATGTAAGTAAAATGAATTATAAACACAGGCTTATCATCCTCAAGCTGAAGGAAAACAGCAAACCAAATATTGCTTCTGGTGAGGAAATTATGTTATTTGTAAACAGTAATTTAAATGTTTTTCTTCTCCAATAAGTTTGAGGTCTGGAAGGGCGAATGAAGGGCATGGTTCTGCTATGTCCCAAGGTTCAATTGCCTATGACTGATAACGTGAGCGCAGCGTAACAACTGTACGCATGGATGTGAAAATCTCCAGAATTATCTGGGAACAACTAACTCTGCACGACTGCACCTGCAGGTAACTACAACTCCCTTCTAGATCTAACCAAGTTTGGCCTTATCACACCGAGAGAAATTATGGCAAGATATAAATGCAGACAGGATGATTTACACAGTAATCAATGCATATTGTGTGTGGCTTTTGACATTGGGCTCTAATAAAAGCATAGGAGCAGTCAGACTGAAACAATTCAAAACCACTTGGGAGGTTTGGAGTCACTTAACGTTATTAAATTTGAGAAGCATCTCACTGAGTGTTGGAAAGGACCTACTGGGTGATGTTCTCAAGAAATTACCTATGTCGCTCTAAATACAAGCAATTCAAAGGTAATACTGTTCAGCTGCCAGGCTTGCAACAGTTGGGATTTTCCAAGAGAAGACTTTTGAGAAAAACATTTTTATTACAGACACTATTGTGGCCTTTTGTTCTTGCTCATGATTTCTCTGACCTTATCACAAAATTCAAGAGAAGCCACTTGAACAGATAAAAAAATTATAACCTTATGAAGCACTCTCACCAAGGTGAAAAAAAAAAGGAGACAAATCTCCAAAAGTAAGGCTGTGTATCTGCAAAAATTACTAAAACTATGCCAAAACTGTGACAATTTGCATCTGCATCCCACACCTGCAAACAAAACCACTCTAGATGAGAGGAGATGAAAAAGATTGATGGTCCTGACCCTAAATATCAATTGCTAAAAATTCAGAAATGTAGCCAATATGGGCGGACAGGCACATACACCGAGGGACTATCATGCATGCACTGATACCTCGCGGTCAGATGCAGTTAACCGTGCCAAGCATTAAAAGCCTATTAAGGCAGTTCCTAATAAGCCTCAGGAGATATGCAGAAAATAATCCTTTTAAAGAAATATAGCCTAAATCATCAATCTCGGCGCAGTTTTGGGTGGGATGGTTGGTTGTTTCCCTCTTTGGTGACAATATGAATGATATCTTTCAGTGAGAAAACGAAACCAAGATGTTAATGTTGATTTTCATTCTGTGAAGAACTATTTAAAAAAAATAAGGGAATTTCGTGATTAGGACTGGGGTTCAAAATTCGAGTTAAACTCTGGCCTCAGACAGACATTTCCTCTTCTAACCTTGACCAGGTCACATCCCAGTCCCACTACCATCCCTATAAAACACCTAACCCATACACATGTTAAAACCCACAAATTTCGGCAGTCACAAGACACAGATGATGGAAGGCACACGTGTACCCAGCTAGGCAGAAAAGGAGTCTCTGAGGCACTTCCATGCACAGGCAGATACATTGCATTACTAAAAAACAAAGTGGAGGAATAAAATGGAAATAGCGAAGTTCCTGTACTCAGGTACCCACAGGCTATTCTCTTCCGAGCTCAGCGTCAAAACCCACAGCTCCACCCAGCTACCACCTTCTGTCTGTGGCGTTTCAGACATCACAGACTGAAACGTTTGGCTTGTTAGGAGAAATGAAGAAGCAGCAGCTCTGCATATTTACCTTTGTTTAAGATTATTTTGAAATTCTGTATTCACCTAGGGTCACTATCATTACTTCCAGCTGCAGCTACTGCACATGTAGAGCTACAATTTTAATTTATTCCAGGAGGTTCTGGCAGAGTCGCAAACCTCGACATAATTCACTTGCTCAGGAAGAAAAAGCAGTGATGCTATATGTAATGGTGGTGCTGCAAAACAATGCCAACACAGTATGGTGTTGTATTAGTACAAATAACCCCTGCTAAATACGAATCAGTTTGCAATACTCACTATTCCAGAGATTCTGCAGTCAACAGTACAGTGAAACGCAGACAGACGTGTAAACAGATGCAGCAATGATGTATGTTTGCTGTCATTAATTTAACACAGACAACTGACCTATTCAAATAGCACTTAATATTACATAAAATTTGCTGAGTGCTTTCTGAGTGTGCTTGGCTAGATTCTGGTTTGCCCATAACAGCATCTTATTTGAAATAAGTACAGATGCATCTCAAGAGTCTGCTTGAAAAACTACTTTGTAGATAGGCCCAACTCTTGCAATCAAGCTTCTTCTTTTATAAGTGGAAACTATACCATGTATTTTAAATTAACGATTAACTAAATTATCACCCACAAAGCAGCTATTAGAAGAATGCATTGAGACATCAGTTGAGGTCCAGTAGACTGTTATCCAATTGAAAGAATAAAATAAATAAGAGGTTTGACATCTATTAATTTCATTCAATGTGTTATCATCTTCAAAGAAACAAAATGTCATAAAAAAAACTATGCACAAGAGGCCACCTTATTCACTAGGAGGTGCTCTCCTTCACCCAGAGAGCAGGAATTCTTTTATGAAGAGACAGTGATAGTCTTTTCCCTTCTAAGTAAATCTGAAAAAAGGGAAAAACAAAAAATACTGCAAAGATGATGTTAATGTGATAGAAAATTGTTTGAAAAACATTGCCAAAGTTTATTCCCACCTACTTATAGCCAGAAAATATCTATAATTGGTGAAAGCACGAAACTATTGCCAAAAACTGAAGAGACTAATCAAGTCACAGAGACTTGCTACAGAATTGTTACAAGTAGCAAGGAGCTTCCCAAAGCGGTCCACATCTTCCTACACTCACCTTCCGCCCCCTTACTCAATTTGGATCTATCTAACCTGAAATCACATCTAGCCAGGGATCTGAGTCTTAAGATGGCAGTAGCTGTCCCCTGCTTTGTGCCTGTAAGCCTTGTCCCCCAATGAACCAAACAATAAGGTCCCACCAAGACCATCAAAGGTTCACCAATTTAAACCAGCTAAGCATTCGGTTTTATTTTTTTTTTCTCTTCAACTACACCCACACGCTATGGCAGTGTGCGAATAAATATGCAGGACTCAGTGCCAACGGTCAAGCACTGCACACCAGGGCACAGCAGGCAGCCCCACAGCCTCTTGCAGGGATCTGCTCCCACGTGCATCACAATCCATTAACTAAGTGCAATTGCAGAGAAACACTGGCTCCTCACCACGACCAGCAGCCCGAAACCCGCAAAGAGGCTGTGACAATAACCTCACTTGTCAATACCAAAGGGGACATTCAGCCTTGTGCTGAGGTATTCAAGCTTTAAAATCCTTACCAACCTTGGCTCACAAGCATTAGAAGCTGGAAACAACCACAAAGAAAATGAAAAACTGGTTCACATTATACAGATGCTTCCGTGAATTTCATGAGGTTAAAAATAAACAGGACAGTAAGAGAGTGCAAAGAAGCATTTTCCAACACAAGCAGTGAAAGAGTGCTGGTTGATGAGTGTGCCAATGTCTCTGCAAAAGAACACTTTTAGGAGACATGGAGACACCTTCTTTGTGCACACACTGCATATATTGTAGTTGCAGGCATTACAAACAACACAAAGGTCAGGTTCAAGGGGAGTTCCAGGGAGAGATAAAGATGAGGAGAAAACTAGCAAGGATTCATCTGTGCAGACATTTTGAAGAACAAACCAACTATCTGTATGTTTATTATAAATTCTCACCATACTTCTGAGGCTCAGCCTCACATCATTGGCGATCTCCAGAAAGAAAGGGAAAGAAAGATGCCGGAAGAAAAAAAAGGATCAAGATAGTGAGGCTAATAAGGTAATTAACATTACATTTTTTTCAGCAAACATATACTTATTGCTTCTTATATTTCTGGTTTGAAATAGCAAGCTCCAGCTGCTGCAAACAAAGACGATGGCAATTTTTGGAATTCAACTATATCTAAAATGACCCTGAGTGGTAGCATATTATTCTTTAGGAAGATTAAATTCACAAAGGCTCTGTTCAAAAACTCACTAAAAATTAATAGATTCTTTACATTGCTTTACACAGCTTTTAAATCCTAAATGATTATCTAGTTCTTAAGGGATGTCATTTTTCACCCTACTGAGCCCAAAGTAAAGCAATGCTACCCTTTACCAGTCTGATTTACTGTATTGGAGCATGAGGCATAACAGATTGCTCTATCATCATCCTTCTTCACTACTCCAGCCTAGTCAAATCCAAATCCCAAAAGTTCCTTTCCCATTAAGCCAGGAGTACAAGAGAGAGTTGCTGCTACAACCTGCTTGAAGTTCAGCAACAGCTGCCTTGCAAAGCCTCTCCTTTCCACTCCAGCTATGTGAAAGCCTTAGAAAACTCCTACTCCTGACTAGTAGCCACAAATGGTTTAATTAAAAACTGAATTCTGAAAAAAACTTTCTGCACACCCAATCTATATTTTGGAAACTGCCCAAGATATATTTCAACATGAGAAAAGACATGCCTAGCCAAATCATTAGAATAGCTCAGCATAACAAAAATCTTGCCACCAGGTCCTCAAAGGGAACTCTTGGATACTAAAACTTCTGAAGAAATACAACTTCTTATGTTTAGTAAGTTTGAGTAGATTTTTTCTATATATGCGCTTATAAATAAGATTCTGAACTCAAAGACAGTCGTAACCAAATCATCAAGGTTGTTTTTTTTTGTTTTTAAATGTATGTTTTCTACAATGTTAGTACCTGGGATTCCTTCATACTTTGCCAATACTGCAAACACCTTATTTCATGTATCATAAAATTATTTCAGTTCTATGGAAATAATTTATAAATTGCTTGTTGATATCATTGTACTATAAGTTCAATCTTTGGCAAATCACTTCAACGCATACGTAACTTCCAGTTTATGCATGATATATGTTGGTTTCAAAGCAACTCGAAGTTTGATGCTATACTGCTAAAATGAATGGAAGTGTTTTGGTGATCTGAGCAAGATCAGGATCAAACACATTTAATTTTATGTACATGTTTAAATGCTAAGTTGGATAAAGGTCTAAGGCATTTTACAAACCACAAAAATGTAAAAAAAATATTGAGAAAACAGTCACTTTTTATGGCTTTTATTTTAAACTTTTACTGATTTTGTTATTACTGAACATTCAACCCCCCCTTCAAAAAGTCAACTTTAAAGTACCACTTTAGGTTGAGATAAAATATACAAACATTAGCTCTGTAAACACTGTGTGAATAACCTAAAAGGATCTGACATATTAAGGCTCTGATTCAGTAAAACACATAAGCTCATGCCAAGCACATGAGAGACCACAGAAGTTCTCTGGGATAGTTGATGTGAGCAAGGACTTAAATTCATTACCAAACTGGAACTTTAAACAGATTGTTTCTTTCTGATTTCCCTGCATGGCAACATTCATTTTTTAAGCTTATTTTTGTTCAATATTTCCCACCCCCTAACATTCATGCTGAGTAAATCCAGATTAGATTCCTAAGATTTCTATTAGCAGGGTTTCTTTATATGACTGAGAGCAAAATTAAACCAAACACAAAAATTCCTTCCTTGCAGCTAGGGAAATATGCTGAAGCAAACTTGAATGTTTCAACACTGCTATGGGTAGCAGAAGACTAAGCCAGGTGTCATTAATCACAGGAATGACATGTCACTTCTAAATCCATTACAGCCTTGACCTAAATCTACGGTGATCAATAGTGAGAGTTGACTGATTTCATTGGATTCTGAATGAGCACACTGTCTATGAGCAGATATTACAGAATATCTGCTTCACTGCTAGGGACTTCAAATAAGAAAATCTTGCTTCTTCACTCATGTAAAAAGCCAACACTGAGTTATAGTTAGAAGCCCTTCCAGCTATTATCAATTTCTGTACAAGGCAATTTATATGCTATATCCTCCTTTTTTTTTTTTTTTTAATCTAACTGATTCTTCCAGTTTATACTTCACCATTAAACAACATTAAACTCTGCATTCTGGAATGACTGATTCTGAATACCACTCTGCTGATTTAAAAATACTAGTTAAATGAAGTTTCTCAGCTTATTATGTTCAAAGCTAGTTTGAAACTGAATTTCTAGATGGTATTAAAATACATTATTTTGCCAGTGTTTGCATGATTTATTTTCCCCAAAAGCTTTATTTATTCTTAGAAAAGTAGAATACAATACAATGGTACAAACAAATGATCATTTATATGCAACTGAGCAAAAAATGTACAAAGATTTCAGACATGTCATAAAAATACAGAAAAAAATAATTTAAAATAAACCCAAGATAAAATATAGAGGACATGCAGTGAAGGGAAAATAAAATACCAGTTTGATGATCTCATGTTTCCTTTCACTCTCAAAAAGAACCATCCCGGGGGAAATCAAATTGTCAGAAAAAAAGATAACCCCACAAAAGAGACAAGGTAAATGAAGTGACAAAGACAAGGAACATGAAAATAATGGAGAAAGCACAGGACTGTTTAATAATCAAAAACAACGCTGCTGACACCATGCCGAAGGTACACAAGTCTTGATTGCCACAGAAGAACATCTAGTTGGAGAACTGAAGTGAGATGAATACAGTGCAAACCACAACTCTTAGCACTGAGAAATTTTGATCTATTTGCATCCTATCTGCTAGCTCGTATTTCCACTTCCAAGATGCACTGGGTTTCATGGTCTTCTAATACCAGAGAGGAGCCCTAGTGGGTAACTTTCATGACTGCTAAAGCTGGAAATATGGATTTTTGAGGTAGGCTGAAATTTGCATCTCATCATACACAGAAACAGGAGAACTTAAGGCAGATCAGAAAATGCTGCCCCGGCCAGAGATACAGGTTTCCTATCTCTCATCCTGCATACTGTCCAGAAATTTGGGATAATTTTTAGGCTAATTTTGGTGTCTCCCGATATCCTATAAAGTATTGCAGAGTCTAGACTTCTTAGGATTCAGTATCATTTAAAACATTTTTAAGCTAGAGCAGCAGGAAATAGGAATGATAAAAAGCTGTTACTAGTACACAAGTCTGTTCCCACTTTGGACAGTACCTGAATTGCTGCCCCCTTTAATAATTTAAAAATAAAAAGTGAGAACAGAAGAGTGGAGTCTGCTGAATAAAATGATTTTGCAGAAGCAAAGAGAAAGTTAAGAAATCACAAACTAAGCTGCGAAGACAGTGATTGTTAATGAATTATAAATGTGAAACAAGTTATGAGGCAATGACTAGAAACAACCCAAGAGGTGAAAAATTATGCTACCCACTAAAAACCCAAAATCTTCAAGCATTAGGAAATTGCAAACACACTGGGTACAGTTTCTGAAACATGCACATTTCAAGGAACAGAACAACCAGTTTGCAGAAGATACACTTCTAATATATAATATATATTACCTGAGCTAAGAAAGAATGAAAACAAGAATTTCTTGAGATCATTCTAATATTGTCTTTCAAGAGCAATATTAGCAATAAGTCAATCAATATCACCCTTTATGGAAGTATCAGTTCCCCTCAAAATATCATCCCATGAAAGTGAGTGATTGACATGTTTTTTTTTGATAATTTGGTTCTAGTGTATACATCTTGTGCACAGTGAAAAGTATTCACTCTTTCCATCAATAATATGACACTTTATCTTTGCTTCTAAGTTATAATTGTTTTCGAGTATAGTATGGGATAAACTAGGAGTGTTTCCTTAACAGTTCTGAAGAGATCTCAGAAGTATTAATCTTCAAGGGGAACAATAAGACACAGCTGATAAAGCACAGAGGATGCTGAGGAGTCCCTTGCAGTAAGCAGCTACACTTGATCATAAAGGTAATGAAGATTTGAAAACTGTTTTTCAGTCTGTCAAATAGAACAAAAGATACCAAGAACCTGATGATGTGGCAAGCTCTTGGCAGTTAAATGATCCAAATTATATTACAGCTTACTGATACAATGAAATAAATGCATAGGACTCTCACCAAAAGATATAAAAATTCAGAGATAATCACTGAAAGCTTGACAATTCTATGGTACCAGGTTTCAATAACTTTATCTGATTACTCTGTTATTCAAAAAGGACATGGAGTGACTGAACAGAGATTCCAGAATAAATATTAATTTTCCTTTTTGTATTTTACAACTCCCCAAATTTCCGTAGCTTATCAAAGTCAAAAGGTCAGGTATCAGTATTGCAGCTGTGTAAACTCAAGATTTTGACACATAAGATAGAAATATGAGCTAGATGAATTCCACTGCAGGTACGGGATGGTAATTAGGAGAGAATGATTATAAATTCTAGAAAATCTGATTTGAAAAAGGTGACCAAATGTAAATTTTCCTGAATTAGAAAATAATAAGGGCATTTAAACATTACTAGATAGCTTTCCAACTTTAAGAGGTTACAAACTTGAGCCCTAATAGAAGAACACAGCACAGTGTTGCAGCGATACATCTTTTCCTGACGTTGAAGCTAATCTTCCTTTTGTTAATCCAATCAGATAAGGATTGAATGAAGAATTAAAAGGAATAACATTTAGATTTTTGCAGCAGAACTCATTAGAAAAATTTTTACAAATCTGCTTCAAATAGAATAAAAACATCTTGTATCAACATCCTGAAAAACAAAATCAACTCCTCTTCACTCCTCTTGCAAAAATTTTCACTAATCCTTGTATTATAGAAATGTAACCTTTGGCAACTGTGGTTTGGGGAAAGTAAAGTAAGTCCATCCTTCCTGGAGGTTTATCTTAAAGAACTGACATAACGGGTAGAAAAAATACTATTTTTTTCAATGGAGTAAGGCAGATTTTCTTCACACATAAACAATGTAAAAAGTATTCCAACTGGAAGTGGTCTCCATCTGACATAAATTTTCCTACAAATGTAGATCAGATTAATGTCCAAGTCCAAGTCATGGTGTCAAGTTTGAAAGGCTGAGCTTACTGTTCCTCCCAGTTGCATAGTCAATGCAATATTTTTCACACTATCCATAACTAAGAATTGTGAATTATACCACATAGACATCTGAGTCCTTCAACACCTCAATGTACTGGCTCAGGCCGACCTCCACAAAAGCCAAAGAAATACAAAGTGAAAGTGGAAAAGACAACAAACTGGCAAATATCAACATTTTAACATCAGCTGAAAACATTTCTGCAATGCTAATGAAGGCTGTGCATGTTCTTCCAGACACTGACTTCACAGACCCTCAACATACAAAATGACACCCTCTAAAAAAACCCTTTCTCTCTCTCTCCATGGCCACCCAACCCTGTCATAAGCCTGCCAGAGCATTCACGCATCCATTTGCCCAGCATCTCTCTGTTTTTGAGCTGGCCAAAGACAGAATGTTACACAAGGGCTCCGCAAGTTATGGCATATCCTCATTCAATCTTCAATCGACTGAACTTTTCTATAGCACATTTATAAAGTTCCTAACAGGATAAGGGTCACAGAAGCTAAACACCGCCTCTTTGTCCTTCACCTCATGAGGTGACTTCTGCATGAGATGACACCAAAGTCTGATTTTAGGCTGCATGAAAATCAGCCCCTTCCAAGAGCCTCCACCAGCTCTGTACTTCACAGAAGAAAATGGCTGTGAGACAATCCAGTCCCCACAATGTTTAGGTGACATCACAACAACTGTGTTTTGCCAAAGCCTTCCAAAAGCAGAAGAAAACCTACAGCTGCTACTAAACTAACGACTTGGCAGGAGTGTCAGATGCAGCCAAGAGGCAGATTTTAATGTTCAGTATGTGCTATGTGTACTGCAGCTTTGTTATTATGGCTGCTGCTGCTGTTAGAAATTCTGGATAATATACAGTGAGAGAAATGAGGTATCCTGAATGCATTTCCTGGAGACTGAATCCTCTTTTTGCTTTTGGTCCCCTAAGCAATGCTCAACTGCTGTTTCTGACTCAAGCAGACTAGTTAGCCCAGAAAAGTCATGCATGCCCCATCCCTGGAGGCTTTCAGAACTAGGCTAGATAAGGCTTTGAGTAACTTGATCTAGTGGGAGGTGTCCCTGCCCACGGAAGAGGGGTTGGAACTGAATGATATTTAATGTCCTTTCCAACCCAAACCATTTGATGATTCTATGGTTCTATAAGTCCCCAGGACTCAATGCTCCTCTCATCCTAAATCATATGCTTTCAAAAAATTTTGAAATTTTATTCTCCTAAATACATTGAAAATCTTCAGTGATACTACACCATCTCTTCTGAAACCTGGTTTCCCATCTTAATGACAGTAGCCATCAGCAATCCCACTTCAATCCCTCCTCACCAGCAGTACATAAATAAAATATCTCTGCCCACTAACCTGTCAAGAAGTATCTGCTACATTTGTTTGCTAATGAGTGGATGGTGTGGTCATTGTCACCAGAGCACCCTAATCCCAGCCTCCCCTGTGCCACCTCACAGGGTGGGCAACCATTAGCTGTGGGTCAGCTGGTCCTCTACCTGCTTCTGCCTTACCAGCTCCTGGCCACCCAGGCAATCAGGAGGCCTGGCCCAGGGAGAGGAGAGGGGGGAGCTTTGAGTGTGTGTGATGAGCTCAGGCTATGGATAACGTGTTTCATGACCCGATCTGCTGGGGATCAGATGGAAATAGGGCTTAAGTGGTACCAACAACATGGCTGCCTCACATTTAAGCAGAAGATCTCTGAAGATGCTGCCCAGCCATGGTGCTGAGCAGCAGTTGCCCTTCCCTGTAGCTGCTCTGACCTGATCCAGCTTCTCGCTGCCTGCCTGTCGTTCCACCCAGCTGGCTTTCCCAGGGATGCCTCATTATGTTGCATCGTGACTGCCACACACACTCTCCTTACGCCTCCCTCCTGGCCATTTCGGTCTGTGAGGCCCCATCCCCATGCCCTCATTCAACCTTAACACCTACTTGTGCAAGGGCTCCCACTTACTCTGTTCCCTTCCTCTCGGCAGCACCCACATCCCTGACCTTTTCTGAGCCTGTCCATGTGCACTATGCCTGAGTTTAATTTGCCTGCCTTAACCCATGCTGGCTGTGCTCCAATGGCAGACCCAGCCCCACGGAGAGGTGATCTTACCAAGCATTTTTTCATACTTTAAACACTGGAATATTAAAAGTATTCTAATTGTTTGCCACAGAAACTGCAAAAGAGTAGATACAGAGCAACCTTAAGAACATACTGGAAGCAAAGGGGAGAAGGAGGAGAGCAACGAGAAGGGGAGAAAAGATGGTATGGGTAGGTAGGGATCTGTAATAATCCTTCTTACAGTTATAAAAAGTGATATGAATGGGATAGACAATAAGAAAATACTTAAACTTAGGAAGATAGATCCATTTTCAGAGATGGAAACTGAGTATTTAAATCTCCTCATACAAAAAGGGTGAATTATTTCACCTGATCTATATGAAATGACCTGTGGGGCATCACACCCTACAAAGATGCACAGAGACCCTGAGTGTAGAGAGGGGAATGCACTGTAGAGTACAGCAAGAGAAATATTTGTGCACAGACAGCACGAGGACCACATCCACATCCCTTGTCCTATCAGGTTTTCACGGCAGGCAGCGAACCCTCTACTGCTCAGGTTTAAGCTTCAGCAACGCTAATGTGGCGTGGGGTTACTGCAGAAAGGATTTCTACATGGCAGCACAGCAAAATGCTACAGGATTGAACCAAAGAGCAATTAAATATGGACTTCGGTTCATATGAAAGCTTCTTTATAACAAGAGTTCCTACTCGTGCTCTCCCTGTGCCTGCTTTTGGAGCACCACATTGTGCAATATGGAGACATGCTTCCTTTTCCTAAAATTCCCCCTTCGCAGCTGTATGTTGTGGAGCCACAGGCAAATGACTTTGCAGCTTTGACCCACAAATACGGTACAGATTTTTAGCATGGTGCACTTGATGGATGAATTCAAATGGGGGAAGCAAGAACTCAGAAGAATGGAATCTTACTGATAAATATTTCACAACATTACAGACTGCAACATATACCTTCAGATCCCATTTGCTGGATTTGCTTACAGGTATGTCAATTAGTGCAACACTCCTGGCAACTCGAGAAACATAGATTGGAACTGATGGGCTATGTACTATTTTCCAGCTGTAGTGCACCTCGCTGCTATTATTTGCTTGTAACAAACATCTGTTCCAAGATGAAAGCACCTACAAATGCCTCAGACTCTTCAAACTTACAAGAGGTTAGTTTGTTAAACATTTAATCTATGTAAACAAATACAGGCTTCATGCAAGACAGGTCTGAGTACGGACTGATTATTCTATCATAGCACTGCTAACTATTACTCGCTGCTGTGTGTGAAAACTTCAGATCCAGAAATTTCTCAGATGTATTTTCCTAGGTAAAACACGTTGTGTGAAGTTTGGCCCACTCTGAGGCTCCTACTTTTAGAAATAAAACTGATTTCAAAGGAAATGAAGCATTTAAACAGTGTCATGGCAATACGGCTTATTCAATTAATAACTAGCTGGTTTATTTTTAATTGCTTGTGTATCTCTTCAAACTCAGCCTAGGTCAGCCATCAAGGAAAACAGCTACCAGCTGGCTGGCAGCCACATGGCCTATGCAGAATGGTCACGATTCTCTCAGTCACTAGACAGGGTCTCAGATTAAAGAACACACTACCACAGATGGCACAATGGGGTGCCCTTCACTGGCCTCCCCGTCACGCACACCAGAGAGGCCTAGGATGCGTTTCTGAACTACTCTCTTACCCCTAAAGGTGGTCTCTCCAGGTCAGGGTTGAGGCACATTGGTGGGGCAATGTGGGGAAGTTTGCACTGCTGCTGCCCATGCTGTATCTGCTCTATAAATAAATAGAGGACTTTAGACTTCAGGGCTGTCAGTTTGGCAACTTCCACGTGCACAAAAGACAAGATTTGTGGGTTTATTTGTTTCAAAATAACCACCCAAAAAGTTATATGCAAAGCTTAGTATAGCAAATCAAAATAATTCAAATTAATTGTATGAGAGCACCTAAAATCCCACAATTTCCACTCGCTCTCTCTTTCTTTTTTCTACTTTTAATTGTGATAAGAATAAAAGTTATGGACCTCTTTCGGTGTTTCTTGATGACAACGGTTGCTGTTCCACCACAACTCCAATGCTGCCACCAAGCATGCAAGAAGAAGGCCTATTGCTAAAATGCAGAAAACGCCTGCAAAACTGTGAAGCTTGAGTGCCTTCCCATCTGTCTGTGCATTGGTATGGCTATTCAGGTCACAACGTCCCATCCGTGGCCACCATTTCTGTTTCAGAACATCCAAATCTCCACTTTCTTGCAACTCTAGGATCCTGTAGGAATTTCAGAAGAAAAGTATTATATTCAATGATTATTTTTCATTTGTTTTGGCTTTTCCTTATGCCACAAAACTCATAATTTTACTGTCCCAAAACTCCAAACTCCATCCCAACACCACAACCCTGTAGTATCCTTCATCTGAAACTCCATTATACCAGGATTTCTTTCTACTTATAGCAGCAGGTAAAATCCACTGGGTAACTTTAGAAGAAGAAGAGACCAAAGAATTCCACTACCTTGCAAGATGCATTTCCACAGGAAATCACCATATTCCAGTTAGTCATGGCTGGTCTGGCTATGCTCAGCTGCAACAGCTGGTCCTGCTAGCAAAAGCTCAACTCACTCCAATGTTGCTCTCCCACAATAATTTCCAAATCGTGTGAGAATAAACATGCTACTATTTGTGTGCCACAAAACAAATCTGTTTAAGCAGCGACCAACTCATTTACTTCAGCAAATGTAGTTTATTCAAACGGATTTTACTTCAGTGGTGTTACTTCATGTCTAAATTACCGCTAACAGTTGCCAATTAATCATTGTTTTGCTTCTTCTGAAGTGTCCCTTCTCTCCATGAATGATTCATGCTGGATTTGATTTGGTAACTGTTTTAGCTGTTTACTAACAATCTTTTCTCTTGAGGCAGCTTTGTCTCTGGTTATGCAGCTGGAGTTTTACTCCTTTTAATAAAGAAGGAGCGAGGTAATAAAATCTTGCTTCAGCTCCCTGCCTGGAGTAAAGCACCCGCTCACATTCTGTGAAGGCCACATGTGCCCGCACTACTGCACGTCTTCATTGCAGTGTACACATTCACATGAAAAAGATATGCCTAGCTGATAGCTCAGGTATGGTCTTATAGCCTCCTAGTCTTGGCAATCCAAAGCAATACAACACATTTTCCTGTACTGTTGTGACGCTTCGCCCCATCTCTCCACCCTAAAGGACAAACCAGGCATTATTACTCTCTTATTGTGGGCAGCAACACATTGTTTCACAGCCTGCAGACTGTAGCCTGGATCAAAGATCTCTCTTCAGTCTCTCCCCTAGATCATGAGAAGCTTTAAGGACATCAGTGCTTTCTCTGCCAGAGGCAGGGCTGCCTGGAGGTACGAGGCCACACACAACCTCCACTCCCCTCCTCCCTAAGCAGATGCATATGGAAAAGAAGGAGCAGCTTTGCTGAAGCCTGAACTCGTAACCTCTCTGTTGTCACTTATTCACTGTCCTTTATTCAATAATTGCCAAAATTAATGTGAACCAGGAATGGGATGCCTTGCTGGTTGTAGAGAGAAATCCTATAAAACAAGCTTTGTTTCAGTTTACCTCTGGGAGAAAAGATCTCTGTAGGGGCTTCCATGTTGGAGTGCTATCCCGTATCCTTTGCTGCTGATGCTGTTTCCAATGACTGTCACAGAGCATTCATCATCCGTTAGTGCAGCATATTCTACCACTGTCACATCCCACAGGAAAGCATAGTTTCCTTTCTTTGCCTGTAAATACAGCATAAACACAATCTAAACTAAACTACTTTACTATGCAGGAGAAAACCCAAGCAAACAAACAAACAAACCAACCCTGAGCTTGTCATTACTCCATTGTGGAACTTCATTAGGTCACAGTTTACCCGTAGACTTCCAACAACTTAGTACATTCCTAACACTCTTCCCTCCCAGCAGTACCTCATTTACTCCACACTTCATAAAATGTCTTCCATTTTTAATAGGAATACATAGCATAGGCATTTAATAGGAATACTGTAAGCGTAGGCAAGACTTAAATAACTGGTAATTCATTATAAATGAAAGCTATTGCCTTAGCTGATGAAATCTGAGGTATATTTTGTCAGAGACATGGATTAACAAGAGTGTGACAGGATCCATACATTTATGTAACTAGATGGGTATGGTATGAGCTCTAAGTGGTGCTTCCCAGCCATCACAGTCAGACAAACAGTGACTTTACAGCTCTGCTCGTATAAACATGTAAATAAACAAAACCCCTTCTGAGAGCTGTGTTAGTCCTGTAACAAAAGGTGTGCTTTGAGCTTAAAAGTTCCCACATTTTTTCACAGGTAAGAAGAGACACCAGCATCCCCTATTATCTCAGTTTCGGGACAAATATTGTTTTATTTTAGCACATACCCACGCAGATGTCCTTAAAAGTCAGCCTTAATTGGGATTCATACCAATGGCTGCACACAGTGCATACAATGAATGTAAATCACCTTACTTAACATGAGATGTAAGAAGCATCTCTGGATAGGGATTCAGTAAAGAAAAAAAGTCATAATTTTATTTAGTTAAAGTAATCATTTTCCTAATATATTTAAGGAGTATGTTTTTAAGTCTCTAGTGAGCATACGGAGCACAACAGAACAGATGGGTTGGAACATCTAATGAGTAGTCACAAATGTACAGTTCCAAGACTCTTTTTTTCTTTTTTTTTTTGTTTTAACTTTGGGTGATTTCAGATATTTCTTTAGGTCAGAAGAAAGCAAGGCAGGGAGCTGAAGTCCTACATATATTTCTTTATGGAAACTGAATCACCAAGCTCCCCTAGCAAACGGCTGCAGCTCTGACAAGGAATTAGCTCATCCTTCTGTGCATTTTCCATTTTTGCGTAAGCTCAGTTTTGAATTCACCTGTAAGCCCATAAGACTCCCTTAGTTTTTTATTGTATTGGATTCCTCAGCTGAGCAATTAAGCGACTTTTATTTCACCATACTTTGATGTAAACTACAGCTTTCTCCAGTCCCTGACAGTTGTTTAAACGTGACAATAAATTCAATGTGTGAGTTATCGTCTAGTGGATAGAATCCAGGGAAACAAAGACTAAAAGTATATTGGCTGGATTTTCTGTAAGCTACTGACCATCAATTCACCCTTTTCCTCCCTCTTCCTCTTCCCTTTTATTTTCATCAAGGTAAAGATCCCTAAATTCATTTTCTGAGTTAAACCAGGTAAAAATGTTCTATCTTTTCCCTTTAATAAATTCAAATTAACTTGTACTGACTACTTTGAAAATAATATTTTGAGAAGTGTTTGCAACTATTGTGAGTTTGTCCCCATATTCTCCTTTGCCACCTCCCTGGGTCAGTTCAGAGTGACACTACTTGATTTATATTTTGTTGTCCCTGTACTCGGTGTTGGTGAGGCTGCACCTCAAATCTTGTGCTCAGTTTTGGGCCCCTCACTACAAGAAGGACATTGAAGTGCTGGAGTGCGTGAAGAGGACAACAGAGCTGGAGAAGCGGCTGGAGAACAAAGGTTATGAGAGGCCGCTGAGCAAACTGGGGCTCAAAGGGAACTGAGGCTCAACTGGAGGCTGAGGAGAGACCTCACTGATCTCTGAAAGGAGGTTGTAGTGAGGCAGGCGTTGGTCTCTTCTCCCAAGTAGCAAGTGACAGGATGAGAGGGAAAGACCTCGGGTTGTGTTAGGGGACATTTAGGATGGATACTAGGAAAAACTCCTTCGCAGAAAGAGTGGTCAAGCACTGGAAGAGACTGTCCAGGGAAGAGGTGGAGTCACTATCCCTGGAAGGATTTAAAAGACAACTAGATGTGCTGTTTAGAGACATGGTTTGGAGAGTTGACAGTATTGGGTGTACAGCTGGACTCAATGATTTTAAAGGTCTTGTTCCAACACAAATGCCTGCATTGTAATACTACCCTTGCTTGTCTGCCTAAACTGGAAACAGTGGTGCAGAAGAGGAAAGATCAATTACACACTGTACGCAAAAGTCAGAAAAGACTTCATAACCTATTAACATGGATGTATTAAAAAATTAAAGATGGCAAGGAGTGATTCCTCAGGGCATCCAGCCTACATTCAGCTAGCCACCTACATTCCTGGAAGCCTAAATGTGCTTCTCAAAGGTATTTTCTGAATGATCACATACCCATGCCTAACTGGGTTGTTAGTGGCAAATCTCTGCATTTTGCACTCTGCTCTTCCTGTGATGGGCTTTAACAACTCACATTTCATGCTTTCACATCTGCAATGGTGCTAATAGGCTCCTACCTTATTAGGGAGAATGGGAGATGGGTATCAGTACCACTGGTGTTACTGGCGGGGAAAGACCATCAAAAGTCCTGCTTTTGTACCTCTCAGTCAGGTTGTGTTCTATGGTAAATGGTAAAACAGGCTTTTGCTGCCTGTGATAGAAAACTGTCCAAGTGTAGGTGTATTAAAAATACATGTTCATGGGACAAAAGACAACAGCATTTGTTACTGTACATAGAATTTATTCGAAATCTATGTTATTAGAGAACAAAAATTTGCCTGAATGGATGTACAGAAAGAGGAGACCCACAAAAGATCTGGCCTAAATCACTGGGCTAAAATGTCTTGCACTCATTTTTTTTTTTTCCTGTGTGTTTGTTTTAAATAGCTGTATCTTTCAGTTGTTTCAGAATTATCTGTAAATCATCTTTTCAAATATACAATTTACAAAAGAACACTGAAAATACCATAAATTCTGTTGCAATGTTGCCATCCTAAGTTATGTCCTACATCTGTATGTGGTCAATAAATGAAGTCTACCCAGTCTCTTAACAGCAATTTTATATTTTTTATGACATAAATCGATTTATCCAGTGTCATCACATCTGTAGAGCATTATTTCTCTAATAGCCTTATTATTTTAAAATAAAGAGGAATCTGAGTTTTAAACTCTTAGTCATACGTATTTCTCAACCCCCCGAAATACCGGCTATGAGACTGTTTCTCCTCCCTGATTGCCAAAACCAGAATCTTCAAAGATCCTTTTTTCCTAAGGAAAGATTCTGCCTCTTCCAAAATTTCTTCCACTTGCATAATTTTATTCTCTGAAGAAATGTTTATTGCATGGAAAGCTTCCTTAAGACCAAATGTTTAGTTGCAGTCTCAATTCAGCATCCTTCACATCCCTGTAATATCTTTCATGATAGTTAAGTAGTCTCATTTGTTCACAGAATCATGAAGGTTGGAAAAGATCTCTAAGATCATCCAGTCCAACCATCAACACACCACCATGTCTACTAGACCATGTTCCAAAGCACCACATCTACATGGTTTTTGAACACTTCCAGGGATGGTGATTCCACCACTTCCCTGGGCAGCCCATTCCAATGCTTCACTACTCTTTCAGTAAAAACAATTTTCCTAATATCCAATCTAAACTTCCCCTGGCACAACTTGAGGCCATTTCCTCTCTTCCTATGACAAACTCTGAAAAGTGCATGAAGAAGACACGCAACAAAACACACGTGTGTTTCAGACATGTTTACTTTTATACCTTCACTAGGCAAGCGGCAAAAGCCAAATAAAATCAAATTGACACTTATTTTCAACCAGAAATCAAACCAAATCTTTTAAATAGCAGTTTAAACTTTTCATTTATGTCACATGAAAGAAAGCATACCTGCACACGTGCCTATCTCTTAGCTCCCAGGCCAGAGGGGTAATAGAGGTAGGAAGACTAAGACCTGCATGGAATACCTGGCACTGACCCTTGGGTTGTCTGAGCAGTAAAGGTACCAAGGCTCCCGAGTTGCAGATGACAGAGATGCATCTACCCGTGCAACCAAGTCCTAACCACAACACAGCAAATAACATCCTCAGGGTCTTGCAATCACAGCTCAGCCATCTAAAGCCTGTATTGTATGTTTTCAGGGCCCAAAAGAGAATAAAAATATTCTAGTAGTCAGACTTCATTGCAAAGATAATATATATATAGAGAGATGGTAAAGGATATGTGGGAAATACCAGCTGAAAATAGGTAAGATAGCTTCAATGAAGAATGATTGAAATGAAATACAGAATAATAAGCAAAAATTTATATTCGAGACTTTTAATTGGATTTCAGATTTTGCTCCTTTGCTATGGCCTTGTTATGACTCTCAGCACGCAGGTCTATTGCAGAACAAAACAAGAACAGCTTGGTCAAACTGTCAAAAGCCTCTTTAACTGCAACTCCACCCAGGTGGCACTACTGAGGTGGTTTATATCAAAACCATCAGACCAATCTTGGTGGAAGAGGTTTAAGAAAACAGATTTATAAAAAAGAAGAACCTCATAGGCAAAACTTATATTGAAAATATTCCTTCTTCACAATCATAAAAAATTGAAAGTCCAAGGAAGATTGCCTCCTAGACATAAGAAAGACCACAAAGAGAACAGTAATACTTCAGAAAAGCAGTAAGCAACCTCATAATGTCACTCTTCCACATGGAAGGGTGACAGAAGAATGTTGTTTAAAGGACTGTGGTTTAGTGATGGTAAAATGATGATTTTCCAAAGAAAGCATGTTAAGAAATTATATAATAACTTGAAAAAGATAAATTTCAGATTAATCACTAGCACGTCTGTGATTTATCTAAAACTTACAAAGAAGCTACCATACTAAAGACAAAGTGCAAGAATAATTCAACATTCATCATTAATTTACTACCAGAACTGGGTGTCACTGTAGCTGATCCCATTATATGGCTGGTACCAGAGAAATATCAAAAAGTGACCTTTACACTGGCATTAGTAGAATAGTTCAAAAAACATGCTTGGATAGCATTTATTATCTATAAAAAGTGCTTTAAGAGAAGCAACACAGTTCTAATAAAAAGAAAACATGTCATTTAATCCTGTTCAAATGATTTAAAAATTAATATCATTAAGGAGCCACTAAAGTATGTAATGTATTCAGGCTTTAAAGAATCATTTGCTTTCACTCCCAAGGCTGATGGGTCAAGAAATAAGAGAAATTTATGAGCACCCGTGAAAACATACAGCTGAGCTACCACAATTTACAGTATAAGTTTGTGAACAATACATTACTGGAAAAAATAGTTTAAAAAAGTCCTATTCATTGAACTTTTAAATTACTTTTACTCTCAGAAAAAAGATGAACAGAGCTGATTATTCAACAAGAAATGCTCTGATTTAATGTTTAGCATTCATTAAGGGAAAGAAATTTTTTGAAGGAATCAGAAAAGAGAAGGAATAAACTACTAACTGTGCCGTTGCCTAAATCAATAATACATTCACATTTTGTTCCATACCTGTTTGATCACTTCATCAAAAGTGATATGCAGGAAGAAAAGAAAGGATTCAGAGTAATTTTAGAACGAAATTGACTGGGCAGGGGAACAAACAGTCTCAACCAAAGCAAGACTTAAAAAATACAATAGTTTAATTCTCCTATGTATGCAGAAAAAGATATATATATATATATATGCATGGGAATACACAGGGATCATATTCCTTCATTAATTCAAACAAAAAATGGCTGCCCACAATGAAAAAGCCACTGGTTATTACATATGTTGTGGTAACTAATAATTACCCTGAAGAACCAGGTATTATGCAAAGAGTTTGCTGAGATTTATAAATGGTTTAGAAATGTGAGCAATGTCAATGCCAATGTCCATGTCGGACAAGATGGCAGGAGGCACCCACTGCATCCTTTCAGGGATCCTGGCTGTAGCCTGACCCAGAAAGAAACTTCCTGTACAACAGTGTTCATCAGTCCTTACCTGCACCAGAAAATTCAATTGGCAAAATGGCCTTTTGCATGGATTAGTGATTTGTGTGGTAACCTCCTCTTATGCTATGTAGAGACATTTATGAAGAGGAGGACGTGTTCCATCTGCAAGGACCACTTTCATTGCCTTGGAAGTACAACAAAAGCAACTTGTACCTCTGGCTCTGAAACGTCCTTCTGTCACTTCCATGACTTTGAAGGGCATCAATACCCTTTTCGTGGTTCTCCCAGTGTTGCAAAAGCTGTGTCTTGGCAATGGGAAATGGTCACTCTGGCTACAGGGACTGTGCTATGTCTGAACAGAGACCTCTGCCATGGCAACCAAATGCCACAGTAGCTTTCAGGCTGTCTTCTGCTGTTATCCTTTTGTTTTCAGCCAGTCAAAGGGAGTAGGAAAATCTCTGGGAAACGGAGAAGTAAATGGCATAGAGACAAACATCTGAAATACCTGCCTGTACCACAAATAAGTAGCACTCTCTTGCTTTGCATTGAGGTGGCATTACTCTGATTGTAACTGCAGTTGAACTGTGATGCTGTCTGTAGAAAATGGGAAGGGAAAGGAAGGGAGAAAGGGGAGTAGTGATTTTTTTATGCCTTGTATTGGGAAGTCCTCATTCATAAAAATGCATTAGGGACTAGGGAGATTTAGATTTCCCGTTTCCTATAAAATACGCTTCTAAGGCACATTAGCATCTCTTTCATGCAGCAGTACACGTTCACGGATTGAAAGTCCCATTCCTTGGCTGACATCAATTCTCCTTTAGAAAAACAGAATTTCTAGCCAAAATACTTGTCATGGAAAACTTGTCTGTTTATTCAATGAGATCAATGAGCTAAGAAGAACGACATTTAAACTACAAACACAACAACTTAGTCGACAACATTATTAAGTATTAAGCCAAATTTATGTAGGTGTCTAATCAAATAGCAGCCTTGGTTAGTTTTGGGGACTGAATTAAATTTAGTAATTGCTGATATTAATTGAATAAGCAGATCAAGTAAAATAAAAATCACCCTAGAATACTGAAATTAAACTTAATATGAAAAGTTATTATCACATAGATAGGATGGAGCTTCAGCTCCATATAGACAACGCAATTGGTATTCTAGACAGTCTGCCAATATATAGTTACATTTCTAGTTTAGGCAAATCTAGTTATCGGAAGAGGCAATATGCAGTAGCCTTATAGAATAAGATTATTTACAATCCCATGGCTAAAAAACATCCACTGACATGAGAATGGCAAAAAAAAAACCCCAAACTAAAAAAGTAAAGTACTGTTCATTTTTCTAAGGTAAATTGTCTCTAGTATTGGTTTTAATACATAGAAAATCACTTACTTAATGTTACCTTCTTTAAATGCTAACAGAGTCTCTCAGAATAGCGGCTTGATTTTCACAAAGTGCTGAGCAGATTAAAAATAATAAAAATCAGCGTACTGTAAACTTTGCTATTGACAGAGCTGTACCTTGTGCTGAGGAAGGGAGGCACCTTGTCCAAGCAAAAAGAGCTCTAAGAAAGCTCAGCTGGAAGAGGGGACACAAAGCAGGGGGGATCAAAACTATTGAATAAATAGTCCCGTGCGGAGAAGACACAACAGCGTTTGTATAAAGTTTTTGTCCAAGTTTGGAATAAACAAAAAAAAATTTGCACTAAATTGCTGTTCTAAGAGAAATTAGTATGCATTCAGTGAATCCCTTGATTCCAACTCATGTTTCCAGTAAGTTCAATACATTCATTGAGAAAAATAAAACCACGCAAATGAGCAAAGAACAAGAGTCAGTATCTGGATAATGTAAAGAATGATATTCAAAAGGGTATCATCAGAGCTCCGAAGAAACTTGGAAACCTTATGTTCAGATCCAAAGAAGGGCTTCTATACTGAAGACTTAGGCAGAGCTAAGGTACTTGAATTCAAAACTGACACCCCAAAAAAACGATTCTTATCTGCCACTGAGTTACTAAAAGTACACAAACTACATGAACCCCCCTGTGATCCAGTCTTACCTTCCTGATGCCTTCAGAAGGGTTCGATACACAATTATCTGCCCCGTTATTCTTACTGATAGTTCTCCACAGTTCAGCAAATGTGTTATCCTGCTCCAAAGGGTTCGTCCCTTTTGCTTTAAAGTATTCATACACTGCAGAATCCCTGACCGTACCGTAAGATATATCCATTTGCTTGGACAGATCCTGAAATGTTCTGTAATTCAAGTGATATTGAGATATTAGTATTACATAGCACATTATCAAGATTTCATTCATTAAATTTTTTTTTCTATGTATATTGTTAGTCAGAAAGCAGTCACCCTCACCGAGTTACATTTGCATATCTCTTCATCATAAAAGAAAATCAAGGAGTAATTTAATTGAAATGAGACCACATGAATTTAACTATACCTGAGCTCTTTTTCACTTAAGTAAAGATTTTTTTTTTGGACAGGTAACATCCATGTAAATTAGGACTATGCCAAGTTTGCATGAGACTGGAATGCAATAAAGATCTACTCAACATACAGGAAAAACTCATGTTATAAACCTCCAACACAGACAGCATCACCAGCAACACTGCCCAGAATTCAGTGGGACTGGTTTGCAGTTACACCAACGCTCCAACTGATCCCAAATCGATACAATGGTTTTAAACAAACAGATAAAAGTCAGGCTTCCAATTTTCACTAAGTCTCACTCTCTCTCTCACTCTCTTTCACACCCTTGGTAAAACAGGCATTTTTCATTCACACACAGGCCTAACTTTCATTGGCTCATCATCCCACTCTGGAAGTGTAAATAGGCCTCAATGTGAGCACCTGTGAGTGCACCACTTATTCTCAAATTTTAGGGAATCTAATTCACTCCTGTTTCACAGCCTTTTCTGCACAGGAAGCTGTAAATCACTGCCTGCACCAAGGAATATCAAGCCAAGTTTCAAAACATTTAAGGTAGTATCACTGCCATCAGAAGCAGGAGCCTAGCTGCTTTCCAACTTCATAGAATCATATGATGCTTTGGGTTGGAAGGGACCTTAAAGATCATCCAATTCCAACACCCCTGCCATGGGCAGGGACCCCTCCCACTGAATTAGGCGGCTTAAAGCCTCATCCAACCTGTCTTGTACACCTCCAGGGAGCGGGCATCAATAATTTCTCCGGGCAACCTGTTCCAGTGCCTCACCACCCTCACACGATAAAAATTCTTCCTAATACCTAATCTAAATCTCCCTTCTTTCAGCTTAAAACCATTCCCCCTCATCCTATCCCCGCACTCTTTGATCAAGAGCCCCTCCCCACCTTTGCTGTATCCACCTTTAATTATTCAAAGGCTGCTATAAGGTCTCTTCGGAGCCTTCTCTTCTCTAGGTTGAACGAGCCCACCTCTCTCAGCCCGTCCTCGTATGGGGGGCTCTCCAGCCTTCTGATCATCTTCATGGCCTCCTCTGGACTCACTTGAACAGATCCATGTCCTTCCTGTGCTGAGGATTTGAGAACTGAACACAGTACTCCAGGTGGGATCTCACAAGAGCGGAGCAGACAGGCAGAACTCCCTCCCTCTCCCTGTTATCACATTCCTTTTGATGCAGCCCAGCACACAATTGGCTTTCTTGGCTGCAAGCACACATTGCCAGCTCATGTTGAGCTTCTCCTCCACCAACACTCCCAAGTCCTTCTCTTCATGGCTACTCTCATCAATTGCCCACCCAGCCTATATTTGTGCTTGGGACTGCCAGACCTTTATTCCCATTCCTGTACTTACTTCCTTTGTCCTCAAGTCTTGCATCTGTACCATGCCACCATTTTTTTCATCTGAGTTAACAAAGGCACATTCAATCACCGACCACCACATATGGCAGTTGGGACCAAATTACATCTCATAAATACTGGTTTATTTTATGTGTTATAAAAGTATAACTTCACATAATAGCGAAGACATTCTTCTCATATGACCAACTGACTAACGCTGATTGAGAGCAGTCAAACAAAAGCAACATTTCCTGCCTCCTCCCTTTTATTTTTTCCAAAAACAATCTTTGAGGAAAAAGAAATCCCACTCAAAACATCTGGAAGGCCCACTCATGCCACCTCCCACCTGCCTCCAACTCCAGTAGCCACAAAAGCAAAACATTTTGCCTTGCAGCTCTTGCAGAAGATTTCTTCACAGTGCTCCTAAGGAGCCTTCCCTTGGCCCATGAGCTGAAGCTGTTTTCCACAGCTGAAGAGTTGTCATAGACAAATTTTTTATGCCACACTCTTCTCTGTTTCACTGGGGGGATGCCACTGTTTACACTTCACATCCCTGTAAGATTCCCTGCAATGCTATTTAAAGCAAAGCAATTCAGGCATATACACGATACTACCTAAAAACGTGTAGAAAATTCTTCTCCAACATGTCACCTCCAGGCCTCTCAACTTTGGCTCCAAAAGGGCCCCATTGCCTGGTCACACCACATGAGAGCTTGCCAGCTCCATCTCCAGAGCTGCAGCTCGGCATCTCCCACCACTGCCAATATTCTTCAAACTCACGAGCTGCTTCCAACAGTTTAAGTGGCTTAAGTTCTTAAATTGTGTTAAGGACTTTTTATCATTTTAAGCTGTTAAGCAGCTTTAAGTAAGACTGTGTCTCTCTATACATCGCATACTTGTGGATTTGGGCTAACTCTGGGAGCTACATCAAACCCCAAACCTTCTGTTATTTCTCTAGCTCTGTATACGGCACTTTGGTTAAAGTATAAAATGAACACCCTGAAGGTTGCTAGAAATTCAAAATTCTAATGAAATATGACAGAGAATTCCTGGAAATTTTCTTTCTCTCTTTCTTAAACAATCCCAAAAGTTATACTCTGGTCTCCTAAATGTTTCTTGCACATTTCCTCCAGTCTTGGTCTAAATAGTTATATGGTACATTTTGTTCCTTCTTTATTTTTTAAAGTAAGTTTCATCATATCTTATGGAACTGCTTACATCCTGGGGATGGATGATCTGGCTGATAAAAGATGTATTTCTGTCTACTCTATAAACAAAGAACTGAGAGAGGTTCTCCATACACACAAGAGGGGTTCTGTGGCAACCTCTTCCACGTCAGGTTTGGCATGTGGATCTCAGTGTGTGTAGGAGTGCACGGTTGGTAGAAGCACAGCAGCAGAAACATTTTTAGCTACTGCTCCTTGACACAGCTTTGAGCTGATAGCAACCTTACAGATGCCAACTGCTCATGCTGCCATTGTCTTCAAAAGTTTGAACAAGAGAGTTTGGATATACATAAAAAAATTAATCCTGCAATTTAATAAAGTCAGTACTTTCTGAATCACATTTACTGTCCCTACTGCTGTGGAAGTATGCCTTTTATTTTAGGCAAATTGCACTTTATTGACAATCAGTACTTTTGTTTTAGCTAAATTACATATTATTGACAATCAGTACTACAAAAAAAGCACAGTACATCTTGCTTTTTGAGCAGCACATTTTCTTCAATTCTCAGAACATCACCGGGCACAGTAAGCAAATTCGGGGTTTAAATCAAGTGCTTTGCTGGTCCAATAAGCAGATAATTAGTATGGTATGTAGAGAAGCACAACCTTTGCCTGGTTGTGGTGAGTAAGGCAACTTCTACCCCTTCAGCTGGCATAATGTCCTTAGATGAGATAAATATGGAGTACTCTGTGTCCTAAGGATGCATGTGCCTTTTTGCTGTGCCCATTTGATGTATTATATGAACAGCCAGAACCACAGGAAATTCTCCATACTGTACCATCATAGGAAACACCTTATGAGAGAGGCAGATGATCATCAAAGGACACAGTTAGGGTCACAGCTGGTAACCAGGCTTATTATCAGTTCCTGTAGCATAAATTCAGAAGGATGGTGACTGAGTGAGAAAATAACCTTATGCCTTTTCCAAATGGACCACTTAGCCAAAAAACTATCTCAGAAATTGTCCTGACATTGAATGGTCTAGATCACAGCTCCTCCTCAGTATAAAAAATGTCTCTGTACTGTATTTCTGCACTGAAAGTGGAGGAGATGCTTAACATCCCCATGACCAGGGAAGTGATCAAAAGCTCTGGACATGGTGGGTACAGTAACGCATATAAAAGACACTGAATGGAGATGTATCTCCTGGCTTTTACAGACGGATGAAGATAATGACCAGTGCAGGTTTTAACTATTGTTACTTTACCTCCCTCAGATCTGCCACTGCTAGGGAAAATCTTTCACTGTCACATTTCAGATACCGGTTATATTTTACAACTGTGCCATTCGCTAAAGGCCGCTCTCATCGTTATTAGACTGTATTTTTGCAACCAGCCATTAACTGGGCCTACCTTTGTTAGCGACTCAAATTCTTGGCTCGCTTTCCAGTGGCAAAGATTTCATGCATTTAATATATAAAATTATTTGCAACAAAAATGCGTAGCATAACAAGATGCCCCATTAACCTTACCACCTCAATTATTGGATCTCACAACCCATTAAGGACGCTGTAAGTGTGATTAAAGATAAAGCCAGTAAAGCAGAAAAAGCCAATGTTCCTCACTTACAGCTACGAGCCAAACTCCAATTTGTAGATAAATACATCTGCAGTGTGATTGCTGTAATAGGCAAGTTCTTGTAAACCAATTGATTTAAGTAAATGTATCTGTGGTCAATCTAAACAAAAAATGTGTCTTTTAAAACTATGCTACCCGCCAAAATATTTAACAGTATAGTTAAACCTGCTAGATAGATGAAACCACCTACACATAATTTCCAGTGGAGTTACAATTATTTCACGTAGAGTCACCTAAAAAGGGGTCTCTCTCTGCTTGTTTTATTTTTTAAAAACATATTGACATAAACCATACACTGGAGAATAAACACTCAGGCAACAGCTGTACTAGCATTTATAATTAGAAATAATTGCCAGAATAACAATACCAGTTTAGTTACACTTTTTAAAGATATTTTCTTACTGCTAAAAGGCTTGTGCAGCTGTAGGTATCTAGACTAAAAATGGACTGCCAGTACAGGTTTATTCTACTCTGAAACTGCTACAAGCCAAAGACTTTCTGGATGAATAATACAAAGAAATCTTGCCTAAGGGACAAACTAAACCTGCCATTAGGTGCTTTGAAGTAACTGCTGATCTATTAACTCAACTGGAGTCATCAGGATTATCATTATCAGATGTGATCAAAGAACTAAAAAAAAAAAAAAAGACTGTCTCATGTCATTTCTAAATTAAAAAAAGGATACATTTTATTTTCATAGCAACTTTTTTTAAAAAAAAAAAACCTTAGAGTCTTTAAACAAAGGAATAAGGGAAAAAGGCAAAAAATCCTTGCTTATTGAGTTTTTTTAAAAGCTGGAAACAAGCTGCACATCTGGACTCCTATGTGTAAAGTCTATGACTGTAACCAAGCCAACTCGCTGGCACCACGGTGTCACACAGCACTGCTCTTTCACATTTCAGCAATAACTGTAGCTTTTCATCTTGACTGCACCCTTAGAGAAACCCCAATGGGAAAATCCTGACAGCTCCTTGATTTAGAGGTAGTTTCTCATTAGCACTCACAATTGCCCATGTTTTGACACTGCAAAACTGGGGGTTTTTACAGTCTGGTATTACTTATGGGAAAACAATATTTCATCAGTTTCTGAATCCAAAGTATCATTTAAAAATTATGCAAGATTTTCCATGCTCATCTCCTGTTCATTCATCTGCACATACACCGTTAGCTTTAGGTTAGGCATTGAAGTAGCAATTAGAACTCTGCCCTCGTTCTTCCATATTGTGAGTACATATCAGAGTAACCTCTCTCTTCACAGCACTACGTATGTTTTATCAAATACTGATATAAGTAACTCCTCTCAACTCATACTAATCGTTTTCTTAATTAATATTTATCTCTAAGCTATATACAGAGAGTAAAAATTTTACTGCTTTTTTTCCATATTTGGCAGAGAAAGCTATATTCTCCTTTTAGCTGAGGAAGCCACTGGCCTAATATTTTTTGTTCAATGCAGCATAATATTTTAGATGATGGCTGCCATCAAGATGAAGCATCCCCAAGATGATGAGATTTTTTTAAGCTGCTCTGCCTAAATGAAGCTTTAGAAATGCTTACTTAAAATGTATGGTACAAGTCCTAAATTTCTATTTTTAAATACCTTGAAACTACTTTATTTTCTTTTAAACTCTTTTTTTTTTTGAAAGTAAGGAATTCATGACATCTACAGAATAAAATATAAGTGCAGTTTCTAACTGTAAGTGTTTTCTCAGCAGGCAATATGAGAGGGAAATAAGTGTTTTACACATTGGGGAAAAAAATTAAACCCAATAAACTTCTAAGTAAAAAGAAATACAACTGAATTGATTTCACAACCTTATACCACCAGAATAAAGACAAGAAATACCTATGAGATGAGATCTAGAATATAAAATCCTATTGAAAAGAGATTTATTTGATAAAGCTACCAGTGGAATGCAATGAGTTGGAAGAGAATGCGAACACCAAAAAAGCATTCACATTTTGAGACATAAACCTACTCAGAGCTGTATCTTCCATGTATATATTTGTCAAGACAATGAGAATAAATGAGGAAATGGTGTTTATTATAGGTGACCATATCAGTCCACCCACTGAGAGACAGACTTGGAAGCCAAGCAATCTTTGGAGGATCAGCTTCTCATTTGCACATGTCTTCAATGAGAAAATAAGTCTGCCAAACTGAACACACGTTGTAGGTGGTACGGATCATTTCTACAGTAGCAGAAGATCCTCTTGTTCAGAACCTGAGTCCTGTTTATTTTTTTATCCATTTGTGAAGCAGCAAGGCAAAGGATTTGAGTTTTAGTCCCTTATGCACAGATGAAAAAACTCCCAACTTTGGATATCCAGTTTTAAGCAAAATTTCTGAGTGGGTAGAGCACATCTTAAGACTTCTGAAATTGACTTCAAACTTCCATGTAAAGACATTCTCTAGAACTAGTCTACCAAAGTTGAATAGTTTAATTCATGCAAGACCAGGAAAAAAACAAATCCATTACGGAGATGAACTGCCACTAGGGGATGGTACTTACACTGACTTGGAGACTTACATGAAAAGTTTCACTGTCGTACTGAATCCAAGTTACAAAAGCAGAAGCCCACTTAAAAATGGAAGAAGGAATAGCAGTTACTGCTCCTAAGCATTAATACAGCCAAAACTTAATAAGCCTTCAGTGACATGGAAAAAGCAATAATTTAGCTGAATAATGAGACAACATTCAAACTGACCTATCTTTAGAACCTTCAAGCGTAAAAATTAAATACTCATTAAAAACAAAAAGGTATTATGACGTATTTCTATACATTTCCAACATTTGTTCCAGGTCCATATGGGAACGTTACTAGCATGTGTTAAACTGGATGTAAGATACATAAACTAAAAGATGCACTGCTTTAAAGATTATTCTTAGTGAGGCCAATAAAACTATTTATAGTATCATTAGAATAGAAGTAGCCTTAGTAAAGAGAATATTAAAATGAAAACAAGTTTATATCCACAACTAACAACCTTAGACTTCAGAAGAATTAGGTCCACGGTTTTAATTTCTGCATCTCTTTGACTTTCTCTGAAATTATGCATAATCAAGCTGAGCTCTTAAATCAATCATTAAATTGCCAACTTCTCTATAGTGACATGCTCAAATTTTGCATTGTTCTATTCCACTGCAAATCAAATCACTTTAAACGCTTTTTATTTTGTCTCAATGCTGTGATGTGCAGAGGAAGGGGTTTCTTTCAGCAAATATGCTACACAAAGCCTCAACATACCCTAGCAGAGGTAGTCCACCTGGAATCGGCAGCAGCACTTGCATTCCTAGTACATGCTTACAGGATCATGTCCTTCACCAGCAAATGTGTCATTCTACAGTTGGCATAAAACTCACTTCATCATCTGTCCATGAAAAACATCAACCACTTTATTCTGAACAAAAGCCTTAACAGAAAAAGCCTCCTGGGAGTTTCTACAAGGGAAGCCATACGCATTGGCAGATTAAACTACACCTAATCAATGGAGCTGCAGCCCTTTTAAACACTTCCCAATCATGGAAGGAGATGAGCAGTGCAGACATTTATGGCTGTGTCTGCGTCTGTCAACACCAGTGGAGTAGGAACAGCTGCTACACAGGATTTCGAAGAAGCAGGGACTTTCCTCCAGTGGAAAATCCAGTCAATTGGCATGTGTCACAGAATATGTTGCCACATCAACTACATACTTCTACTAGAGTTAAACAGGGATTGAACTCCTCTGCAGGCAATGGCACTGCAGTAGCTGCTTTCATAACGGTAATGGTCACTGCTGCAAGTGTTGTGGCATCTACGTGCCCTCGTAGGGACTGGGTCTCTCTGCTCTGTACTGGGTGCAACCAAAAGCAAAATGTAACATTCAGTTATGGATCTACTGGGGGAAGGAAGCTAAAACCAGCTTTATTTCTGCCACAAGACAATACACGCCCCCTGTGCCAAGTGTGATGGCACAAGTTCTTTCACCCTTCCAGTGTGGGATCAGGACCCTCTCTTCTGCTGCTCCAAAGAAATTTTTAGTACTAGAAGTGCAAGACTTGCAAAGCTTCCACAATGATTTAACCTCTTTAAAACTACTTCCACCAGCCTCCATTCCTACATGCAAAGGGAAAACCAAAACTAAACTCAACTATCTTCTAAACTCTAGATTCAATGCAGATTGGGTGTTTTCACTGGGACTCTGTCTCTGCAGAGCTACTGTATGACTCCTTTTTAAAAGAAGGGAACAAATATTACATGCATGCACCAAAATGTGAAGACAGTCAACCTATTAATAAATTATACACAGTCATGTTTGTGATAGTAGTAGTTATGAACTACTAGCTGCACACATATGTATTAGCAAAACATTTCTAGGTTTGCGTACTTTCTAAGAGTCTGAGACGCAACAGAATATGCTGTTACCATCACTTAATCTCACTTTTGCTTTTCTGATCTCAGAACAATCTGAAGCATTTTTGCTTTTTTTTGCTAAAGTATAAGTGTGGGGAATGTAGGACAAAAATCCATAGAACTAGCCTGTGTCCCACAGCTCACAGAACTTTTAGTATCTTCCACTGGTTTATTTAGGAAACGTGCCCATTTTTCAGAAAAAGACAACAGTTTTTATGGCTGACAGCCTCAAGTTTGAATCCAAAAATCAAACTGGATTCTCATCATCATCAGTAAAACAGGTTCTTCTGTAAACAAAATTAGACCTCTGGTTATTGCTATCCATTGCTATTTCTAAACGATGCCCTCAGGACCACCTCAGCAACTCCAGTCATCTGCAGTGATCTGTGTGAGTGTGACTTGACTTGTCGCTGGATCTTAGCACATTTTGCCTAGAGCTGACACTGGCTCTGCTCCAGCACTGCACATAAAGAAATCTGTTAAACAGCTAGAAATAAGCTAAGCATCTCCTGACTGCCAGTCCAACGTTTCTAACTATACTTCCAACCCTCCTCTTCTTCCAACCTCCAGGCAGTAACAGCATACATCACTTAGATTGCTGATTTTCCATTAACTACTGTTTTTTGGGGTTGTTTATTTATAATAAATATTTTATTTCTGGGTGTCCTATATCTTCTGCACTGTTATCATATGGTAAAGAAACAATGATGGTTCTTACAGTAGAAGTTATGATTACTTTGCTTGAAAACGCTTTTGAAACAACAGCATAACAAACTGGATCCACTGGCACTCCATACTTTGTGATCTCTGGATGAAGTGTCTCTCATGCCTGGGCAATTACAATCCTATATGAGTTGATACAATGTCTAATTGAGGGAGTGAAGTCAGAAGGCAGTCTTTCATTTATATTTACAAAGGGCATTTACAGGACCACCCTCTTCGCCACCCCACTTTTCTGTATTTTTAACAAATTAATACCCTTGAGTTATTACTCAGTTTGGACAACATATCTGTAATTTAACAATGGAAAGAAGTAGACTGACAGGGAGACATTCAGAGTAATCACATTAGAGTTTTTTTTAAGAAGGCAGCCCAGGTTTTCAAATTCTGAAGCTTTAATTTGTATGCTTAGATCCATATTTAACTACACGACTGAGCAGATTTTCAGAACAGATCAAGGAGAGCTTTGGCAAAACAGCAGATCTGTAAGATGTTCACAGATTCAGTTAAGGGTCTGGAAAGGGATACAGAACAATGATGAGCAGTTGCTGCAAATCCAGAGTAAGTCCTGCTAAAATATCTAGGTTAGCCTGGGTTCTTTACCCACAATCCATATTCAATTCATTAGTGAAGAGAAAATTACAATGCACAGAATAAAAGCTGAAACCATCTCAAGAGCTTGTAGCATGTTTGGGGTAAATAAATCAATGATTTGGACTACCTTTGAATATTTACTCGCTTTACTTTTAAACCACTTTGTCATTGTGACCTTTCTCTGAGTACCTTGAAAGTGTTAACATGTTAATTAATGCAAGGTATTCTACTCCTTAAATTATTAATTAAAATAAAAACTGCAGCTGGTTTTTAACTGCAACTCAGTCCCAACAGCAGGTTTTAGTCATTTCACCTAAATCAAACATATCATAAAGTTGGCATGAAAATCATATTGTCTGAATCAAACACATCTGGCGACTGACACATGCTTTTACCTGTAATGAAAATAACAAACTACCTCTATTATTTATGCAGATGCACTTTAAATTTTTTGCTATGCTGATGTCTTCTACCACTCACATTCAGAAGCTAAAAATCCTAATAGATTAATGATTAAGATCAAGAGGGAAGAAATTGCTTTCTTCCTTCTCAACTGGTGTTATAAGCACTGATATAACTGCTGCTCTGTTTTGCACTCAGATAAAAAGAGTAGCTTTTTAATTAAATAGAGTGGGGAACGGATAAGCTTGGCATCTTGGTGCTGGCTTATAAAGTCCTTACTCAGGGCGAGTGGTACTTTATACGGTGACTGTTAGGATGTCATCATACTGTGAGTAGTTCCATTAAAGTCCATGGTATCCCAGTGTGGGATAAGGTCCTGCTCAACTCTTTATTAATTTTTGATTTATCAGGAGCTGTTGTACGCTATGAGAACCAAGCATCTCCGTGCAGAAAGCTCTGAGCTGCTGCCTGCACCAGTGTCAGCAGTCTCACAGCCAGGGTGGAGAGGCTGGATGAATTCACGTGGCTCAGATCTATCGGAGGTACAAAGTAAGGCTGGAAAACAGCCTTAGCACAGGGAGTAAAGCAGAAGCTATCAATGCTGACAGAAAGAAAGGAAGAAAACAGAACGTCTCTGAAGAGGCATCATGATTGCTAGAACGTGTTATGGGTACTCCTGGGAAATAAAAACACTGGGCTCTTCATTAATACTGAAAGCACACAGAGCATTCATCAGGTATTGTTGATGTCTAAAGTGCATGTATTATATATGCATATTTTAAAGTCTGGAGGTCCACTTGCCTGTTTCTCAGGGGACCCAAATTGCAAGTGCTTGATATGTGGTGTATTCCACACCTTGTCCTGACAGCGAAGGAAACAGAAAGAGACCTTACCCTTCTGCCTTTCTCTCCTCATCCTGAACATAAGTTTTTGAATACTAAAAACTGAATACTAAACCTCATACTAGAGACACTGACAGAACCACATCAAAACCAACTAGCTGTTGGGTAGCCTAATTCATTTATTGGGTAGCCTAATTACATATCTTGAAATATGAGCTTGGAAATTGCATTATTGTCATATGAAAGAAACATCATGGTTAACACCCGCCCCGTTCTGATAGTTCTCTGTTCTTTTTTAGATAGTTATGACTACTCATAAATCAATTAAATTAAATCAGTGGCTTATTCTCCTAGGCTGCTTTTAATGGTTTAGAAGGCAAACAATTTTAGTGCATGTGATTACATTTCTTTTAATGGAACTTAGGCAGCTGTATCAAAATAGCTTTTCTAAGGCAACACCATTCTCTCCCTCATCTTCAGATGAGCCTGAAAATGTTCCCATATTATATTATACAGGGACATGCATGCAAAAGAAGAGAACACTGCTCTCTTCTTTTGATGAGATGAGTAAGGCAGACGAGCCCCAGGAAGAAGAAAGAACATAAGCAACTCTTCCCTCAGCAACAGAGTATTATTTCCAGAAAAGTTTATTTTCCCTCTAGAAAATCTTTTGTGACACAGGAACTAAGAACTAATAGGAAAATGTTCATGGTAATAAACAGTAACACCTTAGTTTCCAGGGAAACGAAGAGGCCCCAGCTCCTTTTCCCCCTAAACACCCATAACCAGCATCTACTGAAAATGTGTTTTGCTGCTGAATCTCCTTATGAGGTTATTCAATTTTTAAAGCCTTTTCTCTAAATGGCAAGTTTAGAGTTTTCCACCTCATGGCAAGGCAGTCAATAAACACTTTAGAATGTATTGAAAGAACTTTTATTTCAGAAGACGAAAAGACCATCCTATACATCATTTAAGGTGTTAAGAGTTAAAAGAGTGAGAAAGAACGGTCTTCTATCATGGAGACATTTATAAGGGGAATGGCTATTTTAGATTTGAATGAAAATGTCAAAGAGAAACACAGTCAAGTTTATTTTTTTTGCAAGATGATGGAACTCCCTATCTAAGGAAAAGCAAAAACAAGAGTAACAGCATAAAAATACTGCATTTCAAAAGACCAGACCTCAACAAACTTCAGAGACTGGGGGAGAGAGTCTCTTGGGAAGGTGATTTAAAGGATAAAGGACTACACAGAAGGGCTGGCAATTCCTGACAGAAGCCATATCAAGGACATAGATGCAAACTATCTTCATGTGAGGAAGTATTATATAAGAAAAAATGATTAAAAGCTGTTATAATATCAGCAAGACCTCTTTCTGGATCTAGAAAACCAAATCAATCAAGCTTTTTTTTTTTAGGTAAGTATTATTATGAAAAAGTAGTGCAAAGATTTGACTAAATATGAATATATAGCATAAATGCACAGAAATCATACAAATGCATGGGAGAACAAAATCAGAGAATCAAAATTAAATCCCTTTTACAAAAGCAATTAATCTAGCTTATATGCTTTAAGATGTTACTGCAGAAAGCCAAAGGTCACGAGTCCATAGCAGAGATGGTGAAAAGACATGTGCATGTACCCCAGTCATCTTATATGTCTTAATTACGGCTGATTTCATCAATACAACATGAAACACATGGCAGTGCACCAAGCTCACCGGAACTGCAACTTTGACCCTGCAACCTACACCATACACAGCCAAGATGCTCAATGGGGAGATGTGTGATGGCAATACTCAATTTCTGGTGCACAAAGGCAGCTGCAAGGAAGACACTCTGAGCGAGGCACAGGCAATAGAAGATGTATGACAGGATCATGGCACTGCTGTACAGATTGCCTACAGCACAGAGCTTCTCCGAAAATCATCTTTGCCCCCAGTCACTTCCTAGCAACATGCTCAAGCTTAAGTCTTTGAAAGAATGGCTACTGAACTTTGCTCCAAAAGAACAGCTTTTGAATTGATTGTATCAACTCAGCTTTTAGGCTATCGGAGGTGCAATCATTAGTTAACTTTTATTGCAGGCTATTAATTCAAACCTTGCAATGTGAAAGACGGATCATCTGAGTGGAGCACAAGACTGGCCATAGAACGGAAACACTGGTCTGTGTAAACCAATCAATCACTACTCCACGAGGATGGCTGGGCAAGTATTCTTCCTCTGCTTCTGCTGGAATCTTCCCTTCTTTCCCCTCTCTTCCTTCCATCCAAAATAATCTAAAGAAACAAACAATTTGGTGCATGTTCCTTATACTCACAGACAGTTGGCTGACACTGAATACATAGCAACAAACAGAAAGTGGGAAAATTTGTTCTGCTGTCAGGTGAGTGAAAAATTTTGGTGCTGAATGATCATGATACAGGAATGACAAAACGGCTGCTCACATCAAGATTTCAGTGAGGAATTGTGCAAGATGAGAAGACTTCTGTTTTAACGAGCAAACGATACATATCCCAAACCAAGAAACAGCTCAGCAGAGCTGGAAGCTCATGCATGTTCTGTTTGAACCATCAGCAGGTAAGAAAACCCGTACAACTTTCCCTTCTCACAAGGTACGCCTACCTTCAACTTCATCTCTTTGTTTCACAGGAAGTAACTTACTGTGCTAAAGTGTTTACTGATGATCAATAGTTTTGCAAATGCAATTTACTTCCTTGCTCAGGCAGCAGCGATGCTTTCAGTGAGGCCTTCTGACTCTGGTCAATTTGGAAACCTATGCAGAAATATGCACTACTTTACCTCATAATAGAACATCCTGCATGACTTTTATAATAAGGCCCCCTGTTACACTAATGACTGACCAGAACACAAGGTGTGGTACAAAACACAAGTAATTTTACAGTTGTTTGGGTTTTTTTTTGTGGTTTTGTTTGCCAGATAGCTGTTTCACTAGCAAGAGTCATGAAGGTATTTATATGTTTTCAGGTCCTATTTGGCTTCCCGCTTTGATGGTCTGTGTTTGAATAATCTACTGACAAAGATACACCACACTGGCACATAACAATAGCTGTTTGTCCAAATGAATAGCAAACATAGCGAGCAGTCAAACACATAGAACAGTATATTAATGTGCAAAAAGCAGTTAGGTAATTATGCACTATAGGTCAAATAAGTATCTACCTGATATAGTGGCAAAAATATTAATGCTTCTGCAGGAGTGAAACCCAAATACTTGAGCACACTAGCCAGACTGTTTTAACTGTTGCTCTTCACCCCAAATCCTTTTCAAAAACACAATTCACCATGAAGTTTTTCTACTTACTCCTCTTTTTGTCCTTAAAAAATGAAGGGTTGAGGAAGTCTTTTAAGTTTGGAAATGTCTGAAGCTTCAAGGCCATCTCTGCTTGAATTGCTAAAGCAATAATTATTTTGCCTTTTTAATATCCTGTTACATTAGATTTTATTATCAGTTCATATAAGACATTAAATCAGCTTCTTTAGAGAAGAACGGTAGAAAAATAAATATCGTATTGAGCAAAAATCTTATGTTACTGCATTTGGTATTGTTTATCCCTTAGGACTCCAATAGAAAATAGGACCCAACAAAATAAGTCTTGGGTATTACCCTTGTAATAAAATGAAACCACATACTACAACAAAAAAGGTTTAAGTCAGGTGCCAGTAAGATTTAAAGTGTGCAGAAAGCATACAGCTACTCTACTGTACGGACAGCAAGTGAATAAACCATATTAACCTCACTTAAAAGGTGACTCAATCTGAGCTAAGAAGAGACTGTGTGTCATATCTCAGATTTGAACCAATTCTTGTACATTTGATGGGCTGTCATGAGGGTTGATGCTCTTGCTAGAATTTCACCCTTCCAAAGCAAAAGAAAAAAATATAAAAAATCATTTTATTACCTGCACAGATGGTAGATTTTGCTAATGTCATATCCAAACCATTTTCTTCTCTAAACTGTGTGTGCATCTGAATGTTAACACCTCAACTCACTTAAGTCACACAACTTCCCAGCAACAAGAATTAATGAAGAGATGCTATAACATAGACGTTGTAAAAGCAGAGCTGTAGTGCGTATGGCATCACAAATCTCTTGGTTTGCGACTGATCTCCAATATATGCCACATTTTTATAATGGCAACTGCAAGCTTGAATTTCAGCTGTGTGTTCTCATTTTTCCCAGAAAAATGTCCTTGGGAAATATTTGCACTTACATGCTTGCCTGCTTGCTCAATTACAGAAGTAATTAGGATTCACTTTAAACCATGGTTGAATGGCATATGCCAACATTCAGAAAGCTTTTTAAAAGGCTCCAGAATTAATGAAGCCCTGGGTTTACCAGAAGCACCCACTGGGCAACACCATCAGTGACAGTGGAGTGGAAAGATAGACGAGTGGGGATCGATCACTGGCAGCAACATAGTGTCTTGTCCTAACAGGGCCTAAAGGCAAATGGCTGGCAAGCTCTGCCCTGCCACACAGGCTGCAGAATACTCCCCGTGACATTTTTTCCATGTGGTCTAAACAGGGAATGTTCTGGAAAGAAAAAAGTTTTGAGTTTCTGTCCCTGCTCATTCACTTGCATCTTTCTTACACTTTGTTTTAGCCCTCGTTTTTATGGATGAGCTTAATCGAGTTATTTAATGATTGAAGCTTTTGCTCACAGGCCTTAAATAATAATCACGATAATTATTTTTTATCATGCTCATTCATACATGCCTTCTGCCAATGTGCCTGAGGTGCTGCACGGAAACTGCAGAACAGTCCGAACTGAACTCACCAAAATTAAATATAACAAAAGAAAATCCAATGACATATTTAGAAAGCCACGTATGTATGATATGAACAACGGAAAGGCTGCTTTCAAACACAAGGAATTTCAATGCAAAATCACTGCAAATACAGAGGGATTCCTGTGACGTTCTTGCTACCAACTCTATCAAATCCACTTATCAACAGCAGATAAAACCTTTCTTCACTCACCTCTAACTGGCATCTTCAAAATACTTTCCCCATTTTCTTTTAAAATAGTTTGAGATTGTTTCTGTTTCATATGCAATCCAGAATAGCTATCTTTTTTGATACCAGCAGAGCTCTTAAAATATGGTCGTTTCTGGTCATCACCTTTAAAGCAGCCAAACTGGCAATGTGCCATATAAGATATGAAAAAAATATTACTCATTTATGCAGAAAGGGAACCAAGACAGAGAGGAAGCTCAGCTCGCCAAGATCAAATAAAGCTTGTGGTAGAAAAAGAATTTGCACCCAAGTCTTCCACATGCCAGACTATCACCCCAACTAAGCTGCAGGAAATCTTCAGATGTCATTAAAACATATGAAATTTGGGCATTAAAATGCAAATAAAGAACCCTCAAATAGTGAAACAACAGCTATGAACTTAAAAGCAGCTACAACATGCATTTGTATGCAGTCCAGGAATGCATATATACAGATGCCTTTCAAACCGTCCATAGTACGTGCAACTGTTAAGGATCAATTTGATAAAATCTCAGATTTAAACTCCTGAATTTGCAAATAGCCTGTCTTTTTATGTCCTATTTTTCCTGCATGGTTCTTAACCTCTTGTCAGACAAGCTCTCTTAAACCTAAGCTTCAGAATATCCACACAACTACTGAACTGCATGTAGTCTGCTTGTTAACAAGAAATGAAGCTGGAAGTTCAGTCACTGTTAATTAAACTCATAATTACAAATGGAAGGTCAGACAGCAGATCCAAGGGATGTTTGAAAATGTAATAAGACAAAAGAAAGAACATTCTCTCATGTAATAACTCAGCCCTTACTGGCAGATAGGCCCATTAGAAGACTTCTCAGCTGCATACAGTTTTGAAGGCAAATATTAGAATAATAATGTAAATCATTTGGGTTTAAACAAGTTTGTCAAAGATTAGCGCAGGCTCTAAACATTACCTACATTTCTATTTAAAAACGAAAATCGGGAAACGCTCATTTACTAATTCAGAACATGGATCTCCTAGCCTGAGCTCCATAGGGATTGTCACCAGCACATGCACAAACTTCTCTGCCCAGATGCAGTTGGGAAATCTGCCTGATCACTCCCTGCCTTGCTTGTGAATCTCCAGAACCACTCCATTGCCTTTGTTCCCTTGTTGTGAGGTTGGGGAGAGAGAAGATAAGAAGAGGCGATTTGGACAGATTGCTCAGAGAAGCACTGTTGAAAGAACAAAGGGGTGCAGAAGCACCAGCCACTAGCAACTGAAAAACGGAGTGCAGCTGGGGAAGGTTCACACTGTTTTCTGCTATCCTTGGCCTCCTGAAGGGCCAGAGGTTTTGATGTGGGCCTCAGAGCCCATGTTCCAATCTTCACCAACACCCTGTCAATGCGGGACAAACGATGGGCACACAGGACACATGAGGAGCAAGGCAGTATGTACAGCCATGCCACACCAGAAAACAAGTGCCTCCCCCTGTTATCATGCTTGTGATGAAGCCTTTGTGGGTTTGGGAAAACTCAAGAAGATTTTTGCTGTTTCCAAGATAAACATGTTTTCTTACATTGGATCTGGGCACCTGGACACCACAGCACTGGGGAGCCCAGGAAATCTCTGTCAGGAAATACCAGAGCCTCCTGCTCTGGGTATTTCACCTTTCTTTAATCCTGTCCCGGAAACTCATGGCAGGATGGAAAAGCCTTGTGAGAAATGCCCATACCGGATTTTTAAAAAATTACTCCGTTACCAGCAGGCTTTTATCTGACGTGCTAATTCCAAAAATCTGCCTTCTAACAGTTCAACTTTGCTTCAGTAAATGTCTTACCAAGCCCATTCTAATAAATACAATTTATGATTTCTACAAGAAAGTTGTTTTGCAGTGAAATTGTGGAGGTAAGGATCACTGGGTTGACTGACATCTAGTTATTCCATCAAATATACTCCTATTCTGCTCATCACAGACCACACATGCCAAATATGATGCTGAAACTACATTTATTAGGCATTTTGTAGGGGGTTTGGGAAGAAAATCAGTCTTGTAATGAAAATCTTAACTCTGTTGCAGCTACTGCAGCACCGTAATACTATTTCTCTCCTGCTGGTAATTTAGCAGCAGCAGCGCTGAACACCAGAGGACTTTCTTACAGCGAGATAGCAGCACACACTTATTGAGAGGGTGGGGGGCTGGTTTCCTAACAATGGCAGTATGCACAGATGGATTTGGTAGTTCTCAGCTGGTGAGCAAATTTTCAGCTCTAACTCATCGTGCCTCTTTGGCTGGGAAAAAGGGATTTCAAGTAAGTATTCCTTTCTGGGTTCATGAAAGGTATAATGTGGGCAAGTTGAGTGGCAAATTTAGAAAGGCAAAAATAGTCACTCCACATCATACGATGCTGAAGCTAAGTGGTACTGGGAGCTGATACACAACACCACGGTGCATTCAAGTATTTTACTTTCTCAGGAAAAATATTTGTTCTAAATCCAACACAACGTTTTATAAGATGTTTCACCTAAAGAGTGGGGACATGAAAATATCTTCATCATAGCTTAGAAATGGATGAAGGCTCAACAGTTTCCGGAGAACTTATTTCCTTCCTCTGTCCCCTCCCTCCTAAAGCACAAGCAGTTTCTGATGCGAGGACCTAGGCCAGATCTCTCTCCCCCTCCCTCCCCCTACCACAGTAGCAGGATCTCAGGGAGATTCTGCAAACTTCGTGAAATAGCCACAGGCAAGCCAACTAAGTCCTTTAACTGACCCAGTTACACCAACCAGTGATCAAATCAAAGAGTTTTCTGACAGTTACCATTTTAGATTATCTGGGGAATGATTCAGATACCTAAGCCAAAGCATCCACTTTGAACACCCCACGCAACAGGAATAACCCACATTGGGGCTGACAATACCTAATAGATACCCTTTCCCTCTCAGTCAAGTAGCTGGAACAACAGGAAGGAAACCATACAGCAACTTAAATTACTTCAGACATTTCTGGTTTGGCACCTGAATTACTCCGCTGGTGTTAGCAGATCGCAGAAGAATCCTCACCTTGTACAAGGGGATGTGATACCAGGAACCTGCAAAGCGCCAACTGCCAGTAGGTATAGAAAGACATTTAATTATAATTCTTGAGCTGCCATCTCTAACAGTAGAAGGGGATCTGCACCCTAAAGACCCAAAACAATGCCAGGCTGCTCCTTTACCCCAAAATCTTCTTCCCCTCCCTCAAGATTCTTGGCAATATCCTTTCATTTTAAGAAGAAGGGGAATCAAAACCCCTTCTAAATGTTGTAATAACTCGGTCTCAAAGGCCTCCTCTAACAATTCATAGTTCTGCTTTTAAATCTGTGCCTATTTTTTGCAGATTTGTCACTCTGTTTCAACTCAACTTTTGTCCTCCTCTGAACTGTGTTGATTTTCAATTTATTCATTGAGCTTAACCTTATTCCTATTACAGCCAGGCCTCACAGATACTCTGTGGTAGTTCTATTCCGTTTAGTTTCTCATATTATTTCCAGAAGTTACTTCAAGTTCTTATTTCTATTACTGTTAAAGTTCACTTATTCCAGACAAAATAACAGAAAAGTAATTTAAAATAAAAAAATTTTATGATTTTGGGCTGGTTTTATTCTTATGATAACACTATATCCATAAAAGGCTTTACATTACCTGCAAGTATACAAAGGCAATTTAAAAACTGGAAATACTGTTAAACTCAAGTTTATGAGAAATGCACTTATTTATGACCTTCTATACAGACATCATAGAGAAGAAAGAAATCAGCTTTTTAAAGTGCCATCCTCATCTAAGTGCTAATGTTTATCTTACAGGAGCTGAGCACAAAGATCACAGTACCAGTTTTCCCTGGGCAACCCCAAGTGAAACCAACAGAGTAACTGAGTCACGCTCTTGCACCTAAAATCCTTGGCTCAGTATTTTTATGATGCACATCCTCTGGCCACCCTCTCTACTCCATCACCACCGGACTAAACAAGAAATACCAGGTTCTAATCCTGTTGACGCTGACCACAGAATATCAACGGACCTCCCAGTATTCCATGACATTGTGAAGATGGAAATTTTATCCATGTTTTGAGAGGAAAAAATGAAAACATTCTTTTGCCTTGAAATTTTCTGAAGAAAAACAAATCACACACTCACAATTTGCCAGCAAATAACCAGCAGCTCTCTGGAGGTGCTCAGAGGTCTGGTGTATTGAAAATATTCTCATTGGTTATAGATTAGTAGACAAACAGCAGTGGAAAAAAGTCAAAGGTGCAAGATAAATTGAGTTTGTTACAGAAGCAGTAATATATCATTACAATATTGTCAACACAGCTGTAGAGAATTTTCTATAAATTTAATAAAACAACTGCTAAATTACATCTATTATCCGGTAGTCAGGCTTGGTTATTTTTTCTTCCTTGAGAAGAAGCCTTTTCTGTAAATAATACCACTAAATCTAGTCATTTGTATTTTAAAAGACCACCAATATTACCTTACAAGCAAATAATAGTATAAACAACAGCGTATATCAAAATTTTGAGAACATAAAATTATGCATTGAAGATGAGATGTGAAATGTTATATAGTTCCCTAGACGTGGCAGTTTCCTCTGATGATCAATGAAGAAATAAAGAGAGAGTGAGAGTTCTTAGATAAGTAAAATACCCATAAACATGTAAGACATCTCTTCTGGAAAAATATACAAATAAAGTGTCATTGTTCCCTCCATGCACCTGTCAAAACTGCTTGGAGTGAAGGAGATGGGGGGTAAGAAGAGAAAAGTAGCCCCTGCAAATAAGCAGAGTATTTTACTAGAGTGTTATCTCCTCCTTGCAAGAATGAAAGCTCGAATGGATAATACCTTTCTGTGAAATTCAGGTTTCCAGCTTCCTGTTAAGAAGTGGCTCTTACCTTATAGGATTATCCATCCTTGATACTGTGAGAAATGCTGCTAAGTTGGCCGTGTAGGAAGAGCAGACGATAAGGGTGAAGAGCCACCAGCTTCCCATCACAATGCGCATAGCCACAGAATTGACAGTAGATTCGCCTCCTACAAATAAACAGAGAAAAGGAGGGTCTCTCAGCAGCTTCCATTTACAATCACCTTCTGTGTACCTTGTGATGTTAAACTGTGTTGGAGCTGCCCCTCTGCATTTCTGCTTCCCCTCCAGACTGCCCTTTCCTTGCAAGACAAGCACTGCTTCCATTAAGGCTGCTAATTCACAAAGAGTTTCTCCAATCAACCTCTTGCCCTGGATACTGTTTCAGAAAATTTTTTTTCAAGTATTTCCCTTGAGAATTATTGAGGAGCAAATATAGGGATTATGAAAAATATTCTAAATAAACAAGGTTTAATGGTGAAGCACAACCAATATGCATGAATTAAATAATCATAGTGTTCAAAATATATTACAGTAATACTTGGTTTTCGGTGACCATTTTAGATGAGAAAAAAACCCCAAAACTGTCCGATGGTTCGTGTGCTATCTGTGTTGTATTTAAATCTGCAAATACTGAAGTATGAGTGTAATTACTCGTTACCCTAGAAAATTTCAAACAACACGAAGATTTCTTTCTAGCAGGCTTCAAGCACAGCTACATCTGAACATCGTTGAAGACCAAACTTTACCATGCAGCTGGTGCTAGTCACTTCAGCGTATGTTTCTGCTGATTGTATCTGACTGTACTTAAACCATCAGGGATGGATCACCTTAATGAGAAGAGGGACCAAGTATCACAGCAATATTAAGGATTTTTCCATCTGAAGCTTTTATAAGTTTGCAATCATGTTGAATATAGATGTAGGAAAAAAGTTAACAACGTACCCATATGTTAACATTGAACTGCCTCCCAAGAAGAGTACTGACATTCTAGATATGGGACTGATTTTGCGAACAATTATTTACTGTTGGTAACTGTTTATAGTAGCAATCCTACTGAATTCAATAGGATTAGTCCTATGCCTACAGATTCCCGAGCGTTTAGTTACATGACTGCAGATAATTTTCCTATTGCATTCAAAGAATAAAAAATAAACTCACATATTAGTTAAAAAACATATATATTTCTAAAATTAAATTTAAACAATTAGAAAAAGTGCTAGTTTTGGAGTTGGAGAAGTGTTGTAATTTGGCACCCAGCAGCTCTGCAGTTTACTTCTCATGTGATAATTTTCCCAAAGTGTAAAACCCTGCATGGAGTGGTTTTTTTTTTGGACTTACTGAGAAACAGAAAAGCAGGACACACTCTGTCCTCCGCCTCAACTTATCTATCTCTTCCCACTTTTCATCAGGTGGGCTAATAAAATGCATTACCCCCCCGTACGAGCCTTCTCTTTCACCTTTAGATTGTTCTGGCAAAGACTCATGTCCTGGCCTGCTCTACCCCAGGCAGAACACTTCTGAACACCTGTCAGTGAGGTTTATAAGAGGTTAAGTACCTTGCTGAACAAAAGCGCCGTACACAACCCAGATGGCACTGTGGAGGGTGGAGGAAGCAGAAGGGTTTGGCTGAGAAGCATTCTGCGCTCGGACTGCCTGGATCCGGTTCAAGACAAATATCAAGACACCAACTATAGGGATGGCTGCAGCAATGCAAGCCCACACCGCAAAGTCAAATGGAGCAAAGAGAGAGAAGATGTTGATTTTCTCTTCAGGCTTTTTGATTAAGATCCCCACCGAATAGTCCATGTATCGCTTGCTGAAGTCCACAACACTCTCTCGTTCTGGTGTTATAGTGATGGCTGAGATGGCTAGGTCTGCTCTCTGCGAGACAAATGCAACAGGTAAGATCTTTTCCCTTCACTAAGAGCCTTAGAGGAAAATCTTTTAAGAACCAAGTGACTCCCTGTATTTCTTTCTATAATTTAACGTCTTTAGACAAATTAAAATAAATTGTCTAAAAATAAAACCAGAATCAGTTGCGTCATTTCAACATTAATTGCACTGGTCTAAAGCATAATAGTGAAACATAACCTCTCAAAGCACTCTAGAACAGCACCACTCTCTGGAATGAGTTCAATTTATTTAACATTTACTCCTCACTTGTTTTGCAAAGGATGCCTAAAACTGCAAACTATATTAATGTGGTGTACTGCAAACAATAAGAAAGAAATATAATTTATTTAGCTGTGTATTCGATAGGAAGTTGCAAAGAGCAAATGTTTGTTGTTCTCCCCGCAGAGCTGCCAGTTTCCCATATTCATGAAGGGATTTCATGCAACAACTGGGAAGGAAGATTTTGTGTAGTTTTTTTTTTTTACAATAAATAAAGTGACTGCAAAATCTAGTAACTGGAAGAATGCGCCAAAGGTAACCTAGCTCCTGAAACTGCTCTGACCTCAATATTTAAAGTGAGAAGGTTTTACATATAGATGGTCCTTAAAGACTACGCAAACTCGATGAAAGAGAAGACAGGAGATAACAAAAAAGATTCTCAAAGCTTTTGAGGAGCTGCAATAAATTTTTTGTTATTTCTTCATCTCAATAAAACCAGTTCTCTCTCTTTTTGTTTTCTTTCTCTACAGTTTGTTGGGAACGTAAAGCAAATGTTAGATGAGGGTGGTCTTCTCTGAAACCTTTTGGAGTTGAGGAACACTTGCTAGCCGAAATACCATTAAAAACCCATAATAGATACTTCGCTGCTTAAAGAAAGCAGTTTCCAAGGAAATTTACCAGGTTTTCTTACCACCTGTCAATGCAAAAGAAGTAAAAAAATTCTTTATTTTTCCTAGCACCAACCAAGAATATCCCATTATCATACACACACTTGCTATTCCTTTAATTGCTTCCGTTTCTTCCTAAATATCTACTTAACAGATACTGAGCTGCCTACTTACTAGATAATGAGAAAGCTTTCACTTTCAGTAATAACTCTACTGCAGAATAGTAACCTTTCCTTCAAAGGGCAGCAACGTGGAATATTAATTCCTTTGATTCTCCTTCTTGATTAACATTTGTCCCACGTCAGATAGCAAGATCATTAGCAAAATCCACTCTAATTTCATTCTCTCGGACAATCTAAGTTACGGACTCTCCCCATTTACTTCAATGGAGTTCAATTAACTTACTCCTGATTTGTTAGACTGTAATTAAAAAAAGAAATTCGGTCCTTTCTGTTCTAAATGAACAATTAATTTTGAGATCAGTTTAAATTCTGGTTCTTCACATGTTTATGGTGTGTTAGTAGGGGCACTTTTCCTGTTTTGGAGTCAACAGTTGATCATTATGAAACACATTGCCACAAAGTGACCCAAATAAAGTCATACCTACATACAAGTAGCAAAGACATAAGTTATGACAAAAATAGTAATTCATATTTTAAGAATATTTTATTTTTTCTCTATTTGCTGTAGTCATTCACAGACACATACATGTCCTCTCTTCTTCTCATAACTATGTCCTGTGTATGGGGCCTTAAATCACACATGTTTACACCACATTAGAACCAGGCATAGATCAGGAGCATTTTGCACTGGTGCTTTTAGCCTAATCCATTCTCTTGCAATTTAAAATGGAGGAAGGGGAAAATGTAAACATCCCCCTTACAAAGCTTAGACACTCAACTCCAAAGCATTTTGTTTTCTTTCTTTTTTTTTTTTAAAATGCAGGTTCTTCTCCGTGTACCTTGTTAATGAGCTCTCCAATCATGCCATTCCAGGAGCTGTTCTGGAGTTGCTGTCCATATTTGCCATCAGGAGCTTGATATATCTCGTACTTGAAGCCCAGATTCTTGGCAAGTGCATCCAGGACGTCAATGGAAAATCCTTTATAGCGCTTGGGTTGCCCAAGTATGTTCTCTGCCACCATCACAAAAGGTTCTTCCTGAGAACAAAACAGTATATTAACTGATACTTGAAACAAGTATTTTAAAGTATTCTCTTAGCAAAAGAATGTTTTCTGAGCTAATTCTGGACAAGCTGACATAGATTTTTGAGACACTCATAACCTTATGAGACAAAAATCGTAAGCCATGCAGGATACTACGAAGCAGTGCTTCAGCACCCACGTCCTATCTCTGGCCTTGGGTTTTCCATAGTTTATGAGAAGAGAAAGAGACCCCAGAGGACAATTCCACACCCTCTAGCAGCTTCCTGGTGTCCACAGGATGAAGCGCGCTCTGGAATATCTGCCTCTTCTCACTGACTTAAATGGGAGCACAGACATCCACCTTAGTATCCCAACTAGCTGTCTAGAATATAGATATTATGTTAAACATGCAAGTCCTAGATAGGAACATTACAACTGTCCATCTCTCTCAAAGCATATCAGATTTAAAAAAAATATTCTTTACAAACAGTGACTGGAGAAATACTGAAAAAAAGAACTTAAAATGCCGCATTTTGTTAACATTTAAAATTCTGAAAATTCAAAGAATAACTTTCATGAATATTAGTTCCTGGACAATTTTATATTAACGTATGTATGTAAGGAAATGCAGCATTATGTGCTACGTTTTCCATCAGGGTCCTGCTCTCCCGTGAGGGATTGCCGGGGCTGGTAGTGGAACAGTTGCCAAAGTTGGCTGTCTTTGCAACCAAGTACTGACAACCTTCTGGAACGGATCTGGTCGCTTCTCACATAAATTACAGCATAACCTTGCCTGTCAACAGACAGAGGAAAGAAAATTGGGCGCTGGAAAGGATGCCTTAATGATCTGACACGGAACTTCCTATTTGTACCATAATTCAGAAAAAGAGAAATAAAACACTCAAAAAGACACCATATTCCACAATCTGCAAACAACAGTGTAGGAAAGCATTCAAGCCCTGATTTGCCCCTAATTTAGCACTTAGCTGACAGGAGTTCTGTTGCCACTCTGTATGCTAACAGACAGGCATCCTGAAAGTGCAATAATTTTTTGGAAAGACAGTGCCCTTCTAAAAGATATTAGTTTATCTCAACAGAAGCTTGATGGAGGAAACACTTGATTAAATTTTGCAGCCTGTAGTGTACAAGAACCAGGATTAGATGGTCATAATTGGCCCATCTGATCTTAAAATCCATGAAATGCTGGACATTGCTTATTCGAGTTAGATTACAGTATCTGGAATGCACCCCTGTGCACTCAGGCCCTGTGCTGGTTCCATGCCCAGTAGGAATTACGATGCAGCAAAGTCGAATAAGCAAAAAACCAAACGATCTCTATCTCTGACAGTTTCACATAAAACAATAAAAGGCCATCATGAATCTTCCTTCCTTATGTAACCGATCATCCAAAAATACAGAATTGAAAATGATAGGGAAAAACATTGAGGGAAGAGCCCAAAATAGTCAGTTCCTTTTTATTTTCAGCATTTTTGTTCCTGTACTCAAACAGGATCATACCAAGACAGTCACCACTTTGAGTGTCAGTCCTTGTAAGTCATTGCCCAGACGTCGTTCTTGTAGGCTGCCATTCAGTCCCTTCTCAGAGTCCCACGTTGCCAACTAGAACAGAAAGCACAGTGAGTCTGAAGGACTGTTAGGCAGAAATCTTTCAGTATTTACATAAACATTTAACAGTAGCTTGACTGAATTCAAATTGATATAGAGAGGATGAGACAAGTGTGGCTTTTTTAATGTAGAATCAGAATTGGTGAGATTCAGAGAACAGGCATAAACAACTACCTTGCCTGAATATACTTTAATCAGCGTCTGTAACAGAACAGCTCTATTATCTCTAATATTTGTCATATTATTTCCCTTAGAACTCTCTGATGAGTTTTATCTACAGTAAGTTTAAATTGCCTGAGAGTCTTTAGGATTATCTGTGGTCTTACTATCCCATATTACCCTCTCTGCTCAGACTCTTCCTACTTTTCAAACCATTCCCTACTGCTCATTAAAGATTGACATTTTTCCTGCTGCACAATGTTCTTATTCATAAATTCTTGACACCTATGGTGTCAAACTGTCTCCTCTTTTGTCTTGGACTTTCTCCAGATCCTACCTTAAGTCCTATTTTCTTTCTTCTTGCCCTACTTCTACTGCATCAATAAAACAATGGCAGCCTCTCAATTGCCCAGCTTCCTGACAATCAAATACCTTGCTTCCACCAGTACACTTCATGGATCTGCTACATGGACCTGGATGTATGCTTTCAGGATATCTCCCTGGAACATTACATCTAAATATTTTATTTTTTCAATTAAATATATTACTTCAAAAATCAATTTTAGTGCATTTTCTGAACAGAAATGCAGTAAAATTCAATAGAATATGTTCAATAGAAAATTCAATCTTAAATGACCTTTGGATTATTCAAACTAAATATGCTTTTCAGAAGCAGCAGTTAGACACTGCTATCAAGTAGAAGCTGCTTCCTCCTTTTTTTTTTAGCTCTACTCTTAAACACCAATACTATCTCACATATATGGAAGCAGTGCTGTTAGCTGAAGGAATGCCCTGTAGAAATTAAACACAGTCCAAGATCTGTGAAATGTGGCTTCTTCCTGCCAGAAGCTAATTTTCACGTTACAAGTCAAAACCTTCTTGGAAAGAACTTACTTCACTGCAAATGCCTATGGCTAGATGTCCTACACGATTTACTTCCATGACTTCAGTTTTATCCAAAGATCTCAAAAATCAAACCAACAAACAAAATGTGATGGGAGAGATCTGTGTAGTTTTATTTTTGTTTTCTTGCACTAAACTGATAAACAGGGAACTAAAAAAGAACAGGAAATTCAGTGAACATTCAGCCATCATAACTATCACACAAGAACAACTGATGCAAATTATTCTATAGTCACTAAACCTTCAAGGCTGAGACACGGGAGGGGAAAGACTTAAACTACACCTCCATTCATTCAGCTGACCTGGAGGATGAAGGTGTAGAATGACTGAATAATACTGAGCTTTCTAATGATGCTCCTGAAAGCTAAAGTATCTCAAATAGAAAACTCTCACCCTGTGATGCCGGTTTGGAGTGACAAATGACCTTCTGTACATTCATGTGTCTGCAGCAATATAGGTAGATAAGTACAGCCATGGTATCTTTTAAAATCAAATTTAGATGCTTTCTCTGAAATATATCCAGAAGTCTCTCAGTTTTTGCTATTTCCAAAGCAAACTGACTAATTTATCAGCTGACATAAATCAGTACAGTTCAACGGACTTCAAAGACCACTGTAGGTCTGTGTGATAATGTGTTCCAGTGTTGTGAGGAATGTCTAAGCCTCCTTCAGTTGTCCTGTGCAGTAAGTATATGATAAAGATACAGGGAAGGTTTGGACCAAAATGGCTTGCACAATCTACAGATGATGATTAAATATTTATTAAAAAATGAAAAATGTAACACATTCATTTATTACTTCACCACCAGTGGACTGACATTTCAATTCCTTCTCCCATTCCTTTTCCCTTTGAAAACTCCGTCTAGTTTCACAACAAGGCCTTAGACTTCTCAAATACCATACGTTTCATATTCTCAGTTAACACTAAGAATCCCTAAAAGGAGCTGGAGACATGCCAACACAAAAACATTAATTTATTCCTTCTATTCAAAAGGAGAGAGGTAAAGATTTCTCTTCTACGCAGCAGGGGTAGGTGCAAAGAGGAGGAGCATATTTTACTTCAGCATAGAACTCCCTGTTGTTCCCCAGGGAGGCAACAAACCTTTCAGCCCTCTAAAAAGCAAACTATGCAAAAAAAAAGTAAAAAAAAAAAACAGAACATGAGGAAAATCTTTTCTGGATGGGACTTTTTCCAGAGCATCCCTGTGCTTTAGAAAATTTGGTTTGTTCAGACGTGTGCCAATTTTAACTTTCACTTCTTGCAGACAGAATGTTGTTTATAGGCCCGATGTATTTACAGATACGTCTACCAATTTGCGACAGCTGACCTGTCAAGATCAGTGCCTGAGAAACTAATTTCCAGCACTATTAAACACAATGAGTACTGCTGTCACTTGATAAGGGTTGCATTCACTGTAGAAATATGTACCATGTTCCTACCAGGAGTCTGAAGCCAAAGGTTACAGCACAGTCATCAGCTGAGAGGGGTTAAAGGACTTTTAGAACTGATTATCAGAAACACATGCTTGCAGAGCCAGCACCTATATTTAAAAAATCAACAGTCTCTGGAACGTACGTATAATGGCAGTCTGGCTGGGATTTTTTTGATTCTCAAGTTACTGGGTTATGGGAGTACAAGGTTTGAAAACAGCTACTTTATTAAAGATTCTTCTGCTCTTTGCAGCCGTATTGCTGCAAATACTATTGTAATAGCCATACTTCGGAAGCTCAATCATCCAATAAAGACAAACCAGAAGCAACAAACATGAAACTCAGATAAACAGGTAATATTTTTGAGAACTCTGACTCATGCCATGACATATTTACTGCATTTTCCACCAGGATTGCAAGGAAAAGAAAGAAATTCATAGTTTTAACGTGGTTTTCAACCTCCACAAACAATGTATAGCTCCAAACACACATACCCAACACACAAATGAAACAACTATATGGCTAGACAACCTAGAAATGTCAAATGATAAAAGATGGGTGTCGGCTCAGCAGGGAACTTTTTGAAGGTGATTGCAGTTGTTTTTCTTAATTTTTTAAATGAACAGTCACAGACACAGTCTTGGGTTTTTTGTGTGTCAGACCACATGTATTTGCATGTTGAGGCCTCTGACTCTCCTTTGCCAGTCTTGCAATATGGCTATACTCTTACTAAAGAATTTCATATTTTTAAAGCAGATTTTAAGCAAACATGACAATCAAAAAGCCCCCAACACACAAAATGTAAAAAAAAAAAGAAAAACAATGTCTGCAGGAGACAAATATGAAATAAGGCACAGCCCATTAAACAAACAGAGTAAACTGGACACTCCAGTGAAATAAAACAAACTCCATTTAAATAGTAAGTATATCAAATATTTACATTAGAGCCCAAGATTATAATCCATAGTTACATAAAAGAGGATTAGGAATATATAAGATATCAGTTCTCATATTTGCTAGCAAATCCAAACACTGATACAATTTCTTTCTGTAACAACTACATAATTATTAGGAATATTCTAACATTTTTACTTTAAAGCATAAGCTTATAGGCATTATTAGGGATAAGATACCAGACAAGATCACTAGCTGAATGGATTTAAGGTTTATTCCATGGTCCAGCATAACTTGACCTTGTTGTTCTAACCTGATATTCTGCATTTCTTTGTATTAAAAATGCAGCTTGCTTCCAAACATCCACAGTGGTGTTGGAATACCTATGCATCCACAGCCAGAGCCACCGTGAACTCAAAACATATTAAAACCATGAAGCAGGACTGTGAACCAAGTCTTAAGTGGTACAGAAACCAGAAAATCTCAGCCTTTTGCAGAAAAAATTTTACTGCATCTGGTTCAATGCTCAAAAGGCTCAGTTTGCCATCAGAGGGCCACACAAGGATTGCAACTGCATGGTAAAAGTTGAGAGAAGGGCAGGGAGATCACGGAAAGCTCTTCTTTCCCAATCCTGATATTTTAGAAAACATTCATCTCCGCAAAGAGCAAGCCCTTTCAAGGCAATGACTAGTCAATGTAAAGTAGGAAAAAACTGACAAGCAGGGAAGAGCTGCCTCCTCTGGGGGCTATCATGGCACCACGGTTTGTCCAGCTGGACCCTGGTTCAGGACAGTGAATCACATCAGTGTGACTGTTGCTGCTTTAATGGACCATGATCTTCGGGGAGAACACATCTCTTTCTAATTTTAGTGTTTTGCAAATTTATAGTGCTATATAAATGATAATAAAACATCTCTAAAGAATCACAGGAAGACGAGCATTAAGCAGCACCACCTTATAATGAACAAACATTCTGGACAAACATGACTGCTTTTTCAAAATACTGCAGAATTCATAGGTAACTGAAATGCAAATGACAATACAGGTATGTATCTGAATTTTAGCTTTGTCTTGTCAAACTTCATCTAGAACAATCTGAACTCTTTTCCTGAATAAGGACAATATCACATGATTTATAGACTAGGTTCTAAGTAACAATGAAGAATGATGTATCAAGGTGAGAAGTTCTGAGGTTGCTTAGAGCAAGTCAATATTAAGATCTTATTTACATAATATCTTTTTAATGACTTGGAACAGGAAATAGCAAATTGCTAAAACTGAAATGTCTAATAAAAGATGCAGCTGAATCTCTACAATGACTATGAAATGGGAAAATTAGAGACAAAAATAGACATAAGACAACAAAACTACTGCTACTGACTTCTAATAATCTACAGAGATTCTTTCACATGAAATATAAACCATTTCCTAGAAATATTTACTCATTCTCATCACAGACTGTGAAATCAGAAATAGATACAAGGGCAGAGCTTTTCCAGGTATTTCTAAACACAACAATTTTTCAGGATGAGGAAATGCATATATGAAGGAAACCAAAGAACAGCCTAACAGCCTCGTGGTTCCTGAATCCACCAGAGCTATCAGATCTGAGCCGGTGTTTCACATAATGCTGGATCCCAGGCAAAGGTGACTATGATACTTTTCTCACATGTGAAACAACTTAATTCAAGTCCCAGAGCACAAAGTTTAGGCTGTGATCTCACCGGTTCGCCATATCTCAGGTAAATGTACTCATAGCTATCTTTAAGGCTACTGTGGAGGCATGTTATTATTTACAAAGGTCAAAGGTATAGGTTCAATCATCACGACAAATGGCGTAACTCCTGAATACTTGTAAACCCCCAGTATTTTCATCTCCAATAGGAAAATACATTCCTCACTGCTGAAATGAAGCCATTCCTAGAACTCAGACAGGGACAAACTATGTAGAAATTTCACAGGCGCAATTTAAGGTCCCAGCCTACAATCACTTACAATTGTGCCTTAGCTTAGCCAATGTATGTAATGCCATTGAACCCTGAGAGTTACACTTTATATATAAAGTTAATTGAGCATACACCTAGACTAGCAAATAAAGAAAGTTCAAGAGCACCGAAGCAGGGGTTTGAGTAGGGAAGAGCAATTGACCTGAAGTGCCAGATCTAAGGAGACAGATACACACCACTGCTCTTCCAAGAAGCACTGTGAGATAAATGGCAAATGTCTAGGATTAAGATGCCACATGAAGACTGCCCTTGAAGTAGCATAATGCCCTCCAAAGCCTGTGAGGGAACTGCCTGACAATTAAGAGAAGAAGAGAAGCATTAACTGAGTCACTACCATGTGGACAGACCCGTGAAATTCTCATTTAGGAAAACACAAATCTTCAATTGTCTGAACAAAATGTACTTCAGCCAGAAGCTGCATAATAACAAGCAGAAAATTTATACAAATTGGAAGAAAAAATTCAAAATAATTCAAAGGACTTAAAACCAATGAAAAGTGATAAAAATCACATTGAAACAAGATGTAAATTACTGTCAGAAACATGTTTTGCCATGTAAGATCAATTAAAGTATTAAACCACTATGATCAAGAGAGTAATTAAGAGTCTAGGATATAGAGTCTCTCTCTCCATGTCATTTACAGTAACTTCCACAGAATAGATAGGGAGAACTTAGAAGAGAAAAACTACACCTAGCCCAAAACTGTGGGGATGATTTAGGAAGGACTACAAACAGAGGCTCTGACAGAGGTATTTCAGCATTAATTTTCTTCATTCTCTAGAAGAGTGTAAAAGCATTTATTCAGCTCTTGCTCCATAAACTATGCTGTTCACTGTGATCAACAATTTTGGCCTTACCTAGCTAATTCATCAGTATCTTGCTCTTCTATTTTTATGGTTCTTCATTCCAGGAACATCAAATACTTTGATATAAGAGGCAGTGGTTTTCTTTGTGTTTGTCATTAGCCAAAGCTCATTTCAGTTAAGTGTAACCACCACATTAGTAAAAGCCAACTATTTCACATAGAGTAGAGTTGTAGGACATTAATGAAGTTCAGACATTGTGCCTTATGATACTAATACTAAGGAAGCTGAGATATTCTTGTACATTAATTTGTGTATACAGTAGCTTTTTGCAGTCCTGCAACTGATTCTAATGAATCAGTTGATTCTAATCAAGAGGCTGATTCTAATGGGATGATGTTTAATAAGTCCAAATGTCGGGTACTTCATTTTGGACACAACAATCCCATGCAGAGCTACAGACTGGGGACAGAGTGGCTGGAGAGTAGTCAGGTAGAAAGGGACACAGGAGTGCTGGTGGACAAGAAGGCCAATGGCATCCTGGCCTGCATCAGGAATAGTGTAGTAAGCAGGACCAGAGAAGTTATCGTCCCCCTGTACTCGGCACTGGTCAGGCCTCACCTTGAATACTGTGTCCAGTTCTGGGCCCTCCAGTTTGGGAAGGATGTTAGGATACTGGAATGTGTTCAGAGGAGGGCAACGAAGATGGTGAAGGGGCTGGAGCACAAGCCCTATGAGGAGCGACTGAGGGAGTTGGGGCTGTTTAGTCTAGAGAAGAGGAGGCTCAGGGGAGACCTCATTGCTCTCTACAACTACCTAAAAGGAGGCTGTAGTCGGGCAGGGATTGGTCTCTTCTCTCAGGTGACCAGTGGCAGAACTAGAGGGCATGGACTTAAGCTTCGTCAGGGAAAGTTTAGGCTTGATATGAGGAAAAAGTTCTTCACTGAAAGGGTGATTGGTCATTGGAATGGGCTGCCCAGGGAGGTGGTGGAGTCATCGACCCTGGAGGTGTTTAAGGGGAGACTGGATGAGGCACTGAGTGCCATGGTTTAGATGATGGTTGGTGTTAGTGTTGGTGTTAGTGTTGGGTTATAGGTTGGACTTGATGATCTCAGAGGTCCTTTCCAACCTTGTGATACTGTGATACTGTGATACTGTGAACTGAGGATTTTCATGCAGACTTGAAGCATCAGTTTTCTGTAACCCTGCAGCTTTTATTGACACAGTGTAAGTCTTCTCATACTCCTTGGGAAAGGACAAAAGAAAATATACTTTATATTTTTTGTTGCACACACATTACATTTAACATTGTATTGAAGGACATAAATTATAAATATTACCTTTTTGCTGAATTAAGATATTGCCCCATTCATTGGCAGAATAAGCCAGCAAGTCAATGAAAAAGCAATGATACCAATGCAAGATTACTTCTCTTTTCCCTACTGTGATACCTGGTGGGTATCTCTGATCTCTTAGGTACACACAACACAGAGAGATGTCTAAGTTCTACCACGCCAAGCCTGAGCAAAGCGTGAATGGGGCAGCAGAGCTGCATGAAGCAGAAAAAGGAGCTGACAGGACACGACAAGATAAATGTAACTTGTTAATATTCATTATATAGAAATATAAATAGGCCACCTTCAGCTCTGGTAGAATAAATTGCTTCAATTAATACTAGTCTTTGAAGGAGCAGTGACTGCAACATGATGATATTATTAGTGGGGGACACTGCAGCAACACAGGCACTGGAAAAGATGTAGTATTAAATGAAGCAATCATAAGAGTAATGAAAACAATATGAACAAGAATATTATCCTCTGGTGGTTTCTCCATAAAGTGCAAGCAAGTATTACTATGTCCCCAAATTTTTGCATTTCATTTCCCAAACAGGAAACCAAAATGCAGCGACAACCGTGCTGAAAACAAATGGGCGGTATTTTCTTCTAGGATCTCACAGGTTTTCTCTTGTAAAGCAGGCAGATAACCTCCAACCCCGTCCATCTGCAGTTTTGCCACTTTTCAAGGCTTTAAGATACGAACAAAACTCTAAAACACACCAAAGCTGTCGTTGAATCAGATGGCAGCGTTGCTATAGCAAAAGATGTACGTGCAGCATCACAATTGTTCTAAGAGTTGAATAAACTAATTGTGAGTGCCTAAGACACTACTGAATCAGTCACTTCCCAGGGATGTTGTAGATTACCAGTTGATATGAACAAACGGGCCTCTAAGCATAAAATTGAACTGATAAGCAATTCTAAGTTAGACCAATTCAAACATAAAGTCCACAACAGATGTCACAATTGACTGGCTGAAAACCCCTACAGCATGAGCTCCTTGCCACTGGGCTACCTATCTGGAAGACAAAAATTCCCTCATCTTTCTTCTGCAGTTTTAAAACCAAACAAAATTGCTGCCTAGTGAGATACGGCGGATGCTGGACTCCCAAGGATATTCTGAATGCAGCTGTTAAATAGTGAAAGTCAGGCAGCTCAAACATAGCTGGTTGTGGACAAAACTGAACCAATTCCTCCTGCCATTACATGTTATGTAAGGGTAAAATGGAAACAAATCCATTTCATGCAGAGAACAGATTCTGTTCATAGCTTCCAAAAGCTTTTTGGTGGGAAATTACTTGCTTTTGAGAGCAGCACTACCCCTGTTATCTATGCAATAGTGAATTCAGCAGACTGTTTTGTAAACAGCAAAAATCATTGAAAAATTGGACCTAACAAAAAATACAAACTCCTGCTGATTTTATACAGGTTCTTGTCCTGCTCTGTGTGGTGTAGCAACAAAATACCTCCGTGGAGTGATATTCTGAGAATTTTACTGAGGAAGCAGACCACCAGAAGGCTGAGCAGCCAGACAACTATCAGGACCTGGTATCTTTTCCAGTCATTCTTTGAGAGCGCTGTACTTAGACAATTAATCAGGACACTACAACTGGCTATGTCAAAATATCTGTTCTTTTTTGCAATTGGCTATCACAAATTCATTTTTTGATTCTGGTTGATGTCACTGAGTCATCTCAGCATGAAAGCCAAGTTCCGGCCACTCTTTGGTATCACCCATCAAGATAACTCTCAGTTCTCTATTGGAAAATGCTCTTTGCTCCAACTCCAAAACTTTTGAAAAGCTCTGCAATTTCAGGAGTATTTTTGTTAAAGCATATTCCAAAAATAAAATTCTTATCAAATTTTCAATTGCAAAGCTTTGAGAGACTTCTTTTTTTCTACATTTTCCATTAAATTTGTTCTTTTTTTTTTTTTGATTTTCCTACCATTGCTATTATCTAATTACGCCAGGCTATGTTGGCGGCAGCCTTGAAATAACAGTAAGGATAGTGTTCTAGAGGAAAAAAGATCCTTTTCACATTTTAATTCAAAAGGCGTGGATTTATAAATGTAACTAAAGCTTCCCTGGTGAAGATGTTAAGTGTATTTTGACCAGCTCTGGTTATTGGCACTGGAATATAGACCCGTATCTATGGAACACTGAAAATTTCTGTAATAAATTTAAAAGTTTAGTTTTTATGGAACTTGTGAGCTTTTCCTTGTTTTGTTCTTTACAAGACGACTTCATATTCTTCCTTGCTCCCCACAGAACGTGACACACAAGGGCGTCACAATTTGTAGACCTTTTTCTCCTCAACAAAGAAGAAAACTACTGAGTAAAAAAACCCCATAACTTGATGTTTGGTAATGGATAATTACTTCTCCAAGAAACAGAAGAGCTGTAGATAGAAAGAAGGAAAATATGAATTTTCCTCACTGTAATGATATACATTTAATGGTTTCAATTAACACAAAGTAACATTGAGACAGCTTTCAAAAATATATTTATCCCTTTAGCTTTGTTACGTACACAGAGCAGGTTTTTTAAGGCAAATAAAATCGGCTTGTTCACAAAGCCAATTAGCAGAGATACACAAACATTATATGCATAGATATCATTTCTATAAACTATACACCAGTTGCTAAGCATTCACAAGGAACATAGCAATATACTTAACTAATCTTTGATTATCCTTCATAAAGAAACCGGTAAAGATGGAAAATACTTTTTCATGCTATTGTTTACAAACCTTTTGCTCACAAAGTTTTTGCTCTCCTTTGTTTTTCCCGCTATATATAAATTAACATTGAGAGATTTCTTTAAAAAAAAATCTTGGAAGCTTGGAATTTCTGAGCAATTCTACATAGTGACAGAAAGTGCACATAGGGTATATAAGAAAGATTCCAGTAATAAATACTTTTTCTCAATTCCACAAACTAACATGTACCAGTAAAACTCCATCACTAGAAAAGATGTGGCAATTTCAGCAAAGTAGTCCAAAGTAAGAAATGGAAGCAAGGAAGAAAGACAGCCTGTACTATCTGTGATAGTTAAAGACTCGCCTTTCAAATTCCGTACAATGGCTCTAAAAATAAACACTGATCTCCAAGAAGCTTTATAGGAGTGACCTGCATCGTGTTTGGAAGGTCTCAACAATTTAGTAATTTTATGTAATTAATTCAAAGCTCACCTAATATTACACCTAGTGCTCTGACTTATGATGTTCCCAAAGTGTAAAGAAAAGCTGTTTTTGACGGGTCAAACCTGTTCAAACTACAAAACAAGATGGGATTTATGCATCATCCAAACTTCTCAGTGGAAGGAGACAAAGTCACAGGTAAGGAGTGACAGACAAAGCTTTGACTGCTTGTCTGGCTCTGCCCTGTCCCACCATCAAACCCTGACCTCGCGGGAAAAGCCTCTGATGTGGGGAAAAGCAGCAGCTCTCTGGGAATGACCCAGTGGTCACATCTCATTTGCAGATAACAAGATTTATTCCTATAGTGTTGATGGCTCTCGTTCACTGCGGAGTAGGTATTCTTTCAACAATAAACAGCAGAGTATGCAGCATTAGGGCTAAAATGGGCAATGCTCTCAGAGGAATATGGATGCAGAAATATGGCAAAGAATTACCACAAACATATCCAAAGATGAAAAATACTACACGCATAACATTCATTAAATCTCTTTCCTTACTGCTCATCTCACCTGCTTTTCTTTTCGTTGCTATGGTGATTGTTACTCAGGCATTTATACTTTTAAAGAAGAAATCAGTATTCCCTCTCATGAAATTCTAAGCATGAGAAATACCTCCTTAATACAATACAAAGGCTATTTCCTCAGTGGACCCATCAGATATTCATTTTCCTAAGGTCTTCTGAATCCATTTATACTTCTCTCTTCCCTGCATTCTATGTCAATGAATTTCAAAATATATTTCAAAATATAAGCATATACACTCTAAAAGTGTAATTTCTTTTATTAGTTGTAAGCCGGCTACCTGATCCTTTTAAGTATCCACCAGGTTTCCATTATGAGAAAAAAGGAGTAATTGTTCCCATTCTGTCTTTTCATCTCTTTGTCATATAAACACATAGCCATGGTCCCCTCTCGTGTCTGCTTCCTGAGCTAAAGAATTATGGTCTTTATAGTCTGTTCACACAGAAGCAACCTGGTATCTCCAATCACGCTTCTTCCTCTTCTGTATCTCTTCTAGTTCTTTCGTATATTTTTCAGATAGAAAAAAACTCGCAACCCTCACACAAAAAGCCAACCCTATTCAAATAATAGAGACTGGCCAAAAATCAACCCACGGAAAATTGGAAAACTGGCTTTGAAAAGCCAACTTTCTGATACAGTATTAAGTCTTCATTTAAAATTATCTTAGAAGAGCTGCCTTAAAAATCAACTTTATCTTCAACACTGCATTTCGGCATTAAAATGTAGACACAGATGAATAATGGAAGTGTAAAGCATATGCCACTTGCCAATAGAAATTGAATATTTTTAGATAAGATATACTTAGGAAAATGGAAAACAAATGCTTACCTGCTATATGCATAGTAAGACGTAGAATTATTCAATGTTTCTTGGGAAAATAAGATTTCATTCAGTAAAAAAAATGAGAACACCTTCCATTGTAATAGTTGGGAACTCTTCCTAAAACCCTTCCCTTTCATAAGCAAAAAGTGGCATACCTGAAGTAGAAAGCTAGGAATTAACAATAATCTCCCCTCCGTTCAGTAGGCTCAGAGAAAAATAAACACTTTGTTGCTATTTGGCTGCCCTTAAGGCTTAAAGCTGAGGGGAATTTGCAGCAATTGCCAAACTTACAGCTTTTCTGTAGACTCTTTCTGCCATCATAAAGCCCATCAGGCTGCTACAAGTGTTCCCAGCCAACAGTGATTTTCCTTTTTTTGTAATTCACAGAATTGTCTTGCAGGTCCCAGAATGTCTGAAGGCTACAGACTTTCCTCACAAATCAAATCAATTAAAGGGAACAAAACTAACAGCCTGTTAATAATTATGGTTTGTTGTCCGCATCTCCATGGTACAATATTCCCAGCTGCTTTGGAGCAGGCTTAGGACAAGCACGGATGGTTGAAAGACCCTACAATCTGTTGCCTGTCCATCAATTTAGTAGCTCATGATACTTGAGTAAAAACTTGCACATCACTGAACTAGAAGGACCTGCATTAAATAGATTATTAACTAGTTAGATGACAGGTTTCAAACTGTAACAACTACAGGGAGGAATGAATAAATAGATGACAAATACCATCATCACATTAGCCGTGGTGACGCTACTAAAATGCTGCTAGTTAGCACTTCCAAGGTCACAGCTGACAACCTCTGCTCAGACTGGTATACAAAATGGACACAGTCAAGGGTGGAGAAGAAACTGCAATAGCTGAGGTCCTTCTAGAATTGGCAATTCAGACCGCGAAAGCTGCATCTGTTCATTATTCAGAGGCAGAAGGTGGACTCTGCTCTGAGGGCTCCCAGTCTGGTACACAGAACTCACTGTTAAAAGAGTCCAGGCAGGGGAAAAGATTTGACTGTTTCTCATTCAAAAAATACTACAAAGCCTGGCTAGGCACCCAGGTCAAAGGTCCTGCATCCCAAGAATGACAAGATGCAGCTTTTTAGATGGTCTTTTAAAAAACAGATCCTGATTATAGACAGCTCCTCCAGTGAAGGACTTTGCCTTCACCCTGCCAAGGAACACAGACTTAATCATCTCAGATTATAACTGAATTAGTTAAAAATAGCTATATTCACCTAGAGCTGCCATAAATATGGTATTTCTTCAACTCTCCTTTAGGAAACTTGCACCTGGCATTAAATATATATATGTAGACAGATATATATGTATATTTGTATGTGCAAAGAAGCCCGTGCAGTTATCTCTCATAAGAATGTGGCTGAGTTTAAACTGGCTTTTAGTACTAAAAGTCACAATCACTGTGAAGGGCTAGAACTTGGAGAAAGTTATAGAAAAGAAAATAACCTTCCTCAATATTCTTAACTAATCTTCATAGTTTTTTTAACCTAGTTATTTGTTTTTCTTTTTGGACACTTCTATCAAATTATATCAAGTCTCCTGGTCCTGACTTTGTGCCATATCAGTTACGGGAAAGAACACTGGACCTCTCAACTTGCAGGAGTTTGCTTGTATTGTGAATAAATCTGCTGACAATGCTTTCAGCAGGAGTTCAGTGTGCATTAAACTGGCAACATTACACAGCTGCGTGCATATATAAAAATCCAAGTAGGTATATTTGTGTAATGGACTGCATATGAATATGTCATAAACTTTTGGTCAAGGAAGACTAGAAGTCTGGCCACCACCATCAAACAATGGCAGTTGCCAGCACACTGTTCCTATCCTCATAGCATCTCACCATATCGACACAGATTTCTTCACAGACACGTTAAATGTCACTAGTGAATGCTGTGAAAACTGCTTGACATTACAGCTCATCCAAGATTTCACATTCAATGTTCTTCAATAAAACAGACACTCTTCCCATCTATGGCACATTGGCTTAGGATCTGATAAATGTTTAAAGGATGGTGTAAATTACTACAGAAGGCTGGCTATTAACATGTGCCAGGCAAATATTTATATCACATTGTTAAGCCAAATAACCAAAATGCACATAGAGTTTTCAATTTTTTTTCTTAAACAACTTTTTTCTATGCCTTCCCTGAAAATATAATACTGCTGTCTGGAAAAATTTATTTTCTGCACTGGAGTGAAACAGATACAACACCCTCCTCTACTTTTTTTGTTTAAATAGTTTCACAAGTTCTATTCAACAACAATTTTAAATGGAGGCATTTGGAGACAGGGAGGAATGAGGGAAGCAAAAGTGCAGATCATGTGCTGGCACTGGCCCCTGTAAAACCAGGAGTTACACTGTATGGAAGGGCCTGCGGCTCAGAGTGTTTGTGACCACTGGGCTAGGTGTAGACAGACTAACACCAGACTAATACTTTGACCAGATTTCCTATGTCACAAAATGGTTTCACACAAAAGCCAGGTAAAAGGAGAGAGAAAAGAAGGTGTATTAGATTAGATCAGCTTTCCTGTTCTTCACAGATGTTCTATTTTTAACTTCTTCCAAAGCCAAATAGAAGCTTGCTGTGAGTACAAACCTGGAAACTCAACAGATCTGCACTCCTTTTGCTAGTTATGACCTATGATCTCAACCATTTTTGTTGCTTTGTATTAAACACCTTACGTTGCAAGGCAAAATAAAGGCATCTACCTCTCACCGCTACCATTCCTGCCTCATTACTCCTGACACTCATACTCCAGATCTCGTTAGCTTTCTCCCAAGATATTTGACCTAACATAACATAAGTACAAAACTTCAGCTCAGACTTACTGCACCATGTCATCCCAGCTGTGGAACTCCTTCCTCAAGCATCAGCAGCCTTTTTGTTTGTTTACGTATGTCCCACACAGTTTTTGTTCTCCCCAAGAGAAGATTCTGGCCAAGCATCTCAATGCTACTCTAAATTTGGACTGACTGTGATCCTGGTTGCTCCCTCAGTTTAGCAAGTGCCTTAGGCTCCAGTCTGCCATGGGCGTGGAACCGTAAACAGGATCAGTGTTTAATTTTATGGCTAAAGCGTCAGTGGTATTTCTATAAATAGTATAAATCCAGCATGAAGATAGATGGAAAACTGAGGAGAGACAACTGAAATGATGAAGTAGTAGCCTTTGCATGAGTGGAGGACACTGAAAGATCAGCATCAGATGACAGTGTGGTTCCTGTAGCTGAAACATCAGGAGGAGGGACAGGGTTTTCTCCATCCCTGTCACAATTTGATCACACTTGATTTTACCACTACAGTGATACTGGAACTGATTTAATACTATTGGAAGTTATAAGGACTTTTGGCAGCATCTTTAAAATGGGGAAGGAAGAGTTCATTTGCTCCATTATGCTGATGATATTGAAAAGCAAAGCGTGCCAGCCAGAATCCACCCCACACAACCCCAAACCTTTAATTAAGAAAGCCTAATATTAAGTTGTACTCAATTACAACATACATAATTTGCCACTGTGCTCTCAGAGCTAGTCCATATGCTTGTGAGGCACCTTTTCAAACTCTCTTTTGGGCACACTATGACTATTATACAATGTGCTTGTATTATAATTTAATTTGGCATAATTACTTTACAGAGTGATCAGTGACAGTCTATTGTTCAGAAAGAATTAATCCTCTGAGTCCTCCAATATAATTTAAGTTCCTAGTTCTAAATGAGATTTCAAAGAATGTAATTTATAATAACAAAAATCCCAAATGCACACTTTAATATAGCCTTCCTTTGTTACAGCAGTGCACCAGTAAAATACTTCCGAATTAGAACACTCCCTGCATTACAATTTACCTATGCTGCACGAGACCACTTGGAAAGAAACCCAGCAGGAATATTTAACGAGAACCTCTGACACCTTCTCCTTCTGCCTCCTTTCCAAGACATGGATGCTGTAGAACACTTTCATAATCCTTTCCACTATTTAAGGATCATCCTTCCTCTAGGATAATGATTGCCTTTCCAGAAGCAGCCCAAGAATTCTTCTTTGAAACATCACACTAATTTATGCATATATTTGAAGGAGGCATGATGATTAGACTTGAGAAAAAAATGGAACTGCTATCACATAGGAAACCACACAACTTCATTTCCTCCTGAAATGGGATGTAGAGCTGAGATTTTCCACAGAGAGAAATCTAAGTTGGACACCATCAAAACATTTTGTTTTGACATTTTCAATTCAAGTAAAATGTTTTGACAAAGTGGTATCCTTGGAAAAATCTTTTGCGGATCTCAATCTACTCCAGCGTTAAAACACATTTCCCTCTTTTCTATTCACTGCAATTCTTGTTTAATTTTTTTTCTGTGGACCATTTGCTAAAGCACATTACATATGCCACTGAATAAATTCCTACAATGCACTCCAGTCTCTCAGGATCACCATGTATAGGAAATACAGAAGAGAATATGACCCATGATGCAAACCAGAAGATATTAAAACAGCTCAATACTATGGATCTTTTTTGTTATTATCTTGTCAAAATTAAAACTTCCGGGCCAGTTAAAAAATTCTAAATTTCATTTTAATGCGTTTTTACCAAAATAAATGCTTTATCCATCAGAAAATCATTCCAATGAAAAATTGCCAACCAGCTACGACTACATATGATTCTTATTGGTGTGATTTTTCTAAAAAGCTTTCATTTAGTGCACATGCTTAATTAGGTTCACTGAACTATCAAAGCTCAGTCCTTTTTAATGTTAGTAAGTTCCACTTGTGCATCAAGGATGCTGGCCACTGAGCTTCTGGAGGCTAAAATCCAGGGAAACTTCACTGCTAGTATGAACAGCACTCAATAATAAGTAAAATTCTTTTTAGTGGTTGAAGTAGTTTAGCAAAATAAAACAGCAGACTATAGATAGGGCGCCATGCACTGGCAGTAACTCTGTTCATGCATCATATATGCCATCGTATCTCTAATTTTAAAGAGAAGATCTCTAGCATTTACAGTTAAAGAGAGACTGACAATGTTAAAGTGGAATGTACTCACACCTGGACAAACTGCAAAGCCTTTATAAAACATAGTAGGAAGCAGAAGTGTCTAACTGTAACTAACTTGGTTTGCAAAATCTGTGGGGTCCTATGTGACTTCTTGCTGAACATCATAACACAATCAACATTCCCACAGGTAAACATCTGGCCACAGCAATCCATACGATAGAAAAAGCTTTAATGCACAAGACTAAACAGAGAGAGGTGAAAACTTCAGCTGGTACAAAAGCCACTTACTCTTCTGGTTAAATCTCAGTTGCAGACTATATGCCTTCCCTCTCCAGGTTCCCTCTTAACTTTCCATGATAGTTGTAAAGCCTGTTTTTAAAATATTAATTTTGTATATGCTTCATGTTCAAATCAATCACTGTGTAAAATTTCAACTATATTATGATCCATGAACCAACACCATAGAGGAATTCTTCTAAGACAGTGCAGATCACTAGACTTGAGTCACTGCGCAGAAGTGGGGAACAAGCATTCTTCATTAAGAGAACTGAGCTATGAGATAAAACTTCCCAGGTGAGGATGATGATAATAATAACAATAATAAAAAATATCATTGAAAAGAGCACTGACAATCCTAATACCAGTTTACCACAGAGACAATGATGGAAAACAACATCACTTTTAAAACAAGAACAGTCAGAAAAGAAAGGTGACAGACGGTCTGCAGGGACTTGGTACACCTGATGATACTATGTAGCTGATGGACACAAAAGAGAGAACATGCATGTTTGTACGGACACAGCTTAAATGTCAAAGAGCACTGGAACAAGCGTTGAGATGAGGAGGAGGGAATGCCCAGGGAGAACATGAGCCAAAAGGTCAGGAGGTGGGAAGAAGATGGGAAGAGGGAGAGAAAAGGAGAGGTTCTAAGGACTAAGCAGAAAGAACACCGTGGAGAAGAGGTGGCAGGTGAGCAGTGACGTGCAGTTCGTTTCCCTTGATTGCAGTCACCAGAAGCATTGCTTACTGCCCATGCACTCAACAGGCTGATCAGCCAAATACCACCCTTCACAAACAGAGGAACATCTACAAGTTTCTTATTGTAGAATAAATATACAAAGGAAAACAGCAGATATGTTATGGTTATGCTGCTTCTGTTTATTTTCTGTCTTTCCTTAATTTCTTAGAATTTGGAGTTGTCAGACAGTTTTAAATACGTCTAACTTATGCATTAACTATAACATTAGCACTGACATTATAATTTAATCTATGGCCCAATAAAAAAAGCACAGTAAATTCCCTCATGTTCAGACACAAACAGTATTATCTTCTCATTTCAGCAGTTGCCAATACGCAATAAAGGGAGTTTGCAAGATAATTACAACATTGCACATGGACACAGTCTTCACATTCACTCCGGATTTATCTATGGGCTGGAATTTATGCCTTGCCAGTCAATCGGCCCATGGACACACACAGGAGACCCTCACTGCAGTCAACACGAACCCTGTATGCTAACCATTGGCCAAATTTGAGCCTCAATTCAGCAAAGCACTCGGAATTTTGGATTAGACTCAGGTTAAAGGCCTTGCTGCACCAGGACCCCTTTCTTTATTGTATGCAAATTGTGAGATAAAGTGCAAAGAAATGGAAGCATTTCAGAAGTGTCCCTTTCAAGATAGGCTGCAACATCATCCATTATTCAACAAACCATTAATCATCCCTTACACATGGACATAAAGATTCTGATGCTGAAATTCGTATTCAAGAGCCCTGGAGGTATTCATTCAACAGATCCAGACTCATTTAAGTAAGGGTTAGAAGGCAGGTTTGCAGACTCAGTGGGGTTCTAGATTGGTATAGAATTAAGCCCTTATTGAGACAAGGAGCTAATGTAATTCCAGTTTATTTCTGATTTCAAATCAGAAGCAGGCACTCGTAACCTATGCAGCAGACATATTCTGCAATCAGATGCTCTGCTCAAGCACATCAAAAGAGTTACATGATATTAGCAGTGTCTGAATTTTTACATCAATGGGAATTTCAAGATGAGATGGATCCAGATATGAGAAATCGCTTGTTAAGAAACAGCGACAGGTTTTTCACAGGGAACATAATGTGGTTAAGACAATGAAATATTTTAGTAGAACACTAATAGTCTCCTATTTAACTCCCATTTCTTAGTATAATGCCAAGAGTAACATAAAATTACATAGAATATTATTATAATTAATATTATAGTTAATATAGCAGCTCTGATACAATAATTTTCATTGCTTTGCCTGCATTCCCATGACTGTACTTGCAATAAACATAAACGAGTTTTGCAGTCTTGCAATTTTGCAGTATTTTCTGTGAAGGTGTTGGTGCTGTGGAAATAAACTAGCAATACATAAATTAACTAATATAATTAGATATGGCTAGTTGAACTGTTATTACACAGACTGCAGAGTAAATAAATGTTATAATCCTATTGGAAAAATATTCCAAACAAGATCTTTAATTGGCAAAAAAACTGATCAAGCATCCTCAACTTGACCACACTGATATGACTACCTTGTCAGCTGAGGTTCTAGCTGACTCTTCACCGGTGGTACCTTTGCTAAATGTTCCTAGTGACTTTCTGTCTGCCTTAACAGGAACTTTTGAAGAACACACACCGTAGTGCACTTTCTCTTAAATTACTGCTTTCTAAACAGCAATATTGTGGACATCCACATCATAGACTTTATCATCAAATTATTACAGAGAAATGTCCGTGAAAGTGGTATCTTTGAGATCAAGTATCTCATTTATAGCTTTTTATTTTTGCCAACTTTTTACTGGTTTCCTTTGATTATTCTAAACTTATCACTAATACAAGTGACTGACAAACCAGTCTCTTTGCGTCGCCTGAAGTACAGTAGAAGCATTAAATTGTTTTAATGGAGTGAAAGTGGTGAATATGCCATTCCATTTACCAGAAAACTGCACTTTGGAACTACAGTACAACATAAAACTATGTTTAAATTTACAGAAATAGAGATTTCAAAAAGTTTATAAATAAAACAAAAAAGAATTTTTACAAGTATGTTCTTAAATGCAATATTTACTCAGCTGTGTACATTGCTCCAGACATACTGTAGGGAGACAGGAAAATAAGAATAAGTCAGGGGTCTTTCCCTTCCATTCTACACTGTTCTCCTTTCTCTTCTCAGTTAATTAAAGCATGTTGAATACAGAAAGAGATTCAAAAACATCTGACAGCGTTATCCACTCTACCAGCAGAAATATGACAAGGTTAATCATCTGGGTTAAAGGAGTCTAACTTCCCCTTGCAGCTGATTGTTGCTATCAGTTTTCTTGTGGAAGGACAGTCAATAATGTTTCCTAATCTCTTATAACAGACATGGGACAAACATTCTATTACAACCTAAATAAATGTGAGAAACCTTAATTTTAGACCTGTCTATCAAAGTGATAGTCCAGTAATTATTACAGCTATTGCTGGCATCTTTACCTTCTCTGGGTTTAGTTTTTTTTTGTACCCACTGCTTCAAGTACCTATTTTAATGGTTACAAACAACGGCCATGTTCTGATATGAAAGTATAATCATTTGCCACTTATTATCTGCTTTCTAACTTTAAGTTATTCCCAGGTCTGTTTTCCCCTTTTTAGTCACTTCTGTATCTTCCTCCACACTGCTCTCTCATTACTCCTTGAGTTAATTTATCAGGCTATCATCTACTTCATATTTAAATACAACTTCTATCGTGCTCTTGTAGTCAAGTAAGTTCACTTTCTGAACAGTTACATATAAATTGCAGATGCCCATGAATATTAAAACCTGCCATCTGTATGTACTCTTAGAAAGCAAACTCTTCAGGGTAGACATAGCACAAAAAAATGACTGCAGCTCAAAATACACAAAACAATGCAAAATTTTGACAGAAGATATAAACGACCATCAAGGTTATGCACCAGCTTGTCACTTCTTGCATTTCAATACTACCTATACATTCTAAAATGTGTTTATGTACAGATACTAAGCATGGTCACTATTTTGTTTCAGATTGTTCTGCCACAATGAAAGAAAAAATTGAAATTAGTATGAGTCCAAAATTCTGAATTAAAAACAAAAATGCAAACAACACTTCCACTAAACCCAAGCTCCAAGTATATTTTTGAGCCAAGTAGTCTTCTGCAGAAATTCATCAACTGCAGGTATTTAATCTCACTCTGGTACAAAGAACACCCATTTTTGAAACAAGGCTTTGTTTTTAATAAGGCGAAACATATCAAATAAACACATGCATCTTGATATTAATGGACAATTCCTTGTACTGCCAAGTTTGAACTTGACTCTTAGGTGACAAAAAAGGAAAAAAAAAAAAATCCATGCAAAGTAAATTAGAGGCAACTGAAATCCAAAACACTGGTTTTGCCCTATGAAACAGACCAACAAAGAAAGCCTGTTCTATTATTAGATTTCAAAGCTATTTATTAGATGTGATTTTAAGGTCAGAAGAGATCATTATGACTACCCCACTTTGAATTCCTTTACTACAAGAACTGAATATAAACAGTTAGGTCTGTAGGCTGTATTAAAATAATAGTATGGCTATTAAACATCTAACTTTGGCCTGAAAAAAGAAATCACGGATATTCCATGTCCATAGATAAATTCCTCAACTGTTAGCTATCCTCATTTTGAAAAAACGAAGAGGGGACTCATGCACTTTGTTCCTCTCTAAAAGTGGAGAAAACAAACACATCCACACACCCGAAAAGTCAAACAAATCAAACAAAATCCAGAAGAGGGCTGTGTCTTATGGATTTGGTTTGTGGAGTTTTCCTCATTTTAGTCACAAATACATGAAAACCCCAAAAGGGACATTTCTGAATCAAACTGGATAGTAATCAGATTTAGCACTAACAGAATTATCTAAACCACTTTTAAAATTAGCCTAGAGATTAAATGAGATGAAATTTTCTGCCACGTTTGTCAATCTTTGATGAAAAACATGACAAAAAAACTTGATTTCAGTATGTTTTGACCCTGGCATCTTGCCCAAAGGAGAACTTTAAAGTATAGAAACAGTTAAGTAGGACATGAAGGTCCTCTATCACAGTTTCCTTTATAGCATGGATTGTACCTTCAGCTGCCTTCACTTTTCTGAGTCAGATAAGACTACAAAGATGCTAACAGTACCCAACCCCCCAGCAGTCACATACAACAGTAACCAACCACATAACTCATATGATCTTATATCTGGAAGTGCCACTGCTCTGTGCTGCAAAATAAATTCTAGAATAAAGAATCATTATTATAGCTGCAGAGCTGTTAATATTAATCAGAATACCCTGAATGTTAACAAAACCCAATGCATTTACTGGTTATGAAACTGATCCCATGATACTCTTTCGCTGTCACTAAAGTAACAGGTTACAGGAGAGATAAGAAAATCCTTTAATTTTAGCCACAAAAAAGCACCAACAGCATCTATTCTCTGCAATAAAAGAAAAATTCTTATTAATAATTTAATTCTTTCCATCTTTAACCTGCTAATTTTCCACCCATTTCCTAAGAACATATTTGTCCTTTATTACAGTTCTTGATTCAACCCAAAGTTAGGATCTTGTTTCTAAGATGTTGGACCATTCTCCCTCATGCTGGCAAAAAGCTTTTAAACAATCAATTCACTATAACATCTACTGTGCTATTACCTTAGAAAAGAGTTACTGTTCAAGAATATTTCCTCTGGATCATAATTATAATAAGAATAGGTTCCTGAGGGCATAAAGCAACCAAGTCCTGAAGTTGAAAGATTTTTTAAAACCCTATTGAGATAGATGTCTGCTATTTTATTTCAAAAAAACATATCTGAAGTTTATAACATGTCTGAACATTTTAATGGTTTTTGTTTTTTCTTGTTTAGAAGAAAAAAGAACGTCATGCAGTTTAGAATTTCCTCACCAAAATAATCATTGTGGCATAGCAATTTTCATTCAAAAGAGCCCTTAATCTCTTTGTACATGTATTCAGTCACTTCTGTGGTGCAACCTAAAAATTGTTTCACCATGTCAACAGTTCAGGAATCATTCCAAAGCACACAACAGCCAGAGAAGGGGAGACAGTTGAGGGAGTTCTCACTTATATTTATCTCAATAGAAGTCGATTCCCTTTACATTTTTACTAAAACATCTAAGAATCTGCTTCAACCTGAAAATAAACTTCAAGGAGAAACTAGCTGGTATAAATGGGCTAATTTGTGCACTGTAATAAAAGCAAACAAGTTAGGCAAGAATTTAAAGCCAATATTATCCATGTAAAGGAAACATAGGCTAGGATAGGAAAGGGACAGTGATGAAAGGATAATGCCATGCCCTAGTGGGTATGTGCAAACCACACAGCAGCCCTTGCCCTCGCCTTGGGACAGGTCCAATATTTTAACACAGCAGCAACGCCAGGCTGGACACAAGATACAGACCCACAGGGTTAGTCATGCTGTGATCAGATCCAGATTCCTTTGGACTTCATTTGACTGTTGGCACCTCAAAGGTGCTTGATTTTAACAAGAAGCCTGGTGGCTGTGCTTCTTGGATGACCTTCCCCTGCCCCCTTACCCATATTCTCCAGATGTATTCCTTAAAACAAAGGATACAAAATCAATATCACAGTATCATAAGGTTGGAAAGGACCTCTGAGATCATCAAGTCCAACCTATAACCCAACACTAACACCAACTCATCATCTAAACCATGGCACTCAGTGCCTCATCCAGTCTCCCCTTAAACACCTCCAGGGTCGGCGACTCCACCACCTCCCTGGGCAGCCCATTCCAATGACCAATCACCCTTTCAGTGAAGAACTTTTTCCTAACATCAAACCTAAACTTTCCCTGACGAAGCTTGAGTCCATGCCCTCTAGCTCTGTCACTGGTCACCTGAGAGAAGAGACCAACCCCTGCCTGACTACAACCTCCTTTTAGGTAGTTGTAGAGAGCAATGAGGTCTCCCCTGAGCCTCCTCTTCTTAGACTAAACAGCTCCAGCTCCCTCAGTCGCTCCTCATAGGGCTTGAATATGCCCTCCTGACACTGCTTAGAAGCATTTTGATAAATAAGGCAGTTACTATGCACTTGTTTCTTATGCATTTGTTTGATTAATAATTTAAATTAAATAAGTTACAACAAATAAGTCACTACCTTCCAAACATGCATATTAAGACAAACCATCTGGCAGAAGTTCAGGCAGATCACATCTTCTGCAATTGCAAAGAAGTGGACTGTTTTTAAAGCACATTACTACAAAACAGTAAGAGATTTTTTTTTTGAAATAAAAAACTGATACAGAGTGCAGTGATGCTGAACACCTATTGCCATTTGGAGGTTTGGGTCCTGAAGCACACCTGAGATCAGTGTGATTACGCACTTTGTTCTCCATCCTAGCATTCAGGAAGAATATTCAGATTCACTTTATATACAAGGCTGGTTCAGAAAATGAACCTATTACTAGCGATTTCTGTTTGAACAACTTAACATAACTATTTATTGCATTTCTGCAGCCATCAGTCAGTCCATCACTGGCAGTTTCCCCCCAGGCAAAGTAGCTACCCACAGCTGGGTCACAGCCTCTGTAACTGCATTTAAACATTGGAGAAGACTCTACCTCACTTTAATTGATGACACTATTCATGCATACACAGACAATAATTATGCTGGAGAAGCAAGACTGTTACGACATCTCCACTAACAACCTTCAATGTGTATCCTTTATTGTGGAGTCCTATCACATACGCTGTGACCAACAGAACAGAACGGAACACCTTTAAAAAAACTACGTATAAAACATTTATCATTAGATATTCTTATTTTCATTGCAGATAAAATCAGGTTTTTTGACCACCAAAGAATTAAAAAATCCATTCAAAACCCATCTCCACAACAGCCTCATTTCCTTTAATGGAAAAATAAAGTTCTGCAGATGTACAAAGGTCTTCATTTGAAGGTAACATTAGGGAGACAGTATCTCTACAGAGATAAAACAAAGCAGCAGAAAGACAACAAAATCCAGCTAGCTAGTAATCACTATTTAAGTCTTTACAAAAGAAAAATAAAGAAGAAATACAAATGTTATAATATTCTCTTTCAGAGAATTAAAAATAATGCCAAATATGAGTAAATTTGAATAGAGTAGACTTAATAAATTAGAACCAGAGATACACTCATGAATAAAAAATACATGCCATCAATTACCTCTCAACTCAGACATATGCGTGCACATGGTCATAGCACACAGTCAAATCAAAGGTGTTTGGAATGGCGGGAAAGAGAGGCAACAGGCAGAGAAAAACAAGACAGAAGACCATGACGTGTTCTGCATGTTTACCCAGAGCATCTTACGTGTGATCCCTTTCTACAGAGCCCCTGCTTGCACTGGTTGTACTCACCACCACCCAGTGGCAGTGGAAGGAGAAATTACTTACCATCTGTGAAACTGTGTTAACATTTGGTATAGGATTTCAAGGCTAAGATCTTCACCTTTTACATGAAAACAGCTAATGTATGGATATATGTACATACAAAAATAATCCCTATATGCAATTAATGCATGAAATAAAAAATCAAAATGTTGAAACTCATAGCAAATATATTTCTTATACCTCAAAAATGGAGAAAAACTTGACCTAGAATGCAAACAACCTAGTCTATGAAAAACTTCTATTATTTTGAAAAAAGTTATATCTGGTTTCAATAAAAAATATTTTTTTCATGAGTTACAGTAGTTTGTGTTTTCTTTATAACCAAATATGCCTTCTCTCTATCTCTTTTGAATTGTTACTAGAAAACCTGTAACCAATTTTTTGGCATTGTCCAGAAATGCCTATCAAACGCTCATCAGCTGATAAGTGATACAGTAAATTCCACTTTCCCATATGGGAGGAAACTGAAGTAACCCAGACATCACCACCTTTACAGCATTTTTCAGCACATCTGTCCACCTTTGCAGCAGACGTGCAGCTGCTCACCTTGTGCAGTGACCAGAAGTCACCCAGGCAGGTTATCTTGAGGGGTGCCAGGGCTCTGACCCTCTGGTGAGAGGAAGCGAGAAAGCAGAGCACCTGTATATCCACTGGACATGTTTTGTTTTTCAAAGCTTATATTTTTGACAGTATATCAAAGTAAAATAATAAATCTTACTGCTATGCTTTTTCCACCTTTAAATGCGTCCAAACACACCCTCCCCACACACTGATTTTTGTTGACTTTTGGTTGACTTTTGGCTTCTTTTAAGTGACTAACAAAAAAAGCAGATTTTACTATGCCATAGAGGATTTTGAGATCCAGTGAAATCTACATATGCATGTATGCATGACTATGAGTTTGCATATTTTATAATCTTTCCCACAATTTAAAGACTCAGCATTTTTACATAAAAGTTTTACAGCAAAAAAAAAAATAAATCTAGATTTGCAATTCAGCACATTGAGATATAAAAAGTCTGAGTTCTTTACTGAAAGGGTGATTGGTCATTGGAATGCGCTGCCCAGGGAGGTGGTGGAGTCGCCGACCCTGGAGGTGTTTAAGGGGAGACTGGATGAGGCACTGAGTGCCATGGTTTAGATGATGAGTTGGTGTTAGTGTTGGTGTTACTGTTGGGTTATAGGTTGGACTTGATGATCTCAGAGGTCCTTTCCAACCTTATGATACTGTGATACTCAAGAGCAGGCATACTCCAGAATAAACGTAAATCAGGAAGAAATATAATGAGTCCTGATGTGGATTTCAGTAGTAATGCTGCCAGTCAAACCAGGACTTAATTCAACAGACTTTGTCATCTTGCTTAAGTTATGGGCCAGTTGGAAGTCCATTCCTCATTAATCACTGCATCGCAGGTACCCTGGATTACTCAAATTAGTAGCCTCTCCCTCAGAGCATTATTCTGCCGCCTGGGCTTATGCCCCATTTAATTTGCCATGAGGCATTTCGAGATGCCCATGGAAACTAAAGAAATTCTGGAACTAAGATAGATCAAGCTAATAGACATTCCAATTCCTATCCTGGAAACCATTGCTAATGCTTATTTGTGGTGATGGGAAGCATAGGGAACACCACAGGATTTGAAATAGTGACAGTGGGCAGGATCATGGCTGTATATAAACACATTAATGGCTTTGAGTTATTAAGGTGTGTTAATTTCTAATGAAGAAGGAGAAGAAAATGAAAGAATCCCTTCCTTTGCTCGTTGATCTGGATCAGCATGAAGCCACATACTGTCCTATCAGGATTGGACCATCCTCAAGCAAGCCAGAGAAGTAATTTATCCTAGAGTAGTACTTCCAAATCACAATTATAACACCTCACTTCAACAGGAATACCTGTTGAAGATATTCTATATATTCTACAGAGCTTTGCTGCTGGTCTGATCCTGAACTTGCAAGTCCTGGAAAAATACTGATAGTTGTTATGAATTCTGAACAGATAATTAAATATTTAAATAATTAAAACTAGAGAGACAGTACATACCTTGATGTGCCTACTTTATAACACCCAGCTGAAAGTTAATTCAGCTAAGGAAAGGGTATTCAATCTTTGCTGCAGCCTAAACTAATCTCCATGGAGCGAGGAGGATTAGTTGTGTGAGCAGGTTGCATTGGGAGACACAGAAAGGAAGTGAGCTGAAGAGATCCTTGGTGCTCCAGTTCTTCCTGTCCTTCCAGGAGACCCCACTGACACTTTTTCTTTGCTTCGTAATGCATGGGAAAATGGGGCAACTTATCTTCAAAATCCAATATCAATACTACAAACACCTACCGTAAATCCTCCTGTACAGACACACCGGCAAAACTAATACAGATTCTTAAAATACATTTTTCTCAAAATCTTTGGGAACAGAGAAGGATAACCTGGCAGGCGGCAGGAACAGGTGAAGATCCTTCTATAGTACAGTAAATGGTCAAGGAGAGACTATGCTTGTTCTCCTCAGCTGAAGCCAGAATAGGATAAATTATTATCAGGGCAGCTATAGCTCAATCTACAAACGCAGCAAAGTCCTATGACATTTTATAGCCAACCTGTGCTACACAGCACATACAGAATAAATACAATTTGTAGGGAATGCACTGTATCATCAACAAGACAAAAAACAATTAGACATCACCACAAGCATGGAATTAATGCAAATAAGAAAGAGGACATTGCTGCTTTATGCTAAGCAGGGCCATCAGACTTCAACTTAATGTGCTTCCAATATGTTAGAGAGCCAGAGAGACATCTCCAACCTCATTCTCTCCACCAATATTGACCCTTTCCCACTAGAAAGCTTCTCTTCAGATGAAGGTTGTTTATTTTCCAAAGGTCCCTCTGTGGCAGACACAAAGGTTTGAGTGATGGTGGCTCTGGCTTGTCCCAGATGACTCAGCTGTCAGAAAACAAATACTCTCATATCCTCATCTGACTGTCCAATACTGAACTACGTTATACTCAACAAATTCACCTGAATGATTGCATCAGGTCAGCAATGAGAGAACTGTGTGATTTGCTGGGATGATGAGAGTCCCAGCCATCGTGGCTGATTCAGTATGGCACTACCTTGAAGCAGAAAGATGTTGCTACAGAGATATTTTGCCTGCAGTTAAATCTGCTCTCTCTTGTGAACCTGAAAAATCATAACAGATTCCACAAAAAACCTAATGTAATTGCAATAATTGTTCTAAAGCCAAAACTACCCAATGCCTTAAAAATATTATTAATTCTAAAAAATGTCTCTCTAGTTTAATCTAAACTCCATTCCTTTTGAAATTTGGCTCTCACCAAAAGCTGAATGTATTAATGAAAGGCAATGCAGTCCATACTTTCCAGTTGTTCTTCGCTACTGGCTACAAAAAATGACTGTTTTGCACTATATCTTGGGAATGGAAAAAATAGAGGAAGGATCACAGTATATGGATAATTAAAAAAATTCAACAAGAGTCATCTCGGATAAAGTGTTATGAAGACGGTAAGTCATGGCTGACATAGCAGAACTGATAATGCACAGAAGTCTTGTAATACCACCCATAGGCAAAACATACAGAAATACATTACATAAATAATGAAAACTGATATGAAAATGTCTCACTTTCTTCCTCTGAGATCTAACACCAGGCATTTCTTAATCTTTTTCTCCTTGCTTTTTTATTAAATTGAACCATAGCTAAAATAACATAGTTATATATTTTGGAACAATTCATTTGTCTTTGGCCAAACCCTCCACAGAGAATCAAAACAGAAACCCAGAGGAAACCAACATTGATTTGAATTCTACTCCATCATATTGATTTCTGGGATGGATGGCAACTATTTAACCTCACTGTTCACCGTATGACTGTATCTTGTGTTCTATTAAAATGTTGTGATTAGGCAGCACAGAGGAAGGTACTGATCTTTCAGAGCACACAGGGTCACATCGAATTGCTTGCAGAAAGAGGCGATATCGTGGCTTCCACGGAAGCAAATGAATGTCCTTGAGAGACAGAAGCTTCCAGGGTGTAGGATCCAATACACAAGTGAGGATCACAAAGCTGGGATTAAAACCGGGGCATGGATGAAAGGAAGACATGCAAACTCAGAGAGTGAGCCCTGACATAAGAGATTCATCTTGAGATGCAGAGAAGATTGGACACTTAGTTTTAATTAAAAAATTTACAAAAATGTTCTGCCATGAGAGCCACACTACAGTAGCAGACTCTGTGGGCTCTACCCTAGATTCAGATTTACTCTTTCATTTCAAGCCAGCTCAGCCAGCAAATCTCTGTTTTCTGCTTCACTGGTTACTGCGTTCCTATTTGTGTTCAAAAGACAAAAAAAAAAAAATAAGTTCTGGATGCTGCACATCCTTTCAGGGAGACCATTGAGGAAAAGTCCTCCCCTGAACATTCAGAAACCAACCAGAGATAATAAAAAATAATAAAATCTCAGTGTACTTTCCTCAGTCTCATAAAGCAAACATTTTGTGCTCTCTTTTGCCCTAACTCGTCCTAATAAAAACATGGCATAACAACACTTATTTCTCTAGAAAATTTGTAGTGAAATTACATTGTAATATCACTACGCAAGTTCAGAAAACTGACCAAGAAATACTTTGCTCCCAAATATTTATTTTAAAACTTAGGAGAAAGGAAAGGAAAGAAAAAGCAGACAAAACTTAGGATTCAATTCCAGCAGTGAGATACTCCCTCCTCGATTTTAAACCGTGAGCAGCAGTTTGTGATACCTAGAGCCTGAAAAACATACCTTACACCTGACCCACAAAACATTCATCCTCATCTTAGCAAACACCCTGGAGAAGTCCCAATACTGAACCTTCTCAAAACTTAGGTTTTGAAACCATTTTGCTGTCAGGATGGCAAACTATGATAGCAGGTTTCTGAAGGCACAACCACATGGTTTATGCATAACACAACAATAATACTGATAACTTCCTGGGCAACTCTCAGTATACGCGGTCTGACACGTGAAAAATGAGACTAACCCTATAGCTTGGGAGACAAGAGTGAGCAGGAAGAGACAAAGAGATGGTTACTGAACATGTTATAAGCTGTCACAATGAGAAAAGGCTCAGCCTGATGACTTCACACAGTATGAATGGATGTGTGTTCAAATACAAACCTTTTCTTGCCCTTAGTCCAAAAATGTTGGTGTGCAAGACTAAAGAGCAAGTTAACATCAAGTTTCTTGTGAAACTGAATAAATCCACAGAAGAAACTTTTAATCATTGACTGAGGCTTACAATAAAGAGATCCCAAAGATCAAGTCAGTGCTGAAAGAAACCCATTTTTTGTTGGTAGAATACGTGCAAGCAAAAACAACAAAGATCCTCAACAGCCTTTCAGGAAATGATCCACAGAATTGCTTTGAACATTAACAGCATCGTATGAAGCTGTGTGTCAGCTCAGAAGGGAACTGTTTAGAAGGTGATCATAGTTGATTTTCTTAAATTGTTAAGTAAAAAAAGCTATAGGCACAGTCTTGGCTTTTTTGTGTCAGACATTGTAACAAAACCATAGCCTCTAGGCACTACTGAAATGTAAATATCAACAGTGGCCTTGAAGATTGGTATTGAGTGGCATCTTGAATGGAAGTAGGGAGAAAGAGAGGGTGCTCAGTTTAGATTCAATACAGCTCAGACAGCAATATTGCAAAATACCTACTAACCTATGCCTTACTGTATTATTAATCTTATGGCAGAGTACATTGCATATAAAGCTTTAAGAAAATTACAGATAGTACTAGAAGTACCGAAACTGACATATTCTTATGCTATTAAATATCACCCCTGCTGGATATCAGCTTATATTTTTCTCTGTGTTAGTAACTGCCAATTCTGGTACTTGCCTACGACTACTTTTTGAATGGTTAAGCACTCGAATAACCTCCTCAGAAAAGTGGTAGATTCCTCTATATAGGATACTTCTAAAGCTCAGCTGGACAGGGCACTGAGCTATCTCATTTGAACTACATATCATCTAAAAAAGGCTGGAAGAAATGATCCTTGAGGTCCCTTCCAACCTGGCATATGATGATTCTAAGATAAGTTCTGGAAGGCTCCAGGGACTAAATGTTGTGGTGTCTTCAGATGCCTATCTGCCCAACCAATGTATTTTGGAAGTTTCTAGACTGCTTTATCAGAGAGCAAAAAAAATATTTTTGCACTTTGTCAACTGAGTATATTTAGTTAACAGTCCTTTCTTAAAAACAAAACAAATGCCCAAGAACTGTTATCAGCCAGATACCATCCCTAGACAGTATCATCTCAACTAGTTTAAAACGGCCACTTCTCTCATAGCATTGTAAACAAATTTTATCAATGGATAGTATTTTAAGAATTTGAGACATTACAATGAACAACACCGGGAGATAAAGCAGTCAACCTGCTGAAAGCAAGGATTCACTTGACAGGCTGCTAAAATCACCAATCTGTTATTTAACTCCATAACACAGAACGGTCAGCACCACTTTCACCAGACATATTACCCCAGAAAACCACACATGTAGGAGAAAGGATCTGCCTCCCCACTCTTTTTGCCATGAAGTTTTGGGACAATGAGAGAAGCAGCAGAGCCAGACAAGATGGCACAGAAACTTCAGACACGGTGGGAAGAACTGCAGGTGCTGTCCTGAGTAAAATACTGTGAAGGGACCTTTTGATGGTATTCCGATTGAGAGGAATTTACTGCTATAAAAGAGGCAAGCCCTCTTTCTTCTTCATGGTTGTCATTATTCAGGGAACCTGACCTTGGCAAGCAATTTTAAAGCAAATAACTGATGCCAGATTTAACTATTTTTATGCTGTTTCTTTCCCTAAAAGAAAGCCTGTGTCTGGCTACCTGCTTCAGTCAATACTGAGCAGCAGCTTATTTCTCCTTAACTCCTCCACTATAACAAAGAGCCAGCAGATTATTATTTTCTTTTCACTCTTCATTCCACCTGCTTTCCAACAAAGGCAAGTAACTGCAAGTCCTTCAGACTTCATCAATACTCTATGAGACTAGTTGCAATTATATAGTTTTCACTTAAAATAGGTAAGGCATGGCTTCCTAGGGAAAACAGAGGGATCTGACAGATTCAACCTCTGGAAATCATTCCAAATAATTTACATCAAACGTAGATTTTGGTAAGTTTCAGTATTCAAGAGGTTTGAGTTCTTGGGTGGGTTTTGCCCTTTGGGTCTAAGTGGAATTCAAATATGTTGTTGCATTTAATAGTTACTTCAGCGTAGGGCAACAAACCAACAATTTTCTTTTTAAATAGTGTCTTTTTATGCTAGAAAATACTTAAAATATGTGTATATATTATTATATATTACTTAGAGCAATATATTTTGCTGCCAACATACAACTTAGAAATGTGTCCTGTTCAAAATCATATTATGTGGCAGCTCTATCACATATTTGTACATCACACTCATTAAAATATTAAAATATAGACATTTTAATCTGGTAACCTGTCATAGAGATACGCTAAGAAACAATATTCTGTTGCAGAATGGCTGCGGGAGCGTGGACATGGCTTCAAGAAGGAGCTGTGTGAATCAGCCCTGACAGAAATCAACTGAGCTGGGCTGTGATGAAAAAGTACTAAGGACTTTGCCAAGTCACACTGACAAGGAGGGAGTCAGTGAGAAAATCCCCAAGATAAGGTCAAGAAGACCTTGTAACTGATAAACAAGGAAGTAGGCTAGGATGAGACCTGGACCTGAGCATATAGCAGTAGGAGCAAGTAGGAGGAGCAACTAGGAGGAACATGTAAATGTAACCTGAGTGCTTTGAAGAGGGGCATGATGGTGTAACTTTTAGAGTTAAGTTAATGATTATAGGGCTTTTGAAGCCAAACTAATGATTGTAAGACAAGTGTATTTAAGGGGCAATGATTGTTAGACAAGCCAATGATTGTTAGACAAGTAGACATAACTTAAGTAGACATGGGTTATGGTATAGTCGTGAATGAGCTTCACAATAAATCAGAACTTGCTGTACCACTCACATTGAGTTTATTGCATGGTTCTCCTCGCTCGTCGCAATATTCCATTTTTAGAGTTATTATCTATGCCTGATAATGACTCCATTCCCATAAAAGGACGTGGTCTTGAAATGGAAATGAATTTTATTTTACTACACCTGTGTACTTCACCCAAGTGTATAAATTCATTCACATCTATAGCAAGAGACATCGTGGCACTGTATCAGGCATATTTTAGATTTTTTTTCCTTGATATAGGACATAGGCTCACACTGATTAAAGATTGTACCTATTTTAAGGTAAAACAGAGAGTTTTCTGTGAGATTTGAAAACAAAAGGCCTTCAATTCAAAGACATTTCTGCCAGGATTAGGAACCCCAGCATGCAATCTCACCAAGTACTGCTATTTCAGTGAATTAACTGATACGGACAAAGAGGCTCAATCAGAATTCTGATGCTGTTTTGAACGTAACATTCCAAAAGAGTAAACTGAGGAATTAAAGTTATTCTTTTGATAAAAGTATAATAAAATTAAGGAACCAAGCCAAAGCAAGTCAGAGTTTGTGGTGTTTTGTGACACAGAAGTTCCTCATGTCTCACATTTGGGCCGACCACTAAGATACCTTGCCATTAAATTTGTCTCATGAAAACCTGCACGTGAAAGTTTTTACTGATATACAGTGATATAATCTGGCCTGAAATGGCAGAAATAAAAGCAAAAAGAGAAGGAGAAGTTTAAATAACTTCTATTTCTGTTGTTTATTTTAATAGGACAAAACAGAAAACATAAAATGTTGTTATTTTTCTTAACAAAACTATTATGTAGCAGGGCCAAACAGCTTAACTACCAGTATTTAAATATTTGCTGTTTGCCATATCGAATGTATCAGAGCAATTTACAGATGAAGACAACACAGTTATCCTGAAGTTTAAAATTGCTGCTGAAATAAATTACTTCATAAACTACATTTAGCACCCACACGTATTTGTAGTTTACCAAATTATACAAGTCAAAAACAATAATTAAAAGAATTAAACTCATTTCAAACACTATAGAAAGAAACTGTGCTTGGTCTCCCTCAACATACAGTCCTTGCAACTGTGCTCAGCACCTAAATCATGCTACAAATGAAGAGAAGTTAGAACTCCTTAGGTAAAGTATTTCCAAAAAGCCAAGATGACAGCTGGTTGATTTGTTAGTTAAAATAATTGAGCTTGTATTTCACCATTATCATTAATATTTTCCAAAGTGATTTAGATGTTATGCTAAAAAGGCAAATTCTTCTGGGTTTGGTGTGATTTTTAACCAACAATCATAGTTCAGAGATATCTCTTAGGGCAGGAAAAAAAAAGTACAGACGGTCAATCCTTTTTGGAGAAGTGGGTTTATTGCCTTTGTTGACTACTGATGCTGTGCAAAAGAGAACAGCAAATAATCAAAAAGGTATAAAGGATTTGTGAAGCTTTTTAAAAATACTTGCTTTTGGTCCCATGCTCAGAAAATCCTGACCTGTTTCCCTATGGAAATACAATTTTCTTCACAGTGTGCACATCTGAGCACAAAATTCTTCATGAGCTAATCTAGAGAGAGGAGCTTTCTCCTCATCCCATACTGAACACTCTTCTAGGATCCATCAATAAATTATAGGAGCTTTGATGAGAACTCCATCATTAAAGATGTGTTTTTAGAATACTGATTTTAACACTCCTAATATCCCAGTTTTATTGCAATACTGCATATGTGTTTAAAAAAAAGGAGAATGTTATATCAAAGATTCATTATAACCCTGTAAGTATGACAGAGTGACTTACGAATTAAACAGAATTTCTAAACATACAGGCAGTGGTGCATGTGGGCTGTGGAAACTTCAGCAGCATCAGAATTGCTGGAGGTATTCTTGTTCCTGCTCATAACTCAGCTATGGCTGCTTTCTGAAATCTAGCCTCAAGCTTCATGCTGCAAAAATGTCACATCAACAGCTGAACAGTCTTCCAAAGGAGAAGACCAGCATGATCTTATGCTTGGAGGAATTCCAAGTAAAATTTGCAAGACATCTCTTTTTCTTGGGGTTAACACTGGTATAATTTGCAAATACATACAGCACTTTGTGTTTGCAAATACAAGTAACAATTTACGCAAAAGCATGGGTCCCATTGGCAATGTTTTCCAGAAAGATAAAGTAAAATAAAATAAAATAAACTACCAAAACGTAAAAAGAACTACTTGTCACACATTTGCAACAAACCCCCCCACATTTCTGAACTTGCTTACCTACTTTTCAATTAGTGCATGAATAATTCAGTTATAATTTCACAGTGAAAGCATGCAGAACATAGAATATTCCAATCACAAAAGAAAATCCAATTTGATGAACTTGGACAAATAGGGATTCCATTAAAGAAAACACACTCAGGTCGATCATGGTTTTTTCTCTAGTATTATTCTGTAGTTTAAAAATTAATTACAGCCATTTCCTATATGTTCAGCTGCATTTTTTTACCGTGAATAAATCAACTTCCGAAATTTGCAAGGAATGCACTTATTTTTACTCCTAACATGCACCCTGTACAGAAAATGATAAATAAAAAATCAAGGAGGGTTATTATTCTCAGTAAAATAGTACACATTTTTCTTCAGTTTGACACAACTTATTTACAAGGTGAATCACAATAATTTTTTTCCAAATTATTACTGCACTCATTAAACTCAAGCAGAAAGAGAAAGTTAAACCAAATGTAAATACGTGGAAATTGTATTTTACGCAGAACAAGAGGACTATTAGCCCTTCCCTTTACATGGTAACAGGGAATCTTTAGTGACCACAAGTAGTTAAGACTTCAGTCTTGCATTTCAGCTGAAAGATACCTTGGCAATACAAGATGAAATTCAATTACTGTACCTGAGTATGTGTTTATGAAGTGCTCAAACAGGAGACAGACATCTGTTTTATGGCTAAACTCAGGCAATTTAGTTACGTATTTTTGCATATGAATAAAACTGATTTGATTACAGCAGTAACCACCTAAGATAACCCTCTTCAGTATGTATCTTTTAGTGGCATATGATGTGACTTGGCAATATTCTTGCAGATGAAAGCAATTAATACTGCAGAGCCCTAAAAATACAGTTCCTTTTTGCAATTAATAAGAAGCATAGCATTTCTCATAATGATAGTGACGAGTTTCTGTCTAAAAGTAACAATCCCAAATAAGGCATTGTATCAGACATCAAAAATGGGGTTTCAACAACTGTGAAACGTATCACAAAACTACTTGCAGTGAATTCTGCAATCTGCCTCAGAAGTGCCAGAGGAAACAAGGAGGGCTGTTTACAAAGCAGATATTTCAAGAAAACCTAATTTAAAAAAAATGAAAACATACCAAGTGACAGGAATGAACAACCAATAGTAAACGTTATCATTTTGAACAGAATGTTTCTTAAGAAATACAGCATGTGTGTAAACCATTAATTCTGCTTTCATTACAGTCAGCTTGGAAAGAATTGCAGATTGCTTTATAAAAAATATGATTGCTGTCATAAAATAAACTAAATAAGCATCATTTAACACTTACAGAAGATTTTCCTGCCAAGGATGAAGATGAAGATAATCATAAAGCCCCTAACAGGCATTATCTAGCTAAGCCTAATCACATCCCTACAAGGGCAGTTAGTTGTTATGTCTCTGCATATATGGTCAAACAAGAACAAATGCCTTTACACCTCAAGAGCTCACTGTGTGCTAGGAGTGAGATAGGAGTGTCCCTGGAGTCCCGACTCCTTTATTTTGCTCTCATCTTAGCTGGATCACTAAACTATTACATTGTGCGGAATCCACTCAAGTGCAGAAACATAGGAAATACGAGTCACCTCAAATGTTCCAAAAGTTACAGCTTTCATTGATAAAAACTAATAACATAGATGGTCTATAAGGAGGGCATTGATGCTGTCCTGACCGCCTTTCTGGTTTCCTGTCCCTTGTACTGCGCAAGTGCTACATAGTTCTCCACTCACAATTCAAAACAAGTTCTGAACGGGTGGTCTCTCATACAATTTGGAATATACAGTTTTTAATACCATGATTCATTCAATTTCTTAACATTAACAGCAAAATCTTTTTGACAGAATCCTTTTTTTTCTATTAGACTTCAAAACTTTGTAGGAAGTAGAAAAGTACCCTCGGCTTTATGCTACGGATGGGGACCATGAGGCAATGAAGAAAAACATTGTAATCAACCCCAGTCACTGCCAATGCTGGCAATGAACCAAAGGCTCAGGAAGCTTAAGGCAGAAGACATAAAAATTTAAACACCACAAGACAGGCGTTACGCATCCATGTAGGTAAAAAAAATAACTTCATAACCGATTAACAAATAAGAATCTAGAAGACAAAAAAAAAAGCAGCATGTTTCCGACAGAAAATCCAGAGGAATATCACTCCATGGTGAGTAAACCAGCAATTAAGGCTGGTGCTGAATTTGATGCACACACCCTTTGCATTGGAGGTGGAGATAAGAGGTGAAACGAGACAAAAGCGTTTTTCTTCCCCACTACAAATGGAAGTCCCATAAGTCTCAAAGGATTTTGAACTTAATATGCTATCAGTCTCATTCCTTCTGCTCCATACACTTCATTTCATAACACTTTTTCTTGTTTTTCCAAGTTCTGCTTTCTCAGGGTTTCTTTCACTCTTTCTTTCACTCAAATATAACTCAAATCAAAATATTAGAATGGCATCAGCTATTGACGTTTCTTTGTTTTTCTTTTATGGTTCGTTCTGTTATGTTTTTCACTTTTTACAAGTCCCTTATCTCTTTATATCTAGACCTTTTTATTTTTTTTTAAATATACGGATACTCAGCTTGCTATTTCTAAATGTTTTTACAGACCTTAGGAACACAAATCATACTGGCAATTGTCAAGCACTAGGCATTTAAGCCTCTTCGGTTTCTCTGACAATCTTATCCTTCAACTTTCAAACGCCCTGATAAGTCACCACACTGATCTCTTTTTTTAAGCATGAATAGACCATGCTTTGTTAACCTCCACATGCAGACAATGAATAGAAGGCAGTCACTTCAGCCTTTTGTAAAGTTAGGTGGAATACTCTAAGGGACATACCCTATTCTTCTCCAAGAAACTGGAGCATTTTCTGAAAGTTCCCTTTCACAGAAGTACACCCAAACAAAGGGAAAAGAAAACACGCAGACAAAATACACAAAAGCCACTATCAGCCCTTACAACAAAAATACAATGATAGACTTGTGGAAAAAAAGGAGAAGATAAACTAAGCGAGCAAGTACATCTATTTACTTGCACTCATAAGTCAATCACAGCTATTGGAAGGAACAATAATCTGCAGAAAGACCAGATCTCAGGGTAATTCGGAAGTCAGGTTGCCCCTGCACAAAGGCCTTGAAAATTCCTGTTAGATTTCAGTTACTATCTTGGACATTCTCCTAGGACTTTTTCTGGTGGAAATAACCCCCAAGAAATAACCCCCATCTAAGGGATGCTGAATATTAAGATCACCAGCTTTTGACTAAGGCTCAACACTCAGTGCAGAAGAAAACTATGCAGCAAAAACCTTTGTTTTTCACCAAAAATGCTTTCCTCCACAGCTAAATCTGAGGAAATACTGATATGAAAACAATTGGCAATAATTCAGAATTCTCACTCAAGTCATATAAACAAGACAAGCATGATTTTCTGAGCTTTTAAAAGTACTTCTACGCCCTAACACATTTTTACTGTGATAATAAAAGGTCAGGCTGTTTGAATACCAGTAGTTCCGTGGTAATTTTGCTCTAAGAAATACCAGTCTTCCAAGTTCTTCTATAGACATATCTCGTATATTGCTGACTCTTTCCTCTCTATGTATTAGGTTAAAAAGAGCATTTTTGTAACTTCATTTTAGCTCAGAGGAGCATTTCACAGGAACTACCTTTTTTACGCTTTTAGAATTACAATCCCTTTCATTTCAGGAACTGTGTAATGTTCTGCATTTAACATCCAAAGAGTTAAGTCTTCCTCTATCAACCAACTAATCCCTAAGTAGCACATTAGGGATCAAAAGTGATCAGCAGTACCTCAGTTTAGCCATTTCAGTCATTTTCCCATTTTTGTCATTTTACCTATTTCTTTGCCTTATGGTCCCTTTCGAGTGATATTTTAGGTACCTGCACACATCTGGATTGAATTTCAATTTGGTCAGGGTTCTACACATACCGAAGCAGAGCTTGTCTATATGTATTACCATATTTGAAATATACATTAGAAAAGAAGTAATGATGTGTGCTCACACGTCCTGATTTCTCTCTAAGGCCTCAAACCTGTTCAGAGTGGTAATCATGCCAATTGTACAGAGAGGGAAATCAAAATATAAAGCGATTATGTGACTTGCTCAAGGTCACTTGGGTATTCTGTAAATGGAACTAAACTCAAATGCCCCATGGCACACACCTATTAGGGATAACACTGAAGCACTGAGAGGACACTCATGATTTTCAGTAGTGGCAGCTAGAAACAAGATAGGATAGTCCATGGCATCTCATACAGCACTGGATACTTCTGTTTTGCGTATTTGTGCATGAAGTGAGGAGCATGCTTCTGTTTACGAACCAGAATTGCTTCCTAGACCTCCTAAGTCAACTCTACTTCATTGACCAGGCAACATTGCTTCCAAAATTAAGATGATTTTTATAATTCAGGTAGTATTTGAAACTTAGGCTTCCTCATTTTCAGTATAAATCTTCTAGAAGTCAAAGCAGACTGAGAAATAGCCTTTTCTGGTCATTATAATACCAGAGGGTGTCTAGCCCATTCGAAATCTTCAGAGAGATTTTTTTGGCAACAGAAGTTTTTCAATTATATCTCCTGGAGCTTTATGCATTTCAAATGCTTCTATTCCTGCTGTTGAATTTCTAATAGATATTGCAAGCCTTTGGCTCCATGTCCAGAATCCTTGTGCCAAATTAGACTCTAAAAGAACCTCAGGTTTAGCTGTTTAAGATGATAATGTAAATATAAGTTCGCTGCATGTTTTTCCATTTAGACTCGTGTAATTCAGGTGAATCAAAACAAAACACAGAAATCAATACTGAAATGAAAATAGAAAATGTCATAAATTTCAGTTCTTCATGGAATCTGTTTTGTTCAGCCCTGCATAATGTAGGACCCATTGACCATATAGTGGTAATATCTGTATTTCAAGCAGTTGACTAGTTTAGGGACATCTTGTATCTTGGGTTCCAATTAGAACCTCACTGTGTAACTGAGAGTTTCACATCTTTTCAGATCATCCCCTCTGCATGAACATGTTCAAAGCAGCCTCTAAGTCCACGACAATTTCTGTTAGTAATCCCATGGTACCACTGTAACTGTCTTCTAATCCCCATCGGTCTCTGTTTCACCAGCTACCATTGCTAGGTCATCCTTTAATTTACACTATATAGCATCATCCATTCCGGAAATCATATTCTCTAGAGGGTTTTTTTATTTATTTATCTCAAATTTTTGCATCAGCTATACTTTGAAACATCTTTGTGTGTTTAGATAACTTATATTCTCAATTAGATTACTTAGTAAGACAAGTGCCAGTTATAACAATTAGATCTTAATTAAAAATAAATAAAAATTAAAAATAAAAATTAAAAATAAAATACAGAAATGTGTGTCTGCATTATTATATTCACAGTATTATTATGGCACTGCATCATTACTGCACATATAGAAAAAAAACTGCAAGACTCCTGACTACCAATATAAAATTAGCTTTCAAGATTTAAGTGTGTAAGATATTAGAAAATATTTGTCTTGCAGTAAATTTCCTCTGCAGTGTAGCACTAATTTATTCTTAAAGAATAACATTTTCTCCTGTGAAGCAGAATGTATATTCTTTAGAGGAAAACAAACAAGAGAAAGAAACAGCATATCTTTACCCTCCGCACATCTTTGCCAAATGTTTCACTGTAGCTTGTGCCCAGTATTTCAAACTGAACATAGGGGTTGGCGCCATCTTCTCTGAACTCCATAACACCAGTAAGCCCAGTTATGTGGCCCTAAGGAAGTAAGTTTCAGAAATTTTAGAACAGAACAAATTTCCCTTTATAAACACTCCTCTTCATTAAAGGAATGCCAAATCTGCTCTGAACATGTTTACAGTGAACTTAAGGATGGCAATTCCACGTTCTTCAATAGCTCAAACACAGTGCCAGACAAAACACTTTTACTTTTTTATTTTGAGAAAATTACTTTAGCACTAACACATCCACTGTATATAGTGGAAAAAAATCCATCAGGTCTTCATTGTTCGCAGAGACAGACTCCAAAGAAAAGGAGAAGTACCTTTGTGGACCGTGAGACAACAGCCCTTTCAGTGTAACCGAGGGCAGCAGGTTCAGTTCTGGGGTTGAATATAAAGGCTTGAACCTCAAATCCAAAAGAAAGAATATGCCTGCTGTGCTCCCAAGACAGGCATGAAGAAAAGACAAAATTTTAAGTATTATGAAAACCTCACTGTGAAAGTATCACAAGTTTGATTCGGGGTATATAGCAAAGAAGCTTGAAATGACACTAAAGTTAGAATTAATTTAGAAAAAAGAATGGCATCATTGAGACTGGTCAAAGCATGACATCACTCTTCGATCAAACTGCATCATTTTACTAGAGCAAAACCATTTCATTAATATGCTTAGGGAAACAAGGGGCTTTTTTTCTGAATAATTCCTAAAGTTAGAATAGAAAAAAAACTAGTATTTTTTCCATTAGTATTTGGGATCAAGTAACTTTCATACAAGAAGTTATCATGCATCTGCAAAGCTACAGTACTGTCCATACTTGAGTAATTCAACATGCTCTAAGACAGTGTAACTGTTAGTGACAACTCAGCTGAATCAGATCCTTTTTGCTGTGGGCTACAGTACACAAATAGATACTAAACAATGCTCAACTGACTTACAAAGCTCGCTGGGCTATAGTAGATGGAACGTAAGTTTTAAACCTTATCATTTGTTGGCCCCTCAAGCTCCTTAAGTTCTCCTCTTGGGGAAATTCTTACGACGCATGCACACATGAATCTGTGTGACTCTTCCTAATCACACTACTTCCACAGAAAGTATCTATGAGAACACCACCAGTAGAACACACACCACTGGAGCAACATTGTAGTGTGTGTAATTTGTTTGTAATAAATCATTTGCTTGTTTAATAGCTGTAGATCATTCCTGGTAGCTGTAAATCAATTGCTTGTAATAAATCAAAGAAAAGTTGAACAGAGATCAAAAACTTCTTCAAAAGCTTATCTCAAGTAGAAATGAAACAACTCTTTCAATTGCTCACACAATTGTGGTTTGTCTGTTCTTACCTTCTTAATAGTCTCTAGCATGGATCGTCCTCCATTCCATGGTTTAGTGGATTTCCTCATGCAGTTCAAGCTCGCCATGCTGTGCCATTTCCTGTCCTCCAGCTTTCTGTGGAAAGCATTGGCCAGCATGAGCACACTGTCATACAGGTACAGGTTGGAAACCTGCAAACAATAATAAGAACGAATGAGCCTTTCTTTATGTGAGCATCCTTTCGAAGAAACTAAAAAACAGCAAACAAACAGAACAAAAGAAGACATAAGTACAAAATAAAAGCTGAATATGTTGGACATGTTAAACAATCAAAGCAGTTCAGACAAATATCAGTTCTCACTCCCACCTCCTTTCCTGCTTGGCACCTGGGACTTTCTGGCTAAGGGGCTCTGGTACAATTGTACTGCCTCTGCATTACCTGCACCACTGCAATGCAGTGCTGTAAAGACCAAAGACATCGCAGTTCAAATATAAACTCAAGGAATGCAGCTATCTATCAATGAAAGACAAGGATTGCTACTCTGTCAGCCCTTCTAGCAAGGAGACAAAGATAGAATGGAATTAAGTTCTTGTTCTTTTTGTTTATTTGAGCAATCTCTTTGGCACTTTCTTGCACAGTAAAACATAAGACTAATGCAGCTGTTTAGAGCGTAGGGAGTAGAAATGATAGTATTATTTTGGTGTTATCATCTGTCTCCACCAAATATATGGGAAATTTGTTACTGTACTGTGTTCTCTGGAGCAATGCCACACTAGTAACGCTTAACTATGACTTTTATGTTTCAAACCAAAACACAGCCAGCAATGTAAGATCCAATCTTTGACATGTAGCAGTATCCCTCTATCCACCGCAAGCAGTAAAACTTTAACAGTGAAAGTTGGCTGACAGAAGTGATTTAAAAAAGAATAATTAGATATTCTCCATCTGTTTCCAGAGTTTACATGCAGTCCTCTTCAAACTTCTGTGCAGATTCAGGGTTATCGATTTACTCTTTACTAAACTCAAATCTCAAGTTAGCACCAGTTACAAGATACAGCTGCTTCATTATTATTATTATTATTATTTATTATTAATATTATTATTACCATCATCATTGTTGTTATAATAATCTCCTAGGTTTACTCATGGTGATCCCAGAATTTCCCATATCTCTTTTGGATTTAACTAATTCACCACAAAAATGCCTAGAGACGAGGAAAGGTCTACATCTGGAAGTTAATGCAGCTGCATAGTTCCTATTAAAATGTCACTCAGCTGTGAAAGCTTAAACATATATTAATGTTGTATCACTTGCTCCAAGTAAAATTCTGATATCTTAAGATCCTAATCTTCAAAAACAAAATGTTTCATGTTCCGTAATCTGAAGTCTGACATAAATTGAGAACCTAGGCACTTTGAGAAATCTTCTATAAGTAAATCTGAACAAAAGATATATATATATAGAGATCATTTTGAAACAATCAAAATAGGAAAGAAAGGCACAAAAATTAGGATGAAGATACTCACTTAAGTGACTAAATATAAAAAGGGATCTTAATGTAAAACTAATGCAAACGCCATGAGATACTATCTTGAAGAACCTCTCCAAACTGGCACTGCCATCATCTTTTCCCTTCTTTTCTTTCCAGCCTTCCAAAAAAAGTAGTTCACATTCCCTACATTTGTTATTTTATCCAGTTAATCTTTTTCCTTTTAAAACAGTTTCCAAAGCAGCTACTTTCCAGACTTCCTCTTTAAGAAAAGTAGTTAAAGAGTTATTAAGAGTCCCAGCAACGAAGCATCTTCTGCTCAGCTGCATTTGTCCCCCTACTCTGCAGATATTTTCTGAACAACTTTCAAATAAAAACCACAAGTGAATCATTATTCAACAGGGTGCTTTTCATCTTCTGTGTTAAGCTACAAAAGAAGTACCAAACCAACCAACCAAAAAAATCAAAACAAAACTCCAAACCCACAAAATAAACTACCCCAAACCACGTGCCATAAACCCCACTTGCTTAGAAGCAGACTTCACGTGGACAAGGAAAAATGCCATTTTTTATGGGCCATCATGATCCTCTTTGCTCCCCATTGACTTTGATTTTACATTCTCACTTTTAACTGACAACTCATCGTGTGTTGCCTTGGAACCCCCTCAAATCACAGATGTTTTGCATTTTTGCAGTCTAGCACTGCTTTTCCAGTTCTGGAAAACTGCAGCCTTATTCCCCAAACCAGTTTGCTTGGTTTCCTAGCAGAGAGCCCTAGGACAAAATATAATGTACTTGGGTACGCTGCTTTCCTTCTTTTTCTACTTTTCAGAGAAGCTTACACAGTTCTGCACGTATAGTGGACTGAAAGCTTGACAGAACTGCCTTTGAGACCCTCAGCCTCCATGACCATACATCCAATCCCGACTACCTTATCACAGTATCACAGTATCATAAGGTTGGAAAGGACCTCTGAGATCATCGAGTCCAACCTATAACCCAACACTAACACCAGCACTAACACCATCATCTAAACCATGGCACTCAGTGCCTCATCCAGTCTCTCCTTAAACACCTCCAGGGTTAGTGACTCCACCACCTCCCTGGGCAGCCCATTCCAATGGTCAATCACCCTTTCAGTGAAGAACTTTTTCCTCACATCAAGCCTAAACTTTCCCTGATGAAGCTTAAGTCCATGCCCTCTAGTTCTGTCACTGGTCACCCGAGAGAAGAGACCAACCCCTGCCTGACTACAACCTCCTTTTAGGTAGTTGTAGAGAGCAATGAGGTCTCCCCTGAGCCTCCTCCTCTTCAGACTAAACAGCCCCAACTCACTCAGTCGCTCCTCATAGGGCTTGTGCTCCAGCCCCTTCACCATCTTCGTTGCCCTCCTCTGGACACATTCCAGCATCCTGACATCTTTCCCAAACTGGGGGTCCCAGAACTGGACACAATATTCAAGATGAGGCCTGACCAGTGCTGAGTACAGGGGGACGATAACTTCTCTGGTCCTGCTCGCCACACTCTTCCTGATGCAGGCCAGAATGCCATTGGCCTTCTTAGCCACCTGGGCACACTGCTGGCGCATGTTGAGTTTCATGTCAACCAGCACTCCCAGGTCCCTTTCTGCCTGACTACTCTCCAGCCACTCTGTCCCCAGTCTGTAGCTCTGCATGGGATTGTTGTGTCCAAAATGAAGTACCCGACATTTGGACTTATTAAACATCATCCCATTAGAATCGGCCCATCTCTCCAGTCTGTCCAGGTCCCTCTGTAGGGCCATCCTACCCTCTAACCCTTCCTCCCAGCTTGGTATCATCTGCAAACTTGCTGATGATGGAGTCAATCCCCTCATCCAGATCATCAATAAAGATATTAAACAGGACTGGACCCAACACCGATCCCTGGGGGACACCACTGGTGACTGGCTGCCAACTGGATGAGACACCTTTCAGCACCACTCTCTGGGCTTGGCCATCCAGCCAATTCCTAACCCAGCACAGAGTGCTCCCATTTAAGCCACGGGCTGCCAGCTTCTCTAGGAGTCTGCTGTGGGAGACAGTGTCAAAGGCCTTGACTTATGCCATAGAGCAAAACAAAGCAATCTCGTGTTTACCAACCTGATCCTCATAGTTTGGTTAGACGTAGACAGATGTTGTTATCACCAACGCTTTGCTCATTTCTTTTGAAAGAATGATATAAACTGCATGAAAGGGTCTGCAAAACAGAACTTTCCCACTACTTAAGTCCTTCCTAAATCTGGAGATACATACCAATGGAGAAGAAAACGTAGCAGAGAACACAGCAAGTTAGTTTTTGACATGGAAAGAATATTCTGCAAGTCCTGTTGTACTTAACCATTGCTATTTTGCCACTCCAGTTCTGTTCTACTGAAAGCCTCATCCATAAAATGGGTAAATGTCTCTTTCCAATCAGCAAAAATCATTGTTTTCATGTAATCATACTCTGAGTATTTACTCCATTAAAAATGACACATACATCACTACATTTTATCCCCTACTCACTGAAGACTCAATATCCTATAGACGACTTCTATCGACACAATCAACCCATCTTTTTTTAGAACAGAAAACAGGCAAGCTAGGAAAAAAGCAGCAGCAAAACCTCCACAACCGAGACTCGATTTGTAACATCAAGGAAACTCATTCTTTTTTTTAGTATTATATTTGTTCAGTCTGCTAGTGAAGCCATAAATTAACACAAAATATAGAAGTCCATGCTATTAAGGGCAGAACACTTTAAAACTTATAATGTATGACCCAAAGCATCTGGTTTCACACAGTGGCCAAAATTCACTGTATAAACAGAGCGGTTATTTAAAAAAAGAAAAAGTAGGATGCGCACAGGGTAATATTGTTCTGCTAGTCCTCTAGATCAATAATTGCTTCTCTGAAGTGCAAAAATAATCAAGAACAACCAATATATCCTGGTAACTTAGAAAATAATGTCATTTTGATCTTTCATAGCGTGCAGAACAAAATCCAGCTCCCGAACATCCACCGTAGTATAGACTGAAAGACATTGTCTAATCCCAAATGGATTCCAAAGCTTCTATACTTGTGCTAGAAGAGAGAACTACAGAATCTGGTCTAATCTGACATCTAAGTAGCGTTGTGTGAGTGTTGCTGAACAGTTGATTATTTCAATACCTAGATTAAGATGCATGGTTAACTTACTGTGAGGTATCTTTTTATGTTCTTTTTTCCTAATTATTTTCTGAGGTAGAAAAATAAGAATACCAAATACTCCAGATACACTCCTGTTCTCAAAATAATATTCACTTTCTACTTTAACTCATTATTATGTATGTATTTTCTTGTAGGAAAAAAGTTACTTCAAAGAAGACAGAACTTCTGGTTTGATCTTACAGTAAATCCAGGGCTATAATCATATCTTTTATTTTCTATTATATCCATTTTAACACAGCAAAATCTTTGCATATATACTAGCTTGTATTTGCAACGTGAGTTTGCTGTATCCTCCAGAACAGCAATGCTGGGAAAAGAAAAAATAATTCAGGGAACAAAGTCTGTATACTCTTGCTACTCTTGTAGTTGCTACTGCAACTACACACGCATTTTAATTTTCAGCTCACTATCAAACTCCCTCTGAATAGAAACATGACCACTGCAAAGGAATTTGTGACAAACCCAAGGGAACAGCTTTACTCTGTTTGTACCAGGGCTGTCAGAGACATGGTAAAACAGTAAATTTAAAAATTAGTCTTCAGGTAGTGTTCAGAATCGGTAGCAAAGCAAAGGAGAAGAAAAAACAAGGTGATGTTCTTGGCTACTTTGGGTTTTCCAAGCTCTGGAGCATTATTTATTTCCCCTGTTTATACGTTCACAGAGGAACAGAGGAGGGAAGGAAACACATATCTGCCTTCAGCATTTCCCTCCATGTAACAAAAACTCTTAGATTACAATGAAGTGTTTCATTTCTGTCCTGTTTAGCAGAAGAAATGGTAATTTTCAGTTCCTCTTTCACTTCATTGCTGAGAGCTGCAGGAGTTGGAGGTATCGTGACTGGAATGCTTTTTGATCTATCTTCTTTAAGAATCATGGTGACGTTTCATCAATGTATTAAAGAGTATGCTCTACATGAGTAATTTTAGGGATGTTCTGGTATATCTTCTGAAAATAATTCCAGACTTTATGAATCTTTATTCCGCAATGAAGAAAAAATCCACTATACACTAGTAGAGCAGAGCAGAAATTTTCAATGAGAATGTAAATCTCTCCTTATCATGTTATTAAATGCCATTTTATAGAAGTTTTTATGTGAATTTCATAAGATTTTCCAGAGTGATTTTACTTTTCAAGTTACATATGAAGATAGGTTTTAGCTCCTTCAGAGACACTAATCACAGACAAGTGCTCTTCTGGGAAGGCCAGAAAGCCACAAAGACTAACCCCGACTTCTGAGCTGCCAGCAGAGCCTAGAACTCTCTCCAGACGAGACTGTTGAAGAGACCGAGACAACAATCTGACACCCGGATGCCACTGCTTCAAAAAAATCATTCCCAAGCTGGGCATCTGTACCCTGCTGCTGCCAAAATCACCCTGTGAGGGGCCAAAAACAGTCAGCTTCAAGGACGAAGCAGATGGAAGAGGGGTTTGGACCGAGCGCAGCCTGCCAGCAGCAGCAATGCTTGCTGCCCGGGGACTGATATCATTGTGTGTGCATATGCACACACCAGCATGCCCTAAAACCGTGCTTCAACTTTCAAAGTTCAAGTGCTGCCAAACGCAGCTACGCGCTTGTGTCTCTAATGACAGGACGCGTCTTACCCGGGGCAGGGAAGATCGATGGTATACTCGTGGTATAACGGCATGTTTACAAGGATATTGTTAGAGAGGAGAGACTGAAAATTTGACCTATTTGTTTTTCTTACATTAGTTTGCACAGCCCATTGTGAGACTTTGAGTGAATGCCTACGTTTTAAACACATGCTTCACTGCTCATAGAGAACAAAATCACAGCCAGCAGTCAAGTATTCATGAGAAAATGAGGGTAAAAAATCCACATTCATTAAAGACTCAAATGTCAGCGTCAAACTTCCAAAGGGCTATTTATTAGTCACCAAGGCAAATGAAAGCCTGAATAAAATTGGCCTAAAACTACAGAAAACCGGACCCCAGTTCAAGCCTTCTGACAGTAAGGAATCTAACTAGAATGTTACTTGGTGGTTTGCCCATTCCAGTGCTAAGTATCTCAAAGAATGGAGCTTCCAAAGATTTCTTTGGAAGACTGCACTCTTAGAATCTTTCTTTTTGTATTTGATAAGCACCTTTTCCTCCTTTATTACTCTTTTCCCTTTTTACTGAGTAACGCATCTCACAACACTTTTCCCTATATACAGCTTCTACACTGTGAATGCTCACTGTCCTTCAGCTATTTGTTATGATTATTTATCATAATTATGAGTGTTTTCTTACTCAGTACATTTTTATAACAAGATGTGAACCATAATACAAGAGCTGAATTACCCTGTAATGCTCAAGCTTGTTAGCTGCAGGCACTGGCTTCACTCACTAAACCTCTCAAGAATTTGGCACAGCTAATGCTAACTGCCCAGGGAAAGTCTAGCAGGAGACACTTGATAAAGAAAACTGAGTAAGACAAGAGTCAGACAGGAGAACAAGAGGCAATACTGGAATTGCAAAACAGAGTATAAGATTGTAATTTTAACCTACCTCATTTACAAATAAATACGGGTGCAAATTAGGCTTCAGAGGCAATAAAAAAAAAAAGAAAAATGGAGGTACTGACTCTTTATTCTAGCCACTATTGTCTGCTCCCTGAATAAAAATTCAATGAAATAATTATGCAAATGGAGAATTCCAGCAGTCAGAAGAGATGGTCTGAGCAGAGGGGAAGAGCTTTCTCCAGAATGTACCTGGGGTTCCAGCCTCCAGAGTGTTCACAACCCCCCTCCCCATGGCCAGAGGTCACCCACGTTTTTTTTAAACAATTCTTCTTCTAATGCACCTTGTACAAAACGCATCATCGGACTTCAGGAAGGAATTATGCTGGTAAATGAGCAGTAAAAACAGTTCAAGGATACTCTTCTTCCATGGGGTACTCAGGAACAATTTCACTATGACTGAACATCTGGGTGAAAGCGCACATTAAACTTTGCCAAAGAGACATGCAAATACAAGGGCTTAATCAATATTTACTACTCTCAGTAGCACTTAACAGTTGCGTCGTAACAGCAGGGTAAATCCGCAGGATCAAGCCCTTAAGTTTAGGCAGCCAAACACATATCCGCTTACAGTTGTCAACTGCAGACATTGTTGAAGAGAATACAGTTCATAAATAAAAAAGGTCTCTGTAAGAACAACTGTTAAGAGATGCCTACAACCATATCTGATAGTCAAGCCTCTAAAGAATGAAATTTTTACACAGGGAGAAGAGTAGCTGTTTCAGTGAATACCCTCACAGACTCCTCAAATATATCTTTTCAAATACATCAAAGTGATGTCTGGAACAGTTATGCATAGAGAGGCTGGACTCTGAATCTTGTGAGGAACAACCTCATTAATTTGGGTACAGAGTTTGTTGGGGTTTTCTTTCTGCCTTTTTAATCTTACTGTTTATTTTAGACCTTGCTAAATGATTTCAGATATACTGTGTCCCTGTAATACATTTTAATATAAATAGACACATTGATTGAATTTATTAACTATATAAATGGCAAATAGGGGAAAAAACAAAGTGTAATGGGAATTACATTTCTAAAGAGAAATCTTTCTTCAAAAATATGAATAGAAAAAAGTGATTTTGAGTTTAAGAACAAAATAACCTGATGAAAGACAAAAGAACTTCATAAAAATTGAGTTTGTAGACAGGATTCAAGATTAATATTTAAAGGGGAAGAGTTTGGAAAGAAGCAGGTTACACATTAAAATTAATTAAAATTAAGTCTTTAAGACGACATCCGAAATAATCAAAAGAGTGTCATAGTGGTAATCCCACTAAACACCATTCAAATGCCATGGAGAGATACATACTAGGTCTATCTAGGACTAACTGGATTTAAATGCTTCAGTATTCTTTCTCTGGATGAGATAATACTGACAACGCTGATGGTCCAAAACACAGGACACTCATTAACAACGGAAGACAGCAATTTCCACACTGTCTTTTTTCCACCTACAAAAAAGTAAGAGAGATGGACACAGAAAGTCATATAGGAAGAAGAAGAAAGTCATCTGAAGTCAAATAAAATGTCCAAGACAGGAAAATTCATAAAGTTTTTTCTCCAGTTGAAGCAAAAACCCAGATGGGTACATAGAACGTGAAAAAAATAAAGGCATGAGCAAAATTTTGACAAGTGGGTTGATGGAATAAGATTGGATTTCCACAAAGCATTCCAAACAGATGAGTTTTTGGATGAGTTGCAGAACAGCCTGATCTTTAAAAGCCTTGTCAGAATGCCAAACCGAGATGATCACCCACTGAAAACCAACTTTCCAGGATATGGTACTAAAGACACCGAGAACAAAATTGTTCTAAAAAGATTTTCATTAATTTAACCAGAACAAAGTTAATAATCCCTGACGTAAATGTTTCTTTCTTTACTGGCTTGTTAAAAACACTCAGTTCCCCTCATAAAAATCTTATAGCTGGAAGCTGACAGAGACTAGCTTATTCTTCTTCAAAGTCATTAAATAAATAACTGATCAACAATAGTTGGTAAGTTACCTTGACAACAAAGAAGTATTAATATGAGATTGCCCAAGGGAGAATGAGCCAGGGATTTCCAAACTGTGGTGTTAATCAAACTTCTTCAAAGCAACGCAAGGACTCGGAGCTGGCAGGCGGTCACTGCCTCTGGTGGATTCATGCAGCCTGACACGATGCTGGGAGCTACTGCAGCCTCTGGCAACAGGGGTAATTTAGTGATGTACTTCTGCACAGCAAAAGGTCAAAACTATTTTTTCAGCAAGAAAAAGGAAACAGAAGATTGGAAGAACCTGAATTGCAGGATGATTAATAATATGTCAGTCATACTTGGAAATTAATCTGAGCTGCATGCCCGCAAGATATATGTAAGATGTTTTAGCAAAGCCTACGAAGAAAAAGGCAGCTATAGAACGCTCTAGGTATAACTGCATATGCTAAAAGAATCCTGTACAAAATCTGTAGAAACTTACAGATAACACAAGATACACTGGGGGCAGTTAAATTGAGAGATTTCACATATGCCCTTCTCCTTTTATGATACTTCATTCCAGTGTGACTGGACGTGACAGCTACGGAATCAACTTCCTGAAGGCAAACTTTGTATCTCCAAGCTTTTTCATATCTCTTTCTTGTTTCTAAGTTCATAAACTAATGGACAAAGCATAACATTACTGTTCCATTCACTTACAGAGAGTTTCTAAAGTGGTATAATGTTTCTGGAAGATAGAAACTCAGAATGTTTTGCTTCTCAAACCCCACATTTTGGAATCCGCAGGAAGAGGGTCCTTCCTAAAGAGTCCTTAAGGGTTAAATTTAGCAACAGGGCACGAGGCTGTTTATGCTAGCAAATGTTACTCTTCCAGCAAATAAGAACTTGCTCAGAAAAGTCTGTTAAGCCCTTCAGGTCAGTCTCTGCATTGGATTATGCATAAACCAGCACAGACAGCAATGCTTAAAATCCTGCTGTAATGTAAGATTCTTCCCCAATGAATAATTTGTTGGTGCAGATAGATAATTTTTTCAACATACTGGAAATTGCTTTGGTCCTCTGAAATGAATGGCCTTTGTTCTCATGACAGCATACCTCAGAGTTACTAACAAAGAGCAAAAGTGGATTTCCTTTCTAAGCAAAACAGCGATGGGACTTTCCTCTGTGCAAAGAATAAACCAGTGCTTGCAACAACAGTGGATGTGATTGGTATTTCCTGAACTTCACCACTGCTATGACAGAACCAGAGCCAGCAGAGGTTGTGTCAACATCCATATTCCTCCCTCAGAGAATTTCAGTCTCTGCAGTTACAACTTTTTAGTAGGGCACAAATACCTAAAACAAACTAATCCATGTTCCTTGGAAAAATTTGACCTACCCGCTTCTCTTCCTGTGAATTCCCCTTCCTCTCTTGGTTTCCCATAAGCTCCACATCTGCCTCTTCAGAAGCTCTTCCAAGCCAGTACATGAGCTCCTTCTGGAAGGACTCCACCACTGTGCCTTCCTGACCAGGCTGAAGTAGCCCAGACTTCCTACAGCCTCCTCACTCAGCCTTTTCTAGACTCACTGTAACACACAAACCCCATGCTTGCCAACTCTCAAGGGCAGCCACTGTATCCTCACTCAACCTGTCTCATGTTAAAACCAAATTTGCAATAAATGGTTCTAACCAGGCTTATATTCTCAGTCTCACTAAAATTTCCAGCTTTACCCAACAGCTTCAACAGTGATATGAGACTCTTACCAGTGGAGTCCCATTGAAAGTCCAAGATCTGCATTTCTAAATTATTGTACTACCCTTAGAAATAGCACCTAAAATTAAACTTAAATTACTCCAAGAAAAATCCTGATATCTAGGATAAATTGCCAAGAAATCTCGAGGTGTTGCTTATACCAGAGTCAAATCTGTTACCAGAATCTGGAACTTCAACTAGTAATGCATATTTCACACGCTCAGACAATTATCAGCTGCTAGAGACTTCTAAGATTACTGAAATAGGACAGATTGAATACATCAGCTGGATTCAGTCCATTTAACTAAATATGAAATGCTCCACAGTCCAATACCTATTTGAGTTCTGTTATCCTCCCAGATTAACTCTTTCACAACAGATGTCTAATAGTCATAAATACGATAAGCAAGCAGTAATACCACAAGACTATGATAGCACAGCTTTTACTTTTTTCAAATAGAAAAAGATTCTTAAGAGAATTAATTATGCAAAATGAGCTTGGAGTTAATGCAACAACTTGCTGGTACTTCATGGACACAACATTACACCTAAAGCACTCAGTCCTGGAAAATAAAACAATTAAGTCAGGAAAAGTTGCCCAAAGGTTACAGGCTCGGATTTATCTATACTCATTTATTCTTCCTCTGAGGTAATAGAGTCGCAGAAAACTCATGTCAAATTCCAAAGTCAGAGACTTTTCTGTTGGGCAGAGCTACTGACCTGCAGCATCTGAAGATAGCCTTCTTGTGGATCACACAGCAGTGATGATATTCGGTGATTGTTCCTCATGCATCTCTGATTGTTGTCTCTTGAGAGAGGGAAAATTTGCCGGATAACTGTCATCCTCCCCAGAGCACTATGTACCAACTCTAGTATTTCATTGTCAGTGATTTCCTGTAAATGGAGACACAGTCTTTTACAAATATGTATTTGTCCAGACATTTTATATATTCCTTTTCTTATTGGGTAAATGTTTTTAACAGAGAATAGAAGAAAAAAGTTCCAGATGCACATGCTTAGTCTGGGTCAAACGTTCTTATTTCATGTCAAATAAGAACAATGGTATTTTCTTAACACATCATCTGAAACAGAAGAAAACAGCTTAACACAGTACCACTTATCTTGCCAGTACTAACACACTGCAGAGGCAGTTCCTCATAGAGGAACACCAAGATGGTCTCAATAGGTTTCTAAGTGAAAAACAAGAGCCTTCAAACTGAATTTATATAGAAAGAATTTTGGTCTAACAGAACAGAACTCCACTACATCCCCAGAATAAAACAACACATGGGAAACTATCTTGAGGAAATATAGCCCTTACACCTAAGAACAATGTTACAAGAAAGTACTTTTCCCTTAAGAACAGAAGATCATTTCTGCAGACTAACCCTGATCATGACTCAAGGGAGTATTTTGAGGTTATCTGTATTAGGAAATAAAAAAATAGAAGAAATTTCATGGAAGGGATTGACACATTTAGCAATGTAAGATTCTGTACAGAGAACAATTTGGGACAAGACATAAGGAGATCTCAAGGACAGGCTGCTTTTTTTTCCCAGACTTTGCACTGTTTAAAGTTTCTTTGCAGATCTTCCCATTTCCTCCTAATCCATCCTGGACAGAGACTGCATCTGCTGCCCTTAAATTGCAACTGAAGCCAACTCAATTACACACTTTCTGTATTTTGTATCTTAAAAAAGCCAAAACCCCAAACCTTCCTTTTTCACCCCATGATAAATAGTTTGAAAATCAAGGGCTTAGCTGACCCCGAAATCATAACAGTGTTACAGCTTGTGATGGCTATTTCCTGCCAGGAGCTCACTGTGAGGAAGGACAGGCAGCAGCACTGTTCACTCTATTTGTTTCCCCGGGCACTTCCTCTGCAGGGAGCAGCTTTACATCCCAGCTCTGTACCACTGCCATCAGCAGCATCTGCAGGTCACACTAGCCCATCTCCAGCACACACTGGCTGCACAGCTGGGCCAGCCCATGGCCTCTGCCTGCAGAGGACTGCTCTCAATATACAATTCATGTTGCTGTAGTTACTGAGTCAACAGGGCCCACACCTTGTGATGTGCCATCAGCAGAAGTGAACCTGACCTCGTATTTTTAACATTCAAGAAAAAGTAAATTTTGTTTTCTTGCTGTTTTCTCTGTCAAGCTGTGAGTGAAATGACCATAGGGTTATTATAATTACTTGTTATGGTTGACTAGTACCGTAGCTTTGGCTCAATTTATTTCTTTGCCAATTTCTCATCACTTTTTAGGAACATGAATCTTTAACTTTGCAGAAGGTGAAATTCATTGCATTAAGAACAAACAAACTGGCATAGCATGAAAACAGAATATCTGGAAATAAATGTATTCTTATAGAAGCCAAAGATTTTGAGGCTTAATAGAAAATGCTGGGTGGCACCTGTAGCCTTGCAGGGACACACTAAAGGAGAGCCATGGGCTCTACAGATCCTGCCAGACTCCTGCATTGGATTCCTCTTCTATGGAACTGAGGGGAGTTAAAGCCACAAAGAAGTACTGAAGCTGCAGTCTGAGGAAGAGACAATTTTATGGGATAGCTTTAACTCATAGCACCCAGAGATGCATCCCTTGGCAGGTAAACTCAGCTTGAGTGGTTCAAAACAGGAAAAAAAATGATCATGTATCACCCAGACTTGTCAGTTCACCTCTCGCCACACACATTTTATATCCTCCTCAAGCGAAGCACAAAGACGTTTTATACCCTGGGTCAAAATGCTTGACCTGAGACATGTAAGCCTGTATGTATCAGATCAGAACTGCTTCCTCTGTGGGACTTCCATAAATAAGGCAGTGGAGGAGATCAATTACGTTAGACACATCAACTCATGTTCTTCCCACTTAGCTACAGGTGCCAAATAAGTCCCAAATGTAAAAGGCTAGTTACTGTACAGCCAAAGAAGGGAAATGGAAGCCTCTGCGGGGAGGCTACATCTGCCTCTGGAAGTGCCACCTTGTCCTGTGTGGACAGCTGACAGTACCTAAATCCTTTTGTACCTTGGTTCAGATCGTAACACCAAGGGGAACAAAGCTCCTGTACTTTTTTCAGCTGATGGACATTAATACCAGCAAATGATCTGGATTTTAGAAACTGGGTTCGCTTTTAGAAACATGAAAGCACGGGAAAAAACATTTCTTGTCAGAAGAACAGGGAACGAAAGGTCTACATCTGCCTTTTTGAGCTGGTGCTCTAAAGGCTAAGGGTAACTATGGGCCTTTGCATGCCAGTTCACAGGGCAGCACAGACACAGGCAGGTCCAGGAGCAGGAAAGCGTGGTGGAGTGCCTGAACTGCCAAGGAGAGCAGGTCACCATCATCCTGCACTGGAGCAGTCAGCCTGTGGCTTCTTTGGACACAGGACTGCACTCCTTGCTCTTGCCCAGCATGGGCAAGCCCTGCAGACCCATTTCCAGAAAGCTCACAGTCCTGGCTTGGCAACACATGAAACCTTAAATGTCACATGCAGAAAGCTAACCTGTGTTCTGACTGTGATAATTGCAGGGGGAAAAAAGAAAATGAAGAAAAAAAAAACAGCCAAAAAAAGGAAAAACAAGGATAGGTGAAGTTGGTTCTTACTTTTACACCCATGAAAACAACAGCATATATCGAAAAAGTAGTTCTAAGCCTTGGAGTCAGGTGGAAAAATACTTCACGCTGTTCTTCCAATAAAGTCTGTTCATTTTATTATTTGTTTAAAAGTAACACACTTTCTTTCCTATACATGATAGGAAAATTTTCTTTGCACTATGGAACTGACAGATAAACAAATAATGTAATTTGGTCCTAGAGGGTTGTTTTTTTTTCAAACAAACATAGCCCAGATTTCCAATCTTGTTTTAGGATCATTACACAGCATTAGACAGCACACAGTAATTACCAATCATACCACGCATGAATGCTGTATTCTAAGTAGAGCTTATCAGCTGTTTTGTCCAGGCAAGTGCTCCTCGCAAAATTCCAAACCACATGCCTGCTTTTGGCTCCCACGATGTTGTTACTGTAACATGAGGTAAATCTTTACTTAATATAGATGGTGGCTTCCACTTGTTTCAGGGATATGTTTGAGGGAAAGGTATAGAGTGGCTATCACTTGGGACCTTCAATAGCAGTTTTGCACTTGGGCCTCTAAATATTGAGTTTCTTGAATGAAGGTGGATGGAGAGCACTTTACTTGGCAATAGAAGATGTTATTTTATCCATAGAACCATAGATTTGTTCAGGTTGGAAGGATATTAAAGATCCTGCAGTCCCACTCCCCTGCCATAGGCAGAGACACCTCCCACTGGATCAGGTTGCTCAAAGTCTCATCCAGCCCGGCCTTGAACACCTCCGGGGATGAGGCACATCCTGGATTCTTCCTTTACTAAGAGAAACAATTTGACTATTCCAAAAATTTCATGGGGCACTTAAATATTTGGGTAGGCAGGCATAAGTGTAACACTGCCTGTTTACTCAGGCCAATTAGCAGTAGTTCTCACTGCCCGACTCAACACCAAAAAGTTATTCCTCTAAATACTGTGTTTTCTTGTGGCATATTAATGGCAAAGTTCACTCTTCAAGAATTTGTGACATTCATTTATCTGTTTATCTGCACACAAATTTAGGTCATTGGGAGAATTCATTTATCTATTTATCTATCTGCACACAAAGAACTCCAGTGAGTTTGTAATACCTTGCCATATTGCTCAAGGGAGTAGTTAAATCTGCTCTAGTTGTGCTCAACTATCATAACACACATTGCAAAATGAGACAATTATGTTTCACATTACAATCTCTATTTTCCTAGAGGTAATGACAGAAAATTATAAATTTTAATGACATTAATAATTTAAAGAACCAAAAGAGATTTCCAGAAAGCACATCCCTGAGAAAACCAGAGAATTAAACTGAATGGCAATGAGGACAAGGATGCTGATGGAGACAAGATACAGATTTATGTGGGTTTTTTGTATTAGGATCAATACTGTTTGTTGGGTTATTATAGTTCCCATGAATCTGCTATGTACATCTATAAAGGGACACTTTTTCACTTCTTGAAAATCCAGAAAACATCCTTCTATTAGCAATTTTTCAGAAGTTCACAACAGCTTACCCTGTAGATAGATTTATTCAACTTTAATGTTATGCTATCTTCTCTGCATCCCATATGAACGACACACACACACACAAGTATATATATATATATAGGTTAATCCCCTAAGGCAAGGGCACAATCCATTTTCACAGCACAGAAAACATTCTAACACAAATCTGCATGATCACCTGTCCAGCTCCCATCCTCACTGTCCTCCCATACATCCAACACTACCTCACCTTTCTTCCTTTTACCTGATGCACCTAAAAATTTCTACAGGAATCTATTTACAATTTAACTGAATTAGCTCTGTTTCTAGATCTAAGGGCTATATGACTGTCGAGAAGTCTTTCTCAGATGGCAGTGAGTGCCTAAAGAGTAAAAGATCCTCTGATTTAACAATATATTATTCCATACTAAAAACTAATTATCTCAGAAAAAAAAGTGGTTATGATCAAAAGTGGTTATCTCACACAAAGTGGTTATGATCAAAAGCACACAAACTGGTCATGATCAAAAGCTGGATGAAACAAACAAAAAAAAAGCCACTGATTTTAATGTGGATTTCACTGATAAAACAACTGACAAATCATTGCTCACCTAACCTTGCTCCTAGCTGAATAAGACTAGTTCCATACAATTCAACAGCGTTAGAACCCTATAAATTTCTTTAAGCAGGATGCAGGTACACATGCAGTACAATTTTATACCTTTCAAGCATGTATAAGAAAATTACCTAATTTTGTAAAAATAAATAAATAAATGAAAATTCCGCAGTGTCAAGATAGCATCTAAATGGAGAGAAGCAAGATTTCTTTGGGCAAGTAATTATAAATATAGAGTACCTGGAAAAAAATTGGAATAAATTGTAATGGTAAATTGTTAAATTCAGCATTCAAAAATGTAATTTGCTAAATCTTAGGAAATTTTCCACATTGTGTTCCTTGTATTTCTATCCAAATTTTTTTATTTTTTATACTCTGTGCTTTTTTGTATAATTTGAAAAGAGCGTAGAATGCTTGCCCTACTTGCATTCATAAACTGTCATTAAAAAGTCTGCAATTTTTTTAAGAATAAACAAGGCATGAGAGATTATAAAAGGTTTATTAACTTCTTGTTATCAGAGTAAACACAAACATCATGACACAGACTGGTGCTTTAAAAAAAAATCACAATCCTTTGGCACTTCCATATGTAGAGAAAGACGTAGCAGAATTCCAGTCTACCAGACAGTCCTGGCTCTACCCAAGTAAAAACGAAGCCATAACAATTTGCATAGGCTCATGCATATAACTGTTGATCACCCAAAATGCATGTAACCTAGGAATTCCTAGGAAAAAAAAGAGAAATATTTCACAAACAAAAGTGAGGAACAAAACCTGCATTGATAAGGGAACTTTCTTCTGAAGTCATGTTTCCCCAAGATTACTTGTACAAGCCCTGTGCTAGGGAGACACATTTCATCATGTGTTACATAACACCTTTCTACATGTTCCCCTTGGGGAAGGAAGAAGTTTGCTGAGATACACTTTATCTGATAATTACTATTTTATTTTCTGCTCATTTTCTCAACCTTTGAAAAACACTTTATAGAGGAAAATAAGAAAGAAGTGCCCAGATGATAGTTGAGAAGCCATTTGATTCTCATGTCAAGAGGATAACTATGGATATAGTGAGCATGTCTGATGTGATGAAAGGAAAGAAAATGGCTATTGGCAGAAGCAATGGAGCTGCAGGACAGAAATGGAAGTACATCACACCGGGATAGAAATGATGGGACAATTTCTTGTCTCTCATGTAACACATTGCCTCCTACAGATAGTGAAACAGTGGTGAAGAGAAACTTATGAAAATAGCAGAAATAAGAGAACTGATCTAAAGCCCAGAAAAGAATTAGCACAAATGTGTTTTGAGCGAGTGCTCTGAATGCAGAGAGGAAAAAGGACCTATGATCTTTTTCTGCACTTTGTTCTGATCACCTAGGTTGAGTTTGGGAAAGTTTTACTAACCATTTAAGATCTAGAAATCCATCTGCTGGCAGCAACACCAGCATCATTTAGAAAGTGTCATCCGTCCAAAAAGGAAGAATAAGGTCAACAATCACTGACTAAAATTTCTGACTCGCATTCAAGTGATATGGAAAACATCATCTCAACATAGTTCCCTAAGTCCACTGGCACTCTAACTTTCTGTACACGGACAAAAGTGTACTCTGACTATACTTTAAAATCTTCTTATGACTTCTCCCACAGAAATTACAAGACCTTTTCTTCCTACTTCACTTCTCCCTTCTTCTCCTCTACTATTGAGGGCTTCTTCTCACAAGTATCATTGTAGTTGAGAAGAACTGAACCAAATACTTTACAGCTGTATTTGCTATAGTAGTTTCTCTGTGCTTACTGCCTCTGAGTTTTCAAAACCTGGACCTTTTCTGTGGTTTGAAAGCAGAAAATATCCAAAAGCATCCTTTCTGAATGTTAATCAGAGTTTAATTTTATTCTTCAATTAAAACTTACAAGAAATACAGATGCCTCCTAACCACTGAATACTTTGCTTTCCGATGGATTTCGAATCTGTGTAATACTCTATTTCTATAGCTTCCTGCTATTTATTTTGGACTTCTAACTGAAAACAGATTATCACCAATAACAAAATGGTCCCAGATTCTTATTTTTAAACGCACTTCTGGTTAGCACTGTACATAAGAAGCAAAATGAAGTTAAAGTCCTACTTATTAAACTCAGGTTGGTACAAGATCAACCGGCTTACTACATTCTGTCAATAAAAAAAGAATCTTTGATTTTGCAACAGCTGTCACTGTACCTTTCTGCTACCCACTCTGCATTATTGCAGCATAGATTCTTTGGTTGATTTTTTTTTTTGTTGGTTGTTTTTTTAAAAAATAGGACCAATAACAGCACAAGATTTTCTTATTGATAAAGAAATGTGCCCCTTTTCAGCCTTAGTCTCAAGCTACTCTACTTAGCATTAAACTACATGTTGAACTGTGCTATACAGAAATGCAGCCACCTACTGCTGTGAAGTCACATAGACACTGGGAACTCTGCTAACGTATCTACCAGGACAATCAAGAGCATGATTCCTCTCTCCTCTCTGAAGTGTAATTATGGAAACTTCACAATAGTGCAAGAAAAATGCAATGAGAAAGTGCACACCACTGTTATTTTGCAAAATAAAAAAGTTTTGCTGAATTAGAAAGGACTCCTGCCTTTAAGTGCCCTGTTGTGGCAAATGCCCACACAGATTGGTACTTAACCTATGAGGAGGGATTCCCCCACCCCTTCCTACACATTACCTGATCATTTAGACAGCGAAGAATTAATGTAATGAAATTTTCACTATTTGTCCCAACTATTTCCACTGTTTCAGTTTGAAAATTTAGAAGCGAATATTTTTTGGTTTTCAGCATTTTTTATTCTATATGGTACAGAATGTGGTAATTCTATGGCTAAAAAAATCAAGGTAATAAGTTATTTTGTGTTAATAACAAATAGTCCTTCTTATCTGAACTGATGAGGGTTAATCCTAATCAGTTCAATGGAAAATTAACTAATGAAAACTGTGGTCAAGTAGAAGCTCTCACATTCAGTTTTCAGATTTATTACATCTTATAATTAAATCTATTTCTACAGGACTGAAAGGGCCAGTAATTTATTACTAGGCATCTTTCTATCAAAACCACATACAATCACAATATACTCTTCCATTTCAAATGACTGATAACCAGAAACACGATGCTATATTCACCACTGGCCAAGCCAAATCACTGGGGCTACCCACAGGGTGGATTTCGCTGACAGAACGTAATCAAACATAATCTCCTTAGCTTGCTCAGTAATAGACAGAGAAGGATGGAATTCCACACTGACTGGAAACAAATGTAAGTCACAGTTCCCATAAATCTCATGTTTTAGAGCAAAAGTATTGAATAAACGATTCGATCAGAAGTATACACAGTGACTATTTGTATGAATTGTCACTGCCTTACTCATATTGAAAAGAGATACGTGGAAAGACCTAGAACAGAAGGTGTAAATCAGAAGATATCCAGTGGTATTCATAATACAAATGGTATTTGTCTTTCCAATCTGAGATCTGAAAATATTTAGCAGACTTACATAATGTGAGTAGGATGCTGAAAAATGAAGAATGCAAAACAAAAACAATAGCATAACCAGGTGAACAGAGAGATGAAGAGATGGAAGAAAGTAACTAAGGAAGTTGTTCCTATTCATTAGCACATTTAGATCAAAAACCATTTCCCAATAATCAATCTAATTTCTAGTGCAAAAGATTAAATTGCATTTCCTTTATCTTTAAAGAGTGAACCTGTGACCATATTCTTCTTTTAATTATATCTGTTCTACTGCTATACCCTCATTTCATCTTTCCAGTTGCACAGGAGACAAAATTCTGACAACCTTTCCTCATGGGTCACATTTTACTGAGCTGTCATCACACTAAGGTGCTCTCCTCCAGATTTTCAAAAATGCTCCTCATTCTCTCGTTTTGTTTTAAAGCACCTTGCCCAAAACTCTCAGAACTGATCCAGCAGTCACTCCCTTTGTTACAGCTTTATGTTCCTCCTTAGCTCTTCTTTTTCCCACCATTTTTTCTTTAGAATTCCTCTCTGATTTCAAGATCTATAAAGATAACCCACTGGAATCATAATGAAACTTTGTTATGCCTTCATCTTCCCATAACTCCACAGTCTTTTGCCATCCTTTACTCATCATATTATCTTTCCAAAAGCACTACTAATTCCTTAAACTTGTGAAGTCAGACAATCTTTTTATTGACATCCATTATTCCTTGATCACTTTCACATCATTTATCTTCTGACTTCCTTAGCCATAATGAAATCTGAACGGATAGTTGCCTTAACTTTTAAACATGTAGGGATAACATTGTCAATCACGGGAAATTGTAAAGCCTTGTCTGTGTACCAATATTATTTTTTCAACTGTCAGGCAAATTAAAATCCTCCATTATTTCAACTTCTTGTCTTTGGGGTACTTCTGTCAAAAATGCATTTTCAAAGAAAGTTTTCCTCAGTGTATGTCCATTTTTGTATTTCCACACAGCTATTGTACAAGTTTGATCCTCACCTCTCAGCTTCAAAGCAAGTGCATATGTTTTGGACACGCAACATTTCATGCCTATCTGTCCTTCAAAAAAATCATCTGCTATATCAACCAAGAGCCTTGTGCTTTGTCCCACCATGTCTTACAAATGTCAAATAAACTTCTGATTAGTGATGAAAGTTATTGAAAAAAAATAAAGGAGGGATGTGATAACAGTGAAACAACTCATTTAAGTTATCAGTCAAATTCAGTACCAATTTCCATGAAAAGTAGTTGATTGCCTTGTGTACTTTAATGATTTACATGTAAAAGTAATGAATGTTTAAAAACTTGGAATTAGAATTAAATCTATTAATATGATGGAATAAAGGACTGTGTTTAATTTGGACTTTTTTTCCCAAATTCCAGTTTTGCAGAACAATTTCTTTCAGCTTTTCTCCCTCCTTGGAATGGAGAATATTTTAAAACGATGAAACATCCCAAAAAAGGGAAACACGGTTTCTTATGCTATTTATACATCCAGACCTACTGCTGCAGCTAGTAAAAAAGCAGACACACACCCCTAGAGCATTGCTCCTAGTACAACCACATACAAATTCAGTTTCAAGTATCGCTGTCCTGCCTCTCCCACAGACATCTGCCCTGGGCAATGTACAGCATTTTCTCTGAACAGGCAGAAAAAAAGAAGAATGAAAAATGTCAGGAGGACTCTGTAACAGAGATGCTTGATGTCAGGCACCAAAGAGAAAGAAATGTAAGAGAAAAATAAAAATATGGAAGAGAAACAAGATAAAAACCAGGAAAGAAACACCTAACAAAGGAGGACATGTACAACTGTACCAGTCATGCCACAAGAAGAAACCACATGCATCTATCAAAGCTGGTAGATCTCTTTATCAACCCTTAAAGGAATAAACAGCAAGCGTCAAGCAGAAGTGCAGGTATGTTCTAACACATCTTCTTTAGAGTCAAAATTGCTGTTCATTGGCAACACCCAACACAGTCAATGGTATTAAAACATTTTCGACTATTCTGGAAACAAATGCTAAGCAGGGACTGGTCATTGCTCTGGAGAGCTGCTTGCTTTTGCAAAGATTTATCCAGAAAGACCAAGATTCTTGCTTTTAAAAAGCTATCTGGCACGTTTAACCCAGAATTCAGGTAGAATCACTACCTAAACAAATGCAAGGAATAATTTAATATTTCTAGATGAATTAAAGTGAAGATGATGAAATATAAATCTAACGGGAAGGATGGTTAGAAATGCATTTCTTTTTTTCCCCCAAATCTCTACTATTTTGACAGGTCAGCAAGTCTGAAACATAAAATGCCTGAAATGAGAAAAGCAGGCATACTTACAAGTATATATATATTTAAAATAGCAAGGTTTTTATGACTTTGTCTTCAAAGAGGACATATGAGGGCATGATATTGCCTTTGAAAACTCATGCCCTGTGCATTTTTTGTCCTGGAAGGCTTGTCATATAATGTTTCAGGCTTCCAACCTCATGCAATGAATCCAACTCCCAATTCATTATAAAGACAACTGAGTCCCCTTGCACCACCAATAGCATCCAAACTAAACAGATACCTCAGCACAGAGACCTGGGTTATTGGAAATTGGCAAGTGTAGGATCTTGTCAGTACAGCTCTGTAATCTGAGACCAACTCTTATATCCCACATTTGTTCATTCGCTGTGTAATAAGCTTATTAGCCATGAAGTTTTAATTCAGCTCATCACAGGCTTGGTGGTGTTGCTTTCCAAACAAAATTAAAGTGATAAAACATATTTGAACTCACAAACTTAGCTCCTATCCTGCTGTATGGGACAGGAAAAAAATCCAAAAAAAAACCCTCATTCAAAATATTTATTGGATTGTCAATATGGAGACAGTAAAGCAGATTTAATTCAAGTAAGACAGTAACAAAAACTCCTCTTGAATTAATACCAGGCTATACAGTCATTGTTACTACAGCACTGTAAGTCCAAGGTTTAGATCCTCATTGGCTTGATGAGAAGCGGGAGACAGGGCAGATTGTGAGAAAGTGCTCAAGCTCAGTAGACCTCAGTAGTCTAACTTGCACCAGGCCCCTGAAGTGCGAAAGGTCTAAAGAGCCTGCTTACAATCAATGCTCTTCATATAAGGAACCTCAGTGGAAATAATTGTCACTGTGTTAGTGCCCCTTTAGGGCAGTTAGCCCTAACTGCAATGGGATTATCAGGTCACACAGACCATGGGGATCCTCAATCTGCCTGAGAGGAAAGAAAGGATTTGGTCTATTTACAGAATGGACTACATCTGGCTTGCTACTCATGTGGAATTACATCAAAAAGACCTGATTTGACTGTTTGGAATTAATTCTGTTCTGCAAATCACAGCACCATCAACATCAAGTCAAGGAATAACAGGTTTTCCGTGAAGTACACATGCAGTTCTCACTGATATCAACGAGAAACGTGTACAAGGAAAGTGTAATCAAGTCTATCCCCTTGCTATTAGGGGGATGTGCACACTATTAAATAAGAAGCAAGCCCTAGGGAACCTCAGTATTTCTACAGATACATCCATGAGGATGCTTAACATATCTTCTTTTTCACAGTGGCTTTAAGCACACAAAGATTAACAGTTTTGTCTTAAAAATGTTAATCAAGACACTTGCTCCTCTTTTTTGCCCACAAAGAGTTCTCAATAGTTTCATTGATTTGGAAACTTCCTGTAATTGTTTGAACTTAATTGCATTTGGAGATGTTTATGAATATGTGATATTTTTAACTGAAATGTTGTACTTTAGATTTACATTTTGGTATCATAGCTTCCCTACCCAGAATTTAGCCATGAAAGAGAAAAAATTAAAATTTCCAAAATAAAAGCAGAACCGACACCCTGTATGATACGTTTGTGTATGTATGCACCTATTTGTGCAGGACAGATGAAGGTTTTTGTTTGTGGTGTTACAAATTCAGGCTTTATGAAGTGAGTTTTAACATCTGAACAATAACAGCAGCAGTAACAAATTCACAAACACTACCTCTCTATAAATGGTTAGAGAAATATGCACTGTATTATCTTTATGTGAATATAAACACGGGCTCTCTGGGCTTCTTGCTGATGTTTTGTAGTATGTCATTACTGCAGCTGAGAAATCAGGAGGTACTTAAATGTAACAAGGAGTAGAAAGAATTTATAAAGCCTTTATAAGCAGAGATTTCACTCGCTTTCCTTAACCCCTATTTAATTACAGAGTCTTTCTAATGTGAAGCAATACGATATATAGTTACTATTAAAAGCAGTCTATCCAAAATTATCAGCTAGGTGCAAAGAAAGGAATGAGAAATTAACAAAGGAATTGGTTATTAAATTAGAGGCTAAGCATTTAAGGTATAAACATAAAACAGTGAACCAGGTCCTTTTTAATATAGATATTTTACCATTTTAAAATGAATTGTTATTAAGACCAAAAATATTAAAACCAGTGCTATTTATCCTGTACAAATCAGAGATTTACAAATTATTATATATGGTACAACATTTCAAGCTTTCTACTGCTTTTTAAATATGAGTCTGCACTGACTCCCATTAGGACATCATGGTACTAAGGTAAAATAAATGATCATAGTAGCAGTACAGGATGCCATTTGCTGCAGAGAGGAAGCATCACATTTTAAGTCTCTGCTATCCTAGATCTTGGCCAAAACACCAAAACAATTCCACACTAGACCAAACCTGTGTGTCATGTAAATGAATACTTGAGCAAGCTAAGCCAGGAACTAGCATCAATGCTCTTGCCTCTCCTGGAATCCCAGTGCAGGTTTCGTAACAGTTGAAGGGGGAGAATCTGGCAGAGACAGATGCAGGTATTTGAGGTTTCTTGAGATACTCTCTGCTTCCTAAATAGCTAATGAATTAGAGTCAGCATGAAGGTAAAAATAAAGTCTCCCAGCTGCTATGAGGTATACTGTAAGCTTTATTTTGACCTTTGGTATTCAACCTATGCCAATTCAATCGAGACAGAGAAGCAATGACACCAAAGAGTTTGCATCTTGTACCATTCAAAAAGCAAAACAGTTCAGTTTGGTGTGTCAAAATATATGAAACAAAATATAGTGATGAGTGAATGCACCAAGCTACATTGTCTTTTTTTTGATTTTCTTACCTCATTTACATAGACCCAGTGACTATCCTTTGATGCAAGGTTGGTTTCCACAGCCTACAAAAATAAAAAGAAAAATGATAATAAAAATAAATACAACATGTCAAACATACTCCAGAAAGAACTTACATAAAAAGGTACTGTAAAGCTCATTTTGATTGCTTTCATTGCTACTGGCATTGTTTCAGTACAGTTCTTTTCATCTCTTCCACTGCTGCTTCACGGAACAGTACCTTAGCAGTGGTGGTCACACTCCCCTGACTTCAGTATCTAAACCTAAGTACCCTGCACCACGAAGGTATTCCCTACATGTACAACAAAAGCATTTTGGAGCAGGTTGGTATATCAACATGACAGGGGATCCTTTGATGAATAACTGCAGATAGAACCCGCAGCTCATGAGTTTTAACTTCCACAAAACACACCTAATGCATCCTAGTAAGTGGGGGTACTTTACCACATGCCTCCCAAAATCTACTGGCTCTGCCTCATAACAACTCCAATAGTTCAATTGTTAGCTAACCTTTTTAATGAAAAACACCACTCTGAGACAGTCAAGTGAATTTCATATGAGTCATACTCTCTTCATATTTACATAAGATTCAAGACAAAGATATGATTTGCATGGACACTTTTTCTAGCTTCTTGGTTTGGACTTCGATAATCACTACATATTATAAAGAAACAGCCCATCTCATTGGACAGCCTATTTATCCATACACACATAACCTTCATGGTTTGCTAAGACACTTAAATTGGGAAAGACCACTAGCACAAATAGCACCATTAGTACTGTGGACCTTAGTGAAAGGATCTGGAAATACACATAGAAGTCTCTATCTGCCACGTTTGTTCGACACAGATATGCTCACTTTGAGATACTTTATAGTCCAATAAAGCAATATAAAGCATCAAGAGGCATGCGCTGCAGTGATAATGATATTGCTAATGCCCTCTTTAATGCACGGTTAAACAACTATTGTGGATTCATCACACAAAGTTTTGAATGCCCCTGGCTTCAACCGCGTATTTCTACTGTGTCAATATGGCTCCTTTTTTTGAATGGATACTCTTATCGCTGGGTTTTAAGTGGCCCTTTGAATCACCAAAATGAACCTGATTAAAAAGACAAATACAGATGAACAAAATACTTCCAGTTATTGTTTTTTAACCTGGATGACTTCCACCCCACGTTCATCGTGTGTGGCCTCAAAAACAACTGCACTGGTACAGAGAGGGTTTGCAAACTGTGGTACTGGGCTGGGCAGGAACATCATCAACCACCTTTCTTTCTGGAACACATCTGCATAATAAACCTCTCAGATACTTAGCATCAGATGAGATGAATCACCTTCTCTCATGACACTGACTACAGATGACTGGCTAATAAACGCCCACAATGTATAAGGCTGAAGTGAAATGACAAGATATCCATCCTTACACTAGGGAAAAGGAGCACTATTGCCCAATCTGAATAAAAAGCAAAGCAAAAAAAATGGCTAAGTAGCCAACACCGACGTTTTTAACATGACTCTTAGTTTCTACTGTGTTTGAAAAAAGGGGGATAAATTACTTGCCTAAGTAAATGTGTTTTAAAACATTACTCATTTGTGCAGCCTACACAAAACCAAGAGCAGATCGTAGGCAACACACATACCTCAATCTATGTCTCACATCCACAAGGTGAAGCACTACTTCAAAGAAACAAAAATCCCAAAAGAGGCACCGCAAAGAAAGAAAAATCAACACAGACAGGGCACAGTATTTCTCAGCATCATAATAAACAGCACTATGGGAAATTAACTATCCCTGGTGTCAAAGCAGATGAGAACCACTGGAGACAACATTTCTGACAAGATAATCCTCTCCTAAGCATGCAGTGAAAAATCGTCTCCCTTGGTAACTGTCTCCCTTGTGTTTCTTTTAAGCTGGCAGGAAAGGTAAACTGACCGCTAGGAACTGCAGCTATTGGAGAGCGAGCAGCAATGAAAGTGAGGGCAAAAACTGGTAGATTTTCTCCCCATTCATCCCTCTGACATATTCAGACAAAGCCAAAACAGCCAGGTGCTGTCACATGGAGAGGAAAAGCAAAGTGCTGCCAACCTATAGCAAAGTAGAACTAAATAATGCTCAGGTGCAGAGTTACAGCATTGGCTACGTTTGTGATTTATCTGCAAGAGCAAGCAATTTGTATAAATAAATTTTAAGTCTGAGGAGATGCAAGAGCCAGGGAATTTGAAATGAATTATTGTGACTCATTCTTCTGGGTTCATGTATTTGTGCTAAAGTTTTAAAAAGGAGGTGCCTAAATTTAGGTTGCTAAGAGTTTATCTTTAGTCATCAGAGTGCTGGACCATTCAGCACCCCCTACAGAAGTCAATGGTTCTGCGCTCCAAAAGCCTTAAATGTATTTAGAAGCATAATCATAGGTAGGCAAGTTTAAATATCTATAAATAGCTTTTGTTTAGAGCTGTAACACATAGCATGAAGCATTATTCTAAACACATGCTAAGCATTCTAAAGACATGCTGAAAGGAAGCACAAACTTCTTGTATTTTGTTCTTTTGAGTTTTGCACTGCATTTACACAGTTACTGTCCTAAAGAACCCTAAAATGAAAAAAGACAGATCTCAGAGGTTTCAATGTTCTGTTAGCATTGGTGTATTAGAGGTAAATAGCCAGACATTCATGGAAGTTAGGTAGTGTGAAGGTCTTAGAGAACTCTGATATCATAAGCAAATTTATTCAGAATTCTCAGAGTAAGAAATAAATTCCATACGTTGGTAACTTGTGGCGTTTCTTTTTCTTTAAAGACAAAAATGTGTCAGCACTCGGGAGATTATGGTCACCCATTTTTTATTATTCAAGCTGTTCAAGACTTTGCCATTTGTTTAAGGCTTGTCCCTCTTCTGCCTCCACCGGTTCAAAAAAAGAGCATAAAAGTCTATGAAACATCCTCAAGGATTTATTACAGCCTATGTCATAAATGCATCCTATATTTCAGAATGTAGACTAGGAATTTGTGTGATCACTGTGGCTGAGAAAAAGCTCTGCCATCTCTAGGGGCAGGATTCTAGTGCTAAAGCAAGTTATGGGCATTTTTTTTTGTGGAAAATTATTCATATATGTACAAAATATTCTACTTTATATAGTGTCTATGTACAAAGGGTCTAGTTGACACTTGGGAGTAATGGATCACAACATTTCTGTCAAACAGAAAATCTGCTTTTGAGATAAACAGCATGCTGAAAATTAAAGAGCATCCATCTCTCCTTTGTTTTCTCTTAGACTAGCAAATAGCTTCCACAAATTTGGAGAAAGAGGGGGTTTTGAGATGATATGCCCTTCCTTCCTACCCAACTACAATTCAACAATACTCTTAAAAGGTAGAAACCAACCAAGAGAATTCTGACTCACTCAGTGGACGACTATTAATGACAACATTTCAACAACATTATCAGAATCAAACCGGACTGCAAAGAGAAGACAGGGAACAGTGAATGTAGAAAACCATTTATAATTTCTCAGTAGAGCTTATTTGCTATAGAAATGACATAGAGAGACACTGAAAATCAAAATGAGAGCATTAAGATTTCAGATCTCATACCAACAATGATAAAAGCAAAGAATAAGATGCTTCACAAAAAAAACTATCAAAGGTATTTTCATGTATATGGCTTTGATTACTTTTAAATACATAACTTAAAATAATTTACTGCCAATAGTCCACGACATTACTTTATTGGAACACAGTAGAAAACAAATATTTATATTGCTTTTATGAACAAGCAACTTGGTTCATTATTTTATCTAATGGCAGCTGCAGGATTAAAAGGAGAAGTTAGGAAAGCAAGCAATAAATACTGCTATGTTCAGAAATAAAACAGTTCTGCAGGAAAAAAAAAATAGAACAGAAACAATCCTTTCCTGATCTCCAAAAATCTGAAAATCTAAACATTCCCAAGCATACAATAGCTGTTTAGTAATAGAGAAGGCTCTTTTCCACAATAATTGGCTGCTGTGCCAGGGTCAGCACCTCGGTATTAACAACAGAAAGCAGTCTGTGTAGAAAGGGATGTATGGATGAGTGGCCAGACCCAACTCAGAGAGATGCTAGTAAGTGTTCAAACAGACATGAGCAGATTCTGTTCTGGAGACAGCAGGACATGTGGAAGATTCTAGGACAACACACTTCTGTGTTGTGGTGACAAACCTGTCATCTCCTCACTGTGCAGCCAGGGGACAGGTAACAGGAATGCCTGGAAGCCCCGTACTCAACCTGAGCATCCTAGAAGGAAATGTCTTGCAGATGACAAGCACAGAATGCAGTTTTGGAAACAAGGGCTGCCACTCTGAAATCTGCGACATAAAAGAACCAGAAGAGTGTTTTGCTAAGTGGGATGTCAAAGTAATAAAGAGTATTTATTGTGCAACCTTTACCTTAATGGTGAGGATAGGGATGGTTTTTTTTCTGAAAAAAATAAATGAACTGGAAGGTAAACGGGGAATTAACAGAAAATAATTCGGAAAGAGTGTCCTAAGAGATATCAAAAGAACACAAACCAAAGCTGTTGCCAGATGATGATTAATTACAGCTGGCCGCAGAGAGCAGGTACACGTGCCATGTAGTGAGTGCTCTGTGGAGGCACAGGCAGGTACAACTTGCCATCCTGAGACCACAGCTCTGGGAGCCAGGCACCATTACAAACCTTCTTTCTTCCAGTTTGAGATCCTACTGCAGACTACTGCCCACCAGATCAACTGCCCATGCCAGCCCCCAGGATGCTTACAGCAGAAAACCAGAGAGCTCACCATGAGCATTAAGAAAGAGTCTACAGGAGACCCAAGTCCCTTTCAGAGACCAGAACAGTGGAGCATGAGGTTAGGAAACATCAAGGTCAACTTTATGACTGTAAAATAAGTTTAAAAAAAAAATAAATTTGCATTCATCATGGGCAAATATCACAAATCTCTGGTTCTTATGAGGTCATTTGTCATCTTTCCTTTTGTATTTCTAAAGCAACCAGCATAACAATGACAGATAAAGCACTTTTTTTTTTTTCTCTCTCTCTCCCCCAGCTTTTTTTCTTACTATTCATAATGAAAGCATAAGTAAGGAAGGGCAGGGCTTGAGGAAGTGATTGTGTCTAAATCTCAGCTCTTTCCAAATCTTTCATAAGGGATCACACTCAGCCCTTACAATTCATTACCTGCTCACTTTACATTTGCCAGTGGACAGGTTTCAAAAGAAAATTGTTTCCAGCTCTTATTGTTCCAAGAAAGGTTCTAATCAGCAACCTGTTTCCAAAAGCAGCTTTCTTTCTTCCCCCTCCCCCTTCTTCATATCTTTGGAGAAGTTATTTAACTACTACCTTTTCTTCTTCCATAAAAAGTAAGAAAAATTATTCAGAACCATTTTGAAATAAATTCAAGTAGAACAGCAACGGGTGAAAAAAAAAGTCACTGCCTTTTTTATAGCATGTTGTAAGCCCAAGCCAAACCTAGCTCCGGCTGCTGATCCTCATTAGAGGAGATGGACTTAAACTTCCTTTAAAATTACTTCGATCTTGATTTAAATGTTCAGAAAAACAATACAGGAATCAGGGAACTTGTCTAGATTCCAAAGAAGAAATACAGAACAAGTTTCAAATGGAATACACCTGACAGTAATTAATTGAACAGTATCAAAATGCACCTGTTTATCTGAGAAGCTTTCTGTATGTGCTGGTTACAAATAAGTTAAGATGGAGGACACGAATACATCAATTCTGATAGAGGAGCTAGGTTCAGCCTATATCCCCTAGATACTTGACTTATATTTAGAAACTTGTGCAATTAAAATAGTGCAGTTCACATCCAGGGCTGATGTGCACAGGTAATAGAACTTCACAGAAAAACAATTTAATTGTAGCAGCTACCAGAGATTCTCACAATTAATTAGAAACTTTCTTTCCTTTGCCTTTTAAATAAATACCTCTTGGCTCAGTATTTCCAGAACAGCATAAACCTACAGTGTTTAACAGATTTAAAATAAATAAAATAAACTCTGCTAGCCACAATAAATAAATATTTATAAAAATATTTTTTAAAAAGCCACTTTAGAATAAATTCCCTGTAAAACTTATTGGGTACTAAAGAAAACTCCAAATTGTTATTATCTCTAAAGCTTAATTAGTAATAGTACCATTAGCATAGGGATTAAACCAAAATTTCCAAGCTGGAGTATAACATCCCAATTTCCAATGAAAAGTCATAGAACTAAAATATTTTGGCATAGGAATCTTGAGACAAAGAAATCAGTTGCAGTAAACTGAATCAAGACTGTAAGTTTACTTTTAATATTTAATCCAGATTAATTAAAACTTATAAACATAATTTTAAATTGAAACAAATACTTCCTTCTCTAAATGGTAAAAGGGGAATTTAAAGAAGTTCCATGATATGGTTACTCAGTTTGGGAAATCCACTGAACCTGACCCTTTCTTACGGAACATCATTCCTCATGAAGAACAACTACTCTTACTAAAAAAACGGTTTTGCCTGAATTCTGTACTCTGCCTGTTTCTGAACATCTCATATAAACATGCTCATACACTCTTTTAAAAAAAAATCCTTAGCAGTCTCACGAAGTCCATACCTGTCAGTGATTGTGTCAATGATCCAGCTGATTTCCCTTAAAACAGGAGCCGACAATTCAAAATCTCTGCATATATTCGCTTCGTACAAGTGCTTCACGAACCACAAGCATAACATGCTTTTAACATCCACATTTCTTGATAATTTGGTATGCGTTATTACACCATTCTTGGTCTATGGTCTATAAAAATATTACTAAAAAACCTCACTTGGTGGGGACATTTTTTTGAGTTATGCACTGTTCCATTAAAAGAGGAAGCCTGACAGTTCACAGAATCATAAAATCATTAAGGTTGGAAAAGAGTTCTAAGATCAAATCCAACTGTCAGCCCAACACCACCATGATCACTAAATCATGTCCCAAACTGCCACATGTACAAGTTTTTTGAGCACGGTAACTCCACCACTTCCCTGGGCAGCCCGTTCCAATGCATCATCACTCTTTCAGTAAAGACATTTTTCCTAATATCCAATCTAAACCTCCCCTGGTGCAACTTTAGGTCATTTCCTCTCATAACTCTGTTGCAGAACACTTCCTTGTCACTCTTCTGCAGAACACTGCTAAGAAAAGTTATTCTTTCCTCAGTGGTAACGATGAAGCACAAATAATTATTGAAGGGCTATCAAGAACTTGGATAGTATTTTAACCATTCTGGGATTCTTCAGTGGTATAAGTGTATGAACTTTGCATATTCAACTTGAATCTCCCATAAAAGACAGGCCAGAATGGTCACACAGATCTCTCTAATCTCCCACTCAGATGTCTGTTCATTAGTTTGGGATAGTTATTCAGTTATTCTTTCCCAAAAACTCTAATATTTCACTTATGGTCTCTGTCCGAAAGGTATGAGATGGTACTTTCGTGACCCCTGTATCAATTCCTCCACAAGCTGAGTAACTCATCTTAATAAAGGGCGGGTGGGTGTGGGAAGAAAAAGATCACAGAATTGTTTGGTTGGAAAAGACCTTTCAGATCAAGTCCAGTTGTACCTGTACACTACTAAAGTGCCTAATTTCCTCAACCACCTCCTTGGGCAGCCTCCACCAGCGCCTGATTACCCTTTCAGTACAGAAATTTTTCCTAATGTGTAATCTGAACCACCCCTGGTGCAACCTGAGGTAATTTTCTCTTGCCCTATCACCTGCCACTTGAGAGAAGGGATCAATACCCACCTCACTACAACCTCCTTTCAGGTAGTTGTAAACAGTGACAAGGCCTCCCCTCTAATGAGGGGTACATGACATTTAGCACAATAGGATTTATTAATAACCCAAACTCAAATACACCAGTCATATTTTGAAGTTGGTATTGTACTATTTTCATGGTACACAGGTCATAAAAAAAAATACACAGAAGAAAACCTACATAAAAGTTTAATGTTAATCAAGAGAAATGTTGCAGATTAAGAAAACTGTAATGAAGAGTGGCAGAAGAACAACTACAGACTGCAGCTTCTAGATATGCAACTGTAATGTTCTGGAGTAACTACTATAATGTACATGACATTGCCAATTGTTTTAGCCTTAATCATTTGAATGTAATGCCTTGGGATTTGTGTTTAATCTCATTCCCATTTTATAGGCAATGCTTATTATATTCAATCTCTGTGGCCATTCCACTTAAAGCATTCTCCACTGACTGATGCATAAAAGCAAAGTGCTGTATATGGAACTCTTCCAAAAACATTCAGTAAGAATTTACTTTTCAAAGCTCAAATGTCACATACTATTTATAAACGTGGTAACTGTTGACCATTTAACTACATGGCACCGTGCTGACACTGGGTAATTGCACAGCTGTCAGAAAACAACATTTCCGTAAAGACATAAATCTAATGTTAACTAAAGAACATAATCTCTTTGAAATCTTGTACTTATAATTTTACCAAAGCCACACTCTGAGTTGACTTTGAAGCCCCAGTGAAATCTTGGAAAAGCATAACTAAATTTTGCTCACTTAGACACTGAAATTCTTTTTGAAGGTAAGAGCTTTGTACATCTCTGTTCCATTAAAAAGCCTCAACTTTTTAGAGACAATTTTGCAATACTTTGTTACGAACTGTACTCCTGCAAGAGCCAAGCTACAGAGAACAACCTCGAATTCATCAGAACTGGCCAACATTTGAAGCTCGCAGCTTTTTGGTTGGTTTCCTTTGGTTCTCCTCCTGCCTCTCATTAAGAGAAAAATCACCTGAACCGATTCAGCAGCTTAAGTTTTCTGTTTGTTTGGATGTCTACGCGGGGTTGACTGGGTGTAGGTACGAAGGTTGAAAATGGCTTGTCAGGCATAGACCCTTGATAAATAAATCTATTTTCAGCGCAGATGCTTGCTCTCTATTCTCATGATGAGCAGCCGTTCCACAGCCTGGGGACAACACATTGCACTATGCACCACCACTCTCATATGCTGTGCCCTCTCAGCTCTCTCAGCAGCTCCAACTTCCCTTTGCCCTGGAAGTTCAATTTAACTCAGATTTCAGACAGAGTTTTCTAGAGTTTGATCTTTGTGTAAGTATAAACAGGAGATTGTAACTATAGCATTAAACAAAGATCCAAACTTCATAGCCTTCTAACATGCACACAACACCAAACAGTGACATCACAACTTACACATTCCTAATTTCCTCTTTTAAAAGAAGTATTCTTTGTCTTGACAGCATGATAGCTGAAGCTCCCAGAGTCATGTATCATGGCATAAATTCTGAACTGAAAGAACCAGCTACAGGGCCAAGAGAACACTTTGATTTTCATGAACTTATGGTTTTAATACTAATTCATTGCCTCTGGCACACCATTGCCAATCACACTGAAAGGCTGTTATTTTACATAGGTTACAGATTTTTAAACACTATGAACCTGGAAAGGTATATCCATATCAAAGATCACTCTGTCAGTTATCCGTCTTTTCAACTGTTCACATACACAGCCTCTTTTCTTAAACTCTTTAAAAGTCCTGCCTAGTTTTAAAGAAAAAAGATGACACTAGTCTTGCCTTAGCCTCAAACATAATCACTTTCAAACCATCCCTTTTCTGCCTACAGCACTGGTATTTTAAATTGCAAAATAAATACATAAATAAAGCAAAATCCTTACAGGTCTGGGGACCTTCCTGTCAGGCACAGTGCATTTTACATGCTCAAACAGTGCCACAGGCTGTGTTAACGACAAAGAACACCTTAAAGAGCACCTTAACCACCGCATACCAGAGGACTCTTCCTGATCAGCTCCTCCAAGAGGAAAGAACATTTCCTTTCTTTATACTGTATGAGGATACTTGGCTTCTGTACTCATCAAGTGATAACTATTTCAGGCTGCTCTAGGAGGAAAGAAACCTTAGGGGAGCAGTAATGGTCGCAATTGACAGGTTGCCTCTCCTTTTGGGTGTCCACAGTCCTAATGACTTCATGCAAAGCCTTACTGGCTAAACCAAGGTAAGCAGTCACCGAGCACAGTGTACATATACAGCACAAATCAATGGCAGACAGGCACAGATAACTTGACTCTGCTCATAGATTCTTCTTCCAAGTAAGTGTTCAAATATTCACCATTTGGGTTAAAACTCCCGAGGTTTTGCACCCACACGTTCTCAGAGCTTGCAGAGATGCACCAGAGTTCCAGTGGTTTTCTCTCATCACTTGCAGTCTCTATCAGCTGGCAGATCTTTGGCAGCAAAAATTATACTAAAATCTATATTAAAGTAATGGGGCACAAGGAGAATTGACTGAAAAACATACTTAGTTTTCCTAAATGCTTGCATATAGTAATTCAGAAGAGTAGAGCAAAGTTATTAATTTAAAAAAACATATTTCATCCTTTGAAACAATTTCCCCTTCATCTAACACAAGGCTCACATAGTATTTACAAAGTTATAGACAAATGGGGTTTTGAGAATGAACCTTCCTACATTGTCTGGAGAAACAACCTATCTTCTGACTCCAGGGAAACCAGTATTCATTACAGATTATGCCTTGATTCTGTTCTTGAAACTGAATCAGTTTTAGCATTTTAACTACTGCAATTTTCTTCCCATTGTTTCCAAGGTAGGATTGAGACAAAACCCAGATTTCTGTTAGAATCTCCAAGTACCTGACCTTCCATACAAATCCAGGGGCAGAAAAATGTGAAACTAATACGTTTTTAATTTTAAAATCTGAGCTCATTTTGCTTGTGATATCTTACTTTTAGCACTGATTTCCACTATTCCATCCATGCAGGTACAAAAGGATTCACAAGGGAAACTTCCATTACATCTAATTAAAGAAGCAAACAGCTCACTGACCAAAAAATAAAATATGCTATATGGCATATCATTTATGCAGAATGATTTCTACAGAGGATCATGAATCTGTGTTTTAAGCCTCCTATGAGCAGCTGAGGACAAACAAAACCAACAGCCCCCAAATATTACAGAACGAACACAGTTTTTAATTTAACAATTGTGACAAATTATGACTAGAAAACAAAACTTGTTCCCATGTACATTTACTGAAAGGGTATTCAGATTTCAGAATAATATATGAAAATATCCAGCAAATGTTGATTTCTTTTTCTGAAGATAAAGTGAAAGAAACATGTCATGTAACAATTCAACAAACAGTGCAGAGGAGGGAATTTGGCATGAAATTAATCCTCCTTGAGGAAAAATCTATGGGAAATGGAAGCAAGAACCAGGTCTATAACATGATGATGGCTTTATAAATAAAGTCTGTGGTGTTTTCAAAGTTTCTAGTTGTAGTGTTTACTCAGTAACACAAAATGTCTAAGACAAAGATGGTGTATTTCAGAGCATACTGCAGGTATCTTTGGATATGGCTGACGAGCAGTTTAGCCATAATTTTTTTTTTTAAAAAAAGATTTAACACAGGGAAAATCTTTAAAAGACAGCATCAAAAAGGAAGTCTGGGAGAGTTAAATGTAGTGATAAAGACAGGAGGACAAAAAGATGACATGGGAATGGACTCTATATCAGGGTTACATCTTTTTTAATAGGAGACTAAAGAGATTGAGACAACAAATGTTACTACACATCCATAAGTGGTTAGCTGATGGGAACTGTGTTGGGTTTGTGTGGCCAGGTTTCAGTAGCAGAGGGGCTGCATGGGTGGCTTCAGTGAAAAACTGCCAGAAGCTTCCTCTGTGTCTGACATAACCAACGCCGCTATCTCCGAGAGGGACCTGCTGCTGGCTAAGGCAAGCCCATCAGCAACAGTGGTAGTGCCTCTGGGATAAGAAAGGAGTAAAAAAACCTGCTGTGCAACAGAAGCAGAAGAGGTGTGAGAATGTGTGAGAAAAACAACCCTGTAGACACCAAGGTGAGTTGAGAAGGAGGAGGAATTTCAGGCACTGGAGCAGAGATTCCCCTGCAGTCCCATTCCCTGTCCTCTTGCACCACAGAAAGGGAGGAGGTAGAGAATTCAGGAGTGAAGTTGAGCCTGAGAAGAAGGGGAGTGGGGTCTGTCAAAGTGTTTTAAGATTTAGTTTTTATTTTCTCATTACTCTGCTCTAAATTTGTTTGATAATAAATGAAATTGATTTCCTTGTGTCCGTTTTACCCATGATGGTATTTGGTGAGTGATCTCTCCCTGTCCTTATCTCAACCCACGAGCCATCTGTTATATTTTCTCGCCTTTGTACAGCATTGGAGGAGCAGCAATAGAGCAGTTTTAGGGTGCACCTGGCACCCAGCAAGTCATCTGGTTCAAATTGCAGATGAGAAGAACTAAGGACTGGAGATGCATCTGGAGAAAAGGGAGACATTTTTGAAGAGAATACACAGGAAAGAGGAAAAAATACTAACTTGGCATGATGAGAGTAGTAAATACCTGCAAACAGAAAGCCTCAGCACGTGACCACAAAGACAAGACTGAGGAGGGATCCAATATTGCAAGAGAAATAGTTGGTAATAGGGCAAGACAGCTGCACCAAGAAACAGAAATGCTTCATAAAGAAAATGGACAAGACAAAAGAGACGAAATGAACCCCACAAGTACAGAGGAAGATAAAATCCAGGGGCTGAGACTTATGGGTGACCAGGACAACATACAGAAGATTAAAAAACATAAATAAAGGAGAGGAGAAAGGGGACAGGGCAGGTAGGAAGTAACCACAAACCAGATAGAGAAAAAAAAAAAAAAAATTGAGAAGTTTGGAGATTCACACAATCCCAGGAACGGCTGAATTGTATGAAGGAGAAATTGACTGGCCTGTCATCAGAGAGCACCAGGAAGCGATGACAAGAAACATGGCCTTGAGGCAGAAAGGAAATAAGGAAGAAAGAAAAAAAGAATCTTTCTTCACTTAGGTTAGGTGTCATTGTAAAGTTATTGCTGGATAAAGCAGTATTTATACATAGGTGAGACAGATGCACAGTGCAACTTAAAGCAACACGCAGCTAATGAAGATGAACAGACTGAAAAATACTTGCAGAAAAAAAGAAACAGTCAGTAAACGTAACCACTGAGAAGCGTTCCATCAAAATGAACCTTTTTTAGGTGATCGTTTCAGATACGATTTTCAGTGTTGGCCTTGAGGGACTAAGTCTGAAACTACTAGAGGAAAATTAAGAGTACACAGGGCTCACAGCCCACAAAACCACTTTTCATTTGTGACACTATAAAAATAAGATAGTGAGGATATACTGACAGCCACATCTGAACAGAGAGGGCAGTGCAAGACATAAAAATAAGCACTAAGAAGAATACAAATATGATGACATAATAGTTAGAAATGTCATCTATTTACAGCAAAATAATAGACAGTAAAGAAATAAAAAGGGACATCATGGTAAAACAGACTGAATCTGTAACTTGGGGAACTATCACGAAGGAAAAAATGCTTCCTGGGATAGTGACCCTACAGTCAAAGTTGAATATATCAATTACCTATCGAAAAGTTCTGCAGGGGTGGTGTGTATTTAATAAATTTTAAAATCGTTAAGTCACAGGGAAAAAATTAATAATTGATTTTGCTGGATAGTGCAATAATGAGTTAAACAAAGCTAAGTACAGACAAGGTTCCTAGCTGCATCATAGAAGACCTTAAAGAAATTCCAAATTGCCTCTGCTATCCTTACATTTTGAACTTTTAAGTTATCCTATTTTCTTAGCAGTTACTTCTAACGAACCTGAGCGCTTCAGTTGGTTATTTAATATTATCAGTTGGTTATTTAATATTATCAGTAATGATTCTGACAAAAACTATTGCAGGAACTATGATAGGAAACTAGGAAGTAGAATAAATACAGATGTATTCAGCAAGCATTTAAAAAGATGATGATTTCTGAAATCATGTAACATAATTATGCTGAAAGTCACTACTACGAAAAATAAGGTCATGCACTCAGAACAACAACAAAAAAAATTGCTATTATTTGAAACTTCATCAGTTTGAAAAACACCAGAGGCTTATTAGAGGTTTATTTTCTGTGATCTAGCAATTTGTGCACCCATGAGCAATTAGATTTTAAGATTATCCGCTGAAATGTCAATAGAGTAAGAAAGTATTAATTCCACAGAGAGAGATTCCTGTAGTCAATAGCAGGTTGAGTTAAATTCAGATAGCTTCGTAGCAGAACTGTAAAACAAAATGCTTCCTGAATTTCAAGTATCCTTTAAAGTACCTCAGGAGGACAAAAACCAAAGCATCCCAATTCCGAAACTCACATGGCCATGTTAGCACAACGATACAAGGATACAAGTAGAATCACAGACACATTCTGGCTGAGAATACAAAAGTTTCTAACTATTATGGAGAGATTCTGAATTCATCCCACAACATTAGTGCCAGGTCAAAACTCCCATGGTCCAGTTTCAAGGCAGTGTACGAACAGGTCATGAAAGTGATAATGGAATATATATTTATGTATTATGGTGGCCTCTGTTGTCAGGGGACAGGAGCAAGTAAACCAGGAATTCATTTCTCATCTTGTACCTCTGAGAGACAGCACAGGAGCCTAGCAGCAGCCTCCTGGGTTTTAAGATAGACAGAAAAATATGGACTTCATACATTATAGACTACAGCAGAGCTGCAAAAGTTAATAGTGAGTCTGTTTCTATTAGGAATCCAGGCATTCAAGGTTTAGTATCTCAGACATTCAAATTGCATCTCCTGGAACTTGGTAAGCATCTTGTCAGCTTCAACGCAATTTGTTTTTTTCAAATCCAAATTGTTATTAAAAGATTAAGGTATTCTAATGTTTTAAAGCAATAAGTACAAAAGCAGTAATCCTTTATCACTGTGATAAGGACTGTCTACCATAATCTTCATTATTTTCTAAAGCTGGACTATCAAAGAAAAAGAACTACTTTTTCAATGTCAATTGATGTAGCTGAGTTGCTATTTTCTGAATTAAGGGCTGAGAAAAGAAGAATGATTATTTCAGTTCCGAAGAACTCGGATAAAAATATGATGGTATTTCATGGAAATGATATGATTCAAGAATTAATAATGTAATATGGGGTGAATATTAGCTCCATTCAAGTCAAGAGGGACAAGATTTTATCCTCAGGAGTCTTCCGTTTCTCAAATACTACTTCAATCCTCTAAAACTCACAGATTTAAAAGATTACATAAAGAGCCAGTTAGTCTATATGATTTAGTAAAGTAACTCATTATCAGGTCCTTACAAAAGACTATCTATTGAAAGGAAATACACACCAAACATAAGCAAAGAAATCTTACGCTCTACTTTCTTAATGAAAGTAGGTATGACAGAGTTCTGTGAGGGTAGGGGAAACCCACGTGCCTTCTAATGTGTGTGGTGTTCAAATCAGGCTGGTACCAGTCCCAGACAGGTCCCAAGGCAATATAAACAGAGTTATCAACAGAATGGAGAAGTAAAAAGATAATAATCATGGAGTATCATTACATCTTTTTTTCAGTTGGAAACCAAGGCAGAGAGATCGAGTGTATGATAAACATCACACACAGCACATGACAGAACAAGGAGCTAACACCACTTGTCCTTGTGCAAGGCCTTCAAAAGCAATCCTCACTTTTGAAGTCCAGATTGTTTCTTGCCTTCAGTAGCATCAGAAGAGTTTGTCACAGCAAAGGATGTGCTGCTTTCTGCTCCAAAAGAGGGAAAAGAAAACACATACCTGTAGATACTCTCTCAGTATGGAAAACAGATTCTGACTGCCTCAGAAACGGATTCTTACCATTACAAGAACACCACTTTGAGTCTGCACTTGTAAATTCTATGCTATCGCGTCAGGCCTGCAGCAACTCTGAAGCCCATAGTTTGGTTGTTTAGAATTAAATGCCAGGAGGTGGCAGAAGTATTTTTACTTCAGAGTCTGAATCTCATAGCCAAAACTGCCCAGGCACAATCCAGATCACCCTGCTCTTCCCTAAGGAGATACACGTGTGTTTGTGTGGATACAATCCCACGTATATATGCACCCACATGGATGTCTCGAAATGGGCACATAAACCAGACAGAAAACAGAGGGAAGAAAAACGGGCTAGCAGTAACATCCAAAACATCCAGCTCCAAGCATAAAGGGTGTTTTAAACAAACTTGTCTCACCACACTGCATGGGGACTCATTAAAATTTAGACATGAATTTATCACAGAATTCCTGGAAAAACATGAGCGAATTTGCTCAGGTTTAATGTCCAGGAACAACTGACTTCGTATTATATATGTACACTCAGACAGATACACAAACACACATACATGCCTAAAATATTGAAAATCTAAGACTGTTAGGGACGTACACCATCTAGAACAGCAGAGCTGTATTAGCAGTTATGCCAACAAGTAAAAATTGTTTGCATATATTTTGGCCACTGATTTTTAAGTTTGGCTATATCTAAGTAGTATTTATTGGTAAAATCATACACTTATCTGGAAATCAATATAAATCACTAGACCACACAGTTTGTCTCTCTTCAAATATGTGTCTATGTCACATATTCACTCCCTTCTGTGGCTTTAGGAATAAGAAAAGAGAGGAGGGCCATCCTTTTAAAATGGTTTGAATATGTGCTGTTTTCTGTAACTATTTGCCTGTCTCTGGGCAAAAAATGCCTTTCCTAGCCAGGGCAACAAGTGACGAGAAGCCCTGCAAGCTTCACCATAGCCTTGTGTACATTTCACTGCTTCAGATAGCTGCATCCAAGGAGATACCACATGGCTGAGCTCTGTGCAAACTGCCTTTCGCAGAAGCCCACATACCATTTTCAAACATGACCTTCCATAACCTCCAGTTGTTCCCCATTTCTTTTCATTAAGTCTATTCAGCAATTCTCTCCAAAATCTATGTCTGTCTTGGCTGTCTCTCTGCCAGGTGACTTCCTCCTGCTCCTTTCTACAAGCACAAGACATTACTCACCTATCCGTGCTGCACGGCTGAAACAGAAAAACTATATCAAGTGAGGAGACTGCAACTCGCTCCTATGCTATTATTTTGCCATCCCTTAGCTACTTCCCTAATTAATTAAAAGTATCCAACCAGTGTTTATTCTGAAACCCTCACCAGATACTTCCTCCACTCCGAACCCAGAGGTAGATGGAGCAGTTTGTGTCCATCTGTAGATAAAACTCGATATACATAAAACTCTTCCTCTCTCTATATACCAAACTCTTCCTCTTGCCTCCACAGACAGACTGAAGAGTCAAAAAAACCCTACAACATTGATTTTTCTACTCTCTTCAAACCAAAAGACAGAACTTGGTATTTTGAGTTCAATCTCTCTCGTTTTCTGGGTGTAGGCTAAGTAAGAGATATTAGGCTTAATAAGGTACATTCAAAAGACTTGCATTTCTGACCTAGACATTTTTCACTCAGTTTTGGTTATTCCAACACTGTTTCTCCTTATACTTGAGCCTTCTTGCTCAGAGAGCTGTGTGTCTATACTTGGGATGGAGCCAATGACAAGATTCACCAGCTTTCATCCTCTCTGTTCTTAAGGGTTGTGACCTTGCATCACCTGAAATCATGCTGTGAGAAACACACAAAACAAGTGTTCACCTTTCAAAAGTCAAGCAAACATATTTTCTATCCCATCTGCCTATCTAGTTATAAAATGGGAAGGAAAAGTTTTCTTGATCTCAGTAAAGAGAAATAAATAGCCACTGCAATTCTCATTCAGCTTAACTACATAGTCTAATTTGCATATGTGCATATATACCCCTCCAAATATCGTCTACCACAGGACACAGCTGCCATACAAACCAAGCGCTATAAATTCATCAGAAAAATTATACTTGCTCAAAAATGCCAAAACAATAACAACAAAACCACCCAAAACAACTATTTGCATTCTTACACTCTTCTCATTTGAAACACCGTTACTACAACCCATGACAGTTTAAGAGCAACCACAAAAGCCTAACCCCGGGATGGATTTTAAACAGTTTTATTCACGTAATTTAAAAACAACTAGGATATCATACAGTTTTCCCAGGGTTTAATAAGGCTCGAATCCTTCTCTATGACTACCAAACACAATTAATATACCAAATTTGAACTTTCTGTTTCATTTAATAACTCATTGTTAATTGCTCAGTATATTGACTGGTTCTGAGGTCCTGCGGTCCTGCACAATTTATGTGCCTGTGCAGCTTGGGAAACCAGTACATACAATCCTAAGCTATGCTATCTCATCTTGTTCCCAGGGAAGGCTCAAAACCTGTCTCAGATGAACAACTGTGGTAATAACGGAAATAAACTAAGATGCCTTGTTATCACTATTTGAACTATTACCACAGAAAATGAGGAGCCTTAAAAAAGAAGACATTAAAAACATCTGTCTGATGTAAAAATCAAAGTGCCTTCAATCTTTTAAGTAAAGTGACAGCAATTCAAAAATGGGTTTAAATTTCCAGTATCATATTTTTTAAATAAATAGGATTTAAAATGTATGACTAATTGGCTCATAGAGATCCCCCTTTTGAATTTACTTATGGAAATGCTTGCAGAATTATCTTTTATCTACTTAATTATGCCATCCTTTATTATATGATATATTATATATCGTATGGATGAGATAGAAACAATGATAAATTACTGATCAGTCTTTACAATAAGCCTTTCTCATCGAATAAGTGATAAGCATAGGCTCAAGGAGAAACCTGGAACAAAGCATCACCTCTCCTTCCATCTGGATGCATCGAAGACACCAATTGATACCATGCAGTATTTCAGAGTCAGGCAATCCCTGTCAGCTTTTCCTCAGCCCGCACACTCTGACAGAGCTGACGTGTTGCCATGCCACAGTGTTTCCAGAAGAACCACCACAGAAACACATCTTCTCTCTCTCTCTCAGACAGGCTGGTGACTCTGAAGTTCTTTGTGTTGCATACACCCCTCCTATCTGAGGAAACAGACTCGATATCAGAAGCTGCCTTTGGTGTAGAAAGTACAATCTTTGAGATTTACATCCTTGTTTAAAGAAAGAGGTGGCAGTGGAGGATGGCCAAGAAGAGCACTGGGAACATCCCTCTGCACCACTGTTATGCCCTGGGTAAGGTTTCAGAGAAAATATTGGAGGGCAATTTACCACAGTTCAAACATCCCCGGGGACCTGGCTCATTCCCTTGCAGCTCCCTGCAGATGCAATACTCCAAACATGTAGTTCCCAATTTTCACCTCAAAGGGAAGTTTTTACAGCCCTCTCTGAAACATTTGCATTGTGGACGCTTTTCAAGGCCTTTTTTGCTACTTATGCTTTGTATTCAGTATAAGAGGAGGTGGATCCTGAATAAATGACTCCTCTCAGCTTATTTCAGAGATCGGTGCTTTGATCAGAAATCTACTGAAATTAGTAGGACTCTCTTCAGTTGTTTTTAATAAGCACTGGGCCAGGCCTAGAAGAAAGACTATGAAATAAATACCAGTTATCTGTTTTCATTAAAACATTTTAATTAGACCTTATCATTTTTTCCTCTGAGAGAAAACTACTGCAACAGCTTTAATTAATATCTTGGCAGAAGAAATAATAATTTACATGCAAGGACAAATTAATATCTAAATAATAAACTCTCCATGCTCAGAAGTCATCTCTTCGCAACTAAGCTTTCCATGCATAATGTACCACTGCTGAGTGGGTGACTTTGAATAATCACAAGTGACCTAAAATAACAGCAGAGTAACACACAAAACTGCATCTTCACCATCATTTCACTGGCTTCTAGAGGCACTAGAATCCATTGTTCCACAATGTAAAATATTGTCCATGTAGATAATTTTATCTTGTCTAACTTCAAAGTTCACATTCATAGGCTTTTTTGATTAATGAAATGGCTTTGACAGCCAGCAGCTTCTTCCCAACATTAGAGAGAAAGCGGGTGGTGCCAATTTATGATTATTCAAACTAGTAATCTCCTGTGTCTCTGCCTGCTATTATTCCTTTGCCTGTGACCCAACCACTTAATGAAGTGAAATTAATTTACAGTAATAGGAAATTCTCAGAACTACATGAAAGCTCAGGCTTTAATATGCGAAGAACAAATGGTCTTTTCATGCAAGGCTGACCACAAGTATTGTAAAGAAATTTGGAAGGACTTCATACCTTTTTAAGCAGGTATGGTATTAGCTGAAACAATACACTGCAGTAAATATGATAAACCATCAAACACCTCTCTGAAAAAGAAAGCACTAACACAATTTTCTCCTTTTGTCACACGGCAGAATTTTCTCATTTGCATATAAGTGTATGACACATACATTTTGTAAAGGTAAAAACAAGATTTCATCATCCTTCAAATCCCTTCTAACACTTCTATAATGATACCCATGGCAAACTGCTAACAGAAAATAAGCAACAGAGCAGTTTGACATTTATTTTGCTTACTTGTCCTTTGCAAATGCATATTTGTGCACAACAGAACTGGAATGGATATAGTATTATCCCACATTCTTGTATTACCTTTCATGTAGGAAAAATATTACTTTCCTAAATTTTGTTTTAGTACCCCTTCCCCACCTCTGCCCTAAAAAAAACAAGAGCGAGTGGAAAGGAAAAAAGACTGAGTGGTGAAGCATTGGGACAAGCTGCCAAGGGAAGCTGGGGAGACACAGTCCCTGGAGGTGTTAAAAATGTGCAGACACGGCACTTTGAGACAGGGTTTGGTAGATACAGTGGTGTTGAGCTGATGGCTGGACTTGATCTTAGAGGTCTTTTCCAACCTTACCGATTCTATGACTTTATTTTTTCCAAAGTAAAATTCTTTATTTGTAGCATTAAATGTGTTTAATTATTTCCCAACTAGTTCTAATATTTGGTGTTTTTTTTCTCTCATACATTATGTATTTTTCCACTAATTTGTCAAGACTTCTTAGATCCCTTAGGGAAAAGAATGGTTTCCAACACAGCAGTTAATACAATAATCCTTGGATATATCTCGGCGCTAACAGAAGGACAAAAGCCACTACACAAGTATTCATGTACTGTCATTGTACACATATGATGGTGATAGTCAAGCCACAAATTGAGAATATCCTTTGACATTTCTCATCACCTTCTCCCCAAAACCGGATTAAGATAAACTGAGATTTCTGGTACATTGTCTCTAGCTGTAGCTCTTCTTCTTTCTGTTTTGCTTTTCCCTCCCTCCAGACAATGGTTGCGAGAACAATATAAATCTTTTTTCTTCAAAAAAACTAAGATGGCAACAAGAGGGTGTCTGACTCTTCTGCTTCAAGTAGTGTCTTTCCTCTTTTGCCCACAGTTTCAGGTTGTCTTCAGCTAAGGTCAAGTTCTCAATACACGTCTTGCCTTTACAATTCCTACAGTTGGAATCTAACATATTTTCCATTGTTATCGAAAATCTGTACCAATTTTTAACACTGGAGGAAGGTTTTTTTATCCAAGAGATTCTTGATAGTTCATTGAACTATTTCTTGGAAACTAGGTTCACTTCCTACCAGAACTGGAGATCCTTATGCAAGGTCTAGGGCTACTACCCAAGGCATGGTGTAATGGGTCTGAGCGTTAAACATGGTTTCTTCTTTACATATCCTTATTTGCACATTTGTGCTAAGGGATGTACACAATCTAAATAATGAAACAATCTCTTGCTTTTGTCACAGAAGATGCCTACTCAATGCAAATCCAAGCCATTTTCAGGTCTGTAAGCAAACAGACTCTGATTGACACAGACAAGCACATAGAGATACGTGTAGAAAAGTCTTTACAAGATACCAAAGGACATTCAATATCTAAGAACACTTCAGAGAATTCTCTCTCTCCCGCATATTCATTTACTTGCTCAAACAAACTGAAAATCTCCTCACTCTACCTGATATTACAAATTCATAATTTCAAAAACTGGTGTTTGGGCCTACTGTTTCATTTCTTTTCTGGGAGTGCATCTAAATCTTCTGCAATTCAAATACGGTATATACCCTGCTAACGCTCAACAGGTTGTGTGGGTCTGGCAATATATTCAAAGTAACAGTTCCTGAGGAATCCTACTAGACAAAAATAAAGAATCTTCATCTACTAGATGAAAGCAGCTCAGAAAAGATATATAATAAAACGTATTTCAGTATTATGAACAAATAACAAAACACATATATAATAAAAACCAGAACAGAATCATAAAGGACTTAAGTGATGGGTAATCCAAACCAGTAATTTTATTTTTAACAAATCACAAAAAGCTCAGGAAAATCCAAAGTATTAATAGTTCTAAAATATACCAAGATTAAGGGGAGAAATAAAGCATTATATACCATGGACCCTGATGTTTATCTCAGGTAAAAAAAAAAAAAAATAATTAATCCATGACAGGTCAACCAATAATTAGATATTTAAGAATACAACGAATGCTAATTGATCAGCAAACTATAGAACCAGTTTTATTGTCAGTTTTAGGGGATTTTTGGTGTTTGGGGTTTTTTTTACGGGTAACATTCAGAAAGAGAAATTATTGATATGAATTCTTTAAGTAATTCAACTTAGTACTGTACAATGTTTGGGTTTTTTTTAATAGAGATTTCATATGGATTTAGGAGAATAAACAGTGAATGGATTAGGAAATGGTTAACTCTCCTTGCTCTCTTCTTATGCTAATTCTGATAAGAAGCAATGTGAAATAAGTTTAACAGCTTGTGATAACTAAAAAACTAGATTATCTAGCGATACCTTTTAATATTACATTTTGTGAAAATTTAGACAAAACATGGGTTTTGGTCACCAGAGTAATCTATGTCTCTGACATCGTGGGTAGCAGGTGAAGACTGTGGTTTACAGGGAGGGAATCAGTTGGGCTACTAGACTTTTGAGAAAAAATAAACATGCATATCCAAAAACATGCTTAAAAATACTCTCGGTTGCAAACTGAAGCTACATTCCGAAGTATGGTGCATTCATCAGGAAAAAAATAAGTCTAACTAGTACTCGCCAATTTATCTTCTGCGTACACTGTGTTAGAATTCACCTCTCTTCTACAAAAAAAAAAAAAAAAGGAGCTGTAACTTGAATGGTGAATGTTCATCTATTTAAGCAATATATAACCATATAAAAATAAGCAACTACCCTGAGATTAATACACACTATTTTAAACTCCTTGACCTTCCCAGATTTCATTTTTAATCTTGAGTAGGTTATTCAATATCCAAATACTTGGTTGCTTAGAATAGAAAAGGATATTAATGGTTTCTTAGATCATAAAGCTGCTGTGTAGGTAAAATTTATTAATGTTTCCAAGGCTCAGAAACTACTAAGGCAAAACCCAGAAAGGTACATAAGACATAAGTGCGTGTTTTGGGGCACAAATTTCTCATTTTAAATGTAAATACAGAAAGCTTAAATCAATCTTACTGTTAAAAAAACCCTTAGCTTTAGCAACAGAAGCAGTCTAGAAATTTGTATATATAAAGGTTAAAAATATCTAAGTCCTATTATGATTTGCCTTACAAATTCTCCATAAAATTGTATCTTGGCACAATGTGGGCATTGTGGGCATCATCCCTAGCAGAAACTGATCGACTTACAGAACCTGAAGGTTGGTCAGTAGTCACAAGTCACACAAGACTGGGAAGTCACAGATGAGCCAAGGTCATTTCTAAGCAGTGTGTTCACTACAACAGAAGGCAAGACCAGACTGAAGACAAGGGGATCCTGAATCACGAAAATACACTAAGCTCAGCTGTTTCTGAGTACAGATCACCCAACAGGCAGTTCACTGCGTATGATTTCCAACAGGTGAACTGTAATGCATTCAGAAACCCATCTGTAGGTTTTAGGGAGTTATTGGTTCAAATTGTGCAAAATTCAGGAGCTATTTCAGGATCTTGGTAAAATGACTTTGTTATACAGGGAATCTGATGCTAACGTTAGATCCTGCACAAGGAAAGTGAGTGTCAGGGCATGAACTAAGTGGCAAGCCTAGATAAGCCACTGAAACTTACAACTTTGGGCATACAGAGGCTGCGTGTAAATTCTGCCTAAACCAATCAAGACAATCTAGACACCAAGCATGAAAATACTGGTAAAATTCGTGTAAAACAACTCACAAAAATACACTTCCAGCTTTGTTTCTGTTTTGCATTGAAAGAAAATATATCTTCTCTTTTTTTTCTCATTAAAGATATATCTCCAGCACCTCAGAGAAACCAACCGAAAGACTACTACATCTTTACAACAGCTCTGAGAACTACCAGCACTGACCTGAAAGTAGTAGTTGTTCTGTCTTTTGCAGATCACAACTTCCACCCCGCACCTAAAGCACATTGCTAATAACAGCTTAGTCAAATCCAGTACATTTCATAAAATACCTCGTTTTTAACAAAACAACCAACTCATCCCATCACATTTGCTATTATGAGTAACAACAGGTGAAAAAACAAAAAAACCCACTCTTAAAGGCTGGAAATACTCTTTACCCTTTCCTTCCCCCCTTCCAAATTTCTTCTCAGCATTTACCCAACTGCTATGTTTCCTTCGGAAAAAAGGCAAAATTATAGAGCAGGCTTTCAGAATGAACTCTTCTTGTCAGCTTCCTCAGCTACAAAGTTTGTATTCAGACATGAATTTACAGTCTTTTTGTTCCATGGAGTTCATGTGCTTCCTGCTCTGGATGCTAAAATAGCATCTCCTTTAAACGAATTAATCTAAAGCTATATATGGGTAAAGACATTTTCTACAAAGGATGAAAGCTGATATTGTAATAAAGGATCTTTCAAAACTCCAACATATTCAAAAAGTACGTACTCCAATCAAGTGCTAAAATACTATTCTTTTGAAAAGGTTGCTTATAAGGATTACTGAAAAAGAAAGTGTTCACGTAAAAATTGACAACACCTGAAGAATCTTTTGGAGTTGGACTGATACATGTTGAAATACAGTCTGAACAAGTTGTTCTTTGCCAATAGGAATGAACAAATTTCCTGAGAATTTACTCATGGAAGGAAATGAAAACAGACCTTTTGTATTCCCCTGCAGACTTGGCAGCACATATCATAGCCAATTCACGCTTGACTGACTCCAGAGCTGACCCAAAGCCCACATTCCTTCCAGCATTTGCCAATGTGCTTTAAAGAACAATCAAATATCCCACAATTAAGTATGTACAGAAGTATAATGCCTGATATCTAAAAGTCACAGGATAGGCAGAGAGTTTTAATGTGGTTGAACTTTAAATGTGGATGATCTTTAAGGTCTCTTCCAATCCAAACCATTCTACGATTCTATGATCACTATCAGCTTTACTTTGGAAAATGTCTGCAGACCACCTGGTTTGCATCAAAAGAATATAGGAGAACATACGGAATTCTGAATTCAGGAAGCCTCCACATTCCAGTAATAAATACAGAAATAATAAAAAAAAGTAGTGCTGATAAGCTGTAGAACTTTCTGTATTATTGCATCATCTGTAAGTGGACAAAAACTACAGGGCTCCATCTGTTCAAGTAAGCCCTCAGAGAGCATTCTGTGGATGACCACCTTTTGAACAGGCCTATGAATGCTTACACCTTGCAAGTGTTTTAATATTTGCCACATTTATGCTTGTTAACTCTGAACCTGACGCATTATTGCACTTGCAAGACGATTCAAAACTTGGCGCTTGATTGCTCAGAAGTATAAATTAACACAGATATTATCTGTTTACATATATATTAATGTGCTTGTACACATACATATTTTCTTATTCTCTGAAAGCTTTCCTAGGGAGCAACACAGAATTCATAGTGAATGTTCTGCCTACAAGAGAGAAAAATATGTCTCAAATTACATTCTAGTATTATTAAGTAATTTTTTAATTTTTCCACTGTTCTCTAAAGATTCTTTAGTTCCTCTTTGTTATTTGAATATCCTTGATTTTGGCATTTTACTCCATTACACCATTATAACAAATTTGCAGTTTAACACATAAACACTGTAGGGTAATATCTGGAAGCCTCTATAAGTGGCAGGAATGAACTGCAAGCAATACTAATGTTTCTGTATAACAGCAGTGTATGTAAAGGGCTTTGTTTAACATTTTAGAGTTCTGTTCTTTCTGTTAATTAGTGTGGCAAGAGAAGACTTTCTTCTTCTTTCTCTTTAAGAGGGTGTATGGAACGATAAACAAAACCAAAATTCAAACTGAAAATCTGTTTCTTTAGCATACACTCACTCGCCAATCAGAGATCAGAGAGAGAAGAAAAAAGCTACCAACTGCTGAGGGATACAACAGCATGTCGCTCCCATTACCAGAGGAAAGAGGAGAAAAAAAGGACAGAGTATCTCAAGTTTGATGTGAGAAAATTAAAATTATCAGTATTATCCCATAAACAATAAAAAATGAGCAATTATTATTTTACTAGAGCAGAAAGTATTTATCTGCAGTATAATGTTAATATATTTATATACATTGATCCTCTAAGTGTGAGCTCTTGCTCATCTCCAAAACTACAACCTATTTGTATTTATTGCTGACATAGAAATCCTCTGGCAGAAGTTTTAGCAGCAAATCCTTCTAAGAAATTAATGTGTTCTCACATAATACAATTTTCCTTTGGATAAAGAAAGAAGAACAAATAAATTACATTAATATACTTTGTGCCTTTAATATTCTGACAAAATGTGACTTCATTTCACTTGTGAAAATAGGCTCAGGAAAATAGCGTGATAAAGTTGTTCCTGTAGCATATGGATCTCCTCATATCTGACTTCGGAATTAATCTGGTCTACGTCAACACTGATCATTTTTTACTCATCTGGTAATGATGAAATTTTAGCTATATGATACTCAATGAAGCCAGTTCCTGAGGATAAATGACTATATTTTTGTAAGTCACATACAAGGAAAAGCTAAGTAGAGTCTGAGCATGAAGGTTTCTGGATTATCTGTTTTGCAGAAAATAATGAAACACAGTCTATAATAATCTTTGCATAGTATTTTCTTGAAACCTCCAACACTGTATCTCAGTGCTCTGGCACTTGGGATCATTTCAGTTCACAAATACCATTGGATTAAGTTCAATGATTTCAAAAAGCACAACATATATTTCAATGACTTCAAACACTATCTGTCTCGATTACTCCAGTCTATCCAATCAATGCTGAGGAAGTAAAAGGCAATGCCAAAGCTGAATAACCTTCTAGTTTTGCTGCTGTAGTATTGCTGGAGGTCCTCTCATTAACACCATCATACTGGGAGTACCAAACTCTACCGTCGCTGGCAGAGCCTTTAGAAAAGAAGACTTAGGGGACACCTTATTATCATGTACCAGTACATAAAGGATGTCTACCGAGAGGATGTAGACTTTCTTTTTACGAGGAGTCACATGGAAAAGACAAGCGGTAATTGGTATAAATTGCTTCTGGGGAGATTCCGATTGGTTTCCAGAGGAAAATTTTTCACCATGAGAACAGTCAAATGTTGGAATAATCTCCCCAGGGAAGTGGCAGTTTCCTCTACACTGAACACTTCCTTAACACTCAGCTTGACAAAGTTCTGGGCTCTCTCATTTAAACTAAGTATCACCTAAAAGGTTGGACCAGATGAACCCTGAGGTCCCTTCCAACCTGGTATTCTACGATTCTATGAGTCTTTTGGGAAACAAGCTGAAGTGTTTGAAAGAAGACAGAAGTTTATGCTACTGGGTTACGCATCTTACAGACTTCCAGGCATCCTGAAACTGGTCCACGTTTCTGCAGTGTGTTATGGAAATTCAAAGGAGCAATGTGAAGCTAAGGAAACAGGCAAAGATGGAAAAGACTGAGTGTGTTTCCAAGGTCAGAGATAGTCAGTGTGGCACACAATAATAGTTATATTTATTAATGGAGTGGTTTGAGGGGTTTTATGTTTCTTTTTGGGGTTTGTTTTGTTTTCTTTCCTTAACTTTTCCACCACTCCTCCCAAAAGACCCTAAAAATACTTATTTCAAAGTGCCAATTTCTGACCCATAAACACTTTACAAAACAAATGATGTTCAGTTTGAATGGCAATATAAATGCCTTTTGGTCTTAAATGCCCAGTTCTTTAGGTTGCAGAAAATAATGTCCTTTCACTTGAACAGCAAGGGGGAACTTTTCAAAAGACTCAGGAAAATATCACTAATGACTCATAGTATTAAACCTCTTCTAAAGCCAAGGATATTTTCCTGATGTGTAATTAGCTTTTTGATGCATTTCATGCAGTCCTGTTTAGTGTCTAAGATACTATGATTCCAATGCTCTCCTTTGTATAAGCAATTTTCATGAAATTATCATTATTGTCAACTTGACTTTCCCATGTCCTTAGGTGGCTAAGTCACAGGCCCTCATAGAGGTCCATACTGCATTCAGCACCACTTAATAACTTTTCACTTAGGTAATAAAATTAAATGTGGTAAGAAGCAAAATTTTCTTTTCAACATTTTTGCCAGCATTAGAAACACTTAAGTCTTTCCTTGTTCTGTACTTCTAAGAGACTTACCTCAGCTAACTTTAAGCATGCAAAATTAGATGCCTAATCTAGGCAACTCACTAGATGGCCAAGTCATCAGAAACAGATATACAAGTCCAGAGTAATTAATCCTATTCAAGACAAGGCTAATGAATCACCCTTTGAAAGTGTCTTTCTTTTGATTACAAAAGAAACCTAGATGATAAGCTTAGAGAAGGTCACAGCACTACAGATTTTCTTTGTTTGTCCAGTCCTTCTTTATTATAGCTCTGAGATGCTCCAACCATGACTGGGAAGACAGCAAGCCACAACCAGTCCAAAAACTAACTGGTGGAGCGGTGCAGGAAATCCAGCTCCTCAGCCACATCCATGAGAACTGGGAAGAAAATGGCAGATTGCCTATGGCAGGAAAGTGTCAGCAATGTCAAAGCCTGCTTTGCCTATGTAAAATCTACCTGGTCCCTGTGGACATGGAGGGGCAACAGAGGGACTGGAGGGAATACATCTCAAAAACAGCAACTGACAATCTCCCTTCCAGCTTTTCTGATGGCAGTAGAAGCAATAACCATAGTACTCCCAAACTGTTTCCATTCTGGCTCTTTTCCCTTCTTCCACTTTTGATAGTGGGACAACTAGCTCTGCCTCCCTGCCCCAAGGTTACAGACTAAGTAAAGACCAAGGGAGCAATGTTAACAGCAAGGAAGAAGAAGCCAAACACCAGGAACTTTCTAGAGCAACTAGTAGCCAAGGGGCCTAGTGGTATCTTAAAATTAGCAACAAAATGTGAAGACCATTTAGAACAGATATTTGCACACTTCGGTAACACACACCAGAAAAATCTGTCAGTAATCTTCTAATACTGAGAGCTGGTTCACTTCTGCAATAAGATACAATAAAAAAGAAAAAAAAAAACCAAAACACAAAAAAAGCTGTCCACTTTGCAATTTCACAAAGCGAACAGTTTTTCATTACACAATGTCTTCACGGGTGTGAATCACACCATCAAGAAACAACTGTGGTATGAGTCATATCACGGACATCTCAGTGCAACTCATTTCTTGTGCCTGCCCGTGCTATAAAGCGTACAGCAGCGACGCATTCCTGCCTGCCTGCACCACACCAGCACTGCCAGCCATGCCCTTCATCCAGTAACACTCCGAATTAATCATGGTTAAGTCTGAGTTAGTTATCTCTGAGCCCTATTTCTGAAAATGTCCCTCTGTTCAGTTTCAGCTAAATAAACGCTCTGGTATTTTCCTGAACTAGAATCCACAATTTGATTGCAGTTCCTGATTTTACGTATTATGTGTTTGTACAGCAGAAAAATGCAAAAATACATATAATCTGAAAGCATGAATTACAAACATTTTAAAACATAAACCACTTATTAAATACCGACTTGAATTTAAAAGTGGTATATTGTATAATTTAAAGGCTCTGTACTTGCTAACTTAGAACACATCCACTTAAAAATATAATATTAAACAGCTATACAAAACGCAGCAGTCTAGAGGAAAAGAAATAATATTGTTGTGAATAAAGCAAAGTACATATTAATCAAAATTAGGTAACAAAGATTTTAGTATTGTAGAACGGTTCCAACCAAATTCCACTAAAACAGGCAACACAAGTAGTAGTATGAAGGGAACTGGGAAACTTTATGTCTTTTTTGTCCCTTAAGACTAACATGTCCATCCGTTCCACATCATAACTTTTCTGCAGTTTCCTTCCTTTCCTTGACCAACTGTGCAAAGGCAAAGAGATTTCAAAATAGATGCTTCCACAGCAATATTTGGACAAGTGTTCTATTTTTTTATCCAATTACACAACAAATAAAAGTGAATACCTCAGGTAACTGTGTTATTAAGATTTAAAGTCTATCTGGTAATACAACACAGTGTAAACCTCAAAAGAAAACACCGTCTTGCAAAACTGGACTAAAGATGCTATATGACAGCACAGCTTCTCGTGTACCATTAACAGATTGCTTACAGCATCTCCTTCTGTGAGCCAGAAATAGATGTTTGAGGATTTCATAACCTATACGCTACAACTTTCAGAAAATGAGCAACTTTGACCATGACTCGTGAAATTTCCTTAATGCAATTCTTTTCTTCATGCAATATATCCATAAAATAAAACAATACACGTTAATACACCCACTTGAATATATTGATGCTTCCACTCCAGGACAGTGTTATGTAGGAAATGTTAATGTGGTTAATGTGTTATAGATCTCTCATAGGAAAGCTCAGGAGGCTGGGGTTTCTTACCAAAATTCTTTCCTATTTCAAGAGAAATTGTAAAAGAAAACCTGATTTATTTCTAGTATAATTTAATAGCAGAATTCTTTCTCCATACAAGTTAAAGAACACTTTTCTTTTCAGAAAAGACTTTGCTGCTGAGGAAGACAGAGGGGGGTTCTCTTATGTATGATTAGGAACATAAAATGTTTTCCTTTTGTGCCACATTAAAATGCTTTGTCCTTCCATAAAAACAGGCTTTTTTTGTGATTGATGTAAAATCTGTTCTTTATATATGAATGTATATCTGTTATATGCCTACTCATAAGCCAGGTTATGTGCTGCTATAATTTCCCGTGTTTAAATACTTTTGATTAGCGCTTAATTAACAATGGGGATTTTGGGGTTTGGCAGACAAGTTTAAAAAATGCATAAAACAAAGTTTCAACTTAATTGAAACACTCTTGTCTCAAGTAGAGTTTTGACAGAAACTTTTAAAAATAACAAGAAATCAATTTTAGGTCAACTGACAGAAGTCATTCGAGCCAAAACTTTTAATTTGTGTCTGAAAATGCAGTATCTTTTCTCCTTTTAACAAAATGTTCTTTTGAAATGAGAAAGAAGTCAAAACACTGCATTTAGAAAAGTCAAAACATTTTCCTTTTTCTGAAATGCTGTTTTATTCTGAAATGACCATTAACACTAGTGTTGGATGCAGGGAGACAGTCTGGAAAACGGGTGGAGGCTGGGCTTCCATACAATTCTGTGCTTGACTTAGCTACAACTAATGCATAAATTAAAACCACTATAAAATTCCACCAAGCAGCTTACAATAGGACTTTGGAAAGTGAGATAACCCCTTTCTATTCCTTTCCTACCTCTGTTTATGCTGAGATTGGCCACAGCATAATACCAGAGCGCTAACTGTCACAGTACTTACTGCATTAGGAAAGAGGGGAGACATCATAATAAATCTGTTTTATTTTTTCTTCATGTAGTGCACCACAGCAGCTTCTGGCAATTCCTGAGAGGCTTTGGTGAGTTCCTGTCAGTAAATTTAACGGATTTTTGGCACAACCTTTTCACCTCAGAATAATTACAAGTTATATGTCTTTTGCCCCAGCTGAGAACCTCTAATACAAGTGTTGTTTCTCAGGGCACTGAGCCAAACACTGCTAAGAAGTAACTTTCTGGAGCGTATTAGGCAGCATGCAGTCCTGTCTCTGAAAGTGCTTTTAAACTGATGGCAGTGTAATGGGGCTCAGCACCTTTATTCAATACGTGCAATACATTGTGAATTCCTTCAGCACTGGGTTTGGACGTACTTTGTATCGCTCCACCGAAGCACAGAGTCTTATCGGGGGATATAAGAAGCACTGCTGAGTCAGATGTGATGCCACAGCAGTATGGCTATTTCAAGACTTAATATACCATTTCATTAGCTGCTATGAAAAGAGCATTTGAAAAATGCCTTGTATTGACTTTCACATGCAGTATTTAGCACTTGAAACTTCGAGGTGGGTGATGGTTGATTGAAATCTTCTATAGCAAACGTTTTGGACTTAACCTAAACTGCGTAACCGTATCAATTCTCACTCGAGAAGCTGAGAACTAGAATTGTGGTAACTGAGGACATAAGAACTAGGTGGCAAGACCTGGCCAGGCCACAATAGGATACGGAGGGACAGTAAATCCTCCATAAAAAACTTGAACTGGCTCAGGATTTCACCCCTGTATCCTTGTTCTATTTGCACTGGTCATTCACTTAGGCATTCATGGACAAATGCATCAAATTACTGTTAGTTTACTTTCTTCATGAAAAATATTTTGCTAAAGGCTTCAAAAGAGGTAAGCCAAAATCTAGCTATTTTAAATGTCTTCTTTTTGATCTTCTCCTTGTTGTTTATGTGTTTGTTTATTTAGCATCTCTTGCCAGATTTGAATTTCCAGTGCTGATAACTCATTAGGCTGTAAGAGCGTCAAGGAGGAAAAAAAAATGCAAGAGAAAAAATACAGTTTTTAACCCATATTTATGACTAAAAACTAATAATACATCATCATCAATCCTGGAGAGACAAGGAAAGGTTTCACTACTGTTGGCTCCATAGTAAAAGCCAATGCCTCTGTTGGAGAAAAGCTTACCAGAAATTTCTCCTTATGATTCTTATAGAACTTCACTCCTACACAATTCTTTACTGAAAGTATAATATAATACACAATTTTTAAACACCACATGAGATGTTCTCATCTGCTGGGCTTCATTTAAGAACCCTAGAATAACAATTAATAAGTATTAGCAAGTAAATCTTTGCTCTGACAGTTTTGCCTTATATTCCACTATCGCTCATGATTTAACAATTGCTGGGGATCAAATTTCACTATGCAATACCATCCTTTTTACAACCAGAGGACTGAATGAACATCCACACTACAAAAATGACCAAATCTCTTCATTTGTTTCTTCCATTGAGGCTTTAAACTCCTGTGAAACATTTGCTATATAGTACACAAATTGCCTCAAGCATGTAAGAAAGGAAACCAAACCTGTTGAGATGTAGACCTTCTAATGAGAAAATATCCCATTTTGTCTAGCGATAAAAAAAAGCCATTTGGCAGTGAAAGAGAGAAGGATTTTGTAGTATCTATTAACATATACAGATTTAAAATTAATATTTAGCACTTCCATTGCACCTGAAATGTGAGACTTCAAAAAATTTACAGAACTCTGTGACTAAAGCTGAAGCTACGACTTTTTAAAGTACCTTACAGAAATTATTTATTTTGATATTGCCTTTTCCTTCAAGTGATGGATTCCTAGCATCATTCCTGTATTAGAAGAAACTCAAACACTTTTGCAACACTGGAAGGTTTCCTTTCCTGCCCAGGATTTACTAATCTCACAACAGAAGAGTGTTACATTTCATGTCTATGTGGACTAAAAGCATCTGCAACACATAAAAACCATGACCACTAATATTTAGGAGGTTCTGACTGTATTTCATATTTCTTTGCTCAAAGATATGATAGCCAAGACAATAGCCAAAAGTAAGAAAAGCAAGCAAAGGAAACAGAATAAGGATGTAATTAAAGAGAAAGGCAAAGATTCTTGCCACTCAGGTCTTAGGATGCCCTCTTATGCTTACAAACACCAGGAATATTGAAAATGGAAATCATGTCCTATATAGGTCATATAGGGCACTAGCAGAAAGAGATGTGTTCTTTATACTGGAAGTTCAGAATTAGTGCTGTTAATGCTGTTGGTTGTCAAAATTCTTACCAAATTCTTGCATACAAAGACTCCTATCAGCACCTAACTGCCAGCAAAAATTTACTGCCCCTATTTTCCAATAAAAGTTCAAAAAGCTATATTTATCTAAAATTATCCTTCACATAGTTGAGTGAAACATCTTAATGCTTTACTACTTTACTGCAGCAAATGTAAAATTAATGAAGGGATTCATTGAGTGAATTTTAGAAGGGCTTTTTACTGTGTATCGCGTGCATCAAAATGAATAGATTTGAATTTGTAGTTTTCTTTTAGTTCTGCTTAACCACCAGATCAGAAAACAATAATCTCTTTTCTCATATAAAACAATTGTGTAGTTACATACATCTGACAGATAAATAATGTGCTTATAAAACATATGTTCTGGGCATTACTTTTAGATCGCGAGGAACTAGTTATTTCCCAAACGTATACAGCCAAAGACATTAAAAATAATTTGCTTATGAGAGTGCTACCAGAGTATCAAAAATAAAGAGAAAGTAGCAGATGTTGGAGGCAAAGCTTTTTTTGAGACAACATTGTATTCCTACACTACATCACCCTGATTACCTCCCCTGATATTATGTATATCCTAGAGCTTTGATTAAGTTACTTTTCTAACTGATATGAAAATTTTATTTCAACGTGTTTTCCCATTTCTTAAGCTTTGTAAAAGTATTATTTTTCTACAAACAACTAATTTTAAATAAGAGGCTTCATTTAGCAAATGTTAAAACTTGTTTCATTATTTTTCCAGCATGACATTCTTCATAAAAAGACCCTGAAAAGAGTTTCAGCTTTAATTTAACAATACAGCTTGATGAAAGTTGACATTAGAACATTGTCCTCCATCTCTAGTGTTGCACAGTGCTGCTAATTCCCAGTAGGCTGCTCTTGAAAATTTTTTAATGCTTGAAACCTTTGAGAGTCAAAGCTTGAGTTGTTTTGTTGAAAACCTCTGTGTAAGTGCCAAATATGTTACTTAGCACACAGTATGGGACAAACTACTGGTCTTAGCTGGCATGAGTAAATACAGACACACAAATGCAGATCAGCAACCTGCTCCCCCCCAAGACATACATAGACACATAACAAGGAATTGGTCCCAAGCAGAAGGTTCATAAAGAACTGTACAACCATATTTGTAGTAAGAGCAAATAGACTCTCAAGTTGTCTAGTTTCCTCCAAACCCTACGAAAAAAACAACCTTGTGTGAGTTCTGAATAGCCAGAACCTATTCCTCATGAGTAGTTACAGAGCAAGAGCCTTGTATGAGGAGAAGTCTTGGGTACCAGAATTTGCTTCATACCACTTTTACCGGAGGTGACTTTTAACTCCAGCCAATGACTCGTACAGGTCACAGCACAAATTAGATAACTCACCAAGGAGAAAGGCAGTCAGTCCTAGAAGGGCAAGAGTCATTTTGTGCTGCTGCTCTGCTCTCATCCAAATGGATATAATTCACCTTAACTACACAGTGAGGGTGTGCCCTATGCTGATCACAAACGTACTAACTATTGAGTCTCACAAGAACAGAACAAATAAGAAAAGGAAAGAATATTTTTTTTTTTTCAATCTGGGGAGATTACAGCACTGCATTATCCATAGAGATAAAGCTGCTCATAAAGAAGCATCTCCTCTCCTGTCAGAAGAGGTTTCATTTCTTGCTCATCACTGTGAGAAACACGTCACCAAACAAAATTGACTCCCATCCTTAACAACAGATCGAGGTCACAAGAAGGAAATCATGATTTCTCTGATCAGGAAAAAAAAACCAAACAAAAAGAAACATTTTTTCTTGAAAGTAGATTATTCTGTCTGCACATCACCTCTGTGAACATGAATGTCTGGAATGTTTTGAGTTACCCACACCTTCCTGGATTGCAAATAGAGTGAGGCAAGAAAAAAGGCATATCCGGGAAAGATGATACTTTTAAACTTGACTCTAAAGAACAGCACTTGAAATGGAGATGCTGAGACAGCCACACTGTCAGGAACAGCATCATGCAAAACACTGGTGTGAACTGTATCTCTGAAGAATAAAAATCAACACCATGACCTAGTAAGTATTTCCCCACCTCACACTCCCTTTACTAATTTGAGATTCTTTCACAATTAAACAACTCAAGAGTAATTTCAGGATAGTGAAACATGAGTCCAGATTGAACACCATCACGTTACAAACATAAACAGCATGTGTAAGCCCAGCAAATTAAAAACACATAGGAAAAAAAAAGGCACTGCAGGGATCTAGCAGTTTTAACCGTAAATTGAAGCAGCAGCTAGCTCCATCTAGAAAGGGAATCATTCTTCAACACTATTTGCTCATATTGCAGCTACAAATGAAAAGAGAGATTATTAAAAACCTGCCCTGCTAGCACAGCATCTGAAACACGGACAAACACATCAGCTGCATCACACGCAACACCCCATCCCAGCCACCACTGAAACCCAGCAGCATTTAGTCAAAACGTATTCAGGAAAGAAAATGACTGCAAACAGGTTGCAAATGCATCCTTGATAAATGGAAATACAGTGGATGTATATTGTGCAGAGGGCATAGACTGTTTTGATTTTTTTCTTTTTATGGAGTTTAATAAAATGAAACATGCTATCCATTCACTCAAATTCTGCAAAGCATCTGGTGAAGAGTCTATCCTTATAAACATTTCTAAGCGCTTTTACAAAGTAAATGTTATATAACATTTACTGTACTTTGGAGACTTACACCTTAAAACTCCACCTGCAACAATCTTTGGTTTCTCCTATAACTAGGAAATACTGTGCAATTCCATTGTAGTGCCTAGAGAACCTATTCCCTTGGCATAAGTCATCGCAGGAATACATAGGTGATCTTTATAGTGTAAGCTCACTGAAATAGAAATAGCAATAGCAGGTTTTCTCTCTATCATTCCTCAGATGGAATGTAAGTAGCATGACAAGAGTCTCTGAATACATTAATGATTTTAATAAATGTACTCAGAAGATGCTGAGCACTTCAATGCACTTCTATAGCATATGGCAGTTTTGGGAAAATCCTGTTTAGAGCGACCACAAGCCTCTTTGTGCTGGGAAAAAATGCTGGTCTGGGATTGAAAAGGCAATACAAATCCATAAACTACAGATGTGCTCTGTGTGACTTATTTGGCTTGAATCATTTACCAGTCTGTCCCCTGCTACCTCTTTGGAGGGGTAGGCATCTCTGTCAGGCAGTCAAGTTAAGAATATAAAAAGTTCCAAAGAACTTAGACTCCATGGCAAGCGAGGTGCACAGGCTTATTTTAATGGACAGATACTTTAAGTAGAGAACACTGACTTCTTTGGCAGTAGTAAACCATGCGCTGTTACTTTCTAAGCCTCTTCCACTGTGCAGCATCTCCTCTCTTAGAGGTATCAATAATATTTTCCCCATGCTGTTTAAGTAACGGTGATTTTTGCAAATCACCACCCCAGGATGACTTCTTAGTTGCTTCAAGCAATGTGAAGCTAGTTCTCAGCAAGGCAGCTGATAGCCTTCAATAAGCAATGCGGAGAATACCATCAGATTAGAGTAATGAGATAACCACAGCAACAAATGATCTTAACTGGAACACTGTAATTAATTGTAATAGTCAACCTTAATTATAAGATAGCCAACGCATCGAAGAGTAAAATCTCTGACCTCAACATTTGTTGATGTCTGCTGCATTATAGCTTTCTGGAAAAACTTCCAAACACTTTTGGGTTCTTAAAAGTTAAGACTGACAAACGTAAGAATGAGGAAAGGAAAACCATATATATATATATATATTAAATATAATAAATAAAAATAACACTGGGAAGAAATGCACTGGCCCAGCAAAATATTCCCATAGCTGATTTCTAACAAACTGCAAATTTTTATTTAACTGAAGAAACGCAACTCATCCCCTATCACTATTCTAGCCAGTTTTAAAACTCTGAACTATACTCACAGACTAAGCAGGTGCTAACGTTACATAAATGTCATTTTTCTCCCAAGTCCTGGCAACTATGAATTTTCTAAGTATAAAAAAGCATTCTGAGACTCTATACAAATGGTTCTTTACCACCGACATCATAGCCATTATGCAGAAATGTGTTTTCAAGCCAAAACTGTCAGTATTAGGCTGGCATAAGAATATCCTCACAGTGGCAGCCCAGTATAGGAGAATAAATGTGATAGACAGAATTGACAGTTCTTTATGAACAATACTAAAAGACAAAGATTCAAATCACTAAAGTAGATAAAAAGTTCACACATCTTCCCATGTTAATGAGCTAGCAAATTTCCTTTTCTTTTCCATTTTTTATCCTACAGAGTCACAATGGAATGATGACTTGCAAAGCCTGAAACTAAGGTGAGGCAGAAATATGCATTCTTGGAGCTCGTATCAATTTTAATAAAATAATTTTCTGTGGAAATTACATACTGAATAAATAAAGATAACAATTAACGGGTTGTTTATAATATTACAATAACTATTCTCTGAACATTTTATTTCCTCATAAAGCATGTTAATAAAAGAGAACAAAACCTCCTCGTTGTGAAGAATCCTCAAGGAAACTGAAAACTTTTTAGATGTAAGGGTAAAATATTTCAGTTGTGTGGACAATTTACAACTCTGTTGGTCATATATTTAGGTTCATTTGAAACGGAATGCTTTTTTCATAAGATTTCATCTCCTTCTGCTACTTATCCCCTTGACAATGCTCATGTATGCTCTCACCATAATGGGATTTAGTAGCATAAGTGAGTAAAGTCTTATACAATAAAATCCCATTTCATCGGAATTTTCCTGGCAATTACAGCAAGAATAAGAGAAAATACAGAAAATACATTATGTGTGACATACAAAGACAACTGTGTCTGCCTTGAACGTTTTACAATCTGAACAGCTCTAATGTAATTCAAAGACTGAGGAATTGCAGGGATCAAGAGAATAAACAAGCCATAAATTCTCATAGCCTAATGCAAAAATAATAATGAAAAAGTAAATTTGATTCTTTTATTTCAACTGAATTTAAAAGAATAGTGACATTTAAAAGTCACACTGTGAAGAAATAAATGCCATTCTATGAACAACTGTTAGTTTACCTCGTATCTTGCTCTCGTATCTGACAAAGAAAATGAATCACATTAGGCATGTTTATATTTTGTTTGTTTTTCTCTAATGCTTTGCTGGATTGCAAAGAATTCAGAGATATTGATTTGTTTCAAAACAAACTGCTTCCATTCAAATTAAACAAAAAAACCACAGAAGATTTCTATTCACTTTTGTTTTTAAAAAAATTTGTGCTACCCAAAGCATATACCACCATCCCCACGTTGGCACCTTATTATTTATTATGACTGTCTCCATTTTTATTAACAAAATGTATATCCTGCATTTACAGAAACACAATTATCTGGGGAATGAATGACCCAAAGCCTACTTATACTTGAAAACTGTGATGATAGCAGGCTATATCTTCCCTTTGTGTCACTAAAAAGAACACTTTCAAGCACCTGGTATTGTGATTAGCTGCATATTCTGTGTAAATGTGGCATAATCCAAGACTGTAAACTTCATCTATTTTATGTTATGGAGACTCAAATAGTAAACAATCAGCTCTCACTGCAGTATCAGAAGCATGATACAAACTGATACAAGATAAGACATAATCCATAAAAGGCAAAATGAAACAACTTTGCAAAAGGAAAATACCTTTTTTGGGTAAACAGCTGAATTTAGGTAGAAGGTTAAAAGTGGAACAATGACAGAATGATGGACTTGAACGTTCTATTTTAGACAAATATGGATATTCCTCCAACAAAAACAAACCAAAGAGATTTAGATGAACAGCCAAACTTTTAAGATGTTTATGACCAACTTTTACACCATCTGAAGTCCACTTCCATGAATTTACTGCTTATTTATTGTATGCTGAGGGGACAATAATCTTCCTGGTATCCACGTTCAATGCAAAACAGCTGTAATACCAGTCTCACCACTCTGGACATATCTCAGAGGGATTCGCTATCCCCATACTTACTGTAAAACACCAAAACTTTTCATGCTTTGTTATTTGCATCTGTTGCTCTGTGGGTGGCTTCTGTACCATAAACTAACTTTAATTCTTTTTAAAAAATACTTATTTTTGAAGATAATGAATTCAAGAAACTCCCTTGTCCAAATTTTCACATAATCTGACAGCAAAGCCAATTTATCAAAATAGGAGAAGTAGAAAAAGTAGGTTATATAAGCTCATAAGTAGCATTTAGTACAAGCGTTTCAAATACAGCTGGTCCTTTTGATGCCAGGGTTCTGGCATCTTTATAAGCCATTACTAACCATGTGCATTTAATATCAGTAGAATTTCAGCTTCCAAGAGACCATGAATAACAGCCATTCTGCATAGAAATCCTATTTTACAAGACACTTAGAAGCTATGTGAGACCAGATCATAAAAATTATTAATCAGAAACCATGTTCAGTTCAGTGTTTTTCCAACGAGCATTTTAAATTATATTAGAATTGGTCATATTCTACATTGTAATAGACCTGCATTTTTTTTAACTGAAAAAAACAGCAGCAAAGGACAGTTAAGTCCTCACAGAATGAATCCCCCCTTTCATCAGCAGAACAGCATTTTTTGTTCACTTTAATACCAGAAGCCAATGCAGGAAACTGGAGGAACGGGGTTACTAGTTTTAAAAAGTTGGAGAAAAATTCTCTCCAATGGAGATAGCAAAAGCAGAGCAGAAATTAATCTCTCTGAGAGGTCTTTGCTGAGAAGACTCATCCAATAAATCTCAAGGGCCCCTATAAGCTCAGACATAAGCTCTCGAGATTTGAACCAATGGTGGTGAGGAGTCTAAGTATTAAAATAACAAATGTATATTAAAGCTTTTTAGAACATTTAGAATTACATCTAAAGTAGCCCTTTGGGAAATTATGTATATAAATGTGCTTAAAAGGAAACACAGACTATAAGAATTTTATTATTCAAGCAAGTAAAAAGCCCAAACTTATCTTTTAAAAATCAAAATCGGAAAACACAGCAAAAAAAACCCCAATATAAAAGTCAGTCAATGTACTAGTGGTGCCAGTGCCATAAAAGAGTTCATCCAGCTTTCAAGTTCAGATCTGACTTCAGAGCCAGTCCTGCTCCGAGCCTGGGATTGGACCAGATTACTTTGATATATCCCTCACATCCTGAAATACTATGTGATGTTAAGATAATTTTAGTGGTCCTGTTCTAATTGATTACAGAAGACATTAACTTTGCTTCAGCAACAGATAATTCATGGTGAAATTAGGGTGTTCAATTTTGCTTTGACCTAACCTGGAGCAACAACTTCTGTTAAATGTTATTTGTCCTGGAAGGAACAGATTTGGTGGAACAAACATTCTCACAGTATATATGCAAGACTTCCATTTGAATTACTACATGTAGGTCTCTCTTTGAGTTTGGAGTTTTTCTGGGGGGACAAGGTAGATAGAAAGCAGCATTTCAGGATTTTATACCATTTTTGCAACCTTTTTGGTAGTACAATAAGAGTATTTTAAGTAATTTCAAATGAAACATGACTCTTTCTTTGTTTCTTAATGACCTAAAATGTTCCAGCACAATGGCTTTTTAGTGAAGAAACTTGAAACAAGCTGGCCATGTCAGTCAAATGACTCCTCCACATGAAAAGAGACTAAATAGGCTGTAGCTTTTCAGCTGGAAGAAAATATATGGCTGAGGGAATGTAGAATAGCAGCTCTAAAATTTTAAATAGCCTGGAAAAGGTGAATAGGAAATGATTATTCACAATTCAAGAACTAGACAGAGCCAAACGATATTATCAGATTGTAGTTTAAAAAAAGCACTCCTCCACACAAAGCATGTATAAGTATGCAACTCACCTCCAAAGAACGAGTAGAAATCAAAAGATCTGCCTTCAAGAAAGGAGGAGGCAGGTTCCCAAAGGTTACCTCCACCTCTGATGCAGCTTCTGGATCCAGAAATACTGAAACTGTGAAACATCAGATGCTGAGGGAGCACCTCTTGCCATGCTCACTCACTTTGTTGCTTGCCTCTTTAACAGCAGCCTAGATGGGCCACCACTCTAACTTGGAATAGCAGATGTTAAATTTTTAGTAAAGATCTCTAATTCCCTTTGTAAGGATACCTGTGTGCTGGGCTGGGCAGGAGACAGAGAAGCAGCCTGGCAGACTCCAGCAGGGCCCTGGCTGGCCAGTCAGAGGGAGCTGAAATAGTCTCAAGAGTGAAGAACGGACAGTAATTCCACGTGTGTATTTTTCTTCAGACTGTGGTAAAGTGGGTGCCTGCAAGCAAACCTGTCTCCTGTTGCCTGAAATAAACTCATTGTGCCAGAGAAGAGAGAAGACTCATTCCAAGTCTCTCAATCTGATTCCCTTTGTGACTACTCACATATGCAGTGCAAACAAAGCAAGCACACCTAGCAGCAGCCTATCATTCAGCGAGGAGTCTGGGGAGTTTGCAGCACGGATCAACAGATGGCATCCCTGATTTGCATATTGTCAAGATTCATGGGCACAATTTTCAATGATTAAACTATCAGAAAGATGTAACAAGCTCCTTAATTGGGAAAGAGGAAGGGGAGAAGAAATGATCATGCTTGCCCTCTGTGTTCTTGACAGCCCAAATGACATGCTCGCATGATAGTAATTTAACAGGTTCGTTACTTCCAGAATATGGCTGCTGTTGGCTGAAAGCTTGAGGCTGGATCCAAGAACACCCACTGAATACAGAGCACAGCAGAGACAGACGACAAGCACCACCGTTTGCAGGCACAGTCCTGCAGCTGCCTGACTCCAACCATTCGGCAGCCGGGGATGCTCCGCAGCCGCACTCTGCAGCCTTCATGCTTCGAAATTCTAAGTCTGTTCAGGACGGTTTGGACATGCTACTCCTGCCTCAGCTAGAAACAGGTCCAGAAAGCAGTTGTCTGCCCGGCGCTCACCGTCAGATCCTGCTTAACATAGCCCAAGAGGGGTTCTCCAGCCAGCACTGCAGCCGTGCTTGGCTTTGTGACAATGCATGGACCATTCCTCTGCCCTTTCTCTAGCACCTTGATTCTGTAAGAGGCATGCATGTGTCCAGACACTACTACCATCCTCCTCCTACTCCTCCAGACTCCTCATGTCAAGGCTGATAAATCCTACTGCATCAGCCTCTCCTGTAAGGGTGTTGTGCTCCAGAGGAGGCACTCTCTCTGCTCCCCTCAAGGCTGTGCCCAGGCTGAAGTGTCACTGGGGCTGAGCAGCACAAAAGAGGTGCTCACCACATCTTGCAAGCGATATGGCTGTTTGTAATTCTCTGCCTAACACCTGTTGCTCTCGCAATTGCATGTTTCAGCTTGTGACATACTATGAGCATCACATCACTTCCAAATGGTCTGGTTGGTCTCAATAGTTTTTTTTCTCCTTTTAAGACACAGGCACCAGCTGTTTGAGATGTACCAGCCCTCCACAGCCCAGCTCTCAGCTCTCCAGTGCCTCGGTATTCACCAAGGTCAACAAAATAAACAGACAGTCAGGGATTTTACTCAGTCTGAAGTTAAGTGCCTGGGAGAAGTTTCAAGAGTGAGGTTTCAGAAATTTTCTCTGCTCTTCTTTTAGGCTCTAAGTTATGTTTTGTCAACTGTTTTAGTCATGTTAGACATCTGCTCACACTTGTGTGTTTTATCAAGGACAAAAGAACTGAAATTTGTACTTGGCTAAGGCAGTTTTAGTTTGATTACCAAGTAGCTGAAACATGCCTTCAAACGGAAGAGCTTTAGAATAAAGGACTCATCACACTTAGAGATGAAAGTCTGTCTCTAAAGTGTATTTCTAATTCTATTCTTTAATCAAATTGCAGGCTTTCTTTTTTTTTTGGGGGGGGGGGGGTTCCTCCTGTTTTTAAACATAAGCTTAAAGAAAAAGCAGAAATAAGTAAAGCTCTGAAAGAAACGGAAATACTCCTAAATATATCAGAGTCATGGGGATAGGTGAAGATCTGAAATATTAGATTTGAAGACTGAGGAGAATTTTTCATTACATGTATTTAGACGCTCGTTGGTAACGATCTCTGGTATTGGCAAAGAACATAAAATAATGTATCACTAAATGGTACATATCAATAGGGAATTATGCACATACGATACATATATGATGGATGTGAATATATTATTATGTATTAAGTATTTTATATTTATTATGTATTTGACGTAAAAGTTAATTCTAAAAAAAAAATATAAACCTATTATTGTTACATTGTTGTAACTATCACAGAACGTACCTTTTTCAATGTGTGACACATTTAATGCTGTAAGCCTTTGCCAACCATTGTATGTTTTATACCAAATAAGCAATCCTAGAATATTGCATCTCACCTAACTTTGTCCAGCATACCAAGCAAGGATGACAAGCATACAGACCTAACTTTAAATCTTAACCTAGCTTTGTTCAGATGTCATTATGCCTTTTCACGACACCACTTTATCACCTTAATGGAGTTCCCTTGGAAAACAAGCTTAGCTACTCCAAAGTCTCCTGTCGAATGAAGAAGGGAAGAACCATCTTGAAAGGTATGGCAAATAGCTGATCCTCAAGAGATTTAACTTCAGCACTCCTCATTTTAGAAAAAAATCCCTCTCACTGTGAAGTGCATGGGACAAATATTAACTGTGCATAAAACAAATAATTGCAAAGTTCTTTAACCTGTTGTCTTGACCTACCTGATAAGGTAATAATGTTTAGATATGTTGCATGATGTTGTATTCTAAGTCTACACTTTTGCCTTTTCCTATCTAATCACAGTCTGGATTGTACCATAAGCAGATTTAGCTCAGTAAGTCTCATGCCATTCATTAACTTGAGGGGTAAGAGATGCAATTGTCTTTTACTGTAGCGCAAACAAAGCATGCAAAAAATAATATGTGCAAAGAGACCACATTCTTGCGAGTTTAAACCTACACAATTCTTACAGGTGAGAGAAAAACTGCACTGACATTTTTCAAGGTAAAGTCTCACGTAGTTCAACATCCTAAATGAGAAACACTCAGTTTTATCATAAAAGCATCTGTATCCCTGACACCGCATCAACTGCTTCTGGAGAGTCAGCTTTGTGTGCGTGATCACCAACACCACTCCACAGTTTCAGCTCCTGAAAGAAGCAGAGGCCACTAGACCAGCTTATCCCTCCCAATATTCAGACGCTGCCTTTGTCAGGAGAACTCAATGTTTATTGCAAAAGAGGATATAAACTGCCTGCCCTCCCTGACATTTATTGAACCAATACTCAACATTAAATTTCCTCTCTGGCATCTGAGAGTGAGATAAACAGGGATTTAAATGGCAGCAGAGCAGCAGAGGAACAGCGGATTTTTATTTACGTATTCATTCTTCTAGAACTAAAAATAAAGATGCAGCAGAAAACAACATGAGAATGAAAAATGAACATTGCCACCAAACTACAGAAGTTCTAAACGAAAAGGAGCAAACCAGTATCTCAAAAACTAAACCTCACTTGATAATTCCTAATAAAAACTACCTAGTACACAGCTGTTACATAACAGAATTTTACTCAACAATTGAACCTGAGCAACAAAGAGACGGTGTTGGTAGCAGCGTCTTCAGAGAAATATGAAGAAAAAATTCAAAAGAGAAAGACATCTTATTTATCTCAATAGCAATAACCCAAACTTTGGTCATCAGGGTCTTTATTTCCCCCTGAATTGTCAAGCCCATTTTTCTCAGCACCTGTCTCTGCATCAGTGCGAGAGCTTTCATCCACACAAACCTCTCTGTTGGCAAAAGCATGTCTGACCCGTACTGATGAACATCTCCTCTTGAAATCCACCTACAGAAACCAAGTACTTCCCATTGAGAAATACAACCTAGATCCATATCCTTCCCAAGTCCCTTGACCACACTTCCTCTTTTTCTTACCATGTAAGAATTAGATTTTTTCACTGGAGTTGTGTTGAACTTAGTTATTAAACAAACAAACAAACAAAAGATGTTATAAATTACTCATTAAAAATGGATTTAAATTAAAAAGTAAGGAGAATTAATGTAGATTTTGAGACAATAGTCAATTAACAATAACGCACAGGGCACAATGCAAAAACGTTTATGTAATTAAAGTGCTTGTTGAAATACATCACAGGATCAGAGTCTATCATTTACAGCAAGAACTAACAAAGCAACTGCAAAGACTTTTCTTTCTGAATGAATACCTGAGTTCAAGATATGAATATTTTTAATATATCTGCCACATAAACGAAATGAATGATTTACTCTCCAATTTTGTATCCCCAGAAAACAATAATTTTATTCTTGGTTTTCATTTATAACTGTGACGAAAGATACCTCTTGCTCATATTCTGACACAGATATGTGATGATAGGTATGTCTCTCCAATAAGCTGGTTGATTGTAAGAAAATACGCAGCCCTGGGAAAAAATAATGTCTTTAAGAGACACTGCTATCCTAAGACTCTCCAGGGTATCGTAATAATTTGTCATTTCATAGAATGTTTCTAAGCCTTAGGCATTTAGAGAAAAAAGTAATAGGGAATGATCTTCTCAGCCTCCTGTCACCTTCAAACTACCCCATATTAGGTTGTTCCCACCATGGCCAATCCAGTTCTACTGCCAACTACACTGCAGACCCCACCACTTCCTCACTGCATCCCTCTTGCAACGGCTCTTCAAGGTAGGGCACTCCTGGCATTCTTGGTGTGATCATTAAGTGCCGACACATTAACAGGTTGAAGCCAGTGATTGGCTTGCTCACTCTGCCTTAAAACTCCCTGCCATCATCCAAATCTGCCAAATGTGTAAGGCATGACTGTGGGTGCATGGGGAACGAACAAGACATATGTACCCTGTGCTGTCCACACCTAAGGACTGATCCAGGACGGTCCAAGTAATTCTGAATTACAACTCTGGGATATGCTCAAAGATCAAACTGGGAATAATTTGGAACCAGAAACGAGACATGACTCTGCTAGTGCCATAGTGCTGTATGCCATCCAGGTTTTAACTGTGCAGGAGGCAGGAAAACAGAAGGCTCAATATTCTCAAGTTTTTAGCCATGGATGTCAAAGCTGCCCAACTGAAACACTGAGTCTGATCAAAAGGGATGTTGAAGTGCTGTAGTCAGCTTAAGAAAACTCAGCCTTCACCTCTACTAGGCCTGGAGAAAGCAGGTCCACACAGGGCACCACAGAAGCCCAGTCACCACAGGTATTTCCCTGGAGACAATCCAGATAGAGTGTTACAGACATGAGAGGGAATGGTGGCACACCTCAGTAAGATTGCTTTCATTTTGGTTTTCTTGTTTGTTTAAGTTGCTACTCCGTAACTACACAGTCACAACTCTATTGACTTGGGAGCAAATGAGGCTGGAAAGAGAAGATTCTCCTCCCTCCCACGCATTTTAAAATCCAGTCAGTGAAAGCCGACTCATCCCAATTTATTGTCTCTGAAGTCCCATTATTGATAGCATTCCTCCTTCCCTTTGACTTCACCATGTTTTTGAACTTGCAGTTTTTTCATTTGCAGCCTAAGATAGATCTGAAAACAAAATAGTGCTTTAAATGGGACCTTATCAATTCCACTGGATGATTACTTCAATCTTGACTGCTTTGAAGCATCGTTGTCTAACTAAATTTGAATTAAAAGGAAATAAAAGTACAGAACACCTTATTCTGATTCAAGTAACATCACCTGCCAGAATATGATTGGTTTCAAGTCAGATTTTCTAAAACGAGTTAATATTTATGAGTTGGTGATACAGGTTAAACTGAAAGAGGTCCCTGCCTACTTCAGCTAGTAGACTTAAGATTATTTTGTCTTCAAATGATTTTTAAAATCTGCTGACATACGCAATAATTCCCACGGTCTGCATTCTTCTACAGATTATGCTTATTTAAAAAGTATTTCATAACAACGCAAGTATTATGCTCATCTTCATAATAACACAAGTATTACGCTGATCATTGTTTACGGAACCTGCCTTCCCCAGTGAATAGCAACGGTCAACATTCAATTCAGAACACTGCTAACATAAATTCTTTTTGACTGTAAAAGATTCACTCCATACAAAGAAGTTACTAAGTACTCCTCTTAGTGAGCAAAGCTTTTAAGGCTCTACTAGTGCAAAAAGGAAAACAATGGAGGACAAATGAAGCACAGCAGAGATATTATTATGATGATTATGGTATTAGCCACTTAAAGATAAAAACCTAATCTTAAAATTCTAATTATAAGAGTAGAAAGTGGCCTGTATATTAATAGCCATAAAGTGTTACCGTGCCTAACACCAACTGGCATGCAGCCATTGCTCCTTTTTAACCACAGCCCTGTGTTCTCCGACAAGGGGATAGCCATTGACTTGGAATTAGCATTTCTGCCATGGCAGTGCTTCATTCCAGGTAGAGCAGCTTTTTTATATTTTCAAAACACAGTTGGGTCACAACCTTCTTCAGTATCTTGGTATAATGAGATACTTTTCAGTATTTTCAGTATATTCTGCACCTAAACTAATTCTTGTTAGAGCTAACAGAAAAGTCCATTTCATCAATATTAATGAGTTTGTATCACATGCTTTAAAAATATTTGCAGATATAGACTATCATAGCCATGTTTCTCAAAGTGAAATTGAATCTTGATGAAAATTAAAGAGATAGCAGTGTTTGTATAGATAAATGAGACTTGCTTGGATTTTGACACATTATATATTTTCAGTATCCTGTACTAATCAATACCAGCTAATTAGTATAGTGAAAACAGCCAAGTTTACCTAAGGTGTAACAGTTCTTCTTTTGCTACCATTTCGAAAAATCAGTCTGAAAAAAACCAAAGCCATGCTTCGAGCTTTGTAAATATTGAGACTGAATTGAAAAGGCACAGATATTATTGTCGTTCCACATATGATGATGAATGAAGCTATTAAAGATGGTTTTGTCTAAATACAAGGAGCTATCCAATGGGCATTTGAGCTTACTACTCATAACATAAGCAAAAATTTTCTATTTTCTACAACCAATAACAAACTGAATCTACATCATTTTTATCTGTAACAATGGTTGTTATTTGTCCAAATGCCTACTGCATAAATGATTTGAGAAAACACTTCTGTGAAAAACAAACCCCAAACACTACAAACCAAAACAGTCCCTGGGCTAAAGACAAGATCTGATGTCTGAGTCAGTCAAGAAAAGTGGAAATATTTTATCCATAAAGGAAAAGTAAAGACAAGTTTAAGAGTTTATTTCTGGTTTTGTCAATATTTTTTCACCAGAAAGTGTTCTGAATCAGAAACATGAAAAAAACCACAAAAAAAACCCCCTCAAATAACCAAAACTAAAAAAAAAAATAAAAAATCAAACAACTTACACATTTAGGATCAAATTAAAAATTAAAAGATCAAAGTAAAAAGCTTTAACTGCCACTCATAGCAAGGAACAGGCCTGGGTAGTTCTATTTTGAGACAAATTTCATATATTTATAATCTTCATGATGTAGTAATAAAAGGAACCATAGGGTGAAAAAGAGAAAACCTGCTGAAAACTGCAGTGCAGGCGACAGGAATATGATAGCTTGGGCTCCAAGAGAAATGTGAGAGCAGATAGTGGAATCAGGCTCATTTTTTGGCAGTGCGTTAAAAATAGCCAGGCGGAACACGCAAGGTTTTTATGCCTCCTCATCCAATACCTGTTCCCTCAGCAGCCATTCCAAACCACCCTCTGACTGATAGTTACAACAGTGTTGATTTTCTTCAAGACTTCTCCGTTATTAATATTTGCCACCCTCTAAAAAAAATCCTAAACCCCCCAAAAAGGTGCAAAAAGAGGAAAAAAGCAGTCCCAGCCCTTTGTTGAGCTGCTCCAGCTCCCAGTGAAAGCTCCATGAAATTTACTGGGTTTCAAAACTACTTTTTCTGGGCTTCTCCTTGTCATTTAAAAGCCTTGTATTGTGACTCTGGAGTTCCTTTCAAAATTCCCTTTAAAATTTCCCTGATTTCTTTATAGCATAACTTTTCCCCTTTGTTTATGTCTTGGTGTATAAAACCAATGTTCCTTCCATACACACACTGTATGTGTTACTGTCCAGGCTGCAGGCATTAATGTGCCGTGCTTTAAACTACAATCAAGGGAGTCTATTTAGAAACACGAGTGTGTTTTATAAAATTGGCATTAATCTAGAGAAAATGATACCTCCTAAACCCATACTGTACAATCATGCATCAGCCAATCACCCGTAAACCTTACCTTTAAAAAAAATGGAGTTCATGAATTTGGTTTTAAGCCCTAGTGTTTGTTGTATAAATCTTCACTCCTAAGTCAAAATTTCCTGCATGTGAGTGACTTTTGTAGATTTATAATAGTAACTACTAAAAACCAATCTCCTTGAAGACTTTCAAAATAAACTTGTCATGCCCTTCCTTCAGCCTAAGTTTATTTCTTCCCTAACCTACTATGAATTCCTGTAACAACCGAAATTATGAAAAAATATCCACACTGGCCAGCAAATTCACATATATTTTGCCACAGACAGGCCATGTATGCATCACATTCCAAAATATCTCCATATAAGCATGATTTTTGAAGGCACAGTCTTACACATGGCAGTGGAATTTCAAAGGGCTCCTGCCTGTGTTAAGCTGCAATGATCATTTCCCACCACTCTGTAAGTGCACTGACCATTTAACAGTCTGCTAATTTGAAAAACCTCCATCACAGAAAGTTAATTCATTAAAATGTAGGCAAATAAAAATAGTTTATTGGAGAAAACTACTGTATATCCCAGTGGGAAGCAGCTGAATTTTTCAGTTGTTCATTCTGCAAAAATTAAATACTTAGTGCTAAAATCATGAAAAAGACTTGGAAGCCTAAACGTACCTTTAGCTGCTGAGGTCTGACATTCAGTAATGCTGACATTCACAAACCTCTGTCACAAGAAAGCTCAGAATTCCCCGATTTCAGAAGCTGGAAATTTAAGCCTCTAGAGAAACTTTCATCTAAGGACCACATTTTTTCAATATTAGACTTATACGCTATTATGGAATGATTGTTTTAGCCTGCAGCCCATCTGTACAGACAGCATAGCAATTTAACACCAGCAGAAGCAGAACATATTCAGAATTGCTACTCAGCGGTCAGATGAGAGGTCAAATAGGTAGAGAAGGCATATCTGCCTTGGCTAATGCAATCTGGAGAATAAGAATCCCAGCAAGAAATGCAGGAGAAGGTGACAAAAAATAGGAGAAAGGGTACAAATTAATTCAGCAGGGTCTCAGATCATTCAAAATAAAGAAAAAGATTATGTGCTATTGTATGTATGGTGTAGGAGAGAGATGACACAAAATGTGGGGCTGGTGATGCAAGTTCATACCTGCAGGTCCTTCTCAGTCAACAGGAGCAGTGTGTTACATGAAGAAATGTCACACAGCTTGGCTCACAGGATCTTTAAAATGTCTTGATCCATGTTAACAGCTAATAGCAAAGATTTGTTATCCTCTTTTTAAGCAGCTGGTGATTACAGATGGCACATTTTAAAATGCTGCTCTAAAAAGTTGTGAACAGATGCAAAATGCTACCAGTGCAGTATTAGAGCTGCTGTCCAAGTCTACAAATATTCAAATTGTTATCAACAGGGTGCTCATTCTCAACAGGTACTTGATATCTGGCAGAGTTTACATAACTGATTAAATGTGGCTCAAAGTTTTCAGCTTCTTCCGCTTTAATATCAACTACACTATTCATCAATGTGCTTTAAGACAAATAATGAAGACAATGAACTATATAGAAATAAAAAAGGTATCTCTCCATTTCATGAATTGGTAGAGCCAACTAATTATCTTAACTTCAGTGGAATTGTGCAAGCATTTTAACAGGTGAGAAAGCTTGACATTTCAAAATCTCCTGCAGCAGAATGATTTCTGGACAAATGCTCTGAGTGAGATTGAAACAGCGGCAACATTTGAAATGTTTATATCTAACAGTTTAACTTTCAAACCCATCAATTCTGCATTATAACTGTAAGATTTAGAGTCTCTGATGGTGAAAAGATCAATATGAAATCACAAATTGTCACTACTTGTTGGGACTCACACACACACCTACACATAAAACACATTTCTGACAACAGGAGCGTGGTCCTTTTACAAATCATTTCCCATTAACTATGATGCTCATAAGGTGCAGATAGTTTAGCACAGCATTCAGGAAATGAAATAATGTCTTTATACATACACTTTTCTACCTGAACGCATTTTACAATCAGTCATCAGTTGATGAAGTAATTCACAATATTATGCAGTGCCATCTAAAAAACAGTACCTCCAATATATTGCTTTGAGAGGGTATATTCCTATGACAAGGACTCGTAAAGCAAGCCATACAGACAGGATGCATGCTACAATTCAGGAACTTGTAATTACATCCGAATCACGTTGGACAAAATTTTTTAAGCAGATGAAGAACGAAAATACTGCAGAACATTACAGAGAAGTTTGAGCATACAACATTTGATACTGAGGTGGCAACAATTCATGCTGATTCGTACAAAGCACACAGGTAATACAGTCAGGAAACAGTAATTTCCAATTAGTCACCAAAACACTGTTTTCCTTTTTCAGTATTGAAAATTATAAGCATTACGATTCTTTGGAAGCTTTTGACTTCTGGGTCTTAGGAACTTTATTCAGTAAATTATTGATCTTTTATAGCGAACTTCAAGTCCTCATTTAAATTCTATTAGCTGATAAAAAGTGAAAATTTTCCAAAGCATGGATGGGAGAGGAAAACCACCTTGATTTAACAGATTTTTCTTGGTTATATCCTCATTGGGAAGTTTTAACATAGACATGTTAATATGCAACCGAGAATTTCTTCAAAATATCTCCTGATTTGGAAAAGTGCTTCCAATTATTAAACCCAGTCCTGCTCCACTGCCAAATCACAGTAGGAAAACATTAAAACATTGCTGTCTAAAATGACATTGGATGCAATTTCCAAGATATTAAGCAGAAAATGTCTTCCGCCATGGCAGGAGATTTGTCACCAGATAGGAATGTAAATCCAGACTTTAGCCCTGATTTAGCTTCTAATCCAACACATAAAGTATGGTTGATTCTGAAAATAATCTGCTTTTACAGTATAAAGGTATGTGTTTCAGAGTAACATATGGTGAATTTAGCTACAATCCATCTGGTTCCGATTTAACCAGCACCCCGACCACTTGAAATCCCATTGACTTTAAACTGAGAAGCACTTTCAGGTCCCAGGTTTACTAAGTTATCCAAGTTTCACCAGAATTCCCCTAGCTTGGGCTTTACCACTCTTGCTGGATATACAGTATCAGAACTTGATGCCATACCTAGGTTACATAAAGCCAAATGCAGCACACTGAAGTTCTGCACAATAAAAGTCTTCAGGGATCAAAAGAAAACAGAAGTAGAACAAATAGCCAAGCGAATTCTTTTTTGTAATTTTTAACTTAAGGCAAAATTCCACAGCTTTTGCACTAGAATAACAACTAGATTTACGTTAAAGCGATCCTAAAGACTGAAGGACAACTAAACAGAGTTTCTTTCAGGACACTCATTTTAAAGGCTCTTAAAGACATGACATTTATATTGCATGTCATGTTTGCTTTAAGTGCCTTAACATCATATCTCTCTTAAGCCTTAGCTTAAGGAAGCTTCACAACTTCTAGAACTGATTCCTAAAACTTTTGTGTAAATTTAGAAACAAACCTATGAAATTCATACAGATAGCAATGCCTTTTGATCACTGTTGAAGTGGCTCTTAAAAGAGATGAAACTGTGATTTTCTGAACAATCCTAACTTCTTCCTTTTTTGAAAGCAAATGAATCAATCAACAACCCAAACACCATGGAAAAAAAATGGATAATTTTTTAAAGTCACTGCATGAGTGTTTCTTTTTTTATCAATGTCTAGGATCTTACTGTTTTCTACAGATGAAATAATCATAGGAAATTCCGCTGACAAAAGATTATTAGGGCATGTCAACAATCTAATGGTGGAATATGAATTTATACGTGACATACGACTACAGAGCTCTGTAGTTCATTAAGGTTGAGGCACTACAGCTATTAAAAATGAACAAATTTGCATACTTAGACATCAAACCAGAATTCAAGAAAGAGAACTGCAATAGTACGGTAAAAAGTAAAAATACAAACAAAAAGAAGAGGACAATAAAACCCTAAAGTTCATCAATACCAGGATTGTTTCAAGGATAGTTTTCGCAGAGCTTTCTTTAATGCAGCATTGTGTGTTGTAAATGGAGTAGGCTCCCATTATCCAAACTATTTCTTTCCAGCTAGCTTTCAAGGGAGAAGAAAAGCAAGTTAGATACTTAGTGTCGAAATGGGTCAATTTCTAGGTATGTGTTGATAACACATGGAAGTCTAAAGTAGATGTCACAGATATGATTTGTCTCACTACCCAAAAAATCATTGAATTTCAAGATTGAAAAGCTCCTTTATCCTATTTCATCTAGTGCCTTGCACTGCGCATCTTCCACTCCACAGACCATTTTCTAGTGTTTTGTCAATTCTAGTCATAAAAGTCTCAAGTAATATTTCCTTAGAATGACTATTTCACAGCCTAATATATCTCTACCATAAAGGTTTTTTTGCCATACAGTTTAATTTTTATCTTGCTTGTTTTCATGCTATGGGAAGAGCTCTCTGACCTCAACACAGCTCTGCCTATGCTTACATTTAAATACACTACATTAAGATGCTGGCACAAAATACCTTTGCATATGCAACAAAATGAGGTAAACGAACAACGCTAGCTGGGGGCGAGGAGAGGGATTGTACTATTAACGATCAGTTCACCAGCACAGACACACAGTTCAGGTTCATAAAGAGAGAAAAACGATTCTGTATTTAGCCCTGAGGAGTGAAATCCATTTTTTACATCTCAATACAGTAATGAATTTACTTAATTCCATGAGTAGAACACAACCCATATAAAACACTAGGCAAATGATTTAATTTCTGCTCCAGTAAAAGAGCGACAATGTTTTCTTAACTAGAGTTTACTATTGGCTTAGATTCACTAGCTATTCATGATGATAAAAATTTTACAAAGAAATAATACAATCTCTGAAACTCTTTGAGGTGATGCACAGAATATTTTTATCTACGATCATTTATAAATGCATATAAAATATTAGACTGCAATTTTTTAAGTTCTGTTTCACACTCATGCATTGATAACTAGTGCTCACACAAAACCACACTATTATCTATTTGATTACTCATGTATTTGTTTTTATAACTAAACGGGTTTAGCTTTTTATGTTAATTATTTTTTATTCCTTTAGCAGGACTTACTGAATAATGTCATTACAGCACAGAGTGTTGCTATTTAATCAGTACTGAAAGTTGAGCAGCAGATGAGAAGGAGGAAAAGATAACATTAGAGAAAGCCATAAGCGTAAAAATACATTGCAATGGCATTTCAGGTTTTCACATTCACATTGCAACACTCAAATTGCATTAACTTCTGTGCTTAGATGAAAAATCCAACAGGTTGCTTACTTAATTTTTTAAATACAGTTTTAGATAGGAATAATCATGAACATATTATTGTAAAAAAGGTATACTGTCTTTACACAAGCTGCCTGGAATTTAATTTTCTGTTTCTGGAAATATAAAACAAATATTTGCCTGAAAACAAATTAGCCACAAATATTCCTAAGTTTGGACTGAGTATTAGAGCTATCTGTAACTGGTTGTATGATCAACCACTCTCTGGATAATCTACACATTGACTTAGATTCGGAATCCAACTCTTTCTACTCCAACTGACTGCAACTATTTACTCTCCATACTGACTTATCTTTATGACACAGGAATATTTTTGACTGGAGCCGAAACATGCAAAGTTGATTTACCAAATAAAGAATTTCCTAGTTGCAGATAAACACACTGAAATGCAGACAGCTTTACCAAATTGATAACTGCCACCACTGTTCCTAGGCACTTTAAAGTTAGCAACTCTATATAAATATGCAGATACGTTAATATACAGGAACAAGTTAAGCGGAAGATTCTTGTTAGTGAGCTGAACACAGATCTTAAAAACGCAAGCTTCATATCACTTATGCTGCATTATGGTGATAAATGACAGTGGTTCTTTGCTACAGTATCACAGCAGCACTAAGAAATGGTGCAATTGCTTCTTTTGAAGAATGAAATTAAAGAGACTTGGTACTAAAGGGCACTGCATACAGTCTGGTGGTTAATTAAGACTCTTAGTGAACAGTTTCACTACATTTCTAAACATCATTCTTAGAAACATCAGTTTTGCAACGTCTCTATTTTTAGAAAGTAAATTGCAGTTAATAAATTGACTAATGCACATTAATTAAACATCGCTGTAATTTGAAGATTTTCAGCCACCTCAAACCCACCCTCCCAACCTTGAAACACTCAAAACATAACAAAATTATGAAAATTATATAGAAAAGGTGGTGTGGGTTTTTTAATTCTCCCTTTGCCAGTGACTATAGGCTTTTCCAGTCTTGCTGCCATGACTTTCATAATTTATTTTACAGCCTAATACACTTCACTATTTTATAGTCCGCTAGCTTGCACTCTTCAAAAGCTTCTCCTATTACCTTTTCTTCAGTCTAACAAACACAAATTCTGTTGTAAGTCTGAGAGTAAAAAACTCTACATTTCAAACTCAGTCTGTGGTATACATAAGTGAATACAAGTAATTTACAAGCCTGATGTAAACATCCAATATGTAAAGGAAAAGAGACATCTACATTAGCACAGAATTATTGCACACACAAAATATTTACTTTTTTTAATAATCATTGTGCTCTATACGACAGTCCCATTAATCATCAATTCGTCATACACTGACCTAGCCGTTGGCACCATGTTTTCACTTAAGTAGTGTGTTAAAGATTATGTAATAGCACCACTTCAAGTTGCAAAAGGAAGGTTGGCTCAATCATCACTTGTAAAAGTCAGCTATTCCACTACTGACTCAGCATCTTTAAAGACCGTGCAGAAACAGATGAAAGCACAGCAGAGAAGCAGGTCTTTGAAAGCACTTGAGCTCAGGATGGAAGAAGGCAGAGGAAAGCACTCGAAGCTGAAAATATCACAGAATCTTCCCACCTCTGCATTTTTTTCTGAACTATCTTTAGCAAGATGCCAACCCTTTTACATTTTCTGAATAGCGTTAAATGTACATGATGAACACCTGAACTTGTATAATTACCAAGAGAAATATGCTTTTATTTTTGTTAAGAAATCACCATACCGACACATTTTCAAAAGCAGAAATAAGCAAAAGATTATTTTGAAGATCAAAACGTTAGCAACCATGTTAAAGAAAATGCCAAAACCACAGCCAAACCCTTCTAATGTTACTGAACTTCTCAAAGTTAATTATAACGTTAGAGTAATTAACTGTTGGAAAATATTTTTTACCTGAAAAGCTGATGTCTGAGAGCTTATTATAGTATTGCAGTGCCCCAATAGATTTTATACTGCATATCTATTTCTTTCGTTACTTAGGCTGCTTACAGGTAAAAGTTGTTTTAAAAGTTTGCAGAAAATCCATTCAGTTATTTACAGTTATCAAAGCATGGAAAAAACTTTTTTCTACTTCAGATGAAAAGAGAAGAGGGAATGGAAGAATAGATTCACTTTCTTCCATTCTTTTCTGATCAGAATTACTTAACAGTAATAGGAGAGTGAAAAAGAGAATGCAGCAAATACCCACATCCAGAAATTCCCAAAAGGTTATAGAATGATGAACAAACCAGAGCTATCCGTAATAAGAGAGGTCATATCCTCAACTGCACACTCCTGTTGAAATCACTTCCATTATACTATACAAATATGATAAAATGGATCATCTTTTGGGGTATTTAGGGGCAGACTGCAGGGTTGCGTCTTCCCTCTGACACAATGTTGATGTCAGATCTGGTCAGAGTTCCTCAACAGCTATTTGACAAATCTAGACCTCTCCAGCTATCACAAAGAAATAGTCATCATTTCCACAAGTGGAAGCCAATCCATCCCTAGCAAATTCCAAAATTATATAAATGATGATTAAGTCGATCTGTTCTTTTGATTTACTCTTGTTCAGTCAAGCCTGTCAAACATACTTGAAACCTTTCAGAAATGCTACCTAAATAGAAGGTATTATTCAAACTACGTATCTTGCATCAGAGTTCTGATTAGCAAAATTCAATCTAAACAATACAAGTTAATTTCATTTCTTTAGAGTAGATTCCTCTAGTGCTGGCACAGTAATATAGGTTTTTCTTCAGGAATCATTTCAACTGAGAACATTTTGAGATTGACAGAACATTGTGAAAAGATATGTTTTTTAAAAGTATGAACTTGTGCAATACCTCAAATAAAACTTAAGACTAGAAGTATGAACTAATATACGAAAACATACACATTTATGTGCATTGGATTATACATGTATTGAATCCATTTAACTTGCTAAAATTATTTTCTGTTAGAAAATACTGCTGTAGTAAAATGTTTCAACTACAATGATCATTAAAAACCAGCAGGTTCCTTTGCCTCACACTTTTTCATATCATTCAGACTATTAATCTAAAATATCAAGAAGATATGTTTTTCGTCTTGTACTTCATTATAATAGTTCAACTTCATGAAATATTTATATTTCTGCAATGGCATTCTGACATTCTGAGAATTCTTTAAAAAGCTCAGGTTTGTCTTCATATACTGAATTAACAAAACTGATGAGGTCTGAAAATCTTCCCTCCGCCATGTCTCTGGAACTGCCCCACACAGTAGGCTCCTTTGGCAGGTGGGGAAGCATGGTTTGGATGCATAGGCAGTTTGACAGGCTGGAAATGCGCTGAACCACCACGTTCAGAAGGCAGCAATTCACAGATCACCACTGGATGTTGCCTGTGGCATGTAGTGGGCAAAGTATCCCAGAGACTGGTGCCAGGACTCTTTATTTCGTTAACTTCATTGGCAACCTAGATGATGACACAGCAACATCCTCAGCATATATGGAGGTGACACCCAAGTAAAAGGAACACCTGACATAATCCTGGGCAGAGCAAGGTAAAGACAAAGCACAAAGCTCTTCATACATCGGTATAGGGCAGGAATGACTGGGCGGTACCTCTCCTGCGGAGAACCTTGTCATTGTGGTGGGTGACAGGCTGGAGAGCTAAGTCAATACAACCACTGCATGCAGGCTAAAAACAGTCACGGAACTCTGGGCCAGGAATTACAAGGAAAAGGTATACATGGAATTTGGGTTAGGCAGTTAGGAGGGATGTCATTTCAGATATGAAGCAACACATCTGAAAAAGAGATTCTAAGATGTGGACAAAGGTGTTCCCTTCTGCTGTGGCTCCTCTCTCTCCGCCAGGTGCTCTCTGAAGCATCAAGTGCGTTGTGTCACCCAGCGCAGGGGCAGCCACACAGCTGTGCAGTGATGGACTGTATTTCCTCCTGCAAAGTCCATGCAGTTCATTAAATTTAACATCAAGTTTCACTTCACTCTCAAAACACGATTTTGAAAATCTATCACACTTTGAAATAAAAAACTACAGGACTGCAAGGTAGAAAGCAATTATGATGTGACTATCTGTGACTGTAGTTAATATCAATACTTCAGTATTACTGACTTAATCCCTGCCCACTAGTTTGATAATACAAAATCATTTGTATTGATACTCTTCTCTCAAGACTGGCAGCAGATACATGAAGCTGTCAGCATTGCATTCAGATCGGGTAAATCTCTGTTCTTAGTTTCAGGCTTAGTGCACAGCTGAAGCTATTGTCAAGTCTCCAAAAGTCTCAGTGGCACTCCTTACGGGATTTAGGTAATGTCATAGGGTAAAATTGGGTAAATAGCATAGGGTAGAATGTCCAGAGAAGGGCAATGAAGCTGGGGAAGGGCCTAAAGAACAAGTCTTATGAGGAGTGGCTGAGGAAACTGGGATTGTATAGGCTGGAGTAGAGGAGTCTGAGGAGAGACTTTCCAGCTATCTACAACTACCCAAAAGCAGGTTGTAGCGAGGAGGGTGTTGGTCTTTTCCCCAAAGTATGAAGTGATAGACAAGAGAGGAAATAGCCTCAAGTTGTACCATGGGAGGTTTAGACTGGATATTACAAAAAAATTCTTTCCTGAAAGAGTGGTGAAGCTGGCACAGGCTGTCAAGGGCCCAGGCTGCCAAAGGATGTGGTGGAGTCTCCTTCCCTGGAGGTGCTAAAAAAATGTGTAGATGTGGCATTTCAGGACCTGGTTTAGTAGGCACAGTGCTGTTAGACTGACGGTTGGACTAGATGATCTTAGAGGTCTTTTCCAATCTTTATGATTCTATGATTCTAAAATTGACATATTGCAAGGAACACAGGCCTAGCATCTGCCTTGGAGTGATACGTTATAAGTGTATACAGGAGTCGTAGACAAGTGTAAGAGTAAAGAGCAAGTATAAGGGTAAAGAAACATCTCCTACTGTTCATAATCAGCCTCTCAAAGGAAAGCACTCTGCGGAGACTGAAATGGTAGCCTGGGGCTCCCAGACCTACTAGATGGCAGGTTCACCTGTAAAGTATGTACCCTGCATCTTGAACCAAAGCCTCAGGTTTTCACTGATGAGAAGGGAAAGTTGGATCCTGGGGAATGATACATGAAAGGAGAAAACTTTACAGAAGGCAAAAGGAGTGCTGCAAGTCCCAAAGAAGGGGCTGAGACTACAGGCATAGTTTAAAGCAGGCCTGAAAACATTTACTGTAATTACTGTAGCTGTATAACAGAAGTACAGGGCAGCTTCAGAGCGTAAAAGGTGAGTGTTCGGTGAGTCAACTGGAAGTTGGATGTCTGCAATCCATAAAAAACTAACAAATATCTGAAAAAATCCACTTGTGGAGAGAAGGATGTGCAGATGAGGCAATATCTAAAGATGATATTCGCTGGTAACATGAATGAAACAGTGCTATTCATCTATGTGTGCTTAGGATGTGGAGAAAGTAAATACCCAAATAAAAAGTACATGAAGAACAGGTAATTTGCATTGATACAAGGCACAAAAATAGAGAAATCAAGTTAGAAATACTAGTATCTTCGGATTTGGCAAGCTACTAGGTGAGGCAGTAATGGTCACTTCCTAATCACGGTACTGTGAACAGTGACCCACTGAATAACAGACAGTACAGAATAACAGACCCTGTATGACAAAACCAGCATTAGACTGATCCTGGTTTCTGGGCAATGTTGACTGAATGTAGATTGCAGAGCAACCAGCAGTGGCTGGACCGGAGCAGGAGGCACTCTGTAATACTAAAACGTCCAGCAGTTGTGGCCAGTGACTGGTAAGGGCAAGCATTATAAGGAACAATTAGAAGTAGGAACACTTGTATGAGGGCAAATTGATTGAATTGATTTCTCTGTAAGAGACAAAAATCATTGGGAAGTTTCTGTGATGTGTTTCCATACTGAATGAGAATCCCACCTTGCAAAAAAGGTATCAAGGGCAAGCCCATGCTGCACAGTGGGCAGCAGAGAAAGGGAGTTCCAAGCTAATGCAGTCAGAGATCCGAGCTCAGGAACATGACAATAAGCCCACCTGGAGGATGCAATTGCAATGCTTCCAGCCCAGAACTGTCCTAACAAGCCACCTGAGGCAACCCATAGCAACTTCCTCTCTACTGTAGGCACACACCATGACTTACTTCCAGGTCAAGGTGGAGAGGCTGACTTAGATGACATGTCCAAAATTACTTAAAGGTAATTACAGAAATTAAATTTCCCAGAAATGTAGATATGTCAGCATGAGAGAGCAGGCCCGGTCTGGGCTGGGACTTAATCTGAAAACAAAATGTTAGAAAAGTTCAGTTCCAAGAGACCCAAATGCAAATCCACTCTTCCCACTCACCCCAAATGCAAGCAGGTAAAAACTCAGAGCTTGTGATATCCAAAGGCCATACTTGTTTCCTGGGATGTTGGTCTTTCCATCAAGAAACACACTCATCTAGCATTGTCCAAGAAGGTAACGTAAGAAAATTCTGTCTCATGGCCTTAACTCGTATGGTGTTTTTTCTGTATGTACTCTTCTACCAATAGAAACTGTTATAAATTACATGGTATTACCTGTTAGCAACATAACTGTTTTCAGTTACACAAGGCTATATCTGCCTGTAGTCTTTTAATAATCATATTTCAAACAGTGGTTAACATATCATTTACTACAAAGGAATACAAGGCATTTTGTTTCTTCATAGCTTGACTTTGCTGGAAAAAATACAGTCCTTTAGCCTCCATACAGTAATTGCCATTACCCAGGGATAATTATATAGACATGGATTACCTCTGCAGTCAGGATACTGCTTTTTTATCCAGCCCTGAATGTAGTAAGATAATTAAAAACTAAATCTCACATTTTTTTTAACATTACGTGTCATTAATTTATCTGACCAGGGTCCCTCTGTCAAAGCTCTGAGGAGCTAATGAGCCATGGAGAACACCTTTGCTCAGGCTGTTTTCAAATTTCATGAAGTGAGATAATGCAAATGAAGAGTGCATATGTGCTGAGCCTTCCAAAGTCCTGATAAGGTGTTAATAAAACCTTCGCAAACTCCTATTATGGCTGTCTAATTATGTATGTTGTTTCACTTCCTACAGATAGCAGTGTTGGTAAATTAAATGCCAAAAATGCAGCATTTGAGTCTGCTCGCCGGAGTGCGCAATGATAAGTAATAAACGGCAACAGACAGAATCTCCCTATTTTTTCTAGAGTTCACTGGGCCAAAACAAATTTGCAGTTGTTTAAGATCTCTATTCTATTTCTAAGATGTATATGTCAGCTTTTAGGAGGCAAAAGTGCACAAAACACTAGTATTTTACTACCTAAATTCTTCAAGCACTTTCCCTGAAAGCTCAGGTGCCACCTCTAATCATAAAACAGCATACACCAAGCAAATTTTTTGCCAAAACCTATTACATTCTATATTATTACATCGTATTAGGAAACTGCTGACTCAACAACAGCTATTTTGCAGTAAAAGGGATAAATTTCTAAATAGGCATAGATATGTCAGGTAGAAAATATTAGCAAAATAATTTTTAATGATGATATACGTGCAAAGACAAAAGTAAATCCATTCTTATTGGATAGTCTTGTTTTTCCTAGGGAACATGAGCTATAGAAAGCATCAGGGTACCTGCCTGTAAGCAGATTTTTTTCCCCAAGCAGGATATGCCATATGATTGCTTCTAGCATTTTATTCAGCCTTTAACTTGTCTGTGCGACCCTGGGAGGTCACTCTGTTCTCTGCACCTCCGTAATGACATTGGGAAACGGAGATGGGAACTGTAAAACAACTCTACAGCTACCCCAAGTCCTACACACAAAAAAAGGAGCTATTTTTAGCTCTTTCTACACATGAGCTGTGACATGGATGACAGCAGTGTGGCAGAGCCAGGAGAAGTGGATCTTCACCAGAGTGAGAAGCGGCAATGTGGTGATTGACAGGGGTATGCAGGGCATGCCAAAGCCAGTAGAGAAGTGAACATGTCCCACAAAACAAATACAATGGCCTGTTACAACAGCAAGGACAAAGCCAACGATATATAAACTTAACCAGACTTGGCAAGGTTCTCATTAAAAAGAAACTACGGCAGCAGCAAAACGGGTGGGAGAGGAAATAGAAGAACAAAAACTATTTGTCCAACATTGTGCATCAGATAAGTAATGGAAACTGAGCTTAGACCTTATGAATGCAGAAGAGGAACCTATTAGACTGGCTTCCTCCTTGGCCCCAGAGCTCATTATCTTTCACGGAACCAGTAAAAGAACGCAAAAGTAACAGGCACGGATACACACATAAAACAGATTTTCCCACTAAGAAGTAAAAAGTGTTTTATGAACCATCAAGAACACATGCATAGGGGAAAAAAAGTACATTGTAATGTAGTTGGCCTCTCAAAAGCCTCAAAAATCTCTCTGGCCTCTTTCTTCCACAGTGATTTGGACATTTACTAGGGAGAGGAAAAAAGTGCTCAGGTACATCTGGTTTCTGTTTCTTTTGTTCTAGCATCTCCCACACTTACGGGTAATACTTAGGTTTAATTAAAGCATGAGGCTTAATGAATGTTTAGGGGAATGCCATACTTACTATAGTGTCATTCAAGGACAACTTTGTTTTCTAAGGTGGCAATCAGTCTTACTCCAATTAAAATAAAATCAATAACGTGGAACTCAGGAAACTAGACACAGCATTAATAATCTCAAGACTAGTGATCCTGTGTTAATAATGATGAGAGAGTGAGCAATTCTCAGCTGCATTTATGTGAACAAATCTGAATAAAGCCACCCCTAAACAGCAAATCATTACTTGTAACACTTTTTGAACGTAAGTAGCACATACATTTATCCTTCGTTCCAAAGAGCAGAACATAAATACAAATGATGTGACAGACCACATCCCCTCACTTCCCTCTCTTCTTGCTCTCCAGTGTTTTCCTGAGAAAAAAAAGTATAGAAACCTGTCAGATACAAGCATTTTCTGGGGAGATATTTGGGTGGCTGTGAATACTTTGGTTTTTCTAAATCATTTCAGAAGACTGCTGCCATCTCCCCAGTCAGTCTTTAGGCTGCTCCATCCTGGCACTATTTGCAGTTGCTCCTGCCTCTGCATATAACGCAATGGCTGCAGAACGCGACAGAGGAATGGGAACTGAATCCTAAGCAGGACATGGCTGTGGCTAAAGCCGATGAACAATATGGATTATGGGCACTGAGAGGAATGTAATTAGCACCAACACACCTCTGCCTGCCAGCTGTCCAGCAGGCCACAAGCCTTCTTTATTTTTAAATGAGGCACTGATTTTTAATTGTTTAATTACTGCCGGAATACTAGGGGAATTACTCCACACGACACAAGCGTCATAGTATTGACTTTCTATTCATCACACTTTCCATCAAAACGTTATTCATGGTGATCTAGTTAGATCTCTGACAGCATTTCTTGTAGAGATTTTTTTTTATTAAGGACTTATAACAATCGTAAAGATGTGCTTTGGGCAGAAACTCAGCACATAAATGCTCAGCAAGGGAACACTCACAACCACTTATATTGAATTTAGTATTTGTAAAGATAGTGTCAATGGAACAACCCTCAACACCATTGGTATTTTATAGTACCGATGATAACACTAATACAAAATGTCTCCTCTCACTTTTCCCTCCTCTCCTTCCCTTTCTACTTCTCTCTCAGTATTATTCCACAATGATAAAGCACAGTCTTTTCTCAGATTTGGAAGATAATTCAATACGGATGACAATTCATCACTTGGGCTTCTGCTGAACCTGCCATTGAAGAAGGATGCTTCTCCACACTAAAGGGACTTGGTCACAAGGAACGAAGTAAGGTGCATTGGCTGATTTGGTATCAGTTGTGTAAAAACTCTTAGAGGCCAATTCTTCAAGTTACAGGAGAGGCAGGCTGGAATATTCTACTCCAAGGACCCTATCTACTCTATTTTATTAAAAATCAATTCCATCTCTAACGTCACTTAATTTTATCCAAAAATCTCCAACAAAACCAATTTGTGGTACAGTCTCAAATTTCCTTCCTCTATAGAAATATAAAAAGGAGCTTGTTTCCAACTTGAAGTCACATGGTCAGCAATATGTGAAAAAATATACACATTAGAAGTGGCAAAGGGAGAAAATAAGTTCATATGCAAAACATCTATGTCCTCTGACACCCTGCTACCTCATTAACCACCTTTCTTAAGTTGCTTAGCTCCTCTCAACATCCTGTCATGATCCTTCCTTCTTCTCAAAAAAAAACCCAAAACAAACACCCCAAACCACCCTGATAGCAATGTAGTGCGACCAGTCAGACATGCCTTGTTCCACGCGTTACATGTGGGGAATTTTAACCTTCTTTCAATTTTCTGCCAAAGATTGGTCAATCAGATTGTCCAGTTCAAAGAAAAGGAAATCAAAGGGTAGAATGATGGCATTTACAACCAAATCATGACTAACCATGGAAAACGTACCCTTGGATTAGATACTAATTTGATACTTCTTTTGGAAGACAGAATAATTTGCCAAGAAAATGATCCTCAGCACTTATATCAGGTTTGCATCAGTCAAGACAGCTTGTGCTGATGTTTTGGTGTAAGCTAGCTCAATCCTAACCATTCCACACAGTGTTTCACGCACTGCAGCAGGAAACCTTTTGTGAACTGAGATGTCTGCCTCTCCATTTTCTTGGCTGTTTTACTCATATGAAGATTTGAACAGATGAAAATGATTCTGTCAGACCCCTATTACTTGTTCAGGCAGATCATAAAAGCTTTCTATAATTTAGACAGGAGAATAACATGTAGAAAAATAAAATTCATAAAAGACAGAAAGTATTTTAAGTGAATATTGACATGTCTATGCAGGTTTTTACATAGAGTAATTCAATAGGCCTCTATGCCAGCATGCCTACTCGAATCTGCATTACTATCCCTTGACTGGTAGATGGAGCCCATTGTGGGCTTAAAATCAATCTGAAGACCACAGTTGGACTTGAAGGAAATGATCTGTTGAATATATATATTATTTGCTGACAAACAGTATGTTTTTAAATTTCAGCTTTTATAAATTCAAAAAGTTACCAGAAAACTGAAATTATCGTTTATTCTGCTCCGGTTCATAGGACTTCATAATAATTATAGAGACTTAATACAATTACCACACATATCCCAGAAGCAGTGTGAGGAATAACTGTTTTTGAAAGGCTTAGCATGTGAATATTATTAATTAACCACTAAAGGAGTGTTATCAGTGGTTCCTTTCCAAACAGTCCAGTCCAGATTCATGAAGAGCTCAATTCAAATAAAAAAAATATTAAATAAACTAAAAATATTGCAATTGTTAGGATTAAACAAGAAGTGAAGAATTACAACCATTTTGGCTCAAGTAATTTATTGCATTAGTTTAGTCTATTATATTTATTGCAATGCATGAAAACAGTGACTTTGAAGAATTAAGCATTTGTGTTGTTTTGCATTACAACTTTATTATCCTCTCATAGCCCTAAAAGAAGATAACCAGGATCAGACATCAGATTATATACAAACAAAAGTAAACAATAAATGGGTATAAATCAGATTATTAGGATGTAAATAAAAGGAATGATTCATAGTATAAACCTTGGAAATAAAAAACTATTTTATGCCTATTTTTATGGTTATTTTTAAAATAACCAGAAGGACATCAAGTCACATTCAACATTGCTCACAGTTTTCTCTAAGTATAAGGCTCAAACGCTTCATTTCTCTTGCTAGACTGTGTCAGACCCAGGGAGAGAAAACAGCAAAACCATCAGGTGTGATTGTTATGGACACTCCACGCTCACAAAGCTCTTTGTACAAACTAAACCTTGTGTTTATGTGTTCAGCGATGAGCATCTCACCCCCTATCCGATTACTCCTCCCGTTTGCTGCCAGCAACTGGAGAGCAGCTCCTCCTCATAAGCTTCCTGCGTGCTCAAGCACAGCCATTTTCATGCCCTCATGTGAACCAGGACTCTGCATCACTGTTCCTCTGTTCTTCAGGTGTTGCCACAAGAACATGTCACTGTCAGACAGCTGCCTCTGGATTTTTTGATGGGAATCAGCACATTCTACAAGATGGCAATAGAACTTGAGACAGAAAGTGCTTCAATTCTGCCCTAAAAGACTGCCAAAGGAGGTAAAAAAGTGAAGAATATGAAAAATTCAAAGCCAGAGAGGATTATGAAGACCTCATCAGTGCTTCATTTAGATGCAATTTGATTTCCTTCAAAGTACTTTTTCATCAGCCTGCAAACCTCAGTTCAGGGAGCAGCTATTTCAGTGGTCCAATTCTAGCAGTCACCCAACCCAACCTGCGTCCCAGTGCAGCTGGCAGCTCTCCCTCACCAGTCATGCCAGCCCTTTGAAGTCACCAGCAGCCTGGAAACACACTGAAAAAGTCAGTATCAAGTTGGCTTCTGCTTTCATTGCCAGAAATCAGAAGGGCAAACAGATACCATTACCACTCCTCTCTGCTTGCAGAAAAGTCAAACCGATTTGCACTCAGGCCTTAATGACAGCAGGAGATACTCTGACTCTTTGCCCTAGAGAGATTCTTGAATTATCTTGAGAGTCTTGAAATTCAAATTATCATTCTGAGCTACAAAAAAAGCATGCTGATAAACCTCAAGAGTTTACAAAAAACACCAACAAACCCTTTCCTTTCATTCTGCAACAGATACCCTACAGCCTGTGACAACAGCAGCGCTTGCAGTGTGGACTGGAGAACAATTTTACTGCAAAAGGGTCTGAAAATGTACCAGAGACAGCTCTGTGATCAACCGCAGGAAGAAAAGACCACATCAAAATCAGGAAAGGAAAAGGATTGCTGCTCGGCATCATCTTTAGAGGATGTCTTTACACAGAGAAAGATGTCATGTAGAGATGGCTTAAGGCAGCTAAGGGAAATGAGGACTCTAAGCATACGCAGCTCCCAGAGCTTGAACTAGAAACACATCAGCACCATGTGTCTTCCAAGCCAGAACAGACTGCTGTGTCTGCCCTCCAAATGGGAAAACACTGTGTAGGTGGGAATAGCAGATGCCTATGGGAGAAAGAAAGGATGCTGTGATAAAAGGTTGGAGACCATCATCTGATGTGGAATTGCAAGCAACTTCCTCTCATTTTTCTCCTGCAGAGTCCAACCCACAGCAGATGCCATTAGTAAAATAATGCTATGCATTTCATTTTTGAGTACATTTACTTTAACGTATTTGAAGTTCTTTTTGTTTCTTAAAAAAAAAAAAAAACAGACAACACTTTGTGATCAACTACTCGAGACAAAACAATGAAGTGCCCAAACTTGAACAGCTGAGCAATTTGGTGAGACAATTTTTTTGTTGTCAGAGCTCAAGAAAGAAGAGTATAATCAATTTAATCATAGACTAATAATGAGACTGAAGAAGGAAAATGGTGGGGAAAACCACTGTTAGAAGGAAAACAATAGTCACAAGATAATGAATCAGGGGAGAATTCTGGACTCCTAGCTCTTTACTACACAGTTGTTAATGTTTTTCCAAGGATACAATTTTGCAGTTACAAACTATCTGTTAAGTAACTGAAGGAGTCTTCTGCTTTCAGAGGATTCCTCCCTCCCCCTCACCCCAAGGATGCCTATTTCGTGAGATCTTCAGAAATATAGGGATATTTTTGTGATGTTCCACAATTCACCAGAAAACTCCCAAGTCTTTATTTTAATCTGCCTTGCTTCTGTGCATCTAAAATCCTATGTTTCAACTGAAAGGCTGACAATACTGGGTATTTTCATACTATGTATCTCTGTAGTCGCTACAGCATAAAATTGCACTTTATTTTCTAATAGGGCAAATAGATCAAAAGAAGCAGATCAGAAGTATTTTTACAATGGTTACACAGGGGAGGAAGAAATTGTTGATGTCCAAAGTGTCTGCTTCCACTAGAAGTTGAAGGACGGCAGCAATAGGCGACTGAGAACAGCTTAAGTCTGATCTTAAGTATCCTCGAAATGTTCCTCATTGAGACAAGCTCTAACTTTCTGACTGCTGGGCTGAGTAAAACAAATGGATTTTTAAGTACTATATCATTTGTCCTTGCCATTAGGTGGAAAAGACTTTCAAATACCCAGAGCTTTTGAATGGTCCATGAAGTTCATCAGCATTGGACACAGAAGCCGACGAGGGGAATTATGAATGGACAATCCTGAGGTCTGGTATGCAGGAGAAAAACATTTATGTGCAACATCCACAGTGAGGAGATTTCACATATTTAGGCAACGCTGCCTAAAAGCAGTGCTGTTTTGAAACCATGTCTTTTATCTTCTACTAAGCATACAGATCTTGCATCACACGGCACCTAACACCGAAAGCTGGCACTTATACCTCCAAGCTAAATGCTGCTTTGCTGTACCACTTCTCTGTATAACACATCTTATATTTATAATATATCTTATAATATATTCTTATATCTTCACATAGATAGTAAATTTTGAAGTTCATCTCTGCCTTAAATCAAGAGACTATTAAACATGTTTGGTTGTCCTCTCAGTTCATATGCAATACCATCATTACACAGTAGAAGAAAGTGTAATTACAGATGACCCTTGTTTTTGAAGAGAACACAAGAAAACCACTGAGAATTGGAATATCTCATCATCTTTGAAGTTCAAATTATTTTGTAATTTTTGCTCTCTCAGGCACAGCATAGCACATTTATAAATACGTCAGGAAAAGGATAAAAAGAAGGGTCGTTATGATTCAGTGACTGAATTACAAGATAACTGAAAAGGCCAGTTGTATGGTTCATCACGTGAGCTGCTCAGTAATTAGACAGCCAAATGACTGAGGTGAAACAGAAAGAAAAAACAAATACCGCTGCCTCATCCACCTGCAGCTTTATCAGAGAGATGGTTTAGTGAAGAGCTCCTGAACCAGCCTCTGCTGTGTTGCCCCATGATGGGTGCACAGCTGTACGAGTACAAGGGTTCTTCTAGACAGAGGTCAGCAGCCCACCAGCAGCCAAGAGTGCACCTTGCAGGACAGAGCAAGTACTGGGAAATACGGGGGGAGGAGTGAAGGGAGACAAAGGCAGGGAAAATGCAATAAAGAACAAACGAGGCCAAGATCTGCCACGCATCACACATCCCACCCCACTGTCCTCTGTAGCACCTACTTGCCTCTTCTCTGGCAGGGGCACCCTCCAACACCCCATAGAGAGTGTGTGCAGACTGTGTGTGATCTCTGTTTCTCTTTTCCTTGCTCTCTGTAATCTCTTCACTTCCCACTGCTATTGGCCAACCTCCCTTCGAAACCAAGGTTTCTTTAACAACCCTCAGCAGCGCCTGCTGTGTCCTTTTCTTCTCAGATCTACAGGATCCTATGTGAGCATAGGGTCCTCCCTTCTCCATCATCTAATGATGCCTAACTATCCCTGAAGGGGTTTCTGCATGTATACACATCATCTTTGTGCCACCCCTTCCCTCCCCAGTCTTGCTTATGATCTCTTCTCTTCTTCTAGAAGGCATCTGTGCACCCCTTTCCATGCTTTATTCACACACAAACACACTGTGCACCAGACAGAGTCCATCCTCTTCACTGTGCTGCCCATGATGGGCTCTGTTCCCTGGGCCAGACCTGCACCAGTCAAATCCCCCAAAGGTAGACCTGTACAGGAACACTTGGTCATTTGCTCCACTTCTTCTGCCTCCCACCTATGGCATGAACCAGAGTAGGACTATTGTTACGGTGAAGGACATTACTTGCAACCTGAAGTAACTGCTGCCTTTGATCAACATACAGATGCAAATGTGTTCAAACTCTGCTATAAGATAGGTTACCAGTTCTCCCTGGGTTGAGGCTCAAATGTTTCCCAAAAGCGAAACATTTTTTGCCAGAGGTGCTAACAACATCCTCTGATATTATAGAACTGATCAGTGCAGTCTTCCAAGATAGCAGTTAAGACAGATAAATTAGGCCCTGAGATAAGGTGTCAGACTAGATGAGCAAGATCACTGATTAAATGATGAGAGAAAAGAATCAGAAAAGAAAGAGCTGATGCAGAGGAGGGCAGCGAGCAAAGAGGAAATCCTGTGGTGCTACCTCCATATTCCTAGGAAAACGCATTTTAACCCTCAGCTTTTCTAAATGATGCACTTAATAGGGTGGGCAATAATTCCAGAAGGTACAAATCTTACTAAAATCAGTTTAACAGGGAAGATGGGGGCACAAATACTAGAAATATACAAGTAATCTACAAAAATTATTGAGAACTAATTAAAATTTTACTTAAATTCAAAGTGCATCACTCCAATAAAGAGAAGGGCCTTGAACAAATCATGCTACAAGTCTTTGATAGAATCTACTTGAGATACTTCACTGAACTCCAAAACGTAAACTTAATATGAAAACAACATTAGCAAACACTGGGCTGAAACTCCAAAGCCTGGTCCCACACTGTGTAAGAAAACCTTTAGAGCCTCTGATTAATTCCTAATAGAAAAAGAATTAAATGATCGTAACGATGCTAAATCCTAGCACCCTCTAGTGTGCACCTCTGATACAAATGTTCTCCTCGAGTTCATTCCTCCACTCAGGTCACACAAAACCAGAGCTCCCCTACTCATTCTTTGCAGTGTCTTCCCACCTATTACTCACACGGAAGTAATTTCCATTTATATCACACACAATTGACGCAAGCTCACCTCAATTTAAAAAAGATCTTTTTGCAGAAGGCTTTGCATTTCTTGTTTTCTTTCTTTTTCTATTGTTTTGTGGTTGATACAATATTTCCAGGCAGCCAATTAGCAAAGAAAGTGTTTGCCAAAGAGAGTTCTAAAACTCCCCCAAAGTTAAAATTAAAATCTACATAATTACTCAGCTAAAGGTTTCAGATATGATTATTTATATCTTAAATTATTCTTACAAAAGTATATTCTACTAGGGAGCAACTTAATTAAAATATAAACAATAAACTACACTGGATAAAGAGTTTCAATTGGCTGTGCGTTGTAGAACACAACTTTTACCTGAACTGTTTTATTTTATGTATTTTGTTCCAGGTTTTTTTTAATCATGCAAATTAATTTACTAATTAACCAGGCTTGAAAGAAGAGTGTTTGCATTTTTACAGAGTGTCAGTAGGGTGAGTTTTTTTGAGACTAACACTCCATCAAAAAAAAAATCTTTTCAAGTCTTTTATTAAAGCAATCTTTTTTCCATTTATAATACAGCAATCACCACTTTGAGGTCAACATTTTCTAACACTTATGCAAAACAATCAGAGGTTAAAAGGGGATCATCTATACATAAGTAGAAGCTGTATGCTATAACCGAGAGGCAATGGCTGACAAAAGTTGGCTTCCGAAAGAAAAATATATTTTGTTATTTTTTTTTTAATGAAAGAATAAGACATTCAATGGAGTCATAGAATTTCCTATTAGTGAGTTTGCTCCTGCATGAAAACATACAAAAAAGGAACTTACAAAAGTATCTATAAAAGAAAGAGATGAGCATTCGTTGGATGAGTGCATGGAAAATTACTACAGGAGGGCTAACAGGCACCACGTGTCGATGCGGAAACAAAAGAAACGTAGCAGGATTGAGTGAAGGAGGAAATGCCTCTCCCTAAATATGAGCCACCCTCCTCAGCAGCAGAGTGGTGATGGCAAGAGCAAAGTCCTCACAGGTGGCAGCACCCATGTGTCGCCAGGACCCCTGTATCACCCTGAACACAGGTAACCCAGCCTGCAAGGAACCCTGGCCTCACAGGACCCTGTACCTGCAAAAATGTTGCTGCATCAGCTGTGAGGCCTTAGATGGAGGTTTGGAGCAGGCAGCCCAACACCCTACGACGTGGTTCAAGATAGAGCAAACAGGCTATCACGTGACTGAGTGCAGCATCACAGGGCAGGGCCCTGCTGGGAACTCCTCTCCTGTTCTCTGGCGCTTTGGTAAGCTTTTTTTGACTGTTTGCTCTTTGTATAAATAAATGCCTAACACAAAAAACAGCAAGGCTTGGAATGAAATCCTCTCTGTGCTATTATTCCTCTACTCATCCCCTGCTTTAGATGCAAGACTTTGTTAGGGGTGAAAATTTCTTATAAGCACTGATGACAGTTTAAAACATGCTTATTGCCATCTCAGCTAAGCACGGTGCTGAAATAGGCGATGCAGACTAAACCAATCTCAGTTTCCACAACAGCTCTTATAATCCCTGCACAGTCTGCTTCCAAACCACCCTTCTGAATGGCCCCGTGCCATTAAACATTCGTCTGCTTCTCACCTGAAGCTGCCATTCTCCAGTATGTCACATTTAAACTTTTTAGGAACAAGAATAACTCACAAATAAAAGTAAAATATAGGTAAATATTAATTATAATAAGGGAAGAGGCTCTTGATAAAGAAAGAGCTGTAATATACCAAACAGGATTTCTTAAAATAAATAATGAGTCAGGAGAAACCAAATATGTTCAGTTAGCAGTTATTCTATACAGACTGCTCTAAAATTTTCCATATGGAATAAACAGATGTTAGCATGTACTAGTCAACAACAGATATCCCTTGCATGACATCTTGCACACTATTCCACTGTATTTTATTTTTATCTGATAAAAATAGTGCTTGCTAATATAATACGAAGGAGGAGGGTCTATAAGTACAAAGAACCAGCTCTGGGTGCTTTTAGAACTGTTTAGAGCATCCTATATGGTCTTCAGTATTTCATATTTTCTGTGCTTACACGCCTTTTCAGTCTTAAGAGAGTCATTTTTCCCTCCCATCTTTCTTGGTAAGCACAGAAGAGACTGGTTACTTCTACATGCCAGCTCACAAGCCTCTGTAACACTCAAAGCTCCCACTTGAAAGTGCTCTATCTAATTTAATCCCGTATGTGAATCATTTCTTGCTGTATACAATAAAACTGCAAAAGAATACCCTGTGCTAAGTGTCAGATGCCTTTGCAATAAACCAATGATAAAATCAGATAGGAAGTCTGAATGACAGCTGCTCTTGCCATCTCTAACGAACAGAAGACTAAAGTAGAAGCTAAATCAAAATATAATCAATATCCTCCATCAACACCAACTCCTGGGCTGCCCTAAGCTCAGCAGAGGAAAGAAAATATCAGGTTTCTTTATTTTTGAAAAAAAAAAAAAAAAAAGATGAGATTTCACTGTTGACCAGCAGCTTCATGTTCTCCTGGGAAAACATGAACACGAGCTTTAATTATTTTACTATACTATCATCCATTTCTGCATTTTTGCAGTCTTAATCACTGTCACAATACTAAATGAAGGAAGATCTGATACAAGGATTAGTATCAGATATTCTGCTTGCCCTGGTGGGTCCCTTTCCTTTGTTGGTCCATACAGAACTAACCTAATACACCATGGGGAGCTCCCCAGGAATTTCAGGCCTGCAACTTCCCAAAATATGTATAATGTCAAAGCACCACTTCAAAGAGAGGTAATTCATCAACAGCAGCTGAAATGGTTACAGTCAGATCCACGTTGTGCCTAAAATACTCCAGCCTTCACATAAGGGGAGAGCAGACAGTACATAAAGACATAATATTTCTTTTTCTTGGGGGACTGCAGCTGTATTAGCTCTACCAGTAGCATCCCACAGACACTGCAGGACAGCGTCTCCAAAGTCCCTGACTTACCTGAGTGCAGGTTTTCAGCTTAGACAAAACACTATGTCAGTAAATGACCCTGGGTCTCAAATGGTAGAATACATTAAAGCAGAAGCTGCAGCATACATTATTTGTTACCCCATAGCGAGCTGCAATAAAACCTGTTTCATTGTACTGATACAATAAAAAGGACTTTGTGGCAGTAATTGGAAAGAGTATTTAAAAGTCTGTTTGACTGTCATGCATTGTGGGAGAAACAATTAGCAATGTGGTTTTATAATGCGCTGGAAACTGTTTTGAGTGAACCTCAAAAGAAAAGAAATCCTTTTAAGTTTCAAAATATTTGGATCCCCAGGTGAGTTCATACCAAATTCTTCTCTTTTGCAACAGCCTAATCTCTTTTTTTAATAGAGTGGATTCTGTCTTCCTTCCCACCCTTATTCTAACAGACCTCCAATTCCTACTAATTAACAATATAATTCTGAAAACTTTTGTTCTCTTTTTGTGATTGTGATTCTTCCCTGGCTCACATTTTTTAAGGAACAATCTTATTTTGTTTATTTCTATTAGTACTATGAGGTTTGGTCACTAGTAGCTTTCTTTCTTGTCGGACATGACTGTCTACAGGCTGTAAGAAGTTCTACTTATGACTCATTACATTAGTAATTCACAATATCTTTCAATCAATATAATATTTATTGAACAGGTAATGCAGACCCTATAAATAAAACCGCATGCATTATTTTGCTCTAGTTGTTTAATACTGCCATTTGATCTTAACAAATACATTTATAGAACTTAAAAAGAAAATCTGAAACATTTCCAGTAATTAGTACCATAATACAAAAACCTCTTTCATTATATTGTTAGTTCCCCTAATTACATTTTTTTTATTTTGCTAAAATCTTCTGTTCTTCACAATCTCTAAATGAACCCGTGCCATACCCCTCTCTCCAGGCACCAATGCTGCTCCACTACGTTCCTGCCTGCCACTCTTCCCGAAGATTTTCTCTAATCACTTCTGAGGTTTGGGGGAAGTGAGAAAATGGCAATGTATCCTTTTTTATTACAAAATATTCAGACCCCTAGACCTAAATACTCATCCCAGCCTCTTATTTCAAATCCACATATTTATCCTTGCAAATTATGTAAACACACACTCACACACACATTCATTTTACCAGGAGGGAAATCAGGGAAAAACTTGATTGCTGTTGAGAAGCACAGCAGCAGCAGTGTCCACAATTAGGAACTCAATATGGGCACCCTTTGCCTGGCTTGAAAGAAACTGATTGAGCTACAGCAGCATGAAATTATGCACTAAGAAGCCACAGCAGGGTGAAAAGAACTAGGGAGATCTTACAAGCAAGAACACTCTTCCTCAGCACTTGCTGAAACCAGTGTTCAAGGAAGCTGGACTGAAGGACATGGCTTGCACTTGTGTGCGCAACACATGCATGGACACAAACGACAGCACACTTCAGGAGTGCACGAAAATAACCTTTTAACCTTTTGCTATTTACACAACTTACATAAGAGGTTAACAGTAATAGGTAGCTACTTAACACTCAAATGCATCTTTTTCTGAACAGCTTAACTGACATGGCCGTGTTATTCCCAGAGTCTAAATTCCTGGAAGCCAGGAGGTTGTCACAAATCAAGAATTTACATTTTTAAGCCAACATAATTAGGTTCATCCAAGATGAAGATTTTGATTAATCTTATTCAGTGCTCTATTTAGAGTAAGTGCATTATGTTTCTATAGCCTCATCACGGGATTGATTTGTTCATTTTTTCTAGGAGGCAAATAAGATTTTCGTAAGTTACAGATTTGTTCTGGCTTAAAGATTGAAAACAAAGGGCCAGACCTAGGAACAGTGCTATGTCCCTGCTCCCTCCACCCAACAACCCAAGATACACACTGGAAAGTAACAATTCTGAGGTTTCTAATTCCACATCAAATCATGCTAAAATAGGTCAATGTACTCAACTTTTTAGACTGACAAGTCACATACACTACTGTCATGCCATCTCACTTACTTCTGATCGTTTAGCATTTTAAAAGCATGTGGGGTTTTTTTTGTTTAAAATGTTAAGTACAAGGGTGTAATTACCTCTGATGAAAACATTTTATTTTGGGCAAACCAGAATTATTCATTTGGACTGATCTTTTTCTTTCCAAAAACCAGAAAAAATGTTTTGTTCCATACGAACTGGTTCTTTATCTGACTGTTTCAGGCTCCAGAACAAGAATTCCTCCCTCATTTTCTAAACCATGCATGTTGAACCTGAAATAAAACTGTGAACAACTGTTTCTAGATGAGGTTTGGTATTTTAAAAAATCTACTAATAAGTACTATTTCAGGAAGAATAAGAAAACAGAAGCAATATGCTATGGCCCTGTTTTCCCCTTTAACAGTTAAAAGCACTGCCTTTGTAAGGCTCTGAGTTTCCTTTTCCATCAGTATTTATTTCACTGAGCTTCAGAGATTTTCATACCTGCCACTTGGGATGTCCAGAGTTTACTGCCTGCTTTAAGATGGGAGTTTTGGGTTGGATAAGGAGTAGTATAATCCAGGAAGAAAAGCAAAACAAAACAGAGCAATGAAGCAGTTGTCCTCCCCAACAGGTAACAGCTTTCTGACAAATAAGGTGTCATCCCATGCTCATACAGTTCATGTTGAGATTCATTTACCTGACAAATTACTCCCCCAAACTTCTAGCTTCATTATTTCCTTAGATAATTATGCCTGCATTTTTTTCTTCTGGAGTAATTTGTGATGGTAGCGAACACCTGGCATCATGTTATACACAAGTTTCTTACCAATTAATATGAAGAAACAAATGTCATTTTAGGAATATATTGTTTTGCAAAAAGGTTTTGTCCTAGGTAGGCTACAAAGAGAAATGTAAACACACACACGTACACTTATTCATGCACTCAGATACAGTCTGGTGTATGCAAGATCAGTTCCACAAAAGAACACGTGCAACCTTTTCACCCCACTATGATTACAATAAACCTAGTATGATCTGTTTAGGAAAAACAACAGGAAAACATTCATCAGTGAGACTCACTTTCAATAAAGCCAACAGATACGAAGCTCCGTACTACCTTTACCTGAGGACATCCCACACCTACATGACCTACATGTGTGGCTCTGGAAGTATATATTGACTTTTCAATACATGTGCTTTTTTGTAAGTTTCAATCAGTCCTCTAGCAGACCTCTTATGCCACTCCTGGTTCCTCAGCTGAGGATAGAAAAACTTCAAATCATATTATCATAGAATAGTTTGGGTTGGAAGCAACATTAAAGATCATCCGGTTGCAAGCCGCCTGCCATGGGCACAGTCACCTCTCACTGGATAAGGTTGCTCAGAGCCTCATCCAACCCAGCCTTGAACACCTCCAGGGATGAGGCATCCACAACTTCTCTGGGCAAAAATATATATGAAGGTGTTTATTGTATGTAGAGATGATTATGTTACAGAACTAACTGTACATGCACTGATGAGTATCTGAGTCAAGAATATTGTCACTGTGGATACTCTTCACGTCTGAGTGAAGATGTCCAAACTGACCGACCCAAAGGAGGAAAGGTAACAGAGGTGTCTTAAATCCTTCAGATTTTCAAATCACAGATCACAGAATAGTTTGGGTTGGAAGGGACCTTAAAGATCATCTAGTTCCAACCATGGACAAGGACACCTCCCACCAGACCAGGCTGCTCATCTTCTGTTGAGATTTGTTTCTCACGTTCACCTAACATTTGTGCCCTGCACCGGGCTCAGACTAGGTGGATTGAGCAAGCAGATAGGTCCAATTTCTCTAGACAGTCCACAACTGCAATGACCACCATCCTTGCCTCTTGGAATAGCATTTTATCAATGGCCTCACTTGCCCCCGATATTTTACTAAACTGATTATGACTGCTCCTTTTCATTTGCTTTTTTGTTTTGCAAGAGGGTGTTTGTTTGTTTTATTTCATTGTTCAAACTATTAAAAATTGATTCATGCCACTAGTTATGTATTTCTACTGCCATTTCACAAGATAAAAATGGAGACTATACACCATCTTCTACTCCGTCAAAAACTGGTACATTCCTGTATCTCACAAGAGAAGATGAAAATAATTCCACACAATCAAGGAAACAGGTGTTTCCTTGGGGGTCTTAACTATTCCTTATTGGTTATGCTGTTGTTCTGCAACCCCTTCCCAGACCTCACAAATATCCCATGCCCTGCGTTTGCCTGGCAGTGGGACTGCACGGACTCCTGAGTTGATGCTTTTCAAGGGGCAGGTTAAAAATTTAGATGACACAAGAGCAGAGAGCTTTGCATGGGATGTGAAAATCTCCCTTATGTAGACAATCAGTCCTTATTGCCCTTTCAGGTGTCTGTCTCAGCTATAACGTGCCATGCCATGCATGATGCAGACTACCTCCCTTGTTCTGATATATCCACACTGTACTGCAGTCTTCCCTGGTAAACTTATGGACCAGCCTAGGCTTTACTGACTGCTGCAGCACTACAGGACACTGTAAGAGTCCTCTTCTCCAGGGCAGGGAGTATTTATGAAGATGAGTTCAACAACTTGTTTTTGTGGCAGAGGAATTAATATTGTCTGGAGCTTTGTATTCCAGGATAACTTTGTACAACTGAACAGTTGCAGAAGAGAGAAATGTAATAAAACCAAGCTCAAATTAACACTAGAAGGAATAATGCTAAGGTTGAACAGTTCCTTAGCCATCATATCTATGTCTGAAGTCTTAATGTTTGTAGGAAATGCTTTGTTGCAAATCTCATATCATATACCAGACATGCCAGTGCAGGAGGTCGCCTTTCAGTCCCATTGACATCTGTTGAATATGCCCATCTAACAGTACCTGAGTTCTTGCTGTGTTCTGCACAGTCTGTAGGGCAGACTGCAGACTAATTCCTTACACAACCTGAGCATTGGAGTCAGTTTCCACATCACAGCTTGTGATTGATACAGCAGTGGCATCAAAACAATTGTACTGCCTCACCATAACGTCAATTTGACCTAGGAGGAAGAAAAGAATCTATACAGATGGAATGTGCATTTTAAAAATTATATCATTTCAAGCCTGAGAATAATAAATGGACCATTTTAAAAAATCTTTAGCTTACCTCTCCTCTAACTCAACCTTTGCAGTGATGGGCACTACACATAAAAGCCTGCAAATAACAGTAACCAACTGAACGAGACTGATGAAACCGCAGAGAGATTTTAAGTGAACTTGATGGCTGTTCATCCAACATCTTGCTCCCGACAGACTCAGTCAGATACTGTCAGAGCTCCTAAACATGTCCAGACCTGAAGTTACAAAGTTTATTCTCCATTTTCAACATCCCAAAATATAGCTTGTGACTCTGTCAAGCTAGGGCTGTCAGCTTTTAAATATAAAAGGGAATTAATACCCTGTTGTCCACTGGTTAGTTACTGCTTTTCTGCTACAAATCCATCTATAAATTAAATGCCATGAAACTGTTGATTATAATTTTTTTTTCATTCAACTTCTCTGGATTTGTTATTTGCAGCTAATTTTATTTCCCCCACTATTGTCTGAAAGGATGGGAAGCAATTACATATACATTCACTAAAACAACGTCTCCTCTGGCATTAAAAGGAAAGGCACTCATACAGAGCTTTGGAAGTTTGCATTTTGTTTTACCATGAGAAAATAATTTTTACAATCACATATTGAAATGCAATGGGTACTGGGAGGGAGGGCTTTCACTGCCTGTGGTTACCTCATTACAAGGCTGAAATTGCAACTATTTGTAATGCTGTGTTTGTACAACATAAGGCACCAGCGTCAGCATTGTTCAACACATTGTTCAACAGATTTATTACCCAGAAAGCTTTAATACCGGTAAATGTTTAATTTATAGCTTCATTTAAAATTATTAATCTAATAGCAAGCCAGATGGATGGAAATTAGTTTTCATTTTATCACGTGGGACTTCTATGCCATGTCCAAAACGTTGCTTTCCTCAGCTAGGAATATGCAGCTACTTTGGTCAATGCACATTCTCTTCAATGGTACAAAACCTATTCTTAAAATTTGTGGTGTCCCCAGACCTTTCAAGGTAGTTTATTAATATCAATTGATGAAATCTCATGAAGCTTCTGCTGGGCAGTTAAGTGTAAAGAGAAGACTAAACCAAGGTGAAAGAGTCAAGAGTTCACAAACGGAAGAAAGAAATGCAAATATGTTCATCTTTCCTCTGTTTCTGTTCTTATAAGACAAATGAACATACAGAGAAGGACAACATAAAACCAAACAGAAACACAGAGCTTAAATGATTTTGTCCATGTTCTCATAATCAACTTTTTCTGTGACCATGAAGAAGCATCAAGGGTCACACTCGACACAGCTACCATTGAACATCAAAGGCAGTCTCTCAAAAGCCTAGTGTGCATCAGACAAATAATTGATGTTAAAAGCAAGGACTCACACATTTTACTGGAGTAAAGGGCATTCAGCTGAGTACCTGTGGCAACTTCATATTGCAAAATGGAATGATGTTTATTATTTTCCCCTATCTTTTCCTTTCAGTCTTTCAGCAAACTCCATAAAAAATCAAATTTTGCAATTAGGCTAAAAACTAACATAAAAAAGTAAGTTTCCATAATGAAAACACCCACACATATATTGCATCGTAAGACAATGCCCTGTCACAGTGAAATACTATAGAAGTTCCCATGCTTGTTGAGCATCTGCAGGAAAAGCAGAGTATTTAACCACCAGAGTTTTCCCCAGTCCACAAACTTCAACCTTACACGACCTAAAATGACTGACACTTGAAGTTTTCCAGATTTCTATACCTTTCACCCCCATCTGTATGTTTTGCTTACTTTTCAGTAGGAAACCATAGAACTTCATTGACAAGAGTCTCCTGGGAACAGGACAGTTCTTCAGAGGGCAGTCATAAAAGAGACAATTATTCAGTTATCAGCATCAAAAACAGGAATTATAAAAACACACATTGATGCTTGCAGAACAGTATCTTATGAGCAGCTTTGAAGACCTGTCAGGGAAAGAAACAAACCCACCGAAAGCCATGAAAACCACTTGTAGGAAAGAGTTCACAAATCCTTGTTGTCAAATCTGTGAAGTCTGCCAAAAGCTCTAATAGAATTAGCAAAGGTTTCTTTGGCATGGGAAGGCAATATAACAGTTACTGTGCTGGACTGAGATGAAACAGCTGAGAGCTGATTTTTTGACTCTGCCACTGGCCAAGAGAATGGCCTTGAGAAAATTGCTACACTCCCCTCTATTTCTCCTGGAAGAGAGGGAACGAAGCTAATAATGACAGTCTGAAAAACAGGTCTGCATCTGCCCATGAATTCCTGTAACTTCTGAACAGCATTTAACCTCACATCCTTCTGGAGCAGAGACGTATCACACCAAGGAGAAAAGCTTTGTTTGGAAACCTAGAACACGGTCATTGTGAGGCTGCTGACATCAAACAGTTCTTCCAAAAGAAGAGCTAATCAAGGGGAAGTATTGGTCATTATATAGCCATACACAGATAGTTTGGCACACACACCACGATCACACTTGTGATCTCTTTTTTTAATCCACACACTTCCCACCTAAAACCTGGCTGAGCATTTTGCATGCCAAGCTGAAACCAGTGCTAAAACCAAAGCTGACACAACCAGACAACTGCCTGCACCCTAGACAGCTCATTTATAGCTAGCTGAGCTGAACCCACATTACACTTGCATCAGCATCACAAATCCAGATTTGAAATGCCATCAGAAGACTGCACAATGTAACAATTGCATTTCGGGTACTGCTTTCTCCCCTATATCTGAGCAAAGAGGTTCACAATTTTTCACAAGACTTTGGATGCAAAAAAAAAAGCCCAAGTGGCCCTTTTTACACTGTCCAGTGCTGAGCCTGATGCTGAAATGCAGAAACAGCAATAAGGAGGCTCATGGCCCGAAAAATAATGTGCCTTTTAGCTTCACTGCTGCTGTAGATATACTCCCAAGCAATGTCCCTTATTAATGGAGAAGCCAATTATTATGTCCTTATGCGAAGTGAAGCCATTCCAGGACTTTACTGAACGACCAGTCCCCTTTAAAACTGTGCTTGCTCTACAAAAAGCTAAGAAGACATATAGGTTTGTTCATTTGGAAAGGGACAAAGACTCTACACAGTCCCTGGACTGGATACATCTTGAAAAGAATTCTACAGAAACAGAAGAAAGCACTTAACTCCATTTAATTACTACAGCATATAATCTTACCTCTGTACCTCATCTTTACTACAGTGCAACACTTAGAAACAGCCCAACTGAGTAAATCTTTTCTCCATTACTTAGAGAGAGGAAAATGGGAAGTTATTCTTTTCCATACAGCCAGTCCTACTTAAGGTATCTAAAAGAACTTTATAGTTAAATGAGTTAAATACAGGCAGAAAAGCAGTTACAAACATTTCAAACACAGCTGGGAGCAGTAAGGTCTCAATCCTGAAATATGTTTATCTGCAAAATATGAGAAGGTTTATCAACCACTTTTGGCATCATTGTTCTTTTCAAGAGTTTGCTGAAGGGAGCATGAGGAAACAGATTTAGAAAAAATCCTCATTTCTTAATTCTAGGCATCTGGTATAGAATGGCAATTAGAACAAAATACCTACATGCCTTATTACTGTACGGGGATGCACTTGAATAAAATGAAATTATTGCATTTTTTTCAGAAGATAAATTTGTTCTTTATCACTTCTTATTAATTTGGCCAAATATTATTCCCATTTTAAAGCTGAATTCAAAATATTTCTATTTTTCTTATAAAATCTTCAAATGAACATCTGTTTTCCTCAAAGTCTGTCAATAGCAACACTAGGAGTCTCCGGCTACACTCCCTTTGTTCTCCTTTTTTCTTCATAAGGGTATTGCTACCCTAATTAGCTGACACACATCATCCAGTTTTACAACAATTACATACCTCAAATTGTCAACAACTGAAAAGCCGATAACAACAGAGAATTAAACAACACAGACCACTGTGAAAAGGCGAGTAATGACAAATCGAGGATTAAAGTAAGAATGCCCTATAGTTTACTCAAGGCAGAAGGCTGAACTGTACAATAAGGAATATTTATTTGTGTAACATGACACCCGAGGTGCATGCTGGGAACCTCTCCTTTCTCAGAACAATATTTTAAACCAATATAACACAAAGTTAAGGGAAATCTATGACTAATTCTGGGCAATCTGCTTTCTTCTTATAAATCAATAAAATATTGGTCATGTAATCAATGATCAAATGGGGGCACTATATTCTCAAAGTTTTGTTAATTATCTTAAATGGAGTTAATAATTTGCAGCTCCATTCATCAAAAAAGTTGGCATTTCAAAATCTTCCTACAGAAGGCAAAATCCCCAAAGCCAAACCTTTCTTTTATCCACCAGCCTCTCGAGTAACTCATACGCTTTTCAAAGTTGTAGCTGAGCACAGACAGGAGCACGTGACTTGATCTTCACAAATCACATCAGCAAGGCTTATTTCAAAATATAGGCAAACTCATGGAATCCTGACCGCTGAACATGCCCTTATTCAATATTTGGCAGAAAACTTCTGCTGAAACCCATTTTACTTCTGCATCATTAACTCGTGCCAGGACTACTCTTCATTTTGCAAATCCACTTATACCCAAAATCCAAACAACCTTGTTCCTGCAGGATGAAACCTCCTTTAATATTTCTATTTCATTAGTGTCTAAAAAAAACTGACTGAGGTTCTTTAACTAGGTGTTATGCCACCAGGACGAGACAGCTAAGATCATATATCCGGATGTTTTTAACATACCCTTTCTTGCCCATAAGAAAGAACTTTACATCTGGGGTCATGAACTAGCATTTGCTGCTACAAGAGCCTGTGGAGGCAAAAATTTCCAATTGGTGCAAATTAATAGAAAACACATTAAAGACGCTAGAGGATACATCCCTGCCTATTCTCTTTAATATTCCTAATCCAACAGATGTGGATACTGGGGAGATGATGAGCAGTAGAAGGTGACCTGGCTTGCCTTCTGTCCCTAACCAGCATCTCCTGCTGCCACCGTCAGAGGCAGAATGCTGGGAATCTTGGTCTGACCCAGAAAAGAATTTATTATTGCTATTTTTCTGAAAACTCATTGTTGACCTCAGACATTTATTTTGCCTTAATTTTTTTCACTATCTGCAGCTGTTCTCCTTAGTTATAGAAAAACTTCCCCTTCTAATCTCCAAAATACGTTCTTTCCTGATTACAAATACTTCAGATTTATTTTGCTGTTCTATCCTATCTTGATGAGCTATCTTGCCTCTTCTATATGAAGTACACGTTTGCTGCTAATGTAATAGTCTACTGAGCATATACTGCTGTGACAAACTGTGTGCAGGACTGCAGATAAAAGAAAACGAAAGTAAGAACAACTTAGGGTTAGGGCTACTTCACTGCATGTGAAGTAAACACCATTGCACCTCAACTAATCTTATACCTTAGGCAAAAGCTGGAAAAAAAAAATCTGCCTATATGCTAACAGCTCATATTTTAGCTGTACTTTTTTGCATGTTCTAGAATATCAGGGATTAACACATTTCTAAACATACTGCAGCAGTCACATTGCAAAGAGCAAGCATTAAGCCAAGTATGATTCCATGGGTTTAAAAGCAGCAGAAATATGAAGTATTAGGTAGTTAAGATCAGAACTGAAGCTGAAGTGTGCAAGTCAACAGTTAACGCAAGGAGTAGCCTAGCGCTTAGCTACTCAAGAGATGAATACTCTGAAAACACATGGGTTTGTATTCATACTTACAACAGACCCAGACACACACACAAGATCAAGAATCATAGAATCTTCAGGTTGGAAAAGACCTGTGAGACCATCGAGTCCAACCGCACCCATCATCCGTGAATCCATGTCCCTTAAAAAATCATCTATCCTTTTTTTAAAAACCTCCAGGGATGGTGACTCAATCACCTCCCTGGGCAGCTGTTCCAGTGCCTGACCACCCTCTCAGTAAAGAGATTCTTCCTAATATCCAGTCTGAATCTCCCCTGGCACAATTTATGGCCATTTCCCCTTGTCCTATCACCTGTCACTTGAGAGAAGAGATCAACACCCACTCTCCCACAGCCCCCTTTCAGGCAGCCATAGACAGCAATGAGTTATCCTCTCAGTCTCCTCCAAACTAAACAACCCCAGTTGCCTCAGCCATTCCTCCTAGGACTTGTTCTTCAGCCCCTTCACCAGCCTCATCGACCTTTTCTGAACATGCTCCAACACCTCAATGTCCTTCCTATACTGAGGGGGCCAGAACTGCACACAGTACTCGAGGTGTGGCCTCACCAATGCCAAGTACAGGGGGATGATAATCTCCCTGGTCGTGCTGGCCACGCTGTTTTTGATGCACACCAAGATGCCATTGGCCTTCTTGGCCACCAGTGCACACTGCTGGCTCGTATTCAGCCGGCTGTCAACCAACACCCCCAAGTCCTCCTACAGGCAGCTTTCTAGCCATTCTTCCCTCATCCTGTAACACTGCATGGGGTTGTTGTGCCCCAAGTGCAGGACTCGGCATTTGGTCTTGTTAAACCCCATCCCATTGGTCTCAGCCCATTGATCCAGCCTGTCCAGATCCCTCTGCAGAGCCTCCCTTCCTTCAAGCAGATCGACACTGCCACCCAGCTTGGTGTCATCTGCAAACTTGCTAAGGGTGCACTCGATCCCTTCATCCAGGTCGTTAATAAAGCTATCGAACAAGACTGGACCCAGCACTGAACCCTGGGGAACACCACATGTGACCGGCCTCCAACTGGATTGAACTCCATTTACCACCACCCTCTGGGCCCAGCCATCCAGCCAGTTTTTCACCCAGGAACCAGATAACAATGACAGAAAGTTATGGCATCATCATATATTCTACTTTACAATTTAGTAAGATCTGGTGAATTCCTAGGAAGAGGCTACAGTAAATTTCTGAATTCAAGCTTGAAGATCTACTCAAAGCAAAGAGACTAGTTCTATATCCTCAGCTACAAGAGACGTTTGTCTGATAAATACAGTCCCTCACAGAATGCACCCATGTCCTTGTGTGATGACTTAAGAACTCACTCTGTTAAATTAGAGTCAATTTAAATAAAGGAACAAAGACTACAGAATAATTACCAAGAATGTATGTCCATGGTAGCAAGACATAGGTGCGTTTACCTATTTCCATCACAAGAATCTAAAGTCTGCATGGTTAGGGCTTTTTAAAATATATTTTTTAATATAGTTCAATAAGTAAATATAAAGACGAATACACAATACTTAAATACATTATATCCTGTAGAATGAGTAACATGTGCAGTATGTATATTTAATATGAAAATACTGCATTTAAGAATATAATACTTTAAACAGTATTTTTCATATTCCTTCATCAATCACATGCAAAAATCGTGTCCAAATATCTGTAAGAGAATATGAAAGATGATATCCAAATGCATTAAGCACATTTCTACTTACAATAAACAATTCTGAAAACATTCAGATTTATTATTCAATGTTGCCAGAGAGCATTTTTACAAAAATAAACTGGAAAGTCACATTTCTCAGTATGAAACTACTGAACTGGAAGCATTAAGGATGGATTAGAACTGTAACTGATGAATAATTTTGTACCTTATCATTACAAAGTGGTCAAAAAAATTGGGAAAAAAAAGGTATATGACAGGCGTTCATTTACACAATAAGAAATCTTTACTTCTTTACAACTTTACAACTTAACGAAGCCTCCCCAAGTACTGGTATACTCAGGCCACTTAGAGCACAAAGTTTAAAACAGCACAAGTAAATTGCGTTTCTTGTAGAGCTTTGTAGGTTCAAAAACACTTAAAAAAAGGTGATGATCCCTATTTGACAGATGGGAATACAATAAAGAGAAGCAAGACAAAGTAATTTCCTGAAGTTACACCTTCTGTCACAGCGTGGAACAGAAAGCACTGATTTCTGTATCAGTGACCAACCGGAAAACTCTTCTCATAGGTACCGTCTCTTTTTAAATAGAGGTGAAAAGACCAACCATTGCTTATGCTTGTTCAGAAAAAAAATGTGTGCTCTTCAATACATTTTAAAGAGGAGGTCAGTATCATTAAGCTTATTCTTATAACATGGAAACAAAGGCACACAGCACAGTAACGGCTTGCAAAGGCCCAAGGTCAGTTAGCAGGCAAGCGACAGATTTGGGAACTGAAACCAAGACCGCTCAGTCTGGTCCTATGACTACCATCTAAGCCAGGAAACATTTCAGCAATGTATGCTCTTGGTAAGTAAAACTCCAGATCAGTTATGTGTACTGGCTTCAAGATTGGGGTTTTTTTTCTAAAGTATTGATTTTATTTTTCAAGTCTTTGTCATTAAGGAAAACTAGTATTTCTCCCCCCCTCAAAAAAATATAAGAAAGCGGGATTTCCACGTAACAAGATAGAGAATTCACAACAAAGTTTCAAACTGCAAATGAAGATAAGTTTTAATTATTTGAAACCCACTTACTACTGTTGTATTATTTATTACAGTGTAATATGTTATTAGTCTTCATTGCACATATCTAATTTCCAGTGTAATGCCAACCTTCTCATAAATGGGAAATATCATTCCCTTGATTACCAGTTTTAAAATACATATTTTTTAGCTTAACTGATGTCTACTCATCAATAACTCATTCAAATGTACTGAATAACCTTGCTCTTCTATACTTCCACTTAGGTATAACTGGCGGATAATACAGAAAGAAAGATCAATGATGGGCAAAAGTGAACTGTTCCATACTAAAAGTTGCCAATGTCTTTAATCACCAACGCCATGAAAAACAATGTGACTAAGAAAATCTTTAATCATTATTAGTAAACTTGATGAGTAGAGAAAAAATTGTAACAGGCAGAACTTGAATGATGGTAACTATCAGTCATCAACGTTTCAAACTGAAAGGCATTTTCCATGTATTATATATTACATCAAATTAAATACGTGTCAGCCTGTTAAATAAAGGACATTGATTCATTGATAGAAGCCCCAAAGACAAATAGTGCATACGAATAAATCCATCAGTATTTACAGAGTTATTTAAAAAGGAGCCACTGTATTTAATAAAAGTTTGAAGTTGTCTTTGGTTGGTTAATGCATTCTGTTCCAAGTTCAAATCAGGTGACAGCTTAAGAAAGTTGATCTGAATTCACTTCTGTGCTACACCACTTTCCATCCAGTAGTTTGCATGCAGTGATATCCTTTTGTATTTCTGCCCACTTCGCTTCATCACCTCACAATTAGATAAGCTGCTCACATACTTCATGCTTTCTTCATTCAATTTCTTGGTATATTTAAAAAAGAAATTACTTTCCTAGAGCTCAGCAATTATGTCAGCTTGCAGGTCAGGTCAACACAGAAAGCCATGATACTTCCATGTTAGGTAAGAGAACTTGAAGAACACAAAGCGGTAAGAACTTTTAAACGCCAGGAAAAATTAGTACTAAGAAAAATTTAAATGATAGAATTATAGTTAGCAAGATGATGAGTAAAAGGAGACGTAATGAAAATACACTGAGCAATAACTGACCTAGAGGAAAGAGCCATTAAGCTTATTTTGTTTGCCTTGTAGCACAGTAAAACAAAGAATATCTTTCTCACATGACATTTAGCAGACCAAAATTTTATTACAGAAATTGAGACCAAGAAGTGAGCAAGCTTTAAAAACAACTGACACTAAAATGGACTTAAAATATATGTAGAATTAAGAAAACTAATTATAATAAATATCTTGGAAATTATCGCAAATCTTACGTTATGCAACCTCTCTCAAAAAGTTATCACAATTTGAGCACGTGGGCTTGCCTACTCCAGAGCTGTCATGGTTTCCTTCAGCCCTTGTGGTGCTGGGCATTAACAGAGCTTGACTTCATCTTATTCATCTCCGAAATCTGGTGGCCAGGTCACTGCTACAGTGCAATGATGTCAGAGTCAAAAGTGTTGATTCACCCACCCCAGGTCATGAGGCCATTGGAAAGGGATCATAATGATCCATTGCTTTGGTCTTAGCAATTCTTGTATGCTCTCTAGGGAATACAAGGATGACTGCAGATGTATGACCAGCCTGTGACATAGAACATCTACCAGGAGGTAATTAAGTTTGGTTAATAACAACTTATTTGCAGCAGCCTAGTAAGCGTTTGCCTAAAACCAGCACACTGCTGAAAAGCAATGACCTTGGTTTGCTCTTTGTTACGGAAAAGACACTGTCACTACCACGTCACTGCTGGGAATTTGTTTTCCGATGGAACCAAGACCACCAGAAAGGAAGCCTGGGAGCAGGTATAAAAAGGAAAGAGTTAAGGGAAGGACTTTTATGGCCTCTAATTTGACCTCCTCTTTTAGGAATGAAAACTTGTCTGATACAGCAAAAGGTATGGAGTCTGTCTCAGATCTGAGCTGATGTAGATGTGAAGATACAGACCTGTGACTGGAGGGGCAGAATTTCTGATATCCTGATAGAGGCAGAAATCCCTAAATCTTGAAATGTCTCAGGTCTGGAGGCCAACGGAAATCCATCCTTGTCCTATGCTTGAGATAAAATTTTAGGTCTACCAGTTGTGACACAAAACAGCCTTTCAAGTACATGACCCAAGAGTAAGGGATGATACAGCACTCCCCTGAACTGCTGGTCAGCCAGAAAAGGCAACGTGGCACTGGGAATTCCCCTGGGCCCTTCCTGGGCATGCAATTTTAGAACTTAGAGTCCAAGACGCATTGGTATCAGCACAGGAAAAACTTCATTTATCACAGAAATTAGTGGCATTGCTAAGCACATCTGCCACTTCAGAGTAAGTGCTAGGAGTCCATACATAACCACCAAGAAACTCTCATAATCATTTTTTTTCTACACAGGACAGAAGCCATTGTGATTTTACTCTGTTATATACAAGGTCCTTGTGTCATCCTGTGTCTGAATTTTGCCCCGTCTAAGATTTCCTTGAATTTTATTTCAATGGCATTTATCACTGACAAACTGAGTTAATTTCAAATGCCTAGACTTTAAATGACTAGAATGCACTTAAAATCAATTCAACACAAGGTAGTCAGATTAAGTTAATTAAATTACAGTCTTCTGCTTTACTAGTACAGGCCCTCATCTCGTTTCATTTCTCTTATACGGTGACCATGTGGCTTTACATTACAAAATAAACCCATTGCTAGTTGATAGTTCCAGTAGTGGTGCTGGTTGTACATCAGTCAGTCCCCTTGACTTAAGTCAACAGCCTGGTTCCTTGATTTCTTAGAAGCAACAGTAAAAACACTGCAAAGCCTGAGATACTCACTGATGAACAGATAAAGCATCTGAATTGTACTTTATTGTTGAAAAATTCTGTAATAATGTAGCACTGTTGTAAATCAAACAAGTGATAGAAATGCTGAAAAGACATTGATGTTCAAAATTGCATGAATGTGAGACAGCTGTATCTGTGAACAACCACGCATGTAAGTATTTTCTATTCTAAGTATTTTCTATTGATCTGCTTCTTCCAAGACCTAGCCGTGCTACTGCGGGCAGGCAGGACAACTGATGAATCACAGAAGAGGCTGAAATAACAAGCCATAAGGCTAAATCGGAAATCAGTTTAGTTTAGCATAATCTAGCCATCAACTTTCTCATTAGGAAAAAATGTTCTGTAAAAAAAACACCAAACAGTAAAACAAAAATCTGTCAAATGCCTCCGGGCACTCTCTGCACACATTCTGAAGGTAGCTTGATACAAATACAACAACTTTGTGTTGGCTGTTTAGTTATTTGACATCTAAGGGCAAAAAGTATGAATCTGAGCATGACTTAAGACAATCACAAATTACTAACAACTTAAATCCTTATTATCAATTTTTTTGTAAGAGAGGTGTGCCATTAAGCAGAGCTCCTAACACTTTTCAATTGTCTATTTATCTCAAAAGTAGCATTTACACGGTTAAACCATTTCTGATCCTATAAATAAGGATCATCCAATCAATTCTGACATCCAATCAGACAAAATAGGGAAACCTCTGTTACACTATGTTAGTGAAGTGTTCCAAAGCAAGAAGTATTGAGAACTGCACAGTCAGGGAAATGAGGATGAACATTGTGATCACTTCAGAGAGGTAATGTAAGAAAGAAAAGTAAAAGAAGTCCAAGTAGACTGAATAAGGTAAAGCAGAATCCAAGTTACCAAGGAAAATAAAACAGTGCCCTCCCCAAAACTCACATATTTTATTGGAGGAAACACTTTAGTGGCTGCATTTCTTTATTTCTGTATCAAAACTCTAAAGTAAAAGATCTTAAAACTATGCAGTTGCATAGAAAAATCAAAGTACACTAAGAAAATGCAAGGAGAGGGAGAGAGAGGCTTGGGAAGTCTCCAGGCCGGATAACACAAAGAAAATTAAATCAAGAAAACAAATATTGAGGCCCCTAAACAAAGACTAAGGAAATCTGGACCCACTGCAGACATGTAACAGCAGACATACATACAGGTAAATCAGGCACCAAAGCCATTACCTTTCTCAGACACTACCCTTCTCTCCCACCTTACCCTTTGCAACCACAGATTTTGGTAAATATGAAGGTGGGCTTGTGCCTTTTCAGTTTGAGGTGTCAGATGCCATTCACTGAGGATGTCTGGAGATGTGGTGTATTTGCTGGCAGTAGGCATTTGATCCAAACCACAAACACAGAGACTTTGCATTAAAAATTGTATCCACATGTCTTTCTACAGCTTCCTAACAACATGGATAAAGTGCCTAAATGCACAGTAAAGTAGGAGGATGCAAGAATACGACACCTAATTTATGAGTCCAGTTGTAATTATATGTTCAAAATATAGAACTGTTACCACAGAATCATAGAATCATTTGGTTCAAAAAGACCTCTGAGATCATCGAGTCCAACCGCACCTGTCCACTACTAAACCATATCCCTAAGCACTTCATCTACCATTTTTTAAACACCTCCAGGGATGGAAACTTAACCACCTCCCCGGGCAGCCTCTGCCAGTGTCTGACCACCCTTTCAGTGAAGAAATCTTTCCTGATGTCTAATCTGAACCTCCCCTGGCGCAACTTGAGGTCATTTCCTCTCATCCTATCACCTGTCACTTGGGAGAAGAAACCAACACCCATCTTACTACAACCTCCTTTCATGTAATTGTAGACAGTGATGAGGTCTCTCCTAAGCCTCCTTTTCTCCAGGCTAAACGATCCCACTTCCCTCAGCCACTCCTCGTAAGACTTTTTCTCCAGCCCCTTCAACAGCTTCATTGTCCTTCTCTGGATGTTCTCCAGCACCTCAATGTGCTTCTTGGCCTGAGGGATCCAAAAGTGAAAGCAGTATTCGAGGTGTGGCCTTACCAATTATAGTCTATGCATACAAATTTATACTATATACTACAATGAAGTCAATATACATTATATTCATTATAGCAAATACACAAAAATAGATGCTCAGTTCTATAAACACTTGTTTATAGAACAAGTGTTTATACAAGTGTTTATAGAACTTGCTCAGGAATTAGAGGAAACTAAAGCTATACAGCCATAGCAATATAGCTAATGATCTATATTTCTATGGGTAGTATTTTTAATAGCCTATATCATACTTTATTTGGCAATTTAAAAGGGAATTTACTATTTACTGGCAGATCTAGCAGCTAACGCAAACTCTTCTTGGCAAATTCCATTTAAAGTTCATTATTCTTTCATAAATATTTAAATTAAACACAAACAGGATTCTTGCAAGGCAAGCCAAAAGTCTCCCAGAAAAACAAATGCAAGTCCATGCATGCTCCCTCCATATTTAGTATCTCCTTTTCATCCAAAGAACACCTTCTCAATGATTTAGGTTAAATATATATACTTATATATAAAATAGCAGAACAATACTGCAAGCAACAGTCAAATACAGGAGATGAGCAGAGGCTAGGAAAATTCAAGATGTTTGTTGAACCCACTCCCTCCATGACACACTTGTGCTTAGGCATTACTGCTTGCTACCAAATATTCCTTTATCTGTACTAACATAACTGTCTTCTAGACAAAACAGGTATCCCTCAATTTTCAGCCTCAACGTTATAGGAGTTTTGTTGAGCTCTAAGGTCCCGAGGGTGACATTCATCCTTGTGCAGGCCATTAGCTTCCTGTTTAATGCTGCTGGCCTCTGCAACACAGATGAGCGATAATGTGAATAGTAGCTTTACACATCTGCAGACAGTGTTTTTGATCTCAAAATGCATTTCCCCTAATTCTAACAAAATGTGACCCTGCAGCGATTCTCGATGCTCCCCAGCCTACTTTCAACTTATTCTTCAAGCACCACCAGACCCTCTCAGCAGCACGGTTTGATTCTCATCTTCATTCCATAGTTTCTCTTTTGCAAACATCCCATGAGGTCTGATTTGTCTTTGATGTACAGTCAATTTTTTTCAAGTATTTGCTCCCAAATGATCTGGTAATGTGTCAGGAAAATAACAGGGAATATAGCTCCTTTCTTGCTCTCAGAAAAAAGAGTTGCTCTTGTTTTGAAAAAAATGCAATAAATACACAGCCAGAAGGCTCTTTACATAGATGTCTAAACATTCCCTTTGACTAGACTTTCTTTTAACTTGAGAAGGAAAACCTGAAGACAGCCCTCACTTGCACCCCAGTCTATGGAGATCTTGTTTTGCCACTGAATAACAGCAAAGCACTCAGCAAAGAGAGCGACGGAGAGCACTTCAAAAGCCTAATAAAGACCAGGTGGAAAAGTGGCAATTTCCACTTTTCATATATACCCTAAGAAATTCAGTAGTCTACATCTTGTTTGGTCTGTCCGGGGCACGTTACAGCAGGAACCTGGTGATGTGCTGTGGAGAAACTTACTTTTCTGAATGTGCATGCACTGCCAAAGACACTGAGCCGGGACATAATGCTACAGGAAAGTACCAATTTTATCACAAGGTTTGGAAACCTCTAATGTTGTTAGTTAAAAGAGGGAAAACAGGTGGCTTTTTTTCTTTGGTTTTGGTTTTAAACAGGTGCCCATATTCATTTTCATCCATCAAACCATGCCTTTAAAAAATTTTTTTTGTAAAACTGAAAATTCATTTTTGTTGGGTTTAAGGATAAGAATTGCCTACACTGCATTATGAACCTGGGGATACTGAACTTGGTCTTGGGGACAGGGACCCTGTAGGCTCCTGCACTCAGACAAAGGTGTTGCACAGGAGGACTTGTACACTGAGCACTAACATAGGAACCTATGGGATGAACAAAAGGCACAGGCACCTCCGAAGACTTAAAATACCCATGACAAAAACACCTGGCAATTTAGCAAATAGGCAGAGAAGCAATTGCCTATTGTCCAGCCACCACCTGGTCAGCATTTTCATTCAAGAGAATGAAATAATGATTTCAAACAATTGTTTTTAATATATAAACACAGAACACATAACTACAATAAAAAAGGTTCAAATACAAGAACACTGCTCTAACAGAACATTGATATGAACAACACAACCCATCAACCACGATTTTCTTTACAAAAGCCATTTCCTCCAGCATCAATGTGTCAAAGCCTTGTGATTGGATCGGTCAATAACAAGTCCTACCCCAAGCACTAGCTGTGTAAGCAAATTATTTTAAGCAATCAAACGAAAGCAAGAGCTCATAGTTTTATAACAGCTGCTTAAATGAAGGCAAAGAATATCATAGCACACAATGGAAAAGTTGGGCTTGGTGGTAATACCGCTCCCTGTATCTGGATGGATCTGAGGTCTGTCATCATTCAACATGCAGTAATAACAACCCAAGGAAGGATTTTTCTTGTTTTCTGGTGATGTATGACAGGATGTCATCATATATTGCATAGTCACAATATGGAGAGCGTAACATAACATTGCTCATAGTCTCAAATCAATAGATTAAGTTACATTGCCTTCAAATATCCTAATTTAAATTTCTTAACTCCAACAGATATATTCATTTGGGTTTATGCCATTACAACATAACTTAAAAATCAAAGAAAGAACAACTAAAGCTCTTCCAGAGAAAAATCTGCAACTGGTTTTGCCATTAGACAATTACTGTGAAATTGTGACAGTTTGTTGGCTTTTGAGACTGGTTAGTGAAAACAAAGTGGAAACATTTAATCCTTCTCACAAGTTAGTCATTGTTTGTAGTCAAGAAAAAACGAGAGATTATTCTTTAAAACAGCCTACAAGCTTAAGGTATTTGATAATAAAAATGTAATTCTGGATTGCAACATCACCCATTCTAGAACCACACCACCAGGAGGAAAAAAAGATCATGTCTTTCTCCTCTGGCATTATGTAATCTCAAAAAGTTAAGCGTGGAATTGCAGAGGTGGCTATGTTCTCCCATAAACTCAGCTGAACTCAGGATTCTCACCAAAAATATTTCTAGTACTGGAACAATGGACTTTTAGAGAGGCAGTGTATGGAGGGAGTAACAAGAGGAAAGCAAGGTCAAGCTCAAATGAGGGGACTGGCACCAAATCTTCAGCTACCTTTGCTGCCAGAATTCTAGATGAATAGACTCTACTTTAACCTTTCCAGAAGCCATCCTGCCAATAAACTGCAGCAGGAAATGCATAAAACTAGCCATTTTTATACAGTTCTTTTGCACGTAGGAGGACTTCATGTACTCTTGTCAAAAGCAACAAAGAGCTAGAGGGGGTTTGCACGGGGCTTTCTTCAATAACACTTTGACATTCTTTAGAAGATTCAACAGATGAGCGGAAACCTGACTACTTGAATGAGGGCAAAACAAATGCAGCACTCCACTATTCCATTCTCTCTCTCTCCTTACGAACAGATGATGTTAGTTTGTCCAGGTTTTAAATGACAAACCCTATTCCCTTTTCTTCATTCTTGCACAGGACCACAGGAAAATAGCATAAGACTGAGGGAGAAAATGGACAACAATAGATAGGTAAGTTCAGGAGAAGGGCAGTGCTTCAGCATCATTAATTGTCCTCCTAAGATTAATACACTGTACGGAAACTGGTCAATCTTGGTAACCAAAAAATCTGTTGATTAAGGAAAAAGGTTTTCAAAGTGTTCTCAAGACACTCATTGTATGGCTCACTCGAAGCCAAGACACCAACATAAGTCTTCTAAAAAACATCTGACTTGCCTCATCTAAAGCTTCCATCTGCTTAGCTTGTCTTGTTGTCTTTACTTTGATGTCTGGTGTCTTATGAGCTTATTGGATTTTAACCCCACATTTTTCCTGTGTTAGGGAAGAGTTATCCCTGAAATATCCATATAATCATATCTACTGCAAATGCAGTCTCCACCTCTGTAGTTTTGATCTTAGAAGATAGGCATCTGTTTTAGGTCTGCTTATAATAACAGGTAAACAATGAGCATTAGCAAAAGCAGTGGCATACATGCTGTGATTTCCCACACTACACAGTCGGAACATTGCTGTATTCTTATCCATTAAGCTTTATTTAGTTGCTTTGGAAACTTTCATATCAAAGCACTTTTTTAACTCACACTTTCAGTGAGGTGGTGGGTTGGTGGTTTTTTTTTGTTATTACCAGTCTCCATTGCTAGTTTTCCTGATCCTTCCACAAGCAAAGTGACAGTGATAAACAATAAAATCCAGAGCCCTCGGAAAGCTGCAGCATCTTGGCTACAACACTTTGCTGAACTAATGATGCGATTCCAATAAACAAACAACAAACAGGCAGATTCATTTGCAAATCAATATCAATGAGCTGAGTGGGAGATTGGAGGGTGCCATTATGGTCTAGAGCAGCCCACTAGCCTCTTGATTTATCTGTTCACCCATGGCCACTGACAGTGTTCGTAACTCCAGTGATGTGGTAAAACAGATGGGACTGAAGCATTCACTTTTAATTACAGCAGCCAACATCAAAGCTTCAGTGGTTTGTGGAGATTTTTTTTTTTTTGATAAATTTTTGATCAAGGTGAAAAGATTTGACTTCAGCTTCATACATAAGCAAAGCACCATGATACGGCAATTGTTTAACTGGGTCATTGCCTCCCTGTAAAGATTTATATGTATTCTTAATTCTAATTTTAGATTAGCAGTTGAAACAGTGAAAACATATCTCATTAAGCACCTATGCAGCTCATTTTAACATCAACATCACTACTATTTACTGTAGGATCTCTTAAATTCCTAATCTATTTATCTCAAGTAGTGAGTTAAATTTATCACAAAGGGAAACACAGGAAAGAGGAGTGAAATAAAGAGAACAAGACATAAATTCGCTAGCTCTAAAAGCTGAATTTCATTTTTCAAAATAAAAAAAAAAACAGAACAGAGATAAAAAGGCTATGTGCAGCATGATGCAGGAAAATTAATGTCACTGTTACACTCCTGACGTATAAGGTAGCTTCGACCAGCAATACCAGCTGTCCAGTATATTTGATACAAAAATGCTCATAACTTTTCACCTTAAAAGATGACAGAGCTTACAACTCCCTCTCACATCCTTATTAACCAGTAATTGAAAGTAGCCAATCACGCTTTACTTAAGAAAGACACCAGACAAGTCTCAACATGGCAAACACAACTCTTCAGCCCCAGGCTATTCACACATTTGTGGATGCTTTGACACCTCCACTCAGATATTTCATTCAGGTTTTTTTTCCTTTTCTACTGGAATTTCAACATTCCACAAATTTCATTTAGAAATCAGAAAAAAAAAGGGCTTCTGCACAAGTTACCAATAAACTATGAAGTATTTTGGGACCAATCTCTGGGTGACTTTATCGCTCACACTAAAGCACTCCTCATGTTCCCCAAGAGGCCTTTGCACTTGGCGAGGATGCCAGTGCTGGGGCGGCTTTTCCCTGCTCACTCCTGTATTCAGGCTTTGACCTTTTTTCATTTTACTCTTCAGATCTTCACGGTTCACAGAAAATTCAGTGCCAATGAGCCTGAGCGAGATGGGGTTTGTACCTCGACTCTGTTCCATTTGATCAGTGTTGCCGTCACCTGCATGAAATAATAATCAGTTCCAACAGGCTTTTCAAAATAGATTTGTCCAACTAGTTTACACTGAAAGATGTTTATGCTATTTTAAAATATCAGTAGAGCTTATTAGAAATGTGAATGCTCTCAGTGAGCTAAAACACAATCGCTCTGATGAACTTGCACTCCTTGGTTCATTTCTGCTCTAGAATCTTTTATTTTCCTTTTCCAGCTGCACAGAACACAAACATTTACTCTTTGTTCTTCCATATTTCTGCAAACACAAATTCCTCCTTAAGTGACTAACCTGGGTTTGACATAATATGTATATTGCGGGTGTATATAATGCACACCATGCATAGATATCTTATATATAATAAATATTACTCAGACACTTTGGTGTTAAATATAATTGCTATTAACTCACTCTAATAGCAAATAACCATCAATTATTTTTTATATAGATATATGTAATAAAAAACTATTTGGACAGACATTTCTTTCAAAAACTATATGGGTAATATTATTTTAAAGGTTTATAATTTCTATCCACAGAGAACAGCATCCCTATTGAAATCCAGACATATCTTTAAAGAAAAGTATAAAGTATATTCAAAAATAATGAGAAAGGGAGAACAATTTGAAGATGTAAATATAAAATTGATGACTATCCAAAAATTTATGAGTATACAAATCAGGAACTTAAACATGAGATTTGCTTTGTTCTCCAGCAGTTTGGGCTGTCTGAACACTTCTGAAGAATTCTATGCAAGTTCTTTAATTAAGCTTTTAGAGAAATACAGATTTTCCTAATGGAAGACAGAGGACATTCTGGATGCTGACAGAACAGGCCCTGATGCACATGATCCAGCCCAGATGACAACTAGCTGGAGCTCAGTTGTGTTCTTCACAGCAATGGTTCACACTTTGGGTTCTTAATGAAGGAATGCAGGCAGTGAGACTCCCAGTCATACATTCCCAAAGATTTAAGACAGCTTTGCATCAAGCCTCAAGCTCCTCTTTTTTTCACAATTTTGTCTCTCTGGTATTTTCTTAGCACTCCTGCATGCCACACGTTTTCCAGATTGAACAACTTCCACTGCTTATTTGGCCTGGATGATGCAGCCATCTTATTTGCACAGGGCCATTTCCAGAGTTAGGGCACTTGGTGGCTATGCAAGCTGTCAGGGTGAGTCTGACTTGAATTGCATACTTTTGTCATAGTAAGTATTCATAACTGTACCCAGGCTGAAGTATTATATTTGCTAGATTGTTCTAACATTAAATCAAGACGTATTCAGAACAGACATTGATTTTTAGAATATCTTGAATGCTAATACACTTTAGAAAATTAACACTACAGTATGTTACGGCATTTGGGTATTTTATTTTTTAATGTGCTCAGTCACATATCAAAATATTCTTTATACTCTAATAATTTTATGGGAACACACATTGAAGAACTTGTAATAGTTTCAATACACGATACTTCCATTAAACACGCAAAGTCATTGTCATGCTACAAGGCTTGGGTTTCTTCCCTTTTCAATCTTATCTAAATATAATTTTAACAAGATTTTTTTTTCCTTTGGAAAGTTGGAAGCTAAATATGAATTATATACCAGACCAATCACTCAAGGTGCTTTCCTAAAGAGTGTCCTTGGAATCGAATTGCTATTTGCGCACACATTAATAAAGTGCAAAGCTTTTAAAACTAATTGCTTCAAGTTGAATGGATGGGTCAGTGCCAAACAAATTGATCTTATTCACAGAGCATGGTCTGTAGCAAACTATAACTCCATAAGAGCTCAATTCCATAAATAAAACACAAATTTTTAAAGTTACCTGAGCAGCTCTTAAAATGCTCTGTAAGGTTTTATGTGCAAGCTGCACTATTTATCTGAAACTAAAGCCAACATACATTATCCAAAGAGAGTTTTAATATTTGACACAACGTGTATGGGTTAAAGGCTGCATGTCTGACAAAAGGATCACTGGAGTGACAGGACGATCAGTTCTGTCAAATGAAACAACTGGGGGTCAATGGTGGCAAAGACATATCTGGCAGTATCAAATGAAAGTATGACCTTTTGGGCCAGGTCCTGGTTTGACATTTAGAACTTCAGTCCTCATTTCAAGTGAACTCAGTAAATTGCCTACTGTCTCTGCACCTCCATGCCCCATCTGGCAAAAAGGGACTAATAATCCTTTACCTCCACATTTTATGTGCTGTAGGGATAATCATTAGGTACCTGCCTCAACAGAAAGATCTCAACCTTGTAAAGCGATCCTTGAAAACAACTTGTTCAGAAGCAGTGAACAAAAACAATGGCAAAACCATCAAGCCCATGTACAGAAACCTGATTGTATTTCCTTCTATGAAAATTTCAGAAAGAAAACTTCTGCAGTAAAAAGGCGTTACTAAAAACTAAAACTATCAGAAATTGTCCGTAACACAGAGTTTATGTCCTGCCCCGCCAGGAACACTGCCAGAGCTACTTTTATTCCCTTAGCACTCACACTGCAAAGGAAATGAACCAAAAAACTGGAAAACTCTCTCTTTTCTTGGTAAGATTAAAATGAAGGAATTCTGCACATTGCAGAAAAAAAGCCAAAACACAACAAAAACAGGGAGTCTTTCAAGCCTACTGATATACAGCTTTCCAAACGTTGGGAGGATAACAAATCAAGCCAACTGCATATCTCAAAAACTGCAAAGACAAAGAGGGTCAACTCCTAACTTGTCATTCAGAGAAGTGGTCATGGCACTAATCCTGTCATTGTTCAAGGAGCATCTACATGATATTCTTAGTCATATGATTTAATGTAAGGTAGCCCTGTAAGGAGCAGGTACTTGGACTCGATGATCCTTATGGGTCCCTTCCAACTTGAGATAATTCTATGATTCTTGATTCTCTGTTTCTCTTCCCCAAGGCTATGAAGTATTTTAGACCTTTTTTTCTCAGAACCTTTATGGCTCCATACCCATCATCCCATCCTCCCTTTCACCTGCAGCCCCTTTAACAAGCACTGCCTTGAACCTTCTCTTCTGGTCTCAGTCTAAGTCCTCTTCCTTTTGGATTCTACCTTCCGTATTTGACTGAATATGTTCCTACTGACACAATTCATTCACTTTTCTCAGCCAAAGTCTAAAATTATTACTCTCTTCTTTGACTTGCCAGATGTTTTTTAATACATCAAGACTTTGGCCTTAGTGTCAACCTTCCTCACCTACCCCTATTTATAAAAAAAAAAAATCACAAATATCTAAAAACCTTATATCTTTTTGTCACAATGCTAATTTCTAAGGTTCTGGTAGGACGATGCTATTTCTGTCATTGAACAATATTCATCACCAGTTCTTTTTACTCCCTAGATATCTCTATCTGTCACCTCTCGCACACTATAAATTCTTTGAGAATGCATATTCACATAGCACCTCATAGAACAACATCATAATTCCTAATAAGACACTCATGTATAACAAGCATACCAGTCATAACAGCACCTGCAGCACTACCAGTAGGAAAAATAAATATTAGCAGAGCACTATACTCTCTTTTCAAAACAACTCTTAATCTCTTGCTAATTTTTAAGGTATTTGCCACCCTCCAAGGCACAAAGGTAAATGAAGGAACTGACACACCGTGCTTTATGCTGATGATATACTGCTCCATTCATCTGACACAGAACACTCTTTGCCTGAGGAAAAGACAATCTTATTGCACAGTTACCACACCGTCTCAAGTTATCAGCTTAATTTTATCAGATCTAACTGCCTGTCCTTGATGAATAAACTTCCCAAATATTTCTTCCCTTATATTTCTAGAGAGCTCCCATGAGACTGTGGATTTTTTTTAGGAGCTCTGCATCTTCAGCTGTGAAGAAATGGGCATAACATTCAGTGTTGTCTCCTACTGGGCAGCTCTGCACCAACTATGCTAACCCTTGCAACCCATGCTGTGCATGCCTGCCCAACACAGAGGTAAGTCCAACAGAAACAGAGCATCAGCCCTAGGACACCTTGCTTGGGATTAATCTTCTCAAACCAAGGTAAATCTTGCCCAAGCTTTTATCTCACACACAGGCAGTTCTATACTGTATACTGCAAGCAATTAGTGAAGGCTTAAATCATTTTCCAAGTTAGTTTGAAACTAAAAATAAGTCTTAGGTAAATATAATTTTATTTCAACTACTAAAAGTGATTAAAAATCTCCTGTGACAAGATGCAAAGCAGGTGCAAATTATTATCAGCAATTATTACTCATCCCTTTTAAGGATAAATGGCCTTCTTCAATAACCTCTGAAACAACTAATGAAATGAGGCAGTGATTTTCTTAATCCAAAACATTAGGTCTAGAAGTACATTTTAGGGGCAAGATGATTGATGGAATGTGCAAAATCCAGTATTCCAAGTCACTCCTTGGGATTAGAGACACTTGGTAGATGTGTCAGTGGAAAAAGTCAGCCTCTAGCTGTGGTGTGTACATAGTGGTGTTGAAAGTTCAAAAATTTAATATTTAATAATTGCAGTATGTATTTTATAATCGTCAAAGTGCTCTAACACAGTAAAATGAACAATTCCTTGAATGGGTATGAAAGAAGTAAAACTGGAAGATGACAAATAGCTTTTGTATGGTCTGTGCTTTTTTCTGATTTTTATAAGGTAAACTCATTTTTTTCCTGTACTACTGCTAATGTCTTACAATAGGCAAACACTGGTATAAGTGATGAAATCTAAATGCAGGAGCATATTTTAAAATTAATCATCCATAATTAATTAGTAAGCTCTGCTTTCTGGTAAATTATACCTAAATTGCAGAAAATTATCCTTGTTGGAAATGATAAAGTCATCTGTAGATTCGCAGTATTTTAGAGAAACATTTTTCATATATTTATGTATTATTATGATGAGAGATATGTCAGAGTATTTAATTTAACTTCCACTACATGAAAAATACATACATATATATATATATAAAATCTTTATCTTTAAATTGCACAGTTTTCTAGCAGTTAGTCAAAAACATGAAGTAAAATTACTTAGGAAAAAACCCCCATGAAGTAGTAGATGGAGGTGAGGTTAGTTTTTTGTATTTGATGCTATGAGAGCCAGTACTAAACATAGTGAAGACTGAGGAAAAATAAAAATAAAATACATGAAAAAAATAGAAAACAAAATGAAACAAAATTAATGAGTGAAGACTCTAAAAAGAGAAAATTAATGAATCTCAGAAGATAATCGAACGTTAATTTAAACTATTTCAAAAGTTTCATCAGTCAGATATTTGGCACGGTTTCCTTTAGACCTGACCTCCTTGCTTGTGGGCAGCAGCAAGATTTTTAGGATTTGAGCTGTGTGTCAGCAACTGCACTCCTGCAATGGAACAAGGATCCGAAAGTACACTAAGGATTAAGCATGTGGAGCAAGATGAACACACAGTTCCTGTACATATAGATCTAACGACATTTAAAAATAAATGATCCCCTATGCCTAAGTGCCCAGTCATCAGATTCAAAATATGAGCTGAAAAATCTAGTTACTTCAGACCAGACACATTATTACAGACATTGAGGGACTTAGTAAGCCTGCTAGTAAAGCAGTTTCTACACTCATAAAGACTTTGTGCAAATCCTGCCAATGTACTCAATTTCAATTTTCTTTTTCAATTGACCCACAAAGCCTCACAAAACTTAGTTATTGTTGGAGATGTACAAAATTGGAGACAAGCCTCATGTTTCTCATGATTTCAAAATCTGATGCAAAATTACTAGTGGAGTCAAACAAAAAACATTTATAAAATTATCGTCACTTAAACATACCTGCAGTAATAAAAGGAATGTCTCGAAGCTCTAAAAGCAATTTGTAGTTATTTATTCACTGAATCATGACTTTTTTTTTCTTCTCCACGGTGCCTATAAATCTATAACAACATATGTAAACCATTGTTCCAAACATATTCTCACAGTGATTCCATAGCTTGAATTAATCATGGTGAAACAAAGTGCAGGAGGCTTTGTGCTTTGGGGTTTTTTTGGCCCGACGGAAAGAAACTTACTTCTAAGCCAATTTATCCCAAAATGGGAGGTTCTGTTTTCAGCTAGGTTTTAGCAGTTTAATGAGGTTTTCTTGGGTTTTAAATATAATTCCCTTTAAGCACAACGAGTCTTCTCTACTACAAATGTCAACAATTGCAGAAAAACTTTAGCTCAGAGGAAAAGACAGAAAACCAGAGGAAAATTTAGAAAAAAAAAAGGCAGGTATAATTTAACTGGAACTCTTGAAAGAAGGATGTATTGTTTCTACGGTTCTATTACTAGCACTCACAAATCACTACCAGCTCTTTGAATAAAGAAACTTCCTTCTACAAACAGAACAGGCATAATATTTCTTTTTCCCAAAATCATTCACCAATATTTCAAGATGTTCATATAATGCATACAAAACACAGATGCAGACTAATACACTGAACATTTGCAACATAAATAAGAGAGATTTACCAATATGAAACACCAAATGCCAGAAAATTAATATTAAACTTTTTTTCCTGTTTCATTCTGAAAATTAAAGGTCTTTGCTTCCTATAATAATCCATATCATACAATTCCTTGTGGATTCAGACTGTTCAAGATGCCTTAAGTAATTCCTGCAGCTCCAGTCAAGGAACAGCATGTCAGCAACTGCAGAAGGGAAAAACAGAAGTCTGGAGTGTTGTTAACAAACAAGTGCCCTGGGAGTAAGGTACTCAGCATCCTCTATGACCAGGAATGAAGGAAGGCCACAAACCAGCGTGAAAATGATCCCAAAAGCCTAAATCAAAAGGAGAATACCTATTTTTTTAAAAGAATCAGTCAGAACATTTGACATGAACTAGGGCCAAAGAGAAACAGAGAGCAGTCTTTGCCGTCCACTGAGGACACACAGGTAACTACATAAAGAGGAAAATTCAACAACTTTTTAACAAACTCAGCATTCTTCTGAAAGTTTATAGCCTCAGCTCGAATTGAAATTGCAGCAATTCAGATAACCGTGCTGCAATGATACAGAGTTTGCGCATTAATTTTTAATGCAATTAATCTGCTCTCTTTTATTATTAAATGTCAGGGAGGGTTAACTTGTTTACTATCCTAGCCATGCAGACAGTTCTGCTCTCAGCTGCTGTGCTGCAGTGATATGCATATATACCAGCAATCTTCTCACAGTAAGCTTACTAACTTACAGGCATGATAGACTCACAAGTAATGGTATCATTTTCAAAGATGCACCTAAACAGAAATATTTTGCACTCTAGTGCAGCTGCCAAAATCCAAGTCATGCTGAGTTAAAGGTTTTGTAAAGCCAAGAATTCCTTCTCTTTTCAAATCAATAACCACATGCAACTCTGTTATGGGTTCCATTTCACTGGATTTCAAAGTAAAGATAACAATACTGGAAAGCAGGATGATTGAAGTCCATAAAGTAAGTGATGTCACCTACGGTTTTGAAGAGAAATCTCACTAAAGTATATATCCCAAACAATCTGTAAAGAAGAAAAAAAACAAACCCTCCAAACCTCTCAATTACTGCACATTCGCAATAGAAAACTTGAGAAACAGTAAACTACATGATCTCTTCCACCTCTTCAACTCTGCTGTATACAAAAAGTACAAAGTCTGAATTTATTTACACAACAAATTGTTTCCTGATATGTCTTTAAGGACCCCTGGGTCCCTTAGAACATCCTTCAAAGCAATTCAGAAAAGACTTCTAGACTGAGTTACCCAAATGTTTTACCTAGTGAACTCCTGAACACCCTGAAGAACGATGCCTCACTGCCCTCTCTTGCCAAGTGCTCTCACAGTCTGATGGACCTCCCTGTTAGAAAGTGTTCCCTGGTTGGATTCAGGTCATTACTTCCTGGTCATTACTTAGCATTAAACAACCCCATCATCACCTTAAATAATTTGTCATCCTCTCATGTTTCTCCTCAAGTATTTGTCAGTGATATTCCCTTATGCAGGCTGAACACAGCCCACTCCCAAGACCTGTCTACGTAGGTCATGCTCTACTACACTTTTATCCTTTTTGTCACCTCTCTCTGAACTGTTCTCCGTGTATTCCTGTCACTACGTAATGTAGAGTTCTTAACAAGAAAAGTAATCCATACAAATATATCTCTACTTGCAACAAAAAACATGTGTCCCTTGGAAAGTGGATGAGGAAGCAGGTGAAATCTGGCTGTCTCTAAAGGTGGGTCACAAAGTGGACGCCTTTGGGTCTCAGATCCTGTGTCTGAGATAAAAACGTGGTTTTTATGAAGATACGTTACTGGTCAATAGACTTTAACAAGATCTATTGAAGTTTTTCAGACTTTTTTTTTCCCTGCTACAAAATATCAACTCAGCAAAACTGAAAATCTCAATAAGGAACCTCTTTTTCACATGGAATTTCCCATTTCCAGTAATTTACAGAAACAAAGCTTTTAATCCAATTTCTTCTCTTTGTTCTTAAGTTCTTATTTTTAACTTGAGCTAAAATAGAAAAGATTAAAAAAATGAACCCAAACTTTAAAAAGAAAGTATTTGAATTTTCTTCTCAGGTTACTACTTAATTTTTTAGAGATCATTTTTAAGATTTTTTTTTTCCCAAAAGTGAAAAGGGAAATGGTTTCAAAACCTCAAACTACTTTGAGGATGCAGAGCTGATTTGCTAACAGTACTAGTCACTATAGAGCTATATCGCACCAATACCATGAAACATCTACTAACTGTGAAAATATGTAAACCCGTCAAAGGTACTCACTGCTGCACACTGTGAATGATGAACCTGTGTAAAGTATATAAGAACACATACTTCAATTAAGCTAAGTTATTGTTCCAGACTGCCTGCATTTGTGGTGTAGATAACCATTTGCATCTGCTGACTGAGATACTGGGGATTCACAGCTACCACAACTCTTGACAAAATGCAAGCCCAGCCTCCACAGTGAAGGATTCTTCCCTACACCATGCATCTCACATCTCAAGCCTTTTGAGAGTTCTTTTCTAAGATTTAAATGTTCTTTTATAAAGCTTTTCTGAATCAATCAAGATTCGATATAGAAAGATTGCCAAATAAATTACTTTTCATTTCTGCCCACAGTTAAACTCCTCCAGGGATCTGGAAATATATCAAGACCATTAGCCTTAATGCCAATAATACACATTGCTTTAAGGTGAAGTGAGTAGCAAAAGAGTTTAATACACTGGCCTCTGCACTCAAGAGACCTGCAGGGTCCTGCCACAGCACGCACCTTAACTCTTACCAGCACTTCTGGAGCCTCGTGCACCAAAGAGAGACAGACTTCGTACCAGCGTGGGTCTGAATAGAACACACGTGTTGATTTCTTTTGAATACCTGGTTTGGTTCCTTTGCTAGGACTTGCCTGAAAACCAGGCAATGCGTATTTTTGCTGGAGGCCTAGTATGAAGCAAATAAACCCACTGACTGAGCTGCGGATAGCTTACTACAGTTTGAGGGCAACTAGTCCTCTCATTCCTCTACTGAAAATCCCCGTGTACGCACAAACACAAGTAGAATTTGTCCCTGTGATTACATTTCCCAAGCTATCCATTTGCCTCATTTATGATAAAATTTACCTTATTAATTTAAAAATCACCAGTGAACATAAATGTGGAAAATTTACTTGTGCTGATATGATAAAAATCTTAATGAGCTAATTTAAGCTTTTTTTTTTTTTTTAATTTAGCAGGCTTTGATGCAGCAAAACTGATAATTGGAAACAGCTCTCATCCGCAGTTAAATTTCTTTGTTCAGTCTTATGTCTGGTTAGTTAAAAAAAAGAATTAAAAACATCTACTTTACTGCCAAATTCTTAACTAATGAATACATGTAAACTTAAACCAAGCACCCAACTCTCATTCTCAACTCTGACATGTAAAGCACAGTAATCTATTATTATTAATAAAGCTGGATAAAAATAATTAATGCCAAAAATTATCCAACAGCACAACATTAATTACAAGTTTGCCCAACAGCTATCTCGCTGTCCTAATCAGCCTCGTTGATTTCAAGACATCATTAAGAAAAAAACATAAATATACAATTCCTACTTCACACTTGATAAAAAACTCTGGTTCAGCTTTAATATGCCCTTTTAACATGAATTTGGAGATTTCCACAGTAAAGATGACTCTCTTGGGCATGTTACGTTTCATTTCTAACAGACTATAGTACATTTTCTTGTCACTTGTCAACAGCGGTTGAAATCCAGGTCAAAAGTATTGGTATGGGAAACAACTAGAAAAAACGATTGCTCCATAGAGCTGTATATCATATTCAAAATACCCATCCAGCCCATGCTGTCCCATTTGCATAAACCACAAATCTACATTATATGGAGTACCTGATATTTCAGTTCTCTGACACTTGGAGTCTGACAATCTTATTGGACATTCAAAAACAAACAGCACTGTCAAAATCTATCACTTCAAAAAACATGGCACGATATCGCATAACTTATCAGTTATGATTCTGAAATGTTGAAGATACAAACAACAGTGCACTGACCTCATTAATAAACGTCTGGGCTCCCCGTGGGCTTAGGAGTAAGATAGCCCTTCGCAATGTGTCCCGATAGCGGTTCAACTCTTCTGTTTTCATGGTAGTGAAAAGGTTGGCAAAGACTCTGCTGATGTTCCTGTCCACTTTTTGTAATGATACATCAAGGCCCAATCTTGAGGCCTGATCGAGAAATCCCTGCAGTCCGCGGATATCTGTAACAAGAGAGAGAAAAAAAAGAAAGAGGGGAAAAAGAAGAAAATAAAAGGAAAAACCACACTGCATCAACTTTTGCCAATAAGGCAAGTAGGCAAGCATCACTAATTAGGTAAAGAGCCTTTTTTTCTTGCAGTGCTGTCAGAAGATAAGCATTCCACATAGCCATCTTCCACAGCTTCCTTTCATAGCCAATGCCAACAGGGAAACTCCATCAGTCACCTCTCTCCAGAGATCACTGACTTGACACTGCATGAACAAAAAGACAGTCCCACCCCAATAATATCACAGTTCAAATGCCAAAATCCAGGAACAGATGAATAAATAGGGGCATAAATCACTTGCCTCTAAACTTCTCTCCTCTGCCTCCTGTCTTAGAGATAAGATCATGCCTACTTTTTCCAAGAAAAAATAACAATATCTGGAATACACACAGCTCTCCTTCGACCTGTTTCTTTTTCCGCCTTTCCTACAAATAACCTACTTATCCATAGGTTTACCATTAACCTGATAACCTATGAATTAGCACAAAAAGCCCCAAAATATTAAGATAAAGTATACTACGATAAATTGGTTTTCAGTAGGGAAAATCATGCAAACAAACCCCTTAGGAAACATCTTCATTTGAGCTCTTCCCCTCAATTTCAGGCTCATTGAAAAAACATATTTTCCTAACTGTATCTGTGAGGACATTAACACAGAGGAACACACATTTTATATTTTCATGATGAATCTGCTGGTTGAAAACGTACTCTCTCTTCCTGACTCTCAGCATTTTTCTATAATAAATGCCTGAGGTTTTATTTTGTAGTGAAATTTAGAGCAAGGAAAAGGTCAGAGCTTTTATCAAACCAGGCTGCTCTCAAAATTAACAGTGACCTCATTGTGGCTGTATCATATCATTATGAGCCCTTAAGTCTATCTGAAACACATATGACTTGTCTTGAATAAGAAAGCATTTAACCCTCTTTTCTCACATTCATTTCTCACACTTTTACCATCAAATTCTAGCTTGTGGGTGAAGCCTAATGATGTAAGTTATATCGTTCCCACAATAAAACCTGCTCTTCGAAAAGCTTTACTGTAATTCTAATGATCTCTATAAACTAGATCATAACAGCCCGCATTTTTTTTTAAATTCTGGAAGCAACTAATTTCTGAGGAAATTCTAAGTATGAATACCAAAGACATTGCCAAAGTCAATGGAGTGAAAACCAGTCTGATTCGAGTCAGCTGGGTTCCTTGCTGCCCAATCTGGGTGGGCTATTAGGCCACCACCAGTCTTGGTGTTGAGTGGCCATAAAACATACACGTGAACTTCCTTTCTCCCCTAAAAAAACCATTGTAGGAGTCCTGACACAAGCAATATCTTGTGAAGATACAACAGGTAAAGATTTTATCTCATTTACAAGTCAATAAGGTGGTGACCAGCAAATTTGATCTGAAAGCAAAGCACTGGAGTAGCTTCGCACTTCTATCTAAACATGTAAATGCTTGTTAATGCGATTAATTCAGCTTTAGTAAATATCAGCTATTACAGAGAAACAGCAGAAAGGAAAAGAAAATAAGCCAGGGATGTCCCAACCACAGGAGAGCCGTTACTGCCTTTCTCACTCGGGTTTAGCTAGTACAACCATCACTCCAGCCAGCCCCACGAACAGGAATGGAGCACTCAGGAGGGTTCTGCTGGTGACTTAGGCACATCTAGAGCAGTTTTATCATAATCAAATATCTGCTAGACTTGCTTACTGTCCAAAATCCTAAGTCACTAAGGAAAAGGAAAAAGGAAAAAGGAAAACGGAAAAAGGAAAAAGGAAAAAGGTTTCTTGTTATGCAGGCATTTCTGGAAAATGCCAGAAGACTACAGCACTTGTATAACTGCTAAATATTGCAGGTGTGCTGAAACAATGACAGTGACAAACAATTATTGTTTACAGGTTGAAGTAGTTTATTAAAGTTGTCTAGTTAAGTTGGATTTTGTAAATTTAAATTCAGTCAACTAGCATTCATAAATATACTTACACTCACTTTATGGATCTGTGATACATGAAACAAAGATTTTTTCCTTTAGTAATGTTTAGTCTTTCAAAATCACTGCAGTGCTTGACAAGCAGTAAAAAAAATTTTTATAGTTTAGCAGTGACTTGCCTTATTGTGCAAATATCTAAAGTTACCACTGCACAAAGGACAGCTGTTTACAGAATATTAACTGTGCTAATCTTGCTCCAGGTTTTTGCTTTATGTTTTCAGCTGACCTGCTGAACTACTGGTTAGAAATATTGTTGTACACCAGTGCAAAATACTTGATGCTCACGCTAAGACATATTTGGACTTGGAAAATCATTTTGTATCCCCTTAAAAATTTTACCCCCAAGGAAAACAAGCTATATAACAGTTTGAAAATGGAAAGGATGGAGGCTTTTTCCAGCTTGAGTATAAAGCAAAATTTGAGATGGAAGAGGCTGTTGAAGCTCGAATATACAAGCACAATCTGTCAGTGTTTCACAGATATAAGTGAATGTGAATTTATTGAGTGTTGGAAATCAGAAAGAACTGCATGACAGTGTGTTCCTGAATGCTGACATGCCTGTTTCCACATGGCACTGGGGAGGAAGAGAAGGCTTGGGAGTAACTCAGAGGTGGAAATGGTTACTGAAGAGCAGTGTTTTCAGAGGTGATTAACAATTGTAGATGCCCACATAATGGGGTCTTTTCTCACAAATAATTATTTACAGTCACTGCCAAGAGGGTAATTATTTCTTAAAATGTATCATTACATAAACACACAAACATATGCACATATGCAGGAGCATCTGTTTATAACTCATAAGGAATTAGGCCCAGTTTTATTTTATCTGACATATCACGTAAGAAAGTGAGTTTGATGCCCTCATTTTTTTCCCCTCCATTTAGTAGAGCACAAATCCATGCAACATAAAAGAAAAAGTGAGCTTTGTTCCATACCAGATCAAACAGAAATATTCATAGCAACACTTATGAACTCCTTGCCACCTCTCATAGTTTAGGACAGTTAATCCTTCATTTTCTTCAAGACTAAAAAGAGCCTTATAATTCTCACACACAATTTAAAAAAAATAAAGGATTATATGAATGCTTTTGTCTGTTAATATACATGTGCTTTCTGTTTCTTGTAGTCTTAACATTTATTAAAAAGTTCTGATTCTAACATCAAGAGTTATGCTGAGCTACTGCTAATAAAATAGCTCCTCATCCCTATTTATTTCATACTTCATAGGAGAAGTATAGCAATCCGGTCTCCATCACAGACAAACACTTTGGTTGAGAATATTTGACAAATGAAAGGCTCGTTTGTTGCAAGGACACAACCTACAACTTGCTCTGCCTTCAGTTTTCACAGAATCACAGAATGGTTTGGGTTGAAAGGGATGTTAAAGATCAGCCAGTTCCAACCATCCTGCCATGGGCAGGCACTATGGAACAGGTTGCTCAAAGCTTAATCCAACCTGGCCTTGAACACCTCCAGGGATGGGGCTGCCACAGCTTCTCTGAGCAATCTGTGCTGGTGCCTCACCACCCTCACAGGATAAAATTTCTTCCTAATATCTTATCTAAATCTCCCCTCTTTCACCTTAAATCGTTCCCCCTTGTCCTATCCCTGTACTCCTTGATAAAGAGCCCCTTCCCATCTTTCCTGTAGGCTTCCAGTCAGTACTGAAGGCTGCTATAAGGTCTCCCCAGAGCCTTCTTTTCTATAGACTGAACAACCCCAACTCTTTCAGCCTGTCCTCGTATGGGAAGCGTTCCAGCACTCTGATCATCTTTGTCACCCTCCTCTGGACTCGCTTCAACAGATCTATGTCTTTCCTGTGTTGACAACTCCAGAACTGAATGCAGGGCACCAGACAAGGTTTCCTGAGACCAGAGCAGAGGGGCAGAATTACCTCCCTTGACCTGCTGGTTACGCTTCTGATGCAGCCAAAGTAGCAACTTTCATTCAAGTTGTAACCTACATTCAACCCTAAAAAATCACATAGTATTATCTTAATTCTCTAATTGCAAATCTGCTTCGTGCATATTTAATATTCCAAGCAAAACTTCAGAGATAATATTTGAAAATTTCTCTTAAGAGAATGCTGGTTTCTTGAAGATTATGCAGCACCTGCACTCCAGAAAGAAAACGGCACGATACAAAATGTGCTCAGGTGAGTGTTTCTCCTAAGAGCAGTCAATGGAACCACACAATAATTGGATATGTTTAAACTACTATAACTTCAACCACAATCACCTGAAATTAGCAGACTGGAATTGGAAATGACTCACTAGAGCTTCATAAGAAAAGTGAACTTCTCATGAACTTTGTCTCTCTTCTGTTACTTCTGGCTGGAGAAAGAATCTCTGTGGCTAAAAGCCTTCTTCCTACCTCTGAGAAATGTACCATATGTTCAGGTCTGACAACAGAAGAACAAGACAACTTCAGGGATAACTATTACAAGGAGGGAAGGAAAGCTTTGATGCACTGCTAAGATACAAATTCTATCACTGTGACTGCAAAACTAATGTGTGCCATAAATAACAGGCTTTACTGTAGTATAAGAAATAATGGAATGTATTGCTTCCTGCTGGAGGCTAGGCTGGTCCCTGTGCTGGTTGATTGGAACACAAACATAAAAGAATAGTACTAAACGTGACTAAATGCGACATTAGCTACCTGTATGTAAAGATTATTGTCATCTATGAAGTAACTGATTTTTACTATATCATCTACAATCTCGTTCATATAAAAAAAAAGTTCCGAGAGTCTACAATAGCATTCATCTTTCATAAAGTTACAAGAATTGATTCCTGGCCTCGGCACAGGCAGCTTTAAGCTACTATTTTTGTGTGAAACAGCTGTGTGTTTGGGCACAGCTGGCCTTTAAGGATGGCTCATTGCAGAAAGGAATTTCCAGGAGGTATAGAGCAGTACATTGTCTTTGCAACACTAGTTCCTAACCCCACTTGACAGAAACAGAGGCAGCACATGTCCAGGAAACATTTTCTTTTGGGTAGGAAACAGCTGGAAGCAAACTGAAGTGCTAAGCTGGAGTCGAAGGCAAAGTTAAGAAGCGCCAAGAAATAATTTTACACCCTTTCATTCCTATCCATCACAAAGTAAATTCTGGAAGGACTGAGCTCCTTGATACCATGCTCTGTTTTCAAAGGACCTACAAAAGTAAATATATGTGAAAAACATTGAGATTAGGCACAAAACACTGAGCTTCTGACTTTTCTCATTTGCTGACTGTAAGCTTTACACCACATTTTTTTCCCCGTGTTACATTTTATTTCATCGTTATCTTGGCAATATATTTTAAGTAGTGAGAAGAGTATCAAGGAGACACAGACACTGTAATTATTTTAGTATTGATACACTTTTTAAAGATATATTCACTATTTCCAACATTTTAGGAAAAATTTCAAGGCATTTTTCCTTATATTTAAGTTCCAAGAGAAAACAAAATTACTATTTCTTATCTTTGACATAAAGATGATAGAATCATAGTATGGCTTGGGTTGGAAGACACATTAAATATCACCCAGTTCCAGTCCCTGCCATGGGCAGGGACACCTCCCACCAGACCAGACTGCTCAAAACCCCATCCAACCTGAACTTGAACACTTCCAGGGAGGGAGTATTCATAATTTCCCTGGGCAATCTGTGCCATTGCCTCACCACCCTCATTGTGAAGAACTTCTTCGTAATGTCTAATACAAACCTTCCCCTTTTTACTCGCCCTTGTACTCTGCATAGGATTCCCTTTCTCTCATGCAAACTAGACAGAATACTTCTTACCTATTATGTCATTTCTTAACACAGAATAAAATACATATTTTGGGATCACTATTTTGAAAGATAACCTGTAAGCACTCTGAAATAGGCATCATAAAGTGCTTCAGTTTCATGGGTTTCAATCCTTTTATTTTACAATGGCAATTGTCCCTCATTTTTGCAACTGCAAATTATTTGCATAAGAATTAAGGGATAATAGGACTGGCGTATGAAACAGAGAGGCATATCCTGATGATTAGATTCCTGCTGCATTGCAAGCTTTCTGAATGAATCATTCTGAATACCATGTTCGGAACCTTGCTACAGATAACCACCTCCTAGAAGGATTTGAATATACCCTAGTATTTTATAAATCTGAAAGTGGACATGCTTCAGAAACAGCTCTTATTCTCGAGTTAATAAATAACAAAATTCTCTTCCTTCAAACAAGAGAGGGAAGATAACTACTTACGCTTCCAGAAGGGAATTATTTTGTCCAAATCATCTAGAAGAATTAGACTTTGAGAAAGCACTGAGATTTTCAACCTAAAATGCTCATAATACGATATGAACTGTTCAGAATGATTAGAGCAGTGAGTGTAACAACCAAGTCTGTTACAGTAGATATGACTATATTAGTATTGCAATATAAGTGCCCACTGAATCCCAGTGCAAATGAGAAATGACTTCAGTAAAGTATATTTTCTACTTTTATAAACAATTTTTATTACGTTCTTACAATCTCTCTCCACCTACCAAATCTCATGTGTCTCTGCCTGCCATATTCCTAGAATCTGTGCTAAGAAAATTGCTATCAGCCAGAGAATTTTTCTCCAAACATTAGACCTCAGTTTCAAAACAATGCTTGTGATTTAGTCATCTTTTTCCTAATGATGTTTCTCTTCAAAAATTTTAGGCTAAAAAAACTTGCCTTCTTGCATGCTTTTAGACACACCAGAGCTCCAAGTAACACCTCTGCAATTATAACCCAGTTTCTCTTCCTTTGTTGTTTTTTCTTTTTTTTTTAAAGAAATTAAGGAAGTCAGTAACTAGGCAATAGTTGTTATAGCAGGTACAAATAGTAGCAAGTACAATACATCCATGAATTTAATTGGTTTTTTTATTATTCAGCTTATATAAGAACAGCTACACCAGGTGAGACTGGATGAGAAGTCCTACTGTGCTCCATAACTTGTTTCTGATAAATAGAGTGTAAATCAGGAGCAATCGTGGAGTGATACTTTAAAGTTTTAACACTCTCCCAATAATTTGCAGGGTGGGGGATTCCTAGAGCAGGTGTGCTTTTGTGTACTTCTATGCACCACAAAGCTACACTGCTAAACTGAATCTCTCAATGGCTTTCTCCACCTTAGAACAGCACAGCTGGCCTTTAAGTCCAAGTAAACTATGAGAATACAGGTCAGTTCACCTTCAGCATTTTAACCTGGGAATTTTCATGATCCATTGGACCCTCCATTCCCCTTATTACACCTGTCTTTCCTGGACCATTCCACTGACATCAACCAAACACAAAGCAGCACAGCACTGCATAATGCCATCCAGACCCAAGAAGTTTCATTGCCTCTTCTCAAAGAGATGAGAGAAAAACAAGAAATCAGAGGCTTCTGGAAGGGATAAAGCAGGATATCAGAATCGTAACCTTTCAAAAATGCAGGGAACATTGATTTGCCATTTAAATCTAGATCACAGGCTGACATTTGACCACTTCTCCGTAGCAACTGAAAATCTTACATGTGTTTTGATACAAGCATCAGGATTAATCAAATGCAACAGTGTACTCAGAACCCATGTGATATCAAAGACTGAAGCCTGTATCATGACTACGGGAAAAAATTTTTTGGGCAGTTATACTGCCTACAATGATTTTGTTATCAGACTTCTAAATATGAAAAGGTCTTCAAATATAGACAAATCACAGAGATTCATGATTTTCACTCCTGAACAGATGGGAAAGGGACAGAGCACACCATAAAGCCAGATGTGGTGGCTGCACAAACAGATGTTTTGATTCAACTTATCATAAATGGCAGACATCACTATTAAAAATATTAAAAAGTTACTCTGCACAACTGATGCTTCATACCTGAAGCAGCTGATCCAATCTGGAGGTACCTGCAGCTTCCTGGGAGGTGCAGAAGCACAAAAGCCTTTTAGAGGCTACAACAGCCCTTTCACATTTAGCAAAAAAGGTCAACTACAGGTCTCTCCTGCTGGATTTTAACGCTTAGCATTCAAAAGCACAAGGGAAACCACCTCAGGAAATTCATTACTGTTGGAAAAAATGTGGACATATGCTACAATTGATGTAAAAGGCGAATTCACTAAAGAACGAGCATTTCCACTCAAATCATCCATTTAATTCTTCCAAGTGCAATAATTGCCAACTGTTTGCCCAATGGTGAACTCAAATGAGCTGTAATAGCTTCTCATCTCACTACTGATGTTAATACATTAAAATACTTCTAAGACACTATGCAGTGTTATTGCTGTTTCTTCTTATGAGAAAAAAACAGATGTATTGACAGAAACTATGCTTTTGCTGACTTATATTCCAAGTTTAAACAAAATACTGCTTTCATCCAAATTAATTTTAATCATTGCATTACTGAGTCTGATATTTGTTATGGCTGAGTACAAGCAATTCTAAGCATCCATCCAACAGTACATTAGGAAGATACATCTTCTCTCTTTTGGAAAGCTGAGTTGTGCCTTCCTAAAGCCATATTATTTCACATGAATATCTGAATTAATCGTGTCTGTTTAAGATGCTAGAATTGTAAGCCTGTCTACTTTAACACCAGTGCTACTGTAACTGTTAAGAAGCTGCTACTGTATAGGAAGTTTGGTTATCATACTTTGACACATTAAGTATGACCTTCATAAATAAGACCACTAACTCTAAACAAGGGATAAGCAAATGTAAATGAGCACATGCTGAAAAAAATCTAACGTGCAAAGCGAATGCCTTAGAGAGGGCAAAGGTGTCTCTTGTTATTCAGAGAAAGCAGAAGGCACATGAGAATCTGAGAGATTCATTCTACGTAGGTATACAGCCAAGCGTCAAGTAAAGAGAAGGCAGAAGCATATCCCTTCAGTTTTAATGGATTGCAGAGTGAGTCTCCCTCTTATTTAAATCAACTTTAAATACAGCACATTCAGGTCTGAAGAGAGACTGCAATAAAATTACTGCAGATAAAGAAATTAAGCTCCCCTTAGAGGAACGGCTGCTGTCAGGAAGACCTTACTCTTCTACATGCATAACAATAATTATTGCTTGCATTTATACACTATCTTTCAGCTAAGGATCTCAACATACTTTATAAACACCTGTACAGCATAATAAAGTATACATTAAAAATACACATTACAGGAGCTAAATGCTGTTACATGTACTTAACTACATGTCAGCAAGTAATAATTCAACTCTATTGAAGAAATCTTCTCTCACTAGAGGATTTCGGTAGGGTCACGTGAAAGTCAGGTGCCCCAGGCACACAAGTAGCAGAAAGACTGTCAGAGCTGTCAGCTCTCATGTTGTTGACACCATCTAGGAATGAGTGTCCTCTTCATTGAGGAAATAGGAATTGTCTTTAAGGTTACTGTTTCTCAACCAGTCTCAGGTTTTGGAGTTCTTACTGGTATTAATTCTGTGCTATCTCCAAACTTTTGGAAATCTAAATCATACAATCATAGAATCATAGAATTATCTGGGTTGGAAGAGACCTCCAAGATCATCAAGTCCAACACTTAATCCAACACTATCATGATTACTAGATCATGGCACTAATTGCCACATCCAGTTTTGTTTTAGAAACCTCCAGGGATGGTGAATCCACTCCCTCTCTGGGCAGGCCATTCCAATGCCTGATTACTTGCTCTGTGAAGAACTTTTTCCTGATATCCAGCCTAAACCTTCCCTGGCAGAGTCTAAGCTCGTGCCCTCTTGTGCTGTTGCTGGTTGCCCGGGAGAAGAGACCGACCCCTACCTGTCTACAACCTCCTTTCAGATAGTTGTAGAGAGTGATGAGGTCACCCTTGAGCCTCCTCTTCTCCAGCCTAAACAACCCCAGCTCCCTCAGCCTCTCTTCATAGGACTTGTGCTCAAGCCCCTTCACCAGTTTCGTCGCTCTTCTCTGGACCCGCTCCAGCACCTCAATATCTTTCTTGAACTGAGGGGCCCAGAACTGAACACAATACTCAAGGTGTTGCCTCACCAACGCCGAGTACAGGGGAAGGATCACTTCCCTTGCCCTGCTGGCCACACCATTCTTGATGCAGGCCAGGATGCCATTGGCCTTCTTGGCCACCTGGGCACACTGATGGCTCATGTTTAGCCTCCTGTCAATCAGTACTCCCAGGTCCCTTTCCACCTGACTGCTCTCCAGCCACTCTGTTCCCAGCCTGTATTTGGGGTTGTTGTGGCCAAAGTGCAGGACCTGGCACTTGGCCTTGTTGAACTTCATCCCGTTGGACTCAGCCCATCTCTCCAGCCTATCAAGGTCCCTCTGCAGAGCCCTCCTGCCTTCCGGCAGGTCGACACTCCCTCCCAACTTGGTGTCATCCGCAAATTTACTCATGATGGACTCAATCCTCTCATCTAAATCATCAATGAAGATGTTAAACAGAACTGGAACCAACACTTATCCCTGAGGGACACCACTGGCAACCGGCCTCCATCTGGACGCAGCCCCGTTCACCAGCACTCTCTGGGCCTGGCTATCCAGCCAGTTCTTAACCCAGCTGAGAGTGCACCTGTCCCAGCCATGGGCTACCAGTTTATCCAGGAGTATGCCACAGGAGACAGTGTCAAAGGCTTCGCTGAAGTCCAGACAGACTACATCCCACAGGTTTCCCTTCATCCATCAGGCGGGTTACCTGATCATAAAAGGAAATCAGATGTCACTTTGGCTGAAGCCACAGTTTCATCCCATTGCCCTCTTTCAAGGCATTCAGTACAAGGGAGAGGGGCAATGAATTCACACTTAATCTTGACCCCTATCACCTTTAGTACAGTACTTTCTGTCCAAGTCAGCACCAGGCCACAGTTACCTGTAAGGTTCTGTGTCACCGTGTGCATCACAAGCCTGAGGCACAGCACAGAGCTGCACAGAGCTCATCTGCCCCAGCAAGCACATCCTGAACTGCTTGGGCAACATTGGGTCACCTGCTGGCAAGCTAAGGGCAATGGAATCCATGTTTTTAAGCCACAACCCAGGAAGAAGGACCCTCTGGCCAATGTATTATTGTACATAAATTAGGTCCATCAGGCTGTAATGAGAACAGTGGTATCTGCAGTTTAACCTCCCTAGCTAGCTGTTTGACTCAAAAAGCACATTTTCATATAGAAACTGAATTCAGAACAAAAATTAGATACACTTCTTTAATTTCCTACTTTTAAAAGCCCTTTTTTGCAATGCAGCTTCCCTAAAACTCCACACAAAAAAAAAGCAAAAGAATACAAAAATCAATTATAGACTCATCTGTTCTCCAGTATTTTCTGTTAAAAGCGAGATTGGAAAGATCTCTACTGAGATAATAAATCTTTTTTGGTGGGAGCAGGAAGGAGTTGGAAACAAAACCAAAGTTTATGTCACATACAACGACCATCAGCTAGTCACTCTTGTAGGAATATGCCAATGACAAACAGAAAAAAAAAATCAATTGCCAATTATTCCTTTACATTGTGACTTCTAGTACGATGGCAAATACAAGTACTCCATTCTCTAACAACATGACTCTGATCCCAGGGGAAAAAAAGAAAAACTACAAAACCAACATGCTAGAGAACATGAATCTGCTTATACTTTGTCATCAGCTAAAACCTCCTCAGGCTATGTTAGCTCCACACTTTTGGAAAATAATGAGTAATGATTACTGAAAAGATAACTGGTAACACTGAGGTGGGGCACTGCACCAAGATCAGTGAAAAATGATTCTCTGCTCACCATGTTGTTAACAAAAGTAACACATTTGAATGCACTTAGAAATGAGATGGTTTAGCCCTTAGTCCTGTAAACATTCAAGTATATTTAGCTTTTTGTGAGGAAACTCAACGCCAAGTCTCCTGTCACGTTTCGAAATCTCTCAACGTATGAATAAGCATTCACATATCTGCTACAGTGGTTTATTCCTATGATGATAACCAAAATAAAAACTTCAAACAGAGCAAATGCACTTCTACCTTCCCAGATATGAAGTACCTCTTTATTAATGCAGCAAAAAAATCAAGCAAAAGGCTTCACACCTTTTTAAGCATTCCCCCTTGCAGCCCTCCTCTCCAAACTACAATCCTGATAATTTAACAGTTCGTGCCTGTGACTGAATACACAGCTTTCGTGAAGGCACAGTAAACTTGGTCAAGAAAAGAAAAGTATGCCTATGATTTGTTTTGTATGTGTCCAGATATAAGAGCATACTGTATTTCCACAGAGCAATAGCAAAGAGAAATATTTACAGGCTTAGCAAAACAGCATTTCCTCATTAAAAACTCAACTATAGATAAGGATAATGGGAAAATGGGAGCATAATACTACGTAGACTTTTCTAATACAAATATCTTTATTTGAATAAAAGTAGTCTGTACAAAAAGAGAGTCCTTTATTTATAAATCAAAACCACCCCGAGTCTGGCAGTAGCATAAGCCTCAAAAAAATTCCAGTCACAGCTAACTAGAAAATTATTTTGATATCTATACACAGAGATACCTGAGTGCTTGGACAAAGGACTTCACAATCAGAAGTAAGAAGTATTTAGGGTCCTCAGTTTGCTTTGGTGCACCAGGAGTTTTTATTTGCATATTTCTAAAATTGGGCGTTACTATATCATCTTCTTTACACATATTTATGAGCAAATGAAATAAAGAAGCTGTATGTCTCAGCAAATTTAAATTGAAATTTATTTGCGGGATTCATTAAGACAAAGCTTCAGTGCAACTCTCACAAAGTCTGACAAGTTTTTATCTACTGATTACATGCATGAAAGTGAAGGCCACCTAGAAACTCCAATATACCCTAAGGTTAACATTTGAATGACAAGGTCTGGGGTTTTCTCCCCCATAATTAATTTAATTCTTTATCTAATACCTACTAATTTAATAGAAAGGAATTCTGAATGTTACCAGAGAAAAATCTAATCATTAGAAAAGGCTGTGAAGACAGTCTCTGGCTGAGCAGTACCACGCAGGTACTGGTATCTTTGCTGGGTGCTGGCAAATCTGCACACCTTAACATCATTCACAGAGGCAGACACTGTGCTAATTTCAGGTTTTTTTAAAAAAATCAATGGCTTGGAAGAGGACAAGATGTTGTGCGAGAAAGGACAGGGTAATATGCTACTGTCGGGCATCCAAAAATCCATCAACCAGGTAAGGACAAGACTTTAACGCAATTACTGACATCTCTTCCTTATATTCTTGTGGAACAGCTGCAGAGGGCAAAACAGAACCCACTCCGTAAGAAAACATAACATTACTACAACGCAGTGCAGGAAAACATGAAAGACTAAAAAGATAACCAGTAAATTGACATTACATTTACATAATCCAGTTCCTGAGGAAAAAAAAACTAATCTGCTGAGTTCATGAAAACAATTTAACCATGTGATGTTGTAGTAGAAATGCATGGAAAGTCTGCTTGAACTCTAGAAGAACCAGCTGCAGGTTTTCAGATTAACATGCAGAGGGGTTTCTTTTTATCTTCTTTCATTCTGCTCCTCACTCCAGGTAGAATCAACCCCAGAATTTTATTCCTGGGACACAAGACACCAAGCTCTGTCTCTCTATAGCTTTAGGATAACTTCCACGTACTGCAACTAATCATAAAATGACCAGATAAAGACTGACATTTCTCATTCTACCAGCTCCCTCCTGCATCAAGCATAATACATGTCTCTGTTACTTGTCTTAAGGTTTGAGTTTAATCATCGTGATAACCACAGTGTTTTGATGCTGCATAATACAGTCAAGCACTTATTTGTCTAAAATATATTTGGTTAACACACTTAATAACTCCTGAGGGGCAGGGTGGGGGGGCAAGGCTTCTTATCAGGAGGCTGTGCTGCAGATCTCTGAAAGACCACTCAAGAACACCAGCTGGAAATCTTTGGTGGCAAAATAACACTGAATGATTTTCTCCAGCTTAGACACCTTGTTATTTTATTGTGTTATTATTTGCTAAAACGAGGTTCATGCCGGTTCAGGTATTTTTTCAAATCTCTCATTCAACTCATATAATCATTCCTCTCACTATCATGAAGTTGCTTTGGGTCACTGAGTGCATTAACAGATGTCATCTGCACCTTCTTCCTTCTCACCTTCAATATTTATTTAGATGCCTCTCCTGACATACAACTACAATGACTGCCACAGCAGCACAGACAATACAGCTGCAAACTTCAGGGAATGAGACAGCCATGTAAACTGCTGGAAACACCCTTATTTCCAAACCTTCTGGCAAGAAGCCGCAGATACAGTTTCACACTTCATTTCTTTTGACATGTCCCCAGAACCACTACTGTGCGTATCTAGTGACAGTATTTGAATCCTCACATCCTACCCACCTCTGAGGCTCTATTACACTAGCTACTGTTTGCGTGAAAAAGAATCATTTTTTTTTTCCCCCTGGCAACAAGTATTCAGTGTCGGTACGAACACAACTCTCCTGCTCAAAAGAGCGGAATGAATGACCAGCAAAATGAACTGGAAGTTAGGCTCCCGACACTTAGGAAATCAAATTAAATTCTTTATACAGCAGGATCTATTCTTTCACATTTTTTATGTAGAAAGAGACTAATACTAAAATTATCTGTTTCTTCAGTTCCTGACTGTATTATAACAGTACCCTGAGTCATGCTTTCTTTCACCTGGTATTACTCTTTTTTTTTTAATTTAAACTTGGAAAACAAACAACACTTTTCTGTTCTTTCTGATCATTTCTCTCTGATTTGTGTTCTCCCATTCTCCTGCTTGCTCGCACATCTTCTTTTATTTCATACAAGAACAATGGGATTATACATATATATGAATTTATATAATCCTAATTTTCTATTTTATATTTCTCTCATTGAAACTTACAATTTAAATTGATTTTTAAAGAGCGGAATAAGTCCTGACTCCTAACAGAGCAGACGTTCATTTCCATCTGAAGTGATCAAGGATCAATTCATTGATTTTACAATGTTGAGAAAATTACCTCTCTGTTTATAAGCATTCTTTGCCAGCCCCCATTAGGAAAGGTCCTACAAAAAACATGAGTATCTGTTTAAACCTCTGTAGTATAAAAGGTAGGGAGGGATAACAGGGCTCCATTGCTATAACAATAAATAACAAGCAATACAAATATTTCCCTTGGGCAAACATGGTACAATTTAAGTGCAGAAGTCAAAGGAGGACTATTAGAATGAATACAGCTTAGTTAATTGAGGATAAACATACCAGGGGAAATAAAAAAATACTTCTTGAACTTTGCAGTATGCCAATGACAATTTGAAGAGACAGTGAGTAAAAAACCTACTTAGAAGAGAATGAATCATCTGAAATTTGCAGAGGATTTAGTGAAGCACACAGTCCCATGGGCTAAGGAAATGTGAAGAGAGATAACAAGGTTGACTGCGAAAATGAAAAAAACTGGACATTGAAGAGTGCCATGGGAATACTGAAGCAAATTCTTTTAGCAACTACTAAAGAACAGAAAGAAAAAAAAAAACCACAAACTGAAATGTATCCCCAAGCCTGTTTCTTCATTCACATTTTTGACCTGGTTCTGAAGAAAGAAAAAAAATCAAAACAAACAAAATTTTCCACAAACCAAAATCGATTAAGATTAGTCCAAATGAACAGCCAGACACCACAACATCTTTTTCAAGTTTACATTCTGGAGAAGCGGAAAGTATCTTTCCATTCAGCAAAGGGGAATAAAAAAATAAAGAGTAGCAGTCATTACACGAGGAAGTAAACCTCTTCATGACAGTGTCCGTGCTACATTCAGTTGGATTCTTTCTCTCAGAGAAAAACAGAGATTCAAATTGCTTTAAATTCTTACCCAGAAATCATGCCTCAGCTTCACTGTGCAAGATTTCCAACAATGTAGGGTTATCCAGGACAAGCACCCTTCAATGTGGATGATCTTATTCATAAAACCTGTTAAATTCCACCTTCAGAAAACTCTGCCCCCTGTGCTGCCACCTCCCTGTTCCCCCATTTCTTCCTCCTCTCTCCCATCCCACATAAGGCCAAAGGTCCCAGCCTCACTGTACCTACTCCTGCTGTATCTGTGAATCATGTATATAGTCCCAAAGAGGGGACACTGAACAGGTTGCAATTCTCCACCTCTGCAAATGCCACTGCTTTCTTATACTCCAATATCTTGTTTTCCTAGTCTCCCAAAAGAACAGCTGGGAAAAGAGAAGATGTTGCTATGGAGTGGGCTTCCAGTAAATCAGCATTTTAAAACAAAGTAATTAAAGGTAAATAATTATTTCTAAATCATGTTTGAAAATTTCACACTGAAAAGATTTCAGTGGTTAATCTTTTGGGCAATCATTACATTAATTCCAATGAAAAGAGAGACTTGTGCATTCTTGAGGGGCTCATTCCTTCAGTGAAAGTGTCAGCAGGAAACATCAAGCAGGCTCAGAGATGTGGCATCATTTCGCTCAGTAGCACAAGGAAAGCAGCTACTGCAACACTGCTGTGCAGTTCCAAGGTCCACTCTTCAAAGGAACCATTAAAAACCCAGGGCAGATCAACAGAAATTACAGCAGCTGGGAAGCGTGGTTTATAGTGAGATACTGAAGAGCTCCAGTCTACTTTAAGGTTAAGTCTAATGAAAATTTAAACAAGGACAAAACTGCTGATAGACAATTCTTCCACTGAGCAAAATAACAGCAGAGGGAAGGTCTGCTAGCCAGAAACAAAGCCAAAACAATCAGAAGGAAAGAAACAAAACACATTTCTTAAGTTAGTGGAAAAAACCCTGAACTTATTAGAAAAATGTCCCTTGGGATGTGCTGATTCGAATTAAATGTTCAAAAGTCCCCATCAGAGTATTTTCTAAAAGATATGCAATAGCTGAAAGAACTCATAAGCACATAAAAATGTGATATTCTATGGCATATGCTACAAAATGAGTCAAAGTATTCTGCTCTTAAATCTTTGACTTTTTGAATTTAATGAACATTTGTGTAGTTTTGAAAATATATTTGCAAAATTAAAAAAGAAACAACATAAATCTGAAAATAAACCTGAGCAGAAAATCAAATACCTTCTCAGCAGCGCTGCATCATTGTGAGGAGGTGACTGCAAGAGTATGGGGAAGTATGCACAGGGTATCATGGAAATTTCCATCTCATCTGCATGAGGGGTTGATACAGTTTGACCACAGAAGTCAAAAGAAGAAAGGAACATGCTCTGGATAACCCCAAATTGAGAGGAAAGCAAATGGATCTATCAGTCGTCTCTGTAGCACAGTCTGTATGATTAGACAATACGATGACTCCAGAAAGGATCTATCCCGAAGAAAGAAAACTGAGCTGTACATAATTACTGTCTTAATCTCTCTCTCACTCTGTGTGCCAGATGTGTGTGACCAAACCAGCAGCAGTTTGGCTCAGGCTCCAGGAGACAAAGCTCTGCCCGCAGCAAGACCAAGCATGATAAAACTTTGAAGTCCTAACTAAAAAACAGAGAACTGGGTGTGCACATCTAATCCTTCCATTATAAACATATATCCTCTGAATCTCTTAGCTATAAACCATTGACCAAGTCTGCGACTGGACCCAGTCGCACCCAGGCTCCTCTCTGAGAAGTTTAGAAGGCAAAAGGGTCCATTTTGAACCCCTTATGGGCCTCCCCCTCACCCTTCTGCATCCCCAGTCCCTGCGCAAAACACTTCACACCAATTATAACTCAAATCTCCCTCCATGTATTTCCTCCATGCAGTAAGTAATAACATGACCTTTGCACCGAACTCTGTCAAGTTGCACTTTACATATGTTTCCTCTAAAAGCACTCATTCACAACGCTGAAATCTGCCTTTTCTAGTATTAAAATAATACATTTTTTAAGTGAACCAGTAGAAAAACTCAGATACTCTAAAAATTTTGGGTTAAAAACATTTAAAAGAAATATCCATATTGGTATTCGGACAATGTACCACAAAAACTGTATTACATGGTACATAAAACCAATTTACATAATCATAAAAATTTGCATTTAAAACATATTACAATGAAATAAGTTTACAGAATTACTGCTCAAAAAGTTTTCCTTGTTCTTATTTTATAATTCAATACTGCAAATTAATTTTGATGTTTATCTGACATTGCCTTTCATGTTTCCTTAGTTTCTCCCTTTTTTAATCATCTAACCTATCCCTTATTCCCATTTCAATAGTCACTTTGATTTACAATTCCCTTCAGCCAATTAAACAGGATTGTACACAGAAAAAACATAAATTAAAAAAATAATAGAGGTTCATTATTTGTAAAACAAGGATTTGAAATTTCCTTTTTTCTATTTATAATTGTGTTTACAATTTTATTGTGACATTGTCAGATGAAAGTTGAAAATGAGCTGCAAATATAGCCTTTAAAGATATAAGCAGGTGCTTGTTGCAGGTTTTTACATAAATAATAGGACTGGAGAGTTAAAAAGCCAAATGATATTATGGAGAATTAAAAAGTAAAAGTAGAAAACCATTCTCTCTTTAGGAAGATGCTACTTATTTCTTCTTAAAAACTTTCCACGGGTCTATGTACACACTCAGATGTCTGACGTCTCAGACTCGTCAGACATCCAATTGCCTATTTCTGTTGCAGCTTTCACTTGAACTAATTGGAAAGTCTATTATTAGTTCCCTAATTAATAGATTTCATACAATCTGATTACTGTTACAAACAAAATGTTCAAGCTCCCCTTAAAATTGCCCAATTCCCTTTTAGCCTCTACTAACAGCAGCTGAAAGTCACGTTAAACTGAAAATTAAAATTACTGTATCCTGCAGGTTCATTAAATTTATCTGATACAATTTTTAAGGATTACACTACATGGACAGTGATAACTGTATTTTTGTCTCAATATGTGCATATAACTAATGGAAACTTAACAAAATCAGGATTTATCATTCTTCACAGCAGCGGTTATCAGATCTTTAACGTCACTAATTTCCTATGAGCAATTCTCAACTCAGCTCTGTCCCCATCTACTTGCCTCTCCACCAGAGCACCATCATCTCTACCCTATCCTCCCCTCTCAGTCACTCCTCCCATGTAATCAATAATGGTCCACTACTTTCTCCACTTCCTCCCTAAAAGACTGCATCCCACTGTTAAATGTCTCTAAAAGAGAGCATTGATCCCTTCAGAATTCAGTAAAATGGCAGGCAGAGCTCTCCCAAGCACTGTCCTGTAAGGGTCTTGGCCAGGCATGGAGGCAGAGTCCCAAACTCCCTAATTCACATGTTCTCACTCTTTCAGACCAGCTTACACCGGAAGTTTCTTTGCTACACGTTATGCTGTAACATATATTTCATTACCAGTGACACCAGGATCCTTTCCTGCATCTCCAAATATGCCCCTTTGCAGTCCCCATCAGCTACACATCAGCATTCCTTTTCCCAGAGCTGCTGCAGCAGGGGATGGCAGGATGAAGGAGAAGACAAGAGATCTACAAGAGAGGGGGAAGGAGAAGTACCACAGCTGGCTTCGGTTTTGTTCTGCACAGGCCTTCCCAGGACTGGAGAACCACTGCCTTGTCAGGGAGGACCCAGCTGTAATTCTGGAAGTGAACAATCAGCTCCGGAAGGTCCATTGTGCCGCTTCAGGTACATCAAATTCATGAAAAAGGTTAAGAACTCTATCATCCTGTCAGGATTATTCCCTACAAGGAGGAATTCATTCTAAAGAGGAGTGAGAAGGACCTGTTTAACAATATATTTTGGTTTTATATACTGCTGCAGTTAGGAAGGTGGCATTCCATAAAAAGGACATCCCCCCATACCTCTCATGTGGATTCTAAGGCTTGGTGTGCACCACAATATTCCCCTCCTCTTCCCCTCCATTTGCCTGACAGAGACTAAGATCAGAAAAGACAGCCTGGTCTAACTTTTCCAGATGGAGAAAGAAATGGGCAAACCCAGTCCATTTGGATAGAGGCGGGATGTTTAGTTTATACAGATAGAAATGCCAGCTCTCCATACAGGAGCAGACTATTATTTTTCATGGATTCCTGCTGCCTTGATCCTTAATAAGCTGTAGCTGTAGCAAACTGTGTTTACCAGTCTTTGCTTGTCAGGCTGACATGCCCTTCTCTGCAGGTGGTCATTACAGTGAACACCATCCAACTATTTTGGAAAGGCAATAACATAAAGAAAGTGCTGTCAAGGACTCTTTTGGTACTAGCAGATTTTGATCATGATAGTGCTTATTAAATCTGATACACTGGATGAATAAACACATTTTTATTACTCATCTAAGGAACTGGATTATCAATCCTATTAATATTCAAGTTCTGATATTAACCTTTACCAAGTGCTTGGGCTATGATAAAAAAGATAAAATAATTCTAGGTAAAAACTTTGAAAGTACTTGGCTACTCAAATGAATAGACCCATGACTTAAATTATAAGAACACCGAGTCTGTTATCACATACAAGTAGGGTTCAGGTAGAGAGTTCATGGGTTTGGCCACCAGCCACAGCACATCTGGCAACGTAAAAACATAAAATATATTAAAATGTGATTTATGTCATTGGCAGTGACTAATTTTAATCAGTTTTAACAACTGTAGCAATAGAATCTTAAGTTCCGTATCTTTTATTTACAATGTAAGTGGGCAGGTGATTATTCTATTAATTCCCCACAGCATTCTCCTGGAGATATTGGTTGCTTATGGCTTGGACAGGTGTACTCTTCATTGGGTAAAAAAACATGGCTGGTTGGCTGAGCCCAAAGAGCTGTGGTGGACAGAGCTAAATCCAGTTGGTGGCCAGTCACAAGCAGTGTTCCCAGGGCTCCGCGTTGCGATCTGTTCTGTTTAATATCTTTATCAACGACCTGGATGAGGGCTCCTTCAGTGAGTTTGCAGGATTTTACTCAGGGATGGGTTTCCAACTCTGCGATACTGAGACAATCAAAATAGCACCATCAGCTAAAATTTAAAAGCAGACACTGACTAGATTTCAGTTTCTAAGTTAAAATCAAACAATATCAAAATCTTTAATATCCATGGGTGGGATAAATTAAAACCATTTGCACTCTGTAACAAAATCTATTCCCATAACATTGTTTACTGTCAGCATGAAGGAATTTAGTAGATATAGTGACTTTTTAAAAATATTACCAGTGATTCTTTCTAAAAACCAATTTTTGCTGATAATTTATAAAAAACCCCCACTAATTAAAAAACTATACTGACAAAATAAAGCTAGTCTAGTAAGAACTTGGAAGAATCAATCACTATAATCATCTGCTGCCATAAACTCCATGGGAAGATTACAAATGTGATGCTTCAAAGGAGGGGAAAATTCTTTTAAAACATAATTTGAACTTTACTTCTGAAATATCATGACCGTCATGATCCATCACCCACAATCGCTGCCCAGACTTACAATAAATCAAAGCTATGATTCAATGGTTACAATCAATCATGTGAGAGCAAATGGTGGGAACAGCACTACCATGTCCAGTGCATGCATTTGACATTATAAATGATATAGCGTGTTAGTAATTGGCAAACAAAAAGATGAGAGTTAATGCACAGCACTAATAAAACCTTATACAACAAACAAACCAAAAAAGCCAGAAAACCACCACAGAGATTCAGCTGCAGCAAAGATACATTGCCTAAGATGCATGGGAGTGTGATTATTTACACATTAGAAATTAAAAGCTTACTCAAAAGAGATGTTATATGCCACTCCCACAGAGACAGTAAATGACCTTAGAAGAAGTTGAAGCTGTGAAAGAGTTATTCACATAGAAAAACTACCAATTACCAGAACCTAACTGGGGCCTGTTTGACAGGGGCCTCGGAAAGCAAGGGTTCTGGGGATGGAACTTATATGCGAACCAAGCTATATGCCCATTCTTCAACTTGGTAAGAAAGATCCTCCCCAGGCTACTCAAGACTTACAATCAAGAATTCAGTTAAAAATCTGTCCGTAGCAGGCCTCTAATACAGTTTAGTCTAAGGAAAGCCTACCCCAAAAGGAAAATCTCACTATGGATGACCAAAATATCTGGAAGTATGTGTGGAACGTCACACTAGATAATTTGTTAAGCTATTCTAGGCAATTTTTTTTTTAAATCATTGTTTATATTGCTACAAACACAGCTTTCTACCAGAAAGGATGCTGACAATCTCTGTTGCTGTAAAAATTTATCAACCTTTTCCTTCTTCTTTGAGAGATACCAAAAAAAGTTGCTTTAGTCAAATACCTTACACAAAGTTTTTGTCAGGATGAATGATTTTATACTTGCACTAGCTAAAAATAAATCTAAATTGGATGATTAGAATATATCTTCTTCACTGTCTGCTCACATAGTTCATGCAAGCCACCACAAGTTTTATACTTCCATGCAGTAAACTGTGAGAATCAAACCACAAAGCACCACTTCAGAGCAGAGCAGTACCTAACCCAAACTTCATTCACCACACAGGCTGAAACTGTAACGCAGAAATTGCTCTCATTTCCTGTAAGGAATTAGAATGGCTTTTCTCCAGTAAACTGTAGAAAGTCATGGTGAGAAACAGAAGACGAACATTTAGATTTGCTGTCAAGAGTTTTCATTTTGATTATAGCAATTTCCAGTTTAAAGGAAATGAATATCCAGGAAAGCATTTAAAATTAATCCTTCCCCTCTGAAGTAGCACTAAAATTCAGTTAGGAGTGAAATATGATTATTTCATTTCAAATCTTGTCATCTAGAATAAAAAAAGATTCAATTGTGTATTTATTTGGCAGTAGCTCACTAGGCAGAGTAAAGTGGCAGAGTCTTTAGCAGAGTTCTAAAATTCCAATTTTAGTTTTGCTGCTTTCCTTCATGAACTACAAATCCGTGATAATTGTGGGGCCAGCCCAGTTGTTCTACATTTTCTTTCCTCAAATTCCAAGTATAAATATCAGCAAGGAGCACTACTATATTTTAAGGTAGAAAAGAACTGTAAACCCTCTGTCTCCATAAAGGTCATTTTACCTCTTCCTTTTCTAATGCAAAATGAGACATTTGAGCATAGACAAAATACACAGTTAACTGTAATGAGAAGGCTGAATGCCATTTGAAGTCTGTCTCAAATTACCACATACAATAAGCATTAATATTAATAGGAGTTTGGGGAATCCAACAAAACAATGACTTGAGCCTGGGCCTCACATCATCTTGGGAAGGGCTATCCTGGAAAAACTGTGCTTGTCATTTTGACTAGAACACAGCTGTAAGAAGACTTGTTATACAACGTGATACATGCTCATAACATTACTTTAGGCAAATTGGCATCTTCTAATAATACATTTTATTTCAGACAAGCCTTAGTATTTGCGACCTGCTCTAATGGTAAGTTGTTCTCCAGAATCTTTCCCGTGCGGTCTTCCCTTCACACCCTCTTCTCTGGCTGAACCGCAGAAGCAGTTCCATTCTCTTTCTCAGGTAGACGCGCTCTGAGTCAGTCAAAAAATTGTTCTTCCTTTCTTCATGATATTTTTTTGGTCTGCTGTTTCATCTCCATATCGTCAGCACTGTGCCACAGGTCTCTTATTTTGGACATTGACTGTGTACTCTTCTGAGCTTTCCTAACAGTCACTGCATCTTTGCCAGTTCACAGAAAATGCATTATCTCCCTGCTCAGTTGTTCAGACTGTATCACCCTTGTGAAAAAGCTTCCAGCATCACAGCTGATAGTCCATTAGTTCAAGCTCAGAGGAATGTCTTTTCTCACTGTACTCTCTCCCCCTTTTCCATTCTGGTCTTACAGATTATATGTTACCCTGAGCGTGTTTCACCATCAGTTTTATCCTCCAATTTGCAAGTTCCTGACATCTACCCACTTTAGCTGAGCTCTCAAGAACTCAACTACAATTTCATCCTATCAGGCCCTTACACTTTTCTGCCATGAGCCTTGCTTACAAAAAAGCCAGGATCCACCATGAAGCCTATGAAAAATGCCATCATTAACTACAGAGGCAGATGCACATGAGATGAGAAAATGAATAGAGTCTCAGGTACTTCATTTATTTATATGAATAAACACACATTTCTCCACACACTTCTATGGTACTTTAAAAAGTTCAAAAAAAAAGTCTAATAAGAGTTGCTAAATGTCTGGGAACTCAGCAAAAAATTGAAAGGAATGAAATCTATTGTCACACCTAATGTATAATGAGTCAGATTTCAGCTGTTATCGATGGGTATCATTTCCCTTCCTATGCATAGCAATGAGCAGAAAGATACCTGAGACCCCAGAAACAGCCCGGCACACTCCCCTCAGCTTTTGCCGTTCTTGGCAGTGCAAAGCTTGCAATGGCTTTGCATCATTGTGTTTAGACCTGCCCTCAGCAAGATGTAAGCTCAGCAATGATGCACTCAAGACTGCATCCGATTCTAATACTCAGTGAAGTTTATGTAAAGGTGACACAAAGCTTATTTAACTAATCAAAGCTGCCTTAAGGGCACCTAGTGAAGTGATTCTGTGAGATCCTATCTCTTCAAAGCTTAGATGTACCCACTTTGAGGATAACACAGGAATATCAACGATTTTGAAAATTATGCTATGCAGTATCAAAAAGATATCTCTCTGCTAAAGAAAATAACTGAAACCTTTAACCTCCCCTCAGCCAGAGGTCATGATTCTTTCATGGTCTTTCCTATTTTAAATGGACATGAAAAATAAAGGATAAACTGGACTATTTGAAAGACCTAACTCTTGTCTGCTTTTTACCTTAGCTATTTCATCACAGGATGCAATTTCAAGTGGATTGTTCCTGAAAAAGGTTCTATGTCAACAAACTACTGGAAATCCTTCCTGTGACAAGAATGTAATCAGTGTAGATATAACTAACATAGATGTGCTCTATTTCTTGAATTGCTCTGTAGGCTGCCACAGTCCACAATGACCTCAGCCTCACCAAGTAACGAACTCCTTTCTTGCAGAGTAAAATACGAACCTACTGGCAATCCTAGTCCAAGGGGGTTGCTACTGACACACTCAGGTCCATATTGCATTTATACATATAATTATTTAAGGACAGATCTGTGGGTTAATATTCAGAGTTCACCACAGATGTGACTATTTAAGGGCAATAGCCCCTCAACAGTTGTTTTTTAATCTCCTCAAAAGCTTTATTGATATGGAAAAGCCTTGCACTGTTTAGGAACCCTACTAATGATTTGAATGGAAGTATTTATGCCATCCTTGTCACCATGGTATCCAGCACGAGAGCTTGTTGATGATTCCTTCCTACTTTGCTTTTTTCAAGCCATGTTAGTCTAGCATTTGTGGAAAACCCCTTTTGCTGGCTAAAACATATAATCCTCAAGATTTCATTACTAGCTTGAAGCACAGTTTACACCAATTTTAATGAGATCGAGGTATTCAAAAATGTAGGTAGAGGTTTGAAAATTCAGGGCTAACATCATATGTCTGACCACATCAGCTCCTACTAATGGGAGTATAATAGCCCTTGAGCAACAACTTCTCAATAATTTCAGAAACACTAAAAGTATATGTTCATAGTGATCAATACAACCATCCTAAAGGATTCTGTAAACAACAGTAACACAGATAAAATTATATTAAGCCATCAGTGCAACACGTTGCATAAGCTTCCTAAAGAAATTGCTTTACAGCCTACATACTTTCCTCCCCATCATTTCACCAGCTCAAGCTCCACATCCTTCAACCTCTGCCATCTCACAGATACAGACTAACGCTCCTTTAGCATATTCCAGGCACACAGATACTAAATCAATCTTCTCTCTCTCCACTGTCTCCTTCCCTAAAATCAGGTCAGACCTAATAGAAAAATACTAGTTTTGCACTACCTACAGTACCAAATTACTTTGCACTGCCTTTGGAACGGGCAATATCATTCCAGGAACAGGGAGACACCTACGCACCCGACTGCACGCACACACTCCTGACATGATGCACTCCGCTGCCCCAGGTGGGACTGCCGTGCTTCCGACATGGGGCACACAGCGCAGGAGCTCAGAAGTATCCCTTTATCCTTTATCATTTTTATGCACTGTCACGGCAATCAGGGAAGGCAGAAACCCACGTGAAAGAGAAAAAGGCAATACATGCAACTTCTGCCAGATTAATTTCTTCTTAAGCTTGTGCAGAGTTTAAAAAAAAATTAAGCAAGCATGATTCATTTCCTATTATTCACTGTGAGATCCATTCAATTACTGCTCTAACAACACATTGGAACGAGGATAGCTCTCAGACTCAGGGAAAGGTCAGTCTGACCTCTTCTCCTAAACTCTGCCTAATACTTGCTTCCAGATCTCTCTCTTTCAAATGCAACAGTAGAGAAAAAACATGCAAGTCCATAATGCAGCACGGCTCGTTAGGACCCACTCTGGATAAGAGAGGAGCTGTGAATCCTAAAAAAAAATAAAATTATAGAGGGTATCTGCATATTACTTGCTGCTGGAAATTAAACTTGATTTGAGGATCTTGGCTTCGTACACAAAACAACCTTTCCATTTTCCTAGCTTGCTTAAATACAACGATTTGTTCTGGTCTATGGTAAACAAACTAATTATGCGCCTATGGGTAAAGCACTAGCCTCAGTACCATGCCTTGAGACTTGCATCATGACCATGTGACTTGCCTGGTGGATGAGAGGAAGGCTGTGGATGTGCTATACCTGGACTTTAGCAAGGCCTTTGACACTGTCTCCCACAGTAGACTCCTAGAGAAGCTGGCAGCCCGTGGCTTAGATGGGAGCACTCTGTGCTGGGTTAGGAATTGGCTGGATGGCCGAGCCCAGAGAGTGGTGCTGAATGGTGTCTCATCCAGTTGGCGGCCGGTCACCAGTGGTGTCCCCCAGGGATCGGTGTTGGGTCCAGTCCTGTTTAATATCTTTATTGATGATCTGGATGAGGGGATTGAGTCCATCATCAGCAAGTTTGCAGATGATACCAAGCTGGGAGGAAGGGTTGATCTGTTAGAGGGTAGGATGGCCCTACAGAGGGACCTGGACAGATTGGAGAGATGGGCCGATTCTAATGGGATGATGTTTAATAAGTCCAAATGTCAGGTACTTCATTTTGGACACAACAATCCCATGCAGAGCTCTAGACTGGGGACAGAGTGGTTGGAGAGTAGTCAGGCAGAAAGGGACCTGGGAGTGCTGGTTGACAGGAAGCTCAACATGAGCCAGCAGTGTGCCCAGGTGGCTAAGAAAGCCAATGGCATTCTGGCCTGCATCAGGAAGAGTGTGGCGAGCAGGACCAGAGAAGTTATCGTCCCCCTGTACTCAGCACGGGTCAGGCCTCATCTTGAATATTGTGTCCAGTTCTGGGCTCCCCAGTTTGGGAAAGATGTCAGGATGCTGGAGTGTGTCCAGAGGAGGGCAACGAAGATGGTGAACGGGCTGGAGCACAAGCCCTACGAGGAGCGACTGAGGGAGCTGGGGCTGTTTAGTCTGAAGAAGAGGAGGTTCAGGGGAGACCTGATTGCTCTTTACAACTACCTAAAAGGAGTCGGGCAGGGGTTGGTCTCTTCTCTTGGGTGAAGAACTCAGTGGCAGAACTAGAGGGCATGGACTTAAGCTTCGTCAGAGAAAGTTTAGGCTTGATGTGAGGAAAAAGTTCTTCACTGAAAAGGTGATTGGCCATTGGAATGGGCTGCCCAGGGAGGGGGTGGAGTCGCCCACCCTGGAAGTGTTTAAGGGGAGACTGGATGAGGCACTGAGTGCCATGGTTTAGATGATGGGTTGGTGTTAGTGTTGGTGTTAATGTTGGGTTATAGGTTGGACTTGATGATCTCAGAGGTCCTTTCCAACCTTGTGATACTGTGATACTGTGATGAAGAACAGGGGAAAGAAACTAGCAAAATATGCTGTGAAAGGGGGGTGGAGGGGAAGAAATTTTATTTTCCAGCTCCCTCAGCCCTAGAAGAAACATGTCTTGTGGTAGACCTTCAGACTGGGAAGGGGCAAGCAGGGAGAAGTCACTTGCAAAAGGCCTTTGAAACTGAACAGTTTAGGTCAGAGGCATAACGGTCAACATCTGAGCAAACTGAGACAAAGAGAAACATGGAGAGAACAATGAAGATTATCTCTCAAAGGAAAGCAAGGACACCAGAGAACCAAAAAATATATTTGCAGTTGTCTCAGATGTACTTGTATCTTTCTGTCCTGGAGCAGCAGAATGTACTGCAAAAAAGAAAGGTAATGTTGTTCTTCATCAGGGACGAAACAGCATAGAAATCTGCAGATAAAGACTGAACCATGGAGAGAAATACCATTTTACCTTGTGGACTTCAGTTTCTGAAGCCATCTACAACCCCACCAGCACAGCCTCTGCTCTCTTTAGAGAGCCTCATCATTGCCTAGAACCTGCCCCTCCACCTTATATTCCCACTCTTACTCACATCGCAATCTGCCTCTCTTCCACAGCCCACTGAGACTCTGAAGCTGAAATAGAGAGCTAAAATACGCACTCAGTACATGGTGGACTTGCTTCTCAAGGAAAGGAACTGGTTGTGTTAGCACAATCAGTATCATAAACTGTATCAAAACCAGACCTGAAGCCCCTATACCTAGCCCTGAACTTCCACAGGGCTAGTAGGCAGTCCCTTGGTACTTCATCTCACATATATATTAGATTAAATTTGTAATTGACAGCACTTAAATTTTGGACAGTGCAAAATGTAAGAACAATGCTAGCTCCAAACAGGAGAAGGAAACGAGCACATATCATTTGCCAGATACAAATGACACGCATGGCCTTGTAAGCTCTGCCCTGATCTCTTTTTACGCGAGTGTGCTGATTTTCCTTTGAAGTTAACAGACGGCCCCCCAATGAACACACTTCCAGCCATCAGAGGAATGTTTCCAGTGTTTTGACAAGATCATCTGTATATGTTATCTTGTATAAAAAGTTTTAAACAACTGTATTCAAAGTATCTCGTCTATAATGTTACATAAGTCACTTTTCTGAGCACAAAATGCAATTTTTTTTCAGTGCACACTTGGACTGAAATAAAAATTGCAAAGTGTCTTTTGCACTGTACAGAACACGAGTCTCTGTTACCACACACAGGCTCACAGCTCGGAGGCTGGGCAGGTTGTGACTGACCAGGTGTTTAATGGGAAATGGCATTTGACTGCCTTGTCTGAAGGGCTGCAGCATGAAACAGCCAAAGCTCACCCCTCTCAGAAGACAAAACCCCTCAACTCCATTACACAGCATTCTCCTCCAGTTCAAAGGACCAAAGCCTCTCTGAGTTTACCCTCTTCCACTTGCCAGGCTGGGATACAAACCAGCAAACGCATATTAGACATTACTGACAGTTCAAGGGAAACCTAAATAACAAACATTTTAACCTAAAATGATATTTAGGGGCTCTAGCAATCCCCAAGCATTTAACCATAGCTTGGTTCTTAAATTATTCATATTGTAAGGGGCATTTGCACAACAATTTAATCCAATTTAACAGGCAAGCTGCAATCTTCTGCTGCTACTGATTCCCTTCCCTGTAGTCACACTCCTGTATTTTGACACTGTTATTATTTTATCTCTAACCTATGACGCCACTGAGTGACATCTATGACTCCAGGTGAGGAATATGTAATAGCAGCCACGCATTACATCAGTACAAAACTTTGAAAGGGGGTTAAAGAAACTATTTTCTTTCAAATTTCAACCCATTTTAATGCTTCAGCCCACCTGATCTTGATCCTGAGTTTCACATTAACCCACTGTGTGAACGTGCGACTGCTGCATTGTGCTACACTGCAGTCCAAGATTAGAGGAGAACTCTGAGTTTCAAGTGATTGTTTTAAAAGTCATGATTTCGATCAGTGTTCCTCAAATCTCAGCTAGGAAAACCCACGATGACAGCATTTAAAGATTAAATATTTCCATTTACTCTCTGAATAAATACAGCATAAAATTCTCTAAAACTGCTACTGTGACCCACAAGGACCATTTTGTAGGTAAGCATAGAGTTCATTTATTCAGCTCAGTTAAGGGTCAAACATATACTTAGTTCCAGATTAATTTCCAGTGTGAATTTTTTTACTAAAAGCAAAACTCATACATGTATAATTAAACCTGGGTCATGTAGTTCAAGTATCAGTGTTAATCACTACCATGTAATGACAAGAAGCTTGCCAATACGTAATTGTATGCTTAGTACTGCAAGTGAAATTTTAAAAAGCATTCATAAATCTGAGTTTGTATCTTAGAACCACAGAATGACTTGGGTTGGAAGGGACTTTAAATTTATCATCCAAGTTCCAACGCCCCTGCCACGGGCAGGGATATCTTATTTCTAAAAGCAACATAAGTATTCAGATAAGATACCTAGACATTTGAAGACTACAGAATTCTCTAATTCACACCAATTGTTTAAAGGAGTCAAAGTTAGTGGAGTCAGTTGCACAATTTTTTATAAACAACTGTATAAGCTGTTTTGAACCTGCCTAATTGTCAGAATATTCCTGTATGTTATCTGTATGATCCAAGATAGAGTAAATGCATAATCCAAGGTTTTCATAGTATAGAAAGAGTCAGTAGCTATTAATAAATTCAATGTAAACAAAATAAACCGAAGAAAATTAGAAAATAGAAAAACAAAAACAAAAACCACAAAGAACTACTTAAAAAGCAACAGCAGCCAAAATTCAAACGCAACTGTAAAAATTTACAGACACTCAGGCACTTTTAATATTAAAACCAAAGAGTGCTGAAAATTAACTGTAAAGAGTTTTAGCTTCTTAGGCCAAAGCAAAATACAATAAGACTTGGATCATTACTCGTACAGCATTGCATCATGGACTGGATAGCTACATGTTACTGGTTTGTTTAGTTTAATTACTTCAAAGTCAAATCATGAGTAACAATTTCGTTCCAGTTTTGAAACCTGAAGCCACAGCTAAACCACAGATGAACCAACAAAAGAAACACCTTCTATGTCTGGAACAATCTCACTATGTGAAACAACATCCTTCTTGATAGAAGTATACGTTGCACATCAAATTAGTTCTTTAAATACACTCTATGATTCCATGCTGTAGTATTTAGGAAAGCAGCAAACAAATATTTAATATGTCTGAAAAACACACAAGAAAATTTTGTGAACTTGGTGGTGTTTGGAGAGCTTAAACAATCTTCCTTTATTCAAACTAATGTGTTCCTCTCCACATCCTACCAAGTATACATCAATTAGATTATCTGTGTTTGCACACACACACCTCTGTACATGTGTATGCAAACAACGAAATGGCAGCTTGTGCTAGATTCCATGGGTTTGTGATTTCATAATAACTGTTTCTAATCACAGTTATTACCATTCTTTATTACTCAGGTAATACCCTAGGTGTGCACGCTGCCTTACAGGCAAACCAGACAGATGTTAGACCCACAGAGTTGACTGGACCAGACTTCACATGTTGAGAAAACAGCAAGCTTTGAGACAATGACAGGACTGACAGCATGGAGATCTCTGTAGTGTTCACAAAAATACATACATAAAACAAAACACAATGTTAACAAATGAGCTGTGTTCCACAGGACACTTTCTTCCCTGTTCAGATACGGCTGCAAATACCTGCTGTGTTCCAAAGGCAACAGGTGGCAGTGGCTTGTTGAGGTCGATTTCCACCTTCCATGCACCTACCCTACGATACAGAATTCCAGCTTTTCAGTCACAAAAAGCTCCTAGCCATATAATTATGATGGAGCCATGCAAATTGTGGTCTGACTCAAATACTCGAGGAATATCCACTGCTCCATTCTTTAGAGGTGCCAAAACTGGACACCTGGTTTAACAGGTTCAGTAAGATTGTTTTTAATTTATTTTGCTAATGAACAGGGCATGGCAGAAAGCAGTGCACTATTTCTTTATGTGGTATCTGACCTTGGAAGCATCTGTAGGTGGCCTACAAGAGTAATCTAGATCATCATCACCATCTTCTCTAACGCATACAGCCACAAAGGCACAGAAGAGGCACAAATCTCAGTTAACTCAATGCTCCCTTTTCTCCAGAAGCTGCCAAGCCCTGTGAAGACACCCCAGAGCTCTGGAAAACAGTAGGTGGGTTTGGGCTTCCAGCTCTTCACCAAGTCTACCAGTCTCTACGATCTGCTCAGAAAACTGAAGTTTAAAACGTGAAGGGAAAAGAGCTTTGAGTAAAGACCGAGTTGCATTGTAGAAAGTGTAGATGGAACTCATGCAACAAATTGCTTTACTGGGGCCAAGGCAGCACTAAGACTTTCTCTAACACATGCAGTAAAGATCAACTTCAATGGCCTTTGCTTTTAAAGTCTCTTCACCTAAAGGAATATACACCTTGCAAAGAGCAAAATATTCCCTGTTTTGCCATTCAGGCAAGCATACATCACTTTTCAGTGCAATTATTTATACTCACATCCATTTTATACATGTGATATTACTGCAAACGTAATGGCAACAAAAAGCTCTAACAATCTACTTTCACTATGAAAGGATGCATGAAATAATACTGACCATAGTCACATTTCTAAATAAAACCAAAACCAAGTAAATCTCACTCTTATTTTTACTTGAGCTGAAAGAAAAAAAATGTTTGTTTGTGGGTTTTTATGTGTCTCTAGCAGCCTATTTTTTTACCTCCACATTTTCTCCATCTTTTGTAGCTATTAGAAAAGCAGTTCTTGGACGTGTTCTCTTCTTTCTTTGTGTCATACCTTACAATCTTGTTTACAATAAGAATTCCAAATAAAAATAAAAGTTTATTGGCTTGTATTGTAAAACCTTGCAATAAAATGCCCTCAGCTGGGTCTAAACATTTGCCTGGTTTTTATTCCCCTTCCAAATTTTTACAAGGTATCTGTTCAGCCTCATTCAAAATCGTGCCAGTGAATACACAACAGTTGATGGTCAAGATTGTTTTGATTCTAGTAGCTAATAACACTTTGATTTAAATGAATTATGGTATGTAAGTGACCCATAAAAGACTGACTCCATAGCACTGACGTTAAGTCGGAAAAGTTTCAAAGGCCAGTGTCTGATTTTGTAGCCCCTTCTAGTTCCCAAACATCTCTTTCCCTTTTGGCATGATGATGAAGTAAGACTTGGAAGCCTGTTCTCTTTGTATTTTTTTTCTATGCACAAGTGCTTCTAAACAGATCAGTGCAAGGGTACAGCATTTTCCTTACAAAAAAAAAAAAAAAAAGCCAGTGTGGTGTCTGATATTTTTGCCATTTACTAGCTTGAATGGCTATAATAAAACACATGTTATTTAATGTTCTGTAGCTGGAAACTTTTGGTGTTTGTCCCTTGTTGTTTTAAAGAATTCTTTTATATTCTGCTGCTCCTCTTCACAATCAAGACAATCCAATTTTGCATAGTGGAAGTTGCTTTGAAAATAGGCATAATTTTCTCTCACTTATGACCTCAAGCTGCTTTATGTGCCCCAATGCACTGGCCAGACCTACAAAAATTCCTCTCTTTCCCCTACTTACCAAAGGTGAATTGATTAAGTAGCTACAAAACGCTCCTGGAGAGAGGTCAGTAGCAGATCACTCTACCCAGAATGAATACAACATACTCTGTGTTCTTTCCCATGAAATCATGCAATAATTTATACTGATTTTGCATGGGATCCATATCAGTAACAAAGCAAAACTAAGATCCTGTCATATCAAAAAATGATCCAGACTCTTAAACTAGTTTAAGACAGGTATAGTGCAACCTATTTACATGGAACTGCTATTTTTGATAAATGTGTCAGTTATTTTTAAGGTTAGGTATCTTGACCACTATGGCAATAAGATCCTCCACGAAAGTTTTTGATGCAGGACTCACAGCTTACAGGTGCCACTGTCCTGCAATGGCTGAGAATGAAAACAATATCAGTAGCTGTACACTTCAAATAACTCACTTCTGACTATGACCATAAGCCTGTGTCATTAAATCAGTTCTGTTGCACAGTTTGTCGGGATTAGCCCTTCTCCCTCTACACGTTTTCTGCACACCTACAAGGGATGGTGACTCTACCATCTTCTAAAGTCAGGAGAAATCACCTCAATGTGATTACACGAAAATGGAAACTAAGAATTGTCAAAACTTAAATAATTTATCAGAGGCTAAGCTTTTCACTTGTGACATGATATTCTAGGATTTCCAAAATACCCATTCAAACCTGGAAGATGCTTTTGGTACAGTCACACCAGAGCATCTTTCATTTTTACTTGATATAAATACTTTAAAATTGTTAAATAATCAAATGAAGCTACTGAAATCTTTAATATATTTGGAAATTCATACTTGAATTTACTATTGAAAATCCAAAAGTACTGACAATCTTCACAATCACCAGGAGGAAATGTGTGATTCAGTTGGGTTAGAAGTACACACCCCGTAAAGACACATGAGCTGTGAGCTCTGTAGAACATAGAAGTATTTTGTTTAACAGCACAGAAATAATTTTTTACATGCGATGAGTGGAGAGGGAATTGTTACGATTTCTGTGCCATGCTATGATGTGAGTAGCAACGGGATCATTATGTGAAGTGCAACTGCTTTGGCAGTATTTCACCAAGTTTCAGCAAAAGGTAGAAGACAATACTTTAAAAAGCAGATGTGAAACTATTCAATATTTGGATCTAGAATACTAGAGACATATATCCTGAGACAAGGAAAAAAAAACCTAAATAATTTCCTCCATTACAACAGGCAAAAGGAAAATTGGGCCAGTAATTATTTCTGTAACTGTGAACTTATCTTCATATTGTGAACACTTATCCTGTTTTCATGCCAAAGTCACCCTTTAAGCACTACAATACAAAGGCAGTCAGAGATACTCTCAGTGACTTTATGAGAAATGAATTACAACACACCTTGAAACAAAACCATATCCAAATTGCCACGTATAGATATCTCCAGTTATTTGTGTCAAACACGTCATTTGTGTCAAATGTCACAAGAAATTCAGAGTTCAACAGAACCTTGGTTCACAGAGCCACAAGTGGCAAAACTCTACTCTACACATCACAGCTTGATAAAACAGTGACATTAATCATGTGCTTCAAGTACTCTAATTAAAGGGTACACGGAAATCAGAATTAAGATGGTGGTGGAGAAAACGTAGTGTTAATTAATAATGCAGGGTAAAGTATAGTCAGTGCTCTCCAGTTAGTTTGAGTATACTCTCCAGCATACTCAGAAAATAAATTATTGGGGAAATACGATTTACTTCTGTTGTCTCAAAATGAATCAACTGTATGTACAATTTGTAAGTCACAAAAAGCCCATGCCCACTTGACCCCTCACTGCGAAAGACCGAGTTTCACAAATATTCATACTTTTAGGGTTTCATTAGATTCCAAAGCCTTAAGTATTTTTCCCCTGACACAGGGAAGTAGAACAGTGGCCATTCTAAGATCCATTGCTCTCGAGCAGCAGAAAGAGTACTGGAAAGTAAAGGAAAAGAGTTGGAGAAAGAGTCCAAGCAGATTGAGTACCATATATCATGCAGTTTCCACGTATGCAGACCCATCTTTATTCTCATTTTCTCACTACACAGCACAGTTCTAAAGGCCTATTTCTTCCTAGAGGATGAATACGTTCTTATTCAGTGAAGAAGAGAAAAGGAGTGTATTCTAGACTGGGCAAAAAAACAAACCACAGAAAAAAGAAATGCTATATTTTCTTGAAGCTACACTCACCTTCTGAATCACCAGAGTCTGATCATTCAGAACCTCATCCATCACTAGCCACAGTCTTTTGCTAATCTTTATTTTATTGAATAGAGCCTCTTGGAACCAAAAACAAAGGTGGTGGTGGTAGGTTCTGCGTCCCTCCTCCACCTCCCCACCCCCCCAGTAATTTCTCATTTACACACTTTAACTACTTTCTTAATGATTCAAATCTGACTTGAAAATAAGAACTGCTGCTCTGTTTAATTCCTTTTGGCACCTTAGTAGCACTCATTCCTGACAGAAAGGTAACTGAAACATCTTCATCCACGTATTTGCACAAAATGAGCACGGTAAATACACGACAGTAACACAATGCCTAGCCCTGAGCATAGTGATTTAATCCTGCTACTCAGAGAGCAGAGAGATCATAGACACAAAAAAGAAGTACTTCCCCAAGCTTTTTGATAGTCTAAGCAGATACTGCTAAAGTAATTCAAACATGCTGAGAATTTGGCATTATTCATGTTTTACTATTTTCAGCTGTGTCATTTTTCTAATCTAATCAGCTAAACTTCGTCTTTTGAAATCATTTTCAAAAGAAGAAATACATAATTCTCAGTATTCATTCCACATGACAAGTCATATGCCAGCTCAGAAAATCTGTGGATAATATGGGATGAATTGCTGCCAGGCTAAACTCAGAGCTGTCTTGTGTGGCAGTGGCAGAACTGCCTAAAAGGCAGCATATTGAAGAGTTTCTTCTCCTCATAGTTGGACTCCATGATCTTAAAGGTCTTTTCCAACATAAATGATTTTATGATTGCAACATTGCAAATATACTCTCATTCTGATGTTAAAAATTCTAGCACCCTGGGGCTTCTGCTTCTCTTGGACTGACTTTCAGATACATTTGTGATTAATTTAAAGCAAAATTGAGATAGATGAAAGATGTTAGATTGACAGAGATGTTTTACAAAAGACCTGCACAGGGCATTGGCAGGGCTATTGCAGCTGAAACAGCATGAAGACTGCCTCTGTTTTGCAGATAAGCTTATTTCTGAGACAAAGATTAGTTTCCTCTAATGCCACAGACTGGTTTCTCTAAACCAGGATTTGGAAGGCATTAGCTCCTATGTAAATAGCCCAGCAGATTTTAGTCAACATGTTAATGGACGCAGAAGGCACACTACCCTACCTGCACTCAAAAGGCAACGTACTAGTAATTCACATTAACTTGCATTTTCCAAATTCAAGACAACTCAGCTCTTTCTGACTTCTTGTGATCATGTCTGGACAGTTGTTCACCAGAAAACATAATTTTCCATCCAGTTGTTTTACATTTATACACCTGCACCGCCGTTTACTACCACTGCATCCTAGCACGAAAGAGTGAGTACATAAAGAAAAATCCAACTCATCAGCAAATCCTTCCCAATTTGCAATTCAAAATGCATACATTCTGAATATATATAAACAGATTATCACAAATCATGCAGACTAAAATATTATCAATAATGGCAGCACATCTTCTTGTGATGTTTAAAATTCGCAACACCACTCCATCCATTTGTCTTCAAAGTCAACATAACTGGATTTTCTCTCCATACACTTCACTAGAGAAATTATTTTCCTTCTATTGAAAAGAATGCTGCCCTTAAAAACTGGTAGAGACTTCTCAGCAAATGCAATAATAGCAATACTTGCTTTCTAAGGCATGATTTTCAGTTTGGGGGGAGGATTACTACTGATTTTTGTCCTTTAAAATGCATCGATTTCTTTTTTTACTAACCTTTACAGTATAAATGTCATTGTCAGATAAAATAATTGAACCCAGCAATCCATGCAGAGACTGGAGAAAATATTTCACTGATTTCAACGTGATATATCACAGTCTAACACAAACCTAACTGTACTTCTTTAACAGAGTAGTTTCTTTCCCTTAGTCTAATTCAGATGGCATACAAAACACGAAGTTTATACTGGGAAAATATCCTGAAGGTGATATGCGTTGCTCGTTGTCATGGTAATAACGAATTATTGATGTGGAAAGTAGTGCCCTCTCTTTGATAAGCAGGTAACTGCATGCTGCACACCTTGTTCCCATCCCAGATGCAGGTCCAAGCCATTATCCCCCCACATCACAGTGCTCAGGCAGGGGTTGAGCATGTTTATGTTATTTTAATGGAGAGAACTGCTGGAAGAAACTTAAGTCTGCATCTGCATCTCCATCAGTCAGACAATATAAAAGCTGTATTTTTTTTTTTGTATGTGTCAAAATTTAATACCTGTCCAATCCCATTCCTCTAATCCACCTCATTAGTGCATGAAGCTGATAAAGCCACATGGTCTCTCTTCTCTCTTGGCTGCCAAACAGCCTAGACCTTGTGGTCATTGCTGGGTGTGAAGAACTATCCATTGTATTTCCCTGGAAACTTCTTATTGCCCTCAACAGGTTTCAGATTAGGCCTTTAAGTGATTAGATTCTTGAGCACAAGCCCTATTTTCTGTCTGCTTTCTGCAAAGGGCAGTGACCAACACTTTACAGTAACAATAAATTTGTCTACCTCACTGTACAGTCACTGAGACACCCACATATCCCAGCAGGAGGGCAAGGAACTAAGTCTTCTCAGTCTGCTTGCACCTCTGACAAGCTTCATTTTTATTGCTTTAGGTCAACCCCTCCCCATCCCTTCTGTCAAAGCTGTTCCACTGCAGTGAAAGGTGGACAAGCTACATTGATCCAAAGAGACAAAGCACAAGCAGTAATTTTAACTGCTTAGGATGCAAAGCTCTGTTTTGAGTAAAGGTTATGAGTACAAACCCCCCTCAGTTTCCTCCTTTCCGGGGCAGGACACAAGCCACAAGCCCACAGCCACAGGTGTCCCCCATTCCACAGAGAACACTGCAGTGTCTGAATTCACAGCACTGGTAGGCACTGCAGGCAAGGCAATGGCAAGACCGTGCCTTTCAGAAAGCTTTGGTTTGGGATCCCAAAATGAACATAAATTGGTATGAACTCAAGATGCCCAGTTCTGTGAAGATAGAAGCACTTCTGGGCACAAGCAGGAAGGGAACACTGTGTGCCTGGAAAACTGGAGAAAACAGGGAGCTTCCAGCTATGTATTTCTGATACAGCAATTATTATGTTGACTCCATCCTCTCGACAGATTTCTACTCATGCTTTAAAAATATTCAGAAACCATTGGAAGTTAAGGCTGGAACCTTATTTATCTGCTTCATTGGCTCTGTTATGAGCTTAACTGGAGCTCTGTGAATGATGTCAGTCCTTCCTGGAGAAGACAGAGAGGTTGTACAGGGTGTTCAGTTGGAGCAGCTGCTTTTTCAATCAAGAGATACTTAATTAAGCAGAGGGGAAGAATACATGATGTACAGAAACAGGCTAGCTATGGGTTTTAGCCAGGCAATGAAAAACAGTGAGTCTGCAAGAAAAATACCCTCACCTCCCTCCTTGGAATTAGGCTGGATTTTCAAAGGAAACCTGAGAGTACTGGGAAGTGTGTTGGAAGACAACATCCTAGAAGTTACAAAGGAAACGTCTGGTGAAAGCAGTTTATAGTCCACTACGACCAGGGATGGCTGCTCCATGAAATTTCAGGACAACAATTAGTGTTCACTTCCAAAAATATATACTTCTTTAAAGCAAATGAAGCATGAAGGAAACCCAATTACAGTAAGTACAGAAATGATCCCAACATACAACAAAAATGCCAGTGGTCTGGCTGTACAACAGTGTCATGCTCTGCGCCTCCTACCAGATTATGGGACTGTTTAAATCTATTATCACTTTTTAAACACTCTTCTAATTTTGATTTCATCAATATGTAAAGAGAAGTCTTTCGCATTCTTAATGAATTCAGCAGTTTTGCTATTACTTCATGAAATGTCTGCAGGCTCCCGGAGTCCAGGCAACCAAGAAATCAAATGATCGCAGTAGGTGTAGCAGGCTCTTACATCTGCCTCTGGGCACTCACAAGCCTGTTATCACTTGAAATGCCTGCTTGAGATTGCACCAGAGTATAGTTAAATACTGCATTTTCCTCACAAGCCTGTCTAATCTGGTCTCACACGTGGCACGCACTTCCCTCTCTGTCATGGTGTCTTAGGTCTGCTTTTTGGGATACGAGCAGGAGCTGCGAGATGTGAACCAAAAACACAAGAGGAGATTACGGCTCAATCCCACAAACTGCTGATGCTTTAGACTGATGGGGTACTCAGCTCCACTCAGATTTTACTACCTGAGCCCTCCCCAAGCTAACAATCAACCTTAGTTACATCGCAACCCACATTACAACTATTTCACAGAGGAAAAATAAAGCAGCAATTTCTGTAGCATTAGTGTCCTCATAAGGGAAAACAGAGTCATAATCAAGCAAAGATAATTTTAAAAACGATGGTGCCATAAGTAAATCGATGCAAAAAAATATTAAAATATTAAAACCTACACTACGCCAGCCTTGCCATGACTTTTCCATATCTCAAGAGCATCTTAAAGAGTAGACTATGCTGCTCTTTACAGAATGAAAATAAAAATGCTGTCTGTGGCTTTTCATCAAATTTTTGTGCTTCATAGACTTAAATCATATTATAACAACTTTTTCTAACAAATTAGCATCTGAGTCGTCTCTGCCTGTGTAATCTTCATTCGTTAACACACAGTTGTCAGAATTTCTTTTTCTACTGAAAAAATGGGAGGGAAAAAAATCCCAAAGACAACAGATACATCACTTCTTCCAATTTTTTTAACATCTCCTCAAAGATCACCGGTGAGGTAGCCACAGATCAGATTGTTTTGACAACAATTTATCCCAAGTTTACCACTTTGAAATTTTCCATGCAATCATCTCATATTCACCCCTCGGAGCCGACTGCTAAGACTATTTCACATCTCATATTCAGATGACTCAGTTTCAGTGCCAATCAACGGCATCAATGGTGCACATTATGAACAGATTTGTAAAATTAGCATTAACAGCAGAGCAACTGTGGAACTGATAAAATCACTTTGATGTAATGGTGAATAATCATTGCTGAACCTCTCCATAGGAACCCAGCAGGTAGGCATGGGTTAATCATATGCATTTCCACTGAATATTATGAATGAAATACATACCAGCCTTAACAAGCAGCAGCTTCCAAAACAGGTGACTTTCACAGAATCATAGACTCCTCCGGCTGGAAAAGGCCTTTGAGATGGAGTCCAACCACACCCATCATCCACTAAACCATGTCCTTCAAGAACTCACCTACCCACTTTTTAAACACCTCCAGGGACAGTAACTTAATCACCTCCCTGGGCAGTCTCTGCCAGTGCCTGACCACCCTTTCAGTAAAGAAATTCTTCCTAATAACCACTCTGAACCTCCTCTGGTGCAACTTACGGCCATTTCCCCTTGTCCTGTCACCTGTCTCTTGAGAGAAGAGACCAACACTCGCTCTGCTACAGCCTCCTTTCAGGCAGCCATAGACAGCAATTAGGTTTTCCCTCAGTCTCCTCTTCTCCAAGCTAAACAACCCCAGTTCCCTCAGACGTTCCTCGTAAGTCTTGTTCTCCAGCCCCTTCACCAGCCTCATCGCCCTTCTCTGGACGCACTCCAACACCTCAATGTCCTTCTTACACTGAGGGGCCCAGAACTGCACACAGTACTCAAGGTGTGGTCTCACCAGTGCCAAATACAGGGGCACAATCACCTCCCTGGTCCTGCTGGCCACGCTGTTTTTGATACAGGCCAAGATGCCATTGGCCTTCTTGGCCACCTGGGCACACTGCTGGCTTGTATTCAGCCGGTTGTCAAACAAGATCCCCAGGTCTTTCTCTGCCAGTCAGCTCTCGTCACCCCCAAGCCTGTAACACTGCATGGGGTTGTTGTGTCCCAGGCGCAGGACTCAGTATTTGGTCTTGTTAAACCTCAGCCCATTGGTCTCAGCCCACCAATCCAGCCTGTTCAGATCTCTTTGCAGCGCCTCCCTTCCTTCAAAGGCTTCATGGGGTTGAGTTGGCCCTGACCCAACAGCCAGTACCTGAGCTCTAAATCATTTTGCTGTCTGCTGAAAGGAACCTGGACTCTAAAGCATGCCTGGTTAGCCAAGTACACATACCCAGCTTAGCAATAAGATGCACTAGCATTATCTACAGGTAACTATCTACAGGCTGGGCTAGCATGACTCCTAAACAAATGATCAGCACCAGTAACCCTGAGGGAACACTGAGCTTTTTATATGTCATAAAGAAAGCAGAAGCTAATAGCACTAGAACAAATTATAGTCTAAATAAAGCCTATGTGAGTCCTGCCATCTGCTCCTCCTCTTTCCCACACATCTATGGATGCATTTTTCATGTGGTCAGTAACTCCACTCATGTTTCAGAGCATCTCAAAAGGCAGAGACAAAAGAGCTGTCCAGTGGGTTTTGCAGGACTGAAGGAGTCAACTGGGTATAGACAAGAAATGTTGCAGTCAATATTCACACTGGGGAACATTTTTCCAAACCATATACTTAATAAAAATGCAGGGATCTAAAGAAACATAGCATAGCTACCTGAGAGTCACTGGTTCTCTGACACTGCCCTAGCTTATTATGGCCTCTTAAATCAGGGAGGCAGCAAAGCACCTGTTGCTTACTCTTCTCCCTCTTCATTGAACAAGCAGCACTGAAACGTGGTTACGTGACCTCATGCCTATGATGTCTCATCACCCTGCAGTTACTGACAGGCATGGGAGATCCCTGGAGTGTTTGTTCTTTTTGTGTTTCACAATATCCATATTTTCCTTTTAAGCTTAATGACTTTGTAAACTCAGTATTGCCAGTGTCAACCACCCAAAAATAAAGACTTCAAAACCAGTCATGCCTACTTTAAAAATGCAGATAGCTAGACAAGACATGCAATATCTTTACGTTTAGGTTATATCACAGTTAATACTTTCCAGCACTAATTCCCCCCCCCCGCCCCTCCCCTCCAAAATCAGGCATTGGAGATACTCAGGTTAAATAAATAAATAAGCAAATAAAAGTTACAAAAACTGTATTGTCATAACTCCTGGAGCTGGGATGGGAAGAGAAGAAACCAAATAGTACAATGCTCTTGATGAACTCCCAGAACTTGACAATACCTTGCTGACAAGACAGGGGACTTTGAAAAGACCAAAACAATCCCTCTGATGATAACAACCTAAATTTGAGAGAATCCTCAACACTCCATCCTAAACAACCACTTTTTAAAATGTATGAAAATCTGCTGCAATAATGTCTTGCTGTCCATTCCTCTACTTACAAAGCAGGGAGCAGTCATTTAACTCTCCCACGATAACGTCAAGACAGGAGCTTATCAGCAGCATAGAGAAGGAAAATCCCGTGGGTTAGGATTACACTTTTGATTATAAACTTCCTGAGAGAAAGATGTCATCACTCAACATTCTTTATGAACTCTACAGCATGGAAGTGCTCTTTCACACTAACAATAGCTGTCAGGCTTTCTGCAAGCAGTACCTGCAACAATCCTCCTATGTGCAAAAGAAAAACTTACTTGTTAGATACAAGCCCTCAAAAGTCAGTCAGTATCATTTTTTTTTTTTTTTGAAAATGAAGCCTGGTTTATTTTTATCTTTCCATTGTCATCAGCATACCAGCTGTTACACATCCTTTTAAAGAAGATTACAGATTAATAGCTCTGTTTTCAAAATATATTTGAGTACTTACTTTCTGACTCTATAAGACATACATCCCAACACAGGGAACCATAGAAAACCTACTTCTAGACATCTCAAAAAACAGAAGATGAAGAAAAGCTTATCAGGATCCTCCCATGCAATTTTGTTAGAAATATCAGTCTCACATTTACCATCCTTGTCTCCTTTCAGCTCTGCTGGCAAAGATCACAGGAAACAATCAGTGACTCAGAGCAGGAGGCAGCTCAGAAGTCCCTGGAAGGGGGTGAGTTCCCTGTTTCAGGGGCTGTGCAAGGTTTCAAGGCAGAGGGAGCAGTTACTGCGAAGTGAGCTCCAGAGACTGACAGCCCGTTGGCGTGACACTTTGCCACGCTGTGAACTGCCACAGCAGCAGAATGTGCAGACATCATGAACGGTGTAAAGATGTCCCCATTAAATAGACAGTCTGATGAAAGTCTGTTCAGATACCCACTAACCAGTGTAATTCTCCATCCATAAAAGCACACCATGCTACAGTATCACAGTATCATAAGGTTGGAAAGGACCTCTGAGATCATCAAGTCCAACCTATAACCCAACATTAACACCAACACTAACACCAACCCATCATCTAAACCATGGCACTCAGTGCCTCATCCAGTCTCCCCTTAAACACTTCCAGGGTCTGCGACTCCACCCCCTCCCTGGGCAGCGCATTCCAATGGTCAATCACCCTTTCAGTGAAGAACTTTTTCCTAACATAAAGTCTACCTCTCAAAAAAGCGAGTACTGAAAATACAATTGGTTCCAAAACGAATCCTGAGCTCACACTATCCCTCTGACCTCTCCATACCACTTCCAGCACAACAGGTTACTCCCTCCTCTTTAGTCTCTGCTGGCATTCTTGTATCAACCTCCATTGAAACCAACAATTTTCCACTTGGCATTGCACGGAAAACTGTGCCAAAACCCAGACACACAAGAATCACTGCATTTTTTGTACCAAAGCAATTAGTGGGCTTACCAAGGAAAGATACGACGTTAGTTTAGCACACTTTACCTTCAGAAATGTCATCTGGTGTTATCACATTTTCTTTTTTATGTATGTATCTCTACCCATTTCAAAAATAAAACCAAAACCCTTCTCCCTCTCCTCTAAATTCTCACTCTCTGTTCAAGGTAGGCTTACAAAGTCTGTTATTCTCGAAATTACTATTACTCTCTCTCCTCTTCCTCTCCACCTTGTGAACTTCTAAAATAGAATTCTTAAATACACTATTATGGTTTCTACTCATCAAATCACACAGTAACACTGCTAAGTGGGCACAGTCACCTGAAATTTATTTCTGTATTATAGTAAGGCAGTTCTTTACAAACTCCAGCTGAGAGGTTAGCAAGTCTCTCCTGTACAACCACACCACACTCTTCAGGCTGTATTTCAGCTTTACTTGTTGCCTTTGATTAGCCATTCTTATTTCACTGGAGATTAATATTCATTAATCTTGCTGAAATCCAAACACAAACATCCTTACTGAGCTTTGCAAGCCTAACTAGATCAACTTTCCTTTCTTTTTCCATTTCTCATTGTTTTCTTTTTGTTTATTTGGCCATAGGACTTTTGTTTACAAGAATTAATTCAGCTTGAATTTGTCAGTTCTCACTGAGCTCCAAAATGCTTGGCCTCTAACATGTAATATACTTCACTCATAAACTCTTCCTTCTTTGCTTGTTCTCAGTGTTCTTTGAGGTGATCGTTCATCCATGTTAAGGAGGGCAGTTTTTTTAAAGATTCGTCATATTTCCTCCAGGTTCAAGTTCTGGAGCTGTTCACTTCAGCAACACTTGAGAGATACCTGTTTTACTTTCTCAAAATTTCACCTTTGGAAATATAGAGCTTCAGATACAGACAAATTTTTGTCTTTCCACTTAACTTGCAATCAGTTAATTTATCCTTTTGCTGTCCAAGCTTCTCTCTTTATGTAATTCCTTTGTAATATACTTATTATTACCAGAAGAAATTCAGAAGTACTACTTTGTTGGTCCAGTGGACCTGTAAGTAATATCCTCCTTCTCAGGATAAAACATCCCATATGTTTTGAGCTACTGTCTTCTCTCTCAGTTTGGAAAGACCTCAGAGATTCAAATGCTCTATCCTCTTGATCTTGATAAAGAAAAGAAAAAGTGCAAAATATGAACAGACAGGAGGATGAGACTGTGCCTTGCTCTAAAGTAAGAAAACGTGAAGATCAGAGAAAGCTTCAGGAGGACATGGGTGATGGTAACACATTGTGCAAGTTCTGGGCTCAGGGCCAATCACCAGTTAAATTTCTGCCCTGGGCTTCAGCTGGCCATGCCAGAAATAGTGCTGCTATTCTAGGGAAGGTGCAGCTGGTTTCTTTTCTATGACTCTGGCCACTAACAACTCACAGAAAGGGACTAAAACAATTAAAACAATGGGCTGGTCAGTGATGCTCAGCACCAGACGCATCTCCATTTTGCACTTTAACAGGGGACCTCAGGCTTCAGTGCCCTTCCAGCAATCTTTGGGCAATGATACCTTCAGCCTTATCTCAAACAAAAGTTCTGTGCTGAATGAAAAAAAAAGTCAAAGTTACTTTCGCATTTCTTCCTTCAATACATTAATTATATGTAATTGCATATTAAAAGTGTCTGAAATACTTCACTCATAGTGCTTGCTCTTGATAAAGACCCAGGGAATCACCTCCTGCTTGCTTTGACTCTGCAGCAAAATGCTTTCAAAAGAAAACTTCCATCTTTTCTATTCATTCTATTTAGTAACCCAGGTTTTAAAGAAACATTTTATAGTAGACAAACTAGTGTTTTTCTGACTCTCATTCTTAAAAAAAAAAAAAAGGACCAGAAGATTTTCAGCGTTCACTGAAAATGTCAGCTGAGAAATCAGATGATTCTCAAACAGAAGGAAGAAAGGAAAAAATCTCCTCTCACCCCCAAAAAATTTCAGTGCTTCTATTATATTTGCTTCTAAACAAATATTTGCTTTTCTACTGCCATGAGGTATTAAATTACTCTGAACTAAGTTATTACAAAAGCATCAAGAGAGGGTACATGGTCTGTGTTTGAAGCTCCAGGTGAAAGGCCATTCACTCCCTGGGATAACTGAAGCAAACAAACACTGTAAAAAGCAGTATGGAGGCATGGCAGTAAAATGCCTAATACCCAGCCAAACTAAGCTTGACTCCTACTTTACCTTGTGCAAACATGAGTGATAAGATATTTAGGAAAAAGTAATAGCCATTTTTCCTTTCAAAAGCACAGTTCCTTCATTCTTCGCAGTTCAGCAAACAGCAACAAAACTTCTGAGTGCAACACTTAACTCGATCTCAGCTAAATCAGTACATCAGCAGCCAAAGAGATCAACACTGACAGTTACCAGGCGTCTACATGACAATCATATTTCATAGAGGTGCTCACAATTTAGCCCATGCACTTTCATCTCCGCTCGTATTTTCCAGCATGAAGACTGAACAGTAGCATTTCCTTACTACTACTCCTCTTTTTAGCATGCTAGGAAGACTTTCAAAGTTGAAACTAAGTAATTTGAAGGAGGCATTGAGACATAAAATACCATTTGCCAAATACTGTGAGCATTGCTGCTGCTCTCACAGGAGAACTCTGCTACAGCAGATCTGACGCAGCAGTCAGCTCGAATGAGAGCCTATAACTGCAGCATCACAATGTGCATTTTACAGGTCTGTCTAGAGCAAGACACATGTAAAAGGAAATTATTTAGTGAACAAAGGAACTTCATTATCCCTGCTGAACTCAGAAACTGGAATTCTGGATTGTACTTTGGTTCTTGAGCAGCAAATCTGCAGCATTTTCTCAAAACGTCTCTCTCACACTCAGATCTCTGGATGAGCAGCCTTCCACATGTAGCGACTCGGAAGATGAGAAGGGAGGAATATCAGTGGAGGTAGCAATATTGAGAGAAAGAAGCACTTTATATAAGAAACCAGCTGCAGACTAGCTGGAGCAATTCCTACAGTACAGCACTTGTGTACACAACTGTTGCTTCTGCTGCAATTCCTTAGCAGCTGCTATGTTTGACCTGATGCAGGAAAAGAGAAAAAGTGAAACCAGGAAAGAAAAAAAACCCACCTTAAACCAGTCACAGAAAGAGAGCAGGCAGAAGGAAAAATAAAAATGTTAAATGACATAGGAGAGAGGACAGGAGATATGTCTCACCACATTTTTCCAATGCATTACAAGTTGCTTAATTTTGGGGCACTTAGGTCCTACTCTAACTCAGTACCTACACATATATTTTATAAATTTTATATTTGAGTTACTTCCAGTGTGCCTTTGTTGGAAAACTGCTAAATATTTAGAAACATTAATTCAGCCATCCAGCACCCTTTCTTGACACATTTCTTTTGTTCTTACTTTTCCCCAAAAGTCATCTTCATCAATACAACCAATGTATGACATCAGCAACAGCGCCCGCTATGAAACCTTTGTGCACGAGATCATCTGTCAGCATAGTTTGTGCAAGGCAGGGAAGGACCTTTCATTAGTTTCATAAAAGAATTTATGTCATCGTAAAAGCACCATGAATGGAACAGTGCATAACAGAAGACAAGAGCATCTGAACAGAATGATTCATAACAGCAGAGACATTCCAAAGACCAAAATGAAGACAGCTCTCTGAATTTTCAGCAATAATGTCGGAAATAAGCCTAAGAACTGAAAATGTTCTTTTGTGACCTTTGCATAATTCATTTGCTTTTACATGCAGTAGAAGAACCACCATTAGTGGTTCTTGTAGAACATTTTCAAACTCATTTTTTGAAGGCTGTCACATTGTGATGAGTTTTACGATAATGTTCCTGCCAATGCCACTTTCATTTCATTTTAGCTACGAGTTCCTGACATACAGTAGCCTGTTTCTCCTTATGCAGTGCTCCTCGATTCAGATCAAAACACTTGAAGACAGAAATGATTCAATGAAAACATCATTTTCAACAATGCCTTCCTGAAAACTTTAAAAGACACGCAAGTGCCCTGCCTTGGCCAACTCACAGGGACCCAAACATCAAAGAACAAGAACAGATCAGAAAGGAAAGGTCCAAGGAGGAGGAATATCTATCAATTCCTCCACCTCACTCGAACAAGGAAGCTAAAGGATATATTCATCACCAAGTGAGGATTAAAGATGTGTAGAGGGGTTAACAGAAAAAGACAGAAGGAAAGGGACAGGCGAGAAAGAAGACTTTTTTGTTTCTTTTTTTTTTTCCTCTTCTTTTCAAGAGAGGAACAAGCGGAAAACCTAAAAATGCAAGACTGAAAAAGAAAATGAGAACCAGACTAGGGTACCATGAGAACCATCTACTTGAGGTAAAAGGCAGGTTCTCCTTCATTTGAGAGCCTCCGTTCAAGGTGAACAAGCAATATGCTATAACTCAATCAGTCTGTTGCATAAGAGATATTCAAGATAGATCAAATAAGATAATCCTCTCTGGTCTTAAAATACTTGAATTTGTAAAAGGGTCAGATAAGGAAGGAAGTGAGCAGAGCTTGCCAGATAGGAAGGGCAAGTTTTAAAGAATGAAGCAACACATCTCAGAAAGGTTAACAAAGAAATTATCACTGTTTTCAAGCTTCAAAACAAATGTGTAACCATACTAGGAATTTTTAAGTTCATAATTTCTCATTTTCATATAGTTACGTACTCTCCAAATTTATTTTCTTTCCAAGACCCCGAATAAATACAATTATCTTTACTGTTTTAATTGAAAAAACCCTAAAAATATTAGGACGTAACTTTCCATGACACGTTGCAGCTTTGAAAAAAAGATATTCCACAGTTTATTAGTACATGGTAGTTTTCATAAATGGGGTGCAGTACAAACCTTCCAAGTATTTCTTTAGTTAATAATTTTTAAAGTTCAAGAATAATCCCTCTTCTGTAGAGCACATAAACAACTCCAATCAAACGCAAGTTCCCAGAAAAAAGATTCAGACCCTTTGTATTCTCAAAATCAGTAGGTATTCTTACGGCAGTGGATTTTTCCAGTCCAATTTTGCAATTACACAGCTATTTTGCCTGAAAATCCATTGCACACAAGATAACAGTTTTCATGACAGAAAAAATATATTTAAGACACAAAGACAGAACTCAGTGGCAGAGACTTCAAGCACACGAAATAGCAATAAAATAGCTGCTACTAGCATTGAAAGTTGCCCCAGAATCTTTCATGTTTCACAGTTTATGTAAGTTTAAATTTATGCCTGGGTTTATGTCTCCTGTGAAGTTACAGTACAGCTATTGTAGGAACCATAATGTTAATTTTTCTACCTTTTTGACATTGAGATTCCTTGCATGATGCATTCCTTTATTAAAGTAAGGAGAAAAAACCAAAACCAGAACAAAGATGCAATAGCAGGAATAAAGGCAATCTGATGCAAACCCTGAGTGTGTAACTGAGATTCAAAGAACTGCACGTTTAGTTACCTTGTACAGCACTCAGTTCTGAAACATCAGATAAAGAACAAAGCCTTAGAACAAAGTAGTCAGTAAGCACTAATATTCTTACATTTTAAATAGACAACTGCATAAATTTGTGTTCGTTTCAACACTCAGAATTCCCAGGAGAGCCATGGGTGTTGTTATTCCACTTTACTATTGCCATTTGCATTTGGAGCTCCTCAGCCCAATGCTGGCATGTTGAAAATCAGACGCTAAACAATGAAACAACATTTTAACACTCGAGTCTCTTTATACTCAAAATGGACTTTACTTCACCAGTATCAGGGCCACGGTGCGACAGAACTTTTTTAAATATCTTACTTAAATCGTTGAAAGACTTAGCAAAAAAATTAATAGAAAATATCTGGAACCTAGTAAAGCAAATCCCGATATAAACACATTTGCTCTCAAAGACATTATGCTAGTACAGCACATTTGAAAGGGCAAGTAGCACCAAACAGAAATACAATAATTTTCTAAATGATTAACATAATTATAGGAGTAGCATACAAGAAAAATGTGTGCATTTATATATATTTGGAAATTTTTGCAACATGAAACTATATATAGCACGTCTTATCAGCAAACTCCTCGCGGAAATGACACCTGTGTACTCACAGCTCTGTTCTGTACAAGAGCCCTTTAGACTCAGCCCACCACGCAGGTCAGAGAGAATTGCCAGGGAAGCAGCTTTAAGTTTTCCAAGACTACGTCATCAGCTAGAATTGGAATTTAGGAATCGAGCACTCAGAAGCTGGGTGATTGTCTCGAGGCAGGCTGTAGTTATCTGACTTCTGCTACCACCCAGGTATCAAGAGCTGCCCAAAACCTGACCACTGAGGCTCCAACCAGCAGTTGGCAAGTCGGAAGCCAGACTTTGCCATAAGGGTTAGTGGGAGCAAACTGAAATAGAAAGTGGAGATTTTAGAAAGAACATTGCACATTTTCTAACTTGTGTTTCCACACATAAACTAACAGACAAATAATGTTTCTCCCCATATGAATGCCTCATCGTTGAAGAGACTGATGGTGCAAGTGGGGGCTCTGAATACGGTCAGGTCATTGCAGCAGCCACAGCTGAGTTAAACCAGGAGCTGAAATCTATTTGGTAAAAAGCTTGCAGGATCAGTTGGCATCTGAACATGTCAAAAAGTCACCGTATTTCACCGCAAATACTCACTTTGGCTTTGAGGCAAAAGATTCAAGCCTACAGCACTTTGCACCCTCTTTGGGGTAGGTCTGCTCCCTCCTACATTGACTGAGCTGAAGGAAGTCGGTGAATTTAATTTGCATCACTGGAGTAAATTTACAAACCAATCTGATCCTGATCCAATGCCAATATATTGCCTTTAAAGTCCCTCCCCATAGAGTCTGAAGTTACAGCTGAACATCCTATGCTTTCGGGTCCTCTTTTTAACTGCTAAGACACTCCTTTAAATCTATCAGCACCTATCGTTCTTCTCACATTGCTGGTACAAAATTCTTCACTTGAAGACAGAGGAAAAAAAAGGTGTTAAGTAAACATATACAAAAGAATTGAAGGCAGTGGAGCAAATCAGACTCACAGAAAAATGAATACTGACAAAATGATTAAAGGTCCAACAAGTACTACTAGTAGGTGGTAACTTCACCCTAAGATTTTCGTTTCAGTCTTCAAAGGAGATGTGCTGCTTTCACATGTGCACACAAAAAGAAGAATATGGATTTTCTAAGACTATCCTCAAAACACAATTCATTGGCCAAGAGATAAGCAGTATTATATTTAAAAGCCCATCCCATATGCATAATAAATACTGAGGACATCACATATAGTCACCAAAACTTGAGTGCACTTAATGAACAGCAAGATCAAGCTGAAAATATTAAGAGCACAGTCCACTTTACACCTGCAATATCTTTAAGAGTACAATGGAAGACACAGAAATTTTTGTACGCTGAACATCTCTAACTACCAGCTTGATGTTTTCTCTGCTCAGCTGACCAAGTCTTGCTGTTGTTGTTCCAATTTATTATAAGATGGAACCCACAAGACACATCTTCTGGTCTTGATATACCTACAAATATAAGTCCATATTTATATTTTGGTTCACAGAGTTTTTTAATCTATTTTTAAGTGAATAACTGGGGGTGGAAACATTATTGGAGCATTTCAGAAATGTTTCCATGCTTATGTAGGGGAAAAAAACACTCTCACTCCCTTTGTTCAAATTGATACTGTTTTTATGGATAACATTCTCTCTAAAAACTGACCTAAGGAAGTTATGTACATCTGAAAAAGTTATAGTGCCTTATAAAGTGAACTTCTGTTTATCTATCATCTGAGGATGATGACAGTTTACCACGAAAAAAAATCCTAACTACATTTGCTCAAAATCTTCCTTGACAGCCACAAACCCAGCAATTTTAGACTAATACTCGGGGAAGGGAATTAGAAAAGGACAGTTTTACTTTACAACCGATTCATCTGGAGTGCTATACCTATAAATAAATTGTGCATTCTGGACAAGAATTCAGTCTTGGTGTAGAAAAAGACTTTGCTGCATTCAATCATAATGTAGGTGTCAGATGATCTGAATTTCAAGCTGCTACAGTCACTAAAGCCCAGGTATATATATTAGGTGCATTCAATCAAACAAAAATGCTATGATTTCCACACTTAAGCAAAACACCAATACTGAATAACTGAAATCCTTTCAGGTGAGGAAGGAAGTCAAGGAAGCAGTATCTTCTTTCCATTTTTAAGTTCATTTTCATTTTAAATAAACAACATGAAAACAGAGATCGCAAACACGAAATGCAGAGTCACTGATTAGAAAATATTTTTGTTTCACAAACATTGACATCAAGCCCTTCCTCAGCAGATTCCAGAATGCTTAACAGAAAAATAAAGTCCCAATCTTCAGGCAGAAAAGCTGAAGAAAAACACAACAGAGCAAGGTCAGCTGCAGACCAACAGAGCACTCAAGGATAAAAACCCAAATCATTTCTTTATCAAGTTAATTTATACTTCCTGCCTAGACAAATTGTCTTAACCTGATGTCTTCATCAACACCACCTTACCAAATACCAAATCTGGTTTCCTGCCTAATCAAAGAGAGAAATATGTGTGACGTGAGATTTCTCTTAAATTGTGTTTAATCACAGTCATGGAGGAGAGGCAAAAAGCTCTACAAATATTTTCAGCCCCATTCTGCAAATCTATCCATGAAAAGCTATTAGATCCTCCTGTACATATCACCCTTCAAGTTTTGTGTTTAAGTATCTTTTCTAAGTAGAAGCCATGCAGGAGGGGGAAGGTGTAGAAAAGGGTGAGGGAGGGAGTCTTCATGACAGCCAAGCCCAGAGAGACAAAGGAATTGCTCACATCAGCCTGTTCTAATTCCAGGAGGCAATTATGAGCAGAAAACGCAGGTTTGCCAAGACACGGATTTGCTTCTTTCCCACAGCACTGCCTGCATTACTCAACTATATTCAGATAATCAAAACATGGGATTACAACAGTGGATTTTCTGTTTTTTCAACATTCATAGACTAAAAGACCCTGCTGCTACAGCAAGTTCATAGACTCACGGCCTGATTCAGTCTCTGCTTGAAAGCTCCACATGAGGCTCCTTCAGTAGATCAAGCTTGCAGCCACCACCAAAGCAACTGATGCAAATTCTAATTTATATTACAATTGAAAAGGAATGAGATGAGTTAATCTGCCCTGTGCTTCTAGATAAAAAAAAAAAGACTCTACATGTTGATTTTCAAAGAATCCTAAGGCTAAAATACAAGACAGGTTGGTGCTAACACACGTGAAAAAAAGACTAAGTTCCAGCACTAGTTCCTACCTTCAATAAACATCGGATTCACTGTTAACACATTTTGTGAAAAAGTGCAGCATCCACCAAACTATATTATATTGTAATCTAATGTTAGTAATCACTGGGGCTAAAAAAAAAAAAAAAATTACAAGCACAACTAAAACTCCTTCGCACTTCTCAGTGATTTCATGTGTCTGTAATTTATCACTGTAATTGCATCACCGTTACGCCAATGACACTCAAGCCTGCTTTTCTATTTGTGGCAATATATCTTGCAAGACAGAACGCAAACTACCATCTTTTTGGCTTTGAAGCTGTGGTTGTCAAATCATTTTTGAAACCAGACACTGACAACCCTGGATATCGCTTCCAGCTCTAGTTACTTGACCTGGTGCTTTCTGTTAATTTTGTATCCTGACTACTATCCCATCATTTTGGAGAAATAATTAGAGTAACACTTGGCTTCAAAAAAACATGGGAAAAAAAATTTCCATAGATTGTCTTTACATGCAGCCAGAGAGACTCTTCGCCATCAACCCCACTGCCTAAGTTTATAAAAATGGAAAATATAGATAATTAAATCATTGTGGAAAGCACAAAGAGCAAACCCGCACAACAACAGTTTTATACATGAAGTTACACCGGGAGATCTTAGGAAATGAAAGATAATTATTTCCTCTTTTCCATCACCTTCAACTCAGGGCAAACTGCCATTTGCCATCCATGCCCCTAAAAGTAAACAGGCTGCTCTAACTGCTGAAACAGCATACTAAACTCAAAGTTCATTTCCAAGCTAAACACTACAAACACTGAAGAAATTAACAGGTTACGTTCTAACAACATTGAGTTACTACTTCATTTTATGATAAAAATAAAACCTTTTCAAAAAATTTTTAAGAACTTCAACACAAAGAACTTTTAAAGGTTAATCCCATTCCCAGATGATCTTAGTATATATTTGCAAACTTCTCTATCATGTTCCTTTTGGACCTCCTGAGCTGTGCACCAAAAATGAAGCCAAGACTTGCTCAGTCCTTTATTGACAAGACCTTTCTTTCTTTGCACAATACCTCTGCTGCTCTGCTTAATTTGTCTTCCAATATGACTCCTTCAATCTGATCTTTATATTTAAGCAACAGCAAAGGAAAACATTGGGGTTTTTTTATTATTTCCAAATTTTGTAGGGCTACAGATTTTCTTTTTGGAGCGTTTTATGTGATTCTGAGACAGCAGTTGTGTTCTTACTTGAAGACTCAGAGTTATTAAACTAATAATTTTTAAATCTAGATTATGGATATCTTAATGTGACAAACTTTAAAAATATGTACCATTGCTTTATTTCTTTGCCAGGCAATGAAAGATACTGTCTTTGTAAAGTGTCTAAAAATTAGCAGAGAGCTAACTACCCAAACTAAACTTGAAAATTAAATAAAAAATTAAAACTAGGGATCTTGATACTATAAGCAGTAGGAAACCTTATCTAACCCTTTGTCACAGAAGCTACTGAAAGGTAGAGAGACTGAGATGCTGAGTTCAGCATGTGAGGAGGTTGGGTTGCCATCAGCAAACAGGTTATATACCACCTGCCTCTCTTTTGTTTCTAAAGAAAAGAGAATAAAAAGTGAGATGAAGATACTTTCTTCAGAAGAAAAACAATGAAAGGGTGTCATGGGCCTTAGGAGAGAGAGGATGAAAGGAGCGCTGTGAGATATCACCACGTAAGGGGATTTTTTTGTGGTTTGCTGGTTGGGTCTTTTGGTGGGGTTTCTTGTTGTTTTGTTTTTTATTTTTTTAAAAATTTAAGTCAGTAGGAGTTTAGCTTCCTGGCAGTGGGAAAGCAGAATCAGTTTGTTAGCTAGCTGCATATTCTCTCACCAGGAGAGAACAGACTCAATTCTTTGCTGGAGCTGTGCTTAGAAGAGAAGAATAATAATTTGTAGGAGAAAACCAATCACAGTGCAAGTTCCTGTCATGACTGTCCAGGAAAACCTCTTCTCACTTTTTGTATGGGATTCTTTATACACCAAATCAGTGGAGATTTTCTTTGCCCAGAACTCCAGCACCATTCTCTCACATAAAGTACCCCCTGTAGTGAGAGGCCAGAATGCAGATCCCCACGGCAGTACCAACACAGCATTGCCAACCAGAATTAAAAGGAAAAGGATATTGTAAAGGCTCTGAATATCTGCTCTGATATTCCTGAGAAGCAAATGCTTGCAAGAGCTTATTTTGCTCAGAAAGTCACAGCACATGAGCCCTTTCATCAATTTGTAGGAAAGTATAACTGAAGCCACCAAAAAAACTGCCCACCATCTTTGGACAGGAGTGGATCTGGCTGCTCTGTATGTTCTGCCCTGCTTCGTCGACCCTGCCCTTTCTCTCAGAGCACTTGGATCCAAACACTGGGCTTGCCTCCTTGTACTAATGTGAAGAAGTCAGGTATTATTCAGAAAGAAGCCACTATTAGAAATTTACTCTTCTCCACCATACAAACAAACAAAAAAAACCAAATTGAAATATGAAAAAACCTCGCACCACATAACCAAGCAACAATTTAAATAAATCTTCAACAAACAACGTCATCTTTAGCAAGTGACTTTTCAGAATGATCTCTCTTAATTTCCACCTCATTACCCAGGAGAGGTAGCAGAGAAGTTAGACACATATTAATGGTCTGCAGCACACCTGAACTCTCTTGCATTCAATTACAAAGTATTCTGCCTCAAGCTATTACATTAGTTCTTTGTCACATACACCTGAAAGCCCACCCACCCTACATGAATTCAGATGCGATAGTGTAAGATAATTATCCATTCAGTGGAAAGTCAATGTAAATCTTCTCAAGGACACTTCAAGGATTATCTGTGATACTAAACAGTCACTTTTTAAACACATAAATAAAACAAAAAACTCACAATCTTTTCAGCTTCTTCTCAAACTGGTTAACAGTCCCAGAGAGTTCTGAGGAAGGCTTTGAAATATCCAGTCTTTTGGTGAGGTGGGGCATGTGTATCTGGCCTAGACATAAAAAGGCATCTCCACAGCTTTTTGAGTATGTACTAAAATTACCCTTTCTTATTTCTTCATGCAACACGTTGAAAGTTGTCCAATCTCTTCATGGTGACTTTTTACTTTTTCACTGATAACTTCAGCTTTAAGGGTTATTAATAATTATACTGGGAACTACTCTAGTAGCATGTACTATACTTTTAAAGAACAGAAGAATAAGAACCGGATTATATAGAGAATTATAGCGATTGTCAGAAAGGATTGCTCTTGAAGATTTCACGTTTTAGAATACAAATACCCTGAAGCTACAGAGAGAAATAATTTTGGAATTGAGAGTAAGATCAGAAAGAAAAATGGGTTTACCATATCTGAGATGTTCAGGATCTTACAATTCAAAGAAAAAGTAATGAAGATCAGCAATAGATGTTTCAATACTTACAAAAGCTACATTGCTACGTTCACCTGAGAAGCAACTCTGGCTGGTTGAACAGAGAAAGGTGCTCCGATATAAACAGAATGTACAATCATAATAGAAGTTTTGATGGATATTTAGAGCTCATATAGACTCACATGGCATATAAATCAAAATAGCCAGTTAGCACATGCTGCATCTAAACAGCCTTTGGAAAACAAAGAGGAGGAAGAATTTCAAGGAGGAAAAACATGGCAGGAAATACGGTGTCCCAAGTTTCACTGCTGCTTTTCTGTTTGGGCAAGCCTCACTCTTTCATGAGTGAAAGCCCCAGCCATGTTAATGCATGTGTAGGAACAGTTGTGAGACCTATGGCTAGAAGAATTTCTTTAAATACCAAGAACTTTCAGGAATTTCAGACTGCAATTCATTCCAGGTTGTGGATGCCTCACTTGGAAGCCCAGTTCAGAGTCCATATTTCTGTGACGTGTGCCACAAAGAAAGTAACTTTGAAATTGTCTGTAGTCACAATACCAAGAGGGAGTTGATGGTTACAAAGCCGAAAATCCCTTTCTAGTAATTAGTCTTTTCGTAAGAAAGCTATTCACAATGAAAAGTCCTCAAGTGGACAATAAAGAGCCCTTCACAGAGCTTCCAAAGTTGCTCATTAGCATTCTATCCCAGTTATCCCAGCTGTAAAATCTGGCACTTAACCTTTATAGTTGAAAATACAGATCTGAGCCCCTGTGGATGGAAGAGTACAATAAACGTGGCTAATAATCCTTCTAACATGACAGTGAAAAGGAAAATACAGAACACAGGTGATGCAGAAAGTCAGGCTTTGAGGTCTTCACAATTGAAGGTACACGAGGCTTGGCATACAGGTTTACTGGGGAGAATATGGTTAAACCCATGTTTTATTCAATGCTCCTTAAAAGTAAAAACAGTAAACATTATAGGACTTCAACTCTTACAAGTCTTCACCAGCTACATATCTATTATATGTGCTCTCACACATATGGAGAATGGGCTCTCATTCCTGCTTTGTACAAACAAAAAGAAATACATGCTGATCCAGACTTTCTACATTCTTCAAACCAGTGTGAAAAAGAATGATCCAGGCTCATCTTTTTTCTTCTGATAAGACTGCTCCTGTGGTCCTCTGCATTCCAAAAGACCATGTGAGTTTCTGCACATTCAATACACCCAGCATGAAGGAGCACCCAGACAATGTGAGATGAAAACTGAACAGACAAACAAGCTGAAACCAAACCAGAGAGACATCTCAAACTCAGGCTGATGAGCATGGCATACTGCTGACTTTCTCCAACTCTTAAAGTTTCTTAGAGACCAAAAGGAGAGACAGTACCTTTCTCTTCCTCCAGATCAACAAAGAACGAACAGAAAAAACAATTAAAAAAAAAAAAGGTGCCAATGTTAATTCCTGAGCATTAACCTCCATACTGGTGGTGCACCCTTGAATCACAAACACCTTTCTCCTAACATTTGACTCTTTGACTTACTTATTTGTCTTTGAAAGTATTAAGTGACTACTAACACACACACTCTCCCCATTCAAGAACACGGGTTCCAATTTGATAATGCCTAAAGCTGCCTACAACATAAGCCATTCTCTTCAACCTGCCAAGTTTAAGAACTCAAGTTTAAAAAAGGAGCAATGAGAGCCTTAAAAAAGAGAAAATAGTTCCTTCTACCCTGTAACTTCTGCTGCTGCTTGGAATTAATTTAATTGAACACCTATGAAAGCAGAATTAAATTAGCTGTATTGCTCATCTTAGGTGATGGCCAGTCAAATCTATCACACCCAACCTCAAGCCTTTTTTTAATAATTATGTGCACATAACCAAGTATATATTGAGTCTTTTCTTCTATCATTTCTTGAGGTGACTTAGGGAAACAGTTGCTTCCTTCACATACCGTGGGATTAAACCCAAGGCTTGAAGAATGTTCTAACAACTCCTCCAGCTTTGGCTAAAATCTCATTAATGCCAAAGAAGGCAGCAATGGGCTCTCATTATCTCCAGATCAGGCCTGAGGAAGAACATACCTACCCCTTGAGCCCACACAGACTCATAAAGAGGAGAGAGTTGCAAAATCTCACACTGAAACACTAATTTAAATTCTAATTCTGAACTAGGTTTTCTGATAATTGAAATAAATGTCTTATTTTAGTCAATTAATGATGCCAAATGGAACCAAACTTGTCTATCAAGCATTAAGAAAAACATCTTGCACACTAACTTTAGAAATAATGTTTCCAACCGAAACCTTTAAGGTTTGATTCACTAATTTATAAATCATGGTGAACTGAAGTTCCTTCCTTGAGGAGAAGATCATGGTACTGCCTGTCTCATCCCAAACTTCTCAATTAGAGACCACCTTACATCTATTCAGCAGCTTTGAGATTTAAAGTTTTATTCTGGGAAATACCTCCCAGCATAAGAAGTATCTGTGCCTTGAACATTGTTTTCATAAATAAATAAATACCCAAGCCACACACAGTACCAACTTATATCTCTCCTACATGTCAAGCATTTTCTGAGGGTTGGTTGGAAATCCTAAAGTGAAGTGAGTTTGGGGAAGTTTTTTCTCTTAATTAAAGCTGCTGAGATGATCTAAACTGATGCAAAGCAATTCTGGCAGCTTGAAATTAGCTAGAACAAACTTAGCAAATCTACCTTCCCCTTAGAGGAATGCTGTGTGAGAGGGAATGAACACATGCAGCTGGATCTGTAGTGGCTATATCTTACTTTGTCTGCACTGCAGCTAAAGGAGGGGGCCGCAACCTTAATAGACACATGCAAACCGGCTTTCAGGTGACAAACTCAAATAGTGATAATGCTGTCACTGAGACAGATCAGCATGAGAAAACTGCACTTAAAAACCTCATAAGCTTTTGTTCTTGGTATCTGAATTAATAAGATAAAAAAATTATACATGCCTTCAAAAGCTGTGGTGCAACCAACTCCTACTGCAAATTGTATTTCTAGAAACACAGAGCCTTCCTCAGCCATTCAAAAACCTGTATTACAACTAAATTACCAATTCAAACTAGTCCTTTCAATGGGTCTTAAAAATATGGATATATATAAAAAAATGAAAATTAAATTCATCTGAGCATCAACTAATTTTGATGCTTAATTTCATTTCTGTAGAGGTCTTTAGCTGACCTACGGCTTTATTGATATGGAGACAGAGACCACTTTGTCAGGAGTAGCTCCTCACAGCATGCTTTCCTGCTGCATTTCAGGCTGACAGTTCCTTGGCTTCTGGCTCCTTGCTCCACAATTATACCTGCTATTGTAAAAATTTTCTCTATTTCTGGTGACTGCATGTGTGGATGACAATTTTTTCCTTCTGATTCATACATTTCCCCTTGGGCCTTCATACTCCTCCTTTACAGCAGTAGTGGGCTGGCGTGCCCAGGTTTTGGTAGTGGAGGGGCTGCAGAGGGAGTTTCGGTGAGAAAGTGCTAGAAGTTTCCCCCATGTCTGACAGCCAAGGCCACCGGCCCCAAGACGAACTCGTCACTGGCCAACACTGAGCCTATCAGTGACAGTGGTAGCGCCTCTGGGATAATCTAATTAAGAAGTGATAGGAGGGCAGGGGGCAGAATTTGTAACCTTGTGGGGGAACCACGCGGGTGCAGTCTGCTCCTGAAGGAACGCACCCTGTGGAAGGGACCCACACTGGAGCAGTTTGTGAAGAACTACACCTTGTAGAAAGGACTCACTTTGGAGAAGATTGCAGAGGACTGTCTCCCGTAGGAGGGACCCCATGCTGGAGCAGGGGAAGAATGTGATTAAGCCAAGTCTGTTTTGCCTGTGACAGTAATTGGTGCATGATCTCCCTGTCCTTATCTCAACCCGTGAGCTATCTGTTATATTTCCTCTCCCCTGTTCAGCTGAGGAGGGGAGCAATAGAGAGGTTTTGTTGGGTACCTGGTGTCCAGCCTGGGACAATCCACCAAAACAGGGTAATCAGTCTCAGCAAGTAACCAGTAATTACCACGTTAAAACACACATTTTTCATTGACATTTATTTTGACTACAGGCTATCCAAAATCCAACTTTGTTCAAAGTCCCAAGTTTATGCATTTTCTCCTGCAACCTAACAAATGAATAGGCAAGAAGGATAAGCTTAATTTTTATATTTTCTTTCATTACATCTTTACACTAATCAGAGGACCTTTCTGCCTCTCAGTTTGAATTCTTCTCTAAAAGGCCAAGATGTTTCAGTGAATCCACTCTCGCTCAGACTTTAAGTAAGACACCACAGCTTTTGTGGAGGAAAGTCAGTCAAAATATTATCCAGAAAAAACAACTGCCATTCATTTCATAACTACAAGTGTTCCTGCATGTCTTTTCTCAAACTCTACTGATGGGTAGGCATGAAAACTAAAGGATGTTATTGCTGTCCTATCACCTCAAAACAGTATCACTTCAGCAAGTCACCTCAGTACTCAGGTCCAGAGTCTCATCTGAAAATGAAGGTATAGGTAGAAACAGAGTGAAAGCTCGGGATTTCCCATGGTTTCTCTCAGATAACATGGCTCTTGAAGCACCTCACTACCTCAGTGCAGAAATCACAACACATACAGAGGCTCCACCAAATTATTAAAAGTATTTGTACCATATAATTGCTAGAAATTTCAACCCTGATTTGATTTTGTTTTAACAGTACTGGCAGACTAGCTCCAACAGCAAATAACAAGAAGCAGACAGGTAAGGTAGGTAACTTAAAAAAGATCACACAACAGGTGGCACAACCAAGAAATAGTCCATTACCATGGCTTCTTATAATGTTATATTCTACAGATTAAGTTCTCATATTAGTGTTACCTATTATCTCTTTTCACCAGGTGTGTCCCTCTGATAACCAGCAATTTAGCACAGAATTCAGTACTAAACAGTTTTAAGGAACCGTGGACTTTAAAGAACACAGTGTTATTGATATGGCAATAATATTTCTATCTCATAGTGCAGGCAATACCCACAGGCCAATCTTTTTTAACACCCTGCCATACTTTAATACTTTCTCTGTGCTCACTTCATTTGGGTTGTTTTTTTTAATTTTATTTTTAATATTAGTGTGAACTTATTAGAAGGACTCAGCATTAATGTGGTTTAAAACACTGATACTGAATCTTTGAGACTTTTGCAGAAGCAGTGAGACAGTTTCCAACCATTTTCAAATCCAGCTGGTATCCGACACTAACATAACTCTATTTTCATATCTTAGTATATTATTCTAGGGGATGTAACCAGAAACAAGAGCACCCATTTTCTAGCCCAGTCTACTTCATGAGCAAAGCAGGCTGTGAAAACAACGCCTTATTGGCCTGTTGAATAGCCCCGTAAGGACTATGGTAGGCTATCTTTAACGGAATTTGAATTTCTGTTATGTCAGGTCATGTTAAGTCCCATAATGCTACAAACTGTCAGCTTGAAGCAGAACATGGTGCAACCTGACATGGTGAAAAACAACCCCACAAATCTGATTTGAAATGATGTGGCAGACGATACGCTGAAACACACGTTGGTTTCAAAAGCAGATGCAGTAACATATTGACCCTCTAGAGAGGGAAAATAATAGGTGATCTTTCATTCACTCTCTGGCAATGTGTTATGTCTCTTTAGACTGTAATTTAAGAACTGTCAGGGAATCCATTGCTAAAGGACCTCATCGACAACAGGTTAACAACAAAGACTTATGGGTTGATGACTGCTACCGTCAATAATGTGCTCCGTCACAGACCTAAGCATACAGGTGGAAAGACTCAGTCTGAAACGGTGGATTCTGTATTGAGGATATGGATAAATCAATCTCTCCTAACACTTTGGAATACTCTTGAAGCTGCTCCTATCACTGTAATTATCGACTTCCACAGACCAAACAAATGTAACCACTATGGAAAGAGCAGATCCCATCCAAGCTTTTCCTAGCAGTATATAAAGTTTCTGCTAAATATCAAAATAGTTTAACATACATGTCAAATCACATTGCTTACACATGAAGATAATGAAGCATTTCTGAAACACACTATTAAAGGACGTCTATGTGGTTACCCAACTTCAACAGGCTTTAAAACTAAATGAGAAATTGAAAAATTAAATTAATTGATTCTATAAAGGTATGGAAAAGCTAGGAGCATTTTTGACAAAAGAAATTTTAAAATGCTTTTTAGGAATTGGAAAACACAAAGGATAAAATAAGTAAACTTTTGTAGTCAATGCTTTTTGCTAATTTTTAGTAAATGCTAATTATTGATTCAGATGACTTAAACTGGAAAGTCCAAACTGGAGACAAAACTTGAAATCATACAAACAAACCAGATTTTCATATTTTTTTTAGTTATTTATAATAGTAAATGTTGCAAACTGGACAGGAAAAAAAATTGACAAATCTGTAGAAAGGGAAGAGTGCTTAGGTTTAACATCATCTTTCATAAATACTTCATGTTATATTTATGTATAATGATTTGAAGAGCGTTTTGCACATAAAAAAATAGCTGTCAATGAGCTGTTGATCTTGAAGTCTGAACTAAGACCCCTAAAAAGTTTATCAGTAGTGCTGTGTTTCTAAGGCTGGAGATTAATTCCATTTTACTAGTACCACAGAACCTGCAAAATTTAATAAGGTTATAGAGTTTGATGTTCTGAAAAGGCTCTTCAATAAATACAAGGGTCAAAAGGAAACAAGCAAGGAAAAAGATGTCAAATGTTGGTACAGTTTGCACTAAGTGACTGAAGTTGTTCAGTAATGAAACACATAGTAGCTGCCTGTCAATGAACAGAAAACTAGGTAAAAATAATTCCAGTGATAAAAATAAGCATTTTCCATTTACTTTTTGTTTTACTCAATGTATTTAAAAATATAGAAGATCTATGGAAATAAAAGTGAACTGCCTGTCTTCAAAGCCTAGCTGGTCACTACTGTTGTTCTGAGAATGTCAACAAAAAAAATCATTTGTGTCTTAAATTAATTTGGCCCTTTCCCCCAGATGTTTTTTTGAAAGATGCGTATACAAGAGGAATAATATTTATCTCTAAAGATGAAAAACATACCTAATGAATATAAAAAATATTTATATTGAAGCACTTGATTTTACACACTGACAAAACTAATTCAAAATGTCCCAAAACAAAATAACAATTAAGTAAAATAAAAGCAGTTTCATACTTTGAAGTCATGATCAAGATATTAATTTATTTTTTTCCAATGGAGCAAACGGTCCAACTGAGCCAAACGCTTATTGGTCTGTCTTCTCAGAACAGAAACAGCACTTCTGGAGTTCCAGCTCCATCCTATTGCCTGAAGAGCCAAGTGCCTCTTTACTTCTGGTGCAAAAACTATTTATCTTTATTTCCAAAAAAGAAAAATACTAACAGTTTTTACAGAATTTTGCAGCCTAGAAATGACCGAGATCTCTATTATTCCAAAGTTTATTGCAGCGGTTTTCTTATCAGCCATCACTTGCAAGAAACCATTGGTGGATACAGAGAACTGTCCAAAGCAAATGCCAAAACACGAGACCTTCTTCACAACTGCCACTCTGAACCTGAAAACAGATTGCACCCATCTGCATTGAAACCATGGATTTCACAGTGATGTGTGCTAGAGGAGAGCGATGGGAATGATGTCTTTTTTACCACGATCTAAATTAATTTGTCCATGAGCTGCTCTTTGCCACTTGGGTCTGCCAGCACCTTCTGGAGACTTCTGATACCGCACAAACATAAACCCCTCCTAATGCCAAACCCTTTAAAGCAGAGCACTGTCAGCGGCAGCACTGCCTTTTCCAGGGACAGACATGTCTCTCACTGCTAGACACTGGACAATAGATCCTAATAAATAAAATATCCTTCAGAGCATTATGAAACAATTCTTATCCTAATACACTTTTAATAACAAAAGCCCCCAAAATAAAAGCTCCACTCTCCTTCTGTCCTTCTCCCCTCCTTTCTCTAATAGACACCTTCCATTAAAAATTCTTCAATCACGAGAATAAAATAGGAAGATTAATTAAACATTTGCAATCTAAACAAGTCTCACTCTGAAAAGAAAACATAATCACTTTTATGCAGGGAACGTCTCTGTGTAAACATATTAAACTTTCAATCATCAGCATACAAGGACATTAGAGAAAAAGAGCATTATCTGAAGCAGAATTACCTTCCAGTCCTAATGTCTGCCACATAAGCATCTGAGAACAATGAAACAGAGACCAATACAGTGGGAACTCAATATTAATGCAGCATGATAGGACTGAGATTTTGTAATTATTGCCCTTTTAATGCACATTGGATAGCAGACAGAACTCTCAATTATCAAAATGTCTTGGGGAGTAGGAACTAGCTTCACCGTCTTCAGCCACTCTATTATACCTATTATGTCTCTGCTGGCCTATATACGTTCTGTCAACTGCCTTAATAGTGATGTGAAACACTGCACATAACAGAACTAAAATTGTGAGGAGCTTTATTATTATTTTTTTAAACCTCCTGATAGTAAACAAAACCATTTAAAAGGAAAGACCAGGACACTAAGGTAATGTCTCTTCATAGTCTCCGAAGCACCCACACTTCTAGCACACGGACATATGGGTGGAAGTCCTTTGAAGTGTGATTGAATACACACTAAAATATTCCACTACTTCACAACTTTAAATCTCTTAACATCAAATTTAATTTTTATCTTTCAGTTTAAGATAGGACATAAGTTAATCTCGAATTTGACCTTGAAACAGTTCCTTCAGTTAATTTTACTTCAGTGTTGTGTAGGTTACAACATATTTTACCTTGACTATCATCAGGATTTACAGCCAACCATTTCCAATATTTATCAGCTTGGCTGACTTTAATTATAATAAGCATGAAGCTAACTTCAAATACCACATCGATCAGATTAAGTTCTCAGAAGCTCTCAGCAAAGTCTAAGCATGAATGCTAACTAAGGCAACACGGGCTTCCCTGCGCTACCTGTGTTATGTCATGCGTTAACAGCAGAGTGCGGCATGAACCCGGAGGAGTCAGGGAGAAGAAACTTCACACGTCCACTGTACGGTGAAGACAGCAATAGCAGGGCTGTCTTACCTTGGGAAGCCCCTGAGAGCCAACTGCTTGGCACAGACTGTGTTGTCTGATGGAAATCGTGTATTTTCCAGTTGATATACCAGAGAGACAGAGAGCAAAAAGCAAGAACAGAAGAAAATCCTAGAAGGTAGCCAGCTCACAACGCTTAAACACACAAACTCCTCCAGGTTTGCTACTTTCTGCTCGCCAACCAACATCACATTACCTACAGATAGTCTGACCTTGTCAAAATAATTCACTCTCCAAGACAGACCAAACACAACAAATTTACTCTGGAAAGCAGAATGGTGAAGGAAGCAACCAGGGCTACATGGAAACAAAGTCATAACTTGAAATGCTTTATAGGTCTAACAAAGCCAGGCACTGCTCATGCCCAGGGGTTTCTGTGTCGGCTTTTTATCCATGTATACTTGCAAAGATGGTATATACAGCTAGTGTTTGCCCTATGTGCACACAGAGGAAGCAGCACAAGCAATGGTGCACGGTTTCAATGAAGGTATGTTCCTGTAAATTCCGAACGTCACGCACCAGTCCCTACCCTCCAGTTTCATAACACTGGAAAGCTATGTGCTGATTCGCAAAACCAGAACTTTTCTCCAGAAGATTCACCTTTTTTAATGTGAAATGATATCAAACCAAACTCCTGTTCCTACAAGACAGTTTTTCTATGCAACCTCTGTATTTAAAGCTGTATTTCTAATTAGAAGTCACTCATTCTCTAGTCAACATTCATCAATATAAGCACAAACTGCCTCTGCTTTTTGTTTACACATATACATACGCATTTGTACGTATATTGCTCTGCATACATGTGTGCAAATAAGTAATGTATATATGTTTACATAAATACATTACACACTTATATGCAGCACAAGGATACGAACACAAACAAAACAATGCTCCCTTTAAATAGTCTAAGCACACAAGTTCATAGGTGTCATGTGCACATGGGTTTATCCCATATTTTCTCCCATCCCTTACTGATCCTCAAACACTACCAATTAGTCTCCAGCAACAGGCAGCTGATGGCAAGGACAGACATGCAAAATCAACAGCACGTTCTCAGAAAGCTGGCTCTGCTTTGTTAGCTGCTGTGTCGCAGTATGAGCAGCCACTATCAGAGAGGCATGTCACTAATCGTGAAGACTGCAGGGAAAGGAAGACAACCAGCTCCTGATTAGCCCCCTGATTAATGTTACCCAAACGACGCTGCAGCTTTTCATGTCGGGAGCGAAAGCTCACAAGCAGGAAGAACAGTAACACAGTCCACAAGATTTACATTCAAGCGAAGCCTCTAAAGTGATGTGTGATCACAAAAGGAGAAAGGCAGATAATTTTGAAGGCTCTGACATGCAGCCTCAGCAACTAAAGTGAGATATGAGTCTGGCTGCACAGTGTGACAGTAGTTATGGCTTCTCACCAATTACTTCTAATAGGGGCGGTTCCATTCCCCATCACTGTGTGAAGCAAGTAGAAAGACAAAGATTGTGCCTTAAATAGATACACTAACTGAAAAGTGTGTGGCTGTCAGATGAACCACAAATGAACATAGAAGCCACTTCAAACTTAATAAATACTGATCTAACTTATTCATCTCTAAAATAAAGAGAACAAAACTGTCTGTGAGTACGAGGTGCCTCCTGAAGCTGGTACTTTGCAAAAAAAATAAATAAATAAAACAAAAAAAAATCTAAACCATTGCTTCGATAATCCCTTGCCTTGTTAAGCTCTTTGGGTCAAAGCATCAAAGAGAGGAGGAAGAGCCTTCTCCAACAGGAATGCTAACAAATACAACCCCTATTATGAAGTAACAGTCAGAGTTCCTTTTAAAAACTGATGCTAAAAAGTAAGGCCATACCTCCTTTTCCCTGAAGACAAGAATACACAAGAGGTTTGTTTGAAATGTATGAAAAACTAGATTTTAGGCTGGTTTCTTTAATAACAAGCTTTAGGGGAGGGATGCACTTCAGCTCAATCCTCACCACAGCCACCAGCTTCCTCTGTGATAAATACCTCATTTAAAAAGGCAGACATCCAACACCCCTCCCGACGCTGTACGTGAGACCCAAACTTCTGAGAATGGCAGAAGAGCTGTGGAAGAAGCCACAGCAAGAGGGATGCGAAACATTGCTTGCTCTTAGTATTAGATTTGGACTGCTCCTATCCATGGGTAACTGGAAGGTTATGGGTCATGCATGTAAACCTGATTGATGAGGGACAGGTACAAGCTACTCTGATAAATGCGAAGTGCATTGAAGTCTGATTGACTGACTGGGATCAGGACTGATATGACTGATGAGGACATATACACGCGAGTGTGGTTGGTAGGAGTAAACATGAATCGTTCTCAATGAGATTCTGCAGTTTCTTAAGACAGTAACTTGATATATAGAAGATTCCATTAAATTCCAGTAAAATTAAGTTTTGCCACATTTTTTAAAAAGGTCTTAGCAAAAACATATTCAAAAAATTAAATACTTACTGGACGAAGCACTTATATGACATTAAGAGCTAGTGGAACTTGGTCATTTCCCTGTCATGGGACCTCTAAAAACATCTCCTTGGAAATTAAATAAAGTTCAGAGAATAGAGATGAAGCATCTTGCCAGCTTCTGTGGTCTTTAAGTTTAAAGATTATTCTGGTTTTATTTTGTTTTAAACATATGACCTTTCATATCTGTGGGTCAAGTTATGTAAGAGACACTGCACAATAAGACAGGCTGTAGGGAGATTCCAGTGTCTGAAAACATGGGCACGTTCTACACAAGATTTTTCAATGAAACACTTGCTTATGGATGCATTTAAACATTTCAAATAAATAAACTAAGAATTAACATCATACATTGCCATTTCTATACAATTACCACAGTAATTAACAGCAATAAACACTAAATGTTTTAAATCCTTCTTATAGATCATTATCATCACTCTTTCCTTCTTCCTTAAAATAATAGTAATAAAAAAGGGTTATTTCCCCTAACAAAACATCTCTTTAGCACATAAAGAATTAACTAAATAAAAAGCAGCCATCCTCCCACCCAAGACATATGGGAAACAAAGCTATTTGCATATATCCCCATAGGTCTCCTTTTGCTTGCCAAATTTCAGTCTTTATGTCATTATTAAGGAAAAAAAAACCCCGTAGCTGCTAATTTCTGTTAGCATGTTCTGCTAAAGAGAATACTCAAATCAATATCATTTCCACATAGCAGCATTTCAACAACGGGATTTTTTTTCTCAGTTAGGTAGATAATGTAGATAAGAACATTGAGGGACACATTGATCTGAACATCTCCAAAATCACTCACGTCTTCACACAAAACCATAGGTATTATCACCTCCTAATTTTCTAATAAATCCATGACAAAATAAAAGTCCCTATAGATTCTGTTGGAGAAACACTTGGAAAAACAGCAACGATCACAAATAAGAGAAAATTCGATGAGGGTTTTTTGTTTTCTAAATAATCATTCAGAATCCCCAGATGGTTCTCTTGATGTTCTAACACTTAAGCTTTCATCGTTATTAAGAAACAAAGATCTAATTAGCTATTGTTTTGCTCGATAGCAAGGGTAATCTTTCTTCCTACTTTAACACTAAAAATCTGCAATGAAAATGCAATCCTCTCCTGCAGAGTGTCACAGCTTCTAAATACAGTTCCCTGCTCCAGATGATTATTGGTTTTGTAAGGATCTTCCATTCACTCCAGTGGCACTGCCAGCCCTTCTGCAGCACAAGGGTCTCAAACTAGTCTGGTTTTACTATAAAGTGGTTAATGGCCAGAATAAAGAATAAACTTCATGAAGTCCCAAATAAAGGAAAAGGTCACCTTGAGAGGAATTCAAACAAAAAGTGAACAAGAGGAAGGCAGGTGTTGCATTAACTGTGACAAAATGCAAATGTTTTTTTGGTAGATCCTAAGACAGCATCATGACTGCTGAAGACCAAAGTTTTTAAAAAACATTTTGAGGATGGTTTACTCAATCCCAATCCACTATTCATTCTAATAACAATCAGTCTTCCTGACATCAGTTGAGGAAGATAAACCACAAAAGGTTAGTTTAATACACAAAAGAAATTAAAACACGGGAACATGAGAAATAAACCCTTTCGTGAGCAATGGCAGGATGAGTTCTGTGACTTTACGTCTGCGGGTTGGATCAATTCACGTTCAACAAGATTTGATTACAACTTCTAGGACTCCTGAATCTCCTATAAGACCCTTTTCTCTTGGGATTCCCTGACTGACAAACCCAAGGAAGCACTTGATTCTTTGCTGTCTGAGAGGTTGTAATTGAGTTCACGCTGCAAGCCTTTGCACAGCAGGAATTTGGAGCTCACCCTTGTATCAACCATCTATTTTTTAAAAATGTATAGAAAAGGCCTGAGACCTCTGCATATTAGATTAGTTTGAAATTGGCCAATGGTATCAAAATCATTCAGGACACAAGCAGACAGATTCTCACATATGCAGAGTGTAATCACAGAAGCTGTATTCTTAGAGGAACAAAATATAATTCAACACAAACTGAACAGTTATTGCATACATGTAGACAAGTTATTCTGCAAACAGTTATATGTGTTTCAGTTTGAGGTTACATTTAGCTTTTACAGTCCCTCTATTCATCCTAAAGATAGAACACTCGGCACGTGCGCACATTTTCCAAGATAGGAACCGATACTTTTCATGGAGCCTCCTGCACGGATTGGATCAGGCTCCACTGCTTATAAGTACTTCATGCAGGTGTTTCCTTACATTAGGCAGATTTTCTACCATAGGACTCGAATTCAGGAGTCATTCTGACCATTTCAGGTAAACTATAAATTCTTCAATTCCCTTCCTGTGATTACTCATTTATATCTTCATTTCAAGGAGACTATTCACTCATTTAAAGGTGCACTGGTACATCAGTTCTTGCATAATTAGAGAATCATGTATGTGTCCTTTCACTTAAAAAGGAAACTAATAAAGATTTCACCTTTATTTTTTATTACTAAACCAACCCAATCCAGGTTCTTCAGCTCAAACAAGAAAATAGAATTCAGTCTACAAAGCAAGCTTCCACCTCTCCTCCTCCTAAAATGAAATTTTGAATGAGTTTTTATGCTGTTTTTTAATGCAATGCATTAAAAGTTGCTGAATCAGCGAAATTAAGCCCTTTTAGTGCCATCACCACACGAGCTGAGCACATTAAGGGGAGCAGACAAATCTCACTTCTAACTTTATAGTTTTTACTCTTGCCACTTCAGTCTAATACAAATTGTTTCAATCACATCATGTTATAAACCATCAAATGATTTTCAGATGCAACTGTCTGAACAGGCCCTAAATGTCTTACTGTTCTGTGACAAAACCAAAAACGTCCCAAGATTTCTATATTGCTAATACGCTAATTTTCTGTCTGCTACTCTTGCGAAGCAGGAGTTACTAAACCATATCCAAAGTGAACTGGCTAGATTATAATAATCCAAAAAGAGAGAATGTAGCTGGATACTATAGAAAAACCTACAAACACAGGCTCTGTTTACGTTACGCATACAGAGATGGACAGGAAGCAGTGAGGTACCAAAGGAAGGCAGAGCACTGCCCAAAGGGCACTGCTATGAGCTCAGGAGTGGACAGTCTGAGATTCCACCTAAAAACATGGTCACCTACTGGCATTACTGCCACGACAGCAATGTAATGCATCCCTGTGGCCAGCTCATGGTTACCGAGAGGGTTCTGTATTTTCCAGACTCACTTGTCTCTGGGGTTCCAACCCTTTCCAATTCCCACGTTTTGTAATTTTGTTCCTTTCCAATGGTGCAAGTAGTTTTTGAGAGAAAGAAAACACTTGCCATCCATGCTCAGTCAGCCCCACTAACTTGCAAATGATCCAACATTTAAAGTGTCCCTCTTTCTTTGCCTCCCACCCTTCCCCATTGCAAGGCTGCTCTTGTTATTCCTCTTTTAACACTGGAACGTATTGCTTCACTTTATTACAGTTTGTCCAGATTTATGTGACTGCACCAAGATAGAAGAGAGTAAAAGATACAAACCACCACAAAGACTCCCACAGATCTTACTTTATACAGCAGAGATTGAGTATATCACCAAACATTGCTTGCTAAAGAGAAAAGGAATAGATCCTAGGGAACCAGAACTGTCATTTGAACTCAAACATCTGCAGTTCATATTTTTTTTAAATAAAATATTATAAGCTTATATAAACTTCCATACAAGGCAATCATAACACAGCACCCTTAATGCAAGCCAACAGGGAAGATCACTCAAAACTAGAGCACACTGCAGTTCCCTCAGCCAACTGGATTTCTATTACCCCACAAGAGACTGGTGGGGTATCCAGCTAGGTGTTGGTGCTGGGTTGATGTGCGAGTTGACTTACGAATATAATGCCAGAATCTGATCCTTAATTATTCTACCACAGCACGTGGCATTCATATTCCTACTTACGAAAATAAATGGAAGACAGACATTTCTTTCTTGTAAAGATTCTATCATTTGAAGGATAAAGGTGATTAAAGAGCAGTGTTAGTTCTAGTTAATGGACTATTCCTCTCTTAACGAAGTTCCTTGATGTTATAATACCACTTTTGGAAGACAAGAGAGATCTTAATTCCTGTTAATGGCAATGTCAAATGTTAATATCAGTGGGCCAAAGCAAAATGACTTTCAAAATCACTGAGGAGTCACATTAGGACAAATGAGATCTCTGGGTTATGGGCCGTAATGCAAAGAAGGCATTTTATATTTCAAGGACGGAATATTCCTGAGTCTTTTGGTATAAACATAACAATCATTTTTCCATGGCACAGTTTCTCTGTTTTCCTTACTCCACGTGGGCGCTTTGCTATGATGTTATTTTGCTGATGATACAAGCAAATAGTGGCCAGAGGCAGACCAGAGGAAACCACGATCGCTTTGGAGATAAAATTCAAGCCAGCCATAATACATACCACAGCTGAGTTACTGTCCTGAGTTCCCTTCCAAGTCTGTTGCATAACAGCTGAAGATTTATCCAGCCAAGGGTTCAATTATTACTGACAGATGAGATAGGCTGCTGGGAAACGGGGACCATCAATAGTTCCTGACCCCATAAGGCCTTCCAATGATGAACTAAACTACTGCATCCAAGTAGTGTTACAGTAGCTGTGTTTCCATTCAGAGCTCTCTTATCTCAAGGAATCATCAATAAAATTATTGCGAGTGATATCCTCACCCATTTCTCTTTTCTTTCTTGAAACCCTCCATGAGTCTGCCACGTGCTTGTTTGAAACAGCTTTTTAGGGTCTTGATTATTAAAGCAAGATATACAAACCCAAAATATCCAGTATTAAAAGGATCTCTGTAGGACTCAATATTTCCCAGTAATGAGACTAATCCTATTTACTCAATTTGTACACAAAAAGTAATGCATTATTTCCATTTAAACAAATGTTATAATAGCATGATGACTATTATATCACTCTCCAATGGAACTCAAACATCCAGATTACATTCCTAATGGGCTCTGACTCTGAATAATCCAAATTGTGAAGCCTTTTTCCTCCACTTTTTATTTAATTCTTCACAGTCTAATGATGCATTTGCTTCTGAAATTATTGAAGTCAGTCTTACAGTAACTCCCAAAGCAATAGATGTAAACATTAAATACACCAACAAATAATACAAAAGGCACAAAAGTCCTGCCCAGCCCAATTCAAGGAATAGCAAAACTCTGCCACTTCTGCACACCTCTGGCGGGCAAAAGAATTTTGCATAACTGTGGACAGCTAGTTAGACATTAAAAACAAGTTTCAGAACCTCACTGAAATCAAAGGAAGATACTGAGTTTATAGTCACACAAATAATTTAGTTGTCCAACACTCCCCTAGTCTCTGCAATTTTTACACAATAGAATAAGAAGAGTTACCTTAGATCTTGGAGGATAATGCACAAAACTGTAAACTGCTCAGACAATGTGATGAAAGAACCTCATTAAATGGAGAGTTCAATGCAAAGTCATTAGGGTGGTGGGTAACACAGATAGCTCCAGTATGGACTGAGTGTACAACTTAGGGTTATGCTCTTAGCCCAGAAAACTCCAAGTGCTTTGAGGTCCACATGGTTGGTTTGAGGGAGTCTCCATTTTCACATCAACAGCTTCCCGAAGAGAGGAGACATCGTGATAGAAACTTGTACAGTACAAATCCCAAGAGTATTTCACTGTCAGGAACTCACATTTCTTAATTTTCTATCACTTCCCGGTTTAATAACCTGCTAGGCAGACTATGTAACTCATCTTTGTTTGCATTCACCTCCACCTGAAAATCAATCAAGCTTTGCTTACCCTTCTTGATGATTGCCCCCTTTTTGTCAGCTAGGGAAAATTATCTTGCTTTCCTGCTTGCTGTTACAAAATAAAATATTATCTTGTATTTCCACGAGGGTGAGGAAATGGCTCATGTGTTTGTTTTAATTCACATTATGAATGATACTTACTTCATATTCCACAAGATCACTGCAATAGAGACTATTTACAGTCTTAACATTTCCTTTCAAGAAAAAGTGCTGAAGAACATACGCAAACCCACAAAAAAATCTTAACTAAAGGAAAAATAAATTAATAAAATGCAGTATCTACACACATGAAGAGTTAGAAGGAGAATGAATAGGATTTCTGCCTCAGTAAGTGACAGAGCTGTGATGGGAAGCCACGTCAACTCTTTGATTAGTTAAAAAAAAAAAAACGGAAACCATATCCATCCAGAAAGGAAGCAGAGTCTTGTCCATGCTGGCATCAGAAAGATTACTAGGAGGGACAGGGCAAAGATAGGAAGGGAGATGAGGAAATATGCTTCCTTGCTGCCATATACAAATATAATGCATACATATACACACAAGCATATCCACATGCATATGTGAACATAAACACACTCCTATACCACTTTTCCTCAAAATCCATACATGAATACTTACATACACATATATACACGTACTATCTTCCTCTCCCCCACCACTTTGCATGAAAGATAGTAGAAGATTGAGAATTTAGTCACCAAAGTTCACGGTGGTTTTGGGCTGATCGTTGGACTGCATAATCTTAGAGGTCTTTTCCAACCTTAAAGATTCGCCGTGATCAGCCTAAAAACCTATATATATCTTTCCAGGACCAAGTTCTGTCCTTCTGCTGTTCAATTTGCAGCTGTGCATTTATCAAAACATTTCTAAATGAATGTATAAACATTCACTCTCTAACAAATGTGAACTAGAGAGAGACTTGCATTCAAGAATTAGCTCCTCAGATTCCCTGCTCAAGCACACCCAATCATCCTCACATTTCTCCTTGTCATTCACATACACCTGAACAAAGAGCTCAGCCTCCTTGGCTTCAAAAGTCAAGACATTCAAACTACCAGCAGTTGGTGAAAGAAGTCCAAGAACTAGTAACTTCTGCAGGTGACACCTAATATTTTCAAAGACCTCTCTGTTAAAAATGAATTAATTCACACCATCCAGTTCCAGGCTGCTGAATTTCACCCTTTCTTCAGACAGTGCGTGTTGTATTCTGAAACACTTCTGTTTCAGAATATAAAGCGTCAAAACAGTCACCAATAGCCACTAAATTCTGCAAAGTTGAGCCTGGGGACTGTTCACTAAAATGTTACAATGAGTTGAAAAAGAGACAGTAAAGAATGCACAATGATTACCTTGAAGACTACAGTAATAATCACTTTGAGTGGATGACTGATCTGAAAAAGTGGTAGAAAACAGCTTCTAATAAAGACTTCCATTTAACTTTTCATGAGCTTTACCCAGAAATACACTTCTGATATTTTAAAATAAGAATTGATTTTAAATATAATTTAAAAGGGTTCAAGTCATCTGTTTTCAGCCACTCCACAGCACTTTTAACTTTTCAAAAGAGCTTGCATACTCTTTTTGCAAAATATTTTCAAACTATGTGAAAGGTTGAAATTATTTCCTTAACTTGCCTTGGATATAGAAGTAAGACAAGTTGCCTAAAACTGCCTCAATTGTTTGTCCAAATATCTCTTACTGGCTTCTACTGCCACTGAACGCCCAGGGCAGGCTGTGACAGCACTCATTTAGAATAAAGGCTTTACTACAACTTTAAGATAATTTGCATATAAAAGTATTTAGTGAATAGCTTTTATGGGAAACAACCTCTGTCCACAGCTCCCATACCCTGCTAGGAATTACGGGGGACTTAGAGTGGGGAAGCCTTACTTCTCCTGCTAGGACCCCTTACTCATATTCCTCAAAAATCAAAGCACTAAAATTAATTTATAAGTAATAATTTCAAGTGAAATTTACTTTCTTTTATTATATTTACTGTTACATACTGAGATGCATTACTAAATAAAAAATACTATCGAAAATGACAAAAATCCATTCTTAATTTAAGTAGCCCAATTACTTTAAGTGCTGCTATAGTCAGAAAAGTGATTCAAGAATAAATATGGGAACACACAAGGCCATTTCTTCAATAGCTTCCAGATCAAATTCAATGTAAAATCAAAAGGTCAATTTTTTTCCTCTACCCTATGGCATCACAAACTCCCCATGGGGCTTGGAGAACTTGGCTGAATTCTTTCTTTCCTGGCATTCTCTGCAGCAGCAAAGATGATTACATATTATGTTATAAGAAATACTTTTTCCACAGGTAAGCCTTCATTTTTTCCTGGTAGAAATTGAAGATTTTATGTTTGTCTGGAGCTTAGACATCCAGTATCTCTGCATATGAATGAATAACTAGGTGGTGCAGAATCTGTGTAGAATAAATGCTCAGGAGATTCTGTCCTTTGCTAGATGAAAAGGTGTTTAGGTTCCATTTATTCCTCCCTTTATCATCTTATATAGCAGTACCAATGACAGATATCCAAGGATTCCCTTCCTAAGTCATTGTTGCTGCAGACTGATGACCATAAAGAAGTTCTATTTCTCTGTGGCTGGCTGCTTTAATGCTGTGTATTTTACTATTTAAACACAGCAATCCCAATTCAAACTCCTCTGTAACAATTCCAGCTGGGATGTTCCAACCAGCTGAAAAACACAGGTATTTTTAATAAGACACATAAACTCAACCACATAGCACGGCTAAAAGAAGTGTAATACTTTCTGGCAGTGTCAGATTCACTGAACAGGCACATTACCAACACACATGCATTTGTTTCAACACTTCCCAAGCACCAGATTCCTTATATTTGCATTAAACAAGGCATGCTCACTGGAAAAGCCTGTAGAGTAATATGGCAGCCCTAGTGATGCAGAAGTGGCTTTCTGACAGCTAAGATAAAGATGCAGGAAGCACAAGTTAACTTATGTTATAATGACAAGAATAAAAGAACTCTGAAAGACAAATTAAAGTGAGTAAGATAAAAGTAGCTTATTTGCAAATGTTCTACTTGGTTTTGCTGCAACATTTTAATGATTCACATCACAAGTGAACTGCCACTACACATGGATTCTGTAAAAACAAGTCTTTCTCAATTTTCATTACTATATTTCTTTGTGAATTAAGTAATTGCAAGAGTAGTGGCCTACACAAAGGGACCTTTGCAAAGGTAAGACCATTCCAGGATCAATAGTTAGTTTTCAAACTATTGACAGCGCAAGTCCTATAATTTCCAATCAAAGGTAAAGTCTTTGACAAGTAGGACTCCGAAATATCGCTGCCATGTAATTGCTGTAGGAAACACAACTTCCCAGGAAACTCATCACATTGAAAACTGAATTCTTCAGGAACAAGATTCATCAGGAAACATTCAAAATTAATGGGGTATCAATGATCATAATAAAAAAATGGATCTCTAATCTTGAAAAAAAAACATTTTGAAAATAATTTTTAAGTCAATAAATTGCAGGTTTATGTTTTCGGGGTTTCCTCCTTAGGAAAAAAGCTCCATAGACAAGGTCCAAAAGTCTTCAAAAGCTTCTTCTGTTAAACTTCTGTACAACATTTTTCTTAACCTGAAAAAATTCATTTATTAACATAAAAAATAAGAACAAAATCTTACTGGTCCCTTTCATAGGTCTAACAACCATTTTCATTGACAAGACAACAACATAGAAAAATAAGATTTGTGTTATATTTTGTAACATACATTGGTGTATCCACACATATGTAGGAAAGCAGAGAGACTTAATGTAACCACAGAGACAAAGTGTTTTCCAACAGTAAGATTAACCTAGTGAAAACATAGCTATTACTCACATTTCTCTTCAGAAATACAACTTGGTATTCTTCATTGTTTTCATTTCCACATCCACCTTCCAGAATCCTTCTAAAATCCTTTCTCTAACCATACTTCTGTGTATTTGCTCACCATAGAAGCATTCTTTCAACTGTTTCTTACCCAGCCTCACCTTACTATGGGGCAGCACTCACTGTTTTTAACTTATATTCATTTCAGGGCTTGGTAAGATTCTTTACAAAACATGCCACACTATCAATTTTTGCGTCAGAAAATATGATTACTGATACTTCTACACCCAGGAGATCAGCAAAGTACAACACTGAACTTCCAAGCAGGCCTCTACACTCTGATGCAATGCAGGCAGAGGCACAAATGCTACTCCTCTAGAGCAAAAAGCAATTCAACACATTAGCACAGCTGAAGCTTCTTTAGGATGATCCAACAGATCTGGCTTCTGTTGCAGGTTCTTTAGCAGGTGGGTAGACCTTCTTCCCCCAAGCACCACCTGACAGCCATGATCAAACCCATTTTTTTTCTCCCCAGAAAATGAATGTCAAACATTATGAAAATCCCATGCTAAATCATGAAGACATTTGAAGTAAAATAATGCATTTAACATGACTCTGACTCCTTGAGCTCTTACTGGAATTGCCTGAGTCCTGAATGCGCCACTTAATTCTGTGGCCTAAAGGATTTCAAAAGAAATTTCAAGCATCGCTTCAGTCACACCAGGAGGAAGGGTTTTTTTTTTTTCATTTCACAGATGGAAAAGGGAAGCACACAGAGGCTAGAAAGCCTTCTCATAATGACATGGCTAAGAATAGCAGGGACAGAGAGAGTGCCCAGACCCTCTCAGTCTGGCCTTGAGCTCCAACAGCTCTACAACACGCCAGTAAGAGAGGACACTTGTCTTAGCTGTGACTTCCTTGAATTGCTACAGTGCCTTCCGATTATTTTCATATCGGGCAGCAGCCTCATCAGCAGAAAGCTCCCATTGTCACCAATGGGGAGCAGATTTCTGTGTATCTTCTGAAATTACACACAAACCAAAAATGAGAGAAATGGAAAAACAAGGGTTGAGTCATGAGACCCAGTGCCTATACGAATCCTTACCATTTCTTATACAAATACAGAAGAACAGCATGGATATGTATCAACTGACCTTTCCCCCACTAGTACTGCTTAAAAGGAGAACAGTGCACCGTCAAGAAGAGTTTGAATGCTGCAACTATCAAGTCCGAAGTCCTTGAAAGGTCACTTCTCCAGAACCAAGCTATTACCCATTTCTTGCTATTATTCATTTCTTCACCACAAGTGACAAAATCTAAAAGTTGGTTTCAGGTTAGGTGGAATGCCACAGTTTGTACCCTGCTTTTACCATTTCCATTTAGCGAGCTCTTTAAAACTCCCACATCTTTCCTGTGAAATCTCTCCATCTCATTACAGCATTTATGGCATTTTTCTGGAAAGGACCATATTCCTTCACTGAAGCTGTACGTACAGATTTCTGTCTGTAGCTTCAGTGTCAAACGAGACATATATTATCACAAGCACAACAATATTAAAAGGCTAACACTGTTAAGCTGTTCAGTGACTAGTCTGTATTTCTAATTGCCTATTCTGTCCCTTTTACTTAGTTTAGCCAGTGCAGAAATTATAACCCAAAATGGAAGTCTGATAAGGGCCAAGAAATTCATGAGGGAAATAATTCTCAGCTCCTGTATAGCACAGCATTACTATGAACATAGGACTTCTTTAAATTGTACAACCTAGCTTTGGTTTTAGAAAACTTGACAATTTCCGCAAGGAAGACACCAAAGGATTGGCTTGTTTTCAGAGATCAGCAGGTGGACAAATTAAAACAATATTCAAGGGAATAAGTATAACTTTCAGAGAGCAAGTAGAAAATGACCACTTATTACAGTAAATCACCAAAATTCAGTGCTGGAAACCTCTCTGTAATCATAAACACATGTTCTTTAAGTAACCTCGCTCCTCATGGCCAGCAGGCAACCTGGCACGTTGAGTGGGGAAGGACTGCTGAAGACACGTAAGCACAGCTCTGCTGAAAATAACTGATGAGGGCAACAGGCATGCCCTGGGAGCCAAGCTGCTGTTCTTGAGCTCAGCCTGGGAACAAGGTTATTTATCCCGATTCACCAATGCCTTGCCAGAACTGGCACAAATACAGACTGGGCGGAGAACGGATTGAGAGCAGCCCTGAAGAGAAGGACTTGAGGGCGCTGGTGGATGAGAAGCTCATCATGAGCCAGGAACGTGTGCTTGCAGCCCAGATACAGTTGGCTTTCTGGGCTGCAGCAGAAGTGTGAACAGCAGACCAAGGAAGGCAATTCTGCTGCTTTACTGTTTTCTCATGAGACCCCATATCCTGGAGTACTGTGTTCAGTTCTGGAGTCCTCAGCACAAGGACATAAATCTGTTAGAGCGAGTCCAGAAGAGGCCAGAAAGAATATTCGAGGGCTAAAGCACCTCCCCAAAACTGATGAACAACAAAGGCACTCGCTTGTTTTGCCTGGAGAAGGCTCTGGGGAAACCTTATAGCAGCCTTCCAGCACTGAAAGCGGACCTACAGGAGATCTAGGGAGGGACTCTTTATTAGGGACTGCAGGGATAGGATGAAGGGGAACAGTTTTAAGATGAAAGAGGGGAGATTTAGATTAGATATTAGGAAGAAATTTTTTCCTGTGAGGGTGGTGAAGCACTGGAACAGGCTGCCCAGGGAAGTCACAGATGCAGGAGGTGTTCAAGGCCAGGTTGGACAGGGCAACTTGATCCAGTGGAATTGGATGATCTTCACAATCCCTTTTGACCCAGATCTTTCCATGATTCTATCATAAATGGCAACAGTCAGTTCATTTCTTTACAGAAACTCCTCTCACCAATTTCTTATGAAAAAAATTCTTCCAGTTGAGTTAGTAGAAGATGGCTGTCATATCTGAGAGGAAGAGGAGAAGACGCAGCAGCACAGGGGCAGCTGCAGTACACAACACACTCTCCACTGGAAGGAGTAGGATGCCTGTGGCAATTTTCCATCCCCTTTTAGTGTCTGTTTAAGTATCTGTCCTAGTAGTACAAACTGAAGGTCACTGTGATAAATGGAAAAGATAAATTTGATCATAACTGGATTTGCAGAGTATGTGAATTAAGGGTTTCAGGACGTGGTACTGAGATATTAACCCTTTGCAGAGAGAGAGAGAGGAAAACAAACACAGATCTGTTACTGGAAGAAGTGATACCACAGATTGGTAATCAGGTTTGCTACCAGGGAAAATGGGTGACAGCAGTTTGTACACAGAGCATCTATGGTGCTACCAAGGTCAGGATTCCCAGGAGCTGGAACTGCCACCCTTTGAAGATCCACAACTCAAGCAGCTTTGGAAGATGGAAGCTACAAAGCAGCAGCAGAGAAACAATAGTAACTATAAAAAGATGTTTGGAAGATGTCCTTTTTTCCACTCCTGGAAGGAACTGTTAGAATAAATTTATCTTTTTAAGCCAAGTCCTCTGCTCCATAGCAACTTTCTCATCACTACCAGAAGGCCCTCAAAAGAATTCCTACCACATACATTGTGGTTTTTGCTTTCAAAGCATTCAATGGTCAAGCATTACGTGGGACTGTAATTATACTGCAGTTTATTTGCTGGGTTGTTATATTTTTTAAGTCTACAGATTAATTCTACAAGTAACATGGTAGCCTTCTCATGCTTTAAAAAAACCTCTATATTACTAAAAGGATGTTACAGCCTCAGCTGATTTCCCACTTAAAAATACCCTAACCACCTTCAAGCTGCCTGGTTGAAGAAACAGCAAGTGACATCTCTAACAACTGAGAACAGAAAGCTGATCCTATGACTTTCAGAACTCATTGGAGCTCAGGACTCTCTGCATAGCCTTCTTGTTTTTTTTTTTTTTGTTTTTAAACCAGCAGTACTACAACTTCAAAACTAAAGATGTTATTTCTCTCCAATTATCCACTGATAATCTGTCATTATCGAGAAAGACTGCAAATAAAGATCTATTTTGCAATTATGGAAGACTATGTATAAAATCTGTATTATGTGCATAGATACACATATATTACTTTTCTAGCTGCAATTTTGCCTTAATTTCCTTTCTTTGTATTCTATTCATAGTAAGTCACCACACCAAAAAAGCGTAAGCATCGCATTTTAAATTAAAAAGTGTCCACAGGATTTTAAAACACACCATAGCAAGTTTTATTTTCCCCCTTACAGATTGTATAGCTTTAGACAAGAACACTGAAAGTACCGTGAGTTTAACATAAGGAAGAGTGTTCCCATACATTGAGCAAGAAGGGAGGGGGTAAAAAAAAATTATGCACACAATTCCCTCTCACTCCGAGAATTTGGCACAATGAGAGATCTGATTTTCCATTGCTTCTTTACACCCATCATAAGGTATTACATTTGCTTGGGCAGAGATTCTTTTTCCTCAAGTTTCAACCCAAAGTAAAAATTTTACTACAGGAAATGCATCAGATGTAGTGAAAATGCTAACTCTACCTTTTGGGTTAAAGCCATGAAGTATATCACGGGGAAATTTAGTCCAAATGGAGAATAGTGTGAGGAAGCATGTGAAAAAAAGAAATGGTAATAGTTATTGTGAAAATTAATTTTTAAAGAGAATTCAGCTTTGATAGAAAGTATTTTCTGGGAATGGGCAGAGGCCACGCTGACCTTCCTTGCACAGTTACGTGACCCCTGCCAATCAATGTCAACGCTTTATTAATATTTTACTGAAAAAGTGTGAGATGATTCAAACTTCAGCCGTCTGGTAGGTGTTGCTAAGCAACTTTGCTGGCTGGCTGAGAACTAGTTTTCACGGCAATCTTTCCTTCAAAACCAACGTCCTAAGCCCACTTGAAACACTCTCCCCTTTGCCACAAAAAAACCAGCAAGTTATATTCTACCCCTCCCTTCATATTTTCCTCTCTATTTCCCAGGTAAAAAGAAATCAGTTTAATACTGTCTGGAATTCTCTACTTACCATAATCACTGTCATAAAACACGATGAATTTCTGCCACCGCAGCTCAGTAACCAGCTTGAGCATCACATCGTTGAGACGGACAGGCGGGCGGGCGGCCAGCGTGTACTCCTCCTCCTCCAGGCTGGGGTTCAGGTGGCAGGCTGTGCGCGGGGAGCCGCCTGTGTTGCGCTGCACAAAAAGGTGTGGGATGTGCATGGCATCTGTCAGGGACTGGAGGGCGTTGGCCGAAGCACATCCAGTGGACGTCACTAAGGCTAAGATTCCCAGGGTCATCAGGTCACAGGCTAGAGAACACACAAAAAAGCAGGGTTAGAACAAACTCAGTAAACCTTTTGACCAACCCAGATGCTAAGAAGGGAACCAGACAGGTTGGACCCTTGCCAATAACACTGGGCTGAAGTGACTTCTATTACAGTCTCAGTGAAAGCCTTTCAGAAATAGGTCTCACACCTTTTAAAGCAGGAGATGGTAACTGCAATTGGTACTGACAAGACAAAGTTGAGGACAGATAACACTACTATCATTTATTCAAACAGGAGCCAATGTGGATGGATATTATGGCCTTTGCTTCAGATCATTCTTGAAGGAAGCAGGAACTTCAACTTTTAAAACAGACTTCATTGCTTTCTCCTCTTAGCCTTTGTTGTGCATATTGGATGAAGACTTCCGACAATGAAAAGCAATTTCAGTTTCAAGGACTTGTCTTATACAACAGAGTTTTGAAGGATTTTTAAACTGATGAAAACAGCATTTTTCAGATCAACAAAGAAACAACAAAGGCACTCGTAAATGACTAAACAATTATTAACAATACCGTAGCTGTCTTTAAAAAGACCTGGAAAAACACATACAATTTAGAAACACAGCATATACATTTGAGTCCATCTGCTTTTGTAAATGAAGTGTTCAGTGAGTTTGAAACACAGGCAGGCAGGTTGGTCAGAGCCTTGGACACCCTTGTCCTGCTGCTCAGGACACGTGGCAGTCCCTCACATGGTTCACTCTCCCCAGGACTCCTCTAGGTAAGGCAACCTGATATTAAGCTGGGACTGGAAAACGTTTCCAGCCGAGGACTCCATCTATAACTGAGTAGCTACATAGTCAGTGAAGATGGCAAGACTGTTTTTAGTCTGGTTTTATTAATCCTCTTGGACAAGCAGCAACAAAGTTGATCCCCAGGAGCATAGCAAGCACTCACAGGGAAGTGCTGAACCACCACTTCCCACCCCTCCCCTCCTTTGAAGAGGCTGTGGGGTGAGCTCAGGGTTTCGGTAGCTCTTTCACTGCCCGAGCAGCCACCTGCACAAGCACAGCCTGCCCAAAGGAACCAGCCACATGGCTCTCCCAGGACAGAGATCCACTGTAATAAACCCAGACAGCAGGTGACTGGAGATGCTCTACAGCCCGGCTGCAGTCTGCCCGAGCATGCTAACAACGCATAAACAAAAGAGCCTCTGGGATGTAACTCGGAGCCCCGCTGGGACATAGAGAGTAGTTAAGCAGCAAAAGCAGCTCCCAGCTGCTCCTGTGCACAAGGTGACTGCCTTGGCAGGTGGAAGAGCAGGCTGCCCACGCACGACACGTGCTGCGGGGCTGCCACGCACGCACCAGGGCTGGTAACGCAGCAGGGATGCACTGCCACCCCTCATCTCCACTGGAAAGGCACTGAGAGGAAAGGTAGCAAAAGAAACACAAAGTCTTCCAAGGGTTTATTTTCCCTCCTGTAACACTTATAAGGGCATCTTCATTTTCAGAGATAAAAAAAGTCAAAGGGACTGGACAGGCTATGAATAATTAATAATAATTAACAGTTAACTATCAATTAACATTAATTACAGAAAGCCACAGTAATTAAGTACATGAAAACGTTTCTAGTGCACCCTATAAACGATTTCACCAAATATCTTCTTAGACCAGAGAGAAAATAAATATATTTCACTTTGATATAGGATAATGGAAAGAAAATGTTTGATCTTCTCTATGCAAAGAACATTCAACACGTATCCTAATGCAACAGAGACACATGAAGTGCTTTTAAAATTATTTCCTTGATGGTCTTTACAATAAACATATGTCAGCTGCATTATCTAACTTTACTCTGTGTTGATTATAGTTGTATGAAATTGTTCTTTGTTTTTCCTGAGAGCTGACCTGATTTAACAGCAGGGAGGCATTACATTTGCCAAATGGGAGAGCCAGGCTCAGGAACAGATTTGATTTCCCAGGCTTCTTGCCAGAGAAAACTGAACATGTCATACAGGTAATTTATTTAGTCACAGTAGGGGAGGGAACAGAAAAGTGGGAACAGAGGGAGAGAACAGCAGAGCCGAGCCATAAACCCCTGCAGAGATCACCAAGCAGCAAGCTATGCTGTCACTGAGGGTGAGAGAAGCAAGCCACACAGGTCGGTAGGAGGAACAATGTACTTGCAAAGCAGCCAGAAGAAGAGAAAAAAGCCCTTTCTGAGAGAAGGCTACATTCAGAGAGTGACTTATTTGTGGAATATAATGCTGATCACCAGTTGTATAACAAGAGAGAACTTCATTCTGTGGCTGACGCTAATCAAAGATGCTCACTTATTAGCAGCGAAGACCAGTGAAAGAGAGACAACAGCAAAAGGGCCTCCTTATCTCACAGCACTGCCCACCATGCACAGCCGAAATATCTCAAAGACTGTTTTGGTTGAGGCATTTTCCCAGCGTTTTATAGTTTGTGTCAATAGGGTAAAATGAAGAATTAGTCAATACGCTTCTACATGCTGATATTTTGTCAATTGATTATGTTCTGCCTGAAAGCATATGCTACACAATAAATGTTATCTCCTCTTGCCTCTCTGTTTTGAGATAGTACAGCAGGCAATAGAAAGCTGGAATGACTAAGGAAAAAAGGTTTCATATTTTCTGAATTGTTTTCTTTAGTCAAATTACAGAAGGCGAAATAGAACGTGTCATACTTCTAAGACAAGATTTACACTATGTAAAAATATAATGGATTCCAAGTTCAGCCTTTCCACACTTATTACACTGAAGGGTGAGAATAAGCTTTTAGCATATAAAGAAGAAAAATACTGCTTTCTACACGAGGAACAACTACATAACAGACCTCAATTCATGAAAAAACTTGTAAACTCTTAGGACATCTTGAAATTCCTCAGCAAGAGAATGTTCAAGGACTATACAATCCCAGAAGACAACTCCAGCGACAATTTTTTTTTAGGATTTCCCATCACGTGCCTGTATTTTCTTGGATACAAAGCTTTGACATGAGAAGAGTAGTTTCCTGGTTTGCATCATGCTAGCTAAGGATTTTCAGCAACAATCAAGCATTCCTGGCAATCTGAGTAAATGACTAATTCTCTACATGTCACAGCTCCATAGGTATTCAAAAGAACCTGCAACTTTTGCACCTGAGTTTCATAACCCTCATCTTGAATTCCCTAAAGCTGTCCAGAGATTTGAAGTGCCTGGGTTCATGTCAAGCCACTAACACGAGGTAAAGAGGAATAAAACATCTTGAGATTAGTGATCTTTAATTTCTATAGTTGTAGTTATAACTACATTATCATAATTAAGATGATTTCCTATTTATTTATCACATTATATATATTTACGTAGATAAGTTTCAAGGAACAATACTTTCAAAGTGTTTGCTCCACATATAAAAAGACACAATGTTCTAGCAATTCTGCCTCCAGATTTCACTGTTATATGAACAGCAATAATTAGTTTACTGTACTGGATGCCTTCATCACCATCAGGCTTCATTTTCAGAAGAAACCAACATCCTACAAGCCATACAGTAAGAAATATGCATGTTAATAAGATGGAAGCATGAACATTGCCACAAAAAATAAATCTGCATTCATCTATTTGAGCAGGTTAAATAATGTCATGGAAGTTGTTTGTCACTGTTGGCCTCCATTAACAGACCATCTCTCAAGCTTATACTTGAAGTTCCCTAACTATTGATTGATCCAGTTTTCAGTTGATCCATTGAAATATCTCTCCTAACCTATTCTTCTGAAATCTGTTTTCAGAAACTCTCCTTTCCACATCTTCTTGACATTTTGCATCTTGAACTGTTATTTCCATTACGCAGTTTCACAGGACACTGTCTGCTCTCTTCTCCATCTATCGTCTTGTTTATGTCCATTTAGTTTCTCCATGTCACTTCCGTCATGACACTGGCAGAAGTAAAATAGATTAATATACTCTGGGCATCTTTTAACATCCATTTGTCTAACTTGGCATTACAGCAAGGACTATCACATCACAGCAATAGATACTAAGCTTTTCTCTCCTTCTGTGACCCACACCTCTAATTCCAGTCACAGTATCACAGTATCATAAGGTTGGAAAGGACCTCGGAGATCATTGAGTCCAACCTAGAACCTAGAACCCAACACTAACACCAACACTAACACCATCATCTAAACCATGGCACTCAGTGCCTCATCCAGTCTCCCCTTAAACACCTCCAGGTTGGGCGACTCCACCACCTCCCTGGGCAGCCCATTCCAATGACCAATCACCCTTTCAGTGAAGAACTTTTTCCTCACATCAAGCCTAAACTTTCCCTGACGAAGCTTGAATCCATGCCCTCTAGTTCTGTCACTGGTCACCTGAGAGAAGAGACCAACCCCTGCCCGACTACAACCTCCTTTTAGGTAGTTGTAGAGAGCAATGAGGTCTCCCCTGAGCCTCCTCTTCTTCAGACTAAACAGCCCCAACTCACTCAGTCGCTCCTCATAGGGCTTGTGCTCCAGCCCCTTCACCATCTTTGTTGTCCTCCTCTGGACACACTCCAGCATCCTGACATCTTTCCCAAACTGGGGGGCCCAGAACTGTACACAATATTCAAGGTGAGGCCTGACCAGTGCCGACTACAGGGGGACAATAACTTCTCTGGTCCTGCTCACCACACTATTCCTGATGCAGGCCAGAATGCCATTGGCTTTCTTAGCCACCTGGGCACACTGCTGGCTCATGTTGAGCCAGTCCTAGCCCATTAAGACCACACTTGAGACTGGAAGAGCAGCTATTATTTTTCAGATTGTACTTTATCATCCATATTACATTTTTAATCAGTGGGATTGATGATGCAAGAATTCTGCTTTGTTAAAATCATCTTTAAGGTCTTGCTCTTCTACTATTGCCTCACATATTACCATTGTATTTTTGAAGACAGGTGCAGATGTTAAAGTCCTGATTTGGCACCATCTTCATGGGGATATTTTCACTACAAGCTTTAGCTCAGATCTCTCTGTAATTAAATCCCTGTGTCTCTAAACTGCAGGGAATCAAAATATTCCAAGACAAACTGTTATCTTGCTCCTGGCAGCATGATGATATGACCGTCTTCCAGTCTCCCTTTCAGTGGTTTCACATTATTCCGAAAAGGGTAGAAACTTGTTCCTTTGTTTCCACGATTGTCAATAGACCAGCTGCCACTGTAATTTCACATCTAACAATATCTCCACCTACTGGCATTCACACTGCCTCTTCAAACTTCAATGCCTTTCTGTCTCTCACTTCTGTGTATCACTATAGTCGGTCCCTCCCACTTTGGACACTATCTCATCATATTTAATAAACCCTCTCCAAATTGGTTTTTATTTTTACTTGAATTTTTTTCTTCTTTTTCAGTTTGCCTAGTCCTTAAGAGCTCTTTACTGCACTGCAAATGGAGAATCATCCTAATCAGAAATAAACTGCATTTCAAATAAATCACTGTTTGAAAATTGTGACGTTGTTGCCTTTTTGATCAGAAATGTTTTCAGATGAGGGGACAGAACTTCAGATCTGGCAAGGGAATGGAAATCCAACCACTGCATATACCTGTTATTTCTGGTGTAGTACTCTGCAATGAAATGATTAACAAAGTTGGTCCTTATGTGTTTGTAATTAGGTTTCAAAGCTATCATCCTGCTGAGATGAGGGACTTCATGCTTGCCTTAGTGCTATTGTCTCAGTCAATCTGGTAGAAGACTAATTTTTCCCATTGTTTATGTTTGAAAACCAGTGGGGAACAAATAATTTTATCACTAAAATATCAAATTCCAGAGAATAATTCAAATTTGGAGGAAGGGGGAGATCTCTTTGGGGAACCTAAATCCAAATATTCCATGAGATTATCAATGCCTGTAATTTACCATAGTGAAAATGCAGAGTTAGCAAAGCTACCAACTGGCCTAGCAAGTATATGCAGAATATCATGTAATACAAATAAACACTCAAGAAATTATCTATTGCATTATTCACATGTCATAGAATCAAGAGGTTGGAAGAGACCTCCAATATCATCAAGTCCAACCTGTGTGCAATTCTGGTCCCCTCAGTATAAGGACATTGAGGTATTGGAATGCATCCAGAGAAGGGCGACGAGGCTGATGAAGGGGCTGGAAAACAAGTCCTATGAGGAATGTCTAAGGGAACTGGGGTTGTTTAGTTTGGAGAAGAGAAGACTCAGGGGAGACCTCATCGCTGTCTATGGCTGCCTAAACAGGGGCTGTGGGAGAGCAAGTGTTGATCTCTTCTCTCAAGTGACAGGTGACAGAACAAGGGGAAGTGGCCATAAAGTTGCGCCAGAGGAGGTTCAGAGTGGATATCAGGAAGAATCTCTTTACCGAAAGGGTGGTCAGGCACTGGCAGAGGCTGCCCAAGGAAGTGGGTTGAGTCACCATCCCTGGAGGTATTCAAAAAAAGGAGAGTTTTTAAGGGACATAGGTGATGGTGGGTGTGGTTGTACTCAATGATCTCAGAGGTCTTTTCCAACCGGAAGATTCTATGATTGATTCTACGACTCAGCCGTGCCTGTCTCCCTACTAAACCATATCCCTAAGAAACCCATCTACCCGTCTTTTAAACACCTCCAGAGATGGAGACTCCACCACCTCCCTGGGCAACCTGTTCCAAATGACTACTCTCTCAGTGAAGAAATTCTTCCTAATGTCCAGCTTAAACCTGCCCTGGAGCAACTTGCAGCCATTCCCTCTCGTCCTATCATTCGCCATTTGCGAGAAGAGAGCAGCACCCACCCCATCACAACCTCCTTTCAGGTAGTTGTAGACAATGATGAGGTCCTCCCCTCAGCCTTCCCTAAGCTAAACAACCCCAATCGCCTCAGTCTCTCCTCGTAGGGCTTACTCTCCAGCCCCCTCACCAGCCTCGTTGCCCTTCTTTGCAAAATTGTACAAAATTTAATCAGCGATTTAGTTCATTACCAACTTTATATATAAACAGAATCACATAACAAAAGTTTTGAGTGAAACACTAGAAAAGGAAACAGTCAGGGGATAAAAATACAGCAGTTCAGGAAGCAGATAAGCTCTATCTGTAATCAAACTGTAAGGTCTTCAGAAAACACATCCATAGAGGTATTCTTAAACTAAATGGAAAAAGTCCTTCTGGGAGGTTTGTTTGGAGCACTGAGATGAGATAGAAAGGATGATGATACAAGGAAAAAGAGCGCAGCCCACCAAGAAATACTTCAAAGTCAAGAGGATGAGGATAAAATTTCTTCTGCTAGAACCAAAGACATAGACCACAGCAGTGCTTCTGTTGTAGTACATTAGAAATTTCTATGAAGTCAGGGGCACAAACCTACACCTAATTCAGTCTCACAGAAAAATGCCAAAAGACCAGTAGCTATCTACATTTTAATTCTCTTTTAGGCCTCAAAGGACCTTTAAAATTTAAATGCTTCTGTGCCAAATCAGTTCATGAGGAAGCCAAAATTACAGAATGATGCTTCTATTAAAAATATTGATCTATAGAAAGACTCACTCCTACTACTTGTGAACTAGGAACAACAACAAAAAAGTCATCTAAACACTCATTCAGCCTGATGCTTCCCGAAATGGGGTTTCCTGAAGAATTTTTCCTTACATTTTATTATATTTGCTTACTTTAAAGCTTCCCGAAATGGGGTTTCCTGAAGAATTTTTCCTTACATTTTATTATATTTGCTTACTTTAAAGCTTCCCGAAATGGGGTTTCCTGAAGAATTTTTCCTTACATTTTATTATATTTGCTTACTTTTCAGCTTCTTTCATTAACTAAGAAAGTTAATTCATAATGCACTTGCATCTTTGACACCTAAAGTCATGCTATGCAGCTGTCATTCTTGGGATAATCAGCAATAGGTCTATTTTTCTTTGTTCCATTTCTGTAGTCTTTCACTTACCCTTATGTTCTGTACTTATACTATATTACTTCAAAGACTAAGAATTTATCATTTTTGTTATGAAAACTCTACACAAAGGTATGGTTACTTGCCACAGAGTAACTCTGAATGGGGAAAAACCTAACGAATGTAGGCAACAAAAATATTTTATGTAGTACTTTTATTGCTATATCACCTTATATGGAGTGAAGATGAATATTTCTTACTCCATTACACAGAACTCCAATAAAAAAAAAACGCATCTGAAAACAAGAAAGCAAATTCGCAATTTAGCCCAGTGTGGTTTGATGCAAAAATCAAACCAGCCAAAACCTATAACTACCCTAACTTAGATTTATATGATTTTTGATATAACATTTGAGAACAACAAATATTTTTTTCCCTTTCACTTAAACACCTCTCCAGTATCTGGGACCAGGACATAGGCATTCGTAGATACCACAGTCCTTGATGCAATTATTTTAGAAGCCCCAGGAAAGTCTGACAACCTCATCATAGCTCCTGACGACACCTGTGTTCCCCTCCTTGCTAGCATTCAGACCCCAAACATGACAATGAGCCTTTCACCAGAAAGAATTTCACATCATGAAAGTATTCCCCGCATATAATGACACAATGTGAGAAGGGTCGTGGAGAGCACCTAGAGTGATTAGTCCAGCATTCAAAATACAAATGCAAGAACTGACAAATACTGCAGACTCTCTTGCAATATATAAATAATATAAATATAGATATAGATATAGATATAGATATAAATATAAATATAAATATAAATATAAATATAAATATAAATATAAATATAAATATAAATATAAATATAAATATAAATATAAATATAAATATAAATATAAATATAAATATAAATATAAAGTCTGAGAACCAAAGAGGACAGATAGGTAATATTCTTGCTGGACTTCACAGAAACACAATATAAACGTAAAACAAAGGAATCATGTACACAACACAAAGATAACGCAAACTCTAATGTTTGCCTCCTCAAAACCTTTGTTTTCTGGAGTCTCACATCAAAACAACCTCTACGCGTCCTTCTCTGAAGTCATGAAACCCACAATGGGAAGAATTCACAATAAATCAGAGCAGGGCTCTCTCCAGCTCCAAGAAGCCAAGTGCACCTTTCTCCTGCCATCTCAGGAAGAGCTTCAAAATCCAACACACACCCCATATTGCTAGAGCATCTCTGGACAAGACACTGATATTTTACCTTGTGTATATAGGTATGACGTAAGGTCCTTTCACAAGTGATTAGCAATAGCAATAAAACCTGGGGCCATGTTTCCTAAAATCAGGCATACAGTGCCAAAGCTAAAAGATGTGTAAGTCAACCGGTAGTAGGATTATTAGCATTTATGCATGGATTATTCCCTCAATGGACTTCTTTAGCTACTTAGTCTCTTAATAACTACCAACCAAAACCATTACACTACATAAAACATTCAAAAGCTGAATAATCATCACTCAGCCTGTTTCTGAATTCTTTCACCATCCTTCATTATCTCTTTTTTTTTTTCCTCAGAAAACACAAGAAGAGAATCTTAGGTATTTTTTCTTAGCAACTGATTCTTAGCAACTGCAATAAGACTGGCAAGTCAGTTGGTAAACTTTCCTTTTAGAAAAACTTAATAAATTTATGCATAAAGTCCTACAGATGGACACTTCAGACTCCGACTTTGGCAGAATTCTCAGCAGGCCAGCTCCAAGCACTTCACGTGAGAGGTTTAAAAACATTTAGCAAAAAAGTATCAGGAAGAGTGTTATTAAACCTCACTCCCCCATTCCTGGGCTCCCTTTTTATTGTTTTTCAGCATTCAGCAGCCTAAGCTGAACAAGAAAGACAGAAAGAGGAAGGGAAGTATCAATACTGCCATCCTTGAAAAGGTAACCAGGGCCAGGAAGAGGAGCAGTCGAACTCACTCTTCTTCTCATGTTTATGTAGATAAAGAAATTATTTCAAAAAGGTGACATACTATAGGGAAGGGAAACAGTTACCAAACCTTTCACTGAATTTGTGGGAGCAAGTTAATATCTCCCTTCAACCACTAACAGTCTAAAATAAAGCGTGAAAGTCTTCTCACAGAAATAGCTGTTTCAGTGGCGAAGCAAGTTTCCACACAACTGAGTGATGCCATCAAGCGGTCAAGAAATGCACCAGTTGTTTTCCAGGTAAGATCTGGGGGTTAATCTTTATTGAACATGCTATGTTTCTCATGGAAAAGCGATCACTGTGGAATCTGTACAAGGTATACTCCGTTGATAGCAGCGCATTAATTGAGAGAAGAAATGGCCTTGCTTTCTCAAGACACAGATCTGATACTGCTCTCTAGCTCCTCCAAAGAAGGTAAGAGTCTTGAAGAGCAGTAACAGCTTTATTGCCAATAATCTGCTTTATAGCTGAGTTTTGCTATTGGCTTTGCTGTTGGGTGGATATGGAAGACTGAGTCAGAAATGACTGCATAATTTATGTATTAAAAAAACCCCTAAAAATTTAGACAAAAATTTAACAAAGCAAATAGTTATGGATGTGAAACGCCATGCAATTTAAACATTTTCTAGTCTTTCTTAATTATTAACAATTAAAAAAAAAACAACCAAACCTTAAAGCAGCTAAATAGTGCCTGACAGCACACAAATTCTTCTGAATAAGTTTATTTCTGTTTTTACAACAAAATGTAATTCCATTAGTAATGGTTTTCTCCCAGAATCAAAGCTTGGCATGATGTTCAAAACCATGAATAAGCATTTTGTTAATTTTGAATAGAGCACAATTTTACAGAACTGCACCTTAAGCACAACAACATTGATAGTATTTTAAGGTGTTAGGCAGATTAAAGCAGCTTTGACTTTTTTTTTTTTCCTTACCCCCTCACCTTCAACACTAGCCCTGAGGTACAATTAACTGCAAATCATCTCAGTTATTCAGGGGATATAAACAACTGCCTTTTGGAATACTGCATATTTGATTTCCATTCTTTGTCAGTTCTTCCATAATTATGTTTTCTTTTGCCCTTCAGCACAGAATAAACTGCACTTTCTCAGCCTCTCCTTCTTTCACCTGCCTTTCATTTCAAATCATGACTACATAAAATTATTTTTCACACCTTCATTAGCATTCTGCAGAGATGCCTGACTTTGCCACCTCCTTTGGGACTATTTTACACGTACACACTGAGTATTATTTTAATGTCAGCGTGGCTCAGGCTCAGTTCCGGCATACACAAAAGGAAAACACTCTCCTGTCACTTACAAAAAGCTGTCAAACAGAGCAACTCTCCAGAGAAGCTGATAAACCCTCCCAGTTCTGTGATACCAAGAAACAAATTTGGATTCCGAGCAGTATCGACAAGCAAGGAACACGTTAGCTCTGCTTGCCTGTCTAATTAGTAGCTATGATACATATGCACAAAAAATGCCAACAGATAATTCAGCATGGGGGAACCTCCCACCATTAAATTGCTCTCTGTTGTATTGTGCCTTATGTTGAAAGCAGGAGGAATGAACATCAGTCTAAGGATGACGACGTTACCACTGAACGAACTACAGAAGCTTTCTCCATTCCGTTGTTCCCCCAGCACTCCAGGAGCACCTGCTGCCCACTGCCCACTCCTAAACTCTTAGAAATGTTAAGCAAAGTTCAAATGACTGCAAACATCATCCCAACACAGCATTTCACCCTCTTCGACCCAAACTTTAAGCAGGAGACTTAGAAGGGAGCCTCAAGAGTCTATATACTATCAGGGCTGCAGCACCATAAGATGATGTATGTCAAGAGACTGAAAAATTCACAAAAGCTACCATTGCAAGTTCCACATTCCCATGACCAGATCCAGAAATGGACAGTCCTAGAACTAATCCTTACCATCCTGTCTATGAATTCCCTGCTCCGATAGCTGTTACTTCTGCCAGCAAAGTGGACAGCAATATTCTGTAAGGCAGATAAGACACCAGAAATCAATTTGCATAGCCAGGGAAGCATGCCCATGGTGAAGGAGCCAACTCACCCAAAAATATTCATTTATTTATGCCAACTGCTGAAAGACTTGTAGTGTTTATCAATCTAGCTGTGACTCAGTACATATTTATAGCATATATTTATTGACAACTTTTGGGGGTTGAGCTATCATATACTTACAAATGCATTCAAGGATTATGCAAATATCCCAAGCCCAGCAACAGTCTAAAGCTGCTATTTCATTTTCTAAAACCAACTTTAAAAGGAACACTTTCTTCTTTCCTCACCCATAAAACACATAACGAATGCATAAATTATCTTTATTCAATACTAAGACAAGATCTTGTCCTCAGCACCAGTATTCCTTATGTGAAAACCAATTTGTATACAGATCTCAAATCCCCATAACCACCCAGCGCTATAAAATGGCTGGGATGAAAATACTGAAAATATGCATTCTCCAGTGTATCTTTTATCAGTTGTCTAAAGTAACTTCAGACACCACACAAATTTTAAACACTTAAAGCTACTCTAAATTATTGGAGAATTACCCTGACTTTCTCTCTCCCCTTCAGCTCCACACGAGTCAAATCAGGGAAAAACATCAAAAAAACCCGAAGTTTCAAGAGTTCTCATCTGAATACATGAAATGAGCCAGTTGTTCAAACATGTTTAACACTGCTGATAGCTTCCACTGTGAATCTCAGGACAGATTTTCAAAAAGCCTCAACATTTACGCACCTCTTAGCCAGAGGCTGCTTCAAGATCAGGCCACTTCTTTTGATGCTTAATGAGACCTGATCTCTTGAAAGTTGCTCCCATTTTGGACTGCATACTTATTAACTTTTTGGGTTCGTTTTTGGTTTTTAATACCATTCCAACCATCATTTCTGTGGATAAACAGATATTACACTGTGAATAACCAAGCTTACCTCATACCAGCATAGACACAGAGTATTTCTTTAACTCATATTATTCAAAACTGTGTAAAAATTAGCCTAATTGCACCTCGCACTTAAGGCTTCTCTACACATGTCAGTCACTATAGGGAAGACACCAATTTACAAACTAACAAGGTATCCTGAAACAGCGGACAGGTTTGATAGAGGCAAGTGCCTTTTCAGCTACATCTACTGTGAAGGAGGAAAACTCTAAGAAAAATCACACCAAAAATCAAAGAAAAAAAGTTAGTCAGAGGTGGTCAAGTCTCTCTCTTTGCTGAATACATTTCCTTTTCAAGTTCCCATCAAACAGCATTAGAAAGTTTCTGAAGGTCTCCCTCTCCTTCTATTGCACACATCTCCCCAGCACACGAAGGCCACACATCGGTGTGTCCTTGCCGCTCTTCCACATGGCCACCCATGATAGCACCAGGGAGCCCTAGAGCGTATCAAGCATGACAACATGTCTCAGAGAGCAATAGCTAAGAGCAGGAGGATGCCAAGTGTTTTGCTCCTCAGTCTTGCTGGTGAAGAGAAATGACTTCCAGAATAGAAAGACCCTGCAGTTTTAATAACCAGTTGCACATCTGGTGTCATCAATGGGCTTGTACATCCATGCAATGGTCTTTCAAGACCAAGGACTTCTGGGAATGCACAAGACCAATGTAATCAGTGGTGTAAAAGCACCTATGCCACCAGGCAGGCCAATCCGATGAGCTTTAAACTAGGGAAGGGAAATGATAGGCAACACTCAAGTGAGGAAGTCGGGAACTAGTTTGATGAGCAAGGGCACAGGCTGACGTGCATGAGAGATTTCTGAAAACAGTGAAACAAGCCAGAAAGGGGCCCACGCCCAGTGTATGCGCACAAATACAGAAATGGCAATAGGACAGCACGATTGGGGAATCCTCTCACATCCCTTTGAGAAAGCAGCGATAGCGGGCGCCGTTACAGAGCTACAGCCCTACAGAGGTGCTCACTCTTAGGAGTCGAGTGCTGCTTTGGCTGCATTTTTTCTTCTTCATACTAGAGTTTTATTTCTCCTTTGTTCAGATAGTAACAGAGTTCTAGGAAGTCACAGAACTACTGTTTCTTAAAGCACTGGAATCATAGCCATGAAGCAATCTGTTAGTGAAAATCACATGAGCTATTCAGAGCAAATTTTACCATTTTTTCATGCAAACCTTGAAATTTCATTCTAAAGTGACCTAGAAGTGGCAAACAGTTGTATTAACCCATATGGAAAAAGAAACTGGCTTTACAGTACATCAATGAACAAAAGTAAAAACATATTAATATGGTATTCCACTACTCTCCAATTCTGCGTTAACTGGTGTCCATCATTGATCAGCCCATCTGGCCTCCACTTTGAGTTTCCTCCCCTCTAGAATTCTTCCGCCATCATCTTCATTATAGTTACAGAGAACTTCCCGTAATCAGGTTGCTATGGATAAAATATCGTGCTAACAACTAAAATGTTTTATTAATAATAAGACAATGGGTGCCACTACTGAATTATTATTAAGCATCATATTTTGAAACACCTGTAATTAACTGCAACGCTCATACATTTTATTGAATAATTTAAGGCAAAGAAGATATCAAGTCATATATATATATTAAATTAATCATTAAATTAGATTATAAGAAAAGACTACAGACTACACAATGGAGTAGAGATCTAAAAAACATATAATTCATTAGTAAGCAAGTGTACAGTGACCAATCCAGAAGGAACCACATACAAAGCATCTGCTATTAAAACGTCTCATCTACTGAAAAATACTGTTGCACTTAAAGGCTCTGCTTTTAGCTGTCATACAATTCCTTCAGCTTGCTCCATTTGCAGTAACTACAAAACAAAACTGTCAAAGAAAATAACAAAGGATAACTTGAGCCCTACGACATTATCTACACACAACTACAATACTACTCTTTCGATTAGGGGCTACTTAGGCTGGTTACTAAAAAAGCTTAACTGGCTGTCATGTTTGTGTTCATAAAAATCTCGTTATGTAAAACCTCCAGGTAACTTAGTTACGCACTAAAATCAAACTAATTTTGTCACTCTTCTACCCCAGGATTTGAATGAATCCAATGTAAGACCAAGGGTGCTCCTCGCGTGCTGTAGTCAGAGGAACACACCCTAAGGAATAACCAGTTCCTAAGACATTATCACAGGTGGCAGGACAAGTAATGGTCAATAAGGAATTCCAATAATTCCAATACCGCATCTTTCCAAATCTGCTTCTACAGTGCATTGTAACACCAGTATCCATTGCTTACGTGGAAAGCTAAAACACAGACAGATGCTTAAACTGACCAGACAGCACTTCAAAGAAGCCAGCACCAAATACCAACTCCCTACGGGGGACCCACAGAGGGGCTAGTTTAAAAAAACCAAAAAGATACACCTCAAATACAGAGGTAGAACAAGTAGGTCAGAGTAGGATTCCGTTTTCAAATATCAATTTTCTTTTTACCAGTTACAAAAGAATAAATTACTTCTTAGAAAAGTGAATACCTAATCATAAGTATCACTGCAGATAAGGATTTTTTGGTTGTTTATTCACAGGTCACCAGCTTCTCACTAAAGGCTTTCACTACATCTCTAGGTGTGCATTCACTCTTGAGTCATACAGATTTTCTGAGAATAAGTACTGTAGTCAATGCTCAAGTCATAAGAAAAGTAAAAAAAAATCAGAACCCAAATGTTAGAAAGTCACAGCAGCTCCAGCCTTCTTATGATTCCTGTACACGAAACTCTGCAAAAGGAGTACTCAAATTCTAGGGCTGCTAAAAATCACATTACAGCAAGGCACCACAGACAACAAATGCCAGCTTTAGAGCCTGGATGTAAAAACAATAACTGTGTTACCTTCCCTGCAGGGTAAGTATATTTTTCATTTATCAATTGTATGATTGTTGTACTCATCTACTTTTCTTTTATTGTACATCATCTTATTAAAATCACAGTCCCATTCAGAACACATGCTCTATACACCAACTCAACTGTCATATTCTCCATATCCTTTATTCTTTTCTCATAATCATTGAGTTGTATTCATAAAGGAACTTGATATATGGTGGGCAGGGGAAATCAATAGCCAGGTACTTTCCTCTGTACAATCTCACTTGTCTGATTTCTAATAACCTGCACAATTGGCATTGTGGGCTTTTAAAGATTGCCAGATCTCTCCAGAACTGAGGCACTGCCATTCTGAAGTTAGCTCTCTTGAGACATCATGAAGGTACAGGTTCTGAGAGCTCAGACATTGTAGTCTGCTCCTGCAGACTCAATGGTTACTATTAACTCTCCAAGGTTCCCAATTTACCTAAAATAACCCTTTCCCAAAGATCCAGTTTCATGAGCACCGGACTAGGCTATAATTTTTTATTCAAGCATGTCTGACAGTCAAAATACGTTCCATAGCTTTTGAAGTAGTTCCTAACAAGAGTGTAAAAATGCTCCTCAACACATTGGCCTGATCTAGATGACTCTTCAGGTTTATGTGATGTCTTCAGACTGAAAACTTGTCTGTCCTCCTTTATTTCCCTCTGTTTCTTGCCTCGACCACAGAGACTCTTCCCACATATAATCTTTTCCCTCTCCTTGCTTAACATGAGCAGCAAAAGACCTTGATTTTGTAGTCTTTCATGATGCTTTTCTAATTTTCTATTAAAGCCAATTTTGTGAAGAACGCTTTGATAATCAGCTGATTGAAGTCTCCACTAAGACTTTAGCCTCCTGCCGCAGAGTTTGTTTGCTATAAACTGATTTTTTCCTAAACAGTAACAAATTCTTGCTTCAAGGGCCCTCACAATCACAGCTGGTTTGTGAGTCTCTCCATTGTTATTTTAAGATTACCATTTATTTTTTTTTTAAAAAATAAGAGACAAAAGGAAGAGAGAGTACCCATTTTTGAAGTGATCTTTCAGCCGCTCTCTATCTTTGTATAGAGTTGATGATCCTGGAAAGAAATCACGTATTGCAAATAAGCCAGTATTGAAGCAAGTTTCAAAATAAAACTATTTACACATCACAAAGCATTTTTCATATGCACTTAATAGCAGAGAAGATGCATATTTCCCATGAGGTAAATCATCACTACAGAGCTCCATCAGCCTCAGGAAAGAGCTGCGCTTTGTTTTTCCCCTTTCGCTCTTACTAGGTATGTTAAGGGTTTACATCAGTTAAGCTCCAGAACTGCTCTTTCAGATTCTTGTCATAGATCAGGATAACCAAAACAGGCTTGCACATCAGCAGCCTATCCAAATGCCTTCCTATTACTGATGTCTCTTCCAAGTTTTTTCACATCTCACTTACGTTCTCTTACAATATATTTTAAAGCTAGGACCAAGACAACTGAACTTTTAGCAAGCTCCGGCTCAGAGAGTTGCTAAAATCTTGATAGACTGACAGCAATGCAAGAGCACACGCGCTAAAACCCACTATAGGAAGCACATACTTACCCTTCCATCCTCTGAAGTGAATTATAGAGATCTCGAGCATTTTCTACAGTGTTTATCATACATAAGCTACTCTGAACCACTTGTATTTTGTGCCTGATTCACCTGAATAAGCAACTTCTTTGAAATCAAATGGAATTTATTCCATCACCAGGCTGAAAATATTTTGTGCAACCAGGAAAAACTACCTCCCAGATAAGACACATCAGCTGATTTCTCAGGGGGCTTTTTGTCAGAGATTCTCTCCACCTCTACATAGCAAGAATATTTTGATATAGCCCAAATCTACACTTTTAAGATTGTCTGGCAGGCAACAACCTTATTACTCTTCGAAATTTTTTATATATATTTAAACTGACAAGTATTTTTCAGTTCTACAAGAGAAAAGCATTTTTTCTCATTGATAACAAGAGTTCCTTAGCTGTATTGCCTGAAGTATAACACATTATGCTTGGCCACAGGACCACTGGAGGGTGTTAATAAAGCCCGATCCTAAAGCAAGCTTCGTTTGGAGGAAATTTAGCTCCTCCTCACAGTACCACAAGGTTGGAAAGGACCTCCAAGATCATCGAGTCCAACCTAGAACCCAACACTAACACCATCATCTAAACCATGGCACTCAGTGCCTCATCCAGTCTCCCCTTAAACACCTCCAGGGTCGGTGACACCAACACCTCCCTGGGCAGCCCATTCCAATGGCCAATCACCCTTTCAGTGAAGAACTTTTTCCTCACATCAAGCCTAAACTTTCCCTGACGAAGCTTAAGTCCACACCCTCTAGATCTGCCACTGGTCACCTGAGAGAAGAGACCAACCCCTGCCCGACTACAGCCTCCTTTTAGGTAGTTGTAGAGAGCAATGAGGTCTCCTCTGAGCCTCCTCTTCTTCAGACTAAACAGCCCCAACTCCCTCAGTCGCTCCTTGTAGGGCTTGTGCTCCAGCCCCTTCACCATATTCGTTGCCCTCCTCTGGACACACTCCAGCATCCTGACATCTTTCCCAAACTGGGGGGCCCAGAACTGTACACAGTACTCTTACACATTATGTCCAGGTGTAACAGAGGTATATATGCATGCTTCTTCCTCACAGCCCTCTCTTGGTGCAGGACGGCTCCCACGTACCAGCCACAGCATGGACACTCTGGAGATCAAGGCCAACATGTACTGTAAGGACACCTTCTTCTCTCTGTTCCTTGGCCTGGTGACTACAACAAAGCATGGCAAGACATTACAAGTCAGCTCCATGATCAACTCCTACCAGCAGGAGAGTGTTTATCAAATGCATTTAAACATACTTCATGACAGGGAACCTGGACAACTAGGGAAAATCACTTTTCCTCCCTTCCACTGAAAGCCCCTTCCAGTCTAAGAGATGTTTCTGCACAATGTAATGAAATGCAACACTTCTTTTCTCGCTTAAGATTTTCCCAAACACTTCTGTGGATGCAAGAAGATGTTGTGGCATGCCTGTTTTAGTGTGTGGGGGAAAGACAGTCTAAATGGGAGGAGTGCCTGTAAAGCTTTTTTCCAAATTAATGATTCACTTGAGTAACTGCACTGACCATAACTTTGCAGGCAGCTCTTAGGAGTTAAGCTTCTTTGATCATCAAAACTGGATGAAAATATTTTTGCCAGCAATGACCAAGTATATCAGCTAAACTGTGAGAAAGACTGCAAAACAGAAAGATTGTACAAATTAGATAAAAGGATGTGCAGAGCCCTAATACAGACTCTTCATTAGCTCCCTTTTGAGAGTAACAACAAGACTATACTTCAGGCAAAACACTTTTCAACATCTGTTGGTCATTTCTTTATACTGAGCTTAGCAACAAAGTAGGAAGTTGGTAGCAGCCGAATTAGGCTTTCAAAATAAAAAAAAAAAAAAAATTATGTTGAACAAGGTTTAAGATTCCAAGCTGACCAACCAGGTCATATGTACAGAATCATCACATTCAACTTGTATTATATTAATCTTTCTACCTCTCATAGGCACAGGTTTCCCAGAGAAGTTGCAGATGCCCCATCCTTGGAGGTGTTCAAGGCCAGGTTGGATGGGGCTTTGAGCAGCCTGTTTCAATGTATGTGCCCATGGCAGGGGGTTGAAACTCGATGACCCTCCAAACCAGATTATTCTGTGATTATATGATTTACCCTGAAAAGTTGCACTCTGAACATCAGATTTATAGACTCATTTTAGAACATACAGAAATACAAAATGAAAGGAAATGCACTGTTTTCTACCAATGGTCTCAGCTAGCCTTGTTTCTGCATTGCTTTAACTGGAAAACAACTTCCACGTGGTGTGAACATACCCTTTTTAGCATTTGGCATGAGATGCTCAGAGTCAAAGCAGCTGGACTGCACACAAAGACCTCCAGTGACAAGAGGCACCTGTGGAGCACCTAGAGCCCTACATGAAACAAGTAGCTAAGGTGTCTTTGTGCCTCACAACGTACTAATGCAGCGGAAAGCAAATACAATCCAAAAAGAGTAAGTATTTAAGTGACAAATTTATCGCCCACTGACCCTTCCTAAAGCTATTTAAATATAAAGCTCTATAAAGCAAAAGATGAACCACAATAAGGTTCATGAAGAACATAAGAAACTTCTTTTAAACAACTTTTATTTTAAATCTAACCTTAAAATTTCTATACAGGTAACATCTTTTTTCCTTATTTTTTATTTTATTGCCAAAATATTTGCAAAAAAAAACCCCACAAATGTGTAATTTTGTTTTCATCCTGAAGCTGAAAACTAGGAGTGTTCATCTGAAGTATACTGTATCAACTGGAACTTGGGCACTAAGCGGATTTGTGTTAGGCTACAGTTGAAATCTCTTTGGTACCTGTGGATCCCAGCAGTCCACTCGCGTGAATCATCACTGGGCAGCACAACAAAAGATGAGTAACAGTGGTTCAGCAGCTCACCTTCTATCTGAAGCCCTCAAGGAAAAGACTTCATGCAAATGCGATGTCGATTTGCAATGATGCTGCATATAGACACACACACAACATGGTTTCCGTCTTTCCAGAGCAGATCAGTATTGCTAAACACCTCTCTTGCATTCACCTAAAAGCTTTCTTCTATTTTTATTTGGGGCAACACTAACTCACAAGTGCACATACAGTGTTTTTTTCTAGCTAACATATGCATATAGCATATGTTGATGAAGCAAGAGGTAAATTCCTTGTGGTTCTATTTTTAATGCGTCTAAACCAGAGACTAAACTCTGCCGTAAATCCCAGAATAGGTACAGTTATCACAGAGCCCTCTGTATTCCTTGGCAGCTGACGTCCAGGTTGACTGTCTCTTGGGTGCCATGGACAAGGCCCAGGCTCTCATTGTGTCAGCGTGGGGACATCACAGGCTCTGATAACCTTTGTCAAGTTGCTAGGTAAGTTCACCAGGCCAGAAGACTTTTGGTCCCTGTCCTATCACCACTAAGCTTCCCCATTCCTGCCCCCCCACTTCATGGCTCAGGCAGGACTCGGTTTGAACCCTTTGGTTACCGACCTACATTAGACATCACCCCTGAAGAGTCAGGAGATCCTGAAGGTCTTGGCAGCTGTTACATAACCAGTCCTCACAACCTGACACTTCACACAGCCCATGTGCTACATCAGCCCACAAGACAGTAACTTTTTTCAAGAGTCTGCAAGCTAAAAAATTCTGGCAACTGACTGGCCTCTGTAAACTCAATTTGGGGTGAGCTTCAGCTGGCAACCTCTTGCTTCACATTCCTCACTATGAAAAGTCTGAGATCTCATGGGCTAGTTTAACAAAGCCTCCAGCGTACAGCATTGCCTGGTTCCCTTCTACATCTTGGGTACGTGCCAGCAGAAATGGTGACTGAATCTGTCAAACATAATTACCAGACTCCGTTGCTTAGAAACACTATCCAAAACCAACAGACTTCTTCCCCAAGAATGTCAATGTTTGTGTACAGTGCAGTAAACACCACAATAAGCACGGTGCTTTAAGCCACTTACAACAAACCAGGACAGACTAAACTTTTGTTACCTATAGGGCCAGTTGGATTAAGCTGGGAAAATTTCTTCCTGATCTCTGCACACAGACAAGACAGAAAGGAGTCACATGGATAATCCATACAGACAAAAGGAACAATAGCAATGTCTAATTTCCTTTGTGTAGTCATTTCTGCTTATTTCTTTCCTTTAAATTTTCCTGGAATACTCACACAAGGCACGCAATAGTGTTCTGTTTGAATGGTTAATACAGCATGAAGAAAGATCCATACTTGCCATGACGTTTCAGGCACAGGTGAATCACATGTAATATTATTTTTGGCTACTGAAAGCAATCAGTGCAGATGCTATAAAAAGCAATTGACCAGAAAACTGAATTCCTATAAATTATTCTTAATATAATTATCTGTCCATGGATTTATTTTGCAGTCCACGATCTGCTCTCTTCTGCTACCACATATGATACAATATGTTTTCGCAGTCACTTGTCACAGCTCTACTGAAAGCCAGGTTAAGGATGAAGCTTCTTCTGAAACAAAACTTTTGGGGACCTTTTAAGGACTGTTGTTATCCTCTGATTGTTCCTCTGTCAGGGTTCAGTTTTGCATTCCTTGTGTAAGCAGCACCTTCACTGAATGTAAATACAATACTGAATCTATAGTATTACCTAGCTATGTTTGTCTAGGCCAGTGTCTTTCCATATCTGTCACCAATATCAAATGAATCTCACTAAAGCTTGAAAAATCTTTTACAGACAAAATACAAAACCAAATTCCCATTAGAGAATATTCTTCTGGATATTGTCATATTTATTGGCTTTCATGCTGAAGCCTTATAATTTAAATTCTTTATAATTTCTTAATCCTATCAAATATAGCTGTGCATTTTCTAACTATCTGTATAGAGCCTAATTCTTTAAATTGGTAATATATCCTACGAAGATCCTAAGTATTTGGTATGTTAACTTTGTAAGTTCAGAAAATTCATGCTCTTTATAAGCCTTGCCTCTGCCTCCTATGGAGTTAAAATAACAAAATCCCACTTGCTTTCTCTTCCCATCACCATTTTCCCTCTCCTCCTATGATGAATTCCCTTTTTTTTTTGATAACAACTCAAACATTCTGCTTTTTTCCATGTCCTTAATCAGCTTTCTCTGAATACCTATGCCTGCATCGCATGTATCTTGACAAAATCTGGTCACCAGAAAGGGAAGAGAAAAAACATGACATTTCTAATGTGCTTACATTGACCTCTCCAGGGAGACCTGTGCGCTTTTTTCCATAAACTGCAATACAGTTCTGAAAATCATTATGTTTCCATGAGCACAGTATCTCACATCTTGGCAGTGAGTTTCACCCACCAGTGCGCTGCCCACTCACCTGCTCTTGTTAGGAGTCACTATAGTTACTAGTTTCTCTAATCTGAGTGTCACCGATACATAGCAGTTCTTCCCAATTCCCGATCAGAAATGAGAATATTAAACACTATTTATAGTACAGAACTTGTCAGCATTAGGGTTTTGCTGTGCTGACAATCCATGTTTAACATCCATTCATCGACAGCTCCCTAATTACTACGGTTTCTCACCTCCATCCTCCCTTTCTCCAGAACTGTTTAGGTACAGTGCTGGCTTCTTCTAAGAGCACTTGTCAGAGCAGGATTTCTCCAAATGGTAACCCATTGACCAATAATAGTATTGTCTGAACATTCTGAAAAAGTAACTACACCTTAGAGCCAATGTTTCTCCCTTTGGTGAAGTTCACGTTGGTTTATAGCCATGTGTTTAATTGGGTATTGTTTCGGGAAATTGTGCCGCAGCTTCAGCAAACGCCACAAGCTCTCTCCAAGATCTGAAAGGCATTGCAGCAGTCCTACTACAATGAAACTGCTTATGCAGCAAAACCTCTTGCTCAAGTTCCTTGAAAAGGTGACAAATAAAACCATAACAATAGTGAGCCGATTATAAACCCAATTCTACCTTTTTTAAAGATTTAGAAGTGCCAGAGCACAGAGTCGTGAATGGTTTGGGTTGGAAGGGACCTTAAAGATCATCCAGTTCCAAATCCCCAGCCGTGGACAGGGACACCTTCCACTCGATCAGGTGGCTCAAAGCCTCATCCAACACGGCCTGGAACACCTCCAGGGAGAGGGAGAGCTTCAACCCTCTGATCATCTTCTTGGCCTCCTCTGGACTCACTCTAACATATCCATGTCCTTCCTGTGCTGAGGACTAAACGCAGGACTTCAGGTGAGATCTCACGACAGCAAAAGAGAGAAGGAGAATCACCCCCCTCAACCTGCAGGACACATTTCTTTTGATGCGGCCCAGGATAAGCAGAGCCAATATAAACCTGAAAAATACCTTTACGATTTGTCCACACCGTGTATCCACTTCTGGTACATGAGATGGGTCATTCTGAAGTCACTTGGGTTTGTCTGTGGCACTGAGTGGTGCAGGCAAGCTCATAAGGAGCACTTATCTCACAAATGCAAGGAGGGCAGCAGGAGGTCTGACATTCTGGTAAAATCTCACATTTCTGATTCTCAGTCAATGCAGTCATTATTCTGCACTGGTTACGCCCATCAAAAAATCTTGAAAAATATGACGAAATTAAAGATTCAACGGAGACACAGAATATGCCCTCAAAAGCCTACATAATTTTCTGGGAAAATGGTTTCACAAAAAAAAGGAAAGATTCAGTATTGAATTGGATCTACTTTTTTGTTAACCTTGCTCTGGAATTCATGGGCTGAAGGCATGGGCTAAAAATGACTTCAAAACATTTCACAATTCAGTAGAAAATTCTGTACAGAACTTTTTAACAAGGTTTTCACCTCATTATTCCGCTGAAATGGCATGGGATGTTACTCCTACAGTACAAATCTCTATGCATGTCACATACAGGATTTACCACTTAAAACTGGAAATGAAGAGTCCTTCTTGTGGCTGAGATGCAAGAACTTGCCACGTACTACTTATTGTCAGCATCAGAATCCTTATGATTCATTTCTTTTACCATTTTCTCATAAGACACTTTAATTGGAAACGTAATCTCAGGACACACAGATAAGCCTTTTAAGACAGTGAATGATTTATTATTCACCATGAACTTTTACAGTGCTGCTACTGCTTTTAGAGGAAGTTTTATCTTATGCTTCATTTGGATTGTAACTGTACCAAATTTTCAATTCAGAATATTTGTTGTAGTTCAGTAAAGCACGTGGAAATCTATGCATGTCACATACCTTCATATTTTACCCCAATACATTACTGAAAACATTACTGCTTAAAGTGTACTTCTAAGAATGAACACCGAGGAGATTAAAAACAAAAAAATCAAAGTTTTTTTTCTGAATCATGGAGCAGAATGACGGCCAGAGATTTCATTTGGGTGTCTCAGTAACCATCAGTTAAAATCACTGGGCTCGCACACATTATCGGATAAAACAAGCAAATAAAGGAAACAGAGCCTTGCCACAGCATCAAGAGTTCTTGCCTTTGAAGATGAGCACCTCAAGAGTCTGCAGCGCTGATTTTGCTCTGTTTGATCTACCAATTGTATCTTACACAAAAGCACTCGCTTACCTATGACAAAATACTTTCTGCTTACATTATCTTTGCTGGGCTGTCATAACGCCCTCTCTCTTCTGGAACCTCTGAGAAGACAGAATGGAAATTCAAATCTAATTCTCTTACAGTAGTCAACACAGGCCACTAGATTGAACTGAAAGAGGAAATATTGGCCTGGAATAAAATCAGGACTTTATATTAAAATAGGTTTATTTGTGTGTGTGTATATGTACATTCTGAAGTCAACTGACTTGCACAATGCCCTTCTGTGGCCTTTAGTAATGTGGACTCAGCCACAATCCAGCTACGAACATCCAGGAGAAACAGCAGCACTGTCAACAACTACAGACAAAGAAACTAAACTAACTCCAAAGAACCCTGTTACTCCCTTTTTGATACAGAATTATCAGGTAGTCCATCTCATGCACAGCCAGTAGTCAAGGGGACAAGAGGCTTTGCTACCATTTCTGGGACAGACCTATGGTTTAAGAAAAATTTAGAAATTCCATTAGACATTATATTCTTTAAACTACAACGTGTATTATCACTTGGTTTCTTAAGAGAATGCCTAAATATTGATTCTGACACTTTAGCTTCCTGTGGTCAATAGCAGCCCCTACTTTACAACTTGAGAATGCTACATCAGAAATTCTAACACTCCTGAAATCACTAAGAAAATTATGATGTTTGAGGTAGGAAGGAGTCATCGCACTTCAAATCTTCTTTTAGCTTTTATCTCCTACATAGCCAAATGATGGCCTATTTTTTTTCTTTTTAAAGAAACGAAAACAATAAAACCCATCCTTTCTCACCCTTGCTGCCTGCCTTCCTCCCTCGACTTCCCATAACCAAAAATATTTGGACACAGTTCAAAACTTGGCTTCACCAAAAAGTCACAGATTTAAACAGAACAGTAAAACGATAAAAGGGCTAATGAATGTAAGCAGTTCTTTATGGTTTAACAACATGGACCAATTCAGATAAAGTTAGATACTTGAGCGTAAAGTACTGCCTTCTATAAAAGAACTTGAATGAAAATACAGGTTCTAGAAATGTATACAATCACTCAAGAAAAACATTTAGAATAACTCTTACCTGCATAATAAAAAATATACCCTGTTTAACCTTCACAATTTTTCTTAAACCTAAAGCAAATATTGAAATTCAATTAATTACATTCAATTTTGGTTAAAACAAGAAAGAGTGCTGTCCTGAGATGCTTTCTTGAAACAGCAGCAACACCCAACAATACCTAAATTTAGATGTTAAGTTTAAAATACATGGCTATAATGTAGAAATGAGGAAGCAGATCTAGAATTTCATTCATAGTAAATGTGCCTCAGGCATACGGTTTTGCTGGCATCACTGAGTGGAAAATCTAGACTCTCCAGTAAATATTTTTTGCAGGGTTGACAGCTGTTTTTCTGTTCATTAGGTATCCTGCCACTGCTTTGAAAACTCTGCTTCTGAGCAGAGGTACTAAGTCAAGTCATATCACAGGAAACCGTCTCATCTCCTAGCATGAAACTCTACAGCAAAGACCTAAAAGCGAAACAGTATGTACTGGACATAGGTTTAGAATGTGGCATCTAAAGGGCACCACTTTTACGATATCTTTTAAATTAGAAAATAAAACAATACCAGCTCCCAAGGTCTTAACGATGACTAAAGACTGAAAGCCATGCAACACAGGAGAGCCACACTGTGACCACAGAAACGACTCTGCTGAAAGGGAAGAAATACCTTCCTCTTTTTGTCTTCTTTTGTAAGTAGAGGCATAGCAGTTCATGATTATGGAATGCCCCCTTGAAGCAGAGCGTGTTGTGTGACCCTCCTATCTGCACACCGACAGCAGTTCCAGCAGCTTAACAGAACTAACCCCAGTTGGAGTTGGCTTCCAATCCACTTTTTTAGTAGCCTACAAAAGAACTATTCTTGATAAAAACTGATGAATTTCAAGTCCTTTATAATTAGACTTCCTTAATACGGGGTGATAACGAGCTGTGCAATTTAATTGTGCTTTCCATGGAAAAGTACTTCCTTTTGTTCATTTTAAATATTCTCCTATTTTTGTTGAACACTCCTTAGTTCCCATGTTACCAAATGTAGGTAATTTTCATTCCCTACTCATATTTCTCTGCCATCCATACTTTTATGTGCTACTATTATGCTATTATCGTATCTTTTCATGCAGCAATTCTAATCTATTCTGTTTCTCCTCCCTTACAGGTTGCTCCCTGCCTTTAACCATTCTTCTTGTCTTTCCTCTAGATTTTATCAGTTTCACCATGACCTTTGAGAGACAGGGTCATCAGATCTGCACACAGAATTCAAGATGCAGAAGTACGCTTTAAAAACAAGGTTGTTTTGTTCTCCGTTCCCTTCCTAAGAGATTCTAACATTTTTATGTCTTTTCTTAAATACCACCACACATTTAACTAGCGTGTTCCAAGAAATACCCACAATAGATGCAAGATCTCTCTCCTGAGTGGTAATAACAGGTTTAGAATTTACTGCTGTGTACACGAATGCATACATATTCTGTGCAGAAACACACACAAAGCATATTGCAGCAGGAGATGTTTCTTGAAAGTCTCACAATGCAAAGAAAACAAAATGCCCAGGAAAAAAATATGTCATACCACATCAAAATAACAACTGAAAAGTATGCATCTACCCATCCCTGTGTCCATTTCCCTAAAACGATGATTATTCATAAAAATGCACAGAGGAAACTCCTTCCTGGTTTTGAGAGTCTCAACACAGGAGGACACATCGGCACAATTGGTGTTTGGCCAAAAAGACGCGAAACACAGGTACGTCCTCATCCACTAATATGCAGGTCACAATCAAATGCTCTTCCCACCACACTACACGTGCTCCTGGTGGTTGATCATGTAAGCCAGGGACCTGTTGCTGCTCTCGGACTGCTCAAGCAGAAACAGCACCTCAGCTCAAAGAGGTAAATAAGTTTCTTTGTCAGCTATTACAAGGCCTACAGGGTGTAGGGACTGCAAGATTAATTTACAAGTCAATCCACAATACCTTAAGATCTCTGGAAGCAGTTGCAGGTAGCACATAAGATTTTGAGCTTCAGGCCCTTTCAGAGCATGGTAAGAAAAAGCTGTGTGAAAGCTATCGCAAAGATCTCCTGGCCAGCACAGACCAATGTGTGGGCACACAGGGATCTGCGCTCTAACAGGAAGCATCTGCATTCAAGCTGCAGGACTCTCGTTATCTTCACACGTATCTCACTACATCCATCTAAACCCAGGAAGACAACAGTAGCACACATGACACACAACAACAGGGATGAACGTGTCTATTAACAAACACGTGTTAGATACACCAGAGAGAACAGGCATGAAAGCATTTGGCAGTAACATGGAAAGATAAAATATATCCTGTAGCAATGCAGTGAAACACAATTCTTCCAAACTTGAGTAACTGCAAATGATAGAATTGCTTGGTTGGAAAAGACTTTTGAGACCATCGAGTCCTACCGTGCCTGCACACTACTAAACCATATCCCTGAGAAACTCGTCTACTCATCTTTTAAACACCTCCAGAGATTATGGCTCAACCACCTCCCAGTGCTTGATCACCCTTTCAGGGAAGAAGTTCTTCCTGATGTTTACTCTGAATGTGCCTGGCACAATTGGCGGCCATTTCCTCTCACCCTATCGCCTGTCACTTGGGAGAAGATACCCACACTCACCTCGCTACAACCTCCTCTCAGATGTGTTTCTTTAAAAAAAAAAAAATCTTTGCATTACAATTAAATTCATATTTTCCACAAAGCACGGTGAACTTCTTTACCTGACTCAGTGAAATCAAACAGTATATTATGAGGTACCAGAAGTTATTTCCTTGCCAGGTTTTCTATTTGTGTTTTCTGATTGTCTGGGTATTTTTTCATTTGCACCCAACTGAGCACTGCTACATCACCAGTTCCTTTGTACTGACCTGCTCATCTGCTGCAATAACTTCTTTGTTTTCCAGCTGGTGATTCCATCTCCTAGCATCTAACTGCTTGTTTTGCTACGTTATTCAATTTAACAAACTTGCCACTGCAAATTATTTGCACAAATGGAGAGGGATTTCTCTTTACATTAGCCCTCCTCTCCTAAAGATTTGTTCCAGCAAAGCAGTTGGCAATGCTGGGGCAAACAGTGGAAAGGAATGGAAAAACCACAAACAGAAACTAATAAACTCGAGGAGAACTACACACTGACAAAAGTAATATTCATTTTATAAAGCACCGGAAACTGAGAAAGCTTATCTTAGCCCTAACCATCTTGCAAAAATATTTCCCTTAACATATTTTACAATCTGTACTTGCAGCGTAAATCCTCCATTATCCACACTTAATTTAAAGGCTAGAAAAGAATACTGGGACCCTTCACGTGGTTTTAAATAAGCAGAAGATTACTCTGCAGCAGCAAACAACTACAGAGCCTGCTTTTAACATCACAAAGATGCACGATCCTAGCAGAATCTAAAGAATGGTCTATGTGTAATCCTGTTGTCTTCCATTTCTGCCCATCAACTGAAGCATTCCTACTAAATGGCTTTTATATACTTCTTAATCCAAAAAATGCCAAGAAGTCAATTTAATCCTCAAAGTAGTTACTATCAAAAGCAGCATGCCTTGTGCTGTAAACAGATAATGGGCAAAGTGGTCTAGATTCAAGAATGTAAATTGTAAATTTTCAGGTTTTTTCCATAACATTAACTTCTTACGCTTCCCTAAATCTGTTTTGTACATCTTACACATCTTTCCAGCAGTACAAAAATCCATACGCTCACAAACATAGCTGGAGGCTTCCAGATACTTATCTCCAGCCAACCTTTTAACCTTCAACACTTATCACCCTTATTTCAAGGGGTTTAAAATACTTTACTTTTTGAAATATCTCTACATTTGTTTCAGAAGCCTGAACTGTTCCACACCGAAGGTCCACAAAATCCAAATTCTCCCTCTGAACAACACGCTCTGCATATATGTTTGTTTTTCCTTACTGAAATAGCATCTCAAGAGCATTCTGTTCAACTCATGCGTGGCCCATCGGGGTCAGCCCAATTCATACCACAAACAACTGATACCTCTGTACGACACTACTTCAAAAAGGAAAAGACAGCAAGCAGAAAGAAAACAGCCTCTGTCTTTCAGGAGCTTCATTGGTCAGAGACATCTTATCAATACCAGGCTGAAAAGTCAGTCAGGCTGTGTAGTTGTCTTGCTCACCAGCAATACTCGCCTATGAGGTTACAGGTGTAAACCTTATGAAAAAGCACTACCTGGAGGAGCAGGAAGTGGACACAGGCTGAACGATGGCTCCTATCCAGGGAGGTATGAAGACTATAGAGGTGATGCCCACAGGCCATAGAGGTTCACACAGGTCCCAGATGCTGTGCAGTGAAAACATGGCCAAGAAAACTGACACGGTTATATTTTTTAATTAACCTCCTGTGTATCTTTGGACACTTGTAGCTATCTCTCTCATGCCAATATTCAGAAAGTTTATTTGTAAAGTCATTCATTTAAAGTCTTGACCACATTAATCCTAGACAGTGGTTTTCCATGTCTGCAAGAAGGCTTTTCCCATGGAGGAATGGGACACCGGGAATTTCACAAGCAGTAGCATTGCCAACATCACCGGCTCATTTTGTCACCTTTCCCGAAAGGCTGAGCAAACACCCAGAGCCCACCATGAGCTTGGGGACAGTGGACCATTAATGACGCAACTTCGTTTTCTAGGTCAGAGAATTGGTGCAGAAGCAGCAGCACCAATTTTAAGAGGAACAGACTGTTAAGTAGCCGATAATGAACAAGAGTACAAGACGACTAAATTAGACGAAAATTATAAGAAATACCAGATCAAACTAATTTGGGTTGGAAAAATCTTTCATTTCAGCATTCAAAAGTTTGCAAAATTTGGAATAAGCCTTGCATGAACAGTATTTTAAAGATTTTTTAAATATGATTTTTATTATCATGTATAATGACCAAGATTTAATAACATAAGTTAAAATTCCTGCTTTAAACTATTCATTATAAAGCTGGGCTGGGGGAGAAGTTTTATGTTGGGTTTTGGTTTTTGTTGGGGCTTTTTCCCCACACACAAAAAAAAAGCCATTATCCTCCTGCTTCAAGGCATACCAGCTTATTGAAAAAGAAGGAAAAAAAAGTAAAATGAGATTGTAATAAAGTTTGTGGAATCCCTACTTCTTGATTCTGAGATTTCAGTTGCCACCCTTCACAGCCTATAGCAGCGCAGAAATCATCCAGTTATCAAAGTAAAAGCAGCTGAATCCATAAATCCATACCTGTGTCAATAAAAAACTTAGAGCAACAATTCCAGAAGTTATACTCTGGTGAAACTTGTAGCATTAGGAACGCAATTGCAGCCACCACAACAAGCAGGTGATATTCAGGCAGGCGGTCATCCGCACGCTGTTAGAATAACACTTTCCACACAAAGTCTGAAGTCACAGTCTTAAGGGCAGGTGCACCAAAAGCCTCCGGAGAAATTCCCAGCTCACAAATGTCCCCAGAGGAATATTCTAGGCAGCAGCAGTTACCCTGGAAGACCACATGCAGTCCCAGGGCTGGATAGGTCTTCTTATCAGTGTAGAGGAGGCACAACCACTACCCACTTCCTGCAGTCTCCTCCCATGATATTCCGCGCACCTCTCTTCCAGCAAAAGATGCACCTTTTATCCATGGTAACAGTCAAAACTTTGAGTCAATTTGGGGAAAAAGCACATGCCATTGTTCTCAGCCCTTAAAATATCAAATACCTGACCCACAATTTTTTGTATAGTTACACCTGAACAGCATGAAACTGTAGCTGCTACACACAGGTGGACAGAGGGGATTACTAGCAAGACTTTGATGACACTATAATAAGGACATTGTGTTCTTCCTTCCCAGGCTCCATAACAGGAATCTTGAACTCAACAATATTTCTGTATCCTAAAATAACCTACATTAAATCTACCACTGCATCAATATATCGCTATTACTGATCACTTGCTAAAATCTAATACAGATAATAACAAAATAAAAACAACAATAATAATACTTCCCCTTTAGAACCCAATACCTCCATTTCACTAGGTAGAAATCACTACAATAAAGATCCATATTTTAAGGCCATAAGTACATCATTACAGCCAACTAGATTGAGCCTCTGCATCGTATTTCTATGAAATGTTATCAAATGACTCTGACATCAAACCCCGAGCTTTGAGGATTCACCACATGCTCAGCTTCACTGATCCAACATTTTATCACTTTTATTATTTCAGAAAGCCTATTTTTTCCGCCTTAACTTTTCCTAAATTCAGGCTCCCCATCTTTTGAAGTCTTTTTCTCTAAGATATACAGCTTCTCACTACCAGAAACATCTCAAAGTCATTACAGAATGATGGACTTTCTTCTCTGAACTAAGTGAAACTTTTTTAATTTCTTAGAAAACGAGAAACAGATGTCAAATCCGCCTTGTAGTTCTTCACTGAACGTAGCAACTTAGCCATATCCTTTATAAAGCCCACACAAAGGAGCCACACAGTATTTTAAGACTGTTTATAGTAACACAGTGGTACTACTGCTGTTACTCAATATTCTGCTCTCATAGCTGCTGTGAATCCCCAAGAGCTTGTATTTAGAAGTCACCGAAGGTAATGACCTGTATTATTTACTGAATCACAGCTCATCAAAAATACACTCCTGTGTTATGCAAGTACGATACACATCCCACCTTCCTAGAAATGTGAGAAATGTTCTTTGCAACACCAGAAAGGTTTAGCTAAATATCAGCCTTAGTTCCAAGTCTTCATGTTTGCAGAAATTTCCCGTATAATTACCTGAAAACAGCTTCTATATAGGTGATGAAATGTCATGTAGATGATTATGGTCAATAATAAGAAATATTCAGACAAAAGTTAATTAATTCTTAGTAAACAAAGTTATTAAACGCCTTTCATCAAATCCCAGTTATTCCTTTAATTTTTTTGGTATCATTCATACCAAGCTATGGAGAACTTGTTACTAGGCACACAAGTAAGTCACTAATATAAAAGACACTGCTCCATTTAGATGAGCAGAGAACAGAAAACTATAACAAACTGTCATATTTGTAATCAACCTGCTACCATTTTACTTCTTCATCTTTATCGATATATTAAAAATTATCCATATCCGATGAAGCTGCAGTTGGCCAGTACTCTCTTCAGAGATAAAAATCCTAAGGCAGGGTGTTATGTGCAGGTAGGCATCTGAGTTAATGAACATATAAATAACTATTTTCCCACTCTACATACGGATTTATGTACAGACTTCAGATACTGATAACCTTCATCTTCCAGTAACATCAGCATCCATCAGTCAGAGGGAAAGCATGTAAGGGAGTAAAGGGCCAAACTCCTCTTGTCCATAATTCAGAAGGAATGTGAACAGAAATTCTAATCTATAGGATGATCAAATACCTCCAAAATCTCAGAAACAGGATTTCACGTTCCCAGAATCTACAGTCACGACTCAGCGGGTCTGCATATACTAATTAGGATACACCACAGGAAAAGGTCAACCTCATGAAAAACAAAGAGAATTAATACACAGCAACCTTGCCATTTTCTTTGATTTGATTCCATGTACACTGCTAGAGAAAGACTTCATGTACTGCATTTTATTCCTATCCACCTCATCAAACATATCTTGTAGAAAAAGCGCTAGTCCCAAAATGCATTTAATCAGAAAGAAAAGTTACACAAATAATTTTATGGTAAAGAAGGCATAGGTGGCTTTATTTCCTGTGGGTTTTTTTGTTATTTTATTACTTCTGTTTCCTACTGACTGTATACTTATTAGTGTTATTCAACCATAATACCAAGCAAAATTCGAAATGAGTAACTCTTGCACTTCTGTTCTTCACAGCAGTCTGAAATGGATGAAACTCCTCTGTGTAGTTTGGACTCCCAGGTGCCATGGGGTGAGGTTGGCAAACTGGCTCATCTGCCCTTGGGAGCAGAACTCCAGGGGCCTAAACGCAGAACCCTGACGACTTGCTGTGGCAGCACCCACGATCATTTCAGCTCTACTATACAACTGTCTCAAACAACAAACAGGGCATCCCAAAACTCTTTTGGAGAGGAGATGTGTCACTACCAGGCAGTGATTAGGAGGGGGCACCACAGAGTCCTTATATTCAAGAGAAAGTTCGCTGTAGCAAATGGGAATACCAAAACATATATTAATGAGATTAGAAGGCTAAATCCGTTCCTGCCTCCCTTTGGGTGTGCTGAGGGGTTTTTTTGGTGGTGGGAGAGGTTTTTGCTTGGTTGTAACAGCAGTTTCCATGTTGCTTTTTTGACTGATAGGCTTCATAGTGACACTCTATCTCGGGGGATTTAAAACAAGTTTTAAAAATAGTATTTTAGTCTTTGAAATCACACTTTCACGGATAGGGCTCTTCCCAAACAGTATTCTCCTAGGTGATATATCTTGTGGCAAACTCTTTGGAGAGCAGAATCACCCTCTCCTCAGCTATGTTCTTCAGGGATGCTGACTGCCCTGTCTCCTCACAGGAGCATGACTGAGAACAGGAGCATTTTCTTGGCAAAGATCTGTGCTCCTAACAATTGCAGCACTGAAATGCATGACATTCAAGTGCAGCCTTTCTCATACAGAAGTATCAACAACTACTGCTCATCAACAACAGAAGAGAAAACAGAAAACGGTGGTTTTGGAAAACAGCCTTTTCTATTTTCAACAGAAACACCAAGATGATTCTGATATTTCTTGAAGAAAATAAAATTGTTTTAGACTTGGTTACACATATGAATTCTATCAGTAATACCATGAGGTAGTACCAGCAGTAGCATTAAGGAGGTAAGGACTTTGTTTCTTTAAAGCTTTTTTTAAAGGTTTTGCTTCTGTGGAGTTCAGGAGTTTGGGTTGGAATGAGTTTTTTAGGTTTTTTGTTTGTTTGTTTGGGGTTCGAGGAGGGACTTTTGGATTTTCGGGCTTTCTTTTGTTGTTTTAAGAATTTCACTACCTGTACAGTGTGTGACAAGCAATGAAATGGCTAGGAATTCAACAAAAGCCAAAGACGCAACAAGGATTCACATCCTAAATAAGAGGCTCATTTTCAGGACCAGCCATCGTTTTCTGCAAGGAGCAATTCAGTATGGAAAATAAGTGCGTTTCAGTTCAAGCACTGCTTGAGCGCAGAGAAGGGTGTTTTGGTTTGGTCTTTTATCTGGGGTTTTGAGGCAGGAGGGGGGAGTACGTAGATTCAGGTTTTCGATGAGGTTTAGGATATTTTTGACTGTCTTTGTGCCTAACAGAGACAAGGCCAAAAGGAAAGCTTTTTCAATTAATTTGAGTTAATTAAAAGTGAAAAAAATACATCTATTTCCTATGTTTCACTACGAGCTTTTTCTGAATTTTGTTATGCATTATTCTTCCCTTCAGCCATGATGCAGATTATGCTTTTCAATATCCATTTAGTCTTCCTACACTTTTCATCCCAATTTCTAATAACTCTCAAAGCTCTTGTGTTATTTAACTATTTTCCTCTATATTGGAGCTATCACAGTTCAGTGCCTCCACAGAATTTAGTTTACATTCTTCATTTTCTTTGCAATTAACAAAGATATTAAACATTAGAACTCAGAGCATTATTCCCTGGTTAGCTTTTCCCAAAGCTCCAACCTCATCCGTTTAGCATTATTCTTTGTTTACAGTTGTCCTGCCAATTCTTAGATCATACAGTAGCATCTCCATCACAGTCAATTGAATCAATTTTTCAAGTAAGATTTCATGAAACAGTACCAAAAGCTTTACAAAAGTCCAAATACATTACATTTACTTCACTCCCTTCATTCACCAGATTTGTAATTCTATCAGAAAGGTAATCAAGTTTGATATGCCTTTCACATTGTACTTTTAACTTTCACACTTTCAAGCCAAAAGATATTCATCACACTGTTCTTGCAAAATCCAGAACCACAGCATATGCAAAGCTGAAAAGAAACAGATTTGTAGTTCTAGAGGTGGAGCAAACTTCACTGGGTGAGCACAGGCTGAACTCATTTGAATCTCACAACCCACATACGATAGGTGACCTCTCATGGTGATTCAGCATATACACAAAGGAATCTAGAGTGATTAAGCTGCCTCCGATACCATTTGAACAATTGCATATAGCTCCAAAAACCAAATCACAGACCTGTATGCAATCAACTTCAAAACCCACTTGGCTCTGCATTTTGTTAATTGTAGACAACAACAAGCGTGTCCTTTAATGAATGAATACAAACCAGTTACAGCTTTTCCTTCCAAAGCCACACATCATGGCTGCTTCTGAGGTCAAGCTGCAAAAACAGAAGCAGCATGACTTATGGATGGCTGTTCTCATCTGCTGGCCTCTTTCATTCTTGGCTCTGAAAAGCATGTTATGATGGCTGGGGAATCACCATCACTCAGCTTGCACCTGGAGGCTCCCTCGTTGATTCAAATATGAAGATATTCGTGTTTACTTTGCAGCAGGCATTCTGTAGAGTGAAACCAACATGCTGCAACCACTGCACAAAGCCACAGTCTGGCTGCTGCTATAGAGGGCCTTCATCAATACATCCCTCTCTCTCTAGTTACACCAGTATAGACCACGTTATCCTAAAAAACTAAGGGGCAGTTGCATAAGGAGTGCAAGTCAAACCTAATTTCTTCCTGAAAGCAACCAGCTTTCTGCATAAGCAAACTAAATTGGGCTTCAAGTCCCATTATGTGAGAGGCCCACCCCCAGGTGGTGTGGCTGGGCAGATTACTGGATCTTCATGCTATGGTTTCAGTAAAAATTCATAAGCAAAATGATCTATAAGAATACAGTTCCCTGTAATTCTCTAGAACACTCAGGGTTCTCTGTCCCACTCTGCTCTGGCTGCTTTCTTTGTGATCTCTATATCAACGTGTCCTCAGCAAGAGAATCACCCCAGAGCCACCAATCGGACACAGCTCATCTGTCAGAACCCCAAGTTCATGCCAAGATGTGCAAAGTACATCAAGATGCATCAGCTGCTCCCTGCAGCAGAATTGTAATTACACAAAAAAACCCACCCCAAAACAGAAAATAAGACCATGTTCATTGGCCTTGAATTTAACATAGATTCCTCTTAAACTATGAACAGGGAGCCCTGCTAAACTACAACACAACAAGGACACAACCACACCGAGATAATAACCTCCCGTAGCATTTTCTTTGCTTTTACTGCTGTGAATCCTTCAGTGACAATTTCTCCTACCACACTGCTAAGTGCAAGTCATTTGTCCTCTCTGAAGAGCCACTTCCACGCTGACACAGGTGAGCTACTCTTTGTGACATGCTTTGGCCACGTGGCTGGGACAGAGCCCAGTGTGGTCTCACTCCAACGTGGCAAGTGCTGTTGCTTTTCCTGGCTCCGATTGTGGCTTCCAAGGGTAGAATGTTCCACTCAGTGCAAGCTGATATTGCTCCACTTGAGCACAGGTGGCAGGCTCCAAATCATGATGTCAGGCTTCCTTAGCCCTCACAGGGTATGGTTATATTTGACATCACTGCTAGCAATTTCTTTCGACAGTGCCAGCAGTACAGGTTACCCTCTGTGCCTCTCACGCACCAGGGTGCAGCACGAGGTACCTTGTTCCTGGCACTCAAAAGGAGCTTTAATTGGCTACTCCAAAATAAACACACAAAACTGTTTTTTAAACTAGAAACAGCCTGATCTGTCTCAAGGATGTAATTCCATTTTTTCTGCTTTTAAAATACTCACTGACAATGCCTTTAAGTTGTCAAAATGCAAGAGAACATGAAAGAAAATGGTAAATGTATTTCATACGCTTGGCATTGGTATCAGGGTTGAGTAGAAAGGCAAATCTAGGAGCAGAAAGATCTTTGCAAACATACTGCTAGTCACCAAAAATAAAAATTATCAATGATGTATTCAGTAGGAATAGCAACATTACAATTAAGGGACTTACCATGACCACAGTTTAAATCATGATGAGAATCCCTATTAAACATAAACTCAAAACAACTATTATTTGAAAAGGTTTTAGCCCTCTACTGACAAAAAAATCTTTTTTTTTTTTGAGATACCTCCTTTAGCTCTCAAATTGCTAGCACATGAACTACAGAAAAATGGTTAAGGTTTTATGTCCCTTGTTAAGACGTAGCAAACAATCAGCACAGAAATAAAGCACCCTGCCAAAATCAGGCTAGTCAGTAAATACTGTTTAGACATTTATTTTATGTATAAAGAAGCTGATGGATAGCTAAGCTGCAAAGCCAGGTATAATTTGGTTCAGTGCTCCATAAATGCTCTTGTCTTACCTGCCAACAACACTGAATTTCCTTAGCTATCCAGTCCTTGTTCCTGGAAGCATCTTACTTGGAACTGCCTCTCAGTAAGTACCGCTACAACTTCAAGCCATTTTAGTAGTAGATTTTTGAATTCTAATGAGATTTCACTTATAACTTGTTACTCAATGTGTTATAAACTATTAAAACGCTATTACTCATAACACTAAGCCATACTTCAAAGGAGTAAGTTTCAGGAAGTAACTCCTATTCCAAATGTCTTAGATGGCATTGAAGTAACTGACTTGATAAAGGGGAAAAATTGATCCGCACAATGCTAGCTCCTAATTTCATTGGTACCAAAGTCCTCAAAGAAGGACTACAAGAAAATCCTCTCCTTTGGTAGACAGCAGCTTCTCACCTTAAAAGGGCACCGTAGCTATCAAGTCAACACCACTCCTCCCTCATCCCTTCTTACAGGTCTGTACTGATTCATCATGTTGCAAATAGCATCACTCAGATATTTTCCTTCATAAGCTTAGCTCCGATTTTGAGGTTATACCAATAGCATCACTTCTGATTATCTTTCCTGTTCCACTCTGTACCACCACTTTATAGTACGTTTGTGTTATGCATATGGCATCTGGGGTGATGGAGCTAACAGAAAGCCATTATCCACAGGAATAACTTAAAATTTACTGTGCTAATGCAATCAAATCCCCCAAGCATATATAGATCATGCAACATCATCTAATTATGTGCATGGGAGTTTAAGCAGAGATATAAACCTGAAGAGAAAGAGGAAAAAGAATACATGCAATGCTGATAGAGAGTAAAAAGCAGAAGCATGTCCTGACAAAGCACAGAAAAAAACCTGAGGGCATTGCTGTGCCAGAGCTCAGCGGATGGATCTGAGTTTCTTCAGTGTGTATTCTCCCACAAACACATGTTCACGAGCCTGACGTGCAATGCCACTGTTACCATTGCAAGCACAGCCAAATACATCACAAGAAACGATTCCTTGCAGATAATGAAAGAAATAAGAGGAATATACGGCATAAGGTAGACCCAGACAAATGCAAGGTTTGGGAACTGTCCCAGCCAGGGTGGGTTGTTTGGTTTAACGTTGTTTCAAGCAATGCTCTGCATGGGGTAAGCTCACATTGCTGCCCAGCGCTGACACGACACATGGCCGCACAGTTATGCATTCAGATCATTTGGCACTTTTCAAGTCTTGTTTCTAATCTGAGAAAAAATGCAAACCATTTTCCAAAGTAGTACCAGCAGCACTTGGGACCCTAAATAATACTGAAGTGTTCTTCTATCTTTCTTGTCTGTTTCTTTAAATGTACATAATTTGAAGCATCTCTGTTATCAGTTTCCACCTTCTGGAAAAGGTTCTCGTTTTCATTTCTCCCACTGAACAAGCCACCAAAGGGTGACCACTCATGTTTAGCCACTGCTAATGTATGATTCTAAAAGCATTCATCTTATCACACATCTTATTATTTCGTGCCATACTTGTTTTCTTTCTTCCTGTTAAATTAAGGACAACGAGGATTGAGTTCAAGTCAATTGTAAGAGTGACCTAATGAATGGATTTTAATTCCTCTTCCAGTAAAGGATGTTCTTCCCTCAGTAAAACAAAAAATTACTGTTGTTATTTCTTACATAGATAACATCTTTGCTTCTATAGGAAGGATGAAGTGGCTGCTGTTAAGTCTCATTTCCATACATCCACTTTTTTTCTTTATATAATACTGGTTTTCCTGGTACTGCACCAATATATTTACCCTAAAGACAGTTGAAGTCCCATTTACTTCATAAACGTAGCACTCTTTCTATTGAAGCCTTTCATCCATTGCTTCTAAAAGGAGTACTTTTAAGATCACCACCTTGTCATCTGGACGTATTTATTGGTCCTTGCAAATTCATGTTACCCACTGCAGTTTCTCCTCTTTCTCCAAATGCCAGGCAGACACTTGAGCTGACTTTCCGCTCTAAATGCCTTTCTGCTTCAAGTTTTCTTGAAGTGTTTACCATTTTCTATTCTATCTCTGGGATCAGTGCACTGCCCATCCTTCATTCTGGACTGGGCAGCTACTTCTCGTTGGCTAAGTTTTAACACATAATCAAACATTAATACTGTTTTTTTCCACAATCCTAGTTCTATAATGTTGCACAGATTTGAACCATACCCAGTTTTTCCTGCAGGATGCATAATTAGAGAATCACAGAACTGAGACTTTTAGACCAGTTTTTGCCTTTAATTCTTACTTTCCAGGTTTTTTTGTAATGGGTTTTGTTCATTAGCTTTCTTTGCCTCAGTTAACCTCAAAACACTAAAAATATGAAGAATTTCAAAGCCTGCCCCTACTCTCTCATTAAAACCATTCTATCATTTTGCTGTGCAAGCCACCTGATGGTTCTGTTGACAAATAAAGCAGCTTCTAAACCTGTTTCCCTTTTTTTATACATTTCCAAAGAGGTTCAAACCCAGTGATATGTTTTCTCTCTTGCTCCCCTCCAGTTTCCTTACCTTGCGGCTACAGACATCACTCAGACCCATTAATCAGAGGGAGATCTGTTTAACCTCACATCAGAGTTTCTAACTGATGTGTATTTCCAGCATCAGCCCCTGCAAAGGACAATCCACATCGTCATCCACAGTGACCAAGCACTTTTGAAAATTTCAGTACTGAATGGGACAAGCTAAACAGAGCTTAAGTCAGAACGATCAGCAGCTACAGAGAAAAACTGAGAGCACATCCAAAACAAACCATTGTCTAGACAGATTATATACAAAAGCTGTATTTTTAAAAAGTAAACAAAGCAAAAGCAAGGCTTATCCATTGAAGGACTTGAATTTCCCACAGAGATACAGCACAGATAGTTCAAAAGAGAAAACCAACGGGATGCTGATCAATGCTAGGGCCCACAGCAGTGTAGTGGCAAAGAAGTACAAACCTACATCACCTCAGTCTGAATCAGAGTTTGGTACAAGTTGGACTGAACCAGAAGACACCTCTTCACTGGCACGTGGCCACTTCTGTGAATGGAGCTGTCTGTCTCATTACAGGTTCTAGTAAATTACAGTGGATACATCAATAGTTATAAGCACTGCTGTGACACTCGAAAAAGAAGTTAAAGGTTGAAAAGCTCTACCTCTAACCAGTCCTTTCTCTCACAGAAGAGCTCCCATCGTATCAAAGCTGGTGAATGCTGCTAGATGTGGTAATAGTGACACTGACAGATTCAATTCTGTTTTGATGGCAATCCAAATTCTCTATCAGGAAATTAATTCATGCTAAAGAAATAAATCTACTCTCTTTAAGAGGTCACTTTATACTTAATTATACGCCAGCTTTTAAAGCATTTTGCAGAGTGCAGTTCTCTCTAATATAATTATCTCACAAACTGCATTTTATGGCAAATCTGACTTGAGAAGTCTAGTCTGAAATGACAACAGCAAAACTACTTTAATATGAAGCTTCAGTAGGTGTTTATAACAAGTATCAGAAAAAGCAGGTAATAAAATACTACACAGCCTTGAGACAAAAATTCACGAGACAATAAACAGTAAGAAATTAAGCTGCTATGTATTCTGTTCCAGAAGCAGAAATGATACAATCAGTTGTCTCTTACTGCCAGCTTTTATACTGACTGTAAAGTTACAGACCTCATTCAGGTATCTGGTTTATCACACCTAGTTTCTCCCAGCCGCTCTTCAAGTTGCCATCCCAGCAGCACCCCCAACCCAGGCGCTGCCCAGCAGCACCATGTCCATGCCATTGTCAGCTTCCCACTTCAGCACAGCCCCTCACACCTCAAACACCCTCCCAACAACTGACCAACACACTCACCACCGCCCTTTCCCTCCTAACATTTTCCGACTCATTTTCCCAACCCATCTCACTCTTCTCCATCACCCTCTTCCGACTTCATCTCTGCTGCCTATGTTTTTGGTCATCTACTTTTCACCCACACTCTCCTTTCATATTTGCTCTCAAGTTGGCCAGATCCTTATTTTATTCCTCTCCTCAAAAGGTGATTCTGCCCCACCTTCACATGGAGTAATCAGAAAATTTGCTTTTTGTCAGAGTAACCCAGGTCAAAAAACTAGCAATCACCCAAGACTTCAATAAGGTTAAAACTTTGAGCAATTCAAGACAGTCTTCCAATGGAATCCTGTTCCTCCTCCACCTTATGTTAAAAGATCCTCCCATTTCACAGTTACAAGCAAATTGTAAAAAATGAGACTGAAAATGTATTTTTCGTTCTACAGGAAATCCTGACATTTCAGATAACTTTTTCTAAATCAGAACAAAAGACTAAAACTGAAGCTGCTAAGTCATATTGATATCATAGCATTACACAATGTTAGTGTGAAACAGTAAATCAAAATCTGAAACATGAAATATTAGCAAAATTCAGTTTAAAAAAAGACACTTAATAAAAACAAACAGTGTAACATTCATCAAAAGAATTAGCCATTATCAGAACAAAAACTAAAACATTTTCTCATCAAAATACAAACATTTCCACAACAGATTTTTACCAACACTGCATTTATCTTCTACAACTCTCTTGCAGGCAGAAAGACACTGCACAGTTTTGAAAAGCTCCAAGGCACTAAACGGATTCCAGGGTACTCTAATCCATCCGAAACATAAACAGTCACTACAAATTTAAGAAGTGTCCTTCATCTTGGTCAAATGTCACTTCATCATGATACACCTCACCACCTACATTAGTAGAGATCTACGCATGTAAACACTGACTTTTATTTCTGGTGCTTATGTCTTAATTCTCCCCGTGAAGAGTCCTGAGCACACTATTTACATATATTCCATAGCAAGATGCTGATTAGAACAATATATGCTAGAAATTTGTCTGTACAACTTTTTCCACGACTGAAACCAAAATAAAACACTTCTCAATGGGTAAATATTTTATGTAAAAACTAAATCTTAAATTTATTACTTCATTGCAAAATTGAACTTTTACACTGCTTCCTATCTATAAGCAAACCAGACATTTCTGAGAAAAGCCTCAATGCAAGATAGTATTTTAGGGTCTCTTTAGAGATTTTACTCACTCATGACCATTATCAACCACATTTGAGTAAGAGATCCATCAGAATGAAGTCCCCTATTTCAAATGACCAAGAGGCCAAGTAACTGCTTCCTACCAGTTCCCCAAACACTCTCAAAGTACTCTCTCCATGTACTATAGGATTATAAAATGATCTGGGTTGGAAGGGACATTAAATATAATCCAGTTCCAACCCCTCTGTCATGGGCACAGACATCTTCCACTGAAAGCCTCGTCCAACCTGGCCTTGAACACCTGCATGGACTGGGCAGTCACGACTTCTCTAGCTAACCCTTGCCAGTGCCTCATCAGCCTCACAGGAAAACATTTCTTCCTAAAATCTAATCTAAATCGATGTTCCTTTACACAGACGATTTTACAGTTTGGGCAATAAATGACCTTTGAGCTTGAGTCAGAAAAAGCTATCAGGTAATATAAGTCACTTCATTACTTGCTGAAACCTGCTGGCATCCTTCACACAGACTGAAGCATGACAGACCACACAGAAAATGACCAAACTCAACCTCTAAGTTCTGATAACAACCAAACAGCCACGTGGATTTCCAGTTAAGGAAAAAAGCCTAAAAGATTTTCATAGCCTGCCTGTCTCACGGTATTTTAATTAGATTGCTCCAGACCACAAGTCAAGTACCAAGTCTCTAGAGCAAACTGGTATACAGTTTTGACCTTTTATTGTGCTATGAATAAAATTCCACATCTCCTGCAGATGTGAATGAGTTGCCAGCAGAATACAGATTTGACAAAAGATTTAAAGAATTGCGTAAGTTACTTGCAATGATTCTGAAAAGTTTGCCAGTGAAGACAGTAGCAACATAAACACAAATATCTTGGTAGTGGCCAATCCCGAAGACAAACAAACACCATTTTTTTTAATATGACAGTTAATGCATATTACTGTCTGTTTAGTATTAGTTCACACTGAACTACTGGTCACCTAAAGGGCATGAAAAGCAGCAAGCATATATGCTACAATAACATACACCCATTTTTGGGATGGCCGGCTGCCTGTGGCCAAGTGAAAGCGCTGATTCCACCGATCTGGCTTATGGCAGTAATGCTTATTCCATGGAGACACAGAGTACATATGCTGACAGTTCACATCTACAAGATCAGACCCCTGAACTATTTTTGAGAGAAGTATTTGGCACGTACTTACCTAATTATATAAATAAAAAATGCACCCAGTTTTTAAATGGTGAAGCAGAATTACCAGAGAACAGTAGTTCAAAAAGGCAATTTAGAAAAACTGATACTACAGAAATTCCATTGATCCTGAAAAAAAAAATAACTGAACAGAATCCATGGCTTTGAAACGTAATTTCAGGAAATTACTAACTACAATCTGAATCTAATTTTATTTTCTATTTTCAAATTTGGTTGAATAAATGCTATAAGTATTGTCTATTTTCTAAGTATGTCATTTGCAATTCTGTTCTATCGTTAAAAATCCCTAGTACTGTAGCTGCAAAGGCTGCTAAATCTGTCTGGGTTTCTGACTGTTTACAGTTACACACAGAAAAAGTTTGAGCTGCTGAAATCTTTCATTCATATTTCTTTCAGATTACAGACACTTTTGCTCAGTCCCCTGTCTCCTTTCTCATTGTTGGGGCTTTAGGTTATATAATACGCTGTGATATAACAGAGAAATATGTAATATAACCAGGTGCAACATGGAAAATAGGGTCTTACCATAGGTATACAGCACTGCAGAGAATATTCTCTGGATGCTGTTTATTCTGTCAGGCATCCACAGATTGCACTATGTGTTTGTTAAAAATATGAAGACATTTCTTTAAAAGATGCTTCACTAACATGACTATCATCTCTCCTGCTCTGCTGCTTTAATCTCTCAAGATCTTTTTAATAAGCCTCTCCCACAGAAAATGATTAAAACCTATATCTTTCATATCTTTTGATTACAAAAAATAGCACAAAGAGTAGTTCTTATAAAGTGTTAGTAATTATGCTGAAACTGCATTTTAACGGACTGTTTCCTTTGATTTATTTATTTCTGGATGTCCATGAATGAGCACAGTAGGCCATTACATTACAATATTTCAGCATGAACAGGAAATCACAGTCTAGTCTACGATTTACTGTACGACAATTCTAGTGTGGGAATGAATTAGGAAATAAGCTACATGGCTGTTATTAATTACAAAGGAAATTACGTTGGTACAATCTGAAATTCACCTAAAAGCATGAATATTTACTACTTATTATAGGAAAGAACATAACAGCCCCCAATTTCAGGCCTTAGGTCAAAGTATAAACAATTCAAAGACAAACTTAACGTGAATCATCTGTATTTAGGAGTAGAATAAACTTCTCTGTAATGGGACATCACAGTTAAAACATCTACTAAATGCTACTGTGGTTCTTTTTCTATGATGTAAGTCATTAGAAAGTAGTTTTTGTTGCATATTTAGCAGTCCCTGCTTTGATTTACGAAGCTCTCACAGTTGCACCAGCTGCAGAGAAGAAACCGCCAGGCAGCGGCACAGCCAGAGGGAGCAGAGGAAGGGCTTTGCCTGTGCTCTCCCGAGACTTGGTAGGACACTGAGTTAAAAGGATGAGGAAGGAACGAGACCTCACTACAAGGAGTGATAACAATGAAAACCTAGCCCTTTGCTGTATCTACTATTTCCCAAGGCCTTCTGAAATCAGTCTTCAAATAGAAGCTACACATACAGGAGAAAGTTACCATAGCCCAGAGTTACAAATACTCCTGAAGTGCAAAACCACTGTCATGTTCCAGAGGAAGATGAATAGCACAGCCCTGAATGGATGCACTACTGAAACACCAGGGAGATGTGTCAAAACTGAAAACTTTCACTCCAAATGCATCATTTACTGTTTGAATACAATACTTCTGTATTAACAGCTATGGAAAAAATACAAGAAAACAGGTTAACATAAGCAGGCTTTCCCTCTATGGCCTTCCCCTTTGTTCGCCAAGGTCCAAACTAGCTTCTCTCAACGGTCCAGAAAAATGGTGGCATCTTTAGGAGAGCTTATTCCTTGTGCAGCAAAACAACCTTCATCAAACGGGTACAATTTAACATTAAACTGAAAAAGATTGAAAATTATAAACTGTATATATCTACAAAGTAAAGCCAGATCATAAGACATACTTGGGATTGTTAACTCAAACTTCCATGGTTCAGCAACTCAGGGATGAATATCACAGTGGAATCCACTACTAATTACCGGAAACCTAACAGGAGCTTAATACGGTCCAGGCTGCTCCAGCTTCCTGCATCTCCTGTCTTCCCTAAGACTGCATGTACTCTTGCATAAATCAGCCTAATCCAAACAGCCTGCAGAGTGGGGACTTCCTTCCATTCTCTGGTTCCTTCAGCATCATTAGGTAAGCAGTAGAGAGCAGTATTAACATCACTACACAGGCAACCCAGGGTTACCTGTAAATTAACAAACACCTGCAAATCAAGTAATGTTTTGGATGTCTGTGGGCAATCATGAGGGAAGTCTATCACATAAACACTTCACTAAAAGCGTCCTACTCTCCAGCCTTCATTTGCCTTCTCCCTCACCCTCAAGAGTAGATTCTATCTCCTTCTTTGACTTCGTGCAGGTTATCTTACAAAATCAAGCAAGGACTTTTGAAGAGGTTCAATTCGTGCACATGAAAATGTCACTTCATACCATGGTTTACAGCTCAATTTTTCATGAAATGATAGGATTTTAAATAATTCTAGCAACTCACTCTACACATTAATAACTGATGGCCAGGGTGGGCTGGCCAGCTGTGCTTGTCTCCAAAGAGCAGCTTGCAGCTAAAACAATTTCCTAGACCAGGAAAAAGGGCAAAGCGACCCCCATCTTGGTGACCTCACCTCAGAATTAAGAGAAGGGTAAATTTTGTCAGACTCTTGGCAAATCTTTGTACAAAAAAACAAGTGGTTTACATTTCAAGTGCCCTGATATTTTAAGCATTTTTAAAAATAGTATGACTTTTCATGCTTAGTCAAAATGTTAATCAAACGTTAATCAAAACGTTAGTCAAAACGTTTCTCAGATGCTTTGAGAGAACTCACTTGCTAATGGCTGGCTTCAAAGCAATACATTTGTCATCTAATTCACAAAGCTAGGTGATAAATATTTGTGTCTTGCTATTAATTGTTGACCCACTGTACAAAGTATTTACGCAGATATCCATATGATTCTTCCTATTTAATACTTAACTTCTCTTCTGAGATTATCAATGAGGCTGTCAGGGTCTCAAGTGTTGTACAGGTGCCCTGTAAAAAAATAACAAGCAGTGTAAAATACCTGCCACATTTCTTATAGGCCACCTAACAGCTTATCAGGTGGATAAAATTTTGACTGATGTGATCAAATTGAAACTTATGACCTAGTGTAGAGAAGTTCTCTCTCTTATTAAGCATCCCCCGGTGTGGTTCCTTTGTAGAGAAACATTCTCCTTAGTGCTCTGTTTCTCACATAGTTTCGTCACTGAGCAGGGTATTGCCATCAACATTATGCGAGGCTGAAATAACAACTTGGTGTGGGAGAAACCCAAAAGAAAACAAGGCCAAACTCAATTGGCCCTGCAAAGGAGGCTGCCCACTTCATTATGAATAAAATTCTCTACTAATGAGTTTCCAAGTCTCTATAAAATCCCAATATTTGGCCACAAGTATTCCATTTCACATTTTAACATCCTCTGGCATAAACTGTCATGCTTTAATTAAACAGAATGCAAATCACATCCCCAGGAGATGTTGCCTCTAGCTGTTTCTCTTTCAATAAGCCAGTATGAAAATCAACCTTGGCAGTCATGTAGCACAGAGACCAGGGCAAATTCGCTCCTCATGGGGCTGAGCTTCCCAAATACCACTCTGAGGGTCAGCTCCTGAAGAACTATTAGAGGCGTTGCTTACAGCCAGGCTCCCTGTTGGCAGACAGGAAGCCATCCATTTTTATTGTTGTTCCTGATCGGTAAGTAGGCTGCATTTGCAGGCAAACAGAAGACAGCTTGATTAGCCAGGCGAGCCTTACACACAATTCATTACCTTCAACTCCAGGAAAAAAAATCTGCACTCTGAGGTCTTGTCCACACTGCAGTTTCCCACAGGAAAACCCCCACCAACCTTGGGGAACTATGGGAGCTATCCTACATAGTACAAACAGCAAATAATACTGTTCATCTACCATTTAAAACAACCCTTAATAGACAGCACTATGTAGCAATTTCAGTTCTATGTAAAAACATTTTGTCTAGTGACTGACTACCTCTCTACTGGGAAGCTAAGATAAACATAGAAAATAAAATATGGAAAACAAAATCATGCTGGCACAGAAAGACTGTGTACTTCCAAGTATCATATCAAGACATTCAATGCATCTTCATTTTCTCTCTCCCTCAAATCTCACAGTGGAGGGAAGTCAAGACATGTTTTCACAATACATGAAACCTGAGGATGTGAATGGAACCGAAATTGTTCTCAGTTTATCATACATGGAACAAACAAGAATTCTTCTAAGGCTGCTTAAAGAAAAAAAATATATATAGATAGATACAGCTTCCACATAGGCAAGACTTGTTATATACATCTTGGGAAAGTATCTCTTCTGACAATGGTTAACTCAAATATCAGAGTTCAAGTGTGTAAAACACTGCCCATGGTACTGGGAATCCACTTGTAGAAAGTGCCCTTCAACATCACAAGTGATTTCTGAGACTTAGGAACTCCATACAACAGTAGGAAAAATCCTCAGGAGCCTTTTACACAGAATGAGTTTTGTCCAAGATGACTGACCGAAGTATGAAAGGTACAGCTCATCCTACAGCCCACACCGTGGAAAAGATACACAGAGTGTATGCCTGAATTATTTTAAAATATCTGAAGCACTGTATTCTAGTGCATTTACTCTTTATGTAAAAAAATGAAGCAAGGAAAATGCAGTCCACATCCACATGCATCTTTCCAGACAGACTGCTACTCAGAACCAGCACTTGGTGCCACAGAACTACAACATGCCCAACTTCCCATTATCCTCACTATCAAGAGTTATTATTTTCCCTAAATTAACCGTATTTAGTGATACTGTATTTAGTGCCCTGCATGAAGTACCTGAATGCACAAAACCTCATCTCTCTGCAACATGCCTTTACATCTCAGGGTGGTTGATCCATGAGCTAACTCGCCCTACAACTCCCTGTAGCTGTTCTTCAGACTCAGTTAAAGCTGCTGTGTGACTTGTTCTTTGCACTGAAACACTTCTGTGATGCTGTAAGCATCTCTTTCACTAAGTGACATGCAGTACTGCAGCTAGTAAATGGAGAGTGAGGGAAAGACAACCTTTGGAGGAACTATCTATTTCACACGGAAAACAAACTAAATCCTCTAACCCAAATAAATAGCTATGGAACATTAGCTTTCATTTTGGGTGGGAAAAACAAAGACATTTTCAATTAGATACTGCACAGGGTTCAAAAGTTGAGGAAAACACATATCACAAGTTCAACCTTTAATAAAAAAATCATGAACATTTATTATTAATGACCCTTAGCGGTAAATATCTTCATCTGAAATTCTTAACTGATAGGGACTTCTCAGCATTTTCTCACAGGGCATCAAGAGGAATATTTCACTCCCTCATCTGTGGCTGTGAGCGCCTGCCTTCTCACTGGGGAAAAGATTCTGCAGCTTAAGTGAAAGACAGAAGAAAGACTCTATGTTTAGACAAGCATGTCTGTGAATGCTAAATAAGGGGGGGGGGATGCTCTGAAACCAGTGAGGTTCTTGGAATTTCCATCCTGGCCATACAGCATACATAACGTCAGCCCAATGTTAATGAGCCAGAGTAAGGAGAGTGGAGAGCTTACGCGTCAGAGCTTTTTTCAATGACGAAGGACATAGAACTGTTGTTCAGGTCGAGATTCTTCCCAGGCTAAGAATCAGCAAGAATTTAACATCTAAAGATATTAGTACCTTTTATTAATATCTAAAGATATTAATGTACCATGATTGATACACCCAGGCTCTGAACTGCTGTGCTTCTAAGCAAAATATTATAGGTTAAATCACAGAGCAGTTATCAGTGCTGGAAAATATGTAAAGTTACTGTTCTGAATGGGAACCCTTATTACTGATGTGATTTGGGGTAATGTAGAGCCTAAAGCTGTTGTGGGTTTTCAGTAAAATTTCAGATACTTGGCTCCTCAGGGCAGAGAGCAGAAGAATGACAGGACAGGACACACAACAGCAGCAATCTCATCTAGAGACTACAAATTTCAGATCCTCTCTGTGAATCCTTTGGCCTTCTCTAATAAGAATGAAAATAATTTCATGTCTTTCTTAGGCTTCTTTTTTCTTTTATCTTCATTGAAGTCTTATTACTCTGGAATGCAAAAGAACCACAAATCACCAACAAACAAAAATATTTGCAAATACTAACATTCAGGTACTCCATTAGTAGAAACAAGCATATATCCTCTCCAAATGTATCCAAAATCCCTTTTGTGTGATTATCAACATAATTCTGCTCTAGTGAGTCATCGAAAGAAAGCGGGTTCATTTGCAAAATGTAAATGCTGATCCCAAACAACACAACTGTACTGACATTGGTACACAGATGCACTAGTCAGGCAAATAAGTCCTATTTTAATATTTAACTAAAAGACTGTATGTTCTTACAGGTTCTGATCTACCCTAGAATTTTCCTAGCCAAATCAAAGGATAACCTACACATGTGCGTACACGTTTTACACAAATAACTTTTTTGATTAAAAAAAGTTATCATTACTCTACTGAAGTAGAATACCCCACCTCATTCTGTTTAAATACTTAACACTACTTTAAGAAAACTAGAAAATGCATCAATGCTAAGTCGGTTCCTGGGATTTTGTTTTATGCACTGCCTAGCTGAAATCCAAAGGAAAAAGCTGGCATGCTGCTTATTAAACTACGTACAATTCAGCTTATTTTCTCTAGGTGATGTACGTATTTGCACACATTATGCTGTCACCTTTTGGAGGCTTTGCTAGATCATCACTTGAATTTATCTCAGAACAAATCAAAAAAACCCAACCAATTCATGATTTCCTTTGGTTCTATGAATTTACACACATCCCAGAGCTAAAAAAGGAGTCAGTTGGGGGGGGAAGGGCAGTTCTTGCCTTCTGATTTCGCTTTTTTCCTACCTGCTTCCTATTGCAAAATACTTAGCTTCTAATCAAAATAATGAAAGCTGGGCTTCTGTGCTTAGAGGCTTTCATTTGAATAAGCAAGGCAATTTCAATTTCAAATATATGTTCTTTCATACTTCCACAAAACAGAAGAGCATTTCTCATTTAATGCAGATGCCAAGTTATCCAGGTTCTTACATCCCTCCAGAAAAACGTAAGACAATCTTCGCTCGCTCCCTGTTCAGCACAGCAAGATCCCTTCTCCAGCCTGAGGTCTGACTGCAAAGTCGCAATGCAAAGTCTGTCCAGCTCCTGGTTTCTACTCTTAAATCTGACTTGGCATACAAATTTTCTGTTTGCTGCATCTCAGTTTCTCCCCTCACATTACTTTTCTCCCATAGGGATATTTGTGACCCTAAATTTTGGTAAAGGCTTTGATATACTCAGATAAAGGATGTGGAGTACTGCTCTTAAGAAATGAAGCTATGCAACAGCCAGCTTTGTCAGTTGTACAATGGCTTCCCATGCAGCTCATCCTGTTGGAAGAAATACTGCAGACATTGAAGTGAAACTACAGATCAAAATTTCATGCTGAAATTCATTTTAAAAAAAAAGAAAAAACTTCTTAGAAAATCTCTTCTTTAAACAGCATAAGCAAGCTGGCAAAGAGTGATTGATAAGTCCGTTTGTTTCATGGTGTAAATCTTTAATTTGATTTGCTGCCCTTGTTACTCTGACCCTAGCAATAGTCCATAAATATTTAGGTAGCTTTCCACTAGCATGCTTTCAGCTTTTGAATACTAATGCTGGCTGCCGTGAAGAAGAAAAGGAATTTCTGTAATGGGCCAAGGAACTAGCTGTGAATATCTAACCTGCTGTTTGTAAGGCATCCTGTTTGCTGGAATTAAAGTAGTCATTACTAGCACACAGGAACTCATCACATTCTTAATGAATTGTGAGGCAATACGGGGAAAATAACAAATATCTTTACCTGAATAAGCATTAACATTGTAACAACCAGCAAAAAAAAAAAAAAAAGAAAGAAAAAATCAATAGCTGTATAAAGCCCAAGGCTAAGAACAGAAAAACAAGACTGGTACGTATACAGCTAACCTTACCAGTGAACAAATCAAAGAGATTCTGGTTTACTCTGCATCTCATCATGGTGCCTGACAGATCATCAACAACTTTAAAAGTATCCTTTGAATAAGCACAGTCGAGGCCCAGGGACATAACCTTTTACTACTTATGTTCCCCCATTCTGCACCCCAAGCTCATCAGGCTTCAAAGAAAGGGTTTTACAAGCCGTCTCTTGTCAAAGCAGTGGTATGTGATAGCACGGGGAGCGTGCTCCAGCCAGGAGAAATGCAAGTTTGAGAGAAGAGTCACAGAACACCCCTTTTTCCCTTGGTCAGCAGATGCAGTATCCACACTCAGTCTCCAAGAGGACAGGGTCAATCAATCTATGAAGAGGTATTTCCGTGCCAGATAGCCAGACCTGCCAGAGACACCAGATGTAGAAGTAATCATTTACCATTTCCAGCAAAGAGAGGTGTTAAGCACAAATAACCATAACTACTGAAATAACTGCAGTGGAAAAGCTGGCAAAATTCAACTCTACCTTGTTCTTCACTTCCGCTAGAAGCCTTATCTAGGCTTTAATTCTTCCTTGTCTCCACTACTGCAATTGCCTTACAAACTGCCTAGTAACATTGCTATGCTTTCAGAACTACAGAAAGGAGTTGAGAACATTGCAGCACAGCTTCCCTTGCTTCAGAAAGCTTGTATAAATTCATCATGAAAGCAGAAACTGCCCTCCTAGTTTCAGATGCCATCTCTTTATTTTTCCCGCACATCCAGACCCAGCACCCCATATTCTCTCTTCTTATGCTCTGCTTCTTTCCAGAGACTATCCAGAGTGCAGAATCAAGTAGCGAGGACTTGTCTGTCTTCGACATCCACTAGAACCCAGTGACAGTAAAACCTCACCTTCTCTTTTTTGTAATTCTTTCAAAAAAACATTGTAAGGCTAAATGGAGCAAGGAATCGGGCTCGGCCTTTTAAAAAAAACAGAAAGGTAGCTGAGTCTCGACTCACTGGAAGAACCTATGTTGGTGCACATCCTCCCGAATCTTCCTTTTTTTTTTTTTTCCCCTGGACTGAAAGCTGAAGTCTCTGTCTGCTAGAAAGGTATAAGCAATGACAAAGCAATAACTGTAACAACATTAAATCAGCAAGCAAAATGGAACTCTATTCTTCTCATCACATTAGGAAGCATTTGCAAATGCAGAAATTTCTCTTCTCTGCAAATACCAATTACATCGAGTTCATAGTCCGGTCCCCACTGTAAGGCTCAAGAATCACTTGCCGAGAGTAACATATACCCCTACCACCTCCCCAGCACATTGCTCCTTTTCTCAAAAGCAGAATCTATTTGTTTCTATCATTAAAAAAGGCATAACAATCTGCAAATTCACTTTCTAATTCTTCTTCCACATTGAGTCAGCAAGTTTCTGCATGACATGGGACTGTATTTACCAGCAAGATTTAGTTCCTTAAATCCTTTTGACAATTAAGGCTACTTCTCACTTTATACAACCATTGCCTATTTAGACTGTGTTTTAAGCAACCCTCAAGACCACTACACACTGCCAACTGTGCCGTAGTGGGCAACCATTTTATTCTTGGAGTTTCACTCCATGAAAGTGGGCAAAGTACACAGTAGAGCTCACAATAAAGAAAAATAGGCTATCGTTACCATAAATCTCAGTCACCACTGAGATAACAAGCACCCATGGAGTGGGGCAAAGAGCATTAGTAGGCTGGAAGCTTCATTCTCCCATTCAAGTAAAAGAGCTCTGTTTTTACTGCCGCTGGTTTGCAGGTTCTCTTTTGTAGACAGAGTTTTACAGCAGATGTGATCAGCTCCCATTTGCTATATAGTTGTTACTAAGAAGATTTTCATTAAAAGATTTTCATCTTATGAAATGAAAAAGCATTTACGCACTATTTTTCAGAACACACTGATCCCGATGAAAAGCACAGCTCCTGAAGAGACGAGAGCTTCAGAATCCCAACACATAATTTCAGAACATAAACCTCTAATATTTGAGCACAAAATCACGTTCTAGTGATACATCTTCCGTCCAGTATTTAAACCAAAAATCAGGGTCTGACACCTACTGCTGCCTGAAGAAAAATTCTTTTCAGTACTAACACTGACCCAAGGCCTCAAAGTCTCTTTAAGCTGCAAATTATCTACTCAGAGTAACATGAATACACACATAACCACTAAAAAAATGATGAAGTAATCAGTAATAACTGAATCACAAACCATTTTCTTCAAATACTTCTTGTTTAACCAGTTTTCAAGGAGATTTAATGACACTTTGGGAAGAGCTAATAGTGAGAATTTTTTTCACTTTGAAAGGCCCAAGAAGATAGTAGACATTAAGAACAGTGTCAAACCATGGTGCTTTCTTAATGACATGTCATTCAAAAGCACTCTGCCCAACTGTGTTCTATTACATGGCCCATGGAAAGTTTCTAGCAAAGTACCTTTACTACCAAACAACACACCTTCATTCAAAGCAATGCTGCCACATTTAGATTTAGATGCCTCAACCCCCTCACCCAAAACTACAATCTTCTTAAAACTCCTGAGCAAACACCTAACAGGCGTGCATACACACACGTATGCACCCGTTAGATATGGCGTTTTCCAGAAGCACAAGTATTCAACCCTTTATAGTCTGAAAACATCTAACACCTCTGCTTCAGGATTTCTTCGTGTAAATCCAACAGGACTTAAAACCCCACAGTGCACTGTTATTCTCTTATATAAAGATTTTGGAAGTTTGACTGTCGCTAATGCAGATCGAATGTTCTTTCGGTATCGTATTCCAAGAACTGAATTAGAAGAATGAACTCCATGTAAGTGAAGCCTGAAAGTACCTTTATGCCAAAAAACTGTATGTACACTACAAAGAAGTTTGCCAGAGAAAGAGCATCTTTCAAGCCAGCTTCCTTTTACCCATGCTTCTTCAAGATTAGGAATCCAGCAGGAGCAGCAGTACAGATACAGAATGTATCAAGCACTTCAACAACAACATCAGCTCAGAGGTGTCAGCAGTCTGGTTGAACCAGGAGAAAACCACATGTGGAAATCCTCACAAAAACCTGCACTTAAAGTACTCCTGCTGGTGCGCTACACAGCATGGGGAAGTTGCACAGCTACTCTGTGCTGATAGAAGTACTGGCTTACAGGTAAGTACTTAAAATAAGGTCTCTTTGGCTTATCTCTAGTGACTTTCAAAGAGAAATTAAGAACCCTATGATTTCTTTCAAAATGCGTAGAGAGAATGAATCATTACATACTGGCCAACACAGCCTCTCTCGGTAAAATGATGCCAGTAGCCACAGCTTTAGCTATTGCTAAGCATCAAATAGCTGCCAGCATTTGCTACGACCAGTGCACTGTTACTACTTAGCTCTTCATTTTGGCCAGAGCCTTAGGCTACTTCTGGGATCTAAAAAAAGCCCAAAAATAATACACACAATTCCACCATTGTCCTGTGTAGTGCTTACCAGGTTAGCACCTGTAAACTAGAAAGTGAAGATGCTGAGCTTGGCACACAAGCAAGCACCACCTGAGCCAGGCTGGCACCTGTGGGTACCCAACAGACAACTGCACTCATTTTGACTTCCCTGTCCTTAACGCTGTGTTCTGAAGTAGATCATTTAACACTACTTCTCAGCATACAGCAACACTGGCACCTTCGTTGATCGCACTATGTGGGAGCTGACATTTTTCAGAGACCTTCTGAGTAAGTCCTGGTAATGTTCCCAAATTTCCCTACTGTTGGTGGTAAGGCACAAGTAATTTATCCATGACAGACACTACCTTGTGTCATTTGTTCTACCAGACTGTGCTGAAGTTGGAGCTAAATAACTGATTACCCTGAAAGGAATCTCAGCCCAAATAATTCTCACAAAACCAAGGAGTACATTTGCTGCACTTGCCTTCCTTGCACCAGCTGGGTCAGATGATTACATTGAAGGAGGCAGTCTCCAGGGATTCTCTCTATCATAGCATGGAAAAGAAGCTTTCTAAATCTCTTCCCTTGCCACCATGAACTTTTAACATAAAAACTAAATCAAATTTCCCTGAGCTGCCAATGATGGTCTAAAAAGGTTCAGTTCCTCAACAAGTTTTTTTAAGTAGAAGATTTGCCTTCCCTGCCTATAATTACTATCCTATACCCCACAACAAAACTGCCCTGGGAGAACCTGGTTTACTTTGTCTTTACATTCATTCATCAGCTGTATCTCCAAGCCCTCTCTAGCTGCTCTGTAGGCTTGAGCAGCTACAGACAGCAATGTCATCTTTCTTTGCTAGCAGCTTGCACTCCCCACCCGCTCAGGGATTTGATCACTCGTCTGCAGCCAACTATGACTCTTAACAAGGCAAAAAGATTTTAGATTTGTAGGCCACCACGTATCAGTAGTTGTGACCAGCAGGCGGATTCTGTTTCAGCTACCTCATTCAAAGGGAACAACACAACACTGTGCCCAGCAGATTCATCCTGCCTTTACATCAGGTTGGGCAGACTAACCTGAGGTTTGTAATCCCCAAAGTGTGAGATCAGGGTTACTACCAATTCAGTAAACCACTGTCTTCTAAATTCAGAGACGTAAGTTTACTCTACCGTGCTATTTTTTTCCCAAAAGTCTGGTAAAACCTTGGACATCAAATACAGTTTTAGCATCAGAGGCTGTACTGTAAAAGCACACTGGTGTCACTAAAGTGACATCGCAACACACAGTCAATAGCATGATAGCATGTTTTTAGACTCCTTGTGGGTTATTTTTCCCAAAGTTCCCTGAGCCCACACAGAGAAAGAGCACAACAGTCCTATCAGACACACATACCACACAAAATAAAGGCACCTTCCAGCTAATTTTCATTAGTGATCTACTCCTGAAATGGCCCTCCCAATTACCTTTTGCGCCTGATTTTGCTCATGATTGCGTACTATACAGCCCATCTAGACCCCTAAAGGTTTTTTTCTAGCTGTGTTTGTCCTTTGTAGTTTTGTACAGGGATATCGCATTGAACAGATGCTGTGATGTAGGTTCTATTGAATATAAGACATGAGGAGCCAAAATTCTATTAAACGTATCTTTTTTTCCCCAAGTTTCAAAATACATGATGTTAGAAGAATGCATTTAAATTCAGCACCTGAAATTCCTTAAGTCAGCATTTAAATTCTTTGAGGTGTGAACAAAGTCTTAACTCTACTGCTAAATTGTTCCATATTATACTGATATATTTTTGTTGAAGTAACTGAGTTCCATAATGGACTAATTCTTGGGAAGCAGGAATTCAGTTAGTCTGAAATATGCTTGACTTAGTAGACTGCAAAGCAGTGGTACCTGAAAACCAAACAAGGTCAAGCTGACAGTGGGAATTCTGTTAGAGATGCCCAATGAGCTTTAGACATGAAACACAGAGTAGGAGAAAAGTATATTGTCGAAGTATTTTACCGATTAAAAGCTATAAAACACCAATTAAGAAGCTAGCCTGAGAGACAGTAGAAACAAGTAGTGCAACTAAAATCTGAACCCATTTTTTTCAGGATATATGCTTGCTTTCAACCTGAAGTATGAATGATAACTGAAGAATATTTTCTTTGTTTTAAGTATTTGTGTTACAACAGGCATGATTTAGGCTGATTTCAAATCTTTTATTGCTTTTTTCCCCTTTGGAAGATTATTCTTGCTAATATTTCTCCATTGTTTTAGTTTAATTCGTTCTATTACAGATTGAATTCACCCCGGAAAAACAAGTTAATTATTTTGTGCCTGCTTTAATTAGGTTGAAATCTCATTTCATAAACGTAATGCAATACATAGACACACCACACACCTTCACTAAGTGACTGCATATACAGAAGAAGTGCCCATCTATGGAATACACTGTAGGCATAGCCTGATCTTGCCACAAACTTATAAGCAGAACAGAGACCGTAATCTGCTCTCATTGACACAAACTGAGGGACGTGGGATTGTTTAGCCTAGAGAGGAGGACGCCGAGGGAAGATTTTTATCACCCTCTACAACTCCCTGAAAGAAGGTTGTAGTGAAGAGGGTGTTGGTCTCTTCTCTCAAGTAACAAGCAATAGGACAAGAGGAAACAGCCTCAAGTTGTACCAGGGAAGGTTTAGATTGGATATTAAGAAAAAATTCTTTACTGAAAGAGTGGTGAAGCATGGCACAGACTGCCCCGAGGCAGTGGTGGAGTCGCCATTCCTGGAGGTGTTCAAAAAGCACGTAGATGTGGCCCTTCAGGACATGGTTTAGTAGGCATGGTGGTTTTGGGTCAACGGTTGGACTTCGTTGGATCTTAGGGGTCTTTTCCAACCTTAATGATTCTAGGATTCTAAATATAACAAGCACACACACATTGTGTTACAGTGGTTTTCAAGCTTTTTGTCCTCATATTTCATCACCAATCAAGGACAACCCACCCTACCAAAGGGATATCCAAGACATCTGTATCCAAGACACACATGACCACTTACTGGAAAGGGAGAGCATAGCCAAGGAAGGGCCCAAGCACCACCATATTTTATCCCAGTCTGTGTAAAACCATCCAAAGCCCTGCAGGCTGCTTGTTCATCTGGCTCACAAGACAGCATGGTAAAAGCTGACAATTCAAAGTGTTCGTGCTTCACATCCATCCGCCTTTTACTAAAGTAAAAATAGTTAAAGGCTCAATACAAGCCTTTAATGAAAGGTACATCCTGTGGCATATCTTTATGTCGAGCTTGAACTCTCCTGCCTAAATTTTCCAATATAAAAGTGAGAAATAGTCATTTCCTCTCTACACACTGAGCTGTGTACCCTCTTTTACAATGTCTTTATTTCTAACCTATCTGTATGAGCCTAACTTTATTGCAATTCTATTCAGGAATTCTTATGCAGGAAAAAAGTTGACAGTGATGTTTTCAGATCATGAAAATATTCAAATCTATATTCAACAGCATTTTTCAAAAGAGACCTGTAGCTGTACTAATGCAAATCACTTCAGTACCCAATTGGTCTATTATCATATTCATACAAGTTATTTGTTTTATAGACTTGAAATCCCTCTGTGATGGATTTTATTATTTGTTCTTTGTTCCATTAGCACTGTTATGCCCTTGGAAATACCCACGACACCAGTGCCTGAATCTTTTTCGTGTTATCTATTCCAACAAGAGAAAATACGACAGTTTTCCTGTAGCTCTTGAAAACAACAACATGGACACACAAAAGCTGCTGCTGCGTACAGAAGTTTCATATAAAACAAGGTGAAGGGGGAGAAGGGAAAACTGATCACTGAATAAGATTTTCAGATAAATGACTGATATTTATGGTTTTAATAAGCATGTAAAGGAAGTCAGGAACTTGGATTTAGAATCAGCTTCAACGAGCAATAAATGTAGCATGCTGTGTTCTGCCGTGACTTTTACCTCTTCCGTAATTTAAACCAAGACACACTTTAATGGGTTTGCAGTGAATTGCTTGTAGTGAATAGGCACATAGATCCCCCTGATAGACACAGAAGTATTTCAGTCTGATGACGAGAAATAAAATTTAAGATATAACAAGTCCTATTATTTCCACGTGAAAAAGGGGAAATATCAAAATTCACTCTAAGCTTCCAAACAAAGGCCTAATTTTTTAAAATCTGGATCAATTCCTTGTGATGAATGGGTTGCCTAGAGTAGCTGTGGATGTCCCATTCCTGGAGGTGTTAAAGGTCAGGCTGGATGAGGCTTTGAGCAACCTGAGTCAGTGGAAGGTGTTTGCTTATGGCAGAAGGGTTGAAATTGGATGATCTTTATGGTCCCTTCCAGCCCAAACCATTCTATGACTCTATGATAATAAAGACTGCTAAAATAAGGGGTGTTAAACAATCTCAAAATATCAATTAAAGACCCCTTATAGCACTCAAAATTCAATGCCAAAACCATCTCAATTTTTAAAGTGTAAAGATCCCCATAATTACAGAAAAGAAAGTTTTTACAACTTTTTCTAGCTATATTGCTGCAATCTTCTCTTCAAAACTTTAATAGAAACCTTCTCATCGTACAGATTGATTTAATTGGGGAGATCTCATCACAGTTTACAGCTTCCTCACAAGGGGAGGAGGAGGAGCAGAATCATGACAGAAAGTATTTTCTAGAAAACTTAAATCATGCAGAGAAATTACTTAATTCAGATAACTACAAGAATTCTGGGGTTTGTGCACAGTTTTATTTTCTAAGCATGATGAAATCAGTATTAAAGAAATTGTGCAATTCATTAGAATCCTGTACCATTCTAGCAAGGAACCCTGTATTGCTTAATTCCAAAGCACAGAAGCAAGCAATATTCACCTCAATTCAATTAGTGTCATTAATCAAAGGACAACATTGACTCCAGAAAATTTCATGGCAGCTCAATTCACCGCTTTGAACTGTAAAAGAAAGATTAAGGCAAAACATCAGTCCACTAAACATAGCTCTTACGGTAAAGTCCAGTTAATTCCAGAGAGTAACAGAATGACTGAGGCTGGAAGATAAGACCACCAAGTCCATCCCATCCCAGCTGAAGCCAAGTCAGCAACAGCGGGTTGCTCAGGGCCATTAGAGTAGACTAAATTCAGCAACTGCCATGAAAAAAAAAATAAAAAAAAAATCACTCTTCAGAATGAAATGCCTCAATTTAAGAGAAATAAATAATAATTTGATTTAATTCTGTAGACTATTCAGAGAGATTTCTGTATTATGTTGCTGCTTTCATCCTCGCTGAATTCCTAGGTGTCCCCTGAAAGATAGTATGCAATATAAACACTACGTATTTTATTAAAACTCACATTTCTCAGTAGCTGTTTGCTCACACTGATTGTTACACAATTTACTGCCAAAATCCAGACAGATTAGGTTTTCGTAACCAGTGGCATTCCCCAACACTGACTGTCATTCAGCACACACGGCATAATTCCATTTTCAAAACAAACCATACCTAGTTAGTCCTTATGTAGCTCATTTCACACTGCACAGAGGTCAGAATATACTGAAAGAAATCTAAACTCTGCACCACTTTTCTTTCTTTTTGTGGAACATAACTGGAAATGATGATGTTCAAATCTGAAATGGTGAGGCACGTGTAGATTAAAATCTCAGTTTGATTAGAAAAGGAATATATCTAATAATTTTATCCAAGTTCCTGAGTATCCAAATAATATTACATAAAATCAAATGACCAACGAAAACCATTAAAATTTATTTAAGATGATACTGGAAAAACAGTTTTGTTGTCAACCTATCTTACTGCTATTTAGTGATGACTAACATGCAGAATTGTGGCTGGATAAGATTTAATTCTTGGAAATATAGCTTGGTATGCAATAGCAAAATGGTTTGTTGTATTAATCCTATCCTGCCAAACCAATCTGGATTTGTAACAAATTTTAAAAAATTAAATTCATTCATGTTTTTAAGGAGTCATTGATAGACATTAAAAGGAAATAAATTGGGATATGCAAGCCAAAACAAGTAATGCGAGACTGACAAAAAAGTGAAACACATAAATACATGCTACAATTGAAAGTCCACACACTTCAAATGGGACGTATGGCTATTTAACAGTCTGGAAGTCGCTTAAAAAGCAACAAAGCGTATGTCAGGGGACATGAATCAGTAGAAGAGTAATTGTCTGTTAAAAGCAATAATGATTGAGACGTTATATCCATGGCTTCTCTGATATAGATTAAATAGGATAGATACTGTGAACAAGAAATCGTACTTTCTCTAGCTTAAAATTCACATAGATACTTTGCTGTTATACTAACCAAGACAATATTGCCATGGTTTAGTCTAAGCTGGCTCATAAATCTTCATTTCTAGAAGAACTTAAAACTGCAGATTAGACTTAATATGCACGTCCTTCTCTAGAGTACAAGGAGATTTCTTCAAGGGCATTTCCCAAAACGAATAATCTGAAGTGGAAAAGCTCTTTTCACTTATTGCACCAATAAAGATATTTGGACTTTGAACACACTGCCTTTTAGAAGATTATTGTTAGATAACTGATCAAGAGAGTACTTATCACAGCTATAAGTTACATGGGTTCAGCTAATGAGATCTATATAAGTACATTTTATGCCCCACTGAACCATGCTTCAACAAAGCTCATAACACATTCAATGGACCTACCTTCTCATTTGCAGACATATTCCACAACCAGTTCAGGAACATGTTTAAGTTTATAGATTTCAAAGGAGTGGTAGTGCTGAAAATTGCAAGTTTGATTCCTTGGGAAACAATCTGCGTTTGTTTAATTAGGTCCAACTCATTGCTTCAGTTCCAGTTTTAAATGGCGTGTCTGTACACGGCTTCTATATTCACAGAAACAGAAAACCTGCTCTGAACCATCTTTTTCACCTCCTAACCCATTCCATACATACGTTTGAACAATTACACAAATATAATAAAGACACATTTAGAAAAATCCAATTTTAAATACATATTTTACTGCAACAAATGGCTTTTAGTGGTGAAATGTGTATAGAACACAGCTCTAAAGTTACTGTTGTGATTTGTGGCAGTTTCAAAATGCCACACAACAAGGTCCTCTGTCCTACTGGTCTTGCTCCTGCCACTGTTTCTAGGGTAACCCACACTCTGCTCCAGACCAGCAACTGACTCTAGAAACCTCATGCCTGCATCTCAGATGAACGTTCAATGAGCTATGGACTACCTCCAACTCACACAGTAGAGTTAAGAAAAAAAACAGAAAAACTACCTCTAATCCCACAGCATGTTATGATTTGTGCCAGAATTTCACAAGTAGCAGCCAAATTTGACACATCTCCTCACCCTCCACCTTAACAAAACAAGGTGAATGTTTTCCTTGATGAGATATCTGGAGGTTATTCCTCACCAGGAAAGGGACAGAGATGAGTTTTAATGCAAATAATGGAAGGTGAATCAATTCTACAAACTCAGGTTTATCTGTGCCTCACTTCAGTTAACTGTTGTGAGCAGAGGTACACAGATTAATTAACTTACTGGCTTCAGAAGTCAGGTCCGAAAACAGTTCATAGCCTCTTTAATGAGTAAGAACTCTCTAAAAAAAGAAAACCCTAGAAGTGAGACATCATTTGGTTGCCAGCTCTTTGAAGCACCAAGCTGCGTTACCTGCTAGAGCAAACAAATCTGTTTGAGATGAAACCAAGATCAGCCAGAAGCAGAAAGGGTTCACCATGCCATTATTCAACCCAAATGCAGTGCTTTGTCAAGATCCCACTTGAGGCACAGGTACTTCACTAGATCTCTTCAAGCTGATCAAGTGAAGTACATTTTAAGACCTAAGAACCTAATATGCAGAGGAAACTCTAAGAAATTGCCTATTGAAAAATAGCAAGACCAGCAGATTCCTCCCAAAAGAGTGAAGTTAGAAACAGTATATGGCCACAAAACATTTCTAGGGAACAAAACAATGGAGGAGCAGGCTCTTTCCCCGCTAAGAAGCCACAGACTTTGTAAAACACTCCAGCATGCTCTTGAGTGCTCCTGAAGCAAATGTGGAATTGACTTTACATCAGGTGAGGATTTCAGATAAATGGTCATCAGGAACTGAAAAAGGGAATGAAGGTGCTGGAACCTGCTGGTCTGCAGCTGGCTTCCCCACCCATTGTGTGCACAGATTACAGCCTGCAGGACAATAAATCCTCCAAAACAAGTCTGTACGATTGTTTTTCACAATATGAACAAAAAATAAAAATAATGGCAGGTGAAATGAAACCCCACTTGATCTGCCAAGTAAAGCATCGCCCAAGTGCTGCTGATGGAGTGGGAGTAACAGCCAAGGCAGGGAATTCCTATCTGTTATTTGAAGTAGCTGCTTATTAAATACAAATCTAATGTCTTTCAAGAAATTGCTCTGGCTTTGTGGAAAACACTTGTTTTTTCCTGATGTATGGCTTTCCATGATAGTTACATTTTACTGTAACACTAAAACTGCCTTTACCAGAACTTTTCTGCACTGTTCTTTCATTTGTAAGGTAACAGCCACAGACACCAAGAATCCAGAAGTCACTTCTGCAAGAACTAGGATCATATATGGTGAGCTCTTCGTCTTATCTTCCAAATGCAGTGTGCATACATGTATATAGATACAATGCTTATATTTAAAACTATATTCAAAGCTAGACAAATTACACAAGTTTGAACAGAAAGAAAGAACAAATCCATTGGTAATTATTCAGCACAGAGTTACTATGGTGATGGGTTTCCTATAATACCTTAGTTAGAGAGATAGCACCACGCATTTTTGTGAACATAGTTTTATTTTTCAATTATGTTCAGAACTGTCCTCTTGTAATGAGCTACAGAACTATCGTTATCCTTCTCTGGTGCTTTTAAAATAGACCAAAATACCAAAAGCATTCAAATAGACAGATTCGACAGACAGGAACTGCTAAATAGAAAGAGGTTGCAAAGAAAAAGATTCTCTGTGATTTTTCTTATGCTTTAACATGCAAGTATTAAGCAAATAGGCTACTGAATTAAACATCAACACTGATGTATTTATTAGCAGTTAATATCAACTGAAATAAAAGGAAGGCAAGAAACAGTAAATTTTAGTATCAAGTAAAATGAGCACTCATGGTCTATATAATTGCATCCTGTAAATTTTACTGCAAATGTTTATAGCGATATAGATGAAGTATTATTTTTAAGGTTAGTTCAAGTTCAATCCATGGGCCTGCAGTGAAAGTGAGTTTCAGACTAGGTCAGCGCTCTAAACCTCGAGAGTTCAGGGGAATTTGGTATTATATTTGCAACGGGTAGTTCAGAGGTCGTACATAACACCATGGGGAAAGGATTTCCAGCTGGCCTAAAGGTGGCAGCAATCAGCTCCAAACAGTTCCCATCCTGACAGTTTTACCCATTTTGCCATTTCAAAGTCAAGACAGGGCTCTGAGTTTTCCTATATGGACTGAGGTGGGAATACAGACACTGGCTTGCCACTTATGCTTCTGAAAAATTCAGTTTCTAATAACAAAGCAAGCAAAAGCCCGAGAAGTAATATCTCTCAGCTACATACTCATCCACCCCCCCTCCCCACTTTCAGCCACTGCTACTTCTGCATACAACATGACTTTCAGAGGTCCTTGACCTTTGTGTTTAAATACAGAAAAGGACACAAGTTAAAGATGAGGATGGGGGAGGGGGGGGGGTGGTGTGTGGATTTCCTTTCCTATAACATTACTTGCAAGCTTCATTTCTCAATAGGATGATTTTGGATAGGGTTGCCCATCAAGCTAGAAGAACATTACCTAAGATAAATAAAAATACAGTACAGTACTTTTCCACTTCCATTACGCTGTATTTTCCACTGCAACTACATTTTGCAAGCAGATTAGTTGTCCTATACCCATGCTTCTTGAAAAAAAGAAAGAACACAATTGCATGCACTGAATAATGTTTGCACAGAGCACTGAGGTCCTGAGCCATGGTTGCAACAACTGGAGTGTTCAGGGCAGGGCAGCTCGCAGGATCCGGCCCCGCATTCTAATATTAGAATGGATTACGCTTGCTGCGTTGACACTCTGCTTCTACTCATCTCATTGAGAGAGACATTTGGCATCGAAAGAAACATACTAGCTCAAGGCATGTGCACATCACCGTAACAAACCGGCATATGGCTATTTTCAGATTATCTGCATTTGGCATCCGAGGTGAATAATTTTTCCAAATTCTAGCATCTGACCTTTCTGACACCAGAATGATGGAATTTTTCACTTTTTTCAGAGGACTGACTGTAACCACCTGGGAACAGTTAAAATATTCAGATACTGTACAAAAGGAGGTAGGTGTCCACCCCCAGTCTCCCACAATATTTTGGTAAGTTCAGAAGCAATGTGTAAAAAGACTGGCCCTGTTCTCACTGCTCACAATAAACTATTTATTGTATCCTCTTTAGGAAGCAAAGTGGTCCTTACATAAGTATTTTTCTAAACAAAGATGAGTAATTATCTACTGTTACTAACCGCATGTGTGCGTTAATATCTGTTTAATTAGACATTATTCTCCCATAATGTAAAAGGCACAACTTACACATAGATAGTAACAAAGATGGATTAACGGGAAGGGAAAGAGGGTGGGTAGAAAAAGGGCAGCTTCAGGGCTTGCATGTTACTTCCCAGCAGGGAAGGTGGTGTCCCACGGCTCTAGAAGTGCATGAGATCACTCAGCAGCAGGGAAAAATGTCACACCCAGGTTCACTCCAGAGAAATTTTAACCTCTAAATTTTTCATTACACCCCTTGCATTTAACTACTGGTAACCCCAACAGATGCAATCTAATGATAGGATAAACACTTAAGATAAGGATGTAGCTGTTATTAAGAGAAAATGACTGGCCACAGCAAGTATACAAACTTTCCTTCTCTCCCCATCTCCCAGCTGAGTGGGGTGGAAGGCATCAAACACAGTTGATCCATTTTAATATCATCTCCTTACAACTTCTGTCTCTGAACCTTTATCTATACTGACAAGAACGGTGCACAGGTCACTACTAAGTGTCATCACTGGCAGTTTACTGAAGATTCTCAAATGTAGACCTACTGAGATTGTATTTACTAGTACTCTTGTTAGGCCATTTTAGAGAAGCCACGGAGTTGGCTGATCCAATTTAACTCCTATTAGAGCTGGCTTTTCCAGACAAGCTCGATGTCGCCTAGTATTGGAACATATAAGTCATTTCTGGATGCTTTGTACATGGAGGACTGTATTTGTTAGGATTCAATTCACCTTTAGAGGAGGTGATCTTTTTTTACACATATTGACATAACTCAGGGCAGAAAAGAAGATTTTAAATCCAAGCTATGAAGATACTCCAAATGATAAGGGCACTGGGAACTTCCCACTTTCTCTTTCCCCCAGACCACAGTCACAATAGGTTTGATATTAACACAGGTGCAATTTTAGTTGGAATTTTCTCTCTTCTCAAGCTGAGAAGTCAAAGCAGATCCTTTCACTGAATGGAGGCTCTCAGGTTAGCAGTCAGGTCAAAGAGCTGTGCTACTGAGCACAGTACTCTCCAGACATGAGCCTGAAGGGAGAAAGAGAGGAACAGCTCATCCTTTTTCTCATCTAATTAAATCCAGGAAGTGTGGCTCCCAGGAGAAGGGCCAGCACTAACAGGGAGCACAGCTTGGTGGAAGCATTATTGAGCAGCCAACTCAGGAAATGGCTATGATTTGGAAGCTGGTCTTGCTCAGCTGGACCGAACTGCCTCCACGACACAGTTCAACATTCATTCCATGCAAAGAAATGCATGAGCTAGTTTGATATCAAAATACATTTTTATTTACCATCTTGCACAGCTAGTTTTGCAATAAGCCACGCATTTTTTTCCAGATATACTACAACCAGATTTTGACCCATACTTTGCATTTCTAATGAATTCTCAATACTAGACAGTTATGGGTCACAGAAAATGCTGCTGTCCTGTCTAAAACCATACCCTCAGTGTATATCAGCATTTTCTAAACTACTTTTCTTGCTTATTAAATGCCTCTCTACTAACTCTACAAAAGCACTTCCTAATTACCAGTTGTCATTTGTCATTCCTACAACTCAGAAATAACACCCTTGTATGAAACAGTCTTTTGCCTGTCTCAGAAATCTAAAAGAACTTTGCTATGATGGGTTTGCCCAAAATTTATCCTTTTGAGTCAAACAGCATCATTTTAAGGGTTGTTCACCAGCTGAAAGGTTATCTTCCAGAAGTTAAGCCAGATCCTGTAATTGAAATATAACCACACTGTTTTGATCTGATCAGCCTTAAAGAAAGTTCTACTGATTTAGCTTTATTATAAAATGCAACAACAAATCAAAAACAGGCTCCTTCAGATTACACAGAAATGTTTTTCAGTTCTGAAAAAACAGAGCGAAATATTCCACTGTAACCAGCCAGTTCTTGGCCGCTAAAACATCGCCAAGCAATGCTGACACCAGGGCTTGGTAACAGTCCTGGCTCTGCCATTGTTTGTTGGCAGCACAATCAACACAGACCAGTTTTAGGAATCTCTATCAACACAACTTCCAGAAGAGTGATAATTAGCGGCAGTGAGTGCAGGCGAGACAGACAGAGATATAGAAAGGAATCTGGAAGATAGAAGTATGGAAAGCACCCAGCGGGCAGGAAATGCATGGCTGGCAGCAAAGTTGAAGTGGAAGTAAAGCATAGCGGGTACAAGAAGGAACAAGTGTTTCTGGTCCAACTTTGCTGAAACAAAATTCAAACTGAAAATCGTGCCCTGTTCATCCCTGGAAACAGAAGGACCCAGAAAGATTTAAGACTATATTCCCTGCTACCCTATTGCTAATAAAACCTTTGCTACTTTTACTTAACCTGATTACCACATCCATACACTACAAAATAATATAAGCACAATACTGGCTCTCACTGGACTGAGAAGGGAGAAAAGTTGTCCTAAGTTCTCATACAGTCATCAGTTCATCCTTCAACCTCGTGTACATTCTTCTTCATTAGCGTTACCAAGGAGCAATGTGAATTGAGAGACAACTGAAATTTCTAATCAGATTCCTTTTAAATTACTGAAGTAGCTGTCATGAAATACTGTAACACTTTCTTTTCTTCCAGCCTACAATTCACATAACACAACAGGATGACTACACAGGGACAACTACTAAAGTTGAAAACAACAACACAGGTGACAGCAAAATATTTTTACAATCTGTGATGTCAGACTGTGGAGCTGTCAATAACATTAGACTGTATGCAGGCTTTAAAAACACTTCTCAATTACAACTCTTACACTGTACTAAAGTCTCTTCCTGCATTACATCTTAATATTGGACTTTAAAGTTTGAACTGGGTGTTTGCTTTTGTTGGACTTGTTGTGAAGAAATAAACAGAAGCTAAGCAACCATAAGGTTAACTATATGAACATAAGAGAAGTTTATCTTGTCTCTCTTCATTCAAAAGATCTGTCATTAAAACCATACAAAACAATCAGTACAATTTAAATATTATCTGAAGACAGATCTTCATCAAAATATAAGGGAAATATTGAGTGTTCTGATGAACTTAAATGACAGAACCTCCTAAGCATACAATTAATGCCCTAATATTTTTAGCTCATTGTTCTGCATTTTTAATTTTTTTCTAAGCTATCCACACTCTAACCAACAGTGAAACCACAGCTAATACAGCTACTGCATCACGTGCAACACAGATACCACGGGTACACAAATCACTGATGCTAGCATGGAAAACAAATGCATATACACAACTGAGACACTTTGTCACCCACTTGGGAGTTATCTTCCTTTTATTCCTCCTCAGTAGGCTTCAGTCCCCCAAACACCAAGTACCTACTGTAAGAAGTGTAACTGCCAGTCCTGAAGAACAATTTTGTCTTTCTGCTCTGGCTCTCGAGTCCCAACTCCCAGCCAGCGGATCAGCCACATACCCTTCTCTGCTCAACCCAGCCAACGTGAGATGGAAGGGAGGATGCCACACACTACAGGGCTGCTGGTGAAAGGGGAGATAACCCCAATGCTTCCACTTTCTCCAACTGCTGTACTGTCACATTAGAAATAAGCTCCTTCTTGTCTATGTCATGAGTTCATACAGGACATATAAATCCCTAAATGCATGTGCACACACTCGGGCAAGTCTGCATTCCTGTCAAATCATTTTTTAAATTGTGCACTCACTAAGCAAACCTGTGTAAACAATCAAGCCTCCGAGTGCCAGAAGAGGAAACACCACCCATGTACCAAATGGAGGGGATGGGATCCTGCCTGGAATAAGTCCAAACCTCCTCCTTCCTTTTCTATTTTCATAACGGGCGCTATGTGTAAGAAAAGGAATTAACAATCTGTCAACTTGGTTCTATGCCTTTTGATGCCCAAAGAACTGCAGAGAAGCAACCCCCGCCCGCTGAATGTTTCAACCCTATAAAGTTCCTTGGGTTTTTCTAACATGCAATGTAAGAGAGGGTCAACCACTAGCTTAGCTCCTCTTCTTGCTAGGGCAAATCACAGAATTGGCATAGGACTTTCCTGGCATAGCTGCTTTCATCTTAGCGGGCTGTCAGCTACAGAAAAAAGAAAACTGACAGGGTATCACTAAGCCATGTTCCCTAGTAACTCCATGCTGAAAATCTGGAAGAACCGCTGTCAGATTCTGCCTGAGAAAGTCTCCTGAAACACTTCTGTCTTCCAGCTTTACAAGGCATCTGGTCCATGTCTGGTGACCGCTGGCCCCAACACAGCGTCGCACACGGCTAGGAAAGTGGCTACGGTCAGGCCATGCAATTCATTGCCATTGTCACTCCAATCATTTTAAATACTTTAGACCATATTCCATACCAGCCCACTTAGGACCAACAATTTCATAAGATATGTTTCCATATTTGTCAAATGACAAATAAAACAAAATGGCAGATATCCAGCAAATATAAATACTGCCATGGACAAAGACGGTAGTGGAATAAAACGTCAACTACCTACCACACCAAACTCATGTCTTTGGAAGAAGTCTGACTTTTAAGAGAAACTCCACTGACAAGCTCACTGATAATCAAGACCACTAAGTCCACTTAAGATAGTCAACAAGGATAAGTCTGTACTAGAAAAAAATACTTATTTCTGAGTGGATGAGCACTAAACACAGATGCACCTCCAAATGCATCTATACATTTATCCACATAGGAAGCTTTTTTTATGGTTTTAGACAGGTACATAAATACATAAGAAACAAACATGAAGATGCATTTCATACATGCAAGAAAGGAGAAACCCAAAACCAGCTGGTTCTTCAGGAGGGACAAACCAGCATTTTGTCCTCTCTCTTTCAGAACTTTTGATATCCCTGAAAACTTTGTATAGGCTAGCAAGCTTTTTTTAAAATTATTTTTGTATACTTTATCTTCAAATTAAACATGCTGCACTGTGTAAGAAATCAATAAAGTCAAGAAGATTACATCAAATAAAAAGAGTATCCCAAATACGTTAAATTTTCCTTCTATTGTTTGTTTCAATCCAGTAAATTGAAACCTTGATTTAGCCATTATCTTGAAAATACCTGACCTGATGATGGTTTGAGCCTGTGTCCAGTCAAGAACAAATAAGAAATGTTAATTCCTTGATTTTAGTGCAGCCAAAATATGCGAGAGCACTGAAGAGCAAACAACTGAGGTTATACAATTTTCTAGAATAATTTTCACATTTCTAAGATGAACCCAGACATGTATTTTCTGCTACCTCATCCTTCATGGATAAAGAACAAACTCCCCTTAAATGCCTCACATTCCACAATTTAAAAGTTTATTCAGTCTGAATTCAGCTTCAGTGAATTTATCATTTTCCAGCAAGAGTCTCTCCTAAAAAAAGAAAAAAGTCTCCTTCCTCCCACAGAATAATTAGGAGGCAGTTGAAAAACTGGTTCTCAAGGACAAAAGAAAAATGAACATTCTTTACGTGCTTTCATCTTTGTTGTTAAGAAAATTACACAATCTAACACAATCCTGGGTCACAAGTCTGTATTTACATAGTTAATCTTTCCAGAAATAATGTTATAGTCTCTGAGGTGCCTTTGCTTTAATGCAAGATACTGGAGAACAGTATGAATTAACTTTGCAGTGAATTCACGCTGAATTTGCAGTCACAAATAGTGAAAAAAAGGAGAAGCTTCTCTGGACACACAAAGTACTTTACCTTCCTTCCAGAAAAAACATAGCAAGGAGATTTGGAATGTGCTTACAGACAGAACCCCAGGATCTGGAGAGATCAGACATGACAACGTACTGCACTACGATGGAAAATGGTATTACTTATGTTAAACTCAAAATAAGCATTTTGCCCTCTACAGTTAAAAATAAAAAAGTAAAGGTCATTAGTTACCTGAGGTTACAACGGAATCTGCAAAAGATACATCTTAATAATTACATTTACTGTAGCTATAGAAACAAGCAACATCAGATTATTTGGATGTGATGGTTCTGTGCAGATACAAAATACTATTGCATTTTATCAACGTAAGAAAGCAGTTGATAGTGTTTTATAAACTTGTCTCATTTATAATCAATGTTTCTCAAAGAAAGGAAAAGCATGGATCTGCTTTCTTCTTACTTTCCTCTTCCTGTCTTATTCCCCTCCTCTTTTATGCTTTCTCTTTTTTTACCCTTTGTTTAGGATTTTTTTTTATTTACGAGGTACAATAGAGAACAAGGGAAAAATACACATCCAGTGCAACGGGCTGCTGCATTGTTTCCAATATTTCATGTCTAATAAAGTTAATGCTTTCCAGATCAGAAATTATCTGCAAAATAACTCAAGCACGCTTTGACAACTCCCTAAGGTAAAGAAGGAGAAAAATGGAAAATTAACGAATTCATTCTTAAAAGTTTACTAAAGCTAGCCTGAGGTCACAAACCCAATAGCACCGTTACTAAAAATCTAAAACATAATTGAAGGAAAAGCAAACGTTTAACCAAGTATGACTTCATTTTAAAAAGCATGGACTTCTTGGAAGCACAGCCTTATCCATCAGTTTTCTGCTTCTGACTATTTTGTACCTACACTGCTCCACTTAGACACCAGTAATACAAAATCAAGGTTTGATTCCATTTTAATGTATTTGTCTTAGTATGATAAAAACATTAGTTCACAGGTGTGTCTTGCAAGCAGGTGCATAATAGAGGAGAACTTGATTGTACTGAGGAACAGTTTCTCTTTATTGCACGGTATTACCACAACTTTAGATTATGGCCCGTTTAATGATGCAAAACTCTTAACAACCCTCTTCAGACACTCTCCTCTACAACTTGAAGTAGTATGGGTCCTGAGCAAGTTGCTGGGATGCCCAGGAGGGCAGATGGAGGATAGATGTCAAGATAACCAACTCCAAGGGCAAGGTTTTACTTCCATTGTTTTTTCAACATTTCAGGTCACCTTCCAACTAAGAAATTATGTTCTGTAAATAAACTGGAGTGGCTCATACACAACTACTTTTAGTTACTCCACCTTGAATTTCTCATAAATAGAACAATTATAGAACTATTCTAAAATTAAAATTCTCGTCTATTAGGCTTATTTCAACATGACTTCAGTCAGATAAGGACTGGTAAAATGAAATCTAGTTTTCTATTGAAGGAATAAGGATGAGAAACTCTGAGAAGCGACAAATTAAGTTCTGTGATGCTGTGTTCTAGCCATTTTTTAAGAGCACAAAATTTGGACAACAGCTACTATCACAGAAGTAACACACTATTACATTGCTTTGTTTTGTTGGGTATTTCTTTCCTCTAACAAAACTGAGTTTGGACTGCCGAAAATAGAAGCAAATCAAGGCAGACAACCACACAAATCTTCCATTCAGATTTTAAGGGCAATAAAAGTCCTCAGGAGCTGGAATTTTCCTTTTTAATGAGGTACACGCATGCAACTCACAGGGGCTCACAATGGCAATAAAAACACATGTCTAATCTAGAATACTGCTTGGGAAAATTACAAATACATTTTTTTACTTCCCCTCCATACTCTACCTGCAGTACAAAACATCACCGGGGGTAAAAAAAAAAACACACACCAAAGAAGAAGCGAAAAGAAAGGTTACTAAAAAGGATAATTGTTATTAACAATACTCTGAGGCCTTTCCTGATGGTTACATAAGTACTGTAAAAGCAAGATGTTCTTGGCAATCAGCATAGCTTCACTGTGCTTGCTACACTGGTTTCATTAACTATTACATCATGCTTAATTTCCATAATTGGCTTCAACTTCACTTTATAAGCTAGTCTAATTTAGGGTTTATGCATATTTTGATTTAATACAGTTTGTTCTCCACTGTAAACCCTTCATGGGCCACATATTCATCCTGTGCTACCTCATTTAGAGCTTTCGCTAAGAGCAAAACTAAAAGGACAAAGACCATAGTGTCTGGCAAGTGACCTTTTCTTTCTGCATTGACAGTTAAAACTCTCATCCAGGCCCTCATCACACAGATTTGACAAGCAAAACTTCCTCATTTTGTGCACCCAAAGCACAAGGGCACAATCCCAACAAAATACAGCTGGGTAAGAGCTGCATTTCCTTGACTCAATTCTTTCACTAATATAAGTCACTCTGCTAATTTTCTTTTCTTCACACAAGAGAAAGTTTGCTTTTCAGCCCTAACCTCTTGGCTTCTCTGTATGTTTAACTACATTTTCTCTCTTTCATCCAGATCCATAGTTAAACATAATCAAATATTATGGGAGTCTGGAATCAGCGCAGGCTCCAAAGAACACTCGTTTCTCTCAAAAAACTCCTCCTCTTGTTCCCAGTTTCACTCCTCAGCTGAAATACAGCATCAACACACCCATCTGCGCCACTTTCCTGATTCACATCTCCTCCGGATCTCCTTTTCTGCTGACAACTGTAAGGATGAGCTAACAAAGGTCATTCCTTCCTTTATGTACCTTTCTTTCTATGTCTCTGCTTTTACTCAGTAAATTCAGAATGTTTGCTGATCCAATACATCCAGTTCTCACCTCTTCCCCCCATCTTTACTTCTGTTATATCCTGTTTTCAAACGAATAAAATTAGAGTGATACCGCCTGAGGGAAAAGCATGCTTTTACCTGAAGCCTGACAACTTTTGTAGCACAGCTTTTACAGATACAATATCATATGTAACACTATAACATATATAATCAGCAAAAACACGACACTAAAGTAATGCAGAACTCAACAGACTGTTTGTACCGATTGCCTTTCCGAACAGAAGTGCACTTGAAAGGGAAGCACTGACCTAGAAAGTGAGGCATTATTTGGATAGCTTTGTTATCCACTGTGCATTAAACCTTACTCACTTTAAAGACACAGATGCCATCTAAGCTGGGGAAATGTTTACATTGCTAACATGATTAAGCTCAGTAGTTACTCAAAGTCTCAGCATAACTAGGCCTCCAGCTGCCACTTGCATTAATATAATAGGTATATGCCCACTTTTCCAACAGCCTAATGAATGCATAGGAGAAGGAATGGTGCCATATTAAGAAGCTATTCCCATGCATCCCTCTTCGTTCAAGTAACACACAATAATGGTCACCAGACTGGAAATACAAGTCTTTGTTCTTTAGTAGGAATTAGATTTCCATGAACCCTTGGATCTTTGTGGTGTTTAAGTTGACAGAAATTGTCAGTAGCTTATTTGCTTCTGCAAAGAAGCCAAATATTAAAAAAGCAGGAAGCTTGTGCTGACTAAGAATAAAATTGCATTATGTATCTACTTTCAAGAAAAAAAAAATCTTTATTCTTAGACTGAATGGGATCCAGCCACCACAATTTAATGTTTTGCAGTAATCCTCTAAATCTTAGATCAGTACATCACGCAACCCACAGCATTTCCCAATTTGTTCTGAAAATAAACAGGTCAGGAGTCATATTTATCTGTTAATATGATACTGTAAGGCTCAGATTAGGGCAGAGACCCCGGGATACTGGCCACAGCGTAGTCTCAGCCATAAGCCAATAACCCATCAGCAATGCCAGGCACAGCTGACTGAGCTGGCATCGAAGCCCAGGAGCAGAGCCATAGGTGGTCTCGGAGCACCCAGGGAATCTTCTGGTCTAAAAGCAGACTCCCTAACAATGAGAAACGTAGGGATGTTTCATTACATTCTCCCATGGTCCAACTATTTTTAGAATTTACAGAGAGGAAATTTAATATAAAGTCTGATGACCAAGTTCCCACTTAGTAGTTCTACTTTACCCATTTCTGGTCCAATAAAACACTTAAATAGTTTTACAGGGGGTCTTTTTGAGCAGGCATGGGCCACAGTATGTATGCACACTTGAAAAACCTTTACTTGCATGAACTTTACCTATTCCCCCCAGAACTAATTAGAGTAAATGCTACTACTTCAGGGGTAGGGTTTTAGGATAAGGGCACTGCATTACGGGAGGTCCAGAGAACTGCAATCAGTTCTAGAGATTTTATAGCCCTTCACTTCCAATTCTAAACAGCTTCCCCACGCCAAGATAATTTCTGATTTGCCTCATCCCCGTCACCTGCAAAACACCAATAACCAAAGTTTTGAAACTGAAGATCATCCAGCAAAGACTAGAAGCTCAAAGCATTGTTGTCATTTTTTTTTTCTAGCTAAACTAGAAAGCCCTTCAAAAGTCAGTAGGTACTCTGTTGTGTTTGCCTCACAAATGACAGTCCCTAGAGGGAAGAGAAGACGATTGTGGAGCAAGAAAGGTACTAAATCACAACAAAAAACATCCGACTTGGTTAGATTAATGCTACAAGGAATGGTCTGAAAGTCCCAGTGAAGTACATCCTATTCCCAACACCAAGTTCACACCAAAGAGGTTTTTCCAATTAACTTACACATACAAACACTTTTGCCTGGATTCAGTTCAGCAGAGCAGTAATTCATAAATCTCAGTTAAGTGGTTCCTACTGGGCTTTTTCATCACTACCAGACTTTACTTATTGTGGCCTTTGCACAGCAGGAGCTTCCTGTCCTAGATCTTAGCAGAGCATGTTTTATTCTGACAGTATTTATTCATTTTTGTAAGAGTTGACATTCAGCCATTATAGCACATCAGATACCAAACAAACCCCTTAGACAAGGGATTTAAAGGCTTGAAAGTCTTTGCAATGGAGTCAAGTACTACTACTGCATGTTTTACCTTTTTTCTGTATCGTAGCCATCCTCTTGCAATACTGGGTATTTTATCCCCAGTTTCTCAGTGTCTCCAAATACACAGATATACTTTATGAGCAAGTTATTTCTTGAGCATAGCACATAACTTGTTTGTCTGTGCAGAATCTTAGGAGATCAGGATCTATCAGGATTTTTGATTTTCTAAAGAAGGGAGTCAAGGGACAGTTCCAAACCATGAGCAAGTAAGCAGGACGCTTTGTGCCAAGCTCCTGGACAGGCTCTGAGCTGGCTTTCTCACAGAGCCCTCCCTGTGCCGCAGGTCAGCCCTGATCTGCTTATCATCTGTTATCTCACTCTCAGCATCTTTTGCAAGCTCAGGCAGCCAAAGAAGCCAAACAAAGGACAAAGCTGTGAAGCGGGGTGAGGCACAATCTGAAAATAACTTTTGTTTCCAAACAGTGAAATAAAGTACAAGCACCAAAGGGGGGAAAGGCTGGCATGCACGCTTGGGCAACTGCCAAGGGCCTATGAACCCCGAGAGCATCTTAACAACAGTAAATGTAGATTTGCTAGAACTTTTTAAAACTCAGAATAGCATTCTGTTTTACAATAGCTGCTTAATTCAAGAGGATACAAAGCTGAGTCTCTCAGTCCAGGATCTCCTCTCAACTCAGAAAACCAAAAGATCGTAAGAGTAACACCAGAATTTGGTAACATGGTGATATAAGAAGTTTTAACAGATTTGTCATCATAAAATAAACTTGTCTGCCTGATTTTAAAAACGGTTGTATTTGTATTTTCTAACAACACATTTAAATTTGTCATTGTTTTTTTAACCCTTTACATCATTTAGATTTTTAGCCATATATAGTACTGATTTTAAGGCAATAGAAACTCCACTCGCTATGCATTACTCTGTCTACATATATTGAATACATCAATGCAACAAAACCATCATTGGAACAAAGTATTTCACTCAACCCCAAAAACCTTTGCCACTGTTTCAAATCACAGATAAGTATTTTCATGTTTTGTCAACACAAGATGATTTTCTCCCCATTTTCAGAACTGCTAAATTTAACCAAAAATAATAATAAAAAACCCAACAGTGCATTCGTACCAAAACCACTAAGTTTTGGTAACGGAGAGACTTCTACATAGAATTTTCAGCTTTCTAAATGCCCATTTTAGACCTAAACTACTATTTGGTTTGTTTGAGGTTTTTGCATGTAAATACCTCTTTCGATCTTTAATTCTGCCCAATAGAAGAATCCCACATGACAGAACCAGTCAGTCAACAGATTCACTTAATGTACTGGATTATTCCTTCAGGGTTAGGGGCATCCATTCTGTTCTTTACTCATCAATGATGTCAAGATTGTTTTAAAACTATGAAGTATTTTGAGATAATATAAGTGCTATAAAATTACAGAAAAATTAAAATTTTACAAATTACTGCATAACTTGTACAGATCAATGTATATCAATATATTTCAATATATTTTACTAAATTGGATGAATAATTATATTATATAAAATTATATAATACAGTGCTCAAAAACCATTACCTAGATATTACACGGAAAACTAATATAATGTTCCTTGCTTAAAAAAGCAGATGACTACTTAGTTAATACTATTGTCTTGCAGTTATGGCTACGAGTCAAGAGCTGAGGTAGCTTCTCCCTATGCTGACTTGCCTTGTGTCACTGAATGCCTTTTGTAAAAAATAATGTGCAATCGATTCCCAGCTATTGAACAGTACACGCTTATAAACACAACACATGGCTTAATTAATGTTTATAAACTGCCCACTGTTACTTGCTTTATGTTGTTATTTGCAGTGCACTGCGCACACCTCCACAAACAATCTGCAATAAAAAGTTACACAGCACAGGTTTGCCTAACCAGAATTGGTGTAGCTTTGTTTGCACTGTTACACAATCATTAATCATATGATCCTACTTCCCCCCCATACGCCTTCCTCCCATGCCATGCATGAAAATGCACTGAAAAAATCCATAATTCAAAAAGCAGACTGATCAACAAAGAAAAGCACCACCTATGTCTGCCTCTTACTTTTCTAGTTTTACCTTTGAACGTAAATGTTCACTTCCTACAGGGTTTTTCTATGGTGTTAAACAGCTTCCTAATACTAGAAAAACACATTTCACTCACTGCACCCCTTCTACACCTGGGATGGAGCACATACTAATGCACAAAACGCTCATTACTTGATTCAAACCCAGTAAAGTCAGCCCAGACACAGGTCCTCAGTATTATCTTGCATAGGCCAGCTCAGCTTCCACCACAGTTCTGATGCCAGTTAGCAATCAGGAGAGCTGCAAGTCAAACTGAGACACCACAGCACAACTGAGATAGGATTAGCAACCTGTAGGAAGTTTGGGTTAGGCAGTTCACTTGCCATATGCTGGAGTTTTGAAACAAATGCACTAAAATGGCTTTATACACACACTTTTTTTAATTGAAGTTTCAAAATGACAGAAGATTTTAACTTCAAGTAACTGCACTCATATTTCCCCATTCAAACTCAAAGGCTCTTAAGCGATCCTTGTGGTCCAAAGTGTTTTGGGGAGGACTGTTAGTTTGGGGTTTTTTTCCTTCATTTTGGAGTAGCAAAGAGCTGTATAAAGTTTTATATAGCAACAAAATTAAGACCTTTTATCTCAGATCTAAGTGAAGAAGTTAGCGGATACCAGGAGCAGGACAGCGTCTGAGGTAACCACCCAGAGCAACCATGCCGTGGCAGTCAATACACAGTTTGCACCCTCTATCCAGTTATCACATATTTGAGCAACTCATTTTGGTTGCTGGCATAATATAGTCAGTCACCAGAAGGTGAATCCTGTTTTCATTCTCTCCCCCCTGCAGGTCTGCATTCCACATTCAGCATGGTGCCATACTGAACTAACTGCTGACACACATATAGTGCTCTTCTAGATGAACAGCCTACCTCTCCCTACAACACATTCCTCCTCACAGGAGCCTCACAGATGGGGACACACAGGCAGAATTACTTCAGATCAAAGAGAGAAACTAACACAAGAAAAAGGCTATTAGATGCTGAAAGCTGGTGAGAACTGTGCACCTAATTCCCATTTGGCATTTGAAAAACCTTCCTGTCACAGTTCAATCATTCGCCAAAGGTTCTCTTCCAAGAAAAAAAAACCTGCATTCTGATGCAAGCACTCCTAGAACAAAAGAATTTTTCACTAAAAAAAAAAATAAAAATCTTCCCTCGTGGGTTTACCAATTAAACACCACTGGTATTCACTGAATATGCTTCTTATGGTAAAAGATTTCTTTCAAAATGGAAATTACTTTCCATCTGAGAGGAGAAAAGACTAACCATATAAATCCATTTTCATTGTGTTTTATTTGATGTTTGTTTCTGAAATGTAAAACAAACACTTTTAGATATGCCCAAGACTTTCACAATGGGTTACATTTTGTAAGTCATCCCTTGGCATTCATTCAAATGTGCTTAATAGTACAGACATATTGTTAAGTGATTGCACTTTGCAGTGCTTTAGTGTTTGAGAATTGCTAACAGGATACAAACCTTTCCCATCCATTTGAGTAATTAAAAAATAGTTTTCCCTATGTCCAGGCTGAGTCAATGGTCAAATCCTATCTGCTTCCTGGCCAATGCCACATGAGCAGCACAGGATCAAGGACAATGCAGAATAAAAGGGATTTTCCCTACCTCCCCGCCTTGCAAAAGGGGAAAGCACGCAGCAAATCATTTACCACAGTTAATTGGAAATCACCAACCTTTAAGTCAATCCTATTTTTCCTTGACATGTGAATGGGCTTCACATGTTTTCAACTTGGTACTGTATGTTTTTAACAAAGCTAACACTGCACTAGAGTTCCACATTACATTTTCTTAGTCTATTGAACATCAGTTTTCTTCTTTTTTCAGAAAAATCCTTTTACAGCATCTTCATCGCATTAAGAGTCATAGTTAATTACTCAATCCCTGTGGATTATCCGAAATGCTGACATGAGCTTCCATTCTGCTTACTCTGCTGCTTCTATCCCCTGTCCTTTTATTCATGTCTTTGGCCAACAAGATACTTGGCTATAAGAAAAGAGGCACTTTTCTGCAACAGAAATGGGCCAGGTTTATGAAGACTTGCCAAAATACACTTTCTCTGAAACTGCCATAAGAAAAAGGTAATTTCCTTCATAATTAATCACCTCAAGACTTAACTGAGAAAAAAGTTTTTGCTAGTCTAAAATAAACCCACACACACAAAAAAAACCCCACGCCACACACACGCCCTCAGCAAGACATTTCTGTTCATTTAAACCAATTTATGACTTGCCAAAACTGACCTCTGCTTTTAAACCACATTTCTCCCTTCCGAACTGCATTTTCATTAATATGAAATGCTGCTTGAAGACTTCAGAGAATTTGCATTTGGTAGATGTAGTACATTGTCATCAAATTGTATAATTAACCTGAAATTTGAACGAACTACAGAAAGGCAATTAAAGCAAACTCGCCAAGAATTTCAATTTTTTTGAAACACTGATGGGCTTGTAACAGCTCTTATCGAGAGGTCCAAGATCTGGATGATCTTTAGGGTCCCTTTCAACCCAAACCGTTCTATTATTCTGTGAATACAGCATAAACCTCCTGTCATTCTGAAAGTTTTCCAGGTAAGGATCTGTCTTACTATACCAAATTTTACTTAAGTTTCTCTCTGATGCACTCTTCAGCATCCATCATTGACACTGGAATTGGATGAAACTGTATTCTTCTTGCCTGATTAAACCTCACTGATCAGCATAAAAATCGACATAATCAGGGAATACATTCTCTGGGATTTGCTCTGTGAGGTGTTGGTGGTTGTTGTTTTGTTTTTTAAAAAACCCAGAGTGATTGTGGAACCAAGACAAGAAACCAGCCTTTGTGCACCACCTCATGGAATACTCTCACTAGAAAAGCATACAGGCTCCTCAGCTCAACAGCTCGATACAAAGCCCTGAGACGCCACTAAGGTCTTTATATTAGTTCACAGGGCTTTGGATTAATTCTTCCAGAGCATGAGAATTCAAAGACTAGATTCACATTGTTACAGATTTCATGGAAACAGCTTTCCATTCTGTACACACAAAGTACCCAATAATGTTCTCCACGTGTCAACAGCCCTAAAGCAGCAAGTGGTTGTTCTCTGCATCAAAAAAATACACATGGTCCTCTTCAGAAAAACATATTTCCCAGAGTTAGTCTTAAAACTGCCATTAGTTAGCACTGGCATGATGCTGGTGGTTAAATGGCACGACAAAAGGAGAAAACACAAGATGATGCCATGACTTTTCCTTGTAGTATGACAACTTGCTCTCCCCCATTTGTGTCTTGTTTGTAAGAGTCAAACAAGTCTCCCTGCTGCACTCGCTCACCACATTTCAACACCAGGTCTCTTTTGTGCATCCTCCTGTCTTCGCATATTGCCATAGTAGTCATTTACCTTACTACTTCAACCTGAACTGGGAATTTTCTTGAGCAAAGCAATACTTCCTGGGCATAATGGGGAAGCACTGTGGAACTAAAGGGAGAGAAGAAAAAAGGAAAACTCCATCTCAAAACAATTAGACTGTTGCTCCATTCAGAGGACACCAAGCAGGAGGTAAAACCAAAACCTGTTGCTTTGCAAGAGTAGTCCAGTCAGAAGCTCCACAAGTCTCAGTGCACAGAACAAATTGAACACAATGGATCAGATCTCTATGGTAACCAAATGGCTTTTTGTCTTGTTTTGCTTTTCCAAAAAGGAAGACTCATTTCAAAATATAGTTGTTGAAAATACAGTTTTGCCCTCTTGCTTTGTAACTGTGGACAGAAAAGAGCTTTACTTCACTTATCTAAACAAAATATTAAGTATAAGCATCAATAGGTCTTTGCCCACCCCTCAAAAAAAAACAGCCCCATTATCAAATGTCAACAAGTCATGACACCCTGAGCACCTGACCCATATATTTTGAGGCAATCCTTAGGGAATATTACGCCTGGAAGGATTTCTTCCTGAGTTTTGACTAATTCTGCAGCTTTTATAAATAATTCTAAGGTTCAGAAACCCAATGAAATGTTGGAAGTTAATCTTAAGCTGCTAATTAATGGGACATAAATTAGTTTCTTCCCTCTAACCTTTAGCTAGCTTCAGAGAACATGACCAAAATGCTAACAGAAATTTTAGCAGTGGCAGGTAGCATTTTCAAACTGCTATTATCGTAAACAAATGCAAATAGATGCAGGAGTTCAACAGTTTGAGGAAGTGTCTGGTACACAGAACTTTTGCCTTCCTGCAGATCATTACTTTATTCCTCTGGAAATGACACCACCTTCAGGAAAATGGACACTGACCGCTGCAACTGGCAAAATGATTAATTGTTTAATAGTTTCCTTGCCTTATTTTACCTATTTCTACAGTCTTACCATGGATTTCGTACTTCACAGAATCACAGAACCATCTGGTTGGAAAAGACCTCTATTGAGTCCAACCATACCTGTCCCCTTACTAAGTCATGTCCCCCAAACTCATCTACCCGTCCTTTAAACACCTGCAGGGATAGCGACTCAACCACCTCTCTGCGAAGTCTCAGGCAGTGCCTGACCACCCTCCACCCTTTCAGTGAAGAAATTTTTCTTAACATCCAATCTGAACCTCCCCTGGCACAACTTGTGGCCATTTCCTCTCATCCTATCACTTGAGAGAAAAGACCAGCTAAACAACCCCAGTTCCCTCAGCTGCTCCTCATAAGACTTGTTCTCCAGTCTCTTCACCAGCCTCATTGCTCTTCTCTGCACGTGCTCGAGCAACTCGATATCCTTGTACTGAGGGGCCCAAAACTTTTTTGTTCCCCCTCAATTTCATTACTAGTTCCCTGAATAGCTGGGGGTTTAATTTATATTGTATACATTATTTCAGATTTAAAATTGTGATTGTCAGAACAAGTTCATTGTGTGTGAGGGCTGCTAAATTGATGAGAATTCTTCTCTTTCTCATTTGGAAAATAACAATACCTTCCAAAATAGAAATTACAAAACCTTTACATCCCTTGGCCACCCCACCCCGTAACAGCACACTCTGGAAATCCAAAGCTCTTTCTGAGCAAGCACAGGAAAATTTTTCAGACCCTTTTAAGTGAATACCGTTGCACGTTCTACCCTACAATAATCTCATCGACCCTTCTTAAGGGAGAAGATTTGGAAAGCACAGACCATAGTAGTCAGTCCTACTCCTGCCTCTGCTGGTTTCATCTGGATTTAAAAATTTGGAAATATTTTGGAGCATTTTGCAGATTTTCTCCACTCAAATTACAGCTGGGTCCATACCTTGTTGTAACACAATGAAAATTAATTCTTTAATGCAGCACCTAATCATAAATACACAAAATACTGCCCTGCACAGTTTGAAAGCTGTACCTCCTCCCACCACCCAGTTAATAGAACTCTTCTGTCCCAGTGTTGCAGTCTCCTTTAGGGCCACACGACTACTGGAAGTGTTTCAGTTCTGCCTTATAAGCAGGACTCTAGGATTTCGAACTGTTGCCCTCTCTGTTTAAAAAAACCCTCCAAAATAACTACCACAGATATTAGGTGGAATATTTCAAAAGGTTCATCATGCCAGTTAGAAAACAGGACAACTACAGTGCAGCATTTGAATTTGATTTTCTTTTTAAATGCCTTTCTGTAGAAGTTTCTAAATTGAAGGATTCAACCTGTTCCAACACCAGGACTGATTCACTTCACCTCCGTAGCCTGACAGAGCTAAATTGCTTCCAAGACAAACCGGAGGGATCTGGCTTGCAGTTTAGAGCTTGAGAGGATAAGGGATTAGTTTTGTTTGTTTGTTTTTCATTTTATACAGGACAGTTTTTCCTATTCACATAGGCAGGGCATTCACGCTAATCTCAGTTCTGTTATTTGTTGCAGGAATACCTGGAGCATAGCAACATGATGGAAAATGATGGAAAAACATCATGTGAGTTACATAGACTACAGAAGGCTACTCTAAGTTTTAAAAGGGATATAGTTTATATTTTAAGATCCATGCATTCATCACAGTTATTCCAGAAGCACCCAAAGAGCAGAAGAAAACCTCACCCACACTAAGCTCAACAAGGATGCTTCAGTTTGAAACAAAAGGTGGGAGATGACCGTACAGTGTTCCAAAGGTCTGAGCCAATACGTTCTCCCTCTTGCTTGGCCAATGAAACTAGAAGGTGGAGATTTAAATAACCAATGAGGCATCAAAAATATCCACTCTTTTCGCGCAAAATATGATTTGTAAGGGCTTGGATAACTAATTCAACAACCTCTCCCACAATACTGTGATTCTGGTTGGCTTATCCAGTCAGATGGCTGGTATCCCAATACTAGTGCTTACGCTGTATCATCTCATTGATTTCTTGAATATCTATGCCTGTAATTAGGTTTAAATGTTTATATTTTGATTGTAAATATACAATAAAAGGGGCAGAATTAACAACGACAATTCACATAACACCACTAGCACGCCAGTGAATTAACACATGTGAACACTGACACTCTCCCAGCAGCTCTCAGCCTCTCAAGATTATTAAATGTGAATTACAGTAACAAACAGATGAGGCAGGAAGGAAATCATTTTAATAATTACTGAATTATGTATATTGAGATAAGCCTTAGAATCTTTATTAGGAACTGTGGCCTTTCCTTCAGCACTGTATAGATAAGTAAGCAAAAGCACCAGCCACCAAAATCAAAATAACATGAATGAGTATTGGTAACTGCAGGTAGTTTTAAGCAGATTTCTTTCATGGGCTATGCACAAAATTTAAAAATTATCTGAGACATAGTGTATAAACGATAGCAAAAGTAGCATGCCTATTAAAAAAACCTGCTAGAACTTTGATCCAATAAAGCCAACCTTTTTATTTTCAACATTTTTATGCGTTTCATCTTGTAATTATGCAGCAATGCCTCTTACACAGAACCCTGCTTGGGATGGCATACAAATCCATCAAGGAACAATTTGTCTTCCCTTGTTAGCTATCTCAAATTCTTCTTCACTACAAGTAACTGGGAGAGGCATGTAATTTCATTCGCAAAGTGCTTTCTATGCCATGTTTGTTCTGCATGCAATGCCACAGGTGCCCTTGGTGCTTTGCAGACAGAGCAGAAAGCTTACAGAACGCAGACACTGCAGTGTGCCTGCTGGCTTGCTTCTGAAGCCTGGAAACGCACTTCCAAGTCTGGTTTCTATGATCAGCATCAAATGTAAACTGCAAGATTTATTCATTCATTCTCAAAATGAGACATGCTTATCCCCGACAGAGCAGCCCACAATTTTGTGTAGAAGTTACACATGAGAAAACACACAGTCACCAGATTTTAGTGGGTCAAAAAAAAAAAGAAACTCAGTTTTATGGTACAGTGCTATGATCACTAACAATCGTGGAGAAGCCTTCAGTGCTCCCAACTCCACCAGTGACGGTATGAACCGCTGCTGTGCCTAGCTAGGATGGAAGGAAACAGCCAGCCCACTTTGAGCCACTAAATGCTGTGTCTTGCTGCTGTTGATCAAGTGAGGCTGGGTAAGCATCTTACATCTTCCTGCACTTCTACCATAGCTTAGTGCATAAGAAACTAGTAAGAAACTTTGTGGTAGCAGATACTGCTAATAATTGTTTCTCCATTTCAGTTATAACTTTGAAAAATATACATAATTTTCACTGCTAGTTATAAGATTCACTTTAAGTTAATGTTCAGCAGTTGGTCACAAACCCACAGACAAAAATGCATAAAATAAAAATAGACTAAGGCATCTAACAAGATTCTAACGTCATAAGTGTCAATAAATCACACAGACCGCAAAGCATCAGTTAATCTTCACCAATTCATCTGCACGTAAATTTGAGAGTTTTCATTTTATTCAGCACCCACTGGTGTGAGGCCAGAGTTCAACTGCTTCTGCTAAAGGAAAAAAAAAAAGGAGGGGGTGAAGGGGTGAACAAGGGGAGGAGATGGGAAATGGGTACAGAGAAGATTTGTCCCTTCCTTTCTAGTCTACTTTTATGTCTAAAGCTACAGTTACGACACAGTTTCAACTTGCAGAGCTAGAACAGCTTACTTTGTCCTTCCCTAGGGAGATCAGGTCCACAGGATAAGCATGAGTATGGTAAATACATAAAGCCACATCCTCAACTCACCCCAGGCTGACCCAGTAGCTAAAAAGTTGAGATGTGGAAACATTACCCATTTCCCAAAAGTGCAGATGTTCAGCCTTCCTGCACAAACCAGAGGAAGCAAGACAGAAGGGTATTTGGTCTTTTTTCCTACTTGCACATGTATTTCTCAGAAGATGCTCTCAGAAAAGACAAATATTGAGGATGCAGTAGGTACACACATACGAGAATTTTATTATACTTCCCCACTGGGAGACTATGTCCATCTCAACAGTAATGAGGATGTTTCTCACGCTCACCTGCTGCTGATACGGTACTTTTTTTTTTTTTCTGCTCCTTCTTGGCATGGGAAAGAAGAAAGCTCGCTGGAATTTTAACATGGTCCCAAGTGAAAACAGAACTGAACATCAACCGCTCACCAATAATACCCACATCATAGTGTGCATGACTCAAGCAACATTAGAGAAAAGCCTGATGCGCATATAAGTTAGATTATCCAATGGGGAAGTCCAAAACTACAGGAGCTGGGCTGATTTTAAGGGCATTGCATGTCTGCTAAAACTCAAGGGGATAAAGAGTCAAAGCAAGAATTCTTACAATTCTATTCTAGAATTATTCAAAGTGACTTCATACCAGAGGGTTTTTTGCCTTCATGACAAGACTTTACTTTCAAAACTGACTGCGGTTTTGTTTGTTCTAAATGGAAGTTATCTGCATTGCAGAAAGGAAGATAAACTACAAGCTGTTTGTATGGATGGAAAAATAGGATAGTTAGAGTGCAATTCCTACCACAAAAACATCTCTCAAATAATCACTAAGAAGCCTGCTACTTGACAGAGTAACTGGTAGTTCTAAGGCAGATGCACAGCTGGATAAGCACAAATCCTCTGTTTTAAATTGGACTTATCCCTTTGCTAGTCAGACAATAATTCCAATTTTGTAATTCCATTGCCCAGGCACTACATGGGTTGGAAATTCTCTCTCACAGAAAGGTGCATTCTTCTCCTCAAGTATTGTTTCAGAAAAAAAGAAGTTGGTCTCTGAGCCCTTTTAATGCAGGGAACCAGTTCCAAGAAAAGGAAACCAAGATCTACAAATTACTCTCAAATTTTCAATCACGTATCATAGCAGCTACTGTGAGCAGAGAGGAGAGAACATCAGAGAGTTTGGGACCACACAACTACACAAATCTTAAATGCCTCTGTTCAAAGGCCAACGCTTTATAGCTGGGGAACCAACTCGACTACAGTGGGACAGCAGCCAGATATACCTGGATATTAAGGGTTTCACTTACGGTATGCAGGTAATGTACCTGTGATTTTCTCAGGATGAAAATTCTTACAGAGCCTGCTGGCTACAAATTATAAACCAAAAAGCAGTTGATGGAGATATACCTGCAGATAAGAGCTGACACCATTTCCCATAGTTTTCCATTTTCTTTTAATATATGACAGACGAAAACAGGCTATTCATCACTAAAGAATTTATGTTCTACTTGCTCCCACTCCATAAAATGAAAATAATAAAAATGCCCTATTTATAAGATCAGTTAGCTATAGTTTCACTATCAGTTGTGATATCTTGCAGGGCAGACTGTGGCTTCATGGGAAAAAAAACCAGAGAGCATCTGGAAAACTTAAAGGAAGAAAAACGGAAGCAAATAGAAAGATGGGGGGAAAGGAAGCTTTAACAAGGAAATCTCAATTGAAAATATTTGAAAGAGCAGGAGCCTTGTTCCATAATACGTAACATTTTGCAAAAAGAACCTGAATGTCTAAATATGAATGCTGGTAGACGTTCTATGCCTTGGACTCTTCAAAGAAAGCATTTATGACTAGCACTTTTGTGCATGCATGTCAGCAACTGGTTTAACTTGAAATAGGTGTGTTCCACCTTGAATTAGTACATTAGAATGAGTAACTGGATGTATGTGTTCAATGCCTGATAAAATCCCTGTTTTCATCCTGGATGATTTAGAGGAAGGAAGTACATGATGTCAGCAGATCATTCTAGTGTGGAACAGACTGCCTGCTAAATAAAATCTGTTGAGGCTGCCTAATGAAACTAAGTTAATTTGGCATGTGGACTCCCAGCCCAACTTGCTCTTAATTCACAGACTCTCTTTGCCAGACAAGAGAGTCTTGCTTACAAGGCATTCACAGGGTACTAGCATGGAATGCAGATTCAAATATGTTTCATTCTTCCTCAGAAAAATTCCCCAAAGGGTGCATTGCACTGGAAAAAAACAGAGCAACGTGCCATCTGGAAGTTCACAGTAGCATAGATGCAAATAATTAGAGTTCAGAGTTGCAATGAGAATCCCTTCCCTTTCTCCCAGGCGGTCTCCACAGTTTTGTTTCTTCTAACTAATTCAGTCAGACACCTGAAAGCTTGTGAATGAACGCAAGAAGCAAGGCCACTCTGAAACAACCAGTCAGAGGTTTGTGGGCCATCTTTGCCCCTAGAGCTCCCAGTAGAGCCCTACTGCTGACCCATTACAAGCCCACAGCTGATCCACCTGGAACACAGATCTTGACAATTACATGAAGCAGCTTCTTGTCTGTACAGTAGTATGGCTGGAGGGCACATGAAACCTCAGGATCTGCAAGACCAAACTCTCCTTCTACCATCCCCCCTTAGTAGCATCCAGGTAGCAAGCCATGCTCTTACATGTAAGGATGCAGGTTCAGGTCATGGGAAGTGAAGTGTACAGTAAGTAAGCAGGTAAGAAGATACAGGGTTGGGGCCATGCTTCGTGGAGTAGAGGAGACATAAGAGGATCTCCATCAGGAGTGGTGCTGTGCTCCGCAGTGAGGAAACATTTTCAGCCTTTACACTGCTGCTGAAAAGTTTCACATCAATGTCTATATTCAAGTATCTCTCTTCTAACCCTATTAAACTAGAATTTGAAAAAAACATTAATGTGGCATCATGGTGACTTAGGTGTGCATAGATTGCACAATTTAAGACCTCCAGCATACAGAGATCTCAGCGACTAGCGTCGTCCCAAGGGCTGCACACATACATACTTGAGCAGCCCGTTTGATTCACAGTTCCTTAATGACAGTGCCTGCCTCTCTGCCTTGGCAGTTATGCAATTGTTCCCTTTAGCCTGTGACCTGATGACAAGCTAAGATGATGTGAAAGAATGTGACACAGTCCATCCCCTTCTTTCTTAATTCTTCTGGGATTATTGCGTACAGGCTGGCAGGCTTTCAGCCTAGCCAAGCTTAATTCAATCTTGTTTTTTCAGACTTACAAACTGTAATGTATGTAGGGAAGACAGAGAGGAGTAGTGAGTCAAGAGAGCCAGACTAGAAACCACTTCTTATGAAAAGCAAAACAATTACAATGAATCCTAATTTCATAAGTAACATTTCAAATGCCTAGAAAAATAACTTTGTCATCATTACACTCTGAAAAATGTGTAAATCATGCTTCCAATATGCATGACTTTACATTTAATTGAAACTGAATATAATTATTTTGTGTTAAACAGTAATTTAAAAAGGACTAGAGTTGGAAGAGCTATACAGTAACAATATACTGACTTCTGCATGCTAATTCATGCACAATTAAAATGGAGATGTGTACATTTGAAACCTCAGAAGGCATTAATAAACTATCATTCCTCTTTTTCATAAACTTCATTTGCAAGATTTGTTGCAGTTTCCGTTCTTCATTCATCCAGCTAGTGATGTCCTCTACTGGTGAGGCTGATGATACCCTGTACCGCACAAATATTCCTGCCATTCCCTTTCCTCTTTTGTACAGAGATCTTTCACCACTTACCAGCAGCTTCGTCTCATCCAATCTAATTCCTATTCAGGAAAGACTAGAGCTGTGTACTTCAAAAACCAGAGGTCTACAGGAAGAAAAGGCATCAGAAGTCTTGCTTTTCAAATCTTAAAATTCTACTGCAGAATGAGAATGAACACAAGCACATCCAAAGAGAATTATTTTAAAAATTAGGTGGTTTTCAAGCATTGTAAGGAAGCACATTCATCACAGCTTGATAAGCATAGAAATTATTAATTCTTAGCATAGCTTATACAAATTTCTTCTAGGCCATGGATCAAATTCAGGTCCAGGGAAATGACCTGGCTGGAAAGGGGGAAGGGAAAAAAAAGAAAAAAAATCAATCAAAGAAGCTGTGCAACTCCAGTCTTTTTTTTAATAAAACAACTTTAGAAAGAGCCATTGAACTGAAACCTTAGGAGGAAATAAAATTGAAAATCATTGTATGAAATTATACCAACAGATCGTGAAGCGATATAAAACACTTAACAACTGTGCTCTGAAGAGGAAGAAACCAAATGATGGCAAAGCAAACTGGACATGCCCTGGAGAATGAAAGCAGCAAGGACAAAACCAAAGAGATCATCCAAGTCCACATCTGGTGTTCTACTTGCTAATTACCCCAACCACTTCTCACTATAGCAATATTATAATTTCAATCAATGGTATTTATTAATGGAAGGCTTTAAGAGATTAAACCATCAGATTGCAATAGCAAAAGAGACTTACATTTCAAACCAAATATTCTGAAAGAATGGAGTAAACAGCCTCTTCTCCCATTCTCTTGTTACATGGTATACTATATCACAGCATGAGACTAAAGGGGGGACTAAAGCTTTCCAATGGGGAGGCAAGAAGCAAAGTCTAGCAAAACCGTATTTGGAAACATTCCATGTTTTTCCCAGGTCATATTATGCTTGAAAATAAATAGCTTTTATACCATACATACTTCACAAACCTCATCACTGTACAACTGCCTGAAAGGAGAATGTAGCAAGGTGGATGCTGGTATCTTCTTCCAAGTAATAGGATCAGAGGAAATGACCTCAAGTTGCACCACACTGGGTATTAGGAAATATTACTTCATGGAAAGCATTGCCAAGCATTGGAACAGAGTGCTCAAGGAAGTGGTGGAGTCTCCATCCCTGGAGGGATTTAACAGACACGTGCTTAGGGACATGGTTTAGTGATGGAGTTGGCAGTGCTAGATTTACCATTAGACTTAGTGATCTTAAAGGTCTTTTCCAATCCAAATGACTCCGTGATTCTGTGATCTTGTGAGGGGAATAACCATGCAGCATGTTCCTTAATTTTGAAGATACAGCCCTCCATCTTATTCAAAAGAGTAAGCCACATTTCCTAGATACCTGTATGTCAGCAATCCAGCATTCCCAAAATCACTCCTTCCAATTAAGAATACAGGCAACACTTGCCAACTATATCAACTGACAAACTTAGGAATAGGTCTATGAACAAACGGAGACTTCCCTAGAATCACTCAAAGGTTCACAAAACTCTTTTACCAAGCTTTCTTTCTAGTAGTTAAGCAAAAGTGTCTTCCATGAGTAACTAGTTAGGTTGGGGAGTTCCATTCAATGAATTTAAAACAAACTGTAAGAGACTTTGAGGAGTCTGCTTACATTACCTGTAAAAGGCAATGCAGCTGCATCAGAAACTCATTTTATCAGTTTGCATCTCTTGCTTTCTTCTTTTCAACACCACATGAGTGTTTATGCAGCACTGGAAATTACGGTTACATCTATGCCTCTTAGCCTTTGTATCTTTTAGGACACAGATGTCCTAAACAAGGCACCATCAGCTGCTCAGAATATTACTAAATTACTTGTTAACTGCAGAGGAAAAGATAGAAGAACAGGTCTCCCATTAAAAAAAAAAAAAGGAGACAGAAAAGAAAGGAAGAATTCTTAAAATAGTTTAAATTCCAATTATTTTATGATGAAGATCACAGAGATCTTTTTGCACAAGTCCTTAAGTCCATCTCTAAAATACTTGGTCTTTATCTGCCAAACACCATTTGTAATAATTAAACTTCCTGGACTCCTAATTTTACTTTCTGCATGGTGACTTCATGCTGACATCCTTTCAGCATAAATTTCCTGATGTATTACCAGTTCTTTGCCAGCCAAGAGGTAACTTTCAGACAGGGAAACTGAATAGTGAATAACTAACACTACTCTGTGGCAGCGAATTTAAAAACAGAATAATTGGAGGTGGAAGAATTTGTAAAAAAATTCTTACACCCATTTTAATAAGTTTTTTTTCTGTTGCAATGGATATTAAATAATAGTTAACAGTGACTGCAGAAGTCGGGAAGAATTACTGTTGGACTATTTTCCGTATCCACATACCTTCTCAAGAAAAATATTTTGAGATGACAGAAAATGCAAGAGCAGGCAAGAAGCATAAAACACAAACACGTGGCTTACTTTAGATTTAAGGGCACCACAGGAGAAACTTGCACCGATTTATCCTATTTTTATGGAGCTATGAAAATAAAGAGTGCAATAGCAGGCAGAGCTCCATCTCCTGTTCTGTACAGCCAGGAAATAGAGGCTGCAGTAATAAATCCACTGCAATGCAAATCATTTAACAACAGAGAAGCTGGGAAGTACAGACTCCATAGTAGCAGAGGTGATCTGGCTCCCTGGTTTTGGATTGATGTTTGAAAGCCTTCCTTCTCAATGCAACTTGCAGGGAATGAAATTACTCTACTTTGAAGGAAGGCAGAAACCATGGTTCTCTCTAAGCATAACCCACAGTCTTCCTGGTGGAAAAGCTTTCATACCAAGTTCCCTACAAACAGCCCCTCATGAAGGCTTCTGGAAGTAAAATGGTTTTCTGTTCTTTTTAGTATTCTTCCTCAGTACAGAACTTGTTTTGCCTTTATGGAGAACAGCGAAGCACACCACAAGCATTCTTTTGGTAGAAACAAAAGTACGTAAGATTAATTGGCCACCTTCAGGCACTGAAAGAGATGAGCATTTGAAATAAACATAAGGGTAAGAAAATGAGAAGTAATTAACCTTCTTGGCTCATCTGTCGTCCTGTGCTTGCAACTGGGCATGCAGCTTTATCACATCAGTGAAAAAAATAACTGATATCAGTACTGGTACTTTTGTCAGCTCAGTATTCTTCAGTGTTCTCTAAGAGATGAAAATCAAGCATATTCCTGTTCTGAACCATCACCAGCATGGGTGTGAGAATAGAGAGTCTATGCCAAAAGGCAAAATCCATCAAAAAACCCAAATTCTTTATTACAGGAAGAGCTATGTCACATTTCAGCAACTGGTACAGGTGTGTATCAATGAAGTGTGCTGCAATAGTCATTTTTGAACAAGAGTTCTCTACATGAGGTAACAATACATTTAGAAACAGGGAGCTCAGCTTTTTATCCAACCAATCCCCGGAATTTTTAAAATCAAAATCACTGATTCACTGCAGGAATAGATTAGATCGCCAAAAGCCAAAGGGAGTTTTGGGTGGAAATCTGATAAGGACTATCATTCAGGAACAGGCTTGCAATGAAAACCAAGTGAGACCACTACTTTTTAAATCACAGCAAGAGGAGGAAAAAACCCCAAAATCTTGCATTTTTCTGAGCATTATGTCAAAATACGAACCTGTTGTATAATCCTTTAGATTACTACCCTAAAATTTAATTTTCCCATGATGTCAACAGCAGACTCCTTTCAACAGAAACTACCTTTCTTTCATATGGCCAACTCTTGCTCTACTAAAAATAAGGAAAAAAGAAAAGTAACAAACTTCTCTTGTGTCACAGTGATGTACTGGGTACACCCAGTTCCAGGTGGAAAGACCAACAGACAACAGAATTTCTGAGCTAGTTAGTTGTGGTCAGGGACCTCATTCAGCACATGGGCCAGGGAGGCCCATCCACAACCAGATGAGTGATCCCTTGGATGTCAAGCTGAAGGAGTGAGACAGCAGTGTTAGACAGGATAATTAGTAGCTGCCAGTTAAGGGCAAGAACTTGGTAGCACAGAAACAGTTTCCTTTTTGGAATAGGAAACAGAAGACAGACCTGTGAATTCCATGCAGCCCTCCAGCCTCCCGGCAAGTAAGGACTAAAAATCTTCTAAAAACTGAACTGAAACTCACGTGTCTAAATTATCCTAAACCCTATTCCTATTGTACTGAGAAGGAACTAGAACCTCCTATGGTATTTTCAGAGTGCACAATAGAGAAGAGTCCTTTTTCTGGTACCCTTTTTATCTTAGATAACAGTGTAAGTGCATCCAGTGGTGAGAACCATAGGATTTCACATACATTCAGACTCCCTCCTCTTTCACTCCTGCCCATTCTCCACCACCACCTCCCAGAGTGATAATCTTTGCAATTTGTTATATGAAAGCCTGTCAAAATGAAAGTTTATTCTCCATCACCATATAATCTCCACCAACTAATGAGCAGGAAACTCTACTAACCTACAAAGATGCATCTTTTCAAAGACTTGATGGATTTGGATTGCACATACTCTCTAGTCATCCCAAACTCTAGTTTTCCTGTCCAAAAAGAGACAGTGATGCTGTGCTTGGAGAGGACAGCCACTAATCTTGCATGCCTTGTTCCCTTCCCACATCACCCATACAAGGGGAAGATCGATGCCATGCCTGCAGTACAAAAAACAAATAGTAACAGCAGGATTGCCAAGCTTTGAAGAGAACCTTTTGGAAGGACAAATTCTAAAAAAAAAAAAGCAATGATTTTTTGCCACAGGTCACTACCTTGAATTTTGTCCAAGTCAACATTGCACAAAGGTTGTTACCATCCTATGGCTGACCTAGCGAGATGCTAAATGATCTCAGGGTCTCACAGTTAGCAGAATCTCTACAACTTCAATCTCTATAAGCTACTCCAACATGTCTGTTAGGGGTAGGTGATTTAACTGCTCTGAGCATAAACATATAAAAAAGCATCCTATTATATCTGTCAGCTTTATATCCAGGTCTCCAGAGATAAGTTAAATACCGAGTGGCTCCAGTCAGTAAGTGACCTCATCTCCCCAGCAGCAATTCCCCAAGGACTGAGGCTGCTCATTGACAAAACTCTGAGATTACACCTATATCTGCTTCACAAATTACAATTCTCCCATTGGTTAATCAAGACCTTTTTACAGAAGGCAAAAACTAATGCAGTAAAAACTAATAAAGCAGGAAATTAACATGTAACACCTTATAAAGTAAAAGGAAACAGGGCTAGCAGACCTCATAACTGCATTGAAAACATCAGATTCTACAGTTCTATATAGTTCATATTCTATATTCTGCAACTGAGAGTAGGAGTTTCTATTAAACCAACAGAGGAAGGCAAAAGGCAAGAATCCCAAGCCTGATCGACTTGAAATATTTAAGCTTCTGTTAACATTCATTAGTTATTTCTGTATATATACTACCCAGTGGGGGCAAGATTCGTACTAACACATCTAACACTCCTAATCCCCATAAAGATTCACAAAGTTTTACAATGTTTGTTCATCTCAATGTTTGTTATCCATTGCTCCAGCCCCAAATATGAAAATAAGTGAGCACTGTTCTCAGCTCCAAAAAGATCACATTAAGTCTTACTCTACTGCCAGGTTACAGCTTCAGCATCATAAAACCCCACACAATTAAAATGAGAACTGCCCAATAAGTAGCAACACTTGCATCAAGCTCTGGTCCCTAGATACGCAATTTACAATCTGTAACATTTTTATAGATCATGAGGCTGGTTTAGATAGCTTTTATGAGATGTTTTAAAATTTATAAGTTTTCATTTTCCCCTCCCTTGGAGTCTAGTTATTAACGAAGAGCTTTTATAGGCAGCAGGGAACAAGAAATTTACCAGATTGAAAAAAAAAAAAAAAACAAACAGACAAAATCCTGTAGAATATTTCACCTTCTTCATTCCATAAAAGCGAATGCTTATAGGGAATATGTTAGTGCGGTGTGACACTGTTTAACCATTCAAGATTCCTTTGGATACCTCTGAATGCATGTTATTAAATATGGTATCAACATTAAAATTCCTTCTAAGTATAGAGTTAAAACTAGAAACAACTTTAGGAAAAAAAATAACAAAATGTTTTTCACCGGTAAGTAAAATATTTCAGAATAATTAGAAATTTAACAAAAAACTGAACCCCCAATGCTACAGGTAAGTTTTAAGCTTTTAAATTCCTTAAAATACTGCACATAATTCCAGGCATGCAGAAGAAAATTTGTACTTAGTAATAAAAAACAACCCACAACACAGACAAACCCGAAATACCTTTGTTTCAGTATTTAGAATAATTTCTCTCTCATTCTCCTCTTGCTTTGATATTCAAAATACTCAAACTAAGTGGCTAAGTTTATTTATGGGGCAGGGAGGACAAATACCACAGAACTACTGCGCTTCAAATACACTTACTTTATTGCAGCTTAAGAATACAGTAGCATTACTGAGATTCAAATTTGATCCAAACAGCTCTAAACTACACTGATAGATTAGGATCTTTGACATAATCATACATTTTCCTCAGAGGGGTTTACAATTTTTAATAAGTATTTTACTATTAATAACATGTAGTCACCAGATCAGTTTAAGATACATAATTTATCTTGAAGAACAAAACTGTGTAGCTAAAAATTACTCTTTTACCTTATTCTTACTTGGTTTTAAAATCCTAGCTGCCTCATTTTTAACCCACGTCATACACCTCTAGTAATGCACAGGCATTTTAAAGGACAGGTATTCCCAATATAAGAAAATAGACTGAGCATTTGAAAAAAACCCTACACTATGCATGAATGCAATTGCATTCCTTATACCAAAGAAAGGTCAATAACATTCACATAGATTGTTTTGTGACAATTGCAAGAGCAGGAAGCTGGACCAACTTTGACAGAAGCAAACATATTGCTAGAAGAGCAACTAGTTACTACAACACAAGTATATATTGAGGAATATATTTCCAATTTATAGAGTTTTTTTAGGGAAAAAAAATCAGTAAAACAGAAGTCAAATCTCTGATAAAAATATGTGACATTACCACTCTTAAAAAAAAAAAAACCCAAAGCATACCGATGTCCTGGTATATCCAGGCAAGCAACAAGTACCTTGAAATGAATAACCCGCAAAGCCCACATATTTGAAAATGAGTCAAGTACTGCTGCTCTCCACTCACTGTAAAGAGCAGAGAGAGAACAGATAATAGTGACGATTATATTTAGAAATTCAGGATTCTTTTCTAAATGCTTCTTCTCTGTCTCAGTTTCATGAATCCATAGGTCAACCAAGGTACACGAGGCTCGCAAAGCTACCTCAAGCCAATCTCTACAGCTTTTGGCTCAAAGAAAGCATGTAGCTTTTCCCTCCTCAGTTCAGGTGATCAGCAGAATCAAGAGAGAAAAGGGAGAGGAAGACAGGGTCAACTTTTAATAAAGCCTAGTTTGGCGCAAAGTTCAGAATTGCATTTTTGGATGCAGAAGCCCAGCAGTACTTGGTATTTCCCTATACTCTTTTATTATCTGTGATCCCTTTCTGCACAGACAGACAAACATTAAGCTCAGAGATGTGCGGTTCCTTTTGACTTCACACAAGACCATGACTTGCATGCCTGCTCAAGTTGTAAGCACACAAGTCTGTAAATAAACCCAAAAGGCCCAATTAAATTTGCATTATTGATATTCCTTGAACAAAATATGACAATCAGATGCTACAGGTGATTCATTGCCATATGAGAAGACAGTTACATTACTGTATACAATCAATGCGCTCAGTCAGACATCAGCGTGTTCTGCCTGAAGCAGGATAAACACCTTTCAGAACTGTAGTCTAAATGCTTAACTCTTTGCAAAGTCAGGGTCTTCCATGACAACTGTTGAGGGACTACATAAACACACAGTTCTGGCAGTACCCAAAAACCTCTCAGCTCCTGCAGAACAGACCACACCGGAAGTAGTGGTATTTCATTGGCTTCTTTCCACAGTAACTGTCAGAGATCTGTCATAGTTGAAAAACTGTAATTATCTGTTTCTCAATATTCACTCCCCAAGAACACAGGAGTTACGCAAAACATTATAACTCAGCTTTCAATACTGTATCCAAGACTTAACGTGTTGTACACAAAGCACTAACTACAGCTTGCAAGTACTTACAACGTGCCAGCTCACAGCATGTAACAGCTGGATGTTTTACATTCGAGGCTCTGTTAAACTCATGAGTACTTTATCAAACAATTCAGCATCCAAGACACTCTAGCACTCTGAAACATTTGTAATCCGCCTCATACCTTGTTCCATGTAATGATAAGAAGCTCGGTATCTGCCCTACCGCTTTATGAGAAGGTTAGCCCTTCCTTGGCTTGAATAATACATCAGCACTACAGAAATGCTTGTTCCCTGAGTGGCTTCCAAAAAGGTGAAAAATTCATCTTTTTCAACCCAGACCACTACAAAGAGTAGTAAATCATCTTTATTACAACACAGCCTATTTCTCCAGCTACGTTTCCCTTCCAACAGAACACCACTGTTTTGTTAATAGTTTAACTAATGTCTTTCAACATTAAATACCACAAAAAGCTTCCACCCCCTCCACCTAATTTAGTTCCTTACCCAACTGTTGCACAGTTCAAACCCAGAACAGCTGTAAAAAGACAGTACTAATGGTACACGACTTCAGTGTCCTAGAAAAACTTAAGTAGAGCAACAGCTAGACCATTTGCTTTTATTGATGCAAGTAATGCTTTCCAATTGTTCTGAAATTAAATAATTTAGCAAGAAGATCAACCAGAAAGTTTAATTAACTAAAGATATGGTGTCTGTGCAAACCAGATGTTGCAGTTCACTTACTGCATCAGCAGAACACAATTTCTAAAATTTACTTTTTGAAAGTGTTGGTCACTGCTGTCCTATGGTCGTTTTGCATGGCCAAGAAGCATACAAAACTGCCCACCTGTCCAGAATTTCTGCTGCGGTAAAAATAAGGGAGCATCTCCTCCAGATTCAAGGGCTCCCTCACAGCAGAGAATGTTAAAAGGAGCTCCCTAAACCAGTCATCTCTTCTTTGATTTCTGCCTTCCTGCCAAATTCAGCTGAATTTAAACAAGACTAGGAACTGTAAGGGAAAAGGAAATACACATGGTAAGTACAAATTAATTTCCTTTGGAAAACAAGATAAAATGGTAATGTAATACAAAAGGTTTCTCTTAGCTATGAATTAGCATAGAACATACGAGTATGTTTTATCTTTATAATATGTTGCACATGCTACAAGTTCTCATGAAAATGGTCTTAAACATCAAACTCCCATAAATAAGTGTGTATATGTATTTATTTAAACATAACTGTCTTTGATTATATGCACATATAAAAGTCAAAACTATTCTCCCTTTTAGCTAGTTAGAATTATTTCACCTCTGGAAAAAAAATAACATAAGCCTGAAAACACTGAGCTACAGTCACCTCATACAAAAAAAATGCTAATCAGAGGAAAAAGAAGAAGAAAGGAATTGAGAATTTCTGGAGAATGGAATTAAGACTGAATTACTATGCCCAGGAGTCACTGCTTTATATTTTACTTCCTTATTAACTAGTAACATACTATGATATGAGACAAAAAAAAAAGGCATCATTCATGAAAACACATTATTGCAACTTCTAGTGAGGATACATAGTTTTGAATTTTGACTGACAGTACTTCCATCTAGCAGTCCCTTCACAGTTTTCCGGTTACTTTACGATACGAAAGCTCTTACAACAGACCTACAAAAAATGGTACTGGCATGGGTGTATCTGATTTTTCCAGTATGCTGGATTCAAGTTTCCCACAGGGAAAATAGCTTTTTGGCAGTGCAAAAGGTATAGTCCAGACCCACAGCAAAACGGCACCAGGTACATCAAACCATAAAAAGATTTGGCATGCTCTCAAACTAGAAACAACACACAAAAATGACAATTCATCTTTGTGGATAAATCGTGGCAGGAATGGAGAAGTGGCACACTATCCCCCACAGTTACAATGGCACGAGCAGCTCTCAGAAAATTATATCACCCAGGAGGCAGATTAAAAAGAATCTATAAAATGTGATGAACAGGAAAATTGGAACAGTAGAAGAGAAGATGAAAGCAATACATTCACACAACCTTAATTACTGAGTTTGGGTCTGGCCTCATCCGCCCTCCCTCCCCCATCTGCACTTGCTTAATCTTGTGGAATTTCAACTATCATTTTCTTTAAATATTCTTACAAACACAGTCCTGAAACTAGTACTCAATTAGTTTAATCTTCATTATTAAGAACATGACATTCACAATACAATTCCCTAAAGCTGCTTCATTTTGCACTGTAAGACTGGAGCACGGACAGGGACCTGGGGGCTGATTATCAGGGTCTTGAGTCATTCTCCCTCACTTTTTTTAGTCTAGCAAATACACTGTATGCAAAGCCTAACTCCTCCATGGGAAACACTGAAAGCAAAATAAACCCTCCTGTAATCTCTTTTAGAGTTGGCATTTACTTTGCTTCTGGAAGAGTTGAGAGATGCCCAAGTCTCATCAAAGGAGAGATTAAAAGACATTTCTCCCATATCTCAGGAAAGCACCCTACACGTTTCACTGACTACCGCCTGATGGAGTGGTGCTGTCATAATCATCCCTTGTCCTTTGCGAACAGTAGGAAAGGCAAGATTTTCATTTATCCTAAATAGTTTTATTCAAATAAGAAACACTTCTATTCTGATGCTTTCAGATCACCTCAATAGATACTTCACAATTCTCCATCCTTCAACTTCAGTCTGAAATGATCCGCTCCTTCTCAACTGCAAGAAAACAAAAAAATAAGTTCCTCTGCTTTATCTTTATTAGCAAGTAACTTAACACAATGCAAGCAGATCTCACGGTGTAAGCAGAGAACCTGCTGATACTGATGTCCAAGCGCTCACAGAAGAGGACCATAGGGTTTTACCTTCAACTAGCAGTGATGCAGTCAGTGCTGTGGGTTAACTGTCCCTTACCAGTTCTAGGTGTGCTCCCAAAGAGAATCTTCTAGCGTAATTTCATCTAAAAAAGCCCTTGTTTCAGCAGTCTGAAGGTGCTCCATGACACTAACCCAAAGGTGGTAACTGGGTCAGGGACCAGTTCCAAAATTAACCTGGCGATTTAAAGCTCACACATACACATTCACACAGATAAATCCAAGTTGTGATACCAGGTCACCAAAGAAAGTGTGCGTAGTATTTCCACCTTCATTTGTACATGAAACTGAGCATTCCCACACCTCTCCCCTGTGCTGACAAGTACAAAGGAGCCTCAGCTGGTGCAAAGGCAGGTAAAACACAGGCGCTGCTCGCACAGGCCCTACACAACCACACGTGGCTCTTTGCTGCAGGATCCACTTCTCACCTTCTAAAGCACAAAATCACTTCCAGATTAACTTGCACAACGCTATAACATCTAGACCTTAAACTTCTCATGACATTAATTACTACCAATCTTTGCCTTGTAAACAACAGCTTCCATGTGTAGGCCTCTACTTTCAAGTTCTCTTTTACAAAAAGTCACACACCAATCTGAGCTGGATTAAAGACACACCACATTTCTTTTTTTGCTAGAAGGCTAAAACAAGTTGCAACATGTAAGCATACCAAGACTAAAACTAATGAATGTACAGAGACTTAAACATTCTAAGACTGTTGTGGATACAACTTCAAAAATCAGCAAGAGTGTCTATATACAACAATTGGTTTTTTTCAGTTAAAACACTTAGATTTCAGAATGCATTTCTACATTATTCGGAATACAGCGAGTTCACTACTAGTTTTGGCTTTTTAAGAAAGTAAAGGGAACTCTTCATTATTATTCCCTCATGCATACCGCAGTTACAAGAAAATCTTGAAAAATCATATATCCATGGTTGAAGATCTATCATGTTTTAGGTACCTGTTAGTTCAGTCCACAGCTCATCACTGAATTCAACTTTTGACCAACTCAAGCGTCAGAAGAAAAAGTCTGATCAATTTATATTCAAAATATGATTTAACATTTAATTTTTTCTCTAAAAAAGTTAATTTTAAAAATTATTTGACATAGCATGTCCGAAAACCAAACTACTTGTATACATAAGCATCAAAGCACGTCACATCACAACTTGTAGACAGGACACAGTTTCTGGTAGCTCTAACCTCTTGTGCTGAAGTATATCCAATAACGCCATTCGTACACTGCCCTAGTTGGGCTGTGGTACTCCTCAGTAACAGTAATGCTGAACCTTGAAATTTCCCATAGATCTGCCAGCAAAGAGGCATGTCATAGAATTTAGGAGTGAAAAGAGAAAGCAGAAATTTCTAATATACCTTATAACACATGAATAGACAAACTGTCTCCACATTTTCATTTGAGGCATCAAGAAGAAAACTCCAGCTCAGACTGGTTTTCAGCTAATTGAGTTTGTTTCTCCTTAATTTAGGCTCAAGGAGCTACCTCAATTTCTGCTCCGAGTCTTAAGCAGGAGTTGGTTCAGTTTATTGGGAGCAGAAGGCTTGGCTGGAGTTTCCAAGGGAAGCTTGCAGACACCACCATTTCAATTAATTATTTCCCCTTTTTTTGCATCCTGGATGTATTTGAGAGGTAAAGCAGTCCATTCAACCACGCCAGAGGCCGTTAAGCTTTCTCATTATTAGCAGCACTCCAGATAAGAGCTTTCAGTGATGACAGTGACGAAAGTTTATGGTTGATAAAGCAATGTATAAGCAGTGCCTATGAATAGTAGGAACTAAAGCGATCAATGGATTACATTTATGTACGTACACCACTGATACGTGAATCTGTCATTCAAAGTAAGAGCGAAAATGGAAACCCCTCTCTAGATGAGCTACTGAGATCAACAGTAATCCTTCACAGCTGGAGACACGCACGCTACAGCACTTCACAGCGCTCGAAGACGACAACCTAAAAGTTCATTTACACCGAGCTCCCTTCAGCTGATAGATGTCTCACTTTTTGCAGACTGTGAAATAAATCCTTGCAATTCAACATCTGCCATTAGCATTCCAAAAGGTGAAACAGTGCCCCCAAAACCAAGAGCAAACTATAGCCCAGAACTGTTACTCAGCAGTCTTCGCAATAAGGTAATGCAAAAACCTTCCGTTAGTAACAGTAGGCAATTAAGGCCCTGGAGTGCACAACTTGTTCAATCCCAGACTCTGGTAAATTTGTATAAACACAGCATCTAGGAAAGGATGAATAAATATGAAGTCTCTGCTAAAATGCAAGAGAGGTGTACTTGATTATAAACCACAAGAGTATTCTGGTGGTGCTTGAAGAAATTTGGGCTTAGTTTCCCAATACTGGAGCTTAGCAATTGCATAGTCAAGTTTTTCCAATCCCCCTCCCAACTATACATCCTCTAGTTTTCCAAAACAGATATTATTACAAAAAAGAGAATCACCCATACCAACACTTTGTCTTGCAATTTATACCCTTTGTTAATTCAATAGAACTACCAAAAAAGTGAGACTTTGCTGCCTTCCTTTTATACCTACTTTTCATAGGTGAAAAGGATTTCATAAAACAAGTAGAAGAGAATCAATCCATTGAATACAGGTGCCACTCAGCACAAAAACAGGTAAGTAAATCCAAAGTAATACATGGTATATATCCTTCACAATCTGTACCATCCATTTAAATTTTGTAACCCAACACACAGAATCTTAACTTCATTCTGTTTTACTAACAGTGAAGACCCAATGCAAAAGCCAAGCTGTACTAACTCAATCAATATGCAAATCTTGTGAAGTATACCTTGAAATATTATATCTATTCCCTGACCATGCAATAGATGTGCCTTCTACTGGCACCACAGTTACCTGTCCATGACTCCCAGGCACCCAATATACCTGAAAACCAGATTAGTAGTAATTCAGTAGCCCCTTGCCCAAAGGGGTTGCTAGGTCTGAGACATGGATAGACTTTTCCCAAGTTTTCTAGTTTATGTTTGATTATTTTTGTGCCCCAGATACTCTCTACATGTGGATTTTCTTGCTTTAGGGTAGTCTTGGAAAGGATTTCCACCTTGCCTAGCTCACAAACATAAAGCAGGTTCCCAAACATACACAAGTAACACAAACTCTCAATAAGCAAAACTGACTCCAGAAAGGAAACAAAATGTTACCTGTACAGATGATCGTATCTGTGCGAGCTTCTAAAGTACAGAAAAGCTGTCTGAGAACTACGTTCAAAGGCAGAGCTGCAGCAGACACCACAAAACAGTTGTTGATTCAAGGTATCTGCTGAAAGGATTGTGTAGTTCTGGGCTTGACCCTGCTCTTGTTGAAGTCAGTGGTAACTCTCCCCATTGATTTTAATGCAACAAGATCAGTTTTCCTGCCAGGGAGCTGTGGTGTTCCACAGTGTTCAGAAAAGAGAGCGTCAGGAGAAAACATGCAGGTTTCTGTCACACAACAATGGGAGTATTTAGCCTTTTCACTGTCAGTTCAACCAGAGGAACCGATGCAGATGCAAGATCTGTTCTCAACAGAAGAAAACATCTTTCCGAGTTCAGCTTTGACAGGCAGAACTGTAGGAGTTTTGCTACTGACCTTGCTAAAAGCAGGATCAAGACTATTTTTTTCCTTCAAGAAATCATATTTGAATTCTCCAGTGAATAAAAATAATGAACAGAAACAAAATAACTGCTCCTTTGCTCTACTGCATCCCTATAAAATATTTCTGGTGGTTTTCCATTGTTTCTTCCTCAATACCAGTTTTTAAAGATGCAAGAAAGATAATGGAACTATTCATGAAGGGATGGAAACTCAACGTATAATCACCTGCACAAGATGAAAGTCTTGATAAATCGATGATGCCAAACAAGTACAGGCAGTTGTTTGCCTTCCACATCTGAAAGCTCAGTTTCTCAAGTTTGTCAGATTCAATAAACACAATCCATTAGATGATGGGGAAAATGAATCTGCTACATGAAAGTAGTATAAAAAATTCATTTGAAATGCTGGATTTCATCTCAAAAACACTGCCCTTTTCCAAGGGGAAGTAGTAAAAAGTAACACCATTTTTTACTTTCATAGATATAACAGATATTTCATCTAGGTATGTTGTTCTTTGTATGTATGCAGATTTTAGTTAACTCTAAAAATTGTAATCTGTATTGTATTGTCTTCCTGGCTACACAAACTGACATTCCCACAACCACACATATTTCAACAATTGTGTCAAGAGATTCTGAAAATAATAGCAAGTAAAATAATAAATATTTCATTTAATAAATTATAAATATATGGGTAGATGTGACTTCATGCACAGTGAGCTTGAGAAAGACATGATGTGTTGGCTGCATCCATCATAGTCCAGGGAGACATTAGAAGATCCAGGTACGAAGGGCATATTAATTCTTTCTTCCCTGTGTGAATATGTAAGTAAAATCCGAGTTCCCTGGCTCAGGGAGTTCTGCACCTTTGAACCAGCCACCACCACTCAACCCCTTGAAGGTTATACAAGCACTGTTCTCTGTTTTATAGAAGAAAAAAAATGTGCTAAGATTTAAAAGAAAAAAAAAAAACCCTCAAAGACAAAAGGCCCAACTACTGCCATCAAAATAACAGAAAAGCTTTGGAGGGGCCAAACTCCAAAGAAAAGGCTAAAGAAGAGCAAATGTGGGAAGAGTAAGGAAAGGCTGGTCAGGGCACTGAAGACCGAAATATGGTTTTGGAGTTATGACTCCACAATAAGCCTGGTAACTCCTCGAGAAACTTCTACAGTGAGCTCCTTACCTATAGGAGCATCATCTGTTCTCTGAAGGCATGGGAAGGTCAATTCAGTTACATTTGTTAAATGTGCCAGGGCATTTAGATTGCAGTGCCACAAAAGGAGAAGCTTAAGAATGAACTTTGATGTAGTTATGACAATTATGCTGTTTTATTAGTTCTAGCCAGCATTTATCAAAGGAGGATATAAATCCCTCAAGGTATAATTAAAAAACTCTCTCTAATCTTAAGAGCCCACAGTTTAAAACCTTGATCCAACACACATTTAGAACATGCATTCTAGAGCCTGCACCAGCATACACAAAAGGAGAATGAAAATACCTCATTTTTCTCCTTTCACTGACCTTTCTCTTTTTTTTTACCTGAACTGCACTGAATCAATACCTTACAAAATCAGAACAAATTCTCCTAACCACAGAAAGCAATAAAATCTTAGCATAAATCATTCTAATTGTTCACCATAATACAATATTAAAAGGAATTCTTCATCCATGCTATTACTTTTCAATACCAATTTTGTAAACCAATATAGAATGGCAGAGAAAAATATATTTAAGTCTTGAACTTGCAGTGCTTGCTTATCAGGCATCTTGACCCTAGCAACCCTACTCCGTCTGACATCTACTAGTTTCTCCATGTTCTGTAGAGATCCTGGATGGTGAATACTTTCCCTAGATTTGAGGCAGTGAGATGGAGGGAAGCAGAAAGAAAACTACACTTGAAATTTGTTGGGTCCTATCGCTGCATGAAATACCCTTTACTTCTCCCAGGCTCTTCCCCTTCATACCTTAAAAATCTCTTCCCACTCTCCCAAGGCATGTACACAGGAAAAATGTCTCCTCAGCTCCTATCATTATAACCTCTCAGTAACATGGAGAAGGAGTCCTCATCATCACTCACTTGAAAAACACTATGCAAGTAGTTTATTTAAAGCACCTAGTGGTGAAACACCCTTAAAAGGAAGGGTTGTTTTTCAAAAAGTGTCTTCTAATAACCAGGAAAAAATGCCCAGGTTTTCACTACCAAGGTAAATCAAGATTACTTTGGTACTCACCACATTGATGGTGATTGCACTTAGGGATCTGAGAACTGAGGTTAAAAAAAATTAACACACAAGCTATGAAAGTCCGTTACCATCAATGCCATCAAAAGCTCTAAATTTGCAGTCTGTTTGAAAATGCACCCTCCCTTCTAGCTGCAAATAGCAAAGTCCTGATGTGGTTGCCAAGAAACCAGTACTTGCAATTCACAGAGTTCATGTTTGAGAGATATTTGCACTTACAAACATTCATGAAAGCAAAACTGAAGCAAATTGAAAATGAGGTATAAATTCCTCTTATGATTTGGCAGTATCATCCTAAAACAAATCACGCATCCCAAACCTTTCACCTTCAGATTATTTTGTTAGCTGAGAAATACTTGTGGATTTCTATCACAACAGATTCTCTGAAATACGGCATCGACTCCCCATGTACTCTGTCATACCCAGACTTTAGGGGTTTCGCTGACTTCTCTTCATGAATTATAACGTGCTCACTGGGGTCCTCACCAACATCAAGCTCTTCTAACGCATTGTCCCACTTTGTGGATTACTGCACTGGTTCACTGATTAAATCCGGAGTTAATCATGATTATTGTGCTGCAAAGCACCTTGGGAGACATGACATGAAAAGTACTAAGAAAATGCAGTTGAATTTGATTACTCTGTAGCTTCTCAAACCCATTTGTATGTTAAAGACTCTCTTCTACTACATTCAATGCTACGTTTCTTACAAATTCCAGTCTCAATCTAATTTACCCATCCCATTTTTAATTATTAGTTTTACTGTTTGCAACAAGAGATTGGACAAGGTTGGATCATCGCTGTGCTAGGCTCTGTACCGACATAAAATAAATGGCAATTCCTGGCATAGATAATTCACAAGGTGTAACAATAAAACACATGAAAGACAAGAGGAAACAACTGTTTGAGACAACCAAACAGAAAGATGGAAGGAAACCAGTAAGGAACTGACAGAATTTTCACTTCAGTATTTTAATTTGAATCAGTCACTGCTTCTTAACTTCCCCAAAATATGTATTCACTAGCCCACAGTCAAACTATGTTGGTTTTATTTTACGTATCTGTTCACTTTCATGAAATTAAGAATAAATAAAATGTGTATCCAGAAATATTCTGAAAATCTAAATCTAAAGATTGGAGATTTCCACAGCTCACCGCACTTCTCCTCTATTTAGTTCACGTTATCTAATTGCAATAGAATACTTCTTACACCTTACAGCAGCTTTCTGTTGTTTGGGTTCCACAGATATATCTTTAGAAAAGGGTATCATAAGATGCTCCTTGACACTTCCACTGATTTGGAGTTATTCTGTCATTTATTAAGTGCAGCAAGGATCACCTTCTCACTCGAACAGATGAGCTTCAGCACTTTCACCTTTTTTTATTATTTTCCACTTTTTTCATTTCTTTTAAGTTTCACCCAGCAGAGGAGTCATTGCAGAGGTATGAAAATGAAGAAAGTAGTTACTGAGTTAGCCAGAAAAGTAAACATGTCTGAAGTGCGAATGGCAAAGCTCTTCAGAGTTCTGCAAATCTTGCAGGAATGAAAAGTAACTCAGAAAGGGCAAAAGACTCGGAAATAGTGTAATAGACCAAAGTTCTCTTAAGGTACTTTTCAACATTTTCTTTAAAGATCAGGTGACACTTTTCCCTTTAAATAAGAAGCTTTTCCAAGAGCAACAGATGTCAGTAAAAAGCTTGCTGCATGGCCAACATTACATACCATAGGTGACACTTCTTTCCAATCTCCATTTGTGAGGAAAGACAGACCAAACACTTGGTATAATAATAATATAACCACAGATTTAGAAACATATCCAAGTATAAATTTACATTTTCCTTTTAGGAAATGTTTAATTTGCTTAATAAAAAAGAAAAAATAATTAGGCAAAAGTCATGATCATGTCACAACTTTGGCTTAGTCTAGTTATAGTGACTCTACCAGTTCTTGAGTCCTGAATCCCAGCATAACATCCAATTCTAGTTTAATTAAAACCCTATTTTTTATGCAAAAATAATCCTTCCTCTTTTTAAATTTGTTTTGTCATCCCTTGCAGCTTACCTTTACCATAAAATCTAACTATACTGAAGTCATTTTGATGCTGGTAACAGCATAGGGCTCTGCTGTAAAACAAAAAATGCAGAAAAGCAAGTGGAAATTGTTAATGCATAAAAAGCACATTCTTACTTATCTGATTAGTCCTGCCAATCTTCATGTATCAAGGTTGTATGCTTACAGCATTATCCCATTTACAATCTTAAAACATACAGGGCTTTAAGACTAACCTCTAAATATCAGTGACAAGCAAAATGCTGTTCTGATAAGGAAGGATTATTGTCTTCCTGTTTAAGAAAGCAAGTGAAGGGGAAAAATGAAATCAATTAACACCATCTGTCTCTAGAAGTCACTGTGACTCCTCTTATTTTAAATTTCTGTTGTTATTAAGGCCTTCATCTAAAGCATATCAGCAGAAACAGCAGAATAGAAATACAAAATGATACTGTAACAGGTTTATCCTAGCGATGACTTGGATTCATCACTTTTTAGTCACCAGACAAAGAGAGTAGGAGGAACGGGGGGAGATTGTATTGCAGTAATTAGCAGTCCAGATTTATTAGTAAAGGATGTTTTTATGCAGTCTAAAATAGCATTCTATACCACAAATCAAGAAAATATGCACACATGCAAAACAAGTGAGGAATTTCTCTGTAACCTTTTCTATACAGCACATAATAAAGCAAAGCAAGATAATTTTATTACTCATTTACCTAATCAGCAGTTATGCCAAGAATGAATTCAGTTTATGAGGTATCTTCTCACAAAGGAATAGCAACCAAGTTTTTTTCATGTCACACAATGTACTCTTTTAAATGATCAAGGTCATTCTTCAAGCATACTTTATCTCCCTTTAGTTGTGCCTGTATCAGCCTTTAAAGCATTCAAAACAAGCAGCAGTTCTCTCACACACGTTCAGATTCATCACCGTCCACGCTAAACCAGACATTTGCCAAAGTGACTCAGCACTGGCCACTTGTTGGCTGAAGAAAGCTGAGTCACTGCTTCAGATCTAACAGAAATGTCCTGCATTGGATTCAGCACACACATCAGTATGTTGTTTACCAACCTAAGAAGAAAATAAGTTATTGCTGTGAGTCACAGAGGGAGGGAAAAAACCACAGAAATGAAGACGAATGTTAGGAGCCCAGAACAACCAGAAACGATAAACAAATCTCTGACACACACAGAAAACAGAAATTGAGTGCCAGGAAAAGACAAATACTGCCATAGATTCAGATGTCTTTCTCTGATAACAACCACAAAGATTAGTGTTTGCTGCCAGCTAAATCACAAAGAAAAATCTTCTACTGTCCTGTATTATTAGATCGTATTGAACTGTGTAATTAGGCCACCACCAAATGAAGTACAGCAAAAGTTCAAATTCACTAAATATAAATATGCTAAATTAAAGGGGGTTTCTTGTTGAAAATCAATAGTCATATATTAATGTATCACTTTAGCATCCGAGATGACACGTTCCCTCTCCGTTTAAGAACTGCAGATTTGCCATAATTAAAGAATCAAACCACTAAAGATGAACCTTTCAGAGCCAGGAAGGCAGGAGCTGCTCTGCTGTGGTTCTGGCAGACAAAATCATCACTGACAAAATGAAGTGAGGAAGGAGGGTGTTTCCAGCATATCAACTGAAAAATATAATCAAGAAGCGGATTACAAGCATGCTTATTCTGAATGATTCATAAAGCATAATTTCTGCTCTTGCACGGGTAATTAGAAGGCTTTCAACTCCAGTTGAGATATCAGATAACTGTTTTGGGGCATTTTTCATTCTCAAACCTATTAAGCTAGTAAGAGTTTTTTCTTGCTTTCAAACATTGATATCAAGGCAAGAGGTGTAGAAACACAAAATACACTTTGATCGGTCAGTAAAAGCCCAAGTTTTAAAGTTCCCTGATGTCATTACAGGGAGAATTAAACCCCAAATCACTGCTGGGTGAATTTCTGAGGAAGCACCCTCAACTACACCTCCATAATACCCTTGGTCAGGAAGGAGACGTGGAAAAGCCAGCTGCGAGAAATTCCAAAGAAAACCTCTAGGGCAAAACATATCACATCTACTCACAAGTGGTTTTACCTCTGAGCTTAGTTATTAAGAAAAAAAACAATAAAGCAAATAAACCATAATTAAAACTTCACTGCTGACTCTGCTTAATCATACAACTGCTTGGAAATTCATGGCAACTCTCAGAACAAATCTGATCTGCGTGTCGATGTTGGCAGACTTTGCAAGGAGCAGACTTAAGACAGAGATGTATTACTTTTGTGCTCTGCGACAGGCTAGCATATTAGATTAATTTGCATCTTGCATTATGGGTTAATGAATGTCTTACATAGGATAATGTATAAAAACTGTAATGAAAGATGATAAGCTTTCAGATATAACATTTTCCTTCTCAGCGGAGCTAAGAAAAACACAAAGCTGATAACAAAATGAGTGTCACAGATCTGTTGATGAAGCATGAAAAAGCTTCCTGAGCAAACTGACTCAATCTATTGGGAGAGTGAGAAAATACTTCCTCATGCAACATCAGGAGGTCCGTCTTATTTTTAACTCTCCTCTCAATTCTTTATTTTATTAAGTCCTTGTTGTCAGCAATTCTGTAAGCATTTTTGCATAAGATATGCTAGTGGTTCGCTTCCATTTCAGACTATTATATTTTAATTTGAAAAGTCTGGCCTTTAGAATTTCCCTCAATCATTGGTGTTACAATGCATATTTGTGTTATTAAGTAGCTCTAAAACATAATCTAAACCTTTCACAAAGTTTTTAGATTTTTAAAGAATGCACTGCTTTATTTTGCACAGACTGCTCAGTAACTGTCAAGAGTATAAAACTTTCTACCTGCTCCGGATTAAAAAATTGACAGAAGGATGAAATATCCTACATTCGCATCAATCACTTCAGCCATCCACTCACAGATCATTTTTTGTGCTACTTCTGTAAGGTTTCTGGACTCCAGAAAGATTATCCATAACAACACTTAAGGGGAAGAAAATCTGTCTGTTCTCTAATCCTTTAAAATGGTTGTTCACACTGTTCTAAACCAAGGTGGTCTGCACAGCCTGTTTCCTGGAGCCTTCAGCAAACTAAAGTAGAGAGAAGAGAGTTCCAAATAGCTATTCCAAATCAGAGAGGCACTGAATATCTGGCTGCAGAGTATTCCTTGATTAAACCTCTGCTCCTTGGGCACTTGCGTATCTCTCTATTTGTGTGCCCATCATGTCCACATACAGCCTTCCGGCCAACCCAAATGCAGGTGAATACATGAAGATGCCATTAAGTTCACTGAAAAATTTCTCTGTTTCTTTTGCGATAGAAGAAGAAACAGAGAAATTTAGGCACAAAGTATGATGATAAAGATTTAACAAAAGGTAGAAAACTCATCCATATATTTGACAACATTATTCTTGACCTCTGCAAAATCATATCAGTGGCAAACATAGAGCAGGCTGCAACTGTGCTCTTGAAGCGAGTAATTGAGATTATTCTTAAAGCAATAATAGCAAATCTCTTCTGTTTCAAAATGAGAGAAATATGAAACTTTCATCCTTCCCTATTCTCCCAGAAACACACTATCTAGGCATTGGTGGGATGTAGACATTGTACAATATTCATTTTCTCTTTCACAGCAATAAAGCAGTAGGGGCTGCAAAGCCTCAATGGTCCAAGGTACTTAAATGTACTTTTATGACCACCTCCCGTCTGCTCCTGGCATTTAATAAACATGAATTTATTCTCATGGCACTGTCCAGAGGCAAGGAAATATTGCCTCCAGTTTACAGAAGCAAAACAGCAAGGCATAGTGAGTAAGTATCCAGAACATTACATATCCAGGTATCGGTGGTAGAACTGGGAGATTCTGGCTAATCTGTCAAGTCCTTGGACTTAACAAATTAAGAAGATTTAGCCTACGAAAGCACATTTTCTCATTCTACAAAACAGGATACATCATCCCTGGAGGTGTATTCATCCCTGGAGGAGTTTAAAAACAGATTGGATGAGGTGCTTAATGCAATGGTTTAAATGACGAGTGGGTGCTAGTGTTGGGTCATAGGTTGGACTGGATCATCTCAGAGGTCTTTTCCAACCTTGTGATACTGTGACACATTTATGTTTATACAACATAATTCAGTGTAGTGAGTAGACCCTAAAATTGCCTTTACATTAACTAGACTAGGAATATGAAACCAAGTTTTCATAAAGCTCAGTAGTCTCGGATATAATCGACAGAGATGTGAAGCAGAGCAATGTGGACTGCATTGAAGTTCTTTCTGCCATAGAATTGTCACCAGGGTCTAATCCAGCTGGTTTATCCAACCAGATTCCACTGTAATCTCAAATGCAGAAATATCTGGGAGTTAGCATTCCAGCCTGGGACATGGGAAACGGAGTTGCCACTGTCTGCTCTGCTTCACATGTCTTCCTACAACTCAGGAAAACCGCAGTCTATCTTGTGTCTCAGTTTCCCAGCTTTAAAACAAGTGCAGCACTTTTCTGCTAAGGATAGTATTTTTCTGTCTCAGAAGTTTGCTATGAGGCAAACTATAACAGAAAACCATAAAAACTCAGGAAGCACTGGTCATTCCAGAGAAATACTAGAAAATGTGCTTGTAGATTTTCTTTTTCCAGAAATTTCTCCAATGCTTTCTTTTTATTGCAAGACAGCTTACCACTGCACATTAAATTCTTACATTTATGGTTACAAATTTCTTCCATTCTAAATGCAAATATATTCAATTAAAATTATGTTGAATCTCTCTTTGCAAAAAATACCTCTTATTTTTCATTTAAATGAAATTTAAATCTTTTCTTCCCTCGAGTTACTTATTTGCGAGTTATGTTGGTGTACACTAATACTTCTTAAGTTATAAATGCTAGCAAGCTGCAGAAACTGTCAGCAACATTATGTGCAAAACGAACCCCAAAAAGGAAAACAAAATAAATTATAGCATTTATTATAGGGGGGAAAAACCCTATAAGATAGAACAACTACCCTATAATAACTGTAATAACTCATATTTGCACCGAAGTGACATCTTTGATAAGTAGAGAGGAATCCCTCAGCCTATGACCTTCCTGAAGTAAGTTCTCAGCATTTACTCGTCCTCTCTAATGTGACACAGAACCAATTATGTTCTTTTTGCTTCCTATGAACTATAGGAGAATGTGCCACCTTTCTTTTCCAAAGACTTCCTTTGAATTTTTCTCTGGAGACTCATCTTTCTCTCCCAGTACTAACAGGCGTGTCTATGCTATTCCTCTCTGCTCAAAAGAATTATAACCTCCACTCATCTGTCTCTTCCACTGTCACGGCAATCATTACTGAGTACGTCTCAAGCTTCTAAGACAACAGGATGCTGATCCAGACAACTCCTGGAAAACAGACTGTATTTTCTTTACCTTACAATAAAGCCATCAAGGAAGACAAAGAGACAGATACTAGAAAACTAATCCTGAAGGACACCTCAGGACACAGCCAGTGAAATACGTGTAGATCACAATGAAAAAATAATAAATAATTCAGATATTCAGGATTACAAACAAGAACCAAAGAACGTCCTCTTCAAATCCGTTCCTCTCAGACTTTACCAGGCTCCAATGGGATAAAAGCTTTTATAAAGCCTTTACAGTACGTGCTTAGAAATTCTCTTCATTTAAGCATTTACTGACAAACAAAGCACCAACAGAAAGAAGTTGGTTCTAATAGTTATAAATTAATCCAAGGTCAATGATTGTAGAAAAACTGTGAGGAGTGATAATCCTTTCATTTATTGCTTTGAGGTGAATATTTCACTTTCCTCCAGCAAATCCTCACCTTTGGGATCATATATTTGCACAATAAATAAAGAATTAGCTTCACCTACAGGAAATCAGGAGATCCCCTTTCTGTTGCATACTTCATAAACTATTTTTTATTGTTAATACAGCTGTTTTTTGGCACTGAACCACACAGAAAACTACATTAATTATTGTCCTTCCTGAATTATTTCTCCTACTTTATAGACATGGTCGACTTTTTAAAATAAAAATTACTGAAGTTGCAGTCTAACTTAGTAGAAAGACTTCTGCATGCAGAAGAGCTCTGTAACAGCTCCACATTCTTGTACTAGGTAAGCTTCCACTCCTAGCTGCAATTATTTTTTGATTAGCACAGAAGTCAAATAACCTGATCAGGTTACATTGGATTAATCATTTCACGTACACTGACTATTAGCGTTCGCTTATATTGAACCTACATAACCTCTTTGGGGGGATTCCTAATTCTCAGAGAAGACAAATAACTTGATAGGACCATTTGAACAGTGGCCAAATAATACTGATTTAAACAATGAATATCTGCAATTTGAACTTCTCTTTCTTCATAGAGACAAACCCATAGTATTTATCAACTGAGAGAAAAACAACTAAACCACCCAGCAACCAAAATGCACTCCTGTCATAAAAACTTCTAAGGAAGGTAACTATAAAGAGCGTGAGCAACCTGTGGTTTAAAACTCCTCTCTCTGAACTGTGCTGGGAAATGTGCACCTCGCCCTCTAAAAATCAAATGAGTTCTGGAATCTGCAGCCTCGGAAATATTCAAAACTTAACTTGACAAGGTCGTGAGCAACCTTGTCTCCACTGGCCCTGTTCTGAGGGCAGGGATTGACAAGATCACCTCCAGAAAATCCATCAAGACTAAATTATCCTACAATTCCTCTTACTTCTTTTTGAAATTAACCCTTCGCTAGGGTGTCTCCTCTTACCCAAAACATTTCTATTTAAGTTACTACTACAAAATGTAACCATTTGCCCTATTACTCAAGTTTTCTGTTCTCACATCTGTTTCCATTTCTTTTAAAATAACAAAGTGAACAGGGTTGAAGTGTTTCAAATTATCACCAGTCACTAATACAAGGAGAAAGCAATTTCTTAGGGCTAATTTAATGCGCTTCTGAATCTTGTAATTTATTTTGATCCTGTGTTCTCTCTTCCTTTCCAGGCACTATGCCAAAGAAGTTAAAGAGGTTTTTTTCTAGCTAGATTTCCAATATTCTTCTCAGTTTGGCTTTTTTGAAGTCTAAAGACATGGCACAGAGCCAAGCTTCAGTCATTAGAAAGGATTAAGACATGCGAAGCTGGTATTAAAGTAGAGAAAGTAAACATCTGTTACTGTGGTAAAGCACACCTTGAGGAGGAGGAGGTGGACATCTTTTCTACTAGGGTAGGCAGAGGGATGAATACTTCCTAAGAAACAAACATTTGGGGTTTTGAGTGATATTGTACAGAGAGCTCTTCAAGAGTTCAGGAAGAGACCTGAAGACTTTTTACCCTCATGGCTGCTACTGGACAAAATGCAGAAGGATATCAATTCTAGGAAATTTTTATAGAGTGGGCAGAATGGGATCTCAGCCCATAAACAGAGGCATTAGGTAATAAAGCAACTTACATCATTTCCACTACCATGTGCAGAGCAATAAGCACTGGATTTAAATATGCATTTTATACTCCTTTCTAGTCATATATGTGGTAAATGGACCACCCTGATGCTCTATTTACTGCTCCTTAATAACTTCTTTTTTGGTGTAGAACACAAAGCAGTGTGAAGTGTAATTGAACAGATAAAACAGGAGAACTTCAACATCTTCTCCTAAAAAGTAATCAGACACATCAAAGACTAAAAATACTACCTTATGTTTTCCGCACCAGCTGGCACCTTCACTGGGGAAGCACAGGACTCTGTCTAAATTCCCAAGAAGCAGCAAGTCCAGCACAGTCCCTGTGGCACAAGCTTTGGAGCCAAGGCACATCATCACCAGAGGATCCTCAACAGACAGTCCTTGGCTAGAGCACCAACAGCCACCTGCCCACGCAGCTAAATGAAAAGCAGGTACAAACAGACACACAAACTCAGGAAGAACACCACACACAGCTGCCTTGTTTTTTTTTAATTCTTTGCCTTTATAAGGTTCTTCTGGAGCACCTAGATCTTCTATAGCTGAGCAATGACCCATGAAGGAACACCTTCCTCCCAGCTGTGCCAGCAGAGAAGGAAAGTAAATCTCCACCCAAAACGACATATGCTGCAATTCTGAGCATCAAGATGATTTCTAATATTAAGTGTCTATAATTGTATAGCTTTTGCTCTGTCTGCAGGCTACAGAAACCATCAGAGACAGTCATTGTCATCACACAAAAATACTATCCTGGAAAATTAAATTACACATCATTGTCCCACGGGAATTATATAGGTGCTGCGTTTAACCGCCACATGATACCAAGTTCACAAACAGTGTGATCAGAATGTTCAAAATTGGGTTCAAGTCTTCTTTGCCAATTCTGGATAAGAAAGCCCAGAGGTGTATTTCAACACTGATTATCTGACCTCAGCTGTCACACTATCAGATGCTGGGTACTAAGCTCTCTGAAATACTGCTCCTGAGTGACATGCCTTAAAGGGGAAAGTGAGGTATCAAAGACCTGTGTCTCTGTGTACCAAAAATAGGACTAAATTCACAATTAGAATATATTTAAGAATGTTGATCGTCACCTGCCTAAATCACCTGATCCAACCATGGCTACTCCTACTATAAACTTGCTGAAGAGAACAGCAGAAATGAATGGGAAATATAGAGCTCTTCAGTTCACATTTACCTCAGAATATGTCAAAAAGCAGTGACATGGTACAGGCTACTTTTTATAGAGATGAAGATGTCAACTGATTTTAGGCTGGAGTAACGTTCCTCATAGGGTAAAAAACTACCTTAAGCAGAAAATATCCCTGACTATACGTGGACTGTCTTTATTTTTGAGGTTCCCTAATCCACTCTATGTAACTTGTTTTAATACTACTGCATTCTCTGCATATCATGGACTAATAAACACAAACATATGAAAAACTTGGTCCAGAAGAGAGAATACAGCATAAGGAAGCAGAGCTGTCAGAATAGCAGAACTTCTGATTGTTCATTAAATGAACAAGTTACATGAGAAAGATCTTTTTTTTTGCCCTATTTGGTCCTGAAAAGCTATTTCAAGACTTTGGTTTTTTGAGAGGAGTAGGAGAAGGTAAAGGGACACTGCAAAGATGTCTCCTTTTCAAGGGCAAAAGTGACAACACAGACTTAACCATTTAAAAACCATTTAGAATAATAATTAATAGCAAGTTGCTATTAAAAGAATGATCACTTTAAAAAGTAAGTTGTCAGTAGCATCCTGTATTTGTTAAATGCTGTTCTTTCAGTCCTTAGTATTGATTAGTATTCCACTTGAAGGAGGAGATAATTAAGTAGGTTATTTTTTTCTGCAGTGCACCTGACACAATCAGAAAAGCTGACACAGAGTGTTTTCCTACTTTGCAATTTGTCTGCCCCACCTATTTTCTTTTCTTTGGAGACCACTGGGGAGAATATGGATAGGAATTAAATTAAGACATTATAGAAAGTAACTGAGAAGTTAAATGAAGTCCATGTAAATTCTACACAATACAAAGGAGGGATGAACGGTATAAAAGCGAAAACCAGATGTTGCATCATTTGCCAGCTATGAAAATATAAAGGTAGTTAAATTATTTTCTAAGGTTTTCTTCTCAGTACAAACACAAATATAGGAATAAAGAAGTTTCACCAAAATGACACCACTCTCACTTTCGAGCTATATTTCTTCTGCCTACATAAGCACACACAAAATCTCATCTTGCATGTTCACGTATTGAAGATGCCAGAATAAATATATAAGTAAATGTGATTGTTAATTTATTCACAAAACAAAAAGCAGACAACAACCATATGGATTTTTTCAGCTGGAAAGCACCTGGGGCTGCATGGCAAGGAGAACCCTTGGTGAGATGCAGGACCACACAGCCTCAAAGAGGCTCAGACTAGGAATCCTTCTGTTGTATTACTGTTTATGTAGCTGTTATCCAGTTAAGTGCTGTTATGTGGCCATGCACTCCTGGCTTCCTGGAACAGTTGTGTATCCAGTGGGCTGAAGAGTAAAACAACCGACTTTGGCACCTGTAAGGAGAGCCCGGCGTGTTCTGAGCCCCAGCAGGGCAATATAACAAGGGCAGCAGAGCAGGACCCTGGCAGGGACACAGGGACTCTCAGTGAAACAAACAGAAGATGGTAATGGTGTGTAGCATATAAAAAAGTAATGTGCCATACAGACACTGCGAAGGATTACAATACACCAGCAAAACACTCAAGGGAACAATTGGGCTGGTTATGTCTCTAAGTCTTCACTCATTTCAGCTGAACTCTGGGCCCTTTTGACCTCAGGTCTGCAGCACAGACGTTTGTTAGCAGACGACTGTAGCTGCTTGGCTGCCAAACAGGAGTAATATGGGAGACCTTGGGAAAAGGAGAAGCATCTCTCTGCTTCCCAGCACACATGTGGGGACTGACACACACAAACACAAGTACATAAACTTATTTGCATTGTTTTCTTGACCGGTTTACATGTCTCATGAAGAACCTGCAGAGCTGGTATTATAATCCTATGCTGGCTCCAGAGCCCAATATTTTTGCTGTGTCTGAATAACTAATGGCTAAATAGCTGGGCAGAGTCTTGGAGACAACCACAGCTAGCATACTTCCACCACAAGCTTTCCTTTGCTATATTAGCATGACTACCCAGTAGATGCACTTTATTTCAACATTTCCTACCATTTCCACTGTTCCAGGCATTACCCAATGTTCCGGCACACTTGGGATGCTTTTTTTGATACAATTTGAGTTTAAAACAGAGAAGACAACCTTTTCTCTGAATTCTCACATAGAAGGCCAGGCAAAAATCTTTACCATGTATCCCTTAAAGAAGCATCCTGGCACTACTAGAAGCTAAGTCTTATTTAAGTGCATTTTTAGGCTGCTAAAAATGTAAGTTACCTTTACTAGGGAGGTGTTCTGCTTCTAAACACACAGTTTAGTCTGTAATGTGATTTTGCAGCTATTCAAATCTGCAGGCAACGCTCGTGTTTACCAATATTTGAAGAAGGGCACTCTCTTAAGAATTAATCCACGAGAACAAAAAACCTGCCCTCAAAGTGCCTGCTTTCTGGTACTAAGCACTGCCTGAGAAGAGCATTTGCATGTCAAAGTTTAGGATAAAAACAGCTCTCAAGCCTGAAGTGTACAGTGTTAGTTTGGTATTAGTCTGGTGCCTGGTCCTGATTCTTTACTTCCCACAGGCACAGAGTTCACCAGATCAGTAATGCTGCAAGGAGCCCGACAGCTTTTTCCAGGCAAGGTCTGCACTGCTTGAGAAAGATTTTAGGCATTTCAACTCCGTAGACTTTTGCAAGTCTCATCCATGTCTCACACCATATATAATGAATATGAAGTAGAAGTAAAGAATATCCAAACTGACCAGGGGTTTTTGTCATTTCAACGAACTGCCCTTCCCCAACTTCTCTTCCCCACTCACAGCTTTTATACTGGCAGCTTTGACCTCCATTTTTGGCAAAGCTGAACTTCACAGGACATTTGAGAATTTAAGTGAAATACTAAATTTGCCATTGTTGAATTTTGAAATAATCCCTTTAGTCAGAAGTTTGAGCATGATTAAAAATACATCACTAACAAGACAATGTATTCTGAACACAGATTCCTTTTTCCCCCTGTAAAAAACTGATTTCAAGTTTCGTTTTTTTTTTTTTTTTACTTTTTACAAATTTTCAAAATCACGTGCCAAATCCCAAGGACTGGGTAAAAGCTTAGAAGACTTTCTATTTACCTGACATTCCAAATAAATCTCAGACTACTAGAGAAGCTTAGGTATAAATAACAAATTTGCTATAAATAGCAAATCTTCTTCCCTTTTGCTATCTTCAAACAATACCCAATTGTCTTCTCCAAACTAAATAAAGTTACCATCCTTTATTTCAGTTTTGCCATGAACTCCTTACTACTTTTATCCACACCACCAACTGCATGGTCTGCAAGAATGCAAGGTATTTATTAGCAAGCCTTGAACAGCCATTGTTTGCTCCTAGGAGTAACAGTTAAATGACACTCCTTTCAGGTTATTTTACTTGTTAATTATCTTCCAAAACCACACTTGCATATTTATTTCTTATAAAAAGCATTCATATTGTGAAGTATTACATTAATTACAAGTCAGACTGTGTTGAATTAGTCATGTTACCTGGCACCATATTCATGTTGTGTTATAATGTTTCAAAAGAAATCACACTGTGATAAACTGTACTCCACAAGAAAATGACACTTCTTAGAAATGTGCAATAATTTCCAATAAAATGTATTTTCTTTGAAATCAGAGTGTATGCTCTAGGTTAACATTCAGGCACATTACAAAGCTCACAGGAGAAGCATGGAAAATAAAAGGGAATGGATTTGAAATGTTACTTTTCTTTACTCATTCTGTAAGCTAAAAGAATATTTCACAGAGTTCACACTTTACATTTTAAATGCCTACTAAAGCCTCACATTATGGATATAGCACTGCTTCTCCAAAAGAAAGCCTTTAAAATAGGCTGTTAAGATACAGCTTTAAGAAAGGAGGACTTTAAATCCTTCTGAATTGACAATCAGGTCTTGGACATAAAAAAAAGGGGTGTATATAAGGCCAGGCAAAATTCTTTACTATGTTCCCCTTAATGTGACACTGCCTTTGGTTGTCATTGAAAGGTCCAAATGTGAGAGATGTGAGATAGTCATGAAGAAATATCCATAGGCCTCGAGCCTTTCACACATTAATAAGACAGGATAAGTAAACCTATGCCCTATATTCCAAGTACTTTTGGAATTCTGTTCTTTGGAGGAAAATCTTTATCATCTACAAGACAGAGAGGCATGCAGAGGTCAGCCAGTAGTCTGGTGACCACAGCATTCAAATTCTATCTCCATACTAGCTTTATTCTGACCAACTTAGAACACTAGAGTCTCCTATCCCAAGGGAGGCCAAGCCTTTGTGTAACTGTTCAATGCCAAGCAGTTAAATATTCAACAAGAAACATCTTGACTTCAAATTCCATGCTCTGTGAAACAGCAAACAAGCTCTCCTAGTTCCTTCGATGGCTGGACACAACCTGCAGGCTGTCCATCTGTCTGAAATCAGGATCAGTCTCTTTCCCAAGAAGTTCTGTCATGGGCCTGGGGACCTGTTCCTGATGGTACCATTTCAACAAATTGATACGTTGTGATCAAAAGCAATTCTTTCACTCCTATTTTTAAGGGGCTATAGAAACACTTCAACTGCTTGACCATAAGACACACAGGACTTAAACAGCTTCTTTTTCCCTGCTTCCCAGTAAAGCATGAACTGCTGTAGAAAATCACCTCTTGTGCTGCTTCAGAAAAATAAGAGCAACATGAATTTCTTATAAAGGAATAAAGCATCTTCGGAAACAGACAATGTATTAGTATTTAACACTGTTTGACAGTTAAGAAAAGAGAAGGTCAAACACACCTCTTTGTAACCTAACATCAGTGTTAATGGGCATGAATTATTTGTTTCCATAGTAGTAAATACTTAAAACTCAGCTTATCCAGGTACTCTTTTCTTTCCTAATTTGGCTTGGGTCACTACCACCCTTCAATAAAGGCATACAAACTGCCATAAAGGACACTGATGCATTGTTACCATTATCACTAAAAATCTCCTGCTCTACTAAATCTAATCTACAAAAAAGTAGAACACTACCAGTGTTTTATTAACTTAACCCAGCAGCCAGTCCAACCACAGTTACTTTTATTTCTCATGTGACAAATTCTTCATCTCTTCACTCCTCACAAAATGATCTGGAAATGGGAGTTAGGTGGCATTGCCTGCAAACTACTTTTGCTCCCAAGAAAAGCAGAAGTTTCACAACTTCTATCTCTTGAAGTGTTTTGGAGCTTGAAAGGAAAGCTTGCAGTAGTGGTGTTCTTCCTTGGCAGTCACCTTCATCTGAACAAATACGAATTAGTAAAGGACATTTAAATCAAAAACACATCATAGTCTTATACATTCACCCACAGTATATAATCTATTATACCAAGAGTGAACAAAGCCTTCCCACTAAAATGAAGACATCGTCCCCAGGGACACAGCCACCAAAGTGTCAAACTTGTCCCTTCACCAACAGGTACCCAAAGCCCTGTGATCAGCACCCAGACTCCCCAGACTGTGCAAGAGGAGCCTGAGTATCCACAAATGCAAATCACAACAGCTACCAGGCTTATAGACAGTACAGACATCAACTAAATCTACAGACGGTGTCAGCTAGGTCACATGGAAAAGAAGAAAGGAAGCCAGGAATGATCCCTTTTAACTCAAAGGATTAATGACCACAACAGCCCCTGAGAAGTAGGAAGCCTGCGTTCAGCTGTCTGATTCAAACCAAGCAGAGGAACTAGGGTTTGATCATAAGTTTCCTGCCCTCCATGACGATGTCCTGTGCATGAACAGCAGCAGAAATTTACATTGAAAGGAACTTTGCATACAAAAACATTAACCTCCATCATGGGGGTACAAACTACTTCACTAGAGGTCATGAGGATCTTTGTGTTCTCTAAATATTCAATTCACTTCCTATGTTTCATACTCAAAATGGTGGCGAAGAAACTTTCTTCACCCTGAAATCAAGGTTTCAGACCACCCTTTCATGTGTTGTGAACATCTTTAAGACCTCTAGGCTTCTGTATTTTAATAGTCTTCATGATGCTGTGCCTTGTGCACCGGACACAACAATCCCCAATTTGCTAATTTACATTAATTTAACATGGCTAAAAGGTGGCAAAATCTTACTAAGGGGTTTAAAATTACTTAATTTGCAGAGAATTAACTTGATTCATTTTGAGGAATATTTCATACTCGGGTTTTTTACGTTAGGTATTCTTGGATTTTTCTTCTTTTAAAGGGAGGAAAAAAGGGGAAAGAGCAGAAAATCTATAAGAATAAGAAGTGTCTTAATGGCCATAATTATATCAAAATATGAGATAACAATATTTGGGGATTTCGAACTGGAAAATAATTGTGGTATTTGTTCACTGAGGACACAGTCACCAAGTTTAAGAAATATGGCAAAGGAGAGTTATTTTATGCCTTTCCCTTAAAAACAAAATTTATAGTAACAAAAATTGCCAAGAAAAAGAAAATTATTTTTACTTTTCATAGAAACAAGCATGATATGTAAATTGTCTAATTGGAGAATTCATTTCACATGGGTTAGCTCTACAGGACATTCCTGTCTGAAATAACAAATGTTCAAGTACTTAATTAGAAATGTTGCTATAAATAAAGTACTTTGTGCAACTATTTTAGTCATTATGCTGAATAACGACAGTAATCATTATAATTTAAATACGCTGAAATGTTGCAAGTGTTCAGATTTGGTTTCCTTGCATTTTAATTCTGCATGTGGAATATAATGCTAACAAATATTTGACTTAATAAACCACATTCAGTTACAATTTTTTATTCCATTGACACACTTATCTTCAATTCCAGATTCATTTCAGGTTGTACTTATTCCATACCACTCTTCCAACAATAACATCTTTACACTGACAGTGCATATCAATTATTTCTTTTTAGAGCTGTTAATTTTTATGTTGTAAAATCCATCAATAATCAGATAGAAAACAATTTTAAAATCCCCATAAAAATTATCACCTCATTCTGGTGGTGTTCAAGACCAGGCTGGATGAGGGTCTGAGCAACTTGATCCAGTGGGAGGTCTCCCCGCTTGTGGGGGGGCGGGGGGGGGGGGGGGGGGGAGGGGGGTGGAACTGAATGATCTTTAAGATCCCTTCCAACCCAAACCTTTCTATAATTCTATAACAAAGCACAAGTAACATCTGAAGTGACATAGACTTGCTATGTCTGCAAAACATTTTCAGTTTCTGTAGTTGTTTCATCTTTCCTTGTCCTCAAGACTCCTGGTTTGTGTACTGAATACTCCTTTGACTTCTAGTGATGGTTATTACCAAAACTGAAACAAAAGCAACAAAAGCAAATGTTTTGTCATTTGTAAAAAGAGTGATCAGCGAATCAATGATCAATTGACAATGATATTTCATACAGCTGATGTGGCAGCTGATCAGGGAACAGGCCGCTCTGGGGCCACTAACCCCTGTATGCACTATTTTACCATATATGCAGACATTTCATGCCTTGGAACAGAATTTCAGTTTGTGAGTGAAAGTGCAAAGAATTTCAGAATGGTGAAAATACAGAGGTGTTTGTTTCTTATGAAAGAGCAGAGAGAGGAAAGAATCCAGTGCAGAAAGAGCAAATCAAGTTGCAGGTCCGCTGGGACAAGAAGAGCAAGAGGATGTCAGGACACAGGAAGACAGCTGTCAGAGATCGGCTGCTCCATAACAGCAGCAAAACTTGAGTACAACATACTATGACCATCTGATGCAATACACTGCTTTAAATTTAGTACTATTGGAGAAAAATAATGGAAAAGTTGTTTGGGGTGTTTTCTGAACAGCGAAGACAAGGGATAAGAGGCATCACGTTTTCAAAAATAAGATACTGAATTTTGAAGCCTATCCTTGGATCATTCTGCTACATACTCAGAGTTTACTTTGGGCATTGTTTCATCTTGGTGTTTCACCCATATTAAGTCACACAGTAACACCTCTTTTATCCGCTCAACTTTCAGTAACAGCTGCTTCCCACTAGGGTCTAATGGGGCTCTGGATTATCAGAGGGGCCTATCCATTTGAGACTGATAAAACCCTTCCAACTCTGGATATGCCATGATTCCTTGAAAACATGGATTCAGAATAGGAAAAAAACAGCCAGACAGTGTTCCCTCAGAATGGTTTCTTCTATATGAGAATTGCTATGGCATTTGATTCATGTGTGTAGCTTTTATGCTAGGCTGTCAAAGCGATACTACTTTCATATAAATACATACAAACCACAATCATCTTTTAAAAATCTTATAAGTCCTTAAAATCAGTAATTCCATATTCCACATCCTTCTCAGCTATAGGAGCCTGTCTGCCTAACAGCTAGAGTTAAAACAAAAGGCATCAATTTTCCAAAATTTTCATGTTATCCATTTTACTTCAAAGAGTTATCACAAATAATTTGCTTAGAGCTACATTATCTCACTTTATTTGTTTGTGCAGGAATTTAAGGAATCCATCACAGGTTTTGCTTAACTTATTTTCTTACCTCTAAGTAAGAAATCAGAGAGACTCACTTAAGCGATAATAATCTTCCCTATCAACAACAAGGAAAAACAAGACCCATGACCTCCAGATACTTACTTTCCTCTCCAGATGGCCTCTCTGCCATGTAGTCTTTGATGAATCTACTACCACAGTCAATTTTAGGCAGTCCTTTAACATGGTGTTTGCATGTCAGAGACTATTTACAACACATAAAAGCAGTGATGGCTCCAGCCTGTTACATTCTGTTTTGATATGCAGCACTCAGTCTCCACTAAGGTGATAAAACTATAAAACACTGTGACAAATTGACTGAATTTTACAAGCTTTCCCAAGTGCTTTTTCATATTGTTTAAAGCGTTCCAGGGAAAACATGTTGGCAGTATGAGTTGGGCAAGGTACTAACATGCACAGCACTAAAAGGGAGCTAATACAGTGCTCTCTGTGCTAAAAAAAGCATTATGCTACCAGCCTGTAAGCAATCTGCTTCTCTTTACGCATCTTGTACGGCTTGAACAGAAAGTAGCTGCAAGCATCTTTAAATAGGAGCAAGGAGAGGCATGTGTGATAAACAGCTACTCTGCAAAGCTTTCTTCCCTCTGGTATTTGAATTCTTTCACAACCTTACAGCAGACAAGCACTTTGACAGGGTCCTATTCAGGGTGTGTTTGTTTTGTACTACTTCTTCAGGCCCGGTGTAGCACCTTGTGGTGTTCAATTACTTTCTGCACCAGCAATTTAAGTTCTTGCAGCAGAGTCCTTCCTCGGGCTTTCTTGAGCATGGAAAAGACCTCCAGATGTCTCTTAAGATTCCTTAAGTTACAAAGGGAAGGACAAATTAAAACAGTATGTGAATGGGATAATACAGTTCAGCAAATTAGGCTGCAGAAGCAGCTATATGTGTGGTAGCTCTGTCAGCATGTCATTCAGAGAGGCTTCCAAGTGCCACACTGACATCGCAGCTCTATTTACTGGAACTAGGAGAAGCACAAGTGTAAACTGTCAGTTTGTATTCATGCTTTCCTTCACATTGAAGTAACACATAAAACCAAGATGTAAAACCAAGATATAAACCCAAAATAGCCAGAACCATATCCTCTACTTCACTTTTCTTGAACACATTTCGGCTATTGAAATGTTCCACATTTCGGCTATTGAAATATAGGCTTATTATTCCAAAGGATTAGCCCAATACACATCTAATTCACATTTCAATACTCAATCTATTCTAAAGCTCTCTTCTGAAACACTCAGGCATTCACTTCTCACCAACACCTCCAAACCAAAATTCTCTTTCAGTCTGGCAATATTTTGGCCTAAACAGTTTAGGACGTCATTTGCTTTCTCTCATTTTTCAGTTATTTTAATCTACCATTGATTTTTCCTACAGAAAAGGGTAGAGAAGGCATAGGTAGCAAAGTATTTAATTACTGACTGGCAAAAGCATGCTTTGTATCTTTAATCTTTCCTGAAAATGAACAAATGAAAACATGGGTATATTACCCCCAAGAACTGCAGAACAGAAAAAGAGAGTACAGGGTACAGACAACTGACTTTTTTTCTTTCCTTCTGTTTTCACTATTATCTCATAAATATCTTTAAATCTTGACTGGCTAAAATTTATATATATCTTCCAAATCATTTGCTCATTTAGTCTCTTCTTTTCATCACCAGTTTTGGCCATGAACAAGCCCATCATTCTCCCGAGCAGAAATGATACATTTTCTGCTACCCGCACGCTTACTATCTCAATGATCTGCACTTTCTCCACACCAGGGGTCATGAAAGCGTTCGAAGAGGAGAAAATAAGAACAGCATAAACTTGTTGCTTACTTCAATCGAATACTCACTGCTCAGGAGACCAACAGTTTTTCAGACTTGGGACCTGGTTTCTATGCTTTTAATTACTCTCACTACATTTCTGTTGCTCATCAACTTTTTCAGAATTCCCTATATCAACGTCAAATTTTACCTCCACGGCAATCTCTCGAAAACCAGCCACGTTCTTTCATGCGTTTCAAACTTGCCACTTACTCCTCTCATCTGGTGAACCCTGGTGCTTGCATTAGAAGAACAGCGAGAAGTTGATACCTCTCCACATCACTCAAGATTCAGTAGACTCTATCACATTCTGCTGCAGCTGTCTCTTTTCTAGACTGAAGAGACTTCTCTAAATTCATCACGGAGAGAAGATGCCATTCTATTTCACCGCCTCACAAAACAAAACTTATTAAAAATGAAATGTTTCTAGATGTTATAAGCAGAACTGTCCAGGAAAAAAAAGAGATAAAATGGCAGATTGGGATGAGAAAACAAACTTTTTTGACCTCCTGGACAGCTTATTAGAACCCAGCATGTATTAGGCAAAAGCATTAGCCATGTTGACTTAATACATGCTTGATGACCTTTTTCCTGTGAGCTTTAAGGTCCCCATAAACTTACTGCCATGACTGTCTACTTTGGTAAGAAGATTCCCAAACATTATTCCCAAATGCCAGAGAACAAATTAAGTTTTCAGGCAGTGATCAGGCAATGACAAGCAGATACAGTGTTTGGCTGGGTTTAACAGGACGATACGGAGCATTGTGAAATTTCTGGACACACAAGCCAAAGCCAGCTCCTAACAGTTGATGTATGCTTTTTTATAATGCTTCCTAATATAAATGAGGTATAAATGTATGCATACACATGCCTACACAAACACAAATATAGCTTCTTGCAGAAAGGGATTCTTGTTGAAAGGTTGCTTTAAGTGTCTCACATCTGATTTGAATTTGCTATTTACATCTTTAAACTGACTTCACCACAGGAGTAGAGGTTCTTTGCTTCCTCCTACCATCAACAAAACAGAAAAATATTTGCAAGAAACAGAGAATGGGAATGCCTCTAGAAAATGTAAATACACTGTAGGTGGAATCCTCTACTAGTATGGCAACGGACATGCCTGAGGGGAAGAAAAGAACACCTAATGCAAAATGTAATACATGTTTGTCTACAAAAAGTGTATGAATACACATAATTGCACAGGAAAGACATGGACCTGTTGGAGCAGGTCCAGAGGAGGGCCATGGAGGGATGGAACACCTCTTCCATGAAAAAACGATGAGAAAGTTGGGGCTCTTCAGCCTGGAGAAGGCTCCAGGGAGATCTCATCAAGGTCTTAAAGGTACTTTTTCTTCCAAAATTGTTAATTCCCAGTCCCAACTCATTCCTAATAAAGCCTTTGGAAAGCCTGTGTCTTCATTTTAAATAATAAAAATATATATTCCCAAAGTTTAGAAGGAATGGCCAAATTAAGGAAAGAGCACTGGCACACGTTGCCCAGAGAAGCAGTGGATGCCCCACCCCTGGAGGTATTCAAGGGCAGGTTGGAGGAGCAACCTGATCCAGTGGAAGGTGTCCCTGCCCTAAATTATTCTATAATTCTATGGTACTATAACTCTCATCTCTGTTATAAATTAAGTGCTGCAAGTCTGACTCTGCAGAAGGTGGATACTCCCTTCTTCCTCACTATCTAGTTCCCACTGTGGGATCTGCAAAGCTTGGAATTACTATGTTACTACAACTTCCTCGTTGTCTTTAAATACAATAATAAAAATATGTACTTCGTGATCATAATTGAACAAATTATGAATACTGTTCTCCAGATAGGACCTTGGGGGGCAAATTTAGCTGAACTGTAACTGCATTTAAGTATATGGAGTAGTTCCAAGAATAAATTTGTCCCACTAACCAGAAAGGTACTTTCTTTATTGAATTAGTAAGCATTGTCAGCACGCACAGTGTCCATGGATCCATTAGTCAGTAGTTATGACAGGCCATAAGCAAAGTCTATTATTAGCACATTTACTGACATGCAGGTTTTACCTTTCAGATTCATTACCCAAAATCTTGAGACTACCAGATCCTACCGAAAACAAAAGTAAGACACAGTTTAAATTTCAACTTCAAAAAGGTGATGCGAACGCAAGATTGAAGAGGGGGATTTTAGAACATGCTAAATTTTAAAAAAATCTCACTAAAATTGTTCAGTTCATCAAAGCCATTTCCTTATTTCAGGATAATAAAAAGAAGAAGCTTCCCTGCTGGATATATGTAAAATCCTCTCTCTGCCTCAGTACCAAGTGGTGGCCAGGCACTAAAGCAGAATTAACCAATTAGCAAAGTGCTCCATCTGGTACAGCCTGGACTTGCTGTGTCTCCAGACCTCACATTACCATGACAGAGACTTCTAAAGGGACATATTTAGCAAGAAAGTATCTCACTCACTGAAACAGCTTTCTTTTAATCATTTCTACACACAAAACCAAACATGGTAAGTTCTGAGGGAGCCAGAACATTCAGAGTTGGCCAATTCTCACTATGAAAGGGGTTTTATCTTTTACTGGAAGTCAATTCACGTATACTTCAACTATGAGAAGTAGTAGGATATGTAGAGAGAGGTATCCCTTTGAGAAAAGCAGTGGGTCAAAACAAATGGTTTGAAATTATTGAAAACAGAAACTAAAAATCTTTAACATAAATCCACCCAATTTCACATAGTCAAGATTTCACGGATTATTATATTTATCACAACAAATAAATAAGATTCCAACTTAACAATGCTGGATAATAAACTCTTATGCTCAGAAGACAGCAGAAGCACAAGCTTCCTGCAGTGCAAATTTTGCATTGCTGTCAACTTAAAATGCTATCTTTATGTTTAAAAAGTAGATTCCATATGTATACTGGCTTTTGGCATTGCTCAAATTGCTAATATGCATATTAATTATTAGAAATAAGTCTGTAACATGGAAAAAAAACCACCAAGGAAACTGGACTGCTGATCAAACAGCAATCTGGTAGCAAGACTTCACAATCATTCTGACTCATATAGAACATGAAATGGAGACCTGGAGAATAAAAATTTCACTGCCTCAACTCTTAACCCACCTATCTCCCTCACAACTTGCGTAATCTCAGTCAAATGAAGCATTCATATCTCTCTGCTGAAAGAACAATAAGCCTGTAAATCACAGTCTCTTCATTGTTTCAGTAATTTGCAACATTCCAGCAGTCTCTTCCACTTCTGTGGATGTGATATTTAAGCCTTGCGCACAGGTTGTTCTGTGGTGCTACAGAAGATTACTGCAATGCAGCTGATAGGAAGGCAGGCAAATGTAGCCAGTCTAAAGGAGCCATGCATAAAACACACCCCATCGCTCCCTGCCCCTCACATGTACTCTGGCAAACCGGGAAGAGCTAATTCTCCACCCTTTAAATAAGAGCAGAAACACAATCCACGCAAATCTATCAGTCTTATATCTATTACTTTTCTTATTATCATCATCATATGACCTATTTTTCAACCTTAAATAAGTATGGACTGAGTGTAGCAAAGCTTCTGTTTCTACTCTAACTGTCACTACTTATTTTTTAGGTAGGTTATCATTAAGGAGAATTAAATGACAATGAAATTCCTAAGAGCAACTTGCTCAGTGCTGACAAGATACTGAATTATTTTCAATACTGTACATTAAAATATACATCCAAATTTTAGTTATTAGCATAAACCTCAAGTTTAAATCTAAGATTCCCAGACACAAATACATTGGGCATTTTAATCAAGTATACAAAGACAGACTCTGTTTTCTGTCTATGACAGAACAGCATCGCTACCATGTTAAGTTTTTAAATGTTGCTCATAAAATTTAGTAACAAACATAACAATGGCAAAGCCTTCCCTATTCAAAAGTATAAGCACTAGGAAATAACACATTTGCAGCTTCGTGGCTATATTTATTTGCTCTCTGAAACTGCATAGTTTTGTAGATGTCCATATGCACACATCTGTGAAGGACACACATTGAATTCAGGAGATTGGAAGAGCTATTTTTTACATTTAACTTTCAGGGGGGGCTGGATGGGGAAGTGAAACTGGGTAACTCGTGCAATACGTTTGGCTTGAAAAATATATTGGTAGTTTGGAAGGTTTATAAGGTGTCTAGAAACAGGGGTGCCTTTTCCCCAAACACATGATTATAGCATTTTCACAGGTCAAAGAGGGAAGCCAGCATCCTCCTCCATCTTCCCAGGACACACACACGCACGCACAAATGAGATCCACTTTTTGATCCAAATCTTCCATTTCCCAGATTTGTCACTGAGACTCCATATATTCATATACGGTCCTGTCACAAAAAAATCATTGCGAAAACAGGAATAAAGGTTTGGACAATCATCTTGAAAGCAGAACATGAATTTTACTGCAGAACCGTTTATTTTCTCTAATATATAACTTTATATTTTCTCTAATATGCTAGACAACACCAAGTGTGCCATTTGATAGGACGTAAGCAAGACATCAACGCTATAAACTTAAAATTACACTTACTCTTTCTAAAAACTTTTGTGTTTTCTGATACATCCTATTAATTTCAGTTCATTTTTTGTTTCTTTGCTCCTTGTCAAAAACTCTGAAGGAACAGAGAAAGTAAAAAACATAATATCTGAAAAGAAAGCTTAGATTTCAGTGTAAATTACCTGATACACTACAACACAGATGCAATTCAAAGAAAGATAAATAGTTGGGATTTCATCTGTAGCAATTTTCCAGATGAACTTACAGTAACTACTGATAAAAGAAGAAGAGTTATTGGGGAAAGGAATAGATTTAAATCAAAGCAAAAAAGTAGGTCAGCTCCTACTTTAGGTATGAAAGTATGTAAAATGACAAGAGATCCGCTGCTGTGTTCAGAGAGCAGGCGCTCTCTGCCTGAAAGCAGGGCTCTCTCAGAGGCGCGACGCTGGTCACCACGCCTCTAGGAAGAGTTTGGCATTCCAGGTCCCAGCAGAACAGCAGCACTACCACCAGAGCTGTACTAAGAGCTCACCTCTTTTCCAGGACAACAACGTATACACAGAGCAGATGCTTGTTCCAATAAGGAGAAGAAATGTATACCAACCCATGTTAAAGTAAGAACAGCCCTGCAGAAAGGGACCTGGGGGTTCTGGCGGACGGCAAGTTGAACATGAGCCAACAGCGCCCTGCCAGCCACGAGGGTCAACCGTGTCCTGGGGTGCATCAAGCACGGCACTGCCAGCTGGGTGAGGGAGGGGATTGTCCCGCTCTGCTCGAGTACTGGGTGCAGTTTGGATGCCACAGTATAAAAAGGACATCAAACTACTGGAGAGTGTCCAGACGAGGCCACAAGGCTGGTGAAGGATCTAGAGGCAAAGCTTTATGAGGAGAGGCTGAAGTCACTTGGTCTGTTCAGCCTGGAGAAGAGGAGACTGAGAGGAGACCTCATCACAGTCTACTGCTTTCTCACAACAGGAGGACAAGGAGCGGGTGCTGATCTCCTCTCTCTGGCAACGAACCATAGGACGTGAGGAATGGCAGGAAGATGTGTCAGGGGAGGGTTAGGTTGCATATAAGGAAAAGGTTCTTCACCCACAGGGTGGTGGAGCACTGGAGTAGTTCCCCCAGGAAGCAGACATAGCACCAAGCCTGACAATATTCCAGAAGCATTTGGCCAACGCCCTTAGACATACAGTGTGAATGTTGGGATTGTCCTACAAAGGGAGAGGAGTTGGACTTGATGACCCTCGTGGGTCCCTTCCAATTCAGGACATTCTATGATTCTATGATAAAACCCATCTCTTACTGAACACATCACATTTATCTTTTTTTTCTTTAAAAAAATAAAAAAGGCATCGTTGACAAATTGGGATAAAGGACAGGTGAAGAGTAATGATCCATGAGACGGCTGGTAGCTGACACACAGAAAGATCTTCACGGCTCCGTGAACTATTTTTGATAAGAACTCACCATTCAGCTAGTGAGTCTGAGTTTTCACCATGAACATGGACAAACAGCACCCCTGAGCAATCCTGAAGGAATGGGGAGATCTCGGTACTCAGGGAAAGCTATTGTTAGTTTTGGTTTTTAAAGCAGTGTGACTCTGCATAAATTTGCATTTATCTAGTGTGCATACAATGCTTCATTTTATAAGATACCCATGACACGCTTGAGGGAAGGGGGAAAAAGGCATAATATTGTTATGAAACAATAAAATACTGTTAAAACTAAACAAACAAGTAAAAACCCCACATGCTCGAGATTTTTTTCCTATTGAGCTACACTAAGGAAAAAATTACACCCGAAGTTTTTTATTTACTTTTCCAACAGCGTAAATACACTATCGACATCCAAAAGGCAAATTCTTTGTTAGATACATTTGATAGATTTAAAGTGCTGAACATATCTCAAAACAATCGTAGAATCACAGAATGATTTCTGTTGTAAGGGATCTTAAAGCCCATCCAGTTCCAAATCCCCTGCTTTGGGCAGGGACACCTCCCACTGGATCAGGTTGCTCAAAGCCCCATCCAGCCTGGCCTTCAACACCTCTAGCGATGGGGCAGCCAGGACTGCTCTGGCCAACCTGAGCCAGTGCTTCACCACCCTCACAGGAAAACATTTCTTCTTAGGACTTTGATGACCTTACTCTGAGTTGCATATTGCTCTACAAACAGCTTCTTTGACAAGTCAGACTGCCATTCTGTCCCACAGACATTCATCCTTTACCTGAAGGCACACTGGCAAATGTAGTTGTCAATGAAAAGTTAATGTGACGGACAGACATATGACCATCTGGAGGTGAATTGGGACTACCTGGTCATAATCCTTACAACAAAAACATATCCTCTAAGACACTGTCAAAACGATAATACTTTGTCAACATACAGAGACTGCAGCAATGCAAATGGTATTTGGCAGGGTTGCCCCAAGGTTCGTTCACTAACACGGCTGTGCTTCAGAAGGAGTCTTAACATAACCCTGATGTTTCAGCCACACAAAGGAGTATTCAAAAGAAAAACAAAACCCTAAGTCAATTGTAAAAAGCTGATTTGAAAACTCACTTGCCTAACAGACTACTGCTCAGAAAACAAAGTAGGCAAAGAGAGATGAAGAGAGGGAAACCAGCAAAACTGAGGACTTCTTGTTAGGAAAACACTAATTTAACTGAATCAGAATCTTTTACAAAAAACGGCAATGCCGCTGCAATTTTCAGGGGAAGAACGCTCAACAGGCTCCACCCATCTCCCTTGGCACTCCAGGTGCTGGTACATCCAAACCATCAGTACACAATTTGAGAACATACTCCAAAAACTTGACATCTGATGAAATTCTCCCCCAAAACAATAGGGAGGGGGAAGAAGGAAGGAAATATTGCTTGTATAGCCCATCTCCTGCCCCTTGTATGTCCCTATTTCAGTTTCTGCAGAGAAAAGGAGTTCAAAAGGAAGAGAGAACAGAACTTAATCCCTGTATAATTCTAATTCTGTCCTCCCAACAACTCACAAACCTCCAAATATTCCAAATTTTCTGATGAATATAGCTTTTTTAGACTCAGAATCTAAATAATGAATACACTGATAGAACAACTGCTATTCATGGCTCTATACACTTACCAGGTTTAGAAAAAGCCCTGAAAAAAAATCACTGAATACATGCTCCATTCTTGCAAAATTCTGTAATTTCCAGAATATCCAATAAGGCCTCATTAAACTGGAGTCTTTGATGAAATAAAAAAAAATAATAATTTGAAAAGAAAAGAAGGTCCTGAAGGTCATACTGTGTCATTAATGTGCTCAGCCACAGTTCCTAGTAGAATCAAATTCTCACTTTTCTTATTTGGAAGAGGAACATAAATAGAAGAAACAACTGAGCATAACAAGCCTAAGAAATAAGCAAACAATTTGAATCCAGGAACGGAGTTAATTTCTACAGCCATATGTCATTAAATGTACAAGTACTGCAAATTTATTATGTACCAAACTCTTTGGGTGACAAGGAAGACTCAATGGCATTTAGGGGTCTTCTAGAGGGAAGAATGTTTTTGCCTTTTTCCATTCCATTAATCTGCTTATTATGATTTTGTTCATAGATACTTTTAATATACTTCAGTTCTTCAGCAAAACAGTTTGAAATACAGTGTCTTTCCATCAACTTCAATTGCTTTTGGAATATTCTGTTTGCAAGCAGTATTTGAACTGTGACAGCATACAAATATTCCATGGAGAACCAGAACTAACCTCTTTGTGCTTTATATTCAGTACAAAGTATAAACTTATTAAACATCTCTGACCATGACAGATTTCAGCCCCAGCATCCTGCTTTTCCCTCATGAATGAATCTCCAGCTTCAGTCCCCAAGGTCTGTACTCACCTAAATAGCTCAGGTTAGCAATACTTACTTCAGAGATTTGCAAAGAAAATGTTCATATTACTCTGTGAGCCAAGATAAATATCACACATACAAATGTTGCTACACAGCTGCCTATGCCCATGAGTTGCTGGATTTCTTCTTACAATCCTACGAGCAACCTTAAATTATCAAATCAATCTCTGCCTTCACAAATCAAGGATGCAACAACAGCATTTTAACAGCAGTCAGACATGAAAAAAATTGTCTTTTGACAGGATCCGAGATGAAAATACACGTGGAAATAAAAGAACATAATTCCTGCATTTAAAACTTGTAGTGCATCGTCAAAAAGTTACAAGCTCACCTAAAAGTCAAATTATCAAAATCCTCACACATAAGAGAAACCTTGATATGTGGAAGTCTTATCTGAAAATCTTTAAGCTCTCTGCTAGAATGACAATCGAGACAGGAATTCACAACAGACAACTAAATGTTACATCCATGTAATTAGGCTTTTATACCTACGATAGGTGTTCCTATGTCAGATAGCTGCCCTCACTCACAGGGAGGAAAAGGTCACATTCCTGTCTTCTAATTTATTAACACTATACAAATAAATATTTGAAAAGAGCATGAATATTTGATTGCTCATGCAACACTGGTGCCTTGGGCTTTTTACTACTGAATATGTTAGGTCTGAACTTGCAAAATCACGTGAAGAAAGGAAGCAAAATCACAAATGGCCTGGGAAAATATAAAGAAAGAGGAGACAAAACTAGACCACAAGGGACCTTAAAGCAAAAGCAAATCCTTCATTTATGGCAGCTGATATATATTATGAGTATTAGTATGCAACAGTGCCCAGAAACACTAGCTGAGGTGACAGTCACCTCAGTTTAAGTACTGTTTATAGTAGAAGACAGTCCTAGCTCAGACAACTTAGTGTCTCAATAGGCAAAACAAATTATCTCCATTTATAGAACTTCATGTCAGCCCCAGTCAGAAATAGCACTGCATTAGCAGAGAGCTCACAAAAGCAAGGGGAGAGTCACAGCCTGTGTTAAACACATGGTCTATATTAAATGCCTTACAGTAATTAGTGGTTAGGATTTAAGTAAATAAAATAAAAATGCACCATATAATGAAACGCCTCTTCAATAAAGCAAACACACCAGAGAATTTGGTCAGCTCTACCGAGTCTGCTACATGCTAACAGCACATCTGCAAATTGGTACATGGCTTTTAGCAATACTACAAAGGTATTAATCATAATACCACAAAACATTGATAACAGCATGGACCAGTTCTTGCCCAAGCTTTGAAAGGAAACTGCTTCCGTTCTGTGGCAGGTGAAGTCAGTTCTCCTTCACCAAACAATGGTAGTGGTTTCCTCTGTTTGTTTTTTAGGCAGAAAAAGTGGACAAGGAGAAGGGAAGAACAGACAAGAAGGTGAAGTTATTTCAGAATAGGAATTGGGCTTCTCAAGCTCTCAGTCTATTACGTCTTATCTGCGTTCTGTACTACATTTTAAGAACTAAATTATAAAACATTAGTATTCACACGCAGCACAGAACTTATTGCAAGCTAAACTATTTCTTTAAAAAAGATAATTAAAAAGAGTTGTGGTAGGCATGAAATGTCTATGAAATCTTTCTATAAATGTTCACAGAGCTTGCCCTTGGACACAAGCTCATGACTGACAATGAAAGCACCCTGCCCATGCACAGAACTGAAACACTGCCTATTAAAAACTAAAACACTTCTGTAATTTTCTGACAGCAGAAACTATTGAATTAAAGTGACTCATTATTAGCATTTACCCTTTTGAAGTTGTTTCTAATTTGTTTTGAATGCTCCAAAAGGAAGAACGGTAGAGTAGCCGGAGGTGAGGCTTTCAATACACTACATGTCTGGTCTAACTCACACTAGAGCTTCACTGTACAACTACATAGACTCATTAATACTTCCATTGGCACAGGCTGATACTGAGGACTTCTCACTCCCCGGGCAACAAAACCACACTCTGAAATGACTGAATGAAGGGATGGCATTTCACAATACTATCGCCCGATGTGACAATATACACAACTTCTGCCAAAGACTTCACAGTATCACAGTATCACAGCATCATAAGGTTGGAAAGGACCTCCAAGATCACCAAGTCCAACCTATAACCCAACACTAACACCGTTACTTGTTCTCATGCAGAAGAGCTGCCAGCATTGCAGGCACGCCTCAGCCGTAACAGCAAAACTCTGAGGGAAGCTTGCACAGAGCGTCATCTGAAACCTGCCCGTAGAGCAGCTGGCTCCAGCCAATGTTCCTGTTACCTAAGCAATAAATTCACTGATGGGTTTCTGAAGAAAAGCAAACAGTTATCAGGCTACCCAATGGTTAGAGGGTCATAACCTTTCTTTTAGGGATGCATCAGTATAAAGGTGTGTTAGAAGCAGCACAGCTGGGAGAAATCTAACTACAACCCTAAAGCCTGTCAGAAATCGGAGGACAAGCACTTACAGCCCCAACACTGCAGAAAAAAAAAATAATACTGTGTGTGTTCTCTGTCAGTAACTGTCATCACTAATGGCTCAAGTGGCCCAACTTGAACAGCAGGGAATTTGGACACTGTTGCTTTATACAAAGTAAAGTGTGACATTTACTTCTTCTAAAACAACTCAATTAAGGTCCTGTAGGGCTGAATTCCCGGCAAAGGAAAAAAACAGTGTTCCACTGTTAACTGGTTAAGGATGCCCATAAGCAAAGCATAGTTCTAGTGAGACAGACCTTTACTGAAGTCAGCGACACAATGTTTAGAGACAATGTTTTGATCATTAAATGTCTCGCTTTTAAAAGCTATTTACGCAGTTGAATTTTGAGCAGATTTCCTTACGTAAAATAAAACATATCCTAGTCCTCTGGCTTAGAACTCACTACAGGAAACAGTTTAGTTTAAAACCTTTAGAAGTTCTTGAGTTACATAGCACCAATTACATTTATTTCTTTGCTGTATAACTCAGGATGATTAGGTAAAGTTGAAGTACATACTAGACGAGATGACAAACAGTCTCTTCCAAGTTTCATGACATGGAGAGTGTGAGGAGGAGCACACAATCTACTTCCTTATGGCAATGCAATCCACAATATTCCATAGTTGCCCCTACTGATCTCAAAAACAAATGGATGTGAGCAAAAAGGGTGATGGTGTATGCCTGTGGCACTTTGAGACCACAAAGTTCCCTGTTCATAATAAATCTGCCTAATACATGCTCAGGAATTCTTTCTTGATTAAAAAAAAAAAAGAAATGGAGCAACTGAAGCATGCACCCAGTTATCCACGAGGTCCAAAAAATACTCAAATGCTCCTGAATGTTCAATAATGTTGCAGATTTCTAATAGGTTTCAATAATCAAGAGACACACCTAGCATTAAGCAGAGGAAATCAATAACATCATGAGAACTTAAATAGCATTTAAGATACAGAAGGAGGCCTAAGCCAGCCTGAAAAGGGTAAAGGAAATCTGAGGACTCCAGGTAACATCAAACGGGAGTTGCCTTAGAGTTACTAAAAATTCAGCAGCGAAGGAAAACATTTGTGATAGGGCAGTATATGTTTTAAGTGTATCAGGAGATGATTTTTGAGTTTTCAATTATTATTCACATGAAGGTAACTTTCACTTTGTTTTCCTGGAAGAATATTTTGACTAATAAGAACTGACACACTCTCCTCCAAAACCTTGAATAACCTATGAGAGGTAGGGGCAAAAATACAACCCCACATTCTCCAGAGCTCAGCAAAGCAGACTTTTATTTATTACATTAGTCAAGATGTTCCAACAGTAAGCAGACACTCAATTAATAAGTAATTTAGAGGAGATCAATTTTTAAGAAGTACACATCACTTATTTGAGCACCAAAATTTTTGTTAGTGCTTTGCCCTCTGTCTGACACAATAGAACTGTAAAGCATCAAGTCTGACTACCAGCCACCACAGACACGTTTATTAGATTATGTTTATTAAGTGCTTATCATCTTGAGTAAGTCACATTCTTATATAAAACCACATTCAAAATTACAGCAGACTGAAAACACGTTTCAGAGTGGGCAATGTATTACAAAGCCAACGTAAGCCAACTCTTGTAACAAACTTGACACTTGTGTCGTGTCCAATTTTCAAATCCCAGAAACAATGAGGCTGTTATCACAAGCGGAAGCCTATTCCACTATGCAAAACTCTCATGCACTTTTCTTTATTTTGAATTTCTGCTCCATTCTGTCTTCAAATGACGTTTATATTTTCAAATGTTAATAGAAAACAAGCTCTCAGACGGTACACAGTAAACTTTCTCACAAAGAGTTCATTCCTCCCTAAACCTTCTTACATCGTTCCCCATGTTTCAAGGTTTTTCTAAACACTTCAAGAAATCCTGATTATTTACTTTGAGAGCACAGGATAATGAAAAATGGAAACCTCTTGAAGGGAAACTCCATCAGAAACACTTAACCAGATCAGATCTTTGTTACCTATTCTGAGATTAAGAGCAGCATACCACACTCAGCACAAAATTCACAACCCCACCTCACAGCCTCCTGGACAGCACTGGAAAATTTACCAATGTAGAGGAGGAGGTTTTGGACACCATGTTCTGGCAGCAACATGACAACTAGACTGAAACAAGCTGTATCAAAACATGAAGTCGACAGCATGTCCTGCCTTTTTTTCACAGCTGAAACTCCTGCTTACTTCAACTGCTCAAAGTCACTGTTGGAAGCAGAAAAAATAAAGACAACAAAGTGTTATGCGTAAATCTAAAATGCAAGGAAGTTGGAAAACTTAATTTTCATGCATATTGCTTTGTCTTACTACAAATTATAGTGGTCATCAGTTATGTCACTTAACCAAATATTCCGCAGGCTCATTTTTGAGTCCTTAAGTTCATCAGAGCTTAATCATACTGAATTATGTGAAACTTCATAGTAAATAACCGCACATTTAACTTTATATCATTCAATTACTTGATAAAAACAACAGAAAAAGGCAATTCAGTTGTATGAGTAACAGTCTAGAAAGTCATTGATGAAGAGCTCATGAGAAGTTCTTGGAAACTGTGTTTATAAACTGAATATACGTATGCTAGGGTTTTACAGAATGTAGAAAGGAAATTTCATGTCTTTGTGACTTCTGCTATTATTCTAAGTAATGAGAAAATATTATATATATTGAAAATGAAGAGAAAAATGTTCGAGTAAATGTTCACAACATGAAATAAAGGTAATCTGTATTGGTGTGGTTAAAATAACAGAAAAGGTACTAACAACAAGGTTCAGCTTCAGTATAATGAAACTGAGACTGATGAGTAGCAGGTGATCATAAAGACAGTATCAGGTAATACCTGCTATATGCTAAGATATATGCTAAGATATATGCTAAGAATGCAAAACATGCATGTAATTTGACAGTAATAACTTGATAAATTCTCTCCTTGCTGTCTATTGAAGGACCTTGTTTGAGAAGCATTTCACCTCTGATCTTCGCTCAATGCCTACCTCCTTAGGGAAGTTTCCTTACTTATGCTTAACACTAATGACAAACACTGATGAAAAACATTTTTTAAAATAGGTACAAAAAAATAAGTAATTGTAAGGAGAAAAGCAACTTGTTTTACATCTTTTCACTTAGCACCTGATCTAAAACTGGATGAAAAAAAGGTTAAGGACTTTCACCAGCAAACAGCAATGTGCAATAAACAGGTGAGAAGAAGGTAGGAAAATACATTGTAAAAAACAGAGAGACACAAAATGAGTGCAAAATTAATGGCTGGGAAAAGAGAACAATCAGTGAATCACAGAAACAATTCCCAACTTGAGGAGCATTGGAAAGGAGAATCTTGAAAAAAATGGTTGTGCTAAGAGAAACGAAGGATCAGTGGGAAGAAACAGAACGGGTCCAAGCTTGACAAGCACTATGGTAGTAGAAAATACCAATGGAATTCGCATTCAGCTGTCCATCTGGGAATAGTTTTGGGTTTGTGACGTCACCAGGTAGGCTCTTCCCTGATGGCTAGAAGGGTGAGCACTGGGGCTGCAGCAGACATAGAAGTTACGACTCCTAAGTAAATATTATGGGAAGATGTTGATATTATGCAGTCCAGAGCAGGGTGGGAATCTTCCAGTTTCAGCCACCCTCCTGTCAGGCCCATGGGAGTGTTAACAGCTCTCGGACACCCAGGCTCTGTACAAGAGACAGGATTTGAGCCTTAACAGAATACCTCCGAGATATTTTGAGCAGATATTTCAGATATAGATGTGACCAAGCAGATACTGAAGAAATTGAGAGACTTTCTTTCAGGAAGGCATTGTTAAGACAGTATATTTAACTACAAAACTGAACACTTTGTATCCTGATTCTTACTTTAAATACCTTTCAAGATAGGAAGAAAGGTGCTTTGATTCCAGTACAGTATTGTTAAAGCATTTTTTGAAAAAGCTCAGTTGTCTATTAATGTGAGAAAGGTCTTATGCGAGATTTTCTTCTGTCCACACCCCAGATTTTCTTCCCTGGTAATGTCAAGGACTGTTCCCTCATATGAATAAGTGTCATTGCACTGCTTAAAGTGTATGAGCTTTAAAACTCAAGGCAGTGAAGACCGTGGTGTAAGAGAGATAGTGCTCTCTGTGAAGACGGTGGGCAATAAAATCCTTTGCTAAGAAAGACAAGTAGAAATTCAGCTTAGTGCAATTTGATTGGAAGGAAAAGCACTTTATCTTTCTGTGCAAATTAATGGCTTAACTGAACTGTGTTTAGTTCAGACGTTAAGAGCATTGCATTAATCCTTCGAACAATTTAAAAGCCCTAAACCCTGTAGAACTGCCTTCTAAAAAAGTTACCAACAATATCAATAAACCAACAAAACATATACACGAAGAACACCGACTTTTTGTCTTAAAATTTTAGCTCAGATCATGTTTAGATTTTGCAATGTCAAGTCTTACGCACACGGAACAAGAAGCCATTTTTCCTTCCTGGCAATGAGTAAAGTTTGATTTCTTCAGGACAGGAATAAACCCCAGCCTCTGGGTCCTTGAGCCTTGCAGCACACCCAATGGGATTTATTCCAGCCATCAGTATTTTAAACAGATTACCAGGCAGTTGTTCTGACTGAGCTTGGCCGGGGAAATTGTGCTGGGAGAGGGAATGAATGGCAGGAAATACTTTGCCTCCAGATCAGGTTCTAAGTGACTTGTCTGGAAATGTAACACAACACAGTATTATTTTCCCATCAGTACAAGGAATAACTTTCCCTTGAAAAACAGGGAAAAAATTCCTTAAAAATACCTATATGAGTAACTACACACATGCTTCTGAGCCATGCTAGCTCACCTACCAACACCTATTCAGACTTTATTAAGACATTTAGCAATCCAGACATTTTCTCAGTGAAACACTGGTCCTGAGAAAGATGCAGCTCTCTTTCTCTTCTTCTTGTCCAAATACTAAACCTGATTTTTTTTTGCCTAAACTATTGTTGCTATATTAAGATGTCTTATCATCAACTTAAAAAATACACTCCCTTTGTGCAAGGGAAGAAAATTATTTATCACTGGAACTCTTCAGAGATTCCAAAAAAAAGAAGAAACAAACAATTCTATGAGATTGGCAGCGTGTCCAAACTCACAGCGTGTTATTAAATTAAGTCAGTGACATTTAAATGAGTGCACCTGTATGCATACAAAAATAATTTCCTAATTAATTAGCTCTGCAGCTCTTGATGCCCTAATAGGTCAAAAGTACATTAATTATATCTACAGGAACAGAAAGCTTTTCCAGTAATATATCTTGACACTTCAGATTCCTTGACTAGAAGATAAGGTCAGATATTCACTTACCGTATTTTTCAGGTGTAGGCAAATATCATTGGAGGGAAGATGCTACATTATTATTGAGTGCAATTACACAGATGGTACTGTTCAGCCCCATAAGATGGCATTGTACTGGGCAGAGGGAGCTGCACACTACTGGAAATTGGTTCTGGAATATCTATGTTGTTTGCATAACCGCATACTGAGAAAGGAAAAAAAGCGGGTAAGGAAAGTGCCCAGAGCTGGAAGAGACTGGGGAAGGGAAGCCTTGGAACTGAGGAGGAATAAGGGGAAGAGTTTGGTAACCACTGAGAGCTGCAGACATGGTGATAAAACCCTCAGTTACCAAAAAAACCCCACTTAGCAGAAAGGATGTTAAATGTTAATCAAGCATCCATACAGCCTTGCACTGACATTCTGTTAGAGCATCTCTGACGAGCATGTGCATCTATTTGACCAAAATATATCCTCCAAGTTCTATATTTACAAAACAGAATAACATGTTTAAAATTATTGGACAGTCCAAACCTATTTTAAAGACCAAAACTGGATTTATTTGAATCTAAATGTAAGAATTGACATTCAAACAAGACATCTATTTAACCATACTGCTGTCTTTCTCCAAAAGAAACCTGTATCTTCTTTTTGTTTGTTTGTTTGTTTGTTTTACAAAGATAGTGTGACAACAAAAATACCGGAAATCAGAAAATCCACGCACCTAACTGAGGAATTTTAAGTGAATCCCTGATATCCTGACAACCTGTGTACTTCCGAGAGGCTTAGGAAAAAACTGCAGCCAGGATAGCTATATCTTAAGTACAAATACAGCTTACAGGAGTGTTGTGCTTGTGTTGCTAAATCCTTCCCTAACTTCCAACAATTGTTTAATCTCTCTATTGCAACATGAAGCTGCAGAAACTGCACGCTTTATCTTCAGGAAGGAAGTTAAAAAGAAAGAAGAGTATGATAGCTAAGGAACTGATGAATAGAAATCCCTGCACAATGAGAAAGAGAACGAAGCGCAATTATTTTTGTGTTAATATTTTATTAGTTCTTTAGGTAATTAAAGTACACGCACTTCTTTGTGTAAAATCAGGTATGTTATCAAGTCAAACTCTTACAATACAATATGTTGTGACTGGCCTAGGCCTGTATACTACACGTTTAGAGCTGTATCAAATCCAGATTGTCAGTTATTTTCAGGAATAGCAAGAGTTTTCAGAAGAGGAGGTGGTACTGATTGCCATTCAAGCAACAATAAAGGCACTGGCTAGATAACACACAGCACCACTACATCAGAACATGTACCCCTTGGCTGCATACATCAGGTGAGCTAAACATTCAACTGAAGAAATCCTATGATTTTACTAGAATTTTACTATCCTCTGCCATAACTGCTTATTCTTTCATCCCAGACATAAGGTGAATGATTCCAAAAGCAGGGTGAGACAACACTGCCTCAATAATACAGTAACACTCAGCTTTCAACTGGGTAAAAAGCAACCATTGGTGTACAGGTTTCCTGAGCTGGGCAGGACACCATAATGTGACCTGTGTATTTACAGAAAAACTCAGAGAAAATCTCAAGTTCTTCTCAGTTCAAGCTAAATCTATTGCATAGGTTTTTGCTCCGTGAGGACAAAAAGTTCTCTTGAACTTGAAAGCAACCCACAGAAACCACACAAAGTGGTAGAAAATCAATGGGCAGATTCTGACAAGCCAGTCCTAAACAACTGTGCCTTTGAACAATTTCAGGTGCTAACAGATATGGAAGAGTCTGGCTCTGTTTTCCTCCCCCAAATATTTGCTATACAACATGAAAAAAAAGTCAGAACAGGACTAGGTTAATCCACCACACACGTGTTGAGTGTTTACTGTTTGCAACTCTGGGACTGTTCAACTACTGCGAACTGTGTTCTTCAGTATACTTGACATGAAGGAATTTTTTCAGAATTTGACATTCTGATAGTTCCTTTCACAGGACAAACTCATCTGCTGGCATTGCTTTATTAGGATTTTCTCTCTGGAACATTCCACGTATCAACCATATCAAGAAGGGTCAAGTGTGACAAAAGGAGTCAGATGAATGCTTCCAAAGATTAGTTTGGTTGGGATGAACATAACAGAGATTTCAACTTCTAATATATTGTTTCAAGGCTGACTGCATGGTTTGAGAATAAATAAATAAAAATTAGGGCAACACAGCATTGCAGAATCCAATAAAATTCTCACGCTCAAACCACATATTAATCAGGATCAAATAAAGACATGTACTCATCAACCTAAAAACAGCAATTTCAAGGCAGTTTCTGCAAACTATTTGCCTTTCCATTGAAATATAGCAATAGTCAGTAAAAAGATGAAAAAATAAAGACTGCTATGTAGTTTCCTATAAAAAGATGAACTGACAGCATTAATAAAAGACTTGTATAACACATTATTGATAATCTGATTTCTAACACCTTTTAAGAAACTTAAAAAAAAACACAAAAAAGGTATTGGATTTTAGTGAAGATTATTAGGCTTGACAGAAAAAATATTTTATTATTTTTCTTTCTCTGTGGATTTTTAGCAAAAAGCAGCACTGAAATGAAAACAGCTGCATAGAAACTTACGTTGCAAAATAACTGAGCGGGTTTGTGACCTTCAAGACTCTTGTCTCTCAGGTCAGTGGGGAAATTGTAACCACAGAGCATTTAACAAGCTCTGTTTTCTTAGCTGTAGGATTTTTCTCCATTGCACAAAATCCATCCAGCGTCTAACCGGTGGACAATGCAAGGGCACTAGCACCTCAAAATGCTTTCAGAACACTGACATGTAAAGACAGTCAATCACATCACCAGTCTCTGATTTTCAGCCAGTTCTAAGATGAATAAGCTATTTAATTACAGCAATTTTAGGGCAGGAAATGAGAAAGCGTATCATAATCATTAAAACAAAACTCACATAATTGTATTCCAACTCATTCCTTATAATGATAACATCTCAAGATGTTGGAATAGCCTTGCAAATGGGGAAACTGCACCAAAAGTAAGTGGCAACCACCAGTGCTCTTATTGTGTATTACAAGTTTAACGCCATAAAGTAGCTTTATTATCTATTTTCTTTACTATCCAGAAAAGAACTCCACCAGAGAAAAGTTAAAAGAACGGGAACAATACAATACCAAGTAATGGTGCATAATCATTAGACCCACCTCCAGCACAAACGTGTTCCCAAGGGTTTCCCATCCCAGAAGAGAACTGGACCAGCCACAGCATCACTGGGCAAAGCTGTCGTGCTTAACGACCAAGAGAGTGAGCAAGAGCACTAGGAACTACAACCTAACAAGTGATTTTTTGTCAAAGGCACATCCTTGAGTATTTATTGATTTGCTGAAAACTACACAGCTCACCTTTTGGAAGAACTTAGCGATTCTGCAGTTGTGGCAGGTACCATACAGCACAATTATACTAAAATCAGCTTCCAGTAAGGCATCCCTCACGAGTGAACCGCAGAACAAGAGTCCTGTAAGTCTTCACAGCTATCATCCCCACACGGTTCTTCTCTAAGTTACATAAATGCACAATACATCAAAAAACAATCAGTCAACATAAGCATTTCCCTGTCATGCCATAAAGAGCTTTCAATTAACTGCAAAGACAGGTGGTATATTATGGGGCAAAATGCTTTTGTTGCAACATTTTTCCACCGTCACAGTTCAAAGCTTAAGGCTACTCGGATGGCAGGAGGGGTATGGAGAAAGAAACACAGAAGGAGTGCATTTCACAGTCATTTTGTTTACAGGACTCCTGTTTTCTCTGCAAATACAATTTTAAGTATAGTGTTAAACTAATCCATGCAATTCAGGCCAAAGGCAAGCACTGACAAAGGTGACAGAGGTTCACTATCCTTGTTGTTTAGCTCTTCAGGTATTTTACAGAAAAATATGGGTATTCTCTTTGGAGACAAGCATTGCCAAGTGAGTTTTCAAGTGCAGAAGGGAACAAACCTAAGAAGTTTTGTTGCTTCAATGCAAATGCCTCGCACATACGTAGTTGTAGACACATGTATTCAAGATTCTACTATGACTTCTCTTGTTTTGCATCCCAAATACATGTACATCATTGAGAGCTTCTAATTTCATGGAAACTTAACAGAAGATGGAAGGAGTAATCCTCCCCTCAAAACAGATTAAAAGACAACCATAAATCATGCTGCCACCCAATCCCTGCATCTCTCATAAATATTAAATTACTTTTCAGAGCATAAATATGTTCCGATACTTCAGCCAAAGAAGCACACCAGAATGTAACTTACCCAGCTGTAACACAGCAGAACTATTGAACTTTGCTTATGATCAATAAAGCAGCAAATGGGCACGGCTGCTGATTTCTGTTACTATCAGCTCACCTCCCATACACTACTGCTACTCACAGGATCTGCGACTAGGAGATCAACATCACAGAATTATCTGAATCACACAATCACAGAACGGTTTGGATTGGAAGGGATCCTGAAGATCTTCCAGTTCCAATCCCCACCATCATGGGCAGGGACACCCTCCCACTGCATCAGGTTGCTCAAAGCCTCATCCAACCTGGCCTTGTACACCTCCAGGGATGGGGCAGCCACAACTTCTCTGGACAACCTGTGCCAGTGCCTCATCACTCTCACAGGACTAATCTACATCTCCCCCTCTCTCAGCTTAACACTATTACTCCTTGACCTAACAGTGCACTCCCTGACAAAGAGCCCCTCCCCAGCTTTCAGAAAACACAACCAGAATATTTTTTCCTGCCTTACATTTCCCCTTCTCACCTATTTTCAAAGAAATACCATGAAAGAGAGACACCCTTTGCCAAAATGCAGACTCCTCTCATTGCTTTGTAGTTACCGAGCTGTGAGAAACCACTCAGTGTCACAAGACACTAGTGCATAGAGCAGCACTGTAGCCTTGGTGTTCTCACTAAATCCCACTTCCACTTACACATTCACAGGTGTTTTGTCACTGTAAGATCACGCGAACTCTCTCTACGGTGTGTAAAGAATGTAATGTGTTTTGCTGGAAAAAGCTTAAAATATTTGAGTTTGTGACAAAACCTCCTAACTCCTCCTTTGGTTGTATGGTTTTACGGCACAAACTACATCATCTTGTCACTGTCACACAGCTGTTTTAATGATACAGAGCTGATAAGCGTGTTGGCACTTCAGCATAGAAGTGGCATCCAGCTCACTGCCTACACAAGATGAAACAGGAGGCAAGGACTGCAATATGGGATCCTAACCTGACTGAGGGGATATGAAGGAGAATACTTTGGAAAGAAAACTACTCTCCTTTTTCCAAGATCCAGGAGACAGTTTGTTCCCTTACATTTGGCTAGGAAACTGATGGTAAGGATAGATTTAACCTCTATGAGAGCTTGGAATATTTTGCTTTAAAATTGACTTAGGTATAACCAATGCTGATTTTTAGTTTAGTAAAACTATTCCCAGTAAAGCAGACAGTTAGTCTTACCCTCTCCACTCCTGTGTAGAAATAAGAAGGCTTATTCCAATGGTTTAGACGGGATTTGTTCTTCCCTTGACACTTCCATGTAATTCTCATTAATGGAAGCGGGACTTTCGTGTGTCCACAAAGGGGAAACTGAGAGCTGTATAGCCATCACGTTGCAGTTTCTTAAGGGACTAACTCCTCATCACTACCTTTCAGCACAGCAACTCCATCCTATTAACTTCTTTCCAGTTTGTAAATCTCCAAAGGAAAACCTTGGTAAGCAGAGCGCTCCTCAGCAGACCAGCAGTGCTCCAGCCTCTTTAGGAGCACACACTGTATCCTCTGCACTTCCTTGAGTCCTTGCCCTGGAAGCGCTAGTCAGTTCCTCTAGAGGACCTTGTTCCATTGATTTGGAATTAAGTACTGCAAAACAAATTACAGAAAAGCATACAGAAAGTGAAGATGCTGGGCCAACTGGTGAACTTTCCTAAGAACATCTGCCTCAAAATACAAACAAGTTTAAAAAAAAAAAAGTAGTAAATCTTCTTGATGCTGAAGGTGTAACAAGGATCACCTCCTTTAGAAGATGTTACAGGCACCTGAGACGTGAAGCAGTGCAGTACAGGTGTGCAGTACAAACTGAAAACTCAATTTGTATAGTGTTTTAAATGCAAATACGTGACCTTCAATTTTGAGGTCATTCTTCAGAGAATTAAACTCTTTCATTTTACTCCAGTTTGTAGATTAAACATTAAACAAATAAAAATTGCCACATCTGAAAGATATTTTTCCACATGGATAAAACAGCACAGAGCCAGTATCAAAAGCAGATAAATAAACTTTTAACATTTCATTGCATAAAAAGAACACAGTTGCTTACCAAACTACTGAACTGAGAAAAAACAATCCACACAAAAAACCCCGCAAAGACACATCAGACAGTGTATTAACAAAGATTTTAATTTTATGTACCGCCAATCTAACTTGAAAATAAAACAACATACAACCTTTGTGAAGCATAAGAGTCAACAATTTCTCTGTATGACTATGCCATCTAAAGATGCTGCTGAGCAAAAACTATATGTCGTATGCTAACAGTGATCTTGCCCCAGATAAGTGTCCCAGTACAAGGACAAATACATAGACTTCAACAGTTTTCCCAGGTAGAGACAAGTCACAAAGCAAATACAGGATCGTTGGGACAGCCAGCATAACGAAGGAGAAATTGATACAACAAAACATTTATTAACAGAACAAAACTCAGACTGTCAAAGATCATCATCTAATCAAGAAAGTGAAAGGAAATACAAAGGACAGTGATACAGCAGGAACGGCAGCTCACTCTACAGGAACCTGTTATTACTGTTGATTTACCAACAGTTCAACAATCTTTAAGCCCCTTGAAGGACCGGTTTCTGTATTCCATGGTTTGGCACTATTCCTATAAAGCAGCATGGGCACACTGTCTGCTGGAAGAGGCAAGGAGGATGATCCTTCACCTACTGCAAATTCTCCAGCATTATTTTCATCTGAGATTTCTGAGCCACTGAAGTCTGCAGAGTTTATGGGAGAGGCAATTTCTAAATGGGAAGCTTAATTTTAATATTTATACTTACATTTTTTTATACAAATTTTAAAAGGGAGATAGCAAAGAATTCTTGAGAATGTATTTCAGTTTTCTTAAAGACTATAATAATTTCATTTCTTTTCAAAATTCATCTTAATTCATTAAACTCCTACAATTTCACAAAGATGGGCATCGGTTTTGTCTCTGTGTTTTTCTGGACCAACAGTATTTATCTGTATATTTGACGTTCAGACACCACAGTAACAAATGTATATGGAATACACTGGACACAAAACTGTCAGAAGAGAAATAGCCTAAAGGATAAAAAAGCATAAGGATAGAGAAAGGATTTGAAGTGACAGGAGAAAGGCCTAATAAAAATGAATATTAAAAAACAGGGAATGGTTTGTCGCATTTCAACACAAGTAGTAGATATCATATTTACTCATAACTTGTTTGATTAAATTATTTCATGACTTTGGGCAAAGACTGTCTTAATCCTCAGTGGCATATTTATTCAAGCATCTAGAAAACTGACGTCATTCCTCCACCACTGTAAATACTGCTCCCACCTGTCTCCTAAAGGAATAACCTAAGATGCTGGCAAGAAGGTAAGTCAGATTTGAGTCAGCTTTATTCATTATGCCATTTCTGGCTGTCTTTCTTCTGTTATTGTTTTACCATAAAACCTCCAATATATTATAAAACATGCCAAATCTCTATCTTTCTCCCAAAGAAATGAAAAGTTCCACATCATAACCACATTAATTTTGTTGGCAGTAATAGTCCAATGTGTACAAGTTTCTGATTCCAAGAGACAACAAAAACATTCACTCGTATAAATCAGAAAAATGTCCTAAGATAAGACAAACTGACAGCCAACAATTTCAGAAATCAAAGAGACAAGCAAAGTCAACCCTAAGCTGAGTTAATAAAAGCCTTTTTATGTCATTTGTTTTTCATGTCAGAGTGTCCTGCTTTAAATAACATTAAAACTTTGTTGTTAGAAAAACTGAACTAAAAAAATCAGGCACTTGATTATCCTTCAGCCATAGCTCCAAGTCTGTATTTCACACTAAAGGGTCATGTCTTGTTTTAAATACGACTTAGCATGATATCAACATTTCTTCAATTAGAAGGTCTCATCTCTACACTTATTCTCAGCTCCCAGATTGCCATCTCAGCAGGCAATTTCTTCAAGCATCAGTCATCACAGTGTTCCCACATTTCCAGTTATGTCCCTTTCTAACCTGGGGTCCAATTACAGATAAACCTTTGTGTGCAGTGCAAAGCAACCACACAGCACAGGGAAAGGCTCTCACCACACTACCTGATGGTCTGTATTTTCACAGATGTTACAACAGCCTAAATCAGCCCCTTCCATAGCCCCACAAGTCTCGCAGTACCCTGGGGTGGCCAGGACTGCAACCCACCAGCAAAGCATATGACCTGTTCCTCAGGGTGCTGTGACTGTCAGCACTGCTCTCAAAGATGCCTTGCTCCTCTGCCAGGACTGTAGTGGGAAGAACAAGCGAGAGGCACAACAGAGAAGAGGCCCCATGAGGACCTGGAGGTGTCAGAGAAGACACGACCGGCACATCTCGTGCCCTACCTGTCCTGTCAGCAGGGTCACAGTGCTCAGATAGCCCTGCCTCAGCCTGGCAGCACCAGCCAACAGGGCTGCTGCAGGCTCCCAGCCTCCCCCAGGCTCCTGAGTCAGCGCAGACAGAGTACAGCACCTCTGCTGAAACAAGAGAAAGCCCACCAGCTGCTGTCGGCAGGCTCTCACCTCTCAGGGAGCTAAAAGATGCTCAGCTCCTATTGATCTAACAAACACAGCCTTATTGGTTAATCTCCACCTTCCTTTCTCCTTTTTGATCCCCTGCTGTACTTCCAACTACTCCCTCCCTAAGGGGATCTATCCCAATTAGCCATCCTGCTCCAACCTCTGAAGTCAGGAACTCCAATTTACTGGTAAGTCCTATATAAAACTGTAAATGTGCAACGCACACATTTGATACTCAGCAAGCAGGTAAGTGTTTGCACACGCACACAGCCCTTAACAGGTGTCTTCAAAATCCCCTTCTGCAGCCTAAGGGTGTACATGGAGTGATGAACAGGGCCCCGTGGAGGGAAGCAGTGCAGAGATACGAGAAAAAAGGCTAGAAAAATTTATTGTATAAATACTGAATGCTAACCAGTCACAGCGCAGGGCTACAGTTATGAAATGGCAAGAAAGGGAGTGTGGCTAAACTAATTCAATTTATTTTCTAGGATTTAATAGCATGTTAATCACAGTATGTTAATGATACATAAATATTAAACACATTAAAAAGTTGTAAGACATTTACTTCTCAAGCAATGGTTAATATATATCTATAATACATATATTTCTAACTGATTTATTTTTCAAGTAATTACTATACTATTAAACTTGAATTAAATACCTAGTTCTACACATTTATGTAGTTTAATTTAGTGGTGTTGAAATCTACTGCATATATTGCCATTATTAAAAAGTTAACATTGACTGAAAGTTAATGTTTAAAATATTTTTACTTTATTTTTCTCTTTCTTAAAATAGAAGTAACTTAACTTCAAATTGTGCTGTCAACTAACTTCCCACATATCCTACCGTGCAAAGGAGTCCTATGGAAAAATTAGGATGCAATCATGTAATTTAAAAGTTTATCACAAATACCTAGCACAACCATCTAAATGAATACCACAAACCATAAATCACAAAATAAATAAATAAATTTCAGTTCTGAATGCTGAATTTTACAAAAATCACCATTAAAAGCAATATATAAAATAGACATCAGGCTTTATTCTGTACAATTGTTTCCTTTTTTTGTTGCAAAACGGATCTGTGTCCTGGACTTGTATGGCCTGAAACGCAGCATCAGCCAGCAGAAATTTCTAGAGGATGAACTCTAGAGGAAGTACTGACCACCAGCAGCCTCAGCTGGTTTTAAGCATAATTGACTCTAAAATCACTCGTGTTTTATGTGGGAATGTCTTCTCTATACTATATCCTCATTCACAAGGGATTGTCTGGGACTCCCATTTGTCTTTCCCTAGGGATCAAGATGTGACAGTCAATTCAGCTGCCTTGTGACAGAAGTCCCTTTTGGGTCTCGAAGGGCAAAGCACCTGGATTTTGGCCACAAAGCACACATCATGCTTCCACCTCACAAGGACCTCGAGACCTTAGGAAATGGAGCAGAGGAGACACTTTTTGAACAATTCTTCTCCCTTCCCTGATGAAAATCCTGAAGGAAGAGAAAGCAGAGGTACAGCCTATGTGGATCTTTCCATGGCCTCCTAGATCAAGCGTCCCATTGAGAACACTCATGCCCAGGTCACGCAGTATTTTCCATGCAACACATGCCTGACTACGACCTAAGTTTATAACATAATGAGAATAAAACAGAAAGACAAAAGGAAATTTGTCTCCCTCACAAGCTTTTACTCTCTGAATCTCCAAGGCTGCTCAAGTACAGATGTTAGAACCAATGACAGACAATTTGATGGAGTTGATTGCTAAGTTTTGGCGTGTTTTTCTTTTACAATAGCATTATATATGAAGTATATGCAGGATGCCACACTCCCTCTAGCCTGCGTTATCAGTCAGCAAATATTTGCTACCAATTGCAGTTGTTATAACCACTTTGACCATGAAAAATTCACTAGTGTCCTTTCTCATCATAACATAGATTTGCACTCATCTCACAGAAAAGTAACTTTCAAGCGCTTCAAGATCATTTCTCTCTCCTTTCATGGAAGGTGGAACCCAGAAAGGAAACAAAAACTTTATAAATCGATCAGTCACAAGTGTTTTACCCTATCAAGTTCTCATTTGTCATCAGATTTTGCAAGGCCCATTTTGAGACTTCAATTTCTTGCTGCATTACTCTTGGTAACTTCTTAAAGCAAAACAGTGACCTTTACTTCAGAGTCAGCGGTCCTTTTGATTCTGCCAAATCAATAATTTCTTCCAACTGTTTAAAGGAAACTAACAGCTATTTTAAGAGCTCTATATTAAACTTTAAAAACAAATGAACAAACATCCCATGGGTTAATATTTATTAACTTTTTTATTGAGCTGAAGTCAAGAAATTATTCAAGGCTGTTGGCAAATTTGTTTTCCAGTCCTATGTATAAGGTAAACACAGTAACACAAACAGAACAAAAGGCTTTGTTTGTTGCTTGGCTGCTGTCAACTACTTCAACCAACAGATCAAAAGATAAAGACAGAACCTTGACAGAAGTGAAAGGACCAAGTGTATCTGAAGAGTGAGACAAACAATAGCGTTTCTGTGCAAATTACAGATTTTTTGTGGGAAGGGAACCTTAATGAATGGTGCACGATTCCTGGTCAAATATGAAACCACAGAGGAAATAAACACAAGGTTTTGTGCTTGCTTCAGTAAGCCACAATTAGGAACCACACAAGAGTTGCTAATAAGACTCCTGATAAAGTGATGGAGGAGGAATACGGATTGTAAAACGTGAGGAAGAGTAATCACCTTTGTAATCACCAAAACCTTCTTAAGAAGTGTTGAAGAAATATTTGTGTACCTGTAACACATGGCAGGAAGGTAAAGCTAGTGAAAGCGATCCAAGTGTAAAATAATCTCATTAAAAAGAAGAAATAATAAAAGAGAAGTCAGGGATGCCCCATCCCTGGAGGTGTTCAAGACCAGGTTAGATAAGGCTTTGAGCAACCTGATCCAGCGAGAAGAGCCCTATGGCATGGGGGTTGGAACTCGATTTTTAAGACCCCTTCCAACCCAAATCATTCTAGGAGTCTATGATTCTGATTCTTAGTAAACCAACTAATTGTCTTTTCTACATAAAGCCAGCGGGGAGTTCATGATTTAACCATATTACTAATAATCTTCCTCTGTGACCCTTCTGCATATGAATAATTTTGAATTACATTGTTGATATCAGCTATTTGAAAGCAGGTCACCTTACTTTCTGTTTTCCTTAGACTCATACAGGAGTTTTATACATCTGCCTTCTTAACACCAGTTCTTCTTTGTCCCTCTAGCAGTTCTCACCCAACCTGATGAATTCTTCAGCATTCCATTTTTCTAGATTAGATTGAAAGCTATTTAAATAATTTCCATTTTCACACTGTCCCTATCAACACTAAATCAATAAAGCAAATATGTATAAGTTAATCAACCTGACGAATTCCAAGACTTTGCTGAGCATCCATCAATTCTTACCCCTCTTAAACCTCCTTAAAATCCACAGTCTACAAAATCCATTCATTCTTTAAAACACATCTCACTAGATTTCTGATTTCAGCATGCTTTGTAAAATAGCACAGTTAAAAGCTTTTCTCCTTGCACTGTGGGATTATAGCTTTTAATCTTTACACACATGTCCATGTTGCTGGTATTTTGGTCACGTTCTTCTTTGATCTTTGTTTAAAGCTATTTTTCTAAACCAGTCAGCAAAGATCCCACATCAATCTCCTACAGTGTCTAAACCAGCCTGTGTTTAAATAGCCAAAATCTTCCTGGTGTTATTATTATAATCTGAAATACTTCCCCCGGACAGATAATCGTGGATTAAGTATTTCTTCCCCACCTCCCCAGAAAAAGGTATATTAAACTGAAATCTCTTGAATCAATTCCTTGGTATCGTATGCTTCATTCTTTCACACCCACAAGGCTAACCAGTCTCTTTGCCCAATAATTTTACAAATTTTCTTTGATATAAATTAAGGTCTCCATCAACCATTTCTAAGCTTCAGAAATCTCAGAATCGAACTTTTATTGTACATGACCAGACATTATAGCCTGAAATTACATTTTATCTGTTCTTTTCTGAACTTGTTTAAAAGCCTTAACTGATAACGATGATGTAAAGGGGCAGGGGGGAAGGATGACCTGCCGAAAACAGTTGCCACCACAGAGAGTTAAAAGTCAGCCATCCTGCCTTGTGTTGTGCACATGTAGCTGTGCTTTACTGCATACCACAGTCTCACTGCTGTATACATGAAATGTTATCACCTATTAGCAATAAAAGAGCAAGGAAAATATTTTCATATACTTTTTTAAACCCATTCGAATTTCGTTGTATGTTTTCCACTAAGAATTTATAAAAGCTAATTTCAACCACAATGACATCCAGAAGAAAGCAAACAGTAGGGACATTAATAAATTAAAAGAGCAATTCCACTAGAAATATTAGCTCATTAGCAGAAAGCACATATTCAAATGAAAATAACCATGACAGCACAATTTAAGAATACAAAAAGGAGCAACAACGTTTATCAGGAACTTTACTTGATTATTCAAATAACTAATCAGATTAAGGATGCTATATCTGGAATGACACTGCCAAGAAACAGAAAGTAAAGAAAATTAAACCAGTAGACTATTCTAAACGACGTCTTTCCTAAATGTGGGTACTAACATACATGCAGGAATTATTCCAGTGCACCTTGAAAAGTTATAAGATTAAGACATATGAAAGCTGTTCTCATTCTCGCTGACTTACATAGCCAAACAATGAGTCTGTTTTATAACTTTGAATACTGTCATCCAGGCCTACTTGTTGATTATGCAAAACAGACTACAGGAATTGAGAATATGGTTGACAGGATCCAAAATGCCTTTAGCAGCATCTCGAATGAGCAGTTATCTAAACCTTACAACATTTCCACTAGAAGTAAAGCAGCAGTAGCAATCCATCACCAGGGAAGGCAAAGCACAGGAACGACAGAGTTGTCCCAAATGTTAGGACATCTTCTGTCCTATTATCAAAGAATCATAGAGCCTTCTGGTTAGAAAAGACCTTTGAGATCATCCGAGTCCAACCGCACCCTTCATCCGCTAAACCATGTCCCTCAAAAACTCATCTATCCTTCTTTTAAATACCTTCAGGGATGGTGACTCAACCACCTCCCTGGGCAGCCTCTGCCAGTGCCTGACCACCCTCTCAGTAAAGAAATTCTTCCTAATACCCAGTCTGAACCTCCTCTGGCGCAACTTACGGCCATTTCCCCTTGTCCTGTCACCTGTCACTTGAGAGAAGAGATCAACACTCGCTCTGCCACAACCTCCTTTCAGGCAGCCATAGACAGCGATGAGGTCTCCCCTCAGTCTCCTCCAAACTAAACAACCCCAGGTCCCTCAGCCATTCCTCGTAGGACTTCTTCTCCAACCCCTTCACCAGCCTCGCTGCCCTTCTCTGGATGCACTCCAACACCTCAGAACTTCTATTACATGCAGAACTTTTGATTTTTGTATTTCAGCTAAATATTAGAATTCTCTGAATTTCCTTTTGAAGTGAGTAAGTTTACTACGCCAACATTCTGCTTTGGATCGATGAATATTTCTCCTGGTTAGCACTTGCCTCTCTTCTTAAAACAGAAGACAATTTACAGGTGCTTATGTATCATAAACCCTTATTTTATTTATTAACCTGAAATACAATACTCTCAATTTAAGGTTTAAATTATAATTAAGGAGTGCAAACAAGAAACCTCAAGATCAATGTTCCATAATAGAATCACATAGAAAAAGAATAAAAAGAACAGAAAGAAAGAAAACCTCACTGCATCTCACTATGAAAAAATAAGACAGGATCTATAACGAAGATTACATGACAGACAAAGACATCAGGTTTATTTTTGTAGTAAACCTATTGGTTTCAGTCAAGACATTGCACACAGGATGCATTTAGGAAAAGTAAATCTAAAACTAACTTTGAAACGGTGCTGCTTTTCAAAATCACCTCTGAATTCAGGAATTAAAATAGTTTAATATGCAAATTTTTGAGCATAAAGGATAAGCTGTCTCCTTAAAGGTAGCAGCTGGTGAAAGGTGAAGTAAGAGGGAAGGTCAATTGTTTGGATGTTTTGAGAAAACTTCTTCTTTTAATCAGTCTAAAACAGTTCCCAAAAATATATATATACATATGTGTATGTATCATGATAAAATAACTTCATCAGGAACTGTTTCCAGCTTTTCCTTAGGGCCAAGAAAATAACAGCATTACAAAATAGCTTTGCGAAAACAAGCCCCTCTGTAAAGCAGCAACAGAGAATAACAGGAGAGAAGTGGAAGTAAAAGCGGCAACTGAATTTTTCATCAATTTTTACTCCAGCTTTGTGCTCTACTCCAGCAAAGGACTCTGCTGAATTATTTCAAGCAAAATCAGTGCCCACACCTGTTCTTTTTCCTCAGGTGTGGTCTTGGATGTGGAACTCTGCTCAAGATATATTTTCAGTTTGAACTGACTCATTCCGGTGCCTTTGATTCTCCAGCATAATTGAATTATGTAGGGAAGGGCTACTATTCAATGCGAAACTGATAAAAGGTATAAGAAGGGAACCAAGACTGCTCCAGATGGTGTGCCAGAGCTGCAGACAAAATACGCGGAGATGCCTATAAAATTAAATTAAGAAAGAACTGACTATATCTACAATAACAGTAAAACAACTTTACCTATTCCAGGGGAGCAGCCTCACAACAAGAAGCTTGAATACGCAAATTGAGGCTCAAGAGCCAGGTGTGTGTTTATGAGCTCTGGGCCCTTGAAAGATGATAAATTCACCATGGGAAATAAAGATAACTAGCTTTGCAGAAAGTTTGCTTTTATCTTCCAGCACTCATATACACATAGTAGCAAACATTCCCTTCTCCCTCTCTCCTCCTCTCACCTCCCTTGGCAATTCATCAGCCATTATGGACTATTTCAATGCTTTACCGAGCTGGGTCTCCACTTGTACTCAAGTGAGTCGCCTCTGCACATACAGGTGTTCAGAAAGAACACCTGCCCTAGCAAACATTTCCCAGGAATACACAAGTTGGTGAGGATCTTTCAGCAGATAACAAGCACCGATGAAAATATTTCTCCTGTTCCCACAGTAAAAGAAGGATAGGCTCCCACTCTTATTTATGACATGAATAAAGGTTTGGGGAAAATAACGTATCTGGTATATTTTGTTACCATGGTGACCCTTTGGAAGGCCAAGTGATTTCAGTTTGTTGACAGAATGATTTCTAACTTGAGTTTCAGAAAAGTGTGCTGTTCATCATGTTTTAACTGAAACAACTCTTTTTTAGCTTTTTCTTTTGCCTAGTCTTCAGACTGCAGAACAATATGGCTAAAATATGAGAAAATCTGTTGATGTTATTTACTGTTCTCAAGTCCCTGGCACTAACAAACGAAGAGGAATGCTGTTCAGCACCAAAAATTCAGTGGTTAGCATGAGATGCCATATCACCTGGCCTCACAGGACCGAGGAGGAGACAACTTATTTTAGATGCATTGTGCGTTACAGTCTGTCTGGAGTGAAAGACTCTGCATCTTAGCTTCAAATGCTTAGCCAAAATATAGACTGTACCAGTGCAGCTATGATAATCACTGGAAGCTGTACACTTGGCATATTACTCTACTGAGGAAGGAAAACAAGGAGGTGCAAAAAATCATTTTTATTCAACTCAATACCATCTGACATTCATAGCTGCTTATTTAACAGAGCAGCACCTGGTGCAACAAGGACAGCCCAGCACGCTGTGGCTCCTCTGATCAGGTAATGTGCACTGCAGAGATGGGCTCCCCAGCTGGGGTAGCACTAAGCCTGTTACTCAAAGGACTCTAGGTATGGCAGGAGCTGAAACATTTTAAGGGAGCAAAAGCTCTTGCTATTACCAAGAGTCCTGCTCTCCTCTGGCCCCAAACATTCCACCTAGTCCATGACACCCTAAGGTGTTTCGTATGGGTGCAGGGTTCTCTGGATCCAAAAGCTGAAATCTAAAATAAAAAGGCTCATCGTGTGCTTACGAAGGCATGAAAGGAAGGGAGAAGTAAAAAGGCAGGTAGCTATAGCTTGGTTTCAGTGCCAGTGCTAAGCAAAAGCCCTCCTGTCTCCCCCAAATCTGTTTCTAGGTTTGAAGCAATAACTGGAAGTTTAATCTGTGAGATTTCATGGCATTTGAATGGGAAAAAAATTGTCATAATATTTTGTGTAATACAAATATTTTTGTAAGTTTCCTGTTTATGCTACAGCATCATCATTCCTTTTCTTTGGCCTTTATTAACAGGAACATTATATTAAAACAATTCAGTCACCCAAAACTCCTAAGCTCAGAAGAGCTATTGCTGATCCCTCAAGCTGGTCTCTGTTTCTCTTTTCAATATTGCAGCCAACATTCTGGAAATTATTACAGCACCAAGTAAAGCTTGAGTTGTTTAGCCTGGAGAGGAGGAGGCTCAGGGGTGACCTCATCACTCTCTACAACTATCTGAAAGGAGGTTGTAGACAGGTGGGGGTCGGTCTCTTCTCCCAGGCAGCCAGCAACGGAACAAGCGGGCACGGGCTTGGACTCTGCCAGGGAAGGTTTAGGCTGGATACCAGAAAAACGTTCGTTACAGAGCAAGTAATCAGGCATTGGAATGGCCTGCCCAGAGAGGGGGTGGATTCACCATCCCTGGAGGTTTCTAAAATAAGACTGGATGTGGCACTTAGTGCCGTGATCTAGTAATCATGATAGATTAAGGGTTGGATTAAGGGTTGGACTTGATGATCTTGGAGGTCTCTTCCAACCCAGATAATTCTATGATTCTATGACATGATACCTGAAAGACTTAACAGATGCTTGGCCACATCAAACCAGTTGTACCTAAAACATCTTCTAACTGTAAAAATAGAAAGTCCCAGGCTAACTCTGTTAAAGAAGCCTCTGATGCAGACTTCTAGGATTTATTATTTTAGGTGTTGATTGACAAATTGATAGGAAGTTCAAATTATACTTCAGCAAACACTGTCAAAACCCCACTGCGATCCAGACAAGGGAGCACAACATACCCATCACAACTACTCTACAGATTAAAAAGAACTATCCTACACTATATAGAGGATAATAGAAGGCAATTCTCAAATCTAAAAGTACCTTTAGATTAAGAATTTGGGAATCCCCACACAACCTGATTTTCAACAAAGTCAAGCTATACCAGCCAACATTTAGAATGTGCCCAATTCACATTCAGAGATTCATAGCAACGCTCCTCTAAGGAGCCCTAAGCTTTCAGAAACAACACAATAGACAGGAATGACACAGCTAGATGTGCAGTGTCCAGAGGAGGACACTAAAATTCATCATTTAACACAAGGTGTGCTTCCCCATACTCCTGAGCATGTCAGTGCTCCAGCCTCACTGCACTGGAACTCAAGCACTCCAAAGGAGTTAATTCCAACAGTAGCTTGATAGATATTTATCATGGAGATGCCATTCCCAAGCATGTGAGTTGCGTTTACTCTGCACTAATACTGTGCATAAATTTCATCTTTTATTGATTTACAAATACTTCACACTATGTAAAATATTGTCAGATTATATTTCTCTCTCCATAAAATGGCAAGCAAACGTCCAGCCATCTGTTTGGCTAATGAGAACAAGCACCCAGGCTACTTTTCAAGCATAACGCATCCCAGTTTGAAACTGCTTTCAGTGTAAGCACCTGTTCATACACAGCAATTAAAATGATAATTACTGTCAGTGAATATAATCAAAATAAAATAGTTACAGCTCTATTGTTTACCAATTAAGACTGCCGAGTTCACTGATAATTTATGTCTGCGTTCATTTATATTTTTTTCTGACCCATTTTAAGACCACAACGATTTCACAGCAATTTAAGGCAATTTCAAAATGTGAGATCTTAGGTCTATAAAAGAGCAAAACCACCCAGCTCTCACTGGAGGCAGGAACTCTGCTGGGACGTCTCTCCCCATGACAGACCACACTGGTATACCTTTCCATCACAAAGACAGGAGACCTCCTGTGAAAGACAGCCACTGTTTCCAAGATGAAGTGAATGATGGAGACCTGGAATTCTGCTCTTGAGTAATTATCAGGGTTTGTTTGGGGTTTTGTACTAACAATTGCTAGCAGTCAGCAATTAACTTGTTATACAAATCGGATTGTGATGGCTTTTACAGAAGTGTTAAAACATTAAAGACAACTTAAAGACAACTAACTAAAAAACTGGAGTATAAAAAGGTATATTAAAATGCCCACTAAAAAGCAATTAGGTTATCTTTAAATTATTTTAGAATTCATACACTTTAAGTTCTAATTCTGCTCTCTGCAAGTGACAAAATCCCTTTTAAAAAAGGATCACAAATCAGTAAACTCATCCAAGTGGAGGTTTTTAAAAGAGTCAAATCTCTGAATATAATTTTTCAATGAAACATAAAATTTATCTCCCTCTTCTGAGCAAAGGAAGGGTCATGAATATGACCATGACAAAAGCGTGTCAGAAAGCCACGTGTGGAGCCAGTGACACTGCCATATTGCAGAGGAAAAGCAGCGGAAACTTTTCACAGTGGAAACTCATTCTTACTGCGTTAAAGTCCCTTTATTTCTCTCCTATGTTGAAATCAAACATAGCTGATAAATGCAACATCCTTCTCGGGTATATATTTTCTAAAATGGGCTTGATGCTCAAAATGTTTCTTCTGTACTTGAAACTACTTCAGTGATGAAAGCGGTAACCAACGTTGAAAGTGTAATTATTGTGAACATCGATTCTAACTTCTCTATGACTTTAATTCACTTTAATGCATACAAGAAAAGGGAGATCTCCAAAATAATATGCTATATATGATAATATAAATAAGTTTCTCTCTCACTGGCATATAACAGATTTAGCCAGTTGACATAAGTAGGAATGGTATAAAGAAAGAAATGTTAATCCAGGTATTACACCCATAATCGCATTGATGTATGAGCTACTCAAATGATAAACACGTATGAGATTCTCACATTGAAACTGCTTTTTCCTGCACACAGGAAAGTGAAACATTCATTCTCTTTCATAAGCTGAATGGCACCTTCCATCTTTTTGCTTTCCAGTCTGAACTGATTGCTTGCAATTGATGAAACAAATTGTCACTCTGACTCTGGTAAACTTCCTTCCAGCACCTGTTTTGCCCTAAGTTACTTAACTCTGACCATCACCAGTATCCAAGTCAGTACAGGAATCAAATTCAGGGGCCTCATTCCACATGGGTTAAACGAGCTGACACATGAGGTGACTTCTCCGACAACCGTGGCTATGCGAAATTTATGCTGGAACATGCACAGAAGAGGAAACTTTGCTATTCACATCCACCCTCGTCATCATTACTGGATGGAACTTGATTCATCTATCAAAACTAGAAAACTGTATTCTGGTTTATGACTATACACTTTTTTTTTCCTCCAGAGAAATCCACTGCGAGTATTACAGCCGAAAAAGAACATTTATATTTCATATACATTGTTGTGACTAGCAACACTTTAGGAGATAACACACTTTACCCACAGGTACTTTTTCATAGTTCACTGAAATGTAGATGTCTGGTACAATAGATACCAAATATTCTCCTTCTTCAGTTCACTCACACCATCCATCAAAAGCTGACATCAGCAAACATGAGAATGTTAGCCATCACAACACCTTCTGATACAGTGGAGGTGCCTGGAAACTGACAGTGATTTTAATATTAGCTTTGACGGAGATGAATGCTGACACGACTTCCACCATATATATAATTCTCTAAAGACCCTGACAGACAGAACCCATTTTATGTCCTCAGAGCACCAAATGCACCCTGTCATTTTGAAAGATTTGTTAGCCTTAAGTCACCCCGAGTCAGCGTGACACACGCACCAAAAAAAAAAAGCCAATTGTCTAGAGTACAAGAGACCCGGAATGAAAGAAAATTGATTTTTAAAATGAATCATAGGTACTTAGGAACTTTTACTTAAAGAACAGAAAATGTTCCCCAGTTTGTTTCCACATAATTAATTATTCTCTAACAAAATACCCAAAGCAAATAAGCCACCCTTTTTTGCAGAAAACAGTTGTTAAAAATGGAACAGTTAACTGCACTCATATGGTGGAGAGGAATGAAGGAAACATCCCTGTGCTCTAGACCTAACATTTAAATTGTCCATTTCTGCGGTAGTGGCAAAACTGTAAGATTTTATTCTAAAGGCATTCAAACCTTATTTAAATTCACAGAGATGCAAGAAAAACTTCCATCTGATCTCACTGATTTTCTGTCTGTTTCTCCTATTTCCTATTGCATTTTCAGTTTTGTGTCTGCCCACAGATTCTGTAATTGCCTTTTGATCAGGCACCTGAACTGAGTCCTGGAAATTCCAACTTGATTGGTTCCTCGTCTTTATGTAATTAATTAATGATATTTTTACTCCTGTCAATTTTCAGATTAGCTTTCATTCAAAGGCAACATAGGTAACATCAAATCACATTAATGACATTAATTAACTATTTCTGAAAATCAGCCAGAGAAAATATATCTGTCAGGGCCTTAGCAGTCAGTGAGCATATTGAAAACTCCATCATCAAATTCAAATTACTTTGGATTTTCTCCTAGTTAGTATCAGCACCACACAGGGCTTGTAGTCTCAAATATTTTTTGCAGACATCTGAGAAAAACATCATCATGCTAAGCATTTACAGAAAACCTTTGTTTTGGAATAAATAAGACGTATTACATGGCAAATTCAGCTTTAATAATGAGAAGTATAAAAGAAGGAGCTTTATTAACATTATTTTGGAATTTATAAAGGATCTTATAACACAGGTTAAAAAATATTTATCTTTTTCATTTGCTGACCGTGGCTGAGAGGCACTGTCCTAAAGCAGCACTATTCAACCACTAGCAGTGGTGGTTAACATCAAAACTTCAACACCTTACCTACTGGTATTGTTTCTATCTCCTAACTAAGCATTACTTAACCAAAATGCATCCCTGGTATTTAAATGGCCATATCTCAATTTTCCCTCTGGAGCTGTGACTCTGCTTGTATTACCTGCAGTCTGGCTGCTAGGATACAGTGGATTACAGGAAGAGAGAGGAAGAAAAGAAGTGAGGAGAAAGGAATCATCCCGAGTATTTCCCTACTCTGATTCCTCCTTCTGCAGTTATGCAGCTTTGAACTGAAAGAACAGAAAACATTATTTGTGATCCTGCAGTCAAAACTGATCCTGCCTTGTAACTTCCCAAGACCACAGTTCCCAACTCCTATTGTGACAGGGAAGCAGAAGGTCCACACTGCATCATCTCAGGAATGCCAGAGCTCAGTGAGAATGACAGAGAATATTTTACAATTGCCTTAAGGCTTTTCCTCTGCTCTGCTACACCGCTCGCTTCGTTTGGTCTGCTTTTCTTCTCAGTGGCTGCCAACCACAGCTTGCGCTCTTCATGCAGCCAGCTTCAAAAAGGGTAAAACCACATCTGGCTGCAGCCTCAGCCTTCTTCGCCTTCTTCCAAAGGAACCTGCCTTTTCCCCTTCCCAATATTCACAGACGCGGTGATGTCTGTCTTTATGCCTTTTTCCCAGAATTACCTCTAGCTCTTTTCCATTTGACTTGCTGTTTTTCAATTAACAGCCCACCTGGATTCAAGTAATCTGCATCAACGGCATAGCCTGGGGCCCACGTCCTCATCACTCCGCTTTATACCACAGCCAAACAACTGGATGACTTAAACAAAAAGTAACCCACAATGAAACAATACAGACACTCCCTTCTGGGAAACACCATACTGCCAGATGGAGCACAAAACCTAACAGCCAGCAAGGGGGAATCCCAAACATCATCTTCCACCCCTCACCCACTTGCTTCCAAGAGTCCCTGGGCAGATCCAACTGCTTTGATGCCTTGGGCTCCGGGCTGAAGCATAGCACACTGCATAGGCAAATCCTCACAAAACATACATTGTTGTCCTGCTACTTGAGTTTTCCTATCATACTCCTGCTGAGTGTTTGGAGAAAGTGGTAAAGAAACCAATCCCAGATCCTCTGCTTATAATGGACAAGTACACGGATACTCCAAAACAGATTAATTAGTGGCAGATCCCTACCCATCCCACACACCACTGCATTAGGTCACATACCACTTCCAGAAAACTATGATCAATGTTTCAATTTCTTGAATGTGTAGTTTGTCCCACTTTCTGAAATAACTTCTTGCTAAACAGCATACGCTCTACATTGTACTAAAATACCCTTTTTTTAACAAAAACTTAAGAAGTGGAAAATGAACAGCCACTATCTAATATCTAAGGGCTGTTCAGGAACTATCTCCTGAAAATATCAACAGCCAAATGTTGTTTCAACAAATCTTGTTTCAAAAAATGAAAATATGCTAAAGACAAAGAGCTCAGATACATCAAATACCATTTTGTGTGATTTTAGTTGATGAATAATAAATAAACCAATTAATTTCTCAGAAAATAAAAATCTCTGCTGCAGCCCGTACGCATATGTTCTAGCAGTGTGTTTTATTTAATTCCACAGATGTAATTAAATGTGTCATTCATTTGCTCTCCATTACGGTATTTCAGTCAAACATAAACAGCTTTCTGATTGCACTTGCAAGAAAGCTACTATGAGCCAAGAATTTTCTAACTTCAGAGCAATAACTTGAGAGGTATTCACAGGCATTCAGCTGTTCTCCGGTCTATTTACAAAGCCATTGAGACTGAACAGCTATATGCATACACGTGTGTAAGTAAGCACCAATTTATCACAGCATTAACATTCCTTCCCCCCCCACATACATTGCGATAGACCATGTCTTCATGGCACGTTCCTCCTATTCTTGGTAGTCTATAATATATTTAATCATGCCTCTGGTTCCGCTGTGCTCAGTGGTTTCATTTTATTGGTACAGTTGGGAAATGTGCTCTGCTGGCAGTGATGTAAAGGAACTCACTTCTGTGAATGACTGAAAGGGAGAAGAGGGGAAGGGCATAAAGAAATTGTGAGGGGAAGTGTAGTACAGCATTTAATTCTTGTGTTTTAATAAACAAGTCCATATACCCAGCCTATCGAGGAAAGTCCCTTTCATGTTCCAAGTGATGCAGTTTGACTGTGGTGGAATTCAGCTCAGCCATCATCTGCCTGAAAAAGCCCATTTATAAACAGGGTGGCAATTCCAAAATGAATCCCGGGAAGCATTTTTTCTGAGAAGAGACTATTGACAAGGCTGTACTGCAGAAAGAATGTACTGTGAACAGAATTATCTGTCACAAGATAACTCACTGCAAGGTCAAACATTGACCTTGCACTGATGAGGCAAAAGAGGCTCTCAGGAGGCAATAGAAGAGGAGTTGTTTGAAGGTGGAACCGGGCCAGATCAGCTTCCTTTAGAAGACTGCGAGCAACTGTTGTTGCCTTCTGAAAGGATTAGCTACCAACACAGGCTAGTTAGAACCTTTTGGGGGTTTCACCCTCGTGTGCCAAAAGTCAGTATTTTCCCATCTCTCGCCTACTGCACTTTGTTCTCAAGACCTCAGGAAAGCCTGCTCTGAATATTTTCTTATTACAAAAAGGCCTGTCTCCCTTCTTACTACTACCAAGCATAAATCCATTAGAACAACATAAATATGAGGCACCAGAAAAATTAAGAGATTATTTGTAAGCATCCAGAACACAGACTCACAGAATCATTAAGGTTGGGAAAGACCTCAAAGATCATCAAGTCCAACCATCAGCTCAACACCACTGTGCCTACTAAACCATGTCACAAAGTGCAACGTCTACGCGGTTTCTGAACACCTTCTGGGATGGACACTCCACCACTTCCCTGAGCAGCCTCTTTCAATGCTTCATCACTTTTTCAGTAAGTAATGATTTCTTGATATCCAAGCTAAACCTCCTCTGGCACACCTTGAGGACATTTCCTCTCGTCCTATATGGAGATGGCCAAGATGAACTGGAAAAGGCTACCTCATTCCTCTGCATAGACCCCTAACCAGAATTTCCGGAGTTTCCTTACTAAGATTATTTGAAGTCCTGCAACATCACACAAGGCAGCATATGGTCTGGACTCCCTACAGACAGATGGGTGTGGAGTCTTTTAAAGAGGCCCACCAAAATGCATCTCCTGCTGCACAAGGACGTCAGGATCCCACAGCATGCTGGAAAGTCTATAAGCCTGCCAAGAGATGCTCGTTTCAGCCAGACATTCAGCCTTCAACGCAAAGTAATTCACTGAGTCCCTCAGCTCTGTCCTTCACCTTCTCAGGATGAAAATCAGGTGGTGCCAGGACACAAAGAGGTGCATGCAAACATCTCTGTCACGGCCCATGGCTGCCACACATCCAAGTATCTGGCTTCTATCAGGGCTGGAAAAGTTTTAATCTTTTAGTGGGTTCCCAGTTATAAAATTAATGATGCGTTTGCAACAGTAAAATCATCTTCTAAAATTACTGTCTTTGCCCTTGATTACAGCTTTCTTCCAATTGGGTACTGAAGGCAGTAATTTCTGTTTTGAAAGAGAAGTTTGGGTTTGTTGATTAAATATTTACTACTGCTAAAGCCCTACTTCTCAAAATGTTGAAGATTTTAACATACAAAAGATCTTCTTTAATCTGTATCTATTCCTGTACTCCTCACGCAGTTTGTAGCTTTTTAATTCTCTGGTTTACCCTAATTGCACATGAGAAGGGAAATGCTTAGACAAAACATTGCATAACTATTGGTCAGGGAAAAATCTCAAAATTTAGTCTTTGAATCTGATAAAGTAAAATGCTATCTGAAAAATAATAGAAAAAAAACAGAATGAAATTTTCCTGGGGTAAAAAAAAAAAGTGAAGACTATTGAAATAAGAACTTGTCCCATGTAGAAAATATTCAAGTGTTTAAATTCATATGATTTAATTATTTAAAATGAATTTGCCATGGTCTCCATTTATATTTTAACACAATAAAATTTAACATGAATGACATTATACATCATAATTCTGTAATTACCAGTTTCAGCGGGGAGAGGACATATAATTAGATGTGATTGCACTCATTTTGTAAATGCAACACTATAGATTAAAATTCACAGAAAAAAGCAAAAAAAATAAAATCACAAGAAAAAAAATTAATCAGATCCATGGGGGAATAAACACAAAAACAACAAAAAAGGAAACTGATAAGTACTGTCCACTAATGTAAATATCTCTTTCTAACCCTCTTTGAAATTTCATGTTATTTAGCATATATTTTTATTTTACTTTTTAATGTCCTTGCAAGAATAGGACCCGATCAGACAACTTAGCAGTCCTTAGAATAAAAGCATTTACAATACGAATCCCTCTCTTTCCTCAAATAGAAGCATTTTTACTAACCAAGCAGTAAAAATCCCTGGACTTACTCATCACGGATAGCTGAAGAAGCAGCCCCTTTCTCCTTTAGCCATTCTACTTTAACCAGTTTGACTGCACTGCGAATTGTACAGCCAGACTCCAGCCTTCGCTATAACCAGTAAAGTTCTGGATAACTGTGGAAGTCAAAGGAGTTGTTTGGCTTCGCATAACAGACACCGAGAGTTTAAAGATACTTATGAGGTAAATCATGAAACAAATCCCACAAAATCAGTCACTCCATCATATCCAGATGGAGTTAGATCAGGCTCAGACACGAGAAGCGGGTCTAGAAGTCACTGGAAGTTGCAGGCTCTGCATTGCATTGTTTAGCACTGTGCCTCAGTGATCATCAGCTTGCAGAAGAAATTTGGGGCTGCTTTTTAATGTCTCTTTGGCAATGGTGGGAAACCATAAACAGTTTTCATCTCCTCTTTTGCGGCTGCCATTGTCAGTTATAATGTCAAGGTGAGCTGCAGAACTCAGCATTTAATCTGGCAAACAAAGAGAGGAGGGATTTTCAAGTGCTTCTTGGTTAAAATATAGGATCTCAATCAATTCCTAAACCTATGGCTCTCTTCTGTTCCTAACCTGACAGAACTGGGTTTTGAAAAATCTTAGACCAAGCATTTCATGGGGACTTAGCTAACTGTGAAAGTACCATTTGATTTAATGACTGAATTTCTGCAAGGTGAGATGAAGGATTTTCTCCTGCCTGTGTCTACAGGAGATGCCAAACACTCTCTAGCTCTCGGGAACACAGGGAGTCCAAGGCTCAGTCTTCGTGCAGGTAGTTCCTGTAGCAGCAGGGGCTGCTCACCGTATTCCTGCAAGAGACAATCTTTTCTGGAGGATCCATCCTATAGTACTTGTGAATTCTCCGTTGTTACCATCAGTAGGAGTTTAAGACACCTGGATACTATTATATTTAGTATTTAAATAAACAAAAGATGTATCCCATAAAAAACTTAATTATGCAAACATTTTATAGCCACCCTTGGGGACTCCAAGATAGAAGTCGAGGCCTATAGGAAACATTTGTTTCCAAGACCAAAACATGCAAGTTACGATTTCATAGCAGCATGTGGGAGGCTGTTGGTAAAGCAGCAGATGTGTGTTAGAAATCCAATATGGGCTTAAGGAAAACATTTGTTATTTCCCATAGAATAATACATCATACGTCCATAGCCCGAATATCCACAGGGTTCTGCTCACCAAGGAAATGGGAGCCATTTTCATACAAGCCCACACTATCCACATTATCCAAGACAGAACCTGAAAGAGCTGTTGTTCAAGTGTATCCTGACATCTTTGAAGACTGATACTTCTCATCTTTCAGAACAAAGGTAAGAAAAATCAGTCGTGCCTTTTGTTCTCATTACACTACACACAAAAAACAGTTTCCTAGCTCTCTTTATTGTTCAAGCATATTTCCTCAGGTCCTCTTTTGTACAATATATTGCTGAATTTGGATCTCTGAAAAGTGGATATGCTAAAAATAGCTGAAGTATTTGCCCCGAAGAAGAATTTACCATTCCTTTTACACACGCACAAAGCCTAAACGAAAGAAAAAAAAAAGCTTTACTCAGAAATAGACAAAAGTGTTAGAAGACCAAAACCTAACCTATTCTAGAGGCCAGCTGATATTTAGGCCTGCTCTGATCTCAGATTTAACAGAATAGCTGACCACTTAGTCACACTCACAAAAAAACTTATATGAGCATTCTTCATACAAATTAAACTGTACATGATAATTTATGCTAAAAGCCACACTTACTCCATTGTAGCCAGATACTGCTTTTAACATGCCACAAGTTTCATCAAACTCATACACACTTTGAATTTTAAAAAGGCGGGGACAGTAAACTTGTGACTGTTGACCAGTTAAGTGAAAATCCCCAAGATTATCGAAATTCTGTTACACTGGAGTTGAAAAGGCTATTAGGTTGCTGAGTAATCAGTTTCCTTGTCCCTCCTACCTGCACACTTGTTTCCTATCTCAGTTCTATTCCTTCTTTCATGCTAGCACCCACACTCGATCAGCTCACCCACTTTTCATCTGCCAAGCAATCATCCTTTGCTCCTTAAAACATACAGCTACTTGGCAAAGACTCCCAACACCTTTCTCCAAGGATACTCTCATCCTTCCCTCTTCAAACAGTGAGCCAGTATCACTTAACGTATTTACAAATGCTGTAGTAGAAAGCTTAGAGCAGCAGCTCCAAATGGAATAAAACTATATCTGTGCAGGAGTAAATAATATACGCGAATGTGCTGTGTCATCTAAAGAGCGGTATCATTTTTTCCATCCATGTTCCTCCTCAGTGAGCCACTTCTAGTTAGAGATTTGCCATGTACATAATATTGAGCATGCAAGATGGGAGGAGAAAATTACATTTTAAAAAAGAAGGAGATTTGGAAGCCAGGACAGATGTCCTATGCAGCTGATGCTGCCCTCCACACTGGTATCTGCCTTTTGTTTAGTTTCTTAGGATACATTCACTTCATCAAAAGACTTCTGAGAAGAAAGAGGAAAATCCCCAAACTCTTGACTCCTCAGAATTTTAACCAAGTTAAGGTTCAAAAGCAAAGGAATACATTGGAAGAAGGAAAATCAGAGAGCTAGTACCAGAAAGAAAAGATCTCTGCAGCAGCAGGTACCTCCGCTACCATTATTTTTGAGAAACAGGAGAATGTGAAGTTCTTATTATCTGAAAGGTGATGGGATCATTTAACAAAGTCAAAAACTCAAACTATTGGTCTCCACTAGGACAGTAAACAGACAATACACAAGACATACTTCACAAAAAGTGAAAGTGATGATTTGCAATGAGGTCTCAATTTGAATAATCAATGACCTAACCGCCCCACTCCAATCATTAGCTTTATTATATTACCAAACTCTAAGAAAATTTCTCTAAACCATTTGTCTCCCAGCTTTCATCAAGAAAGCAGGACAAAGAAACATAAACTGTTTGAAAAACAGGCAACACAATGCTTTTCTTCTCTTGCGACAGATCTCATTCTGAAACAAAAAAAAAAATTAAATAATGATACAAAATATAGGAAAACCTTGCTTACAGTTCACAAGATACAGCACTGTAAGAAACAGAAAGAAAAAATGAACCAGGCAGTGCCAGATGACTGCATTCAGTCAAGAGGGTGGCTCTTCCAAGTTTCTTCCCTGAATTTGCACCTCACCATATCTGTCAATTTTAAGTCTCAGTAGCCAGATGCACCTCTTTAAAGAAACATCACACATGAACAGCGCTATATAAGCAACAGTTCAGCAATAAGTCTAAAAAGTTTGATAGGTACCAGAGCAATTAATCTTGAGTTCCTGATGGCTAGGAATTCATTATTCTCCTGTTAACAACACTGCCATACAAAATCTGCTATTTCTACTTAAATTCATCTTCCACAGGTCATCCAGTGCACTCGCCTAGCTCAGTCATGGACAACTCCAAATACTGAAATTACTTTATACAATTGCTGATTGTTACAGTCATTTTTCAAGCAACCATCTTCTAGAGCTTTCAGGTTACGGAGAGTCATCTCTGCAGCTGAGTGTCAGAGAAAGTCACAGAGAAAGAAAGTGAAAAGACCCCACACACGCAATTATAGGAGACAATGTTTCCATAAATCCTCCTGACAAATAAAGACTATCTTTGACTAAAGCTCTATGTTCGAAGAAGTTCCTTTAAGTATGGCAAATCAGGAACTTACTGGTTCGTGGCACGTCCCAACCACACTGTACAAGACACTCGGGGCTTTTCTCTTCCCCCCTCACATTGTTCAGTTTAAGCTAATGATTTAAAAGTAATTAAATTCAATAAAGCATGACAGATTAAATAAAAACTAATCAGAGTAAATAAATTACAGGTTTCACACATCTATTGTTTTGGGTAACAGAATGAAAGGAACTAGAAGACGAAAGGAAACAAAAGTGAATAAAGTAAGTGGAAAAAACCCTTTAGCAGTTGAGGCACATTACGACTGACTAAGATTAACTTTTCTGTCTGTTGGCTGCAAAATAGACTCTGTATCAGCTAACAAGACACTCTAATGAGACCTATCAGGGGACTGTTATAACAAGATTAGAAGAGGGACCAGTAGCGAGGCTGTTTCTGCACAATCGAGAAAAGGATTTGTATTTAATTAACAACATTTATCTCAACAGTCCATTCCTAAGGAATAGTCTGATAAAGACAATCAGTCTCCTAAATCAAGTGGTCATTTAACCTCACAAATAGTTTTAAAAGAATAGATGTGGGATAACCCTTTGTTGATCACTGTGAGGATACAGTAGAACTAGCATTTGATTGGCACTTACACTTAACTTTGATTTAGGTCTTCAGTTTTTATCCCAAATAATCCTTACTCAGGACAAAATGAATGCATCCTGTTAATATATGCAAACATGTAGCTCAAGTCATAAACACAATGCACCCAAGACTTTAGGGTTTTTCCAGAATCCAAGCCACAAGGATCACAGCACGCTCAGGGTGGAATGCAGAAAAGCAGCATCCACGTCTGTACAATGGGTCCGATGAGGCGTGGGGATTAAGTACTAAAGCCTGAATTTAGGTGCTTGACAGTTAGTAATAAAAACAATTTTGTAGTAATAAGATTAGGAGAATCCTAGAAGTAAACGCCACAGAAGGATTAGTTGCAGTATTGGGATTAAATGTCACAAGTTTCTGTCTCCCAGAGCTGCATTTAAATCATACTTCTAGTAATTCTTCACTATTATTTTTCTTATTGCGCCCCGAAAGACACTAGCAAGTTCAATAAAAATGACTTCATGTGTAAGTAGAAATTGAGAAATGTTGAAATATTTAAAAAGCAAGTACCTACACGCTTCTGAAGAGTCCCTGAACTTGAGCAATTTAAAACAAGCACTATTCTGTACAGCTGACTGAGCTAAAAGTAAGAGAGACTATTGTACTCACCCTTAGCTACAAGAACAATAAAAGTACAGGGATGATAGGTCTTTAATTCATGTATGTTCAGACCAATTGAACTGGCTGGCTCTAATGTGAACCTCAGGCTCTTCGAGAACCAAGGCAGTCATCAACGGGGGGAAAAAATCTTTTTCCCCTCCCACCTATCTTGGACAAAACCAGCAACCAACCTGTCAGGTGCTCCTACCCAAGGTGCCAAATGCAAAATCTTCCCGTTGCTTATCTCTGCTGAATTCTCAGGTGTATTGTCACTTCCATGGTCACCTTATTTGTTACTTTACTTAATTAAGCAGCTAATTGGCATACAAAGCTTTCTATTTATGCTGAAGCCTCTAAGCCTGTTCACTAGATTGACAATAAAAACTTACATACCTCTTGTCTCTAATTTTCACTAACATTTTTCTGTCTAATTTGAGACTTTTGTGATATGGCTGACAGGCTTGATGCAAGGCTCACAGCTGCGACAGGTCTTTTTCAGGCAAGAACTTCCTACAAGATCATTCCCTTAGTTTATTCCATGTCCCTTTCAAGGATTCTGATTCACTCCATGCATTGGGGTATTATTTCTTTCACAACTGTCACTGCAAGGCGCTGCTCAGTAGCAACTGCATTTTGCATCATCAGTTTAATAGTCAAATTTACTGTGTGAAAACAACAGGAAAATCTCCAATTGCGTATAATTCAACTGTCACACACACAATCAGGCTTCAGATGGCCTTAGACTACCAGTTAGGAGTTTTTTTAGTAAATTATTACTGAAAGCAACATAAATCAAATGCAAAACTCTAAAAGACCTGGTATAGGTCTTGGTTCACGAAGCTGCGAGTCACAGTTGACCACTGAAGGCACTTGGCACCTTACATCTGACTGAGGCCAAGCTGAAATTCTCTAAGTCTCATTTAGACAAAGGTATTTCCCCACTTGGAAAAGGACCTTACTGCAAACACAAACTTGGCACTAACACCGCACTTCTCATCACCACCATCGTGTGACTCCCTCCGAGCAGTTCAGTCGGTGAGGAGAGGCTCAGCTCCTTGGTTCTGGGGCCAGGAGATGCAGCAGCTCCCCAGCTGGCTGCTGGTGCTCCTAGCGGCCTGCACACCATTAGCATTCCAAACAGATCCTTCCCCGGTATCTTCTAACATGCTATATTGATCAGGGGATGCTTGTACTCACTGGAGACCTGATTTTGTTGCCTTTAATGAATTTAATTCTCTTAGCTCCAGCCTAGTAGCTTGACACCTTTTTATTACATAAAGCAAATCTTTTGCAGGCTTAATCACACAGTTTTGATCACTAACAATGTGTTTTTCCAAAGAACTAGGAGTTCATTTAGAGGGGTTCCCTCCATCCGGATGTCAGTGAGCGTCAGAAATCCCATCAGGTTTTTTTCTTGTTTTCAGATTCTCATGAGCATAAAGAAAGTCGTTAGTCTTGAATAAACTGAACATTTCATTTAATGGAATCCAGGCTTATGCAGTATGGATTCCAAGAGTTTATTTAGTCTATCAAAAACCCACTTTCAATGCATATCATCTACAACAGTTGGCACTGCACTGCAGCAGACATGAACACTATCATTGTAACTGAACAGTCAAACACCAGCAAAACACTGTCTGCTTTTCATTACAGCACTTTATATTATCATAGGTAGCCCTTCCCTCTTTCTATAAGTGTTTGATAATTCTTCTGTAATCTAGATGCCCCTCCATTCAGAACAAATTGGGATAGTGCTGATGAAAATCTTCTAAAAGCTTAGCAGAAATTAAAACTGTATCAGCCACCTAAATTCACCCAATAACAATACCGTATCTGTAAAAGCTAAAATAAGCCCTGCAATAATTTATTTTTAGATTATTAAAAAAAAAAAAAAAATTTAAGAAAAAGGGAAATGAATGTTGTAAACTTTCACAGTAAATATCATATCATGTCAGAAAAAATAAACATGCTTTGTGTATACACAATGCTTATTTGCGGAACTGTTACATTGCATAAGGCACCCAGTTCACAAATGAGCAGACAGTAGTTGGCTGTCTCAGAGATTTACTGCAATCAAAGCCAATGATACACATACATGTGAAAAACAACAAACACGGACATTTTCATGTTTTATTATCACTAGATGCATGAATGCTTTTAAGAGGCTTGACAGCTGATAGGAATAAAACAAGAGAAGCTCAAATAGTGTAATTCTGAGCAACTAGGACATACTGCAACCTCTCACTCTTGTTAAACAGAAGAGGACAAAAATCATTTCACATGTTTCACGAACACACCGCACCACATGGATTCTTCCAACGTACTGTATTTCTTGGGTGGTGACCAAACTAAGCCTTCAGTTTCATGTTATTGTCATCTGCGTAAATTATGTTGTAAACCTTATCTTATAAAATACTGTTCTATCCTTTTTCATTTATAAGAAATAGGAAGACTTTCCTCTTATAACCTTGCAAGTCTTAGCGAAACACTCCCACTCGAGTTTGCACATGGACAGGGTTAAGAACCCTTCTAACCTGTTGTGCCAACAGACTGCAGCCAGAAGCTGCCAGTTTGGATTTCCAGATAAGTCTAGAAGAAAATCATCTGATAAGATACATCTCCTTTACTTTGCAAGAAATCTTGTTTTCTGCAAATTGGTCAAAGCACTTCACCAAAGTCAGCAGTTTTGACAACGTAGTAGAATTTGCAGCTTTTTGCTGATGTGGGAAAGTACATTGCAGACCATTCTGACAGCAAACTCATCTCCTGTAACTTCTCAGAAAACAACCAAAAGAAAAAGAGAAAATCTCTCGAAAGGGAACACCCACCTCCACCCACAGGTCTGATAGCCAAGGCTTTTCCTGAAGCACTGCTCCCATGGTGGCAACGGCAGCAGAGACAGAGACTGCAGGACCAGTAAGTGGCAGTGATAGAAACATTTCTAACTTACACCTGAGAACTCCAGGAGCATCACTAGTCTTGTGACTCATACAAACACTTCATCAGCCAAATTTGATTTTACTGTTTCTAAGGTTTCTTCTGTTTCAAGGCAGTGATTACAGCTGCTTACAGTCATGTTTTACAGGCAGTGACGCTGAAAGTACAAGTAGAATTACGAAAAGAAAAACTAAGAAATACTGCTCTTTGGAAAAATATGCAGACAGTACCCTGGAAGAACAGTCTGCTGAAGAGTTACAAAGCTACACAAATGGAAGTGGCAGCAATCAGAAAAGTCTGTTTATTCGTTTATACATTAATTAGAATTGGCTTTATTTACATCAAACATTGACATGCAAATATTTTGTACTAAATACCAGAAAAAGAAAAAAGTATTTGTAGCATTGAAACTGTGCAGAAGTGTTAATCTGAACTTAAAAGAATCTGGTTCTGTTGCAAACTCCTCGGCACCTCTGTATTTATCTCAGTTTTTTATCTGGGTAAAAAACTGGCGGATGGCCAAGCCCAGAGAGTTTTGGTGAATGGAGTTAAATCCAGTTGGTGGCAGGTCACAAGGAGTGTTCCCCAGGGCTCCATGTTGGGGCTGGTTCTGTTTAATATCTTTATCCATGATCTGGATGAGGGGATTGAGTGCTCCCTCAGTGAGTTTGCAGGTGACACCAAGTTGTTACATCCCCAAGTTAAAAAAATGTGAGAGCGTGATAGAAAATGGCCTCAAGTTGTGCCAGGGGAGGTTTAGGCTGGATGTTAGGAAAAACTTCCTTACCAAAAGAGCAGTGAAACACTGGCACAGGCTGCCCAGGGAAGTGGCATCCCTGGAGGTGTTCAAAAAATATGTAGACGTGGCACTTTGGGATATGGTTTAGGTAAGCATGTGTTGGGCTGACAGTTGGACTTGATGATCCTGATGATTCTATGATTTAAAGGGACCACCCAGTACAAACTCTCAAGATATTAATTCTAATTTTGATTTTATATGATGTATCTTTAAACATTATTCTAAGAGCATTTACCTAATTTTCTCCATAGAACTTGATTAAAGTGACCATCATATAACTTAAAACAGGAGCAAAACATGATGAAAAATACAATTATGCATCACACAAGAACACGCCATCAGTAAAACACAGAACTCCCATCTCACACCACTAACTCCTTACACAACCATCAACCATGCAGCAATTCATTGCATACAAAAGAACATCTTTTTCATTAAGATTTGTTTTGCCTTGATTTTTTTTACCCACTTTTAAATGTTCATTCCAATTCAGAGGTCACAAGAGCATCAGTATTTTTTTAAAAGGAGGCAAATCTATTCTCATGGATAAATACTACACAAGCAAGAAGAGACTAGGTTTTTCGCATACAAGGCCTGAATAAGTCATCAGTACATAGTGTCCACGTCTTCAGTGTTTATGAGATGTAATTGCCCTTCAGGGTGGAGATGACCAAAATCCTGAGTTTTGAAACCTGGTCATGTCTCTCCTTGCAGCCACGATGCCTGCTGCAACCGTCTTATTTAGTACTCTGCAGGGCAGGAAAAGGCTTCGCAAAGTGACTGGGAAAGAGACGAAAAGAAATTTGTGATCCAAGTCTCTGCGACCCTTCCTAGGCACGCGGGGTGCAGTTATCTTTCAAGGTAAGCAATGAAGCAATTCAGAATTTGTATTAAGAAAGTATCACTCTGGAGAGCTAGATTCACTCCAGGAGAAAAGGAATCAATTATTCCTTTTGACTGAAGTAGATGACAGAGGCTGTAATTGCTCTTTAAATACAGTACACCATTCCCCACACAGGATTTAATCTTTTAGACCGAAAAAAAGATTACAAGTCCTGGAATATTCCATGCATATTTATTGCAGTGCCACTGCTGCTGTGGAAGGGAGGGTGAATATCTCATTTAATCCAGACAGACTGGTCATAAAATAGTTTTAGGGTTTGTCGGGACCCCACCGACCAGGAGAATCAGAACAGCTAACAAGTACATGTGTATAGTATAGTATACAGCTGTAATTTACCAGCTCCCTCAGGGATATCTACAATTTGTGAATATTTGTTTATGTCAGCCATTTCCCTTAATTTCAAAAAGAAGTAGTTCTCTACAAACTAATATTAAAATCATTAAGAATCACAGGTGTATGTGGAGGCAACTATTATTTGTAGTAGGTACAGTTTCTTAAACAATTAAAAAAAATCTTAAATAGAAATAACTGGAATTATTCTTACTATATCCTGTTCTTTCCTTACTTTTTTTAATCCAACCATGCAATAACATTTTGACTTTCCAGTTCAAATGCACATGACTCATTTAAGTTTCCAACGCTGGAAAACAATACAGAAATAAATGTCTCAAAATATCATTGTGATTTTTGTGTTGCTCTTGCAGTCTACTGTTACATTAACCAATATCTACTACAAATCCTGTTCAGCACATATGGGTGCAGTTTATAGCAAATGTAAATGTTAAAGAAAACAAGTTTATTTACGTATCTCATCTACAGGATGGTTCACAACATGCAAACATAGCCATCGGGGAGATATTTTACCCTGCACGTAGTAATATGACCATGTGTTTTATGCTTCTATGAAGTTGGAAAGAACAGTAAAACTTGCTTGTTGTTTATTCAATTCACTTACTTCTCTTTGTTCTCCTCTTCCTATTCAGTAACCTTAGCTTTCTTAACACTGATCAACCTTGACTCACAAAGTATCAAGTGTATTTTACAATACACTGAGAGTTAGAGCACGTTTCTCAATAGCGTAACAGCCACCATGCAAGCAGCCATCCTTCAAGCTAAGCAACTGATCTGCAGTTAAAGGATTATTCAAGCAATTTCACTTCCAGTAACATAAGCTGCAAGGTGCTGAGTCACAAACCTTTGTTCTCCCTCTGCCATAAATCCAGTAACAAGAGTTTGAAATGCTGTGCAGTAACTACTTATGGCTAGCGGTAACAAGTGAGCAACATGCTAGGCCCAGCCAGGATCTCTGTTTTACAATATCCAAAAAAACAACCTGGAGGAAACTGAGCAAAGCATCGAGCCAGGTGCCTTTTACACCTTGGCATCAGCAGGATCATCTGTGCAGGGTTACCCTTCCGTAACCCATCACCTGTATGAAGCATGGGGTGAGGCACTCAAACTGGTTGAAGGACGGATTCATACACTCCTCAACTTTAGACCAGCGCAGGACACAGCTGGATGCTACAGCTGAGTGCTGCTGCTCTTATCCCTCCCCTCCTCAGCTGCACTGGGGAGAGAAAACACAACAAAAGGCTCACGGGTCGAGACAAGGTAGATCACTCACTAATTACCATCATGGGCAAAGCAGACTCGACATGGGGAAATTTATTTATTGAGTAGGGTAATGAAAAAAATAAAAACTAACTCCTAACCTTCCCCTCATCCCTCCCCTTCTTCCCACGCTCAGCTTCACTTCCAAATTCTCTACCTCCTCCTGAGCACCAGCACAAGGGTAGGGTCAGTTCATCACACGTTGTCTCTGCTGTGCCCTTCTCCTCAGGAGGACTCCTCACACTCTTCCCCTGCTCCAGCAGTGGGTCCCTCCCCCAGAAGTCAGTCCTCCATGAACTCCTTACAATGTGAGTCCTTCCCACTGGCTGCAGTTCTTCATGAACTGCTCCAACATGAGTACTTTTCATTGGTTGCAGTCCTTCAGGAACAGACTGCTCCAGCATGGGTCCCCCACATGGCCACAGGTCCTGCAAGGAGCCTGCTCCAACAACTGACTTCCCATGGGGTCACAGCCTACTTTGGGCGCAACCACCTGCTCTGGCTTGGGGTTGTCCATGGGCTGCACGTCGATATCTGCTCCACTGTGGACCTCTACGGGCTTCAGGGGAACAGCCTGTCTCTCTGTGGTTTGCACCATCAGCTGCAGGGGAATCTCTGCTCTGGTATCTGGAGCTTCACCTCCCCCTCCTTCTTCACCGTCTTTGGTGTCAGCAAGGCTATTTCTCTCACGCATTCTCACTCCTCTCTGGCTGCTGTTGCGCAGGAGGTTCCCCCTGCCTTCCCTCTTCTTAATTACCGCTGTCACTGATGGGCTTGGCTTTGGCAAGCAGTGGGTCCCTCTTGGGGCTGGTGGCACTGGCTGTCAGACACGGAGGAACCTTCTAGCAGTGTCTCAAAGAAACCGTCCCTACAGCCCCCTACAATCTAAACGTGGCCACGCAAACCCAGTAGAGCTGAGGATATAAGATATGAGCAGAGCACAACTACAACTATGCCAACTATAATATGACTAATGTCCAGCTTCATCCAACTTTACCAGCATTCTCCTTTGTTGTGAAAAACAGCTTTTACTGTCCTGTATGTGCTCATGTTACACTGAACAAACCAAGCAACCAGCAGTAACTGTTTATATAAAAACAGAATCCAAAGCAGAACGTAGTAACAGGCTCTGGAAATACAGTATTGCATACTTTCTTAAGTGTTTAAAATTTGCAACAGCAGTAAGAAACTCAGAGAGTGATCAATTAATCCTACAAGTTGTCCTACGGTACAACCAGCCTCTAGCACAAGGGAATCTCTGCAGTGGTCTTTGTGTATATAGGAGCACACACTGTGTTACTGAACCACGGCAAATGAAGCTTTGTTAAATGACATGGCCACAGGGGAAAGACATAAGGGGTTAATTATAGTCAACTGCACAGGAAACATTTTGCTCTTCAGGATTTTAACTTGAAACTAATAATGCAAGTAAAACTGTCACCCTCCTGTTAATAGTATACTACAATATCATTTATATTGGTTTTCCCTTAGGTGTAATAAGCTTTGTATTATACTGTATGGGGGCTGTTAACAAGGGAATTCAGTAAAACTTAGAGGCTTATAACTCCTCTTTTACAAAGGTAATCACAGTAGAGCTACAGTCATAAAGCCTTATATTACATTCATGTGCAATATTCTCAAAAGCTTACTCCCATGAATGGTATAAAAGAACAAAGGATAAATATTCTTGAGATGCTGCATTCAGAAAACTGATTTGGACATATCTAAACAGTGCCAGACAAAACAGTTTGGCCTGTGACAAGCCTAAAAAGAGTAAGACCACAGACCTCCAAGAATCGTAACAGTGCCAACAACTCTCACTCCTGCTCTTTATCTGGCTGCATCCTTCAGTTGTTACACAGGTTTTTCACCAATGCAAACAATTCGAGGAAGATGTCAAATATTTCACACAAAGACAGCAATATAGGAGAGATGCCAGGACTTTGGTTCCCATTTTTAAAATCACCCATATAATTCTGGAGAAAAGAGAAAGCAATTCTTTCAATACCACTTACCTTCAACCTGAATGTGTAAAGCCTGAACATGGTACAAATGGTCCCAGTGTGGAGGAAACACTGCAAAATGACACCTTTGGACCCGCACACAATCACAACACCACTAAGCACGAGTATTGTTTCAGAGGTCTTATAACACATAAGCAACACTAAACCTAATAGCAGACAGCAACCTACTAATGAATTTCATCACCAAATCCATATTGCACCTCTCACTGATATCCTTGATGAGATTTAAAACTCACTTCCTAGAATAAGAAAATCCATACCAACTCAATCAGCCAAAAAAGCCAATTACTTCAACATCAATTTTAAGCATTAGGTTACACATGGCTCTGAGGATGAAGTTAAATGTTCATTAGGACCTCTGTAGACTTTATGGGTATACTTCAAGATAAAGTTATCAGCTACACAACATATATCAGTGAACTAGTAAGAGTACAAAGCTTCCCTTCAACTTTAAGTATAATAAAATGTTAAAATTATAACTTTCTATCGTATTTTAAAGTTTGGTTAAAAGCCAGCCCATATTGAATTTCATCTGTTCTCTCACTGAGACTCATCCTCCAAGTGATAAAGCAACACAGTTTCGTGCGCCACGCTGAAGCAGAACCCAAATAGACATACATTATTTCTGCTTTTCTTCTGCCACAAAGCAATTCTGTTTTCTTACAGCAATACACCTGCAAGCTGCTCTTTCAATAGGTCGTACATTTTTGCTGCCCAGTAAGACCACCGTATGCCAAGCAGCTTTTTCTCATGGCTACAACAGAATTACAGACTGGGAACAGTGGGGGTTAAATGACATCCTAGACACATTATGTGCCATTCAAGCAAAAACTAAGTCTCTTCCAAATAAGTATACTATAACATCTCTCCCTTCATAATAGTGCCACAGAACAGACCCAAACACGGACACCACCTTATTATACTTCCACGGTAGAAGAGAACTTTCACCTTTCCCTTTTTCTTCTTTTTAATGCTGACCTACAGCAGTAAGACATAAAAATACAGCACAAATGGAGAAACACAGATCTGCATGTAGAAAACTGTCCTCCAAAACATTCTTGCAGTTGGATAATACATCCAAGACTGGGTTCACCTCTCCAGTTTCCAAGTGCCTACCTATAAATAAATTGCAATATTGGAATGAGTACCTCATAAAACAAGCTGTTAAATATTAACACCATACAATACCCACGCCTTACAATCAAAAAAGTTTATATGTCTATCATAAGGAGGGAGAAAATTGTCTATTTGGAATTTCAATATTCTGCCTACTCTGAGTAACAGATGTACAATGTTTTTGTACAAAGAACAAGGACTGCAACTTTACAAAAAAACACCTTGTGTAAGAACAGGGGAAAACTCAAAGATTAATCACTAAACTACATTTTAACACTTTTTTTATATTACTGAAGCCAAGAGTTAATTGATAATTTAAAAGGCTCCGAGTGATATATATTCATTTGTTCATATTCATATCTTCAATTTTATAAAAATCTACTATGTTATCTAATGTAGGCATAATTTTGTTCCATTAAGCAATTTACGCTGCAAGTAATTCTAGGATAATAAATCTTGTCAGAACAAAATAGGTCTTATCCTATCTAAGCTAAAAGGTGCAGCAGAATGGTTCTGAATCTCCCATGTAGAGACAATCTGCTATTTAGATACTATGATAGCTCTTCCTTGGAAAAAAAAAAAGGAAAATTGAGGCTAGAGTTTTTCTTTTTGGTTTACTTAACTTCAGACAAGCATTAGACAATGTGAATACACAAACAACAGAGAGTTTTATACCTTCTTCACCAAATAAATGTTTTGAACTCTGATTTTTTAAATCGCAAAGAGGGACTACTCAGAAATAAGATCAATTTTAAGTCACCTTCACATCCAGAGAGCCAGACAGAGAGGGTGTAGTCCCAACGAAGGTAATTCACTCCTTACCGGCTTACAAAAATCCAACGGCAAGAGCAGAATGACTCTGCATTTGTCACAGGTACACACTGATACTAGAGAATGGCTACACCACTCTTTTAGATACCAGGGGAAAAGTAAATAAAAACTCAAAGCGAGAAAGGACAAGACCAACATTGTTATAATAAAATCAAAACACAAACACCCAGGTTCTACTTCATATCTGGCTGAAATTTCATGTGTGTCATTAAATAAAGTCTAGAAAAAGCAAGTCACATAAATGAAGGCTACAACCTAAGTCTCACAGTACAAAGTGAGCTCTGTTGCTCACAGAAGTAATCCATTTGAAGAGAATGAAAAATTTGTATCCAATTTATAAGAGTACAATATTATCTGCCTTATTTCATGACAAGGAAAAGTAGGTGTTATCAGTGCTTTGCATTACAACAAAAGATGCACTATTTTTTAATATAACTAGAAGAAACGCAACCCAAAGAGATTCTTATATTTACTTTTACCCCTACACAGACAGTAGAAATTAAGTTCAGCATCCTTCAAACTAAATGCAGAAACATTACAAACACTACTGTGCTGCTGTCGAGGTCAGTTATCTTCCTAATGATGGTAACAGTTGATAATTCTCTAGCTACTTACATATTTGAGTTAAATGTGAAGCCTTCTTTGAGCACTACCAATATCCCAAAACACAATGAATAAGCCCATTGCCTTTACGAAGGAGCGTATCACTCTGTCACAATCAGCTGGTATCCTTTAATTATTCCTGTACAGGGAGGACACACTGAAGGAACAGAAGTGCCATTGATTATATTAACATACTCGACATCCCCTTTCCTCCTCCGCTTCCATTCTGAAACACTTCTAAAGATCTCAGTCAATACATAAAAATATTGGCACTTTTCCACTTCTCAGCAGTGGCCTCTGAAAAGATCAGTCAATATACAAACTGCAGAGAACACAACACCACAGAAAACAGCAAGGATCTCTAAAGGCAAGCAGCAAATGTTGTTAAAAACAGACTGATGTAATTCTGGAGTTCCTATTCCCTCTGGATTTCTCGAAGATTTCTCTGGATTTCATTTACTCGGTCTCCTTAATAACAGCTAAAAAATTCTTCAAGTATACAGATTCTAAGTAGTAAAAAAAAAAAAGACAAATTAGAAATGTTACATGTTTGGAGCACTCTACTGCATCTGGAAGTCTGCATGGAATTCACTAAAGTCCAAAGAACCTGCTTCCTAAAGAGAAATCAACCTGAATAAGACAGCATCTCTTTATTATCTACACAGTCCGAGATTAAACAACTTCTTTATTTATTTAAACCAAAATACCTAATAGTTTTAGACCTATATTTGCAACTCAGTTCCAGAATTACTGCATAAATTATCAGATGACCATTATCGACCTGTTCTGCTCTATCACTTCCAAACTACAATTAATTTAAAAAACACCAAAAACCTGTAAGCAACACAAACCATCGAACTTTACAATGCATTTCCAATATGTTGGTGGTGATGTGGAAGTTAGAATTAAAACTAGGACAGGCACTTTAACACTGCAAAATTAAAAAATATTTATTTTTTCAATAAATAAGCAGTGACAGTTATGTTGACAGATTAATGCTACTACTTCAGAGAAAAATAGAACTAGAATGAAGTTCTGTTCTAGAAATCTCTGTTTAAAACACATCAGTGAATCAACAATGGAGTGTTTGATGAAGAGCTAACAGTCATGGAAATGCTTGTTCAGAGAAAGGATGTGAGGGGTTCACAGGAGTGGAGGTGAAAGAGCCTACACTATATTCAAAGTTCAAACAGAATATAAAATTAAAAAAAAAAAAATTTGGAAAATACAGTAGACAAGTAAGGAGTCACAGGCAAGTTGGTTTCTTCTGCTCAAATGGTGTGACATTCTTTTCAAGCTACTCAGACCATTTATATCAGAGATTTAAGTGACTGCACGTGTAAGCCTCCTGTACTAGATTTGACAGCACTTGAATTAATTCGGAAAACAAAGATTCCAGAAAAAAAACATTCAGAAACAGGTTAAAAGAATCAAATACTCTGAAATGAGAAAATAAGAACTACTCTCCAGCAATACCTTCAAAATACACCTTTAACTTTTAATATAACTAATTCCTGCATAGAGAGACGGCTCGGAAATAACTGAAAAGTCTGAGAAAATACTGAATTTTCCCAAAAAAGCAGCTGTTCATAAGCAATAATTACAGCAAATTCATCTGGTGTACTTCTTTGAGCTGGGTCAATAGAACTGATTCCTTAAAACTGATAAAATAAAGAAGATTCAACTCTATTAAACACTTGTCCTCAAGTAGACTGATGTGGAATGGGAGCTCCCCTGCGATTCATGGGAAGACAAACTTGTTCAAAGAGCAAAAGAAGAGTTCCTTATCACTTGTCCTGTTCCTGGTTTGTGTTAAGCGGGGCATTGGCCAATACCACATTGCTTCTCTGCCTTCATTTCGGCAGCAGTGTTTGCCTGGATGAAAAAATACTTGGATGAAGGAAAATCCCATACCATGACCCACAACACTACGTGTGTGCAGTTCCACAAGCTGCGTACTGGCACACAAAGGCAGAGGAGAGTGCTCTCTACCCATCATAACTTTGGGTACTGTTAATAGGGGTTATTTCAGTCGTGACAGGTAAAAAGATCCAAGGGAACTAATAGCACTCAAGCAGTTCTAGAATGAACAAATCCTATCAATAAACACAGTCAGCTCTTCGCAACAGTGAAATAAAGGAGTGTTTTAGTTCCCCTTGGCCCTCCCGTTGCAATTAATCTGGACTACCAGAGCTCCAGTGAAACTAATTAATAGTTATTAAGGAACATTGTTAATGACACTGTGGGCATGCATCAACACAGGCACCCCATTTGTAGCTTTGCCAGAAAAAATGCATTTTTATGACAGATAATTTGTAGACTTGATTTCTCACAATGTCTTCCCTCCCTGAAGGGAATACTAGAATCTTAGGCTGTCTGCATGTACAGAAATATGCTGAGATATTTCATTTACCCATGGTTATTTACCAGTTAGAGCTTTTAGGATTATAACTGGAGATAGGTTTCACAGAAAGCAAAAAAAAAGACCACTACAGGACCAAAAACACCAGGGAAAAAGATGCTGCTCCGAATGAGAATTTTCTTTTCTTAAAGGCCTAATGTTTAATGCAAGGGATATTTCTATTCTTTCAACAATATTTCCTTATAATTTAGGGAGTTTTCAGAGCCAAAAATTGGGATAGGTCAGTTGATAATATCTGGAGATACACAGAAGTTGGCACATGGTATAGAAACTTCACAACCGTGGCTTTACCTGAACAACTGTTACGGTGTATCCCTGAAAGACATCATTTCCAAAACCCAAAAGTCAAAACATTTTTAAGTGAAGACACTACAAGAAATGTTATCTTTTTAATTCAATTTCTTTCCATGAAAAGAATTCTTGCATTTCACCCTAAGTTTGTCTATTTTTTCCTTGCCCCTAAAACTCCATTTTTTTGTGAGTAAAAAATCTACCAGGATCTAATTAAAAGGTCACAAGAATAGCACAAGCTGGTTTTTGATAGCCATGTAGTGACGTTACATGGAATTTTTATGCATTTCTGTATTTCTAATTGCAACAATGGAAGAAAATTACATTGAAGAGGCAACTTCAGCACTGCGCATGTTCTGTACTCCCTATAAAAACCCCAGTGAATGTACAGTCATTTAAGGCCCAGATTTCCAAAAGACAAAGCTGTTCCTCTATTTGTCCCTGAGTCCAAATCTTATATCTCTGATAGAAACCCAAAGGATGTACCCAATGGAATGGCATGGGTTAAGAGACGCCTGTTTGATTATTCTTCTTATTAAAAGTGTCATGAATATTTTTTTAATATTATTTCAGAAATCTTAAATATCAGTTAAATTTAAAAAAAAAGGATAGAGATCACTGCCTATGAAAACTACTGGAAAACAAATTTCCATTACGTCTCATCCTATCTCTGCCTTCATCAAAAAGCATAAGAATAAATTCTTTTTGCTAGAAAAGAAAACTAGAAACAGCAGACAGTAAAACTTGTAAAACAAACCCAAACAAGACAGGTACAAAAAGAAGCACGCTCAGGGAGAGCACAAGATAGATCATAATCCTCCTGATACTTACGGTGTCACACCAAACCTGCAGAGTTTAGCAGCAGGAATTATTGTATAGTAATGGCAATATGGGACACATTTTTCCCTCTTGGACAGAAAACTAGGGAGAATCAAACCAGGGATGGGGAACAAAGTCTCTCCCAATGACACTAATTTCCCACAGATTTGTTGTATCTACTGGACAGTATAAGCTGTTCCCATTAGAAACAACATAAACCTTCAGAAAAGTAGAAAACACAATAAATTTCACATATCATAATGTAGCTCCATGACAATGCCTGCATGGGCTGGAACTTTTTATTTTCCAGACTTTGCAAACAACCGTTATTTAACAGCAACAAACTTTGACTCCAGAGCCTCAACAGAATTGAGAACTTCAGTTTGCAGATCCACAGTTCCTTTGGACAAGCACTTTGCCTAACAAAGACTCCAAATTAGCTGTCTTGCAGGCAGTGGAACACATAAAGCTGGAATCTGGTCTCACGTATACAGAGAACCGCAGCCTCAGGTAAGCTGGATCACAGCCTCCTGTAAATGTCCACATCTCAGAGTCAATTCATCAACAAGCAACCACCACGTGTGGCGTTAAGAAGAGAGCGTTTGCGCCTACTGTGGTCTCCCACCTATGGAAACCCATCCCACTTAATAAAACGGGCACAGACAAATGGAGAGCACACAAAGTGAAACTAAAGCTTTCCTCCTTTCCCCACCAACACACACAGAAAGTGCCTTTCACTAACTGAGCATCGTGGCCAGAAGTGTCCTTTCTGCAGAGAACAAAATACCTACACTTGCTATGGGAAGGAAGCTCATCTTAAAAAGACCAAAATCACAGAATCATAGAATTATCTGGGTTGGAAGAGACCTCCAAGATCATCAAGTCCAACCCTTAATCCAACGCTTTCATGATTACTAGATCATGGCACTAAGTGCCACATCCAGTCTTATTTTGAAAACCTCCAGGATGGTGAATCCACCCCCTCTCTGGGCAGGCCATTCCAATGCCTGATTACTCGCTCTGTGAAGAACTTTTTTCTGGTATCCAGCCTAAACCTTCCCTGGTAGAGTCCAAGCTCATGCCCGCTTGTTCCGTTGCTGGCTGCCTGGGAGAAGAGACCGACCCCCACCTGTCTACAACCTCCTTTCAGATAGTTGTAGAGCACAATGAGGTCACCCCTGAGCCTCCTCCTCTCCAGGCTAAACAACCCCAGCTCCCTCAGCCTCTCTTCATAGGACTTGTGCTCAAGTCCCTTCACCAGTTTTGTTGCTCTTCTCTGGACCCGCTCCAGCTCCTCAATATCCCATACCTCCCTATCCTGGTCAAGAGCCAGGTCCATGGGCAAACTGGAGACTGACAGATTATGAACTGACAGTGCTGTATCGGTTTGACATCCACCACTGTGCAACCCAGATGAAAACAAACACTCATTGTGCTTTCTGACTCAACAGACTACATAAAAGTCACCTCGATCCTAAGAATAACTAAACATTTCATGTTAATTTACAAAATCCACAAAGCTAGGTTAACGTGAAGTACTTTCCTTGCTCCTTTGGAAAACAGGGCACTGTCTTAACTTACTCCTCCAAAATAAAGTTCATTTGAAATGCCACTGTCTTCCTACAGAAGGACAGATTTCAAATCACCCATCACCTCATCCTGAATAGCATGGAAAATGAATTGTTATCACACACATTTCTGAAGAGCTCATCTCTCCATTGTGTCTGCAGATAACATATGCTGTTTAAGGATGAATAGTACAAATGAAAGGGGAATCCATGGCACTGGAGAGAGGAAAGAGCCAAACTAGAGACTATAATGGAAGTCTTTTAGTGACTGTAGTGTTTGTTGCTGCAAACAATATAAGAATTCAGCGCTCATTTTAAGTGTTTCCTTTAGAATTCCAGCTGTGCTCATGCACAGAGCTGAAAAAAAAAAAATCTCAAAGGATGAGATATATCAGTTCTTCCACTGTAAACAGGAAACACAGACTAGATAGAGAGGGAGAAAACATGCATTCTAGGGTACACACAATGTGAAACCATAACTGCTGTAGGAAAGCCGCACGTGCGATGCTTTTGAAACCTTGATAGGTTAAGTCAGTTTATTTTTGACTTTGAGTTGCTCTGACTTGCTGCACAACCACATTTATGTGCATCCAGTCAGAGAGGAACATGGGAAAAACAGAAAGGTGTGGGGAAAATGCTTCCACTCTGGCAGAGTCCTCAGATTTCTCCCGAGTGAGGAACACAAGGATTTTCTTCTGGCACAAGGACCCTTTGCACTTCAGACTCCCTCGCCTCTAAGCAATGTGCAATTTTGCTACCTTTTTCTTTCCATGAAAGCTTTCTGAAAGTACTGAGGCAACAGACAATCTACATCACAAACACTTAATGACTGTGGTTGCACTGGCAGAAAAAACAGAAGAGAAGTGAGGTCCAAAAGTAAAGGCAAAAAAAGGAAAAGGAAAGGGACAAATATTAAAGTCTGGAGTGGCAGGGAAGAAAATAGATGAGCCTGAAGAAAGCACTTTATGATGCAGGAATGTATGATGACAAGACTAAGAGGGGTGGAAGAGACATCAATACATGCAAAAAGGGAACTTGTTTGTGGTGCAGTGACTTACAAAATACAAAGCAAGTATTCTGGAAAATGCTGTTATCCACACATTGAGAAAATGGAGAAAACAGAAGAGAAAAAAAAAGGATGTAAAGATGTAAAGGAAAGTACAATAACATAATGAATAAAATATATATATTTGCTTCCTAGGGCAGTAAAGTTGCAGAACATAATGAGATTTGAAGGGAGATAATCTCAGCCTTCCAGGAAGCTGGAAATGCATTCTGGCAGCTATCAAAGATATGTAGCAAATGACAATCAGTCTAGAAGGTAAACAGAAACAGTGCAGTCTTCATTTATTTCCCTTTAGAAAATTATAGGCAGACACCAAGGGCCAACGCATGCCTTGGCACAGCTCTCAGAGGACAAATGCAAAACCACGGGAAGAACAGGGAAAGGAGACAGAAAGGAACTGAAAGGCTTGGTGGACTTTGGCATGAAGTTTTCATCAAATGACAGGATATTGCCAATCTCAAGATTTACAAAGTAATAGACTGTTAAGAATATTGTATCAATTCCTCCAAAACAAAAGCCTGCCTACAACCAGCACTCATCCAGTAAGTTTTCCAATGAGAAAAGACGTGGTAAACACTGCAACTAATGACAGGGAACTGAAGAAAAGCCAGGAAAAAAACAGTTAGACCAAGGAGAGTTAAGTGGAAAGCTGAGAGTTATTTTAAGTAAAAGCGAGCCACATGAATCAAAGTCCTGCTTAATTTGTGATTAATCAACTAATTAAGTATTACTGATCGCTCTGCATAAAGCTTTAAATTTGAAAACACTCCCCAAAACATGTGCCACTATGGAGCCAAGTGGCTGCAGCTTTAGAATCATAGAATGGTTTGGGTTGGAAGAGACCTTAAAGATCAACCAGTTCCAACCCCCCTGCCATGTGCAGGATTTTTGACAGAACCTTGCCTGTCTTCTGACTCATTTGGTCACTCACAAGACTTGCTATCACCTTCCTCTTCAGATTCAAAATCTGACGCCAGCAGGAAAGGGGTAGCTACGCTCACAAAACTTCCGGAGTGAATCCGTGGAAAGGCAGTGGGAAGAGCCACGTCAGACTCTCTCCTAAGGGGTGCAGCCACCCCCCCATCTGAACACACCTCCTTCAGGTCAAACACTGCCAGGCTGTTTCCTGACCTTCTATTCTAATGCAAATGCAGAAAAGAAAAGCACTTCAAGTTCTTGTAGTGAAGGCAAGATAAGTCTGAATAAAATACTTAAGAGCTGTTGAATATTCTTATCAGGACTTGTTAATTAATTCTCACAATTCTCCTCCCAAGTAGGTAGAGCAGAAAGATTATATTATTACTGAGCGACCATATCAGTATCTATGCAGCAAAACGGCCTAGAACAGCTAAAATATTTCCGTTTAAGAAAATATAGATTTACTGGAAAGCGACTGCCTTTTTTTCCTACCTCGAATAAAGATCGAGATTTTTAAACTCTGCTTGACAAACCTCACACTTAATAACCACCCTGAACAATCAATGCATTTACATGTACCTGTCTGCCTCTTTGAAACATTCAGGCTGTAAGAAACTTCGACATTGCTGCAATGACAAAGACTACATGTGAAACAAGTCAGTAGGAGCATCACCTTGTCTTTCAGTATTCATCTAAATTTCTCTTCATAAAAGCCCTTTTAGAGTCCTATACAAAACACAAAAAAAAGGTTGCTAGCAAGCTAAAAACTTTGTCTAACCCAAGTCCTCCTCCTTTACTGTGTAATAGGCTATAGTTTGGGGTTTTTTACCAATTTCAGTCATTAGCAGCTGTATGAAGGGAAAAAAAAATTCTTTGCAAAGCTTTTCCTTTTTATGAGATCTTATGGCCCTGTGCAAGCAGCGATCTCATGGTCTTTTCAAGTATCTTTATAGTGAGTCTTGGGAAGATTTTCCCTGGCTAAAAAGGCTTTGAGGGGCTGTAAGTCAGACGCACACTCCTGAGCCCTTCATATCACCAGGGATCTGGGTGAAGCAGCATTACCTCTCAACACAATTTGGAAAGGGAAATTCACAGTGCTAACAACAGCTCCATCTCTGAGGCAGCCCCCTGTTTCCCATCCTTTAAAAAGAGTGCTCTAATCAAACACTCAGTGCAGGTACTCAGCAACTTCCCTCGATATTCTTACTATATTTGACACCTTTGTGTTTTATCCAGAGCCTCTACCTAATTGGTCACTTCTGAACAGGAAATGTTCAGTATCAAAAACCTCAGGCTTGCAAAGGTAAGCCCAAGCATCATAGCTCTTTCTGAGGCATTTGGCTGAACAAATGGCAAGAAGAAAAGTACTTTCAATGGAAATATGCCTTCTTTCTCTTGCACCAAATCATCAGGAACTGTCTTTATAGCACGTTACAAGACATACATTGTTAGGTATCACAGCAATTCTTAATGGGATTCAAGTAGTGTTAAAGCTTGTGCAGAGTCCTTCCTCATGAAAGAAGATATTAAATAGAGAATCCAATATTCTGTGAAAAATAAAGACATTGAGATGGTCATTTAAGTACCCGATTGAAGAGCTTCAGTGCAAATGCAAATACACGGCTATGCGTCAGCAAGGCAGTTCGTGGCTGGGTCACCTAGAGCACAGGACCAGCCTGGCAGAGCCTGGGCATGCAGGGGAGAGACCAGAGTGGTTAAGAAACTACTCTTCAGTGGCCTGCTTGGCCTAACTGCAAGGACTTTGTGAAGAAATTCCTGTGAAGGAAGGTTTCAGCATAGAACAAGACATATTGTTTAGAAAACTCTTCCTGAAAAAAAGAAATTTACATGAAAACAACAGGCTTAAATCTCCTAAGAGACAATGGAAAATAAAGACTAGTGCTAAAAACAGTGACTGTATCATAACAAAATAACATCCTTCTGTCTATTGCTTGCTGCTGCTGAGAATGGAGAACAAGTTTCACAGGAAGAAAAGGAAGTGTCCCCTAAAAACATAGTCTGTCTAACAGTGAGTAGCAATTTTTTTATACATGCACACACACACATATATGGATTATACAGAAGTGGGAGGAATACACGCCAATCAATTGGTTCAAGTTCCAGCTGTCAGGACTTTCCATCCTCAGTTTGTACGTTCTTTGCTGAAGTTAAAAGGCAGTTTTGCCCAAATACACAGACTTCAGAATCAATTCTCGAGAAAGAGAACAGAGGATCAGTCGCTAGCAACCCGAAATTCCTGCTCCCTCATTAAAAGTGCCAGGGATTGTTCCTTAGGTACCTCTTGTGAGTGGCCGAGAAGCAGAACAGTGAGCCCTGGACCAAGCAACCACTGTCTATAGGGAAGGCAAAGCCCACAAAAGCTCTTACCTAAAAAGTCACATATTTTTCACCTGTTTTTAAGTCTTCTACAATAGAATAATGCTTTGTTGTTAAATATCCAGACACTAAAAGAATAAACAGTTCCCTGGAGATTATTTTAGACTTTCTATTTTCAAGGTATGAAACAAAGGAAACTCTGGAGGGCAAAATAAGGCAGTGGTTCTCTCTACAAACTGCCACTGCAAAAGCCTGATTAGCTACTTAGTTTTCAGACCAAAAATATTCCTTACCACAAGAAGAATCTGCACTGACAGCAAGGTTTTCCTTGGATTTTATTTGGGACAGCGGGTAGAGGTAACTGAAAACATTGCTGTCACCAAGTTTTACACATGCTGAGGCAGGAATATTTTCTTTCCATAAGAGGCCTGTAATAAGAAAACCGTTCTAGTCAAATATTTTTTCCAACTGCTGTTTCAAATCTTACGAAATGAGTTTTTTAGGAACAGTTTTAAGAGTTTCATTTTGTTTGCATCTTCTGTTTTACATTTTCTCAGAAGGACGATAAAGGAGCGCAGATGCTTACATGACTTCACAAAGAACCGTACTCCTATTTTGCTTCTGAAAGTGCTTAAAAACTAATGATAGATCTCTAATCCACTACAGAATATATTCCATGCTACTTGTAGCCATCTTTGTATATTAAAAAATTATAGGCTCAGAGCTCTCATCTCTTGCACGTTTTGTATCAGCCAGTAACAGCAGCTACAACTCTGCTGTATCTCTGGCCATATCTGTTTCTAGATTCACTTTCTGAAGCTACAGTAAATTAATAAATGCAGTGTGGTGTTTTGGAGTAAGTAGAACCTTTCCCTCATTACAGTTCAAGGATATTCCTAAGAGGGGATACCAAACTCCACTTGAATGGCTGGCAGTAGGGCCTGGAAGATCCTTGTAGGACATTTTCTGTTTTCACTCTCCCGTCATCCATACTTGGCTACCTCTGGCTCATTTCTGTGTAACAGTCAGGTATGAGCCTAGAAAAACATTCAATACTACCCATAAATCTGCAAACAGACTCTCCTTGAAAGAGCTAGATACTCTCAAACCCAAATCAAGACTCTGAGAACTCCAAACTCCACAGATCAGACCCTTTAAAGCCCCTTTTTAGGAATTATTTTCCAATCACTAGTAAAATAGGCAATGAATTTTTAAAGCTATGTTTTCTATAACTTTTAGAGGCAGACTTAATACCTACTTCAGTTACCATAACAAGTGTTGCAACAGATGCTTTTAGGTTTAATGAAGACACTTAAGCAGATTTATTGCCTATTTTTTCTAGAGGCGACTGCATAATTTTAGACAAATAACTTCCTCCAACATAGTCTTTATTTTTGTGCCTAAATTGAATAGCATCTATCAGACTGCAGTTCTTGGTCCTAGAAATGTCTTCAAAAATGCTCCTTCCATGACCTCAGCAACAGCTGCCTTTCCCAAATCCCCACCCTTCTCATGGGGCAGCAACAATGCTGGCAAGCATCACAGAGCAGCCAAACTTATCACCGGAGCTAAAGTGTATGTGACATTTACAGTCGCTTGCCTCAGAGCTGCCTGCTTTGTATGTGCCTCAAAGCTATCGTGCCCGTGCATCCAAGAAGTTCCTCCCATGTGTAGGATCTGCCTATGGAAAGATCAAAGATCATATCTCAGAAATACCTGCACAAGATTTCAAGGGACAGCAATAAGTATATGCCATGAACCTGTTTAATTGCTGTGTTGTGTAAGATGCCAACTCATTGAGGTTGAAGAGCCAAGCTAACTCGGAAGGCAAGAAGAAAATAAATACATCCCAAAGCAGATTCTCCTATGTCTGCCAAACTCCACTGCAGACAGCAGGGTAGAGGAGATACAGCTTGCGTCCCATACCCATAGGTATCCCTAGGACTGGATCAGTACTTACACTGGGGGCAATGTTACCCCCATCACACACAATAACAAACGAAGATTCTCCTTGGCTCTCTTTTTGTTGTTGATGTGTTTGTAGAAACATTTTTTTGTTGTCACTTGCAACAGTGGCTAGATTGAGTTTGAGCTGGGCTTTTGCCTTTCTGATTTTCTCTCTGCATGGCCTAGCAGATCCCTGTACTCTTCTTGAGTTGCCTGCCACCTCTTCCAAAACTGGTAAACTCTCCTACTTTTTCCTGAGTCCCAGTAAAAGTTCAGCCAGGCCAGGTGTCTTCCCCATCAGTTCATCTTATGGCACATGGGGACAGCCTGCTCCTGCACCTTTCAGAGGTCCTTCTTGAAGAATGTCCAGCCTCCCTGGACCCTTCTGTGCTTCAGGACTGTCTCTCAAGGGACTCCTTCAACCAGTGACCTGAATAGGATAAAGAGTACCCTCAACTAAATTCCCCATGAACTGAACAAGGCTACAGAGGCATTTAATAAACTTAATTAAGTTAGAGCAGTAAACAATTACTGCATACAGTAGTTTCTTGGAGAGGTTTATTCATATTTCCAAAAAAAAGTTCTTCAAAACCCTCACAGAAATAATCCATTCTATTTTTTATTTGAAGTAAATGGCCTGAGCTTTTACAAAATCATCAAATAGCTACTGTGTGCTATTAACGGAAACAATATAATCAACTTCAGAAGTTCACACGCAATACACAGAAGGAAGAACTTCCAAGGAATTTGCTGCAATCAATTCAAATGAGCCAGATGAGCAGGAATACACAACTCCTATGATTCAGTGAGTTAGTGCCAATATAGACTATGATATTAGAAGAACTCAGCCACATTGTTGTACAAGAGAGGTCCCATTGTAGCATGCTGCATTAACAGCAGTAAAACCCTTGAGAATGTTCCAGGTCTTGTCATCCCAGACTGCTTTGATGAATGGTATAAGCAGAAAATTAAACAATGACCCACTAGATTACAAGCACTGAGGTACAGCTATTAAAGGTTTCTAGCCTACATTATGACAGTGGCACATCATGCTCGGCAAACAAGCCAATACCTGAGCTTACAGTTGTCAGACATCCCAAATTCCCATGTTCATTTTATATCTCTGGGGCTTATATCGCCAAAGACCTATGGGTCTCCTCCTTTACACTGTATTTCCCTACAGACAACAACTGAGACTGGCAAATTCAAGGAGGTTGTTCATCTGCTTGTCAGCACTCAGGTAATAACCTGTCATTCATGAACTTCACTCAATCTTCCTGGTCTTTGTAGATGGTTAATGATGAAACAAACCCTCAGTACATAAAATAAAGACTTAACAGACCATTTTGAGGAAACCAAACAGACTGAGCTTACTTACACTCCACGTCTGGGGGACAAAGCTGAAAGGATCATCTGGGTTACTGGCTCCAATTCTTTGCAATCACAGGAAAATACAATTAAGGCGTCAAGAACCTATCAGTCCTGTGAACAACAAGGATTAGTTCCTAAATCTTATACCACTGTTTTCAACCTATGGTTCACACACCAATCTAGGCAATTAAAAAAAAAAAAAAAAAGGAAACCAAAGCTCTTGTCAGCAGATTTAAATGATCACCCCTCTCAAGAACTTTTCCAGAGGTACAGAAATTGAAAAAATCTTGAAAATAGCCAGCCTACAGCCACCCCAAAGTCTACATCAAGAGGCCAAAGGTCAGAGCTACAATGTTGCTCAAGAGGAGAGCAGAAGAAATACAGGCCATCCAGATGGCTCCACCAATATCAGGAAAAATGTCAAATAGTTCATAGAGTCCTAAGAAATAGACCACAACCCACACAACACGAAGAGTACAAGTAAATAGCAGGTCTCCACTTAGCAGGGAGAAAAATTTCTCCACAAGTTCAAATCCAGCTTAACCCATCCGTGGTTTAAGCAAACACAGAACTGATGAACAGATGTGCCAGACCAATACAGCAAACAGCCCATTGCTGCCTTTGGTCAGTCTGGCACTTTGGGTGAGACAAGACCAAAGAGAAGGGAGGGAAGGAAATAAGGGATGAAGCAAAAGACTCCCAAGCACTGTTTCACGAGCTAGACACCTTCATGGGGCCTACAAACAGGTCAAAAGGAGCCATGAAGTATGCAATAACTCTACATGAGCACTGGGAAGAGGAACTCCAATGCCAAGGACACCTACAGAGGCCACGAACATAATTTGTGTCCACCTTATCCTGCTATACAGAACAGAGCTTGGCAAATACATGAGCAATTTCACTGGGTGCCCCATTTCTCCTCAGCTAGCAATTCTCATTCACCAGAAACCAGAGTTAGAGTCAAACTTCCACAATTTAAAACTTAATCCAAGACCAGCACCCAGAAAATCTATTGAACTTCCTCTGTATCAAAATAACTAATACTCCCAACAAGTTTACTTCTTATATTAATATTTTTCTATAGAAAAGGAGATAAGTTTTTTGTAAAATCTCATCAAAGACAGAATATAATTATGGGGAGAATGGAATAATTCTTTTTTAAGCCAATATATCTATCTTGAGACAACCTTCAATATACTTTAGAACATTTCCAGCAATTTTATCAGCATTTAGGAAGGAAAAAGAATGCCTTGAGGCCAGCTTTGTCAGCAAATATTTCCCATCTTCAGCTTAAATCTCAATATTACTCCAGATGAATGCATTGCAGGCACACTTTTTTGAAGCACTATGAACACTCTATTATGTTGATGGCCACACTTCTCCCCTGCGAGCCATTATTTGCAAATACACACTTCATAGTAACCATCTCTCATTAAGAAACTCAAAGGACAATTTTTAGGTTAGATTTATGAGACCAAGATCAAAGTGCATCTACATTTGTCTCTCTCTACGGTTTCATGAAGATAATGATTTTGTCATAGCGGTTAGAAAACTTTCTGTCCAAGTGTTAAAATAATTTGACAGATTTTTTGTAACATCAATATTGCATCACCAGAAATATTAAAAAAAAATAGTTGTAAAATTCACATATAAACAGACCTTTTTTCAGAGACAATTTCATTTTCCCTCATGCATGCTTATTTGAGCCTTAGACCGGCTTTCTCAGATGGCCTGCATTTTATCAACTGCATCATAAATTTTTCTATCATTTTCAAGCTTATTAACATTGTAATTACATGCTAAATCTTGAAGAACCCACTTCAAATTCTCAGCTTTGAAGCACATTTTCCAAAGGCCCTAAGACCTACGACTATTTTCCAGTTAATCTAATAACCTGGCAAGCTATTTGCATGTCATACATTCAAAGTAACCCTGAAGAGACGAAAATGTATTTTTAAGAAGACAGAACTCTCTAAATCCATATGTTTATTTCCATTTCATAAGTCCAGTACACCTCACCAAAAAAGTAGCTGTGAACAAACACAAGAGATCCAAAATAATCTATTTCCTATTATCTAATTATTATCTAATTACCCCATTATCTAATTAATTACCTAATTACCCCACATAACAGCTTTTTAATTTATTTTTCTGAGAAAATAGATTTCAGAGCTAGAACATCACGCACATCCTGCTCCAAGTCTCACTCCTGTCACTTCCTTTAGATGGGCCACTTCCACTGACTCAGCACAACTATTCACGACTTCTTAGAGAAAGAGGTAAGACTCCAGTTTACAAATAGTCTCCCTACACTAAAAGATCAGTTAGCAAGATTGGAAATCCAGTTTAGAGCCTACTGCTGCCATGAGTGCAGGACGTGAACTCCCATCTTTGATCAACAAACTTTGTTTTCTACGTACCCATCAAGTCCTTTTCTGCATGCTAAGCTGCCTAAAGGACAACGTCTCTTTGAAGATAATCAGCACAAGAACGAAAATTTAAAAAGGCATTAAAATTATGACAATACATAATTTGCCTTCTAGCTCACGGGCTTTTTATGAAGTATTTTTGACCAAATTACCATTTTAATCTGAATGCACTTCACTGCCAGCGCTGCCATAATGCCCTATAGCAAATATAACTGACCTCTGTTGTAATTTGTTTTTCACATTCCTGGTATTCTGGACGAGGCTTTGAGCAACTTGATCCAGTGGAAGCTGTCCCTGCTCATGGCAGGGGGTTGGAACTGAATGATCACTGAGGCCCCTTCCAGCCCAAACCATCCTATGATTTTGTCATTCTTTAGAGCTATTGTGATGCTCTTGAGGAGCACCTGTAACTTGTCCATTTGTGTTCTCCATTTCCTTATGATGTCTGAAAAATACAGCTTTAAATGTTAAAATCTAAAATAAAATAAAAAAGACAGGAAGATTATCCATCATATCAGTGAAAGCAGGCTGAGAGACTTAATTCTCTACTACAAATCCTGGGCTTGCTGCAGCAGGTATCATAGCTGAAGCTGTGTGGAACTTGAAGGTTTTCCCTGGCAGTCACTGAAAAGCAGTACGGCTCCCAGAGACACACATTTCATTTCCATAATGCAGTTCCATTTCTTTTAATGTAAATGGAAAAGACACATCCTTAGTTTTCTCATGTAGATATAGTAACCATTTGCAAACCTTAGAATACGCTCTGAAAACATCTGTGTACTGCTGCCAACAGCTGTTGTCATCATGATGATTAAAATGCAATGGAAATAGAATAATCCACCACATCACAAAAAGCATGATCATAAAATGTATTGCATTGAGCAGGGGCAGGGACGAGGGAAGCACAGGGGGAACACTATGCTGCCAAACAAGAGGAGGCAGGTAAAAAGAGTAAGAATTTGGAGCAATAGTTCAAGCTTACAAGCCTCACCAGGAAACAGAATAATCTGTCTGCTGTCCATATATAATGGGAGATGGTTCTGAAAAGGACAACCACAGACAGGAAAATAGAGGTCTCACCACTTAGATGCCTTTGAGAAACTGAAGTTTTGATCAACTACTCAGGCATAAAGACACCAGCTTTCACTATATGGTCTTTGACTCAGCAATAAGACACTAAGAATAAACCAAATGGATAACAGAAGGTAGCCCTTAATAACTATTAGGTTACTGCAAAGAAATCTAAGAAAAGACAGCAAAATGCCTTTTAAGAACTAGGGCTGCAGATTTGAATCAAAAAAGGGGAGCGGAGGGGAGGGGAGATGACTCCAGCCACTTGCCAACAGCACAGTGAAGACCCATCTAGAGGCAAGGCAAGGCCCCGCTGGCTGCCGAGGCACTGTAACACATATGGTTGTGCTAACTCGTGGCTGAGGATACTAATTCTCTAGAAGCCTCGCTGCAAAACCTTCCTCCCAAGTGTTCCCTGAGATTTACCACATGCAGTTCATCAACTCCATTACAATTTGTTGGGATTTTTTAAAGAAAAAAGCAAAGTGGTGCTGAAACGTGAAATTACCTTTCATGTGGACTATACAATGCTTTAATCCAGATACAGGCACTCTAATTTCAAGCTGCCCTGGATAAGCGACTTTCTTCTAGCAGAGGATCAGTCAACCTCAAATTCTGCTAGACCATATTTTTTCCCTGTCTCGTTCTGTGAGTGCACTTTGGAAATACTTTTCTTCTCTTGGCAAGGGAAATGCCTGCCATGGTCCGTTATTTGCAGACTGGTTACTTGCTGATACTATGGCACTCCTGCCCTTCTCCAGCCTCCTTAAAAATCCAGACCCATCCAGTGCAAGCATCTCACTCAGACCAGAAGCAGCACAAGCTTTTTCTGTTTGGGTCACAAAGTCCTACCTATACCAGAAACACTATCACTTCTACAGCAACTGAAGTATTTCAGGACAAAAGCAAGCTGAAAGAAAAATAAAGTTTCCATAAAAATAAATCTAAAGCAGATAATTGGGTTCTCCCTTTTATTTTTTTGTGCACTTCAACATCCTAGCCCTCTGTGTTTTGACCCTTGCAGACATCACAACATAAGTTCCTGTTCTCCGAGTCTCTCAGACAGCTGTTCTCATTCCAAAAATATCCTTAGGTAGGATAGAAAATGGATAAAACATCAGTCCTTTAGATGAAAATGCAGCTAATATTCCACACAAAACAATGCTCAATGTACACCAGTTTTCCTTGCCGTTCTAAAGCATTTTTTTAATAAACATAAAACTAAGTGAAGGGTTTGCAAACACACAGAAAAGACACTGAGAGGCTCTGTCCCTAATAAACCAACTCCTCCTTGCACCATCACAAGTGCTACCCTTATCCAGAGGCAGAGAGGTTAAGAAAACAAAGGGCTATGGAAATGCTTTTCTAGATCATTACCCATTTTCTCCACTGAAAGTATTACCAAGCAGCAAATAATTGGCATTTCCTAAATATCACGTAATGGTATAAAGTAGAGTCATTTACCCGCGGACAAAGACAACTCTCATTAACTTCATAAGCATTCACTTTTATGGAAAATCCCTTTATTCCTTTTACAAATAAGAACAAACCAGATTGTCAATGAGATTTTGAGGATACTGAAGGTATTCCATCAGCAATGCTACTAGTTAAAATCTCAAAGATTCAGGTAAGTTAAAAAGCAGAGGATTAAACGCCTGGGCTGAGAAACAGGATGCATAAAGGGAGCTTGGATCCACTGGGAGTTTTTGGTTTGAACTAGTTCTATTTTTTGAGAGAGAAAACCATTTATTAGATATTATTCTCTTGAATATGGAAAAAAAAATTGTTTTCTTACTGTTCTTTTAGTCTCTCTATGAAAGGTTGCTAAGGGAATAGTTCTCAGTAAGGTCAAGCAGCAGGAACCCTGCTGTGTGTTTTAATGCAGCCAAACACCACTTGAAATTAATGCCTCTTGGTTCTTTTTACCTTTAAGCACTGGCTGTTAATGTTTTCCAGTATTAATTCTTACTGCTTATCTGAATTTATAATATTGTAGGCAAAAGGAAAAAAACGGACAGCATCAAGATGCCACAAGAGGGTCACAGGAACAGAAACTCCCAAAGCAGGGCGAGCAGAGACAGCCTCTCACTGATAAGACAAACCTTTCAGGCTATAAAAACCACTCCAAAACCCACAAATCTGAACGCAGTTTCAGGCACAGTAATAAGGTTTCCAAATTATAATTAAATGCAAGCTATTAGGAAAAACATAAAAGAAACCCTTGCAACATATTTCTCATTTCAGATATTTATTGCCTTAAAGTTATGTAAATGAAAGAAATCTTGGCATATTAGCATATCATTATTATCTGCCTTTGAAATGATTACAGATCTACATATGATATAAAATGAGGTTCTCAAAATGTTGCAGGCTATTCAAGGGTCTCACATCAGTTCTCTCATGGACAAGAATCCCAATAAGCAAAAAGCTGCACCAAGGAGCAGCATTAGCTGCCCCCTGTCCTCAGTGAAGAGCAAAATGGAAAGGATTCTTACGATTTCTTACCTGGATTTCAGCTTCAGAGCTGACACATTTTGTTGTAAGTTAGTCTGTGTAACTTTTATGGGCCCTGTGTATAAAATGTTTCATTCCTTGGACTGAAATTTGGCCTCTTTCAACGGGTTCCCAACTGGAAACAACCACAGAGCACATCTGTATGTAAGAAAAATCAACTGCAATTTCTATTACGTCAAAAAAAAAACCTTATGTCAAAATGCAGACCAGAACTTTTAAGCTATTTTTCAAAACTGTCAAGTCAAACAGCTATAAATTATAGAAAAATCTCTCGCCAGAAAAGCAATATCTATGCGGGCCATTTCCATTCCAGCAGAGCACTTTAAGATAAACATCTGCTGAAAAAAAAAGTTTAATTTCACATAATCATAAGACTCAGACAACAGCTCGATTCCAACAATTCATTTTAAGTAATTATTTTCTGAGGGAAAAATTGAAAAAAAATACCTCTAAGCATGAGGTGACAGAGACAAATAAAGACATAGCAGGAATTCCCCTTAGAGGGAATTTATTATGCATAAAATTATGAAAAATGTTTTGATCTTTGCCTGAAAACTGAACAAGAGCTTAACTATGGATCCTCTGAAATGGCAAAAAGATAAATCCAAATTAACTATTTCAGCCAGCCTTAGTGTGCTGTAGCCTTACGGCCAGGCACTGTTGTAGATGTATGACCAAGCTGTTTTTTGTTTTCCTTCCAATAAATAGCTGTGGTAAGCCATAAACAGCTTTAACAAACATGATGATATCCCCGCTGTTCAAAGAACGTGTAGTCTCAACTCTTTTCACTGTACGGCTCAGCCATAGCATGCTAAATCGCATCAACATATTAAATTCATCTCAGTCTGCAAGTAAAACGATGTAATTTAAAATGTAATACTTAGATAGTCAATTCTCTAATCATCTGTAGCTGGAAGTTTCTGAACATAGAAAGGGTCAAGGCATATTCCCTGCTGGACACATTGCAATAAATCTAGCAATTAAACTATCTGGACGAAGTATATGGGCATATATATATATATGTGCGTGTGTATCTACAGATCATATTTCACAATTTGGGATCGTTTTCTTTAGCTATTATTTTAAGTAGATCAGGCTGAGGAGGTTTTGTGTACTCATTTCACATCTACAGATCCTCCTCCACAGTAATGACCGAGAAAAGCTGCCGCAAACAAAGCACTCAGAAAATTCATTTCTTCAAGGAAAAAAAAATTAAAAAGAGAAACAGAATGAAAATCTTAACCCTGAAACACATTAGCTAATATTTTTAAGAACACTGCTTATTTCTGATATTTCAGGATGCTTGTTAATAACGTAGTATATTTTCTACACCAAAATCCCAGAATAAGGAAACCAACTGCAGCTCCTTGATAAATGAGCAGGATGGGTAGTAGGATCAGTGGGGAAACCATGAGATACTGACAAGGAATCACAGCCTAACCAATACTCTCTTGGGTGCAAGACCCTTAAAACAGACAGGTGGCTCGCACCTAACATGGGAAATATAAAGGTATTGGCAAGTCTGCATGTTAGAAAAGGGAGAATAAAAAAGCTTAACCTGGTATGCACACAGAGGGAGGAAAAGAAAAAGTCTTTTAGACAAAATAAAAACCTTTGAACTATGAAGCATGAAAGCCAGAAGGGATTCCCGGTCTTGTCCAGCAAACGGGGGCTGAAGAACATCCTGTGGCAGGTTGAGCTCCCCCCTGCCCCATCATCAGCCTCCACCCAGCTGGGGCAGGACTCTGTGCTCCCAACACATCCCAACCTGGCTGCTGGAGCTTCCACAAAAAAAGCCCTCCCTACCCTGAGATGCTAGGCTTCTTCCCCCGACTCTGCATTTCGATGCTGGCACTGTTTGGAGCTCGCTTCCCGGGCAGCTCAGCCCCAGCCTGACTTTATGGAAGCCTTTGCAAGAGCAGCAAAAACGGCCAGGGTGGAACAAGCCACAGTACATCCTGGGAAAACACCCGAGCCACAGCAGGGATGCATTTCAGAGGGATCGCCTCCCAAATGTGCAAAGTATTTGTCCCCTGCAGTTAAACTGTGACCAGAACCTAAATAGCTGGGGCTATAAAGTAAGAAATTGTAAGTGAATGAAAGCAGCAAAAATAAAGTGTATTTGGATGTTTGCCTTCAGTCCATGACCCACCTTCATCCTCAGCACCAAAAGGACTCCTCTGTGGGCAGGCGACTCCTTTCCTTCCTGCTGAAGGCTCCACAGGTCCTGCTTTCAGCAGAACAAAACCACAAGAACAGGAAGGGAAGGACATTGTAATTTGCTGTTTTCTACAGCACTGCAAAACACTCTAGTTTGTAATGCATTGAGCCACACGACTGTAGAGCATAAAAAGCAGAATGAGACGACAGCATTACAGATGTCTTCTGCGTGGCAGCCCTTAGCAAGTCTTGGTCTGGTCTCAGAGGGCACAAGGAGGTAAAACTGTTGAGCACGTTCGCCCCACTGAGCAACAGCTTTTCACTGCAGCAGACAAGTAGGAAAAGTGCGTGGTCGCACAGCAAGGCCTCTCTGACCGTGGGGGGGAACCCCTACCTGCACTTTTTCTGGTAAGGTTTTAAAAAGTGTTGAAAGCTCAGATTAAAACTAGGAAAAAATGTATGTAACAATATGTTCTTTCCAGAGAGCTCAGAGTTCACCTGTCAAAAACTTCCAAATAAGACCCCATACCCTGATGAAAACAGCGGGAAATCTGTGTTCAAGCAAGCCATGGAAAAAAAGCAGGCAAAGGTAAAGCTACACGACAATGAAAGACTGACGAGAAACCACTGGAGAAAGAATGAATTCAAAGTATATCTATATGCAACGTTTTACATTGAAAATCTGCACACAGCCTATTATTTCTAGTTGAGCACCAAAATCCTCAATGCATGGTAATCGAATCAATAAAGCTGATAATAATTTGTATTTGCAATATTTTATGAATTTTCATCACTTTTTTTTATTGTATTTGTTCTGCTTCCCTTTCCTTTCTCTCTACTCTTCCATTCTGGTATGAAAATATCCTAACTCTAAAAACAACCTTCTTTTCTGGGACACGAGAAGCTATAGCTGGACAGAACAAAACATCTTCCTCTGTTTACACAAACACCTGTTTGAGGGAGCTTCCTATGGTGCTGAGTCTGGGCTTAACCTTCACCTTGTCATTGAGTGTTATCACCATAACCCAGGGGTACCTTTTCACAATTGTTGTTAGGTCTTCCTCTCCTATATTTAACAGTCACCTAAGTTTAAATTTTCCCAGCAGAGAAAAGTGCCCTTTATCTGAAACCTGAAGTCTGTATTTTGCGGAAAGCAAGACCCAGCTCCTGGCCCACCTGCGGATTTCTAGTCAGGAATGCCTGCACTACCTTGTAACACAGCCCCAAGTTTTCAAAAACAGCTTTGTGCACCAATCCCAAGACAAGTGCACACTCACAGCCATTCTACTCCTCCACAGCTTCCTAACACTGGGAAAGGCACAAATAACAAGTATAGAGATCTGCTCGGGATTTTGGCAGAGCAAATAAATGCAAGAATAGCAACGTGGCTCCTAGGTTCCATTCTCAAGGTCTGTATTTCACTTCAGTTATCTAGTCATTGATCAGCTCATGCCTTCTCAACATACAAAACCATTAGAAAGCAACTGTGGTAGTAACTTGAAATCTATGTCCTGAGCCAAGACAGTTCAAATATGCCAAGTTTGTGTCATTAACACGTCCTACAGACTATGGTAAGAGGTCAGATTCACTCAACGGTATACAACACAGACATCCAAAAAACCTGCAGCTCTGAGTGGTCCTGAAACCACAGCAGCATACAACAGACTGACAATAAACCCATTTATGGAACACTACTCTTGCTCTCAAATCTCTCATTTCCCATATTTGTTCAGCTTTCCAGAGCTGACAGAATTTTAACATCAACAAGTACACATATCAGGTTGCTCAAATTAGAAACAATTCATTTGAAATTGCTACACAGAGAGAATAGCAAGTTTCAGCTCCAGGGAAGTTCCATAGCTGTGCAAGCATAATCCACTGAGAAACAGGGTTTTAAATTCTCACAGTTTCTGAGTAGCAGTCGCCACTGGACCCCTTCTCTGAAGAGCACTATAAAATCTAAGTATTGGTTTCCTGTGCCCCAGTTCTGACCCACGGCTGACTACTCCCACTCCAAAAGTAACATTTTAAAAACTTACACCTTAGTTTTGTTCTGGTTTTCAGTTCAAGCATGCCAGCAGGTTTTCCAGCCCAGACGGGAACTTGTTTGCAATCCACGTCATACACAAAGTCCCTTTTCAAAACCAATGACAGGCTCAAAAATCCCAATTTGAACTGAAAGCTATAAAGCCTTTCCCATACCTTTGAGCTTACTTGAATACTTGGAAGCACAAAGAGGTTACTACAGCACTAGCTTAAATACACACTACACACAAACATGGGCTATTATCTTACATCTCAATCACTTAACAGAAACTGAGCACATTGCTCTTTTGGAAGCAAGGATATAATTTAACATCATGTTTCTGATTTGAGCTCATTTCCTTAAAATAATATGAAAAGAACAATGATTCCCGATGTATATTTTCTCCCATGATAGTCAGTGAAAAAACAATTTTTCCCTCAAGTAATTGCTACCTACATAAAAGCAATATTCTACAAAACACAGCAACTGCTTGTGAGCGCAGACAACCAAGTCCTAGTCTATGCATACACCAGGGTCTGTTTATTCTTTATGGTTAAATCCCTTGTGACAGGAATTCCTGCCACATTTTGTTATAGAACAGGAATTTGATGGGGCCAAAACTATCTCTTATCAGCACAATGGGATCTTGTTTCTGCAATGTATATTAAGAAGAAAGACAAAGATGGAACGCAATTCACGCTTTTTGTTATTGACCATTTCTTTGGCACCAAAGAGAGCCACTTACATGACTGTCCATCAAGCCTTTGAAGAAAAAGGATCTCTGAATGTTATTTACCTACTTCAGTGCCCTTCTTGCTCTAAAGCAAAGTCCCTAAATCTTATGCTATTTCTCAGGCCCTTCCAGCACTGCAAACTACCCCATTAATGAAAGACAAGAATTCTTCTGTTTGGCCTTTAGTTCTGCAAAGGCACTGGATCTACTGAGAAAACCCAACAGTTACCACTCTTCCGTGCTTCCTTAACACGTGCAGTTCTCCAGCCACGCAACAAATGCCAGGGCAAACCCACCACAAAAACTACCACCTCCATCAGTACTTACAGACTTGTTACTGTGTAACACACCTTGTTACGTGGAAGGATGACTTTCTATAATTTTACCAGCCCAGTAGCATTTAAATGAAGGTCCTTGCCTGCAGCGCTCTTTAAAAAGGATTTAAGGAATAATCGACAATGTCATCTCACAAGACGGGACAAAGGATTCTTCAAATAAAAAGAATATTTGTGATTTGTTTGACTGTGTGACCCATTCTGGCAGTAGTATCACAGGTCTTATTTTTATTAGGTTTTACTATAAAAAGTTCCATCGCTATGAAACTAATGCTTGCAACATTGATTTCCATGGCGCTGCTCAGGAAGATGCTGCAGAAGAATAATGTGGATGTCAGGGCGTTTTATGTAGCAGCAGCAGCAAGATTCTGCAAGCCATCAGGGCAGCGGATTTGCTCCAGGTTATTTTGACTCCTATACACAATATTCAACCAAAATGAGCCGGACATCCATGCCGTGAGACACAGCGAGATGGTGAACAGTCAGAATGACACCAAGTAGCACTGCACTGAGAGGCACGGCGTAGTAAGGACTGCTCGGGCAACTCACGCGTCCCATGGATCGTTCTGTCAGCATGCTGGGCAATGGTTTCAAAAGAAAGAAATTAAACAAAAAAAAAAAAAAAGGCCTGACCTGTAGCAACAAATCAAGCCAGGACACTGAGCAAAGCCCGATACTCTTCCCTTGGCTCTCTCACTGCAACAAGGTTTTACCCACAGACGGGACCATTTCACAGCCCTCCCAGAAGAAGCCACTCTGGTAACCCATAATGAAGTAGTGACAGAAAACTACTTCTCTTCAGAATTGTGAACACTCATCAACCACTTCCTTAATCCTCCAGCACAGGATCAGTTCATCAAAGAGCAATTCTAAGTGCAATGGGCACGAGGCCTGAAGGACAGGAAAAAGCATCTTAATTTACGTATACTCAGGTAGCACAAAGATTCTGTATCAAAAACATTAAGAACCTGACCAGTCTTTTCTGTGGCTTCATTATTGATTTTCAACAGAGAAATTTTATTTTCTTAGTAGCCTTCATAAACACTAATATTCAAGGTTAGCAAATAAACCAATTTGGAAAAAAATCCACTAGATCAAGGCAACTCCAGCTGGCCATGCTTTTCCACTGTCAACACAACTAAGCGAAGGGGCTCCGTCCACAAGACTGTCAAGCTCAGATCCCAGGGCATCCAGAACAGTTTCATAAAGTTTCCCTTCTTAGAAGAGACACTGTGGCAAGCAATTGTTCAGCCAGCCAACTGCTGTCACTTCCATGAATATGAATAAGCTCCAATATAGGACACTGAGCTTTTGCGAATGTAAGACGATCCAATTGTTCAGAGTTAATCTTTGCCAATAAATCAACCCACCGTTATTTAGAGATTTTTATTTTCCTCTCGTCTGACTGTGTGGGTGGAATTTTGTTTTAAAGTCCTCTTCTTCCTGTTTTCACAAGGAATTTTTTCATACTGCTTTGCTAAGCTTTCCAAGCAGCAGGAGGAATCCTGTAGTCAACAGGATCAGGCCCTTGGAAAGGTGCACATCGCTTTCTCCCGAATGTGCATATTAACTAGTAACCACTCCAAGGAAAAAACATAGCAGAAGAAATAGTTCAGAGTTCATGAAAATTAACATTTGGTGTAATTTTGTAGCCATAATTTGCAGGTACACAACTTAGATGTAAATACATATGGATTAATGCAAATTTTCACAGGGAAAGATTCACTCTGTGCTCTGCGAAACTAAGGGTAAGGCTGGCGATGAATCATTTTTTTTAAATATTCTAGTCTGGGTATATAAATAGCTCTCTGTTTCCAGAATAATTACTACTGAAACACACAGCTTCTGGAATAACCCAGGCTGTCATTAACCCTGCCTTCATTAAACCACAAATAATATCTTTTAAAGCCTCATTTGTAAAGGCAACCTGATTAATTTAAATGTTTCCCTTTGCAAAAACCTAACTGGAGGTATTCACCTCCACCACTGCTGCCTGTCAGATCCTGCTGGCTCCAGGGAGGTTTTCAGCCGCCTGCCCGGCTGCTCCCATTTTTCTCCCCTCTGCTCCGGGTGGGAGCTCTGCGCTGCAGCCCTCAGGGGCAGAGACATCGGTTCAAGCCCCCCAGGGGCAGAGACAAAGGTTCAAATCCTGTCACTTCCCACAAGCTCTGGGTCCTCCTGCTGCACAACCCCTCCTCTGCTCCACGTGCGAGCACTGCCCTGCAGCCCGGGGAGGGCAAAGACAACCATTCGAGCCCAGCAAATGTCAGTCCCTCCTGCCCCACGATCCCCAAATCCAGGCAGGAGCTCCACGCAGCGGCCCTGGGGGACAGAGACACCAGTTCGAGTCCCGTAAGCATTGGGTTCGCCTGCTGCACGACACCCCACCACCACCATTCACCACTCCGGGCCGGGGGAACAGACGCTGTTTCGAGCCCTGCCACCTCCCGCAAGCTCTGGGTCCTCCTGCTGCACGACCCCTCCCCTCTGCTCCGGGCGGGAGCTCCGCGCTGCAGCCTGGGTGGGGAGGATTGGGGGGAGCAGAGGCGTCAGTTCGAGCCTCCCGGGGGGACCAATTCAAATCCTGCAAGCGCTGGATCTTCCTGCCCCACGACCCCCATGTTCCCCAATCCATGGCTCTGGGCAGGAGCCCCGCACTGCAGCCGGAGATACCAGTTTGGTTCCACCTGCCCCACGAACCCCCGCTCCAGGAGAAAGCTGCGTGATGTGGCCCCCGGGGGACAGAGTTACCAGTTCGAGCCCCGCAAATACCAAGTGCTCCTGCCACATCACACCGCCCCTTCCCTCCCGTTCCTTGTAAGACAGCGCCAACCCCCGACCGAAGAAAAGTTTCCAGCCAAGCGCCAGGATGGGTCCCAGGTTCCCACCGGCACCAAAACCACCTCCCGCCCGCCCCACACCGTGGGTGCTCACCTTCCTGCACCGCATGGAAGGGGTTGTTTGCCTCGATAAGCTTGATGGAGTAGGTAATTTTCTCGCTCTGGAGAATGTCGTCATTGAGGTTCAGATCCGACACTGCCTGCTTGAACACCTCGTCGTCCTTGGCAGCATTGCCTTCGAAAATGGCACCTGCGGGGAAGGAGGCAGGAAGGCGTAAGAGGGGACTCTGCCCCGGGACCATCCCTCCCTCCTGACTGCTCCTGCCCCACCAGAGTCTGAGCTGGGATGAGAGGCCACAGGAAAGGGAATTCCGAGCTTGGGAATTAGGACCAACTTTGTGCCCGCTGCTTCACTGCTCCCTGCACTGCTGCCCTTCCAGGCAGCAGATTTATTGCTTCTCTTGAACACGAAGCTGGGATTTGTATGCAGTAACCTGGAAGCTTTAGTTTCCCTGTCCTGTTTATGCTGGTTAATGTGAAAACATCTGGCGATGCGCGTTACATAAGACAGAGCGTGTGTGCCCGCAGCAGGGGGGAGACCTGGAGCGCTGGCAGCAAAACCAGGGAGACAAAATGTTTCCCCCCCCAGCCTGGAAAACTCCTGCTGATTCACATCATAAGCGCCTGTGGCTGGAGCCTGCCAGTGTGGAATCACAGCTCTGCACCCGGCATTCCTCCTTCTTCTAACACTGGACCACTATTCCAGCCAGGAGTTACTTATGGATGGGATGGAACTGGCACGGGGAGGAGCCGGGGTGACCCTGTCCCCCCACCCCCCGCAGGAGAAGCAGGGCCGATGGGGAGAGCTCCAAACGGCTCCGCAATGCTGTCTATCTCAGCTGAGCCCCTGGATCCAGGGAAAACAGTACCCACTGGGGCTGGGAAACTTGGTACAGGGCTGGTCCCCATCTCCCCTTCCCCTCCTGGCTCTGTAGAACCTTCCTTAACAGGACCGTTCCCACCCTATCCCCGTCCTTTTTTTTTTTTTTTTCCTGATCTCCCATCCTTTCACCAAAAAGCTAGTGGGAATTACGGGTTTTCATTTCCTGGCCGCACTCCCGTCTCCTCCTCCATCATCCTCCACAAGTGATTCTCTCTCCCCCCTCCCCTAAACATCCTCATTTTCGTGCCTGCTGGTACCTTTCAACACCAGCCAAAAGGTGACTGCAGAGCCTTGCCTTTGCTTGCCAGGCTTCCCGCGGTCATCTCCGTGCCTGGCTCCCAGAAGCCATAAAAGTTCCCAATCAACCTTTCCTTTGCCTCTAATTCACCCCTCTCTTCCTCCCACTGCTGCTCCAGCCTTCTTGTTGCCCAGGGGTTTTAATGAAATGTTGTTCAAACCACAACATATACACAGAGCCAGTGCAAATCTTGCCTTCCTAACCCTTTCTCAGCCAAGTTTCCCCCCCGCCACCGCATTCTGGCTGGGCTGCCACCTGCTACAGCGGGGGATAGAAACCTGGGTGGAGGGAGGGGGTCACCTCCCCGAAAGTTCTCCCTAGCAGCACGTTTGGATTGTGCCCCTCTACTGCTCGGGTAGGCTGTCGGCATTTGGATGCGCGAGGGGGTGGAGGGGAGGAAGAAGCCTTTCCATGCAAACAGGTCCAGGCAAAGGTTCCCAGCCAAATGGGAGACCCTATCCCCGCTGCCCAGTATTTCACCCCAAACTTTACAGTGGGGGTGGGATGCTGCTGTCTTTCTCCGTTTCTTCCTCCTAGGAGTTGGGATCAACATCTGACTGAGACACGACCACAATTAATCGAGACGCTCCCTTTGGTTATTTATTTATCCATCCCTATCCCCCCCTCACTCTGCTGCATCTCTTACCAATGTGGATGATGGAGTCCGCCCGCACTGAAACGCACTGAATTATCCAGGGGAAAAGCCAGAGCATCAACACTTCCATTTCCAGCCTCTCGCACTGCACATCAGCCCGGGTTTGGCGGAGAGACAAGCACGAAAAAGAAGGAAAAAAAAGGCGGAAGGGCAGGTGGTGGGAGACGTCCAGACACCCCCGCAGCAGGAAAAAAAAAAAAAATCCCAAATTCCCCCGAGAATTTCCCGAGATTAAGGAGAAACGGGCGATGCGGGGGAAGAGAAGAAACCCAAAAGCCAGAGCTAAACCCGCAGATCCCGGGCTGGCGCGGCAGAGTCTCCAGCGCTCGCTCTGTGCCGGGGCGCCGGCAGAGCGCGAACTGCGGAGCGGAGCGCCCCCCCCCCCGCAGCCGCCCGCCCCCCGCGCCACGTGACTGCGGAGCCGCGGCGCTCGGGGCCAGCGGGGCACGGCGGGAGCGGAGACACCGGCACCGGGGCGGGACACGGGCAGCGGAGGGACCAGCACCGGGGGAGGAGGCAGCAGAGCAACCGGGAGTGGGCGGAGGCAGCGGAGCCACCGACACTGGGGAGGGAGGAGAAGCAAGGGGCAGCGGAGCCGCTGTCACTGAGGGAAACGGAGGGACCAGCACCCGGGGAGGGCGGGAGTGGAACGGTAGAGCCACCGGTACCGCGGGGGGGGGGCGGCAGCGGAGCGACCGGCGCTAGGGAAGGCCAGCAGAGCCATCTGGGGGGAGGGCGACAGCGCAGGTACCGGCACCCGGGACGGGGGGGACAGCGGAGCCACCCGCACCCAGGGCGCGGGGTGGCCGTACGAAGGCAGGGGCTTCAACCGTCATTAGCTACACGCAGAGATCCAGAACGTCTTGGGTGCCGTTGATGGGGCTGTATCTGCCGAGGGGAGAGGGGCCGGGGTGCCCAGCGCGGGGGCAGAGGCAGCCCCGCAGCTCCTCGGGGCTGCAGCCCCTGCCTAGCGAGGCCGGCTCCGCACGGCGCGGACCGTGATTGCGCGGGGCCAAACTGCGCGCCTTGGCACTGCGCGGGGCCAAACTGCGCGGGCCGAAACTGCGCGGGGACAAACTGCGCGCCTTGGCACTGCGCGGGGCCAAACTGCGCGCCTTGGCACTGCGCGGGCCGAAACTGCGCGCCTTGGCACTGCGCGGGGACAAACTGCGCGGGGCCAAACTGCGCGCCTTGGCACTGCGCGGGGACAAACTGCGCGGGGACAAACTGCGCGCCTTGGCACTGCGCGGGGACAAACTGCGCGCCTTGGCACTGCGCGGGGCCGAAACTGCGCGGCCCGACGGGAGCGGAGTCACTGGCACCGGGGGAGGGGGAGCTGACACGGGGGAACGGGACACGGACGGCGCAGCCACCGGCACTGGGGGGGGGGGGGGGGGGGGGGGGGGAAACGGGCGAAATCAGCGGAGCCACGGGCACCGCGCGGCGTATAATTGCGCGGCACGGCTCATTTCGGCACGGCGCAGCGGGACCTGGGGGGCACAGGGGATGCCCCTTCACTCCCTGCACGCTCCGGGGCGCGGGGCGCGAGCGAAAGGGAAAGGGGAGGTTTTTCCTCCTGCACTGGAGGAGAAGCGGGGGAGGAAAACCGTGTTTGGTCCTGTTCTTGCTTTCAATGCGATCTAATTCATAAATTGGACATGCCCGGGCTCAGAAGACTAATTCATCCCCGAAAACAAACGCATCAGTGATTGCCGGCACCCAAACGTGACAAGCGTCTCAATATGCCAAGGATCCAGAGAAGACAAATTCATTCAGGAGCCCGAAACGTAAACTCGTGCCAAGAGATGGAGTCGGGAGCAGGATGCGAGCGCGGGTACAGAGTGGCAGCAGCCAGCCAGCAGGAAACACTGCCATTCCCGCAGGTCGCGCAAGTCCAGTAGTGGGATCCTGGTCCCAGGGAAGCAAGGCTGGAGCCCGGTACCTGGCAGGGAAGGATGGGATCTGCCGGGTATCGTCTCGGCCCAGCGCCCCGCGTAACCCGCATCCCCAAGTACCGGGCAGCTCCTGGCTACACCGAACTGCTGCAATCTACTCCCTTCCTACAGAAAATATTCCCTCACGCAGAGCACGAACAAAAAGGAGGAGGAAACACAGATAAGCGGCCGGGGAGGCAGGAGGTGGGGTGATGATGGAGCAGAGGGGAAAGCAGTGAAGCCAGAATGGCAATGATACGCACAAGAATCTCTGTTGATCCACATGCATCAGTGCGAGTTACAAACACAGCTAAACAAGATACTCTTTTTAAATATAAATCACTTGTTAACTACTCTTACTTACAGTCCTCATCTTAAATATGCAATTCGATGCTGATCAATGCAGGATGATATATGCTATATGCTGTATCTCATGTAATAAAAACACTTAATCCAGGTAATTGCCTTCTGGAAAAAAGATCAATAGAAATGTTCCTTATTTGACTACATTAGCAAGTCAAAATTAATTCTAATTTACATTTGCTTTGAATCAATACATGCTTAGGCTCTTTAAGAAGTTAAGCACCTATATTGACCACAGTCATATATATGCCAGTTACAAGCACATGCGTGGGAACTGGAGAGGGGGGAAGCGTTACCAATCTTTGACTTCCACAGAGGAAAGAAGGTTAAATTTATTTGTGTTTGAGAAGCACTTTGGCCTCCGAGCCTCAAACAGCTAGAAATTTGCTGCTGTTAACCCTGTGATATATGCAGGCATGCAAATACCAGTCCATTACACTCTGAGCACTGAGGAGCAGGCTTGTATAGCGAGATCTTGACCTCAGCTAGGATGCCTCTGGCTACTATTTTCATAATAGCAAAATAGCCATATAAAATATTAAAAATCTAACCCCAGTGAATTGGACAAGTTAAAAAATTTCCGTGAAATCCATGAGCAAGTAGTCTGCACGCAGAAAAAGATCCAGTCCCAGCCAAAAAGGGGGAAAAGGACAGGAGCCCAGAGTGCTATAAAGCAGACCCAAGTGAAACAGGCTCTCCAGAAGGGCAGCAGGCTGGTTTATCACAGCCAGGAGGCAACAACAGACGAGAAAAATGCCTAGAGGATCTCTCAAATGCTGTAAAACCTGCAACATACAAAGTACAATGAGACCTAAATGGATCCACCTCACCAAAGAGATGAACTGCAACTTCAGTAGCATCTCTGCAAGATGGAGAGTTGGAGCATCAGTACTACGTTGTGTCTGGTTTGAAACTTAAGTTAAGCTCCATTATCTTTCCTTTCCCATTATCTTCATTATCTTTTCTTACTCTTCCTCCTCCACTCCTTTTTCCCCCCTCCTCTCTCTAAGCTTTGGTTTGGTTCATGCTTTCCATTAGACTTACTCCTTCCCCTGTTATTACCTTCCTTCCAAAAAGGTATTGATGTCACATTTGTAAGCCCCGCATAAATGCAGCAGCTCATTTCGGTTCTGCCACGAATCATCAGCGACCAGAGTGCGCCGACGCTTTGCGGTGGGTATACGCTGCTTAGATGCAGCAGTCGGTATTAAAAGGGTAATCTGTTTGCCAACAACCTGCATGTTACCGATGTTATAAGTCACCATGATACTCCATCATCACTGCAAAGGGGACAACTCGCTATGCATTGACTACGTAACATACCGCTGGATTTACATTACCAGTGGAAGAACAACCCCTTGTAAGAAACGCACAAGATAAACTGCCAACTCAAGGGACAGTCACTAGTCACAGTGCGGCTCTGTGGCAACAGATGCAATTCTATGCACATATCTAAAAGCTCTATTGCCTCTGTGAACCACAGTGGTGATTTTAAGCTAACCTATCATGAGCTATTGGCTGTGCTTATTTCTGTTGTCAGAATGAACGTGGTATGAAATCTGGGCTTTGCTACCACAAGCGAACAGCTTGAATGAAACCTGCATTGCAATTAGAAACACAAAATATCCTAGAGAGGTGAACTGAAAGGCTGTGCAGTGCCACACTCGAGGCATTGCACCCATGGCTCTGTCTCCCTGCACTGCTGCAAGGAGAACAAGGCATATTTTGAAAGACATCACCAGACCTACGGCTGCAGGATATGCCTGGATCTGGAAAGCTCAAGTTTACTGAGCATTTATAAAAAACTGCTCCATAAGCACGAGCTCTACAGGACGAGAACACTGAGACTTTCTGTGCCACAGCCTCTGCTTAGAATAAACAGTGCTTTTTAAGCCTCACCATGTCTCCTGTTTTCTGTTTTCCACCCAAGCAAAGCTGAGGCTTCCCCATAGAGAAAAACTGGAGCAACGTTAAGCGCCTAGAACAGCGTTAGAAGAATTGGAGGGAAATTATGGTTCCTGTTTGGGAAGGGGAAGAAGAGAAGAAAGACTGGTGGTCTGAACAGGGGAAATATTCTCCAAAGCTGCCCCCAGAGCTTTCTCTCCTCTAGCAGAGGGAGGGGAGGGATGGTGATCCTCTAGTCCCGAGAGCACAAATCCATAACGGCCCAGGGAGTTTACACCTAGCTAAGGTAAGAGCTAACCCCTAAAGTATGTCTGTATATGACTATGTGTGTACACGTAGAGATGTTGTCATTCACTCTAAGTGAATGGAACTCCTCTGTACCAGTCATACAGACAAAAAGATGCAGGAGCAATTTTGAAGTGTGCTGCCCAGTCTACACAGTTGGAAGAATGAAGACAAAAATAAAAATATTCTAATGCATTACATAACACTCTTCCTCCTTCCCAACAGCCAATACTTCTACAGTTACACACACACACAAGCTGAACTTCACTGCTTTTTAGAGTAAGAAACTTAACAGCTCTGCTTGTCTTTGGAAATAGGAACCCAAAACCCCACACCTACTATGCATTCCTAACTTTGTGGATGTTTAAGTTTTAAAAAGTAATTTGATTGTCATTTTCCTGTGGTGACAACCAACAAGTTTCAGTTGCTTTACTGAAGTTTCCTTTAGCTTACTGAAACCTTCTTTTCTCTTTTCACGGTTGATAGCATAGTATCACGATCTTCCAGGAGTAATGGACTAAAGTCTCTCTGCAAGAGGCGGCTTTTAAATTACAGGGTTCTGTGCAGGACAGCTGACATTCTTGATTAATTTGTTTTGTGCCTACTAGCAACCTGAAACTCTGCTGCAGTCAACACTTTATTTGGACTGACATGCCTTTTAAGATGCCATAAAGAAAGCAAAGCACTAGTATTTCAAAATTTTTATCTGATTTAATTCAGCAGAGTACACACAGCCTAGATATGGTTTAATTCATACTTATGTTTCCTTAGCTTCATCAGTTCGATGTCTGTTGCGTCTTATCAAGATAAGATTCATATTCACTTCCCTACTCCTCTCGTCCAATTGTGCCTTTTCATGCCCTATTTTTCTTTCACAGGTGCTTTCTTTTCAATAGACAAGAGCCTTTTCCAGCCTCACATATTTTCGTAGCTGCATAAATGCACTCTTAATGGCAAGCTGTATCATTGTTGGTAAATTCAATCTCTGTCTTCGCATTTGTACTTAATAAACACTGATTCAGAAGAAACTCAAAAGGAATTTGTTCACAACATTTTAATACCACCAGTGACTATTTTGTGGAGAGCTCTAACACACAGGTGACCAAAGAATCCTCTATCATTACCATTCTGCATGCACTTGGAACTCTTAGTCACAGGAAAAAACATTTCTCCTTCACTGCTAAGTGATCTCCTTGTTATATCCGCTGGACACTGACTGGAAAAGGATAAACTGCACACTTGCTGTACTGAGCAAGGATCTAAAGGGACAAAGTCAGTATGGTTGCCATCTTTATTGCTATAGTTACATAAGGATGCAAGCTCTCCAAGTAACAATGATTGTCTTGATACGGCTACTATTAAATTATGAATAATTAACAATCTCTGAACTAACTGTGCTGGCACTCATCTGAAGGTGAAAAAAATTTACAAGTTTCTCCACCAGATAAAATCCTCTCCTGGGGAATTCCTGCTCCCAGATGTTAAGGCAGACAAGAGTAGGTATTATATTGCATCCATTGTCTAATAGGTTACAAGTTATTAAAAAATAGATAGATTTAGATTAGATCTTAGGAAGAAATGTTTTTCTGTGAGGGTGGTGAGGCACTTGCACAGGTTGCCCAGAGAAGTCATGGATGCCTTCTCCCTGAAGGTGTTCAAGGCCAGGTTGGATGAGGTTTTGAGCAACCTGATCCAGTGGGAAGTCTCCCTGCCCGTGGCAGGGCGGTTGGAACTGAATGATCTTTGAGGTCCCTTTCCAACCCAAACCATTCTATGATTCTATGGATCTTGTGTGCATCTTATTGATCCACCCACATTGCACACACTGCCCAGTCTCTTGAGCTGTTCAATGAGCTGCCTGTTCTCACAGTGAGATGCTGGGAGGACAACTGTCCTCAGCTGTTGAGCAACCCAAGGAGATGGGGAAATAAAAAAGGGAAATCAAACTAAGAAACTCTCCAGATCTCATTGCTTGTGTAACTAGCATGAATGTATACTAGAGAAAGTGCGAGATTGGTCAGTACGAAGAGGCCAAGAATGACACTACATTGTACAGATAGTTCATTGTGGATTCACTTCCCAGTGCTCCCACTATTATAAAACTTACCAACACTCAACTGCAAGAATGTATCCTTGCTTTGTAAGAACAGATTGAAAAGGTGGGGTGGTATGGCAGCCAGAGGAAAAAGCAAGTTACTAAAGTTTCCCTGCAGTTCACTTTCGTTGGCTGAAGGCTCTGGAAAAGGCGTTTTCATGTTACTTCTCACCGTACTCACCCAGACAGTAACAAAGCCAGTAAAGCTGCTGCTGCGGGGCTGTGAGGCAGGTAGCCAGCAGTCTGAACACGTACATTTGAGAAGTTCTGCCCTCCAGCCAAGGCAGGGTAACTGATCTTGTTTGTTCCTACTTCACTGCAAACTCCACTGAGAAGTAACATAAGCAAGAAGATTTTGCTACCAGCCAGGAACTTGAACACTGCCCTTTGCTGCATCGCAGGCAAAGAACAGGGATCTTTTCAATACACTAACTCGGTCCTTTGCCATCACTAAATACTGATGCAGTCTGTATGTGCAGAGTCCTTTAAAAGCCTCACAATGGAAAGTACTGTAAGTGGAAAGTAATTTTACCTTTAAGAAAACTTGATCTTTCTCAACAGTCTGTTCTAAACCGTACTATATTTAATGACTGTCTCACAATGGGCCACTTCTTGCAGCTGGTAAGGTCTCTCTTTTGACTTGCAGTGCTGTGTCAGGGAGTACTTTTTTCCCCAGCATGTTTTTGCAATGTCTACTTTGCAGCCATTTGTACAAACAAGGACATATTTGCCTTTTCAGTGACTCCATTAGCATTAATCGCAGTCACATAGGCGGATCTGCAGAGAATATATTCTCCCAGGGATCTGTGTTATCTTCAGGAAAAGGTTGCCAGTCATGGAGTTCATAATTCATAGTCATGTTTCCAGGAAGGGATGAAATTAAGATTTTATTACAGAAACATCAGCTTGACTCTCAGTGTATGCCTGACTTCAAAATATATCCTAGAAAAGCCTTTGCTTATTGTATTTCTGTCTCTTAAAGGAAAAGAAAAAAAACAAAGGGGGGTGGGGGAGAAATCAAGCCAACCAGTATGGTAAACTATCATGATATTTCTTAAATTTCTTACTTAAAATAAGGGGATTTTTTTTTTTTTCAGGGCAGTGCAACCCAGCACTTGGAGCAGAGGGGCCATGATTCCTGGGCTCCATTCCCACCACAGTCACCAACTGATTTCATGACTAATTGAGTGGACTGTTGCATGAACATTGTATTCAGTTCTTAATTTAAGGGTGAACAAGAACATCAAGTTCCTTCTCTCAGTTCCTGCCCTCAGTCAGCTGCCCTACTTCTCTAGAAGGTATAGGGGAAACACAGCAGGTTTATTTTTGGCTGGTCAAACGGGTAATTCTAAGTTATTTCAAGTTGTAAAGCATACAGAGACCAGAAAATGTTTTCTCATATTTAAAATAATTTTAAACAGAAAATGCTTTTTGTGGCCCTTGGAGCCAGCCCATTCCGTGTTAGGCAAATCTGGATGCAACTGTTCAGTATCCCAGCTCCATTGCTGACCCAAGTGACAGGACTTCGTGATATTTTTCTTTCGCTTTTTAAGGATATTTTTCTTTCACGTTTTTAATTAAGGGGTGGGAGGGAGATGACACTTTATATTGAGATGGGTAGGAAACGCTCTAAGAGACAAGCCCACCCAGAATTATGAGCTGGTTATAATTACCTCTTAAGTTACATTCAAGCCACTTCTTCAATTCTGCTAGAATCGGCACCTGAACTAGGTCTCCCAGCCGAGAAAGGGGTGTCCTGATGACGTGGTGCTCAGGGATATGATTTAATAGTGGACAGGTACAGTTGAACTTCATGATCTCAAAGGTCTTTTCCAACCAAACTAGTCTATGATTCTAGGAGCTGGGGATGAAGAGAGGGAGATCTTTTTTGAGAACGAGAGGGAAAAAAGCAAAACCCACCTTGAAATTATTCCACGTGGCCTAGCAAGAAAGGGGGAGGCAAGAGGACGAAAAAAGCACATCACTTCCTTCCTATCTCTGGATTGTAAAGGGTGCTTGTGCATACATATGGCAAAGTAGCTTTCAAACTCGGGTTTTGCTGCATCAAGAAGTTTGTTCATGCCACGTTATTTTCCTGCAGGTATTTTATGCTGTTCCCTGGAGAGCAGCTATTTACCGGCACACCTGCCTGTGAACGCACCCTGGCATTCACAGCCCTTGCAATGGCTGAAGTCACATAAGCCACATCTTCGTGGCTTATCCCTTTACGACCCACCCTCTCCCATTTCACAGAATCATATGATGGTCTGGGTTGGAAGGGACCAACACCCCTGCCATGGGTAGAGAAACCTCCCACCAGACCAGGCTGCTCAAGGTCCCATACAACCTGGCCTTGAACACTTCCAGGGATGGGGCAGCCACAACTTCTTGGGCAACCTGTGTCACTGTCTCACCACCTTTATTGTGAATAATTTCTTCCTAATGTCTAACCTAAAACTTCCCCCTTCCAAATTACACAGCCCCAATTGACAACATAAGTGTGTGTAATTGATATGTTTACAGTAGTCTTTGTACTGTGGCCAGTGGAAAGAGGCAGCCAAGTACCACGTGGCTTTGTAGCATTCCACGTTGCACCATCTGGGCGTTATTGTCACAGTATATACTTTTAAACCATAGCAAAATTAAAAATTAATTTAAGAGCTCCAAGACACTTCAGTTCCTGGTACACAACACATCAAAGCACTAGAAACAATGACACTTTTTGTTGATTCCTGTTAAGACATTAACATAAAAGTATTACTTCACACACCAGACACACCAGTGCCAAGAGAAAGAATATAAAGATGCCCAAACATTTTCTCTGTCTTCTGACAACTCAGAGATACTGCAGTAAAGGGTTTATGCAAAGGGCAGGAAGGATAAAAACCAGGCGCCACTTTGAGCATCCGGCACTCCATGAGTCACAGTCCCTGTCACAGCACCCTTGTGAAACGTCACTGACCAATGGTTTGCTGTATCTTCATAATATCATTAAATACACTCTGTCATGCTTCCAATTTAAACCATGCTGCATTGTACAGCAATATATTATGCTACAGCTATATACGACCCAGCTGAATGCAAGACTGCAGTTGAAAGAGCTTTGTTTGCTGCAGTGCTGGTTTATCACACATGACTATACCAGGCAACATTGATTTTTAAGCAATGGCATTGATTACAACCCTTATTTTAAAAATGCTGGCAGGATACAGCACTTAGATAAGTACTTTAAGACCAAATTTGAATTGCATTTCCCAGCAGCTCTCCTTTCTTTACAGTGATAATATAACAGAATTACGAGTCATGCTACTGACTCCAGCACGTACTGAGGATTTACATCAGGATGGTTTCAGTAATATGAGCTTTTAGCACTTCACACTTACACAACTATAATATGCGTCAGATTTTTTTTTTTAAATGCAAACCTTTTCTCCCCCCTCCCCACTAGCTAAGAAACGTACTTGTTTTTCTGAGAGATAAACGTATTAAATTGAATTTGACCTTTTAGAGGATACTTAGGTAGGGATTTTTGCTCCCTGGAAACACAGGCAGATTCTTCACATACTGCTCTGAGTCATGCAAGAGTCTACAAGCAAGTAAGCAAACCACTCTGGAAGAACAATTTACATTAAATAAATTATGCATGGAGGGAGGAGGAAAAAATATCAACCTTGAACTCAAAGCATGTCCTTGTACCTACCTGTTAAACAACATACTTGAGGGTATAAAATCATTACAGAATTTCCATGCGCCCAAGCAGTCCTCCAGATTTATCACTACCATATCATTGCTTGACCAGTCTCCCTGGGGTGCTGCTTGCTCCATTCCAAAAATAACTTTTAAATGCCTCTCCACAATTTATATGCATATTGTGCTTTTGTTCTCATACCCTCAATGGCTCCCAAGTTGGTACAAATCTCATTATATGGCTGCTTTGCCAGTTTAATCCCAATGTGCAAAGTGGGTTTCTTGTAACAGCACACAAGGACCACACTATTCCACTTCCGGCTTCTCTTTCCAACACGCCTTCATGTATTTCCCCTTAATTAAAGGCAAAACAGCCCAAAGAAATTAATAAAAGCCACAGTTGCCCCACCATCTTCATCTATGTCAGCTGAATTAACAGGGCTTACAGAGCAGTGCACAGGAGGACCAGCAGGTGCCATAGTCTTGAACCCTGAAAACTTTCTGCATTTGATGTAGGAAAAGTCTACACCACTGAGCAACTTGTCCTCTCCTCAGCATGGGGCAAACCCCAAATACCAATTCAGTAAGAGAAGAAAATCAGATTGGCATAAGATCACCACAGTGAAACTGTCCCTTCTCCACAGATCCCTCATTTCACTGCCTTGGCCGTTCAGAGCCTTTCCCCACTCAGAGGGACACAGTTGCTCTCAGCACTGTTACAGCTGGAGTTGCGGGACAGTTCAGCTTCGGCAGCGGGATCCTCTGCTGCTCTGCTGCCGTGTACTTGGATTGCTTTTGAATTTCAGCTTTGACTGCAGACTACCTACCAACCACTTTTGCATCATACACAGAAAAGAAGCCTCTTCATAAATATATTACAGACACCTTTTTGTTGACTTCTACTTCCAATTCCACATTGAAGAAAAATGCTATTGTAGCAAGGAACAACGATAACAAAACATATCCCTGCAAAACCATGTTTGTTGGTACACTTTACCCACTCACAATTGTATCCTCTCATCCATTTACAAAAACAAATCTTACAGCTTTGTTTTGTTAAAACCTGAGAAGCGTATGTAGTTACTAGGTGCTGTACTTGATTTAACAAACAGACATTTCCCTGCAAGAACTTCTTTTTTCACTCCAGGATGCCCAAGACACCCAGTTCAACAAATTTTTAGCAATGTGTGGTATATGTTAGTAACAAAGAATTTTCCTCTTCCCTGTTCAAAGTGGAAGTGGATATATATGCACATATTTTGTGTAATAACCTGGGACGGGTAACTTGGCATTATGATCTGGGCTCAGCACTGTCCTTCAGCAGCAGCAGCATTTCTGACCCCAGAAGCCGAAACTCTCCCTCAAGTGACATTGTTCCTCCTCTTTTTGCCCAACCATCCACATCACTGCCTCACTACAAAACCACATAGGCAGAAATAAGATGTATGGGGTCCTTCAAAGTCACAGATCATCACCCGGTCAGGCACTCGTATGTAACTAGATCACTGCTAGTAACAACCACAAGAGCACACAGTTCCTTTTTGTGGAATACATATCCTGGTTGGGTAGGCATCCACAGGGCCAGCTGCCCCTAGCTGGATACAACCCTAACAATTTGCCTTACAGTGTCACACGGATGGGAAGTGCTCCCTACCGAGGTTAAGCTGTGTGCACAATTCCTGTGCGACGTCTGCTAAGCAGACACTCCAGCACAAACCTGGAGCTTCTCGTTTTCAGTGGCAGCAGCCTGTCTGTTCAACTCCAGCAGTGGTTGCCACTGTATTTTGTCGGGCTTTAGCAAATACAGCCTGAGAAGATGCATTTTTTAAAAACGTCATCAATTATTTCTTCTATTTATACTTTTAAATGCTGGAGCCGAAGTTCTCATTATCTGTAGTTGGGATTGAATCGAGCGATTTCCCATATGCAGGATGAAAACACCCTTCTTGTGATGCAGGTGGCAACACACCAGCTCAAATGATTTTCCATTAGCACACAATCAAACTTTATCTTCCTTATAGAGGAGAAGCAGGCTCAGGATACCATCTGAGACTAAAAGGGACTCTTGGACACTGGTGTGGAAACAAAACCAAAAGGCAAGCACATTTCTCACCTCTTGGTTTCTGTAACCTTGAGCTCATCTTGTTCCAATGTAGTGGAATAAACCTGTTCTGTGCATATATAGATTTAATTTCAAAACTGAACAAGAAAAAAAAACATTTAAATAACCATAGTTGTACGAAGCTGATTCACTGTACAGTTTTACTGAACTAATTAAAGATGGAATAATGCAATGAACAAAATTGAGTGAACAGTTACAATTAAATCAATAGGTTCACACAATCAGATCACTAAGTTAATACAGCAACAGACAACCAAATCAGCTCCCATGAAGAACAAGCTGTCTAGCTCACAGGAAGAAGAATGAATTGCATTGGATTAATGCTATGCAGAGAGGAAGAACCAGCTCCCTCCCACCACAGGGCCACAGCCAGCACTATCTTGTATATAGTTCATAAACCACACTGGTGACAAGCACAGGAAACTGCTCAGTATACTATTTCAGTTTCTAGAGACAATAAAATATATAAAACAAAGCCAAGTGGCCAGCAGCAGGTCTGACCTCAAACTCAGGCCAAGAGAAATTTTCCAGCATCGGAGTGGTATTCCCTGGTACTTGACCAGTGAAGCTGTGCTTAGTGGACTTTGCAGCAACGCTCATCCTTCACTGTTATCATATGCATGCATCATATAAACAGTGTTCACTTTTATAGTAACCAAAAGGTGACCTTTAACAGTAGTTTTTCAGCTTTACTGCTTAGTCTTCAAAATCTACTCATTCACCAAAGTTCTTACGTTTCTGCTCAGGAAATTTTTAGAGGCGCCTTCCACACACCCATGAACACAACGTGGTTCTGTGTACAACTGAACTTGCAAAGCTGTGTAAGAAACTCACAGCATAGCCTTCTCTCAGCAGGTTTTTCATTTTGGCCTCTTGTCTCTACCTGCATCTCCACTGTCATGGAACTTAGCTTTTGCTTTTTTTTTTCCTAATATTTTAAATTCCTGAAGAAAGGGTGGGTAAGTGACTGAAAAGTACCCATATGCTGCAACCACCCAAGCCTTTCCCACTGTTTACAAACTAGGCAGAAAAGTGAAACATAAGAGATCCCCCTTTAGACACAAGACATAAAAATTAAGAGCTCATCTAACTCATACCTTATGTGTTGGTCTCTAGCTCACATAATAGCCAGAAAATCTTGGCCAGGTTGAAACGCACAAAGTTTTTCCAGGTTGACTTCTCAGTAGTATCTCAAATTTTCACCTCTCCATTTTTTTTCCATTTTCCCAGCAGTGAAAATTCCATCAGAAACACTCTTCCAAAAAGCATGGCTGCCTCTAGTACTTAGATAGCGATGTGTAAGTTAGAACAGAATCCGATCTTCTATATCTCATTGCTTTAGAAAAAGACAACAAACAGCAAAATCGATCCCTTCTTCACCATTCAATGATCATCCTTATAGACACAGGCAATAAACTGGTTGACCGTGCAAGTACAGAGTCTGCAGCTGTCCCAGGGACAGCCATTAAGCCCAGGCTTTTTTTTTTTACTGATTTTCCTCCCACCACTCCCCTGGCGGGATTAAAGCAGCCTCACTCTACAGGCACAGCACCACCTCTGGCAGTAAGGAGGGATCCATAACCCATCACAGCAGAGTGTATGCACCACGAAAACTGTAGTAGAAGCTCGAGTTCCACCCATAGCTATTCACAGCCACAGGTCCAAATCCCAGTCCTGTAACCATTCCTTACACATTTTGACTAACAGACAAATAGCTATCAATGAAACTACTATCAGTCTCACTCCTCATTAAGACAGTTTTATTCCTTTCTGACATTATCTACAGACAAACATTGTAAAACAATTCACAAAAGAACAAAGCTTTCTTTTGTATGTGTGCAATAAGTTTTCCTTACAAAAATATGTTTTTTCTGGAATAGAAATGCAATAACATCCAAAATAAGTACCACTCCCTACATCTAAAAATCAACCCTGGAATGCCGCAACCCAAAATACATGCTCTTAGGAACCATCTTCCTTCTTGTGAGCCAAGGATGACCTATCAACTGGCAAGAGATGAATCCTTGCCAAAGAATCACTAGGAACCGCTCATCCAAAGCCAAAACCTTTATATGGATGTAGCATCAACAAGGCCTTAAATAAGCTGACAGGACTTTGAATGCACAAAGAAAGGAGATGTACCAAATAATAAGTGCTGTTTTTTCTTTAATACTTTCTCTGTTCTGAGGCATACTTTTGAGATGCTGAACTATTTTCTTTTAACAAGATGGTTTAGTTCATTATTGCTTACATGACTAAAAGCAGCACTTTGCTTTCTTTCTACAAAAGGCAATAAATAACATTAAGCGAGTTATACGAGAGAAGATAGAGTAAGTTTACAACAGAAAGGATCTCATAATGACAGGATACAGGATAATAGTCTTGAGGCAACACCATAATAAAATGTACGGGCTTTACATAACACCCTTTCAGACTGATTTTTCTCCCATAGCCATCTTTTGACATTTCTCCTGCACAGCTTCTTACACCATCCATAAGCAATCTCTGTCTACCTGGCATTATTATTATTTTAACAGCAATTCCTTTCACCTCCTTTCAACTAAGACTTATGTTAAACCTAATTGCCAGTTACCACCCTCCCTTCTAGAAAAAGAAAATCTGATTTCCAGTCGTTTGAAATCCATCCTTATTGTAAACTACAATATAATCATCATGCCAGTATATGTACATTAAAGGAATATGATTAGCAGAAGATTAAAAAAAAATGGGTGACACATGTTCTCAGTGTCTGACTTGAAATTTTAACTCACAGATGAGCACAGCCTTACAATAATAACACCATGTATATTACAGAATTACCAGCAAGAGGCAAAAAAAAGTATTAGTTGCTTGCTTATGATTAATAAAGTAGTTAACAGGGAAGGAATATTATTCTTGCTGGCTGCTCATTATGTATTTGACAATCTCTATTTATAGGACAATGAAACCTGGGGTTTATAAAATGCCATCTGTTAGTTGCTTTCTAATGTATAGGATTTCTGACTTCATGAGCCGCAGTTCAGCAGTGTTGGTAGAGCTATAAAATGTTAATACTAAATCCTTTGGTTATGAGAACTTGAGCCATTAAACATCAAGTAGTGGGTTGGCTATATATCCTGAATAGGGTATCTCCTGTCTTCTTGTTCTAATCTATTTGAAAAGCAATTTACACTTTCACATAATTGATTTCAATCAGTCATTCCAACTGCAATATATAATTTTGCGTGTCATACTATGATCCACAAATGTGATAGAAGAGATTTTATCCTTTGATCTCCACAAAAGAAGGTGTCTCATGAGAGAAGCTCGCAGAGATCTAAAACTACTACAGTACAGGCAAAACAGCAACTACTCTTTTTCTCTAAAAAATAACACAAAAAACACACATAAAAAATGTTTCTTAAAGCACAGAGAGCTAGAATTGCATATATCTGTGTTTAATTTGTCAGTACCTAAAGGATGCATTTTTCTTACACATTAACCATGAAAATAAAGCAACTGTAATGAAGGTTAATATCAAACTTTATCAGCTGTAGAGAGTTTGAGAGTCATAGGCTTCTGTACCTTACTAAGTCATTAAATGGCTCGATATCCACTTAGTTTCCCCCTTTGAGCATAAACTGCTGGATTCAAATGTGATTAACAAAACTTATTTTTTTAAAAAATAGGTCACGGTGTATTCATATCAGCATAAAGTTGGAGGGGATGTTATCGCTGGCTACAGTCTAACTAGGACTACTGCCTTCAACAGGAGTCGAGAACACCAAGCTGCTCACAGGGCAAGCAAACACAGGAAGAAATAAATGAGCACTATCAGGCACTTTGGCAGTTTTTTAGGGACATCAACATTAGGTTTCCGTTTCCATTTTAGATTGCTTTCACCTCGACTGAGGTCTCCGCCATTGCCTCTGTCTTCCACCCCTGCCATAGTTCTTCATTGTATTCCTCCATCACAGCCTGTCAGAAAACTGGAAGTGTCAGCTTCCCAGGACAGGAGCTGTCGTCTTTGTTATTTCTCTACAGCACTCTGACAAAGCAGCCTGATGTCTGAGCCAACAGGATTATAATGCCTTCCACCCCAGAATACAGGATCCACTTCCCTCTTCGAGGTTAGACAAATGGTAGAAATTGCTGTATTTCTACCAAAAAAAAAAAAAAAGTAGTCACTGTTTGACTGATCACAGCTCTCAGTGTGAAGACAGGTTGACATAACTATTTGAGGGAAGTGGAAAAGTTTTGACAATAATTTTGCATTTGCATTTTTGATACACAAAGCAAACCACTGTACTCCTTTCTCCGAGACACAGTTTACAGGTAACACTGGAATTTGGCCAGAAGACCAAGGCTAAGTGCAAATGAACTGTGGCTTTTAAGGTGGATATAGAGAAGTTCTTATTTGTGTCCTGCAGATGCCTTCTGAAGGAAACTATATTGTTTTCCTCGGCAATCTGCTGCCAGTGAGGTATTCTTCCAAAACTCAAAGAAACAGAATACCCATGAGTACCATACAGCACGTCCAGCTCAAACAGTAGTGTGCTTGGAAAGACAGAAAGTACAGCACAAGGGGGGTTTATTTATTCCTTGAGTCTTGCCAAGCTGAACCAGTGAGGTGAGGAGCATACACAAAGCTCCCTCTGCTCAAGCAGAAACTTGCTGCCTTGATCTCTCCCTCACTCTGTACCAGGGCTCCCAAAAACCGTAAAGTGGAGCCATCTGGTTAACACACTTCCTTTCCACACATCCTCTTCCCTCAGCCCCTGCACATTACACTTTGGAGCCTGCCACCCCTTAGACCTCTCGGCTTGAAAAATGTGGCTTTGCTGTAAATTTTCCCTTTGATCCGTTGCTCTAAGCAGAAAGGATGCAGTGATCTAGCAACCCAAGCAGTGCTGACCGCCCTACTGCTTTGCATCTTAAATCATCTCCAAAGACAGTTTCTTTATGGGCCTCTATAACTCCATGATCTTTAATATATAAGTCAAGTCCTTCTTTTAGTATAAGCAGGACTAACTGTGGGTGAAACGCTCTAAGGTAAATAAAAAGATAATTAAAGCACTTACTTCCAATTCTAAGAAGTGAAAGATCCATACCTTATTTTCAAAATGAGTGATCATAGTAAAGCAGCTTAAAGAAAGCCCTTACTTATTTGCTTGTTGTAAACAATTCTACAGAAAATTCTGCCTGAAAAACAGTACTAATGTGGCCATCACTCACACTTTATTTTCACAAGTTTCAATCACAGTTGCATAGGGAGACATTTGTTTCTGTTGATACTTTCAGACAACGTGGCATACCGTGTCACTGAACAGAAGGAACAAACGCGATCGCTCAGCCAGTTCCTTGAAATAGATGTCTCATTTACAATTTATGGTTTAACAAGTAAAATACCTGATGCCTTTAGGTACTTCAGGCACCAACACAAATTCTTTAGCACGTTGTGAAGCACAGTTTCCCCAAGTGGTCAAACAGATCATAGGAAACAGAGAACCTTTTAAACGGCTCTTGGATCTAGATGCAGTAAGGAGGTTTACGGTCTGCCAGTGCCTGGCCACCCTAGAACCATAGAATCATTAAGGTTGGAGAAGACCTCTAAGATGATCCAGTCAACCATCAGCCCAATACTACCGTGTCTCCTAAACCACGTTCCAAAGTGCCTTATCTACATGGTTTTTTGAACACCTCCAGGGAAGGAGACTCCACCACTTCCCCAAACAGCCTGTGCCAATGCATCAACACTCTTTCAGCAAAAATTTATTTTCTAATGTCTAACCTAGACCTTCCCTGCCGTAACTTGAGGTCATTTACTATCATGCTATCACCTGTTACTTGGCAGAAGATACTAACCCCCACCTTGCTACCACCTCCTTTCAGGCAGTTGTAGAGAACAATGAGGTCACCCCTCAGCATCCTCTTCTCCAGGCTAAACAATTCCAGTTCCCTCAGCTGCTCTTCCCAAGACTTGTGCTCCAGACCCTTCACCAGTTCCATTGCCCTTCTCTGGACCCACTCCAGCCCCTCAATGTCTTTCTTGTACTGAGGGGCCCAGAACTGAACAGCAGATTCAAGGCGCAGCCTCACCAGTGCAGGGGGAGGGCGATCACTTCCCTGCCCCTTGCTGGCCACAACATTTATGATACAAGCCAGGATGCTGTTGGCCTTCCTGGCCTCCTGAGCACACCGTTGGCTCACATTCACCCAGCTGCCGATCAGTACCCCCAGGTCCTTTTCCACTGGGAAGCTTTTCAGCCAGTCTTGTCACAACAACCCCACACAATGCCCCGGGTTTGGGATTTTTTGTGACTGAATTGCAAAACCCGGCACTTGGCCCTGTTGAACCTCATACAGCTGCCCTTGGCCCATTGATCTAACCTTTCCAGATCCCTCTGCAGAGCCTTCCTGCCCTCAAGCAGATGAACACTCCTGCCCATTTTGGTGTCATCTGCACTGTGAAACAGTTAACAAAGTGCATCAGAGAATTTCTAAATTCATTCCTCAATTTCACATTCTACACTTAGCACATAAAAAAAATAAATCTTCAAATGATGCTAAAATTCTCCTAATTAAAAAGAAGAGGGCAAATGACAGACTGTTTCCTAATAGTAAAAAAAACCTACGTTACATCCTCAAATAACTATTGCTAGTCATAAAACACATTCAAAACCAGCTCTGCTCCTTATGTATAATGTGCCTTAGATTTTCCCTTTTTTAACTCTTTAGCAAGTATAAACTCCATTATTCAATGAACATAATTTTAAAAGTTATCCTCAGATTTCAAAGATGTAATTTAAATTAATTTACCTCCAGAGTAAAAAAAATATGAAAATGTCAGGCTTGTAGTTTAAATGGATGAGGCAATGCTCATACAAGGATGTTGGGCAGGAAAATTCTGAATACTTATTCATAAATCTACCATCTTGCTGGTGTGAATACTCCCTTTGTAAGGGAATAAACAAGTTAGAGTTAACCTTCTAATGGCGACTTTGAGGTCTACGTTAAAAACCCTTATCTAAACAGAGTTTTGCAAGAGTTTACATCTTCAAGTCCAAACCAGGATGGTTTGCAATGGAATGTTCTATGTAATTTAGAATCATATCTCTGTGTAATGGCATATATGTCTAAGCTGCAGCAATTCAGAACCAAAGCCTAGGTACTGAACAACCGGAATCCAGCAGTATTTGCCTGCGGAGTTCAGATTCATCTTTAACTATGGCAGATACACTGTCAGGACATTTCATAACTGCCTTTCAAAACCTCGTTACGACTGCACAGTCCAATAGTTTTAAAATAAATAGTGCATCATCAGCTAAGTATTGAAATAAACACTTCACCACTTTATGCATCATCAGCCTCACTTTAGTATATGGTAGGTCATCAGCACTTTGACACTCAGCCTGATTTCAGCAGTACTCAATACATAAGTGCCACGTATCCTAGGTTAATTTCACAGGGACATTCCTCATCATGAACAGAATGCAGAACTTTGCTGAGACCACTTCTTCACATCTGGGAGACACTCGGATCTCAGATGGGATGTTCCAGGAACACTTCAGTGTTGTCAAAAAAGAGAAAAAAGAGAAACAAAAAACACATGGAGGAGGAAACGCATGATCAAGTACTACGGCTTGCTCTTAATTCAGAACACTTGGAGTTTTGCATGACATTCCATGGAATACTTTCTAACAAGTCATTCAGCATCTTCCCGCTCATTTCCCCCCTTTCTGAAGCAGGAATAAAAATACCTGTCTTTAATCATGTTAATAACTATCAAAAAGTGCTTGGCACTACAAATTCAGATAACTATCTTGTCCTCTAAATTCTTCATCTTTATTCCTGAATTACTGCAGTGTTATTAGGTTTACAATATAATTTTCATGATAAATAACCTATTTCTAGTCTAACTTTATCTATTTCAAGTTAAATCATCATCACTGGCAACCAGCCATTTACCTCAAGTTTTCCAACAGCACTTCTATCTTTCAAATGCTCACTTTCTTCCATTCCTAATTCCTAGGAAGGAGTCATCACATAACTAGACAGACAAATACACAAAGCATGATCAAGTGAAGCTTAAAGGTGAAAAATACACTTTGCTCTAACATATTTTTGAGGAACATTCTTCTAAGTCCAAAAACCAAAGCAAAACAACAAGCAGAATGAAAAGGGCTCTGTCCAAAACAGCACCTGAAAGAATATTACCTTTATTATGCAGGCCCACAAATGGGACATTTTCAGCGTGCTCTTCTTCAGGTTACTTCCAGGCTACCATGAAGATAACTGTAGCGGCACTGCATAGCTAGTAGGCAGACTAGGAATTTTTTGAGCCATGTTCTCGGCTATTCTGCTGCCCCTTAGTCTGTTCCAGCTAGTTACTGGTTCACTAAAATCCAAGGAGTGCTAAGGGAAAAGAAGAAAAAGAAAAAGCAAAGCACCTTTTCCACTAGACCTACGTAATCTCTTTCTAAAGGAGTCCTAAGGACAGCTACCAAACTCCCGGCCAGCAATGATCATCAGCAATTCGGGAAAGATGGGCCAGATAAAGTTTTGAAGGAAACGTGCTCCAGAAGTTACCTACAGAGTATCATGAAATAGCTAACCAATATTTTATCTCCTCTCAGCAGACTGAGAGACTGCTCTTAACATATGTCTTCCATGCTCTTGAACCTTGTAATCTAGGTATGCATTTAGAATAAGACAGAAGACTTCTCAGTTAACCATCTCTTTCTAGAAATATATGAGAATCGGGACACCTCATAATGATGCTGATATTATTAGCTCGACTGACTGCCTTTGGTACTATCACAGAAGCATACAGGTGAGGTCTAATCTGATTTAGTTTGCCCAGTAAATAAACTGACTTCCTTTTAGTAGGAAGGCCTTGATGTCAAGTGACCTACACAGCTCAGCAGGCAGCAACAGGCCCTGCCTTTGAAAGCAGAAATCAAGCTTCTCAGTTCTTCCCCCAGCTGCCAGGAAGGATGGGGAAAATAGACTTCATATTGAATAAAACTTTTTGTTCTAGAACTAAGCATAGTAGACCACAGACCAAATTAAATGGTCTGATCAAAATTATCTCTATTTTTCCCTCCTCTCTCCCAAAAAAAAAACCCTACAAGCAGGTGTATCGCACAGATTGTTTCATTTGACTCGGCCACGTGTTTTCAGGGGAGGGGGAAATGGGAAAAAAAAGGAACTAGAGAAATATAGACTTTGGTACAGTATAGCTTTTCTTTTAAGAGGTTTCATTCTTCTCATTTCTGCTGACAGTCACGGACATGGCCTTTCTGTTTTAGCATGAGAGGCTTCCCACCACCAGGCTGAAGTGGCTGATGAGTGACAAGGGGCCAAGGTAGGAAACACACATCTCAGTGTTTTTGTGTACTGACTCCTGTTAGCCTTATCCTGTCCAGCTTGCACAGGGCAGCTTAGGAGTAGCATGCCTGCCTTGCTCAAATAAAGATGCAGGTGAAAATGAGAGAGACACCTTTGAGGTAAAACTCAGAGCCTCAATGGACTGGTGGAAGACAGAGGTAGCTGTACTCCTCCAAGAAAATGGGTTGAATCCATGAGTTAATGTCAGCCATCATGTACCAGCAACAGCCTGGTCAGCTTTTCCTACCACCTCCATTTTGAATGCAGACTTCCCCATCATTACTTACAGCTTCATCACCTCAAGACTGAGGATGTTAATAAAACATCCCAGAAGGGGCCTCATCTGGGAATCACTGAATAACTGAGCTGGAATTAGACACCTCGCTGTTGCTGCTTAAGTACCAGCTCTGACTGCACTCAACTAGCAGCTGAAGTTGAAGGGGCTGATCAAGATCTGTACTGCCTGACCCAGCCAAAGCCCTTCCTTCCAAAGCAATAATTTAGGTCCATCTGCCATGTTCCTCTGACTGTGGTGAGGCAAGGTGAGCTGCTTCCACACCAACGTCTGCCCATGCGGAGCAGGCATCCTTCAGAACCAGCCTTTGTCCTAGAGAATTCCTGGTTGAGCTGTAGAAGACAGCAATATATTATAGTTTGGAGAAAGGAAGTTCACATTTTCCAGAATAAGAGAAAGGTAGAAAAGAGTTTAAGTATTTGCTAGTTGAATTCTTATTGAAATTACTACTCCGTGGTGCTTAGAATTTACTGTAATATTCATGATTTCTCAGAGCTTCACAGAGGTGTTTCATTTTAAATCCAAAATAAATAAGAGTGCCTTAAACTATGTCTACAGCGAACATCCGATGTAGACGCATGCTAATGCATTCTTTTGGGGGTTTATCAAAATATAAAATTTCTGCTAACCCATATTTGATGCTTTATGCAGAACTATTTCAAGAAAATCTTGCAGTAATGCATCTGGTTCATCTGGTCCCTTCCTGGTAAATACAAAGCCCTTTTTATAAATAGAGACATTTTGGATGGAAGGCTGAGGAGCTATAGTGCAACAGTGCCATCCCCTGTCTGCAAAAATCATTGTCTCTCAGAAAAGCCAAGCTCTAACCAGTGCCTGCTCTGTCTAGATGGAAGGTGACTGAAGAACAGCAACATGAGTGCCATGTGCACTTTATTGTAGTAATGCTGCTGGGGAACTGCACTGTACAGCCTAAGTTCTGAAAGAAGTTTCTTTCAGGCTAGCATCATCAACTTTGTGTCAAAATACATTGCAAGAGATTCCACAAATTTTACACTTAAACTTCAGTTTTCAGGATTTTATCCAGCATGCAGTCTGTCTGGGGGAGGGAAAGCAATTTGCATCTTTTTGTAGTAAGCAGAAAAGGAGGAAATTCCCACACACTTCTAGAAAACCCTGAAGAAAACCTGTTCATCTATTTTACATGTCCACTCCTCTTTCTACTGGAAGCAAGGAGCACTTATTAAATGTCCAAGCACCGTACCAGCTGTAACACCTTACAGCTCAACAGACATAGTTTAAACTAAATTAGAATGAAGCACTGCAACACAAATCAGGAGTCTGAAGAAACTGAGGAGTAAGCAGTTAGAGGTATGCCCAAAGGTATTTCTCCCCAGAATTTTGGATGCTGTTGCACACCCAATTAGCAGTTTTCATTTACAAGACTCCCGGAGGGACTTGACACTTTTGCTTTGACCCCTTCTTTTTTGTCTGTTTTAGATGTTAACTTTCATCCTTTCCAAGGCAATAGGACAAGAACAAGAAGAAACTGAAATTAAGCAACAAGTTGACCATGAAATTAGCCATGCAGACAGTGTTTCCTTGCACTTGGCAGCAGAAATTCAAACTGATCTTTGTTTGCTAGAGTTATGAACAACTTAGGTACCATCTATAAGCATCTCCTTCTCTGAAGATGCAAAAAAAAAAAATCTTTTTTTTGTTTAAATCCTATGCTGATATCCACATTTATAAAGAAAAAACAAACAAATCAACTCCCCAGAATACCCACACCACACAACCAATTTCCTAAAGATATCTCAATGCAATGCACGTAAAGTCAGAGCCCTTTGCACATCCTCTTCCAATCTGCTCTTTTTTTCGGTATAATACTAAATCAGATGTGCAAACCAAGAGCAGGCCTACCTTCCATAGCAGGGGTGTCAAACTCACAACCCACAAGTCAAGTTCGGCCTTCCACCTTGTTTTATCCAGCCTGGCACTTTGTTTCATCCCCAGCGGCAGCACCGAGCTCCTTACCCCTATGCTCCAGCCAGTGCTGGTCACGTGTGACGTGCGTTACGCTGCAGGAGCAGGAGAACAGCAGGAGCCATAAGTCTGACACCCCTGTTAAAGAGCAAAGTCTTTTCTCTCTGAGGTTGCTTACCCTGATTGCCCTGTTTCAATCAACAGCATTCAAAACTATCTTTGAAGCAGCTGCAATCTGTTTCACTGTGGCTTTCATATCCCCTTTATTATGGGCACTTCCATTGCAGAATTACAGGGAACTACAGCCTTCTAAATCACTGGAGTTCAAAGTATTGCCTCTTTCAATTGATCTCATGGGAAACTGCTGCTGCAACATAACTGCAGATGTTGCAGTTCTTAGGTAGCTGCCCTGAAATTCCCTTGCTTCATTGTCAAAGACTTGTTTCTCCTTTGGCTTATCTACACCCCACTGCCCCTCCCTCGAGGGGTCCAGCAATGGGACTTCAACAATGGAGCCTGGACATCCCTGCTAACCCAGGTCACATGTGTTCTTTTCATGTGTCCTTGGGGAAAAAGAACAAAAATACACCAGGAAAAACATAAAAGAAGCCTTACTTTTAGTTTACTGCCATTCCTAGAAAAATTCCAAGAAAACTCAGCTTTCTTCCTTGTGGTTACATGTCCTTTGTATTATAATGATCTTCTGGATAACAAGCCAGCACATCAGGTTTAACCTGCTATTAATGTTCCAGGTTTAATCTGCAGCTGGTATTATCTGAAAGCTCACAAAGCAACTCCATGAGGGATGTCATAAAAATGATGGACATTGATTGAAATATTTTGTTTCTTATTTTCATAAGCCTGAAATATTTTATTGGAGTCCTATCTGTATTAGAAAGAGCATCTGATAGCTATCCAATACCTGAGCATCCACTGAGAAAGTCAGCTTTCACTCTGTTGTGAAAAGGTTTTAGTTAAAACTAAGAGCTAGAGCCGTTCCACAGAAGAAGTCAAGGTACAAGGGGAGCAAGAAAAGAAAATCTAATCTCTAGAGTCAATAAATAGCCAGTTAGCACATAGTAGTTATTGTTACCTTAGAGAAAATCAGTCACCTCTACCTTTTTTGAAGGCTGATGTGATCTCCTCCTCAAACATTTTGCAATTACTTTAAGTATCTTTAGCAAGTGGCTTTGTGTGAAGAATTTAAAATCACCCTACCCAAAGAGAAACCAATGACCAGTAACACACACGCAAGAAAACTACAGACAAACTGGTCTGACTGAGAATTAGCTATGACACCTAACCCAAAGAGGCAGGTTCATCAGTCACAGTTTAAGGAGGAAATAAAGAAGTCACCAAGTGCTGTTGTTAAAAATGCTGATTTTACTAGAGAAATTGCATCCATTCTTCAAAGACATACTATCCTGTTAAGCTCCCTCTCTGTTCTAGGTATGGTCTTGGAGTAGGATTACTCTAGAATGTACCAGCTTTAGTACTTATATCAAATTTTCTGGGAGAGGACTCCTTGCGCACCCCTACTCCTAGATGGAATTTACAGGGAGTCTCATTTCTTTTATACTAAGAAAATACAAAGATTTTGCCTCTAAGATACTAAAATTGAAGCAAAGAACAAGATGAAGCACAGGCTACGTTCTGGATCCAAGAAACAGGAAACTATTTCCACCGGGTTAACAGAACTACTTGGACAGTTCTGCAGCTTTCTTCTTCAAGTGGGATTCATTAGTAGAAAACGCATACTTCGGTGGTTATTACACAGAAAAGAGACCATTTCTTGAGATATGGGATAAGATTTTTTTTCCCTTAGAAGAAGCCTAATCATCATCATCACTGAAGGAAACACAAAATTGAAGCCAACATGGAACTACAGCTCTTCTTAGATCAACATTGTTAGTCACGGTGTTCCTAAAATAACTACCCTAGAAGATGCCCAAGGCATGGGAGATATTTTTCTCTGTCTAATCAGGATACTTTGAAACACCTTTTTCCACAGCAGCTGATCTTCTATCTACTCACTAGAAATAAAACATCAAACAAATGGCATGGTATGAAAGTGAGATATGGATCCATGATCATGGAAATTCTTCTTTGGTACCTTCAGTGGTTAATTTAATGTACATGATGTCACTATGAAAAAAAAAGTCCATAAAGAATTCCACCACCTTGGCAAACTGAATAAATGTTTCAGCAGAGAAAGGTAAAATGCAGAACCTTTTCCAGCAGAACCCTGTTATATATTCATTAATAATGTTATATGTTATTTGAACAGTGAAGAAAAGTGCTTCCTGAAGAAGCATTCATATGAATTTGATATGGCAAATTCATTTCCACACTCAGTTGATTCTGAGTAGAATATGGTTATTTTTGCACTGGGTAGAACTAGGCCTACTTTAAGCCAGTTCTCAGACAGTATGATTTCCTTCAAAGCTAAAGCAATATTGCTGGCAGAAAACAGCCGTCAAAAAATGTCACGATAAAACCAGCAGAAGGAAGAGTAAAATATCCTGTGATTGTAGCATGTGCCCCTCTACATCCCATCTTTAAAATACTTGCAACATCCTGGCAACCATAGATTCTGTTCCAGAAAACAGAAAGTAAGGGTTCTTACCCCAGATTGTACTAGCAGCATAAAAAAAAGAAAAAGAAACGAAGAACAAAATGCCTGTTCTCTGTTAACGTGCAAGTTTGCAAAAAAATTTTTTGAAGTATATTGCAGACTAAGCCCATTCAGACTCAACTAGGAAACACCAGCTCACTCACAGCAGCCAAATTACCCCCATGTAAAGCACCACAAGATCTTTCCAGGCTTTCTAGACATGAATGTGCAGTATGAAAATGTAGGAAAAGAAAATTGAAACCCTCCCCCATCCAGCACCCAAAGTCTTTTGTTAACCCGAAACATCACAACACTTCAGGGCCAGTATCTATTTGCCCCACCTGGAGATATTTACAGCTCCTGGAAAACATCAAGTTTGCAAGAACCCCCATTTTTTATCACCAGAGATATTAGCGCAGAGTTATGTCTGTGCTTACAGTGTGTCAGCCAGGCTTCCACGCGTGACCTCTCTGCCTTGGCCAGTGGCACTGTCATTTGATGCAAACATCAGGAGTCTGCGACTGCTTCGGATTCAAGAAACTTCTCTGGGTTGGAGGAAAACCTTTTTTATTTTTTTAGATTTGATTTCAACTAAGCAAGGGAACAAAGATGGAAAAAAGTTGACTAACATATTTCCTAAGATGGTGGGGGTCTTTTTAAACCCTACAGGACTCTCTGTCCTGTGAAACGCAGTCTCCTCCACCTGCTCACCACTAGCATTTAATTAACGTACTTCACAGTTTGCTACTTGTACTTCTCAGCAAGTCATGTTTTTGCTCTGCTGACTCACCTCTCTGCAGCCTTCTTTCATGCCAACAGCAGCTCTCTTCTTTCCAGTTAACCTCATTTAGGCCAATTTCAACATAGCTACATGCTCAGAGATTCAGAATGCAGACTGCTAAACATAGCCAAACAACAGATGTAGTTAAACCACACCTGAATTAATGCCTCCAGCCGTAACTGCTTCAGAAAGTAGCAGGTCAGATTCACTTTTATGTTGTGCCAAAGCAAACTTTCAGCTCCCTACAGCAGTGATTTTTAAAAGAACAGAAGAGCTATAGACAACAAACATCAAATCATGGCAAACACTAGGTCATATGAATTAATTTCCAAGTGATCAGCGGGAAGTTAGAACAACAGTTCCCATAGAGAAAAGTGCTTGGAAACACATGTACTTTACAAAATGTTTTCTAGGAGGTCAATTTTAAGGGCAAAGTCTAGCGATAGCCTTATGCAGAAACAACTGTTGTCCTACCTCCTACCTGATAAAAAATAACTTCAGATGGCAGTAAAAGAGCCTAAGGTCCAATATTGAAGGTCCCCAAATCCAGAAAATAGAAAAGGAAGATGCTTCTTGGCTAGAAACACCCAAGCCATGAATGGAACACAATAACCCACACCCCAGATGGGGGCTGTCACTAACTGGGGAGCTGTAAGCTTTTTTCTGCAGTTATATTTTGTGACAAAAGAATGGCCCTTTATGGCAAAGTAGTGAAGCAGTACATTGCTCTCCTTTTACTCTTTACAATCCCGGTTGACTGTCAAATCACTTTCTCAGGAGTGCAAACAGCCTAGCTTTTGACTACACTTGAATAACATGGGTAATTAAGTACCTTGGTATCATTCCATACTGTCAGACCCCTATACGGTCCACAGGATAAAGTCAAAGCCACTAAACCTTATAAGTGGCATGATGTGGAAGTATTGATGAAGTTGTCACACTCACCAATGTATACCCAGCCTTTCAAAGAGGTACATGTCACAAATGTACGAATTCTTTTGTTCATGTGATGTTAAACAGATGTTTAAGTCCAGATATATAAAATTGCTAATGAAAATCCTCCCACAGATGTGGAAAAAAGTGAATACAAGCACTAGCCAAACCACATCCTTCTCCATCCTAAGGGAAAGCACATCCCAAAATCTCTATAACCTAGAATGCTGATTTTAATATTACTCTTGAGGATAATAAATAGCATAGAGCACTTAAATACCCTTTGAAGCATTCATGTCTAACACTTACCATAAAGTGGTGTACCCAGTGTTGTATAGATATTGTTTTCCTTCCATTTTAAACAAAATGAATCCCTAAGCATCTCTTAGGAGGCTCTTAACGCAATTATCAATCACGCTCACATGCCCATCAGTTCCAAAGCTGTCATTACATGTGCCAGTTTCAAGTATTGATCTAATCCTTCACGGCATTTAGCTCTGTTTTCAGTCCCTGTGATACCTCCTGGAAACTGAGTGAAGAATGTCTCTTTGCAATGACTTGAGAGCATACAATGTAGGATCCAATATTTAAACTCATACGGCAATAAAAAAATTCCCCTTAAGCTTTCTTTGTGTTGGTACAGCCACCTCCAGATGCTGAGAATCCTGAGCACAACTGTTGATGGCAAATGCAGCTCTTATTTTTCTCTCAGAGCACACCATGAACAGAGTCACTCCATGTTCTCCATCCAACCCTCTACTCTACTGTTCTCTAAAACAAATTCGTATGCAGTTCAAGTATCGATTCTGAAAGGTTTGCGAAATTTGTGTTACCTCAGACAGCAGAGGTAGATGGGAACAAACTACCACACAACCAGACCACCCAGAGAGCAATGCAATGATCACTGTTTCCTTTTCCCTCCCTTCAAAACAAACCCACAAAATGAATAGTCCCAAAAGAACCAAGCTCAAGCGTTCTGTCAAACCAAAAATGCCCACAAAAATCCTCTTGCCAAGCTGTGAATGTCTACCCATAATGCACTCCACAAAGAAGCTCCTAAAGGACAGGGGTGGAATGTCAAAAAAGGAACCTGGAAGAAAGAATGCATTCAAACAGAAGGCAGAACATTAATTTGACCAAGAGTGTTATGAAGCAATTCCAAATCTTTCCTCTACCTGCTTCCTCAATATACAAGGGATAAGGTCACAGTGACTTTAAAATTAAAAATGGGGGTTCTTTTCAGGCTTCCTGATATTATGACTGCTTCCTAAACTCTCCTCGACTCAGAATCCTTCTTGTGTCATAGGAATCCTTTAAGGCAAACACCTAGCAAGGCACTCATATGCCATTTAAATGAAGATATGTGGGGTAAAAAAGCAATTGTGAGCATCAAACACACTATTTGTGAATCTATCAAAATAGATTGAGCCTCCATACATCAGTTTTTCAATTTAGGAATACGAACCTCAAGGAATAGGAGGGAATGTCTCTTTCCTAGGCAGTCTGAACCAAGAGATGAGAGTCATAAAACACTTAACTCTCCTCTTTCAGATAAAATTAACTCCAAATTGTCTCTCTGCACAAAAGAAGTTTCAATACAGTATTGTGTTCTCTTCAAACACCAGTGAAATATGTTGCAACTGAGCCTTTACCACAAGTTGATAGGTACTGTAACTTTTACTTCTCCAGAAAACACAAAATAAATTGTAAGCATACTCTGAAGAACTAAAGTTTAACAAATAAAAAAATTAAGGAAAATAAACAAACAAATCCAAATACCCACAAATATTCACATTAGAATAACTCCACCCCTGCTGAAAACACTGCTAAACACTATCTGCAGCATTTGTCCTATCACCTAAGAAACTGCCTTTGCTAAAGATCTATCCAGAAGTCATGATAACCAAGTTGCAGAAACTGAGCAAGCTTTTCTAATCAGTAAATGCAAGAAGACAATTGAGTTTCCAAGCAACGATTTTGCTACTGAGGCTCACAGATGCTAGAGCAGGAGGGAAGAGAAACTGCAAGATTCAACAGATGGTAGCAGAAAGCCCATACTTAACCAGCCATTAAATATATTTGCTTCTGCAAAGATAAAGCAGAGCAGGAGCTCTATTTTATTTTCTACTTTTTTCTTTCACCTTTTGGCCATGTCCATCAGTGCACTGTAGAGGTGCTGGACCGATGAGCTACCAAACCAATACCCTTTCTGTTAGTGGGACAGCCTTCATCTCAACAGAAATAACACCGGTTCCCTGTCCTACCCTACTAAGGGAACACAGCTAAAGGAGACTGAGTACTCCAGCATCCAGATCAAACTTTCCTATTGTGTTCATGGGCTGGCTGCATGATATCTTTGAGACACAGCTCTCTGTTAGGTCGTTTAAACTCTTCTGTTCCCCTAGATCTGCCAACAGTGCGTGATCTGGCTCCACAGCTCAGTCCAACCACCTCAGCTACTCCATCCATCCTGCTTCTGCGAGGCTACAGGCTTTGTCCTACACAATCAGCTATTCTCCACAGTCTCCAGGGCTATGTACAGCTTCCGTGTGAAACATCCTGACACCAGCAATCTTGCTGTAAACAACTGCTCCTCCTTACGCAGCTGACAACCCCCTCTCACACTCAGCACGCTCTTTGACAAACTCCCACTCTCTCCAATACTTTTCAAGCAGAAAGCCTAGTCTTAAAGTGTCCTTCTCCACCTTTCCAAAACTTTTCTGGTACAACTCTTTTAAGTCTCTATTTTGTATACTCCCTGCTATTTGCATCTAAAACCTGTCCCTGTTCAACTGGGAACAGCTGTCAGGAGCACAGGCTTTCCATTCTTCAGCTCAGCCCAGTCCCAGGCTACAAAGGTGGATGGAAATCTAGGGTAGGACTGCACTTTTACTCTAATGCTGAAAAGAGCAGAGAGAGAATTTCCTCCATCCAAGACACTGGAAAAGGAAACAGAATGTTCAGTCAGAAGAGGATTTGCTTTATAACATACTCCATCTACACAGTTTTGAAAGGCTGATAAGCCCTGTAAATAGTCAGTCTCCTGGGGAAGAGAGGTACCGCTTCTCCGCAAACATTTTTCCTTTCTCAGAAGAGATAAAAATTCATCTTAACATTGGGCACTATTAACCTGTTAAGCAAGAGACTGAAATCAACAATAGGTTGTTGATCATGTGGGCCAAGATAGCAGTGAATAGACAATTGAGTTTAATGGTTTCTCAGCCAGCTAGAGTGAACATTTCTATGCAGAGCTGTGCTGTGAGAAGGCAACAATTCTCTATTAACTATCAGGCAATGCTGATTACTTTTTTAACCAAAAGGCAGTTTTCTCATTTTGAAATCATGTAGTTGAGTTTAGCTTATTCCTGTGGACTAACACTAGAGCAACTAGTGCTGATATGATCTCCGAAAGAGAGGGCTGTTGCAGTAGGATGGATATAGCATAAACTGCCTTCCTACAGAGAAAAAAAAAAAAAAGATCAGTCACAAACACTGCACTACCTTATTTCAAATGAGTCATAAAAGAGATATATACCAGTATCTCCTAAAATTTCTTTTTGCCCTCCCATTTTGCACCTTCTCTACAATTTTTGAATAAAACCAGAACTGGAAGTTGTAACAGAGCTGAAGGGGTCTGCAAAGGATCTTAAATCCGATCTCCGAACAGGAGCTATGCAGACACCAATATATAGTCTTTACCTCCAGAAATTACAGCCTCAGACCTCCTTTTTGTCTCACACCTATGCAGACTCTTCCTCCTCAAAAATAGGAGAACACAATGCAGACATTAAGACAAGAAGTCTACAAAATATTCACAGTAAATAAGGTGGTACTAGGGTCAGTTTTCCCACCTTTTCCTGTTTTAGAAAGGAAAAAGACCTTGATGGGATGAAACAACTGTTAACCCCCTAGGAGTTTTAGTTTTCCTCCATTTTAGGAAAGAAAAAGAAGCAGTGTTAGTTTAACATCAGACTAAAAGGCATTGGGACAGAAGGCACCCACCACAACTCTGCTCACAGTGAAGTAAACAGGATTTGAATTCTGCACCTTTGGAACATGAAGTAACTCTAAATCCCAGTAGAAGAAGGCCATTTGCTGACAGAGATTATCAACACAGGTGTTAAATTCCCTGCTGTCCATTGTCTATGAATACAAATGTATTGAGAATTACCTTCAAAAAAATGATAATCATCCAATAAAAGAATGGAGTTCAAACTGACTCACTGGGGAATGGTGTAAACTAGCCAAGATAACATTTCATATATCAGAGCTGTAGACAGACTGGCTAGAGGATGTTTGCCTGGCATGTCTTTCACATTACATTAACCTACAGCCAACATGACACATTTTTACAAACACCATATTTAGAAAAGCATGTTAAAAACAAACCTCAAAGCTAAAGGACAAACACACACAAGATCCCCTGCAAATGAACAGGTAATGCCTGCCTATTGTTCATGGTGCACAATTAAGAGGAAATGGAAGCCCAAGTCTGTTCTTAGTGCACACACACAAATCCTAAAATGCCAATGTTTGCTAAATCCACTTTTGCAGCCAGGGGGAAAACACAGTCCGTTAAATACATCCACAATGTACATGGACATATTTTTGCTAAATGTTTAACATTGTGATAACCCACCTTTCAGGTTCTTACTCATTCTGATAGCATAATCCAAGTACTGCCCCAATCAAAACAACTTATATGATGCCTGAACCAATCACAAGCACAAACTCCCGTTCTCACTTGTGGATAGAAGTGCTGCAGCTAGGTAGATATAAATTATACTGCAAAGAGAAAGCTCCATCTGAAAAGTGGCAACAAAAGGACATCCATAGAGGACATGAGTTGTTGGTTTTTGAAGGGAGCAGGGGAGAAGAGAAAGCAATTGGAGAAAGCAGTTGTTTTTATGAACATATGCAGGTTATTTCTGCAATGCCCTTCAGTAAGAGAACACGAACAAGAACCTCTTTTCTATGAGGAAGGCAGTGCCTGATTTCTTCCTGGTTACATTATACAGTGCCTCCCAGTACCGCTTCAGTACATCTTAACTTCTTGCCCTTACAGAGAGAGGAATCTTTGCTGAAAATAGTCACACATTTTTGCAATATTGTTTTTTAGCCCTGCATCCAATAAATATTTGGTTTTGTTAGAGCCACTTGCCGCACAGCATTTGACAAACTGAATACTGCAGCACAGTTTTCTCATCAATCAAGCCATATAAAAGGCCAATCCAGCAATTTAATCTCCTTTCGCTGCAAGCTGTCTAAACACAGTGCTTTTTAACAACACAGTTTTGTTCTAAGAGTACACACTCCATCCAAGTCTTGTCATCAATTTGAAAAATTACATGCATGATTCCCAGTCCCTGGGAAACATGAAGCTATCTTCCAACTATTCTTTAGAACCAAATCTGTTTTAAACAGAGTTGGAATGATCACCGACACAATAGCTGTCAAAGCAGAAGAACCAAAATTTAAGATCCATGGAATGATTTCTTAAATGGTTTCTTAAAGCTTCTCTTCACTTTTTGTTGGGTTTTTTTTGACACTTATCCAGATTCTAATTTTAAATTTAACAGAGGTGGAACAACACTAAACTAATTGCTTGGTCACACCTATTACAAAGGCATTTGTTTTAAAACCAAAGTGTTTCCCCTCCTCTTTCCTAAAGCAGAAGAGAATTGCAGGTATCAGAACCACATATTGATTATTTTTACGCACGCAGGCTCAATAGTCTGCTCAATGTCTTTCAGTGACCACAGCATTTACTGCCAACACTGGACTTGTTTATTCAAACACCACATGGCAAAACTGTTGTCCATGTATTCCAGGTCTGTGCTGCAGGACCAAGATACTCCAAGGCGTAGAGAACGAAAGTCAGTCCAGAGCACACCGGAAAGGAGAATGCTTGGGGCAGCCTTCCAACTGGAGCAGAAGGGGCAAAGACCCAGCCTAACGCATTCTAAAATGGAGTCTCCATTTGTGGCAAGGGCTGTGTTACACAGCTGCTGAAATTCAACACCCTCTTCCACCCTGTGATCCAAAAGGATATTCCTCTCCACAGATTATATCACCAACTCAAAGTCTTCTGCTCAAGAAGTTTCGTAACCTGACTTCAGTTCTTCATGCTGCCTCAGGCTGAAGTTGATGTTCACTACAGGGTCATCACCCTCTTGGTAGTACTGAGCAGCCAGTCAGCAGGATGAGTTCTGCTGGATTCAGGCTGATGATCTACCGTGGAAGTGAAACCCTCTGTACTAATCCTTCAAGCAACCCATCGGTATTCCCTTATCTCCCACCCCCTGCAGTAAAGAGAAGTTAGGCATCAACAGACTTAAACTTTGCTCCTGGGAAGTTTCCTTTGAAGTTATACATCGTTCATACATCATGCAGAAATCCCTTTTATTTTGGTTTGTAAAAGTCAGACTCTCTCCTGACCTGAAATTGTGAGCAGGAAACCTTCTGAATTTTTCATCATGAAAACCCATTGTAACAAGTTAACATTTTAATCCATTTATCTTCCCCAGCAAATTTTAAAATGTCAAGTGTTTTACACAAAATGTTCCACCATGCAGAACATTTCTATCCAACAATGCTGGAGTGCCTTTCAGAATTATTAAAAATAAACAATCAATTAGTGAGATCGGCATCCTCACCTAAGGTCTCAACTAATTACAGAGTGAGTACAAAAGATGAATTGCCATTCAGAAATACATAAAAGTTTCTTTTCAAACTTTTAATTTTGTCCTTGTTTGTGGCAAAAAAATAAATTTAAGTGGAGCACAAGTCCCATGCGTATGTTAGAACTTTTTCAAACACTTGCATTCATCACAGTAGAAGATCAAGTGGCTGTTCTGACTTAATGTTCACTGTTTTTCTGGGTTTGGATGCAGAAGGTGTTTAGGAATGTGGGAGAGGGACCATCAAACCAGAAAAACACTAATTTTATTCATTTCAGAGGTTTAAGTATGTTATTATTCCCCTTGGACACGAATTCAATGATCCTGTGATAGGAGGATCAGGCTCAGAATGAGCTGCAGTTTTTCAGCAGTCTAAGGGGTCACACTATCACTGTTGACAAAACTGATCCGTGACAAAATCACGCAAGAGTTAACTCTGAAACTCTGCTGCTTAAGTAAAAGTTTTGCCTACTGCTTTTGAACACCTGGAGGTCAATTTCTGTTCTTGTTTCCTGCAATCTTGTAGAAAATTACCTCATCTAAGAGCTCTGGGACACTTTCTCCTGTGTTTTAGGGTTTGGTTTTTTTTTATTCTCTCAATTTTTGTAGGGTTCCTCAGAGATAAATAAATGTCAAAAGTGAATGCAAAGTGGTGCTCTGCTCTGAAAAGTGACTCAGTAAATCATTGTGAAATTACACATTTAATCTCTATCACTGTTTTACTGACCAAGTTTCTCTTGTTCCTAAGCAAAAAAATGCTTTCTTTCTTAGCTGTGGCCCTGCAAATTCTACCCCAGCTCTCAGAAATTCAGCTACACTTTTTCATTCTAATTCATTATCTACAGCTGTGACTCCCTACAGTTCATTACAGTACTTATTGCTCTCCAGACAATCCTTTGGCAATGGGGCCTCATCTAACGGACCCCTGATTGTGCAGAGAGTCAAGAAGAATCCTTCTGCTCTCCAGCAGCCATTTGTTCCTGCTGTCTGCACTGCAGAACTCAAACATCTGTATTTGCCATGTCTCACAAAAGCAGATCTGCCTGCTACGAAGGTCCTACATTTTTACTTTCCTCAGGGTTCTTGTGCGCTCTGTTTCTGAAGTTCAAAACTAGATCTCTCAGTCCTGATCACCAAAGAATTTTGACATGAGCTTGCATTTCAGGTCTCCTCTCCCTACCTGATTCCGATAACATTTCAGCTGTGTTTAAAATGCAACACAGCTTGGAAGTTGTCTCAAACAGTCAGGTGTCTCAAATAGTCAGTGATTATTTTATATGCTTATATTTGCAGAAATAACCTCATGCACTGGGAAGAGCTAAACACAGTTTGTCTGCACAGTTCCAGAGAATTCAGCCTTTGACTGTCTAAAGCAGTGTTTTCAAGGTGCACTTCCCTTCCCCCTCTGATTCAAAACAGAGGTTATAATCACAAGCCTTCTTTCATAGTGAATGCAGAAAAACTAGGTTAAGGCATTATTAAGCTTGTACAGATAGGCACACAAATACACCTTGAAAGAGTTGAACATGGAAAAATGTCTATTCTTTTCTATTGTCTGTTCTGTTGCCAAACTCTGTATGCGAAAGCATATTTTTTTTTTAAACAAAAAAGTTATTTCAGATAGCATAATCATGAACCTGAAGTCTACTGTGAAGAACATTCAAAAGGGCAGAATTGGACTATGTATTCGCTCTTTAGAACCTTGTAATCCATGCAGTGAAAAGCTCATTTCACACTAATACAAATATCACTTTTTAAATACAGTGGGCATAAAAAAACAGAATGAGAGAGGAAACGAATGCCCCAATATTTGAGATATGAGTAGACCAGCTACTACCTAAAAATATATTTATCAGTGTAAACAAGCCTCCTAAGAATTTAACTAGAGATGTACAGAGTTCCTACATATACCGGATGCAATTCTAAGATAAGAAACCACTAAAGATTTTCCCAGAACAGTTTAAGAAATCCTCCTTTGGATTTTCAACCCTGGACAGCAATCCCAACTGTCTCATCCTCCTAGACTGAGTAAAACTAACAAAAAATTGTAAATGAAACCCACCTGAAGCTTTGGTAAACGCTAGACTTGCTTTACAAGCTACCATATTCCTCAAAATCAGAGTCAGGGTTCTCTGTGCCAAAAACTGACGTTAGGTTAAAGGTGAACACTAAATAGGCCTCCTTAATTTCAAGCATAGCACACCATTTTCTTAGGTGAGCAGGTCAGAAGTTGCAACTCCTCTCAAACAGCAGTAATAAAAGAAAAGTGCATTACCTAGTAATTCCTGCAGCAAGACTACTTCACACTACTGTCTCTACTTGGCAAGCAATAGGGCTTAACCCACGCTAATTAACGGCAGCAGGAACCACTCACAGCAAAGACAATACTGAGATGCTTCAAAACAAGACTGAAGCTTTTGGGTGTACCTCAAAGACAGAAACTTTGCTCTAAGAGATCCCACACGGAGCACATCTTGGCATCAAACGTGCCAAGCAATGGCAAAGCAAGTCTAGGACAAAGCCTGTGCTAATGATGCTACTGCCCTTGACAGAAGCTTCATATTTTATTAAAGCAGAGGAAACAGCTTTAGTGCTATATTTGCCTTTAGCTTTTTCATACAAAAAAACCCCAGCAGATCTAAGAAAGAAACCTTGATTCAGGGACACACTTTACAAACAGTTCAGGAAGCAAGGCAACAAGTAGAAATCGGATGCAACATGGGGATGCAGCTTGTTATCGTAGCTATCAACACCTTACCAACAACTCATACTCCTGAAGTGATGACTGCAATTAGCACTCCCTCTCCTTTCCCTCCTGAGGAGTATCTGTGCTTTTTGCAGATTCACCGAGATATTTTTAAGCTCTGGCTATGCAGCTTTTATCCACTTGGCCTTTGCTTGGCCAGGAAACAAATGGTGGTCATGATAAACAGCTTTATGAAGTAAAATCTAGAAGACAGTGCAAACCTGAGTTACCCTCTTTGAAACCTGGGTTGGGGCAATCTGCATTTCACTACAGGTTGGGGGATGATGTGACTGAGAGTAGCCCTGCAGAGAAGGACTTGGGATGCTGACTGATGAGAAGCTCGACATGAGCCAGCAATGTGTACTCACAGCCCAGAAGGCCAACTGTGTCCTGGGCTCCATCCAAAGAGGCGTGGGCAGCAGCGTGAGGGAGGGGATTCTGCCCTCTGCTCTCGTGAGACCCAACCTGGAATATTGTGTCCAGTTCTGGAATCTCCAACTTAAGAAGGATATGCAACTGTTAGAACAGATCCAGAGGAGGGCTACAATGATGATCAGAGAGCTGGAGCACCTCTGCTATGAGGTCAGGCTAAGAGAGCTGGATTTGTTCAGCCTGGAGAAGAGAAGGCTCTGAGGAGACCTCAGAGCAGCCTTTCAATACTTAAAGGGGGCCTGCAAGAAAGCTGGGGAGGGACTTCTTACAAGGGCATGTAGCAACAGAACAAGGGGGAACAGCTTTAAATTGGAATTGGGGAGATTCAAACTAGATACAAGAAAAATTGTTCACATTGAGACATTGTCACAGGTTGCCTGGCAAAGTCGTGGATGCCCCATCCCTGGAAACTCTCAAGGCCAGCTTGAACAGAGCTCTGAGCAGCTTAATCGAGTTGAAGATGTCCCTGCTTTTTGCTGGGGAAACGGACTGAATGAACTTTAAATGTTCCTTCCAATACAAACTAGTCTATGATGATTTGATGGTTCTATGATGAAATTCAAGGTGACAATGAAAAATATCATTAGTTCTTCTGTTGTTTGAACAGTACGTGTGTTTAATTGTGACAATTTGGTTGGGAGGTAACTTACTCAGGTATATCAGAACTGTTAAGTACTGTCATTGTCAGTACAGAGACTTTTCCTTCCCCCTTTACAAACTCTCATCTTGAATTGTCACTACCATGCACTCATCTCCCTATCACAATCTGCAGCAGCCAAGCGATAAGGATTCGTGTTTACCTTTAGGAATGTTAACTGTTCATGCTGTCAGGGCTATCACTGGTTCAGTGGTAGTGTAACTGAGTTCTTTGAGGAGGGACCTGCATTATGCAAGGACAGTATTTTTGCAATTGAGAATGCAGCTGCCAATCCAGCATTCACTATCCATTTGAGCCAGACATGATCACAGAAGACAACCTAATGGCATGATAACCAATTTCCTTGTAGATTTTGTGTGCACAGTTATGAACATGTTCAGAGATTCTCAGATTTTGCCTGTTCCACACATGGTCTACAGAGCAAAAATAGTGAAATATATATTTTTCAAGCCACGTTGCTCTCTGCAGGGGAGCAAGTAGTTCAAGGCTCTCTAAAGATGTGTTTATTTGGTTTTCTTTTGTTTAAGTATAGTTGAAGCCAGTAATTTTTAACTGTACCTCATTTCTTGAAATCAAAAGTGAAGATATTGAATACTTAAAAAAAATCTCCCTAGTTTTTCTAAAGCTTGGATTAAACTGGAAAGCAAGAACAAAACAAACAAACAATTTCTCAATTTCAAATGCAGTAACTTAAGTTTGGAGAGGGTGCAGTCCATCTGAGATTGTCTTATTTCACCTACATGTGAAAGGGAGAAAACAGTTATGGTACAACTTTTTTCACTCTTACTACCCTGGACATTTTATATGCTCTAGTAAGGTGACAACTCAGGTTAACCTCAAGAAGGTTATGAGATCACTATTACTAATACTACAGTTAAACAGGGAAGATCATCCTATGTCTAACAATGATATCCAAAAACAAGAAATGGTAGGAATAAAAGCAACAGAAGACCTTGTATTGCAGGTGAGATCACTAAATTGGCAGCAAGTGAACACAGCATTCTGTGGAACAGCCATCACTAGTTACATGCTGTTGCTGCAAATACAAAAGTGTTGCGTCCTCATAATGTGCTTAAGAGGGCTGAGAAATCAGTATTAATGTCCTGATGCTGACTGTTGTGTCAGCTGGTGAGTTGGATATTACTCTGAGCTCCCAACAGACTAAACCTTTGTTGAAAATTAAATACTAGGAAAGGGTATTTGTGATTGGTACATATATTTTCTCCAGAAGAGCAAATGAAAAACCACTGGAAGGATGGATTGATCAGAAGATTCGTAGGAACTAGCATAAGGGCCAGTGGAGTGAATAGATGTGACCTCAGTGACTGACAAGATTCAAAAGTCCACGTTCCCTGTGAGCTTAATTATTCCCAAAGAATGAAAGAAATGAAGGACAGAGGCTTTAGTGGATGCTGTTCCTATCTGCTTACTACCCTTGCACTCCTCACATTACTGGTGGATTTATTCTACCCTCATTTTACAGAGTGAAAACTGAGGCATGGAGCAGAGTACAGCAGTCCCTCAAGGCGACAGAGGTGCTTGGTGGCTGAGCTAGGATCCAGGTTAAGTGGAATTCCTCAACCTGCAAACAAAGGCTCCCAACTGTTATGATCAAGTTAGTGTACCCAAACTCAGGCTAAGGAACCAAGAACTCTGCTGGGAACACATCATCTGTGCAAGGTTCACAAGTAGTAATTCAGTTTAAGCAATACAAATAGATCAATATCAGCATTAAGATGGGGTCTGGTGGGTCAAAACCTGCAACACTGAGCCCTCGTGTGAAGAGCAGCTGGAGAAGAGTGCAAGCAAACCTTACCTCTCAGCATCTCCATATGTTATTCCCTGATAACTAGAAATTAGTACTGTTCAAGATGAAGCTGATATGTTGTAACTAGTTAAGAGGACTATGGTCACATTAATACTGAAAATCAGTGATGCAGGGTATTTGCTAACCAGACAGAGAAGATATTGGACTAAATGAGTCCTCAGAGTACTATTTACACCGCTTTTCTGGAAATGAATAAGGGAAGTGGGGAGGAAAGGAGGGTGTCTTGGCAGAAAAACATATTCTGTTCAAGCAAACTGACACGTATGCAAGGACAGCATGAGACATCCTCCTGGTGCGACTGACTCTGCAGGAAGCTGTGCCAGCACCTCAAACCCCAAAATCAAAGCCCTCATTTCATTTTCCTTGTAATTAAAGCTTCCATATCTGGTATTCTGCTATCATTTGGCCTTCTCTAATTTCTGCATGACACCAAGGTATCCTGCTAAAAGAAAGAATTAAACAACTATTACAGCTGTTCCCACAGACCTCTAAAGCGCTCTTCTCAGGTAACAAGTTTTGTTCATAACATATAATAAAAAGCTGAAAAAAACCTGCAATATGCACTACAGAAACTGATCTTTTTCTAATAGTTGGCAATCTGGTTGTTAAATTAACAGAATCCAAAGAGCACCTGACATGATATGCAAAACATTTGAGCTATTCTCAATTTAGAATCAATTTTGCCTCTTTCCTTGGACTAGGATGTGTGTTTTTTGGTGTATTACTACAGTAGCTATTATGAAACCTGTATAATTACTTGACATTTCTTATGCTCCTACTGCTTGTTCTCCTCATTCTTATGACAGAACCATTTCTAAAAGAGCCATCTCTGATGTCACAAGCTGATTATAATTTCCCTCAGGAAGAAGCAGCAGGAGCCTATGAGTTCTCAAACACTGAATCCCTTCCTCATGCAGAAGCATCTGGCAATAAAAAAAATGAAGTGAGAGAAGGATAACTAAAATACAAGCATCCACAGAATGCAGCTCCACCATACATTTTTCAAACTCTACCAGTAGGAGCCAGTAACTCTGTCAGGAAGTTCATGTCCATGTGATGTAGTAGCACTACTCCCAGGCAGAAAAAACATTTTGATAGTTACCCACTGCTAATAGCAATAAACTTGGGAACATAATCGTTCCTTTTACATGGAAAATTTATGCACTCTTTTGCTATGAATAATTTCTATTATTGTTTTTTATTTAGCCTGTTCTTTTCTGGGAATATTTACGCCATGTACTTTGTCTTATAACCTTGTCAACCAAATCAAACCAGTGAGGATATCAATGATATTGAATTACAGATACTCTAGAAGTTTTAGATGAATGTATGTCAAACAAGCCAGAATTAATGCTCAGATTTGATAAATTAGTTAACATAGATTTCACTAAGGGGCATACTGAAAGTTTTTCAATTTAAACAATGTTTTCTTTAAATGGAAAAGAATAATCTCTTCTCTCTTCTGCATAACAACAGCAAGAAGAATCTGTGCGAACCCAGGCTTCATTCTCTATTGTTACAGCAGCTGCAGTCACAGTGTGTGAGCTGCACCAATAGCTGTGGAGTCCATCCACATCGCTAAGTGCCTTTTATTTTTGCAAGTAGCAATAACATCCTCTTTTTTTAAAGAAATTAAAGAATAAATGGTATCATCACAATTTCCACCAGAGTAAGATTTGTCAGGTATACTGGGGAGAGGGATTAACTGACAGCAGAGCTACAAACACTTCCTGAACTGCACACAGTGCCATGAAAGCACATGAGGAATACTGTGCTCTGAGAAAGACAGGGAAGGAAAAACTCCACCGAAGCCATCACAGCCATTGCAATAATTTACTGATATTTTGAGGAGTGTAGCTCAGTTATCCCTCTGTCAGAGCATAATTAATTTTAGTCTCACAAAACTTAAGTAATCAAACTCATTAAACCAACAAGATTTTGAGGTAAGATTTTTGAAGCAGAAAGTCCAATGGTTTAGCATGAAGCTCCATCTGATTAAGAAACAATAATGTTGGGTTTAGTCACCCATAGTGACTGTCTTTGGACCTGATCTTCCATCGCTGCTTTTTACACTAGATTTACCAAGTTTTGGCACAGAGACCTTTCCTTAGCACCAACAAAGACTCCCTTCCATGGCTCCTTCTCTTCCCTCATTAATTAAAATCCAGACCTGAGGAAAAAATGGGATGCAGGGACTTGTAGTGATCTTCAGAGTTGGAGGCAGTTCCACAGTTCCCGAAACACAGAGAAAATCATCAAGCCACAGAATCCTTAACAGCAGCCAACTGATACAGCTGAAGTCACTGATGTTCCCACGAGGCTGCAGAAGAGTGGGCAAATGCAGCCACATCATAGAAGAGGGTGCACAAACATGCAAAGATCATCAGCCTGCATCTGTAATCTGAAAGCAACTTGTAGGTGGTGCTGTAAGCTAGAGAACAGTAATGGAAAAATAAACAGTTCATGTTGTGTAAGGGGATGTAATTATCTAAATCCTAAGGATGGGCTTTCAGAAGCAATGATGCATTTTCTGTACTGTACATCTTCCACTGCACAAGTTTCAGAAGCCTGCAGACACCTGGATTATAAAACTTCAGAGTGTAAAGCAAGCACAAAGATAATTGTATAGACTTTCCTCAAGGCAAAGGATGATAAATGAGTATTTCACTCTTGCAGAATACTGCACACGTACTTCACCCAAAAAAACCCAACACCCTACTATGGAGATTAAAATTCTGAAAGAAACGGAGAGATTGGAAAATGGAAGCTTAACGAACTATCTCGCTACAGGCAGCCTTTGCACCTATGATTAATTTGATGTTTCCTCTCACATTTATTTTAGGAAGGGGAAAAATGTCTGTAACTAACTTTCCAAAGGTGAACATCAAAGCTTTAAAAGGATACTATTTCAGATCCAAATTTCTAGCACTGTGTGTATACCCTGGTAAGCAATTAGCAGCAGGCTTTAAACCAAAGATGGATGTTTTAGTAAGTCATTAGCGATGGTGTCTTGATTTTTTAATAACCAACTTAACTTCCTCACCTGGTACTATTTTCTGACAGTTAGGTTGTTCTTCCCTGGATTAAGGACCCTGATAGCAAGACAAACTGAAACCCAAAGTGAGTTACAACTTCTAGAAACCTCAAAAAAATCCTAGCAAAACATATAATCTCAATTTCAGGGCTTCTCTTCTGTAGTGTCCTGTGCCAGACTGAGCTTGTAAAACAATAGGTAGCAAATACTATTCTCAGCTGCACTTTGTGTGCCTTTGCAAAGACCATCTCCTCCAACAGAAAAATAAATGAAGCAGCCCTGAGGATCTGACAGGCAAGCGAAGGATGAATGAATTTTGTTGCAATCTCCTGTGATAAAAAACATCAGGTCAGTTAAAAATGAGGTTTGTATCAAAAGCTCGGTCTTCTAATGCAAGTTAGATATTTATGCAGTTGCTCTATCCCCAGATTTCAGAGCTTAGGACTTTAATGTGCACTGCAATATACAAATACAGTGGTTTAAACTTACCATTTTAAGTATCCCAGTGCTCCTACAATTGTGTCTGCTAGTATGGATGAGGGAGTCATAGCAGGAGCTGCAAAAGCTTGGAAGAGGGGGAGAAGGAAGAAAATTCTGGGCTGGGTACAACCATAGACATCCGAATGGCATGGTTGTGTTTCCAACTCAACAAAAGCCACGTCCCATAGAAAAGAGCAAAGGACAAAACTCAGAATCTTCACTGAATTATGTTCCATAATAAACACAATAAAGCTACACAGTTCTGTAAGTCTCTTCCCTCCATTCAGTCTCAGCTTCTAGAACTATTCTTTTGGTCTTTTATTCAGCTATTCGATGGAGGTTCCAATACCACCAGAATTTTTTATCTTCTCAGACTTTATCCTTCCAAAATCCTTTGGCATTCAACACAACTTTCCCTCCAGGCTGAAGGGTACAAGGATGGGATCTGCTGGGAGAATTTAAGCATGTCTCAAGCCAGCATACTTCAGTTTTTTCATTAAATACTGACCTATCTGAAAAGCACTTAACGCCCACAGATCATATTCGGGTGGTCTCCTGGCTTCCTTCAGATGGCCCTCCTTACTGCTCTGTGTCCACTTCCATGGCCTATATTGTTTACCATTGCACAGCAGTGGTGCACAACCAACCACAGCACACTTCTAAAGGGAAGAAGCATTATTCCTCCAGGGATGATGTTTTTCGAGGTCTGATTTCCCATAGCAAGTACACTGCAAGCTTAATAAACCCTGTATTTGCATCAGGGGATTATGCCCATGAGTTCATGGGAATGGACTCAATTAATAAGTCTATCCCTGACACTGCTGTGATCCCTACAGCAATTCTGCACTGCAAAAAAAACATAGCTCCAGAATGACAAATTGATGCTTGCTTTTCTTTTAAAACAGGTCACTTCTCTTTTTACAGCTACACCAGATGCATTTTCCCCACTCAGATTTAAGGAGAACAAGCTGGTAATACTTCCCTCTATTTTTGCCAGAAGCTTTGTATGTTGTGCCTGATGCCTCAGGACAGGGCTGATTTCATTCCACAAACTATGGTTGATCTGGTTTGCTTTGGCTGAGCAATAGCTCACAAAAATATTCTCTGTGATCCTGACTGCAGCGATTCGGCAGGATTAGAAAGTCAAAGGTCTGACTTACACAGGCATGTTCCTTTGTCTTTAATTCTGTGTGCCTCCATTGTCAGACAGTAATTCAGATAATCCTCCCTTTGAATTTTAGATAACTCCTTGCACCTTTTTATCTTGGCATAACTAACAAGAGTTTTATCTCCCCTGCATGAATTAAAATATATTGAGAATTACTACTGTGAAAATAAAGCAGCCCCTTACACTGGCTGTAGGGTGCCTGATCTAAAGAGCCTCTCAGGACTCACAGCTGGCACTAGTTACCATCTTTCTGGCAGTCTCAGACAAGCTTCCAATGGCAGAGTGAGCTGAAGAATCACTGCTCTGTGCCTCCAGAGAGGTTCTCACTTTCTACAGAAATGTAAGGCTATTCTGATAGAGGCAGGCAGGGGAGTTTCTACTACTAATGCCTCTGCTGTCTCTGTCACATGGATAAACAGCTCATTTCAAGACACAGTGCTATCAAATTAATTATCCAGAATATGGTTTTAAGCCTTTCCCTCTCACAAACTGAAAGTTGACCATTTCCTCTGTGAAAAGCTGTATTTTAAATCTGAACTACAGTGGAGTTAAGCAGCCACAGGCACATGCAGAACTTTGGTCCCCAACCGAATCTGTCTCCACTAATGTCAAAATCAGTTATTTCCCTCGGTCAGCGTCTCAGTGTCAGAAAGTGAGACTTTACAGACTCGTACTTCCTAAAGAAGCTTTTTTCTTGCATAGTGAGAATTCAGATAGAATAAAAATTATGGAGCACATGAAGAGATACTTCTGTAACAGTCAAGTGGCTTCATTCAAGAACCAGTTTTCATTTTCCTCAAATTACAAATTCCATCTCTTCTGAGTTAGCACAGAAACTACTATATTGCTTCTCCCAGTCACAAGGGAAGCTCAACAACTTCAAAACAGAAGCTATCTTTTCCCAGCTGGCTACTTCTGTTCCTATTGTCTCTTTGCTCTTCTCAAACCAGAATATCACACCATCCCTCTGGTCTCTCATTCACTCAGAATTAAATTAGCCCTTTGAGCTAAAGAGACTGAAAAATCCTAACTAGCCTGTCTCTCACTCAAAGCATTCATTCTCTCTCACCTTTCTCTCTCAGACAGGTAATGTGATATATTTACAGCCCTACTCTTTTTCCTCCATTTTTCTTGTTGCCTTAATTCCTACAGACATCCTACAAACTCCAGACCCCAGAATAACCCAGTTCCAGGTTGATGTAACTACAACTTGCATTAAAGAACTTCACTACCTTGTTACAGTTCCCCATTTCAAGGGTTAGAAGTGTCTACCCCTTCTCCTTTCATCATTGCCTCTCAAAAATTCCTTTCTTATCATTACTGGGCTCTGACAGCAGTTGCCCTATTTTATTTTATATTTTACAGCCAGGTATCTTGTCTTAAAATTCTGAAGAAGGGGTGGATAGCTTTCTCAGCAGTAAATGCCTGGGAAAGTACCAAGGTAACCCTGTTCCATCTCTGTCATCATTCTTCAGTACGGGAGGGCTGCGCAGTGTCAGCGCTCCCCTTTCAGCACACTGCTAGATTTGCTGATCTTGGAATCAATTTTATTGATTTCATTTATTCTGGAGATAAGGAATAAGTTATTTTTAATTTATAAGAAATATTCTTTCCTTGTTAAAATGAGTAGTCTGTTTCATACAATTTAACTTCTACTAGCTTACTGACTGGAAGGGTGGAAGAGCCCATCTTCTGTTTCTACAGCTCTGTAGATACTTAAAAGATTTGGGTACTGCTGAAAGAGAGCTAACTGAATATAATTGAGGGTGTGCTTATTTTTTCTATTAAATGATCTCAATAATTATAAATGTATCAGAGCACCAGAAAAAGATGCCTCTTGCTAACAAAAGATGGCAGAAATAATTCAAACATCAGCATGGAAGAGGGAAGATCACAAAATATCCCTCAAACTTTCACAACGGTTAGCTGTCAGGATAATCAGTTTTTTGATCTCCTAAGCTGCCAAATCAAACCCCAGGGCAAAAATAATACCCTGCAGGTCTAAACACTCTTCACATAATTATGACTAGACTTGCATCCAACAAAGCTAACCATCATCTGATTATCTACCAAAGCAGAAGGGCAATGTTTGTGCTGAAAGCAAAAACTAAGTCCAAACATTGCCTTACACCAGACTACACAAGGAGAATGTGAGGTTTATCTTGATTTCTCTCTTTAACTGTTTTTTTCTCTTATATCCGTATCCATTACAAGTCTTGCTCTTTATTTAAAAATTAATTAAACCCCTTGCATCCGACACAAAATTTGAACATAGGAAGCAAACCCACTGTACAGTTTGAGAAAGCATGGGAAGAGAAGCTAAGATGTTTAAATCTGAGGTTTTCCTCAGACCTTTCTTGGAACACAAATAATTAAAATGGCTGGTTTCAAAAATAGTCCAAGAAGATGAACAATATACTTCCATTGGTTTACCCATCTGAACTGGGGCAGAACTATCAGCACTGTGTTAATAATATGTTAGGATGGAATCGATACCTGCGCTGCCATCAGCATTTGAACTCAAGAGTGATGATCGTACCATTTCTTCAGCACTCAACACAGCAACAGAAACATCAGCTCAGCAGAAAGTACTTCTGAAAAGTATACCTACTGCCTACTGCCAACAGTCATTGACTGGACTTCTGCTGGGCTTGGATTGAAAAAATGCACGTATCAGACTGCAAAGGATCTGAGTTAGACTCTACTTGACAGATTACAGGCAAACACCAGACTATGCAAACATCATCTTCCCAAGTAAGCAATTTATATGGTTGTGCTGTCTTTAAACTAAAGGCAGCAGGGAAGAAGACAGCATCCACTGCAGGATAATGGATATTTTTATACTCCAGCCAGCCCCAAATATACTTCCCTAAAACATCAAGAGTGAAATTTGAACCTCTGAAGTTACAGCAGTTACACTTAGAATCAATGAGGCCTTTAGCCATCAGTTAGGGTAGATAGTCTTAAAAATCAAATAGCAAAAATATAAATTAAAAAAAAACCCTTACTTTTGAGTCTTGATTTGTTCATCCATCATCTGTAATTTTTAATATGGCTTTGCCTGCTGCCATGTGAAGTCTATTTTAATTTCCTGAATTTGTTTTCTTCCTTTGGGACTGGATACACTGTTTTGTTGTACAGTTTCCCCCTATTTATTCATTTAGGAGAAGTTTATCCAAAATGGCTGGAGAATTTAGCCATAGAAACCCCTTTGGGTCTCAATGGGATTTGTTTTCCACGATTTTTTACATGATTTTCAAAGCTCTAAAACCTCAGTCCTATAATAAGTCTACTTTGTCTTTATTGTGTTTTTATGTAATCTTTCGACTGAACTGGCTTACAGGCATGCATATTTGCTGATCAGCATATTTTAAGGAACCCTGGAGAATATGCATGAAATTCACTGTAAGCACTCACAACAAAATGTTTATGCAGCCTGTGCAGCCCCGGCTCACAGGCAGGTTCTTCAGAATTCAGGAATTTGACTCTGAAGGATCAGCAGAAGCCAAGACTGGCTAGGAGAAACTTTTCATTGGATAATTTTAAATACTCACAAATCAGAGGAAGCCATAAACTTGGAATAGAGTTTTAACCACATTCAATTTATTCACTGACACACAGTGAGGCAGCATTTTGGATCAAATTTACGCTACTGAACACACTGAATTCCTCAGCCCTAATGAGCATTTCAAAACAGTAACACAGACAAGCGAGGTGAGGTGAATTATAAAAGACAGGAAAAAGGCCAAACCCTTGTACTTACCGTCCAGCTTTCCTACATCACAGGGCACACCACGTACAGCAGTGGCAACAGCGCACCTGGCTGAACGGTGGCCAGGGAAAACCTGAAAGAACTCAACTGGAATCATCCACACAGAACGCCCAGTGTGAAACACGAAGAAGCCTTTCATTTCTTCGTGCTCCAAGCTTAAAAATTAAGTTCATCGACAGAGCTCAGCCCAGACTCTCTGAAACCCGTTAGACTGCTGCCTCCTGGCTCTCCGCTACGTCTGTAAGGAGCACGCTGCTCCCCTCCCTTGAGACAGAAGGGGGCTTTTCCCCAACAGAACAACATCCTCCAGCTCAGTCACTTGTGAAGGAGGAGGGAAACAGTCACCGCTCGGCAGCCCTGGACTGCTCTCCCCGAGCACGCGGCCCGGCGGTTGCTCTATTTACAGGGCAAGTCCGTGCCCCTCCCCTAGCATGGGGCGGCGGGTCTTGCTGAGAAAGTTCTCGAATTGGCACAGGCGCAGAAGCTTTTTTGTGAGGGTTCTGGCGTTGGGTCTGGGGGCTCCGGGGTCACTGGCAGATCAACAGACCCTGCCAGAATCACCTCTGCCTGAACCCTCTGGGTCCCCTGGCGCAGTCGGGGGTGGGGGCAGCACCTCCTCCCCAGCAGCACCAGCCCAGCCTCCAGAAGTTGTTAAAGACAGCAATACCAGTAGAGTCAGTCGGTGATAAAGAGGACAATACAAGCAGAGTCAGTCTCTACAATACCTTCATCAGCACCTCTGTTTTGGAGTCATTCACTGGCTCATCAGATTCCTAACTTTCTTTTAAGATGTAAATTTTCTGTAGGCTAAACAACTAATTCAGCATCTCTGAGTAGTCTGAGAAACAAATTCATCCAGCAGGCATCAGAAACAGTACAAAGCCTGAAATGGTAACTTGTGTTGGTAAGCTTTTTTAAAAAATAAAATTGCTTGTGACTTTAGAATCACAGTTTGTATTTTGCATTTTACAGCTCATATGAGTTCAACTTGAATTTTCATTTTCCATTCTCCTCCTAATTACTGGTAAAGATTTGACATTGAACCTTGTTTCTGACCTCCTAACTGAAAATTTGTCAATGGAAATTAGTAGCAATGAATCTAAGGAAGTTATCAGCAAGCAAAACCAACAAGTAGGTGACTGCGAGGGAACACTGGCTGCCCCCCAGCCCTGGTCAGCTAACCATGATCAAACAGAAAACAGATCAATTGTAAGGTCATTAAAAGACAAGAGAAACACAATGGATATTGATGTAACAGAAAACAAGCTGGGAGAAGTCTAATTGGTAATACAGTTATTTTAATAGAAGGACTGTTCAAATCGGACAAGGCCCACTACACGCCCTCAATCTCCTCAAGGAGACAGAGGTCTCCCATTTTAGAGCCCTTGCTGGATTAACTACTTACTCAGCCACTCATCTGCAAATGACCTGAACTTGGTAATTGATCCCAGTGGGACCACCAGGGCTTCCCAGTTGTGTGCAATTACTGAATGTTTCATTAAGGCATTCAGCTGTCACCTGGATGCCAAAGAAACCCATTTTATGCTGCAAAATGCTTTGTGATACTTCCTTTAAAATGTATTCATGTGAAGAGACGATTTGTGAAGCAAAATTCTTAAAAATAACCCCAGTAGATAGGCAATTGGAGTGAATTAATTTTACCTGATTCAACTGGTAGCCATTATGATTACAAACCCAACTCAGCTTGCTGCAGAATTCTCTATTGATCACTTTCATCCTGCAAGAGGGATAAAGAAAGAAAAGCATTTAAAAGTACCTTATTCCTGATTATAGATGAAGGCAGGAGCTGAGTGTGGCTCTCACTACACTTCAGTAACCACCATGTCAATAAAAGGAACAGAATGTAAAAGAACTTGCGGAGTCACTTATTCAATGGAAATAATGGTTTAGCAGATATAGACGGTTCTACCATTAAAGTCAAAAAAAAGAAGGTAAAATTGGGGTAGATTCAGGAATTCAACCTACAGGTTAATTTATCACAGCATACTCAGTGCTAAGAGCCTGACATCACAGCTGATATCTCAAATTCAGACTTCAGTGTTATGCAGAACTTTGATTTGAATAGTGTCGTCAATGTCACTCGCAAGGCAGTTATGTCACAGAAATGAAGATTTGTGTCACAGATTTCCTTATTAAAATACAAGAAAAAGATACACAATGATCCTGTCTCCAAAATTACAGTTGCAAATTTAATTGCTCCTCTGAAATCATTATGAATCATATACCAGTTCTAAATCTGTGTGTTCTGAAGACATTAAGGTAGTAAAATAAAACTCATTATCACTGTTTCAGGAAGACTACAATGGAAAGTTAAATCCTATGACAAGTATCTGGCATTAACAGGTACAATAAAGCCAATATGGAGTGGCCTAAGGATTTATTCCCTGGCCAGGGAATAAATAGCAACAGTCTGGTTCACAATTTCCCTGCCCCTCCTCTAGGCAACAATAAATCTTTCTCAAAAGAGCAATTGTACCTACCCATTTGCCTAAAAGGAGGATGGATCATGGAAAGTGATGGAAGTTCAACAGCTGTTTATCTGCTTAACTGCTTGGTGTAAGACTGGCAAACTTTATCAGCCTGTTCTCTTAACGATGCAACCTTATAGACGTGGTCATTTTGATGGCCACGATTCCTTTTCACCCATACGGCAAAAAATAGCTTTTGTCAAAACACAAAAAGGATTACACATTTGCTCACAGAGATCACGTGCTCACAAGCACGTACCAATTTAATTACTCATCTATGTGAAAAAGCAAACTCTTGCCTTAATAAAATTACCAACCAATTTTCATTTTAAAAATGGCCAGAAATTATTCAAGTCCAAAACGTGGAAAAACATCTAGGCAGGAATCAGATCTGATTTCAGTGTTGACTCGCAACAGTCTCCTGGTACTAAAGCAGTATCTAGCTGTGAAATGTCTGGTGCCAACAGGAACATCATACTTCTTAGAGCTTCCCATTTGTTTATTTTTATAATACACTTTTATTTTTTGAGGTCTCATTTCATAAGCAACAGGGTTTACTGCAGATTCAGGGCTTGATTACACAAGAGATCTCCATGAATATCCCCATGCCTTAGAATGGGTCTGAAGAAGAGGAGGACAGGCCTGGAGAAAGAGTAGCTGGGGCATTTTAGTTATGGAAAAGGGTCTTTTCCTCATTCCAGGAGTGGATGGTTTGTTCTTCTGGAAATCTAAAGCCCAGCAGGGGACACTGAGGGCAGTGACAGATCCTTTTTGATCTCCCATAATTCTTTCATTCCTTGGATGGTCTGTTAATTGAACAAGCAGAGCAGACCAAGCTGTCACCGCCTCTTCCTGTCTTCCTAGATTCCTGAAACAGTTGAAGATCCCAACAGTTTTGAGCTCATTTCTATTCAAGAGCATGTGGAAATATGAGGCACAACAGGAGAGGGTGTCTTTGCAATGGATCCATATTGGATTAATTAAAGTGGAAATCAATATGACTCGATTTTTTTTTTCTGAAAGGTTTCTAATAGGATTCATTCCAGGCTGTGGATGTGAGTTACTGTGTTTCCTTCCAAGCAAGGCAGAAGAGGCCTAGGTGCAGGGCATTCCGTGGCTCCCAGCCAACTTCACATTTCTTTGCCAATCAGTCTTGCAATGTCTGCTCCAAACAAGCAGGTTACCAATGAGCTGAGTACCGTCTGCCTGAGTTCCCCAGGAGGAGGTCTGTACGAGGAAGGTGAGGAGCAAGCTGAGCTAGCAAGGAGCTGTCGGACCCTCAAGGGCACACACATGAGCAGATACCACTCCTCTGTGAATTGTAGACCATGCTGTATTTATGCTAAAGAAAATGTGTGTTTGCAGGTATTTCTGAGCTCTGAAGAAGGACATTGTAATTTATTTTATTTCATAAAAGCAGAATATTACCTTTTTTTTTTTGCAGGATGGGTAGAAGGATTGAAGGGTTTGTTTGCAATAGAATACAGTTGTATTTAGAGATGCAGTTTATGGTTGTATACTGTGTTCCACAACTAAGTTTTGATAAAGACCTAGAGTTTTTATAAAGATATAAATTTATAACAATATGCTCTGGAAATTCAGAGGGGCTTGGAAAAGAGAAACAAGCCTGCTACGAAATCCAGTACTAATAGATGCTTCAATTTTCAAGCTCACTTACTAGCATAAAGCTTTTGCAGATTTTTGAGCTATGTGGAAAGGAATCAAAGTCAGTCCTCGCTACTCCAGCCTTCTCTGTTGCAGAACATCAATCTGGGTCATCAAAGTGAAAAATTCTTTGAGTTACATCTCTTCTAAACAACACCTATGCATGGTAACACTTGAGTTACGAAGACATAGCACTGAAAGGCTTGAAAGCTTGCTACAGTGGCAAGATATTCCTATCTTTTATGGCTGAATTTTCCTGCCTGCTCTTTCTCATTTCAGAATCTATGGTTATCACAGAAAAACATCTGTTTCCCCTTTCTGCTGTGCACTACCTGTCACAAAAGAAATTGTAAAGCTTGTCCAGGCAAGTATTTACCTCTTCCCTTCCCTACCACTCCCAAGAAATCATTCTGAGTGGTCTCTGAGGACCACTATAAGCCTGATGAAGTATTAGCCTCATATATTGTACTGCATCAAATTTTCCGGAAGCGCTGAAGTACAGATCTCAGAACACAGTCATTGGTATAATCTGCTTCAAAGGCCATTTTAGTTTGGGATTGGATCTTTGTCGCCAGGTGAGACAGTACCCAAGACACTTGTACTACCTCTATCACAGGGGCCTTCATTGTGTCAATTCTTCTGCCAGGCACAGTCTCCACCACACTGCTCCCAGCCACGTATCCATCCATCCAGACTGACCACCACTACCCTCACAAGGCTCTCGTATCCATTCTACCATGCAGAAAACCTCTGCAACAGCTCTGGAGCTGGCTGGAAGGTGAAACCAAGTCCTTTAGCTCCAAGGTCAGGAGCAACTCTTCTTACCCTACCAATTCTCTTCAGTTTAAAGCATTCCAATATGCAAATTGTAATTAGAAGGAAGTGCTAGACAGCCAAGTGAGGACTAATGTTGCACACATGCTGCAGCTTGGTTTACACAAGAACATTTTAACAGCATTATTATATATCACTTAGAAACAGGGAGAAGATGCTGCTCCAGCATCTTCAGCTACAACAAGCAGAACTGACAAATCAGCCATTGGCCTTGTTGAAGTAACAGTGATTCTGACATTTTTTTCTGAAGCAGAACTAGAGCTGTACAGGGACTGCTCAGCTGTCTGAAAATGGGTAGCAAGGTGTGAAGGTAAGACAGTATAGCCAGGGAGAAATGGTAAATAATTGAAAAGCAGTACAATTAGCAAGCATGGATCCACAAGAGGGTGACCTCCTCCTTTTTTCACCCTCATAATTTTTGCTGGAAGAAAAACTCCCACTGAATTCACTGAGGGTCTGCCACTGGGCAGGTTCTCTCTGAAGTTCACAGTAACCAGGATGGGGCTGTCATCGTTAAAATTAAATACAATCATTATGAACTTGGCTCAGCTGCAACTGAATTTCTGAAACACAGCCTACTCACAAGCCTTCCTACAGTTGTAAGTACATGTAAAAAGTTAGTAGCAAACTGGTTTATTACATAGAAACATGTAGAATAAGAAGAGACTCAGCAGAAACAAAACCTCTGCTTTTAATTATTGTTATCGAGCTAAAATTTCCCTCCTGGTCAGGGTTTTTTTTTAAGATTTCATACTATGAAGTCAATGATGATACCAAGTTATTTTTCCAAAATAAAGAGACTGAATCCCTATTTTAAATGGGGTACAGAGGGGAAGCATTGAAATTTCAAGAACAGTACAATTTGTACTTCTATGATAAGATGTGAGCAGCATGAATTAGGACTCTGAAGGTAAGCAGTTCTGGTCCATCTACTACTCTTCCCTCAAGAGCAACTTCAATTTCCAGCTCTACTGAGGTTAAAAAAAAGACTAAATTATAAGCATGTTTCTTCACCAATTCAGTTTTCTTTAAAACAGAACAGTGGAGTTAAAAATGACTTGGACAGAGGGCAAGGGACTATGTATAGCTAGAGCAAAGTCAGCAGTGTTGTAACATAAAAACATACACTTGAGTTTTAAAATAGAAACTGCATGCCTGGATTTTAGCAAGGAACCACTTACAGCCTTTTTCATTCTCCATGTAATGAATAGAATGAGGAAAAAAAAAAAACATAACAAGGTATATGTTCCATCTAAAATTTTGTCTAACCATAGAAATTAGAAAGAGCTTTTGGCAGTGAAACTCCTTAAAAAGTCCAAAACCTCCTAAGCTTCCACACCTGAGTAAGAAGTGGAGTTGCAAGAGTGATGCCTTTCTATTACTCTGTATTCCACTGGAGTCTTAAATCTCCAGTGCAGCGGTATTTTGACCAAACGCTGCCCAGGAACAAAGTATCCAAGTCACATCTTCCAAGTGTGTGCACTTCAGCAGCCACTTCTGCATCACACAGCGTGTCTTCTTCTCAGACAGTATCTTCTGTCTTCTGCTTCTTAAATATTAATTGCTTATCCTCCAGCCATCACCTGCTTAGTCCCTGCAGCGTTAAATTAGGTTATTTTCTGTTTAATGCAAAGATCTTTGATGGTATAAGCATGCTGACCTTTAGTCCAAGCTACTTACTGATTGGGTTTTTTGAGTACCGCATCATTTCATTTGCACACATGCAATGAAGAATCTTTCTTTAAAGGCCTAAAGAGTAACATTTTAACCTTCATTTTATTGTTTTCTTTTCATCGAGGTGAAGCATGAGCCTTCCTCAGCCTTGGTGCATCCCTAGAGCCCAGGGACTATATCATGTTTAGTTTGATGTTTATGCTCTTTACCCAGAATTCACTTCTATGGGAACAGCAGTGTTTGGTATTGAAGTGACTGTAACTGAATGAATCATGTCACTAAGCACATATCCTCTTTTTGGTACACTCCCAAGTAACACAGGACACCGAGTAGCTTTCCTGACTCTCTGCTGTGGGTAGCCCAAAATGACCACACAGGTTCTTTATTAATCTCTCCAGCAATACAAGCCTTCAACATCAGTCACTTCAGATCCAGCCTGTTTCACATCAGCATGACCTACACACCTGTAAATAACAGCAGTTTTCACCTTACAGTAAACCCTTGGTACAGTCCACCCTTCAATTTCCACATCTTGCTTTACCACAGTCCCACCATGGGCTGCTCCTGCCTATACATAAGCCTCAGGCTCTGCGTAGAGGAAGGGAGATCAGAGCTGGCACACAGGACAGTCACAGTCTGGAGAAGTGCGTTGTGTGGCATCAAACACCGTTGCCATGGGGGAGATAATGGCCCAGTCAGCAGGGCTGACACAGCAGCATGGAAACAAAGCACACCTTCAAGGTGTGTGTGTTATTTAGAAATGTGTTACTCATTTTGTCTGGTCTCCTAAGGAGAAAGGAGGAAGTAAATTTCCAAACAGAAGAGTATACTAAATAAATATATTCCTGTAAATAATAGTGGAGCTGGACACAGCAAATACATGCAAATTAATTCCTTTTTTTTTCTTCTCATCAGAAAATGCAGAATTCACAATTATTTTCCCATAGTTTCAACTTTAACTAATCACTATTTTTCGACAAGGGAAAAGGTTTCTACAGGAAACCTAGGTATGCCCTAAGCACGGCCCTAGCGAGCAGCAGAGGAGTGTGTATCTCATCGATAGCTCATGAGAGGAAAGCATCTTCTTTACCTGCAGAATTTTATCAAGTTCTGACCTTTAAAGAATTCAGTGACTCACGACTGTAGGTACAAAGTAAAATTTCAACATATCACCCTCTGGTGGTTACTGAAAGCCAAAAAAGCAGTGAAACATTTGGGCTTTTCTGAAGCCTTTGGGGCCAAGGGACGAGCCTGGCCCACAGTGGTGACCACAAGACTTCTGCAGGGGAACAGCCGTGTGTCCTGACAGGCTGCAATAGCTGGGTGGCGTGAAATGACCTCCCCACTGCATGTTGGCATAGAGCTGTCACCTCTCAGAATCACAGAACAACAGAATCATTTAGGTGGCGAATAACCTTTACGATCATCAAGTCCAACTGTAAACCTAACACTGCCAACTCCACTGCTAAACCATGTCCTTGAACACCACATCTCCACATCTCTTAAGTCACTCTAGGGATAGGAACTCCACTGCTTCCCTGGGCAGCCTGTTCCAGTGCTTGGCAGTTCTTTCAGTAAAGTAATATCTCCTAATATCCAATCTAAACCTCCGCTGGTGCAACTTGAGGCCATTTCCTCTTATCACTTGTTACTTGGTAGAAAACACCAACACCCACCTCACCACAACCTCCTTTAAAGGGAGCTGCAGGGAGTGATGAGGTCTCCCCTCAGCCTCCTCTTCTCCAGACTGAACAGCCCCAGTTCCCTCAGCTGCTTCTCAATTACACTTGTGCTCCAGACCCTTCCCCAGCTTCATAACCCTTCTCTGGATGTGTCTCCACCCCTCGATGTCTTTCTTGTAGTTGGGGGCCCAAAACTGAACATCAGATTCAAGGTGCAGCATCACCAGCACTGAGTACAGGGGAACAATCACTTGCATGCCCACTCCTGCTGGCCACACCGTTTCTGACACAGCCAGGATGCTGCTGGCCTTCTTGGCCTCCTGGGCACACAGTCAGCTGTTGACCATGCTGGACCCCCAGGTCCTTTTCCACTGGGCAGCTTTCCAGCTGCTCTTCCCCAAGTCTGTAGCGTTGCATGGGGTTGTTGTGACTGAAGTGCAGGACCCAGTACTTGGCCTTGTTAAATCTTGGCCCATAGATCCAGCCTGTCCAGATCCCTCTGCAGACCCTTCCTGCCCTCCAGCAGACCGACACTCCCCACGCCCAGAGGAAACGCACATACAAGCATCAGTAGTGGGGCCAGCGAGGGCTCTGCCTGCTCACCTGCCCAAGGAACCTTCCAGAAGGCTCCAGCTACCACTGCCACGCTGCTGCCAGGGAGCAACAAGTCCATGCCAGACTGCAGGCACAGCCCTGGGGCTGCTGACAGGACTCAGTCCTCTGCTGTCAGGATGTGGGGCTGCTCACCAGCCTCTCTGGGTAGCACAGCCCCATCCCTGGGCAACGTACTGGGGCCACAGCCTCACACCTGGCAGTCACTTGGTGCTTGTTGGGCACAACTGGATATTCACACTTGGGCAGCAACCTGGACTGCTGGGTGAGCTCCAAGAGGGCTCAGGAGGCTGCAGCTGCTGAGGATGCCCCGGGGCTCGGTTGGCACCTTAGGCTGGAGGGTTACACCAGGTCCCAGCACCACACCCAAACTGAATAAATGCTTCCTTCCATCTCTCCCTGACAAGGGATTCAGCTTCCTCTGGTCTCTTACTGAGCAGCTGCTCGTGGCTGAGGCACAGTGGCAGGGGGTGTCCTGTCAGCATCAACCTTCTCTCACCCAGCAACAGCACTGAGGGCCTGAGGGGCAGAATCACAGAATCTCCTGAGCTGAAAGGGACCCACAAGGATCATCAAGTCCAACTCCTATCCATGCATAGGACAACCCCAAAACTTACACCATGGGTCACTGGCAGCAGGAGAACAGCCCCTGGCTTTGTTTTCAGGGGAGACAAAGCCTCTCCACTTTGCCTGGCCGGGAAGCAAGGCTGCAGGGACGTTTAAGCTCCCAACTCGAGAGTGGACAACAGTGAGCTGTTGGGGATTTGGGTCAGGGAGAGCTGGTAAAGGCTTTACTCAATCCTTTTTGTGAATTAAACTCAGGCATGGGCTTACCATCCCTTCTGCAGGCTTAATGAAGTTTTAAGTGATATAGCCTGCCTTTTGTTAACTTGGGTGAACTGTCTGCAGGGCCCCGGGGTGCAGAGCTCCAAAGGACCCTCAGTGAAAGCGGCTGGAGAGGCCTCTGGCCAAGCACAAGGCACTGTCTCCTAGCTGCCGAGCGATGCCTGGAGCCCTCCTGGCGGGAAGCACACCGGGACTGCTTCTTCCCTTCCCTCTTTGCAGAGAGCACCACGACCCGTAGTTGCTGGGAGGTACCCAGCCTCATCGTGCTTCCAGTGAAAACCAGGTGCTGCTCCTGAAAACATGCAAAGTATTATTTAAAATCAGTCTGGAGGTTGGGCTGTTTCAACAACTGTTTTATTAAAACAATGTTCTCCACATAGTATTAATTTTTAAAAGCTTGGCACTTGTGAAAGCAGCATTTCCTCTGCCAAGAATTCTTTACTCTCGTAGGACGGAGGTTACCAAATCCAACACAGCATGTGGAGCAAAGAGTCTGAAAAGATTTACCCAGTTCTTTCACAGGCAGAGAATTACCTCATTTGCCTTCTATTTTAACAACAAGCTGCAATTCTCACTTCCCTGGATTCAACAGGCTGATCTCACCTGTAAGATATTTTTCCCCTCAAGCACCTGCCCAGCCAACTTGGAGCAAGACCTTAACGCCAGGCTGGGCCCTTTTATTTTGTAAGAAGGTAATTAAGATCGCAGACATTGCTGCTCTGCACCTGTACAGCCTTGGTTTTGTCAGCAGGGCAGGCACTGCTGTCGCTGCAGCCGGAACGTGACACAGCGGCGTTACAATACTGCGCCGCCCGCTGCGCTCTGCTGATGCAGCAGCTGCCTCTGTGTAACTGCTGGCCCTGTGTCAGATATTGGCACTTGTAGTCACAGGCCACACGCTTTGCACTGAGTTTGCAAGGCCTCAGCACTGGGTCACGTCCAGGTTGCTTTGGCTGAACATTTGCTGACCTGGCCTGCAAGTTTTCTTTTAACTTGGCTTAGATGTAATGCCATTTTTTCCTTCTGACCAGCTGGTTTTCATAGAAGGGTTTGTGTTGGAAGGGAATTTAAAGCCCATCCAGTTCAACCTCACCCCAGCCGTGGGCAGGGACACCTTCCACTGGATCAGGTTGCTCAAAGCCTCATTCAGCCTGCCCTTGAACACCTCCAGGGATGGAGCATCCATGACTTCTCTGGGGAACCTGTGCCAAGGTCTCCCCACCCTCACAGGAAAAAAAAAAAAAAGGTCTTCTAATACCTAACCTAAATCTTCCCTCTTTCAGCTTAAAACCATTCCTCCTCATCCTATCCCTGTATCTCCTGATAAAGACCCCCTCCCCAACTTTCCTGGAGGCCCCCTTTCAGTACTTGAAGGCTGCTAAAAGGTCTGCTGGAGCCTTCTCTTTGCAAGGCTGAACAACCCCAACTCTCTCAGCCTGCCATCACAAGAGAGGTGCTCCAGCCCTCTGATCATCTTAATGGCTCTCCTCTGGACTTGCTCTAACAGGTTCATGTCCTTCCCGTGCCGAGGACTCCAGAACTGAACACAGTACTCCAGGTGGGGTTTCACCAGAGCTGAGCAGAGGAGCAAAATGCCCTCCCTCTCCCTGCTAGTCACAAATTTTTTGATGCAGCCCAAGACACAGTTGGCTTTGTGGGCTGGAAGCACACATTGCTGGCTCAAGTTGAGCTTCTCATCCACCAGCATCCCCAAGTCCTTCTCTTCAGGGCTGCTCTCAATAGTTATAAATAGTTACAGACTATTTGTTTTTACTTTTGCTTGTCCTTGTATGGTACCACTGTAGTTGTGTACTGACAGGAGAAACAAGTAGTTGTGCTGTGCAGAACAAGATACTTACAGACATAATTATGTAGCATGGAGAAATACAGGTCTAGGATAAACAGAGGCCTTCATACCTGGAGATAAAGGATGTGCTGGGGAGTACAGCACAAGATGACAAAAGACGAAGCACAGCCTTGCCACTGGGACCCCACAGAGAAGAAATGAACAGTTATTTTCCATTAAAACGAAATGCAGATGTAGACAAAACCACCCTTTCACAGATAACAGAACAAAAAACAAGTTTCTAGCATATGCAAGGTACCTGATATCTGGGGTATTTTGGTATCATTCAGAATTGCAAACCAATGATGAAACAGCAAGGTGTGAAAGCCTGTTGGCAAACATAAAAAAGATCCCAGAGGATCAATGCCACATTCCTCTCAGCAAAAAACTCCACGTGCTGGTGAGCAGCTCTAGCAGTGCTGCCACTGGACTGAAGCCACCAACAGGAAGACCCCAAGGAGTTGTGGTAGGGTGAGTGTAACACCAGGAAAAAGGGGAAGAAGAAGGAAGTGCGAGTATAACAGTTTTAACTGTATTATTATTTTTATTATTGTTGCAGTCCTTCCTGTATAGAAGTGTTTTTTCTTTTCCTGTAATAATTAGATATGGATTAATAATGGTTCTTAGATTAGACTTAAGATTTCAATTATACAAATGATAAACTGTTGGCTTTCTATATATGATCTGTTTCCTCTTTCTTCATAAATAGGATTCTGAGGGTAACATGCTTTAAGCCTACTCTGCATTGTTGCTGTGGTACTGCAAGTGTGCTCACAGTTTGAGATGCAGAATGAAGGTCCTTTTCTTGAAGAAAGTACAGCCAAAAAACTCTAGATAGTGAAAAGAGAATTTAGCAAGATTTAAAAGTTGTCATGGTAATGTACTCTTACATCAGAATTAGCCCATCAATTCAGGCAATCGATGCTAAGAGCTGCCAACTGTTTAAGGATTTTATTTTTGTACAAACAATTGCAAGTGTTGCAATTTTTTTTATTAAGTTTACTTGTTTTTAAAAGTCTACATTTCTTATTGGCAGAATAGCACATTATTTGTAACTTTAGACATTTATGCATTTCTTCAAGACAATCTCCAATGTTCTTGTAAACTAACTCTTCCTGCCCTCACTGCTGCCTTCTATGGATTTATATTTATATCCTGAGCAAACCTGGCACTCTGTGATGTTGAAAGCACCACTAAAACTCATAGAATTTTTTAGCCTACCCAGCTGGGAGGCAGCAGGAAAGGAATCAAGAGGTTTTTGCGAACATTTCTATTAATTGCAGTAACTCCTTTAAAATAAATCTTTCAATTAATTAAATACTTGACATTGTGATGAACTTTCATGGGAACACGGTTTCAGATGTGGAATCTGTTGCAAATGTCGACTAAAAATACCACTCCTTAATAATTAACGCGGAGCTGGACTTACACCAGAACAGTTTCCGTGCGCTGCTCTCTGGATTTGTGTCACTTCCATCTGCAATTCAGTTGAGGGAGTCCTATTTAACGAGTGACTTTCCTAACTGTACTGAAGTCCTTGTGCATCCTTGGATGGACTCGGAACGAACTGTGTATGGGAGTGCAGGGTTGAGCTCCGTGTTGCTGCCTTATGGAGAGATGAGCTGCTGTTCTCCATACGGACTGGAAGAGTGCCCGCAGCTCCAGCTGCCTCCTCACTCATCTCCACACTGGACATCCACCACACAACTCCCTCCCTGCCACTCTGAGAAAGCTGCAGGGAGCACAGCATTAAAGAAAGAGCTGAGCTCCCGCGAAAGGCGTTTGTGAAAAGCAGCAGAAGGGCTGGGTAAGGAGGTTTCCCTCCAGCCTGGTTTGATGTGACCCGATCAGCTCAAGGGGATATGCAGGACAAATGAGCTGAAGCCATCTCCCATCAGAAGCTGTAACTTTACCCAGGGTCAAAATGTGAGCGAGACCTGCTGCCACGGCAGGTCTGTCTGGCCGTGGTATTTGTTCAGTATTTTTGGAAACGCAATCTGAGTGCAGCAGATTATTCAGAGGGGAACCAAACTATTTTTGAAAAGAATACAAATTATTTACGTGGGGGTTGGTAGGCTGGTGGAGGCTGGGAGGAAGTGGGGAGGTGAAGGGAAATCAGAGCCGGAAGGGGACAAATGTATATAAAGAGAGCTCTGGAAAATACATAACAAAAGTATGGTAGAAATGGGAGTAGACCAGTGCTACCATCCAAGCAGATGAAAGGAAATCCATTCGTAGGATGAAGAGTGCTTGAGTTGTCAGGGTGGAAACACACTGCCTCTCAGGGGAGTCTGAGTCTGGCCTGTCTGCTGCTCTAGGATTGTCAGCCAGGGACACGACTCATTAAACCCAGCTAATCCGCAGCATGATGGTGTCTGGACCACTGCTGGGTAACCCAGGAATCAGGCTCTGAGTAAATCTTCTCCTGCTGCACAGACACACTGCAGAGGCACAAACACACACGCAGTAAGGGGTGCAGGGGCCAATGCCAAACAGGAAAGGAGAGACCAGTTCTGGTAGACACCAGGTAGAGCTGCCGTCGCGCTCTCAGGCACTGCTGGGAATCGTAGCTGCCCGGTGGGCAGAGGCTGATGCTCAGTAGCAAACTGCTCAGAGTTCCCAGTATTGTGAGGCTGCAAGTCTCACAGTTTAACTTGGTGCTGTGTTAAGATGTGCTTTCTCTTGCTTTTTTTAAATTCTGTTACCTGGTATTTGCACTGGGCTCCATTCTGTAAGAACAGAGGAGAGGTCTGGGAGAAACAGTCATTTCCTGTTTATGTTTTCCACATTGTATTTCAGGTTTTATCCCCAGTCGTATACCTCCAGTCATTATTTCTTCTTCAAACTGAAGAATTCTGGGCTATTCCACCTCTTCTTGCTATTCCATATTACTAGTTATTCAGGGTATAAAGCAGAAGAAAGGAAGATAAAAAGGCTTGGGTTTGTATCTGCCTCTGTCTTTCTAAAATCCACGCCATGTTCAAAATAAAGCAATGCCATGGATACATACTGTGAGATGAAGTTGGTTCCTGTTTACTTCTGTTTGCTTCCTAATGATGCAGCTCTTTGCATTCACCTCTGTATATGCTGATCATGAATAACCAAATACACACAAACTGCCAGCACCTGCAGCCCAGTTAAGACAATGACTAAGGCTGAGCAGAACAATCCTGTTCTTCTGGATATCCTTGTCTTACGTATGCCTAAATTTCTGTTTGAAAGGGAGGTGATCCCCACCTCCTAAGAGCACATCATCTGTTTGGGAAGTCAAGCTGCACTCACACAGCCTCAGTGGAATCCCAGGGATGACAGCAGTTGGTGAGAAACAGGTTCGTAGAACTGCATCGGGTCTTGTGGTTGTATCATTTCCAACATCTCAGTGCAACGTGGGTTTTTTTGCTAGACCCAGGAGGCTAAGTACATTCCAAGAGTGCTGTGTGCTCCTCTTGCTGGAGTGAGGCTCAGAAACTGGTGGCTTTTGAATTTGGGCCCAGGAAACACACAGCAGGGTTCCAGTACCGGCAAAACCTGGTGTTCAGCAGGAACGGCCTGAGCCGGCCCCCTCCCCAGCTTCATCTTCTGCTTTTCCTTTGGGAACAGCTTGAGCTCCAGGGCCAGAGTCTGAGACTGCCACTTCTATTGACCTTGGCACAACTCCTGTCCCACATACCAAATCCTTTGGGTGTATTTGGCATTGTGCCCCTGCTCGGTGGATTTCAAGTGTGTAGCCTTGGCCACATGGGTCTCCCCGAGCCGAGCTCCTCTCCATCTGACCTCAGGCTCACATCGTCCTACGAAGACTTCTGGTCTTGATGAGAATTTGGCACGTATGGAGTATCTTCTTGAGGGTTTCTCCTAGAAAAAGGTGCACAGACTGAGCTCAGCTTTAAAGAGCATCAGCACAACACCAGACAACCACAAGTTAACAGCTTCAGGCTTCCAAATCAGCATCTTGAAAACTGCATCCAGTGAAAATCCTCACAGAGAAGGGTAGGATTATGCAGACAGCCATGGCTCAAGAGCCATTTTATGTGGTCCCAGCTAGCCAAGTTCAAAAAAACAAAGCACATTCCAAGTGACTTTCAGAAGATTTTAAAAAGCCAAAGCTACCTTATGTGTATCAACCAGCACAAACTGCTGCCTGCTAATCACAAGCATTAAGTAGAGCTGCAGTACATTTCATAATTGTATGAACCCCTTAATGCTGTGTGACAACCCAAGGATGGCCATATATTTATGCCTTGTTGTGAATGATGTAAAAATTGATTTAGTTCTCTCAAGAGGATTTTTTTATTCAGTCTCAGCCTGGATGTATAACAGATTAGCAAAGTGTTCTGGAGTATGGTCCCAGCAATTTAAATTGATGTTCTACAGGAACACCTTAATGACATTTGAAGCCTTATTTGAACCTTGGCTTTGTCACATGTTTGAAATGATACTTTAAGAACCATTGTAACCTACACCAAGTAAGTAAGGAAGAAAATGCACAGTTACCTGGGATAAAATAACTACAAGTTTGATCTTGCAAAATCATCCACAAGAATCTCAGTGTAATCTCAGGTATCACAAGTGTAAAATGTTGTTCTGCAAGATGAAGCTCCATTTAAAAAATGGGTGTATGATAATGATGATATATATACACACACTCAGCACACAAATTCCAATTGGATATTTCCATTAGGAAGATCAACTTTTTCCTTATTAAAAATTTATTGCCATGTTTTAAAAAGAGTTGGGACAAAGGAGAAGACAAACAATAATTGCATCACCTCTGTTTAATTTACAGTGCTCCATTTCTGCTGCTGAAGTATAATTTCATTATGGCACTTTAACCTAGACTAACCTGATGGTGTTTTTAATTTGGATAAGCCAGCTTTGCCTTAAAAATCCTTGTTGAATGAAGACAAAAATTCAAAACCTGAGCCAGAAACATGGCAACAGATGTTACACAGCAGTTTATATAACATATAACTAAACTATTTGTTGAGACTCAGTAACCTGAATATCAACATTTTAAACCTAAATTCATGTCTCAGAGTAAAGCTGTGACACAGGCTTGATCTTAGTGCACGTTTTCTTTATGGTTTGTACTTAAACTCCATTCAGAATGTACAAATTTAACAGTAGATCAGAAAACAACACAGGCTGGACCTTTTAAATATTTGCACTCCAGAAACTCTGTGAAGAGCCATGTGTTAGGGATAAGAGCCAAGAACACAGTCATGAAAATAAACCTGGTTCCACAGCTTTGGGATCATTCCCAGAGGCAGCAAGGTGTGTGCATAGCTCCCAAGGGTCTCCTGTGGGGCAAACCCAAGTCCTTTCTTTCCTTTCTCATTCAGGCTTCTGCATAAATGCCCTTCACCTTGATTTTCACACATTAAACAGCAGACAAACAAAATGACTGTGTGTACGGATACATGTGTGTGTGTGCACACACGTATGTACATACCCATAGATTTTTCATCAAGCTTTGCTTTCCACCAAGTTAAATACTGTAACGCAGGAAGAAACCACACAGCAGTAACTGTCACCAGGACACACATCCCAGCTACGTTCCAAAGTCCTTCACCCATCAACCAGTTAAACACATTGTCTTTGGTCAGTTACTGGCTGGGAAAAAATTATTTCCGGTATCGGTGCTTGTTGATTTGTTTTATTTTTTTACTTTTGCCTTCAAATTGTAGTCCTCATAACTTTCCTAGAGTTTTGGTTTCTATTGAATTAAACATCAGTGAATTTAAAGGTGAAACCAATGCAACTGAAGAACCTGTTGAAGAAGTCTGAAGTATTTATCAGGCAGGAAATCTTGATCCCCACAATTAAACATAAACTCTTTTGTACACCTTTGACTCAAATCTTTCTCGTGGTAGAACATCCTCTTTTTGGTGTCCTTACTCCTCATTTTCAGTGATAAGAATACATTTAATCCTCTTAAGCAGTTAAAGTTGAGGGAAAAGAAGCAACAGGTACTTAAGTGATTATTACTGTCTCTCCTGCCCAACACTGAACTCCTGTTCTAGGATACATTCACAGGGTCAGCCTTACAGGTGGGATGAAAATCATTTAATCCACTCTACACTCCAGGTTAAATCTTCCTCCCCACTTTTAAAAAATGAAATGCAGAGACACAACTAAATCTTCTGTTATAATGCAGGAAACTTTAAGAATTCACACCCCAAACAGGAAATCTAAATAAAATTACAGTATCACAGTGTCATAAGGTTGGAAAGGACCTCTGAGATCATCAAGTCCAACCTATAACCCAACACTAACACCAACACCTACACTAACACCAACCATCATCTAAACCATGGCAATTCCTCTTATTCTTTCCTTTACTTCAGAGACTCCTCTTTTCCGTATCACCCAACATCACTCTGCAATTTACCCTAATATTACTATTTATCCAACACCGAACCTTCCTCTAAATAACTTTGGAACACCTCAGATAGATGAGAATTTTGAGCCTATGCCAAGGGCATAAAAGCAGACAGGTTCTACCATCTGAACTACCTTTGTTATCAGTCACTAATCCAGCTTTCCACACACCAAGAAATTCTTTGGCCTTTACTTCTCTAGGCTGGCAAAATGGAAGTTCCACCTGCGGTAGGAAACGCAGGGGCAGGAGACTGAGAGGAAGAGTCTGGAAGGCAGGAGGTGAATAGTACAGCCCTGCCCATCTCAAACTGAAGGCAGCCTGTGCTGTGGTTCCGTTTCCCTCCAATGAGGACAGGTTTCCTCTCACAACACCCTCCCCATAACCAGGGAGTGCCCACTGTCACAGGCAGAGCCATCATATCAAGCACGGCAAGCCAAGGTCTAACCTGCAGCTGCAAATCGAGCTCAGTTTTCACACCTGGAACAAAGATCCTCATGGCATTAAGAAATCAATCGATCCCTGGGTAAGGACTTCAAGCAGCTCCATTATTTATAACAGTTTGGCTTTTATTTACCGTAAGACCATCTGCACCTCCTGCAGCAGCAAAGGTGTTAATAAATTACAGCCCCTTGAATGGGGTCCTTGAGAGCTGGGAAAAACCCCCCACATGGGAATGGCTTTTATTCCACACAGCTAAAAGGATCCAGTTGTGTCCTTCATCCAAACGTGAATTTCCCTCTTACAACAGAGGAGAAGCAGCAGCAAGATTACATTGGCCTGGCATTGAAAACACTTGGCTAGCAGGATTCTGGGCAAATTCCAGTCTCATCTTCAAATGCCCAGTATCACAATATCACAAGGTTGGAAAGGACCTCTGAGTTCACCAAGTCCAACCTATAACCCCAGCTAAGGAGCCATCCTGATGCAGAAGGGCAGCTACTTAAGCCCTCTATCTTTTGAACTCACACACAGAGTGTTTTCCTTGCCATTTAAACAAGAACAGTACAGGAATGAAAAAAACAACTCCCCATGGGCTCCCCTGGTAACAGCCCCAGTGAACTGCCTGCGCTTCGACTGCTGGGCTCGCAAAGGGAGCATTACCCCATGTCCAGGGAGGAAAAGTGAGGCACGACAGAACACTCACAAGTGCATCTGACACCAGAAACACCTTTAACAATTCAGCGAGGTACCTGAGCCTGAAAACATGGTTGAAAGCAAGAACTCCTGTTGGCATATGGCTACAGAAAAAGTTAAAAAAAATGTGACCCCTGGAAACTGGTGTGAGAATTCCCACCACCTTCTCCACTCAGCAGCAGCTGTGCAGCCATTATTCGGTTCCATAGCAAAGCCACACATTCCAGCTGCTCGGCTCAGGGGAAGAACAAAGCTTTTATACCTTTGAGATGACTGATTTGCCGCTCAGACTGACAGCACAAAGCCAGCTCCACCGGGCCAGCTGGTGAAGTCGTCTCCAGCACCATCCCTGCTTCTCTGTTAACCTTCCGACAAACCTGCGCCATACACGTCATGCCAGGTCACTTGGCTGCTCTGCAAACCACGCTCTTCAACCCATGCGAAAGGCAATGACTCTCAGGTCTTCTACAGATGTTTCACAATTGCCCTGTTAATCCGAAAATGCTGATGTCATCTCAAAGCATCCACATGTACAGTGACAGGACGAGAGGAAACGGCCTCAAGTTGTGCCATGGGAGGTTTAGATTGGATATTAGGAAAAATTTCTGCCCCGGAAGAGTGGTGAAGCATTGGCACAGAGTGCCTAGGGAAGTTGTGGAGTCTCCATCCCTGGAGGGGTTAAAAAAATGTGTAGACCTGGCACTTCAGGACATGGTTTAGTAGGCACAGTGGTGTCAGGTTGATGGTTGGACTGGATGAGCTTAGGGGTCTTTTCCAACCTTAATGATTCGATGATTCTGATTCATTCTACAGAGCTTCCATCAAATACCTCCCAACAAAATAACCAAGAGGAAATACTCTACTGGATGTTAGGGTTTTTTTAAAAACCACATGCTGACCCAAAGCTGCGTTTGCCTCCTGCGCTGCTGCACACTACGAACGCACCGCTCTGTACTCCAAACTCCAGAAACATCCCTTTAGAACACAGAGTTACATTATACTGATGCTTGTTGAAGTGGCAATGAGACGACATCACTCAAACTGCTTTACAGCTTGTGAATTATTGCACATTGTACCTGTATCCAGTTGAATCCAGTAAGAAAAGCACAGGGAAAAAAAAATCCATCCTGAAATGAAAGCAATGTTCACATAAATAGAGCCACGCTCACAGTAAATTTCTCATTTTTCACTGAAGAAGCAATTAACGTCCCCCATGATGTGAAGGGTGTCACCATAACAACACCTGCCCTGTTTCCCCTAGCATTAGCAGACTGTGTTTTTTCCAACTACATCCCTTCAGCTGAACAATCAAATGCATCAAGAGACCATGTACATCACTTCCAGCAAACGCCAGGCCTCAGCTGGTGCAACCAACCACAGCATCAGGTCCAGGCTCCCAAACACTGTCAGTCCCAAGCGCCAGTGACAGAGAACAACCTTCAGGATGCTCCTCTGGTACTTATGCTTGTCCCTTTTAACAATTGACCTGACCCTGCTTCCTTTCTGCAGTCACTCCGAGGAGTGGTTATTACAGGTTAAAAGACAAGATATGTATTGAAAGTAGCAATTTTATTTGAGTTAAAATTATTTACAAAAACCCAAAGACATACTTCATGAAACTGGTACAAACTATTTTTCCTGCCGTTGGCTTTTGCTCCAAAGATCACAGCTGAGAAATACTGTATAAAATAAAAATAGGATTGGATTCAGAAAAGTACTCTACTGTTCTAATTTCCAATTGAGAGTATTTACACAAATATTTACAGTGGAAAAAAAGTTACTTTAAAACTTCAATTTGCAAGTTGGCCTCAAGTACCCTTCAATGCAGAGTTATTTGAGGGTCTAACACACAAAAATGCACTGCAGTTCACAGGGTGATTTCTCCCCCCACCCTCAAAAAAAAAATAATCTGCATTTGTCAGTGCTTGACAATTAGTTAAATTTAAAAGAAACTGTTAAACACTGAGGTAAATCAATTCCCAAACGCTTACCAGTGTAACAAAGAAAGGTCGTTGTCCCTGCTTTCCCATCATCACATCTGTATTTTATTTTCTCTTGCCATCTCTCCACGGAAAACTACGTCATCAATTTGAAATCCCATTATAAGCAAAAAAGCCTCTGAAATCAGAAAACTAGATGGGAAAATATTTGATATTTCCTCCTAACGCCGATCACTGCCACACAGCTTCCCTTGCTCTCAGAACTGAGGCTTTGTTAAACAAAGGGGAACACAACCTCACAATGTTTCTAAGTTACACTGATAGCCCAGATTTTAGAAGGTGATGAGAGAAAACGCAAAAGAGTATGACCAACATAGGATTTTTGCCGCTAATCAGTTACTTCCTTACAGAATTCCCAACAATCTGCATTATCAAAAATAGGAAGACATAGAAGGCAGCCACTGTATGTAAAAAATTTACAGCTGGCACTGATACAAAAGCACGAGTTCTTAACTTTATACATGGAGATAACACAAGATCTAAAAGCAGGTTAGATTTCCTGTTATTTCCCCCTCATTATACACAGAACTAATATTTTTATGGCTTCAAGTTTTACAAATTCAATGGAATAACATGATGTCACTACCCATACAGGTATTTAAAAATGTTGACAAAGCAGATCTCAGAACAGTCTGCAAATATTCCAGACCACCTTAACAAAAATAATTACCAATCCCGTTGGTCTGAATAATGAGTGCAAGAAAAAAATGGTTAAAGAGAGTCATGTATTTTCTGGGATTCTTTGTTCCACTTAAGTCTTCAAACACAATGCTTCGCTGTGAACTAGACCTCAGACTGAACAAAATCTTAGCTATATCAGCAATTTAAGGCTTTGCGTTGTATGCATTTCAACTTTGTCATACTACAGAAGAATGAAATAGAAAGATTATGTCAGCTGGAAACATTAATCCCCATTGGTGTTTTAGCTTCTTTAAAATTCTTCCCCCTAAAAATCCAAATTCTTTGTACTGAGCATTATAAAATACATCTTGAGTGCTTCCTTGAAACAAATTAAACAGCATTTCAAAGTTTTTGCTTCCTAGAAGTGTAAACTACCCTGGGATTGAATTTTTTTTTCCTTTCTTGTTTTAAACAGGGCACAACTCTTTACAGTTACCGTTTCTGTTGTGGATAACGTACCCTCAAAATGGCTTTATGCGTTCATGGGTTTGCGTGCTTCTTGGAACTACAAAGTGTTATGGTCTATCAGTTTACAGTACATGGGCCGTGATAGTTTTGGAACTGAGAGATCATTCAACAACCTAATTTCAATCAAAACAGTATAAAAAATAAACTATCCAATCCTTGCCTCTTTGGATTCCAACAAATTTTAAATATAGACAGTAGTTAAAATCACAAAAGTATTTAAAAATTTATATTTTATGATTTTGGAATAATCTAGTAATAAAAAAGCAAGAGCAAATTAAACTCAAATAGGAGCGGTGCTGCTGTCCAGAACTTCTTTATTAGAACATTTGTTTGATACCTCAGTAGCTAAGCTGCCTTTGCACCTGGCTGGCACGAAACAGTGGCTCAACAGTAAACAGCAGTTGCACTATCAGCAGCAAGTTCTTCCCTTGAAACTTGTCACGAACAAAGCAAGAAAAAAGATAGGGAGGGTAAACCCTGCCAAAAAAATATTTAAATACTGCACTGCGTCATAAACAGCATGGTTTCTTTATTTATTTTCCTCAGAACCTTTTCCCCCTCATTTTTGATAGTTGCAGATTGGTGTAGTAACTGTCTTTAGAAAACGCCGAATGCATGGTTAAAAGACCAGGTAGCCTTAAAAATCCGAACACGAATGACACAGATGAATGCTCTTGGTATATCCTTCAAGGACTCCTTTCATGACTTCTTCTTTGTCTAAGGGTAGCTCCAGCAGCAGAGTGCCCGCAGCGGAAGTTCCGTATCTAGCAGTGTTCCAAGTATTCAATCACCCGCGAGATGGATTTCTGGCCTGTTGTTCCAACAGCACACTGGAAAACACAACAGAAAACAGGAGTCACAAATGAGCATTTGTAAAACCTCTCAAAGTACGCGAGAGCTTCAGGAATTTCAGAATTACAGACGAGTAAAAGCAGTGAGGTTCAAGCAGAGGATTCACAATATTTTCTTGACCACTCACAATCAAATGGAACAAAAGTTGCCTTCCATTTACTGGCAAAGTAATGACAGACAAATCTGTTTTCAGGGTTAAAACCACAAAATCATCCTGTGCTCTTCTACAGACACAAACTGAAAAATGTTAAATGCTTCTAAAAACGTATAATTATTAACAGAAAACAGAGTTAAAAAATAACTACATCCATCCACTTAAAATGTGTTACTTACAGTAAGATTCATAAAACTGAGAAATTTTTTGAGCATTTCAGTCATTATCGAGAAGTCCCCTTCAGGTAAGTACTCCCTCACAGTAGTCACATTGATCTAAGAAATAAAACAATCACTTTAATTAGGGAAACATTTTCTGACACCAAACAATGCTACTCTGCATGGGAGATGCAATAAGACAAGAATATTCACAGCATTCAGAAGGCTCTTGCTGTTGTCTCTGACTGAAGTCTCTCTTAAGCAATGCTCGTGTTTATGGTGCTTATGTTTCTAGGAAACAATAGCTCAAATCTCTTTGTTGATGTTGGTTTTTGCTTTCATTACAGATTGTTACCACCATCGGACCCGCTCAGGACCTACAGGATTATCAAGAAATGAAAACCCTCTCCTGAGGTGCAGAGTCTCTCTTTAGGAGAAGGGAGAGGTCTTCGTAAGGCTGAGAATTCACAGGCTTGTTGTCAGTTTACAAATACTATAACTGGGAAGAGCTGATCAGTCAGAAGGCACAGACAGCACATTAAAGGCCACTTCTGCCAACATAGTGACTTTATACAAGCCTGAAGGCTGCTCTGAATGCCTTTTCATTTCAGCATATATTTGACAGGAGAGTTTATGAAGTTCTCAACTGTTAAGAGTTCCACTGTTTAAGTTTTAACTTCAGCTTCCTGTGACGCATTTCCAGTCTGAGGCAATCACCTCCAGCAACTGTGGACATAACCCAATTTTTATGTAACTTCAATAAAGGAAAAATTAAAGCAGACTGATGAAAAGAAATAAACGAGTCTGATGTTAAGTTGCTGCTGAAACTATTGAAAGATAATGCAACCTTCCATAATTGGGATATGGTTTAGTACTGGACAGGTATGGTTGGACTTGCTGATACCAGAGGTCTTCTCCAACCAAACGATTCTACGAATTATAGAACAAGTGAGGTACATTTTCCTTTGCCTTTACAAAGTGAGTTCATTTTTGGACCAAGAAAAGGGGAGAGAGATGGGAGAGGTTAAATATCCCATTCCAACTGGTTTTAATAAATATGCTCATGTTCAGAAACTTCACTTATCATGGAATACCTCTGGCAGCTTTCCATGGAACTGTACACATCAGCACAGCTTGGCCAATGTACCAGCTCACATTGAGCTCTACCCTAACGAACCTCTTTCAATACTGACAATTGCTACTTCACTAAAAATTGTCCTGGAGTTAAGAGCAAGTTATTGATTTATTCCCTTACCGGACTCTCTTGGCAGAGACAGCCTAAGAGCAATGCTGTGTATGAGGCCACAATGCAGTCTTCCATGTGCTTCCCAGCATGCTGAAGAGCTGTAAAGAGAGACAACCAAGTGCATTGTATTCTCAAAGCAGCTGATATCTTTTAGTGCTTCAAACACAAACTTTCATTATCACTTTTCAGAATTCTTTTTGGTCAAGCAAAATGAGTTTTGGGCTGAGAATTGAGAGGCAAGAATCAAACTCTTTACTTACTAAATTGGCAACACATCCTTGAACATAAAATAGTGTTGCTTTGCATTTATTTCATTACATCGTGTAGTATTTTATTATTATTATTATTTGCCATTTTAATGTGCAAACTCTGTGCTTAAGCCACCACAGTGCAAATACACGTTTCAAGTGATACTATAAGCCACTAAAGAATTCCACTAAAAGAAGTTTATTGTATTAAGGATAACAGATACAGCAGTTTTTGCTAATGACTCAACATTTTTTTGGCAAGCCACAAACAGCTACAGACACCAGCTGACAGAGCAACAATAAGGAGGAAAGATATAAAGCAAGGTTAGAAAAGGTAATACACTGCACCTACTATAAGAAGATTAAAACACTATTCACTGCACCTACTATTACAAGATTAAATGAGAAGGGCTGATTTCTCTGACCTTCCAGAAGCAAACTACCTGACTCTGCCTGGAGATACTCAAATTCCTGGAAAAAACTACCAAAGATGTGGCACATCAAGGCATTACACAGGCACCTGAGATGCCACCAATGGGAGAGATAAGAACTCAGACAGAAAGGAGATGGGGACAGAAGCAGCGTATGGGCAAATAGGGAGGGGAGGAAAAAACTCAAGAGCAGCATGAAACAATTTTAAGGCAGGTAACTTTCCAGAACGTTTCAGCAGAATGAGATAGATAAAAACCCACATGCCATCCCTTTCAGAGTATTTCTTACACAGAACGTCCCTAAAAAGGGTGTATGGATTTTTTCAGGAAGGCAGTATTAAGAAAACAAAAAGTGGCACTTCTTTTTGCACAGCTCATGCTTCCGGAACGCTCCTCATTACGATATGTAACAGCCTCACCTGGGGACACGCTGAGGAAATCTCAGCCCAAGAGACTGTGCGTAGATAGGGCACAGAGGACAAAGTGGTAATTTCTGCAGTCGCAGACTCCTTCACCTTCCCTGAGCTCCTCACAACCAGACAACATACCTTTATTCAGATCAAGTTCTTCATCATCTTCTTCCTTCTTATCTTTTTCTTCAGTGCCATCTGGCTTTTCCGTGGAGACCCACTGTATCTCCCCGCTCGTCTCTTGCCATTCCCCACTCTTATCGTGCTGCGAAGTGGGGGCTTCTTTAATCAGTTCATCCGTCTGGCTCTCGGCCAGCTGGGCCGCTCGCTCACGCTCCAGAAACAGCTAAGGGGAAAAGTTCCAGGAGAATTTCTGTTACAGATTAAAATCTAAACACATTCAATTAATACCTGAAAGCTTATTTCCCCTTCACAATTCACCCCTTAATACAGTCTTCAATACTTTCCTTAACAACAGCTTTTCTTTCTTTGAAGCAAAATAGAATTTACCCCAACACTAACACTGTGCTCCACAGAAATGGCCTCTCTCCCTCCCCAGTGCCAAACCATCCTGTGCAGGCTCCTGTGTGGCATCATAAATATGTGATTGTTTTCTTGAGACACAGCTTGAAGACTACAAGTTGCCATATTTTCCCATTTTCTGCTCTTGACAAGCCCTGACTTTCTTTTCATGCTAGCTATCCCCTCTTTGCTCTGTTAGCTTTTCCCTTCATACATAAAAAGCAAAAACTTGAAAGAACAATTTAAAATGATTTATAAGGACGTGACTGAACCAGCAATTTCATATGGTGCACTTCTATCTCGTGAATTATTTTCCAAACCATACAGCCATCAGCTGTAAATACTGCTTTGCTAAGCTGTATACATTAAGATATTTAGTATCATTTTTATTGCTTTTTTTTTTTGTGCTGGACATTTATTTCACATAGTTAAACAGAGGAATTGCTAAAAGCATCCATAAAATGATCTCCATTGGAATAAAAAGGCAGTCATTTCCTTTCCATTCTTTTATTTTAGTTTGCATGGTGGTACTCATTCACCAAGATTATCAGTGATTTCTTTTAACAAGTCAGTCAATATGACATTTAGTAACGTTGTTTCACATCCTTAATCAGTACATCCTTATTTTATTGCTCTCAAAGCATGGTACTTTTCTTTGGTTCTAATTCAAAGCTGCAAAATCCCAGAGTATATAAAAAAAATAAAGCTATGGAAGCAAAGCATATAACAGAGGAGTAGCTCACGATTTGTACAGTTTTTATAAAAAAACCCTCGAAGCAAACCATTTAGGAACAAGAAAACAAGAAATAAACTGTATAGGAACAAGAAAGCTTTATGAAGCACGAGAGCAGCCTTTGCATGTCTTCAACAGAGATACCACTGTCTTTTACCAGGAAAGCTGTTGCTGTAGAGGACAGTACTGAAAGTCAGAACTATGAGCAGCACCTCTCTTCCCCACCACAACGTATTATTCAAAATACAAAAAGAAAATTTCTGACAAATCTTCATTGCAGAGTTCTCCATTCCCCTCGACAGTCTGATAATGAGAAACAGCAACTATTACAGGAAGAACATTGCTTACCTGCACTAAAGCCTGAACAGCATCGATCTGTCCAGTCATCTTTAGGCTATCATCTCCATCTCCCGCACAGAAGGAGTCAAAAGAACAGGATGTTTCCATATTGACAAGACAGTGCCTGTTCCGAGCACTGTATTCTACTAAATTGATCAACAGACCCAATCCCTGCAAGAATCGGAGGCAAAGAGCTTTATGCACATCACAAAAGGATAATTTAGCAAAAAAAAAAATCTATCCAGATCAATGCCTCCTTTAAATCTTCTCTTTCTGAGGATACCTAACTCTGAACACCCCCCTTTATGAAACAGTTTCATAGACAGAGATATCAGGATTTAAATGAACACAAGGCAAAACAGAAATCCTTGCATATTATAACTTGTACACAGGAATCTCCGCTTTTCCAATTCTGAACACGAAAGCATTCTCAATGTTTTCAAAGATGAGATTTCAGTTACAGATTAGGGATTCAGGTGTGCAACCTTCAGCTTATATTCTTAAAGGACCTTTCACAAACACAATTTCACTCTTCAGGTCAGACTCACTTTACATAAGCTGAGGTAAATTTGGCAAAGCTTTTATCTCAAACAACATCCCTCATATTTTTGAAGTTGAAAAGACATTTGAAAATCAGAAAATTTACTGATTTATTGGGATAAATCTCTTTTGTTCATCTGGTAGCAAAATAGAGCTCAAAACCACCAAGTCCTTACAGAAACCTACTTTGAGAACTTCACTAAACACATGTATGACTGATAAAAACTGTGGAGGCTGCTCCTTAATTTGGAACCACAGTAGTTAAAGGCACAAGAGGGGGGGCAAATCACTGTACGTTGATGTAACAAATGCAACGGCTTACCAGCACCCGAATATCGAATCTCTGTTCTTGAGGTAGGAACTTTGGAACCTGAAGCACACAATTCATCGCTGTGCCAATCAGACCATCTTGTTCACCTGTTTTTGTACTACCCCATTCTGCAAACAAAAAGAGTTCAGAACCTCAGTTTTCAAAGCGCTCATTTCCCTTATTATAAGCAGGTGGATAAAAACTTGTTGGCCCTAAAAACAAATGCGAGTTTCCTGGCTAACGCATGCATCTTAACACTTAATACATAAAATTACTCATCCAATTTGCAAAGACAATTTAGCAATTACTGTAAAGCAAGCATCTGCTACACATAACTGCTTTATTGCACTGTACAAGGAAAAAAAATATAACCAGTATAAGAAAAGAGTTTACATTAATACTTTATTTAATCCTTTAACACAGAAGATGCAAAATGTAATTGATTGCTTTACCGTTATCGTTTGTCAGGTTGAGCAAGACACCAATGATGGCCCTCATGCAGTCTTCCACTGCTTTTCCCACATGGTTAGTGACATTCTGGTGAGGCACAGGCTTGTTGTCTGGTAAACAGATACTGTCTTCAGCGCGATTATATCGCTGGATTAACTCCTCGCAATGCTGCAGTGCTCTGCAGAGAGAAGATGCAGTACAGAATTACCACCACAACACAGAGGACATTCCACCCTTATACTCCTTTTGCCAGGAAAAAAACCCTCAAATACAAAGTCTATGCAGAGTTTCTCTGATGCCCAGATGCCCAGTCTGTAAGGAGAGATAACAAACTCATTGCCTATAACATCTTTTTATGAGCTCAACTGAAATTGCGAAAACAAAAAACCAGGAAAGTTTTACAGCTCAATCACTTTAGGATTTTAAGAGCAAAAGTAGGTAATTTTTCTTTCCAGCTTCATCATATGGTCTTATAAAAGATATCTCCTCTCACTACAAACTCAGCCTCTCATGTCCTCTGACCGTTGAGGCACAACATTATTCAGACCGTGTTATCTAAACATTCTCTTGTTCTGTCCTCAGAGTTATTTCCATTCAGAAATAAATAAATTACACATCACTTCCTAGCAGTAAAATCTTAATCTCATAACACTACTGGACCACAGGCATGCTGCACAACATTAGTGTGACGTTAAACTGACACTGATTTCACTTGCAAACAAAACTAAAAGATGTCAAATATATATTGGTCTGAACAGCACAGTACACTGTGGTCTGCTTCTCTGTTTTTAATTTAAAGAAACACTCAAAAATATCTAACCTACAGCCATGAAATTACGTTTCCAATGAGGTCTGCATTGTCAAATTTTCAGCTTAATTTGTTCTCTCAGGAAGAGCAGTACAAGAGGGACACAATCTCTGCCAGCCAACCGAGACCTCACCCAGATTGGTAACTGGGTTAGAGGGGTTTGTGCAGGCATCTTTACCAGGGACAGCAGCTAGGAATAGAATTTTATTTTACTGCCACTATTTTAATTCTTAGCTACACTGTCAATTCTCTTACACTCTGTTTCAGTAAACACTGAAGTACAATAAAAACATAATAAATAAATTGCCCTCTTCTGCACTCACGTTAACGTGATACAGCAGGAGCTGCATCCATAGGTTGCACCTTCTACAGAACCACCACCAGCAGCACTACAGACTGGTAGTACTCATACTCTTATCTAAATTAAGTTTAGCATCACTTAACGAAAAGCAAGAGTGGAAATTGTGGGATTTTTCTCCCTAGAACCTTCTGTTATAACAATTTTTTTCCCCTCTACCATATGCAGTGCTCTGCAAGAATGTCTTTTTGTTACAACTTACTTTGCTGAGGAGACTATGAGTTGTGAGTCTTTGTATGCTATCAGATAGCTCTGATTTTCCGGATTATGCACAGTTACCTAAAAAGAGAAGGAGAAATTAATATTAAAAATGGAACTTTTTTTCTTGAAAGAGAAGCATTCCTACCACTAAACAAGGCTCTTCTGTTACTTGGCAATTCCACTTAACAATATAAAAGCAGCAATTTGATCCGAAAACTTCCCTCTCGCTGAGCGCTTTACCTGCCTTCTGATAAGTGCCATTAATTTTTAAGCAGGCATCCCTGAATCTGTACTTCTGAAACTGTTCACCTTTCTCAGGTTTTACCTTACTCTTACACTATCTTTCAGTCTGCCCTTCAATTTTAGCGCAGAAAACAAAATTACCACTGTAGCTATTTGCTCTCTAACTTGGGCTTAAGGTGTGCATCCAGAGCACAGGTCAGTGAATCTTAACTCGCTTGTTGTTTTCTGATGCATGGAGATGTATTGCTAAAACATCACAACACGCTACTGCCAGCTTATGGTTTCACAACACAAAAGAAGTAACACTACTAACAAATAGCTACAAACTCAGTAAAACAAGGCACTGTAGAGAAGCATATGCTTGCAATTCCTGACCATTAAGCTGTGCAGAAGTACCACGTGTTTTAATTCTGTTCAAAGTCCTCATCGGAACTTATTTACCATCTCAACAATCATGCTCTTGTGAGACCCCATTTGGAGTACTGTATCCAGTTCTGGAATCCCCAACAGAAGGAGGATATGGAACTGCTGGAGCGGGTCCAGAGGGCAGCCATGAAGATTATCAAAGAGCTGGAGGACCTCTGCTACGAGAACAGGCTGAGAGACTTGGGCTTGTTCAAGCCTGGAGAACAGAAGGCTCCAAGGAGATCTCAGTGCAGCTTTCCAGTACATGAAGTGGGCTACAAGAAACCTGGGGAGGGACTTTTTACAAGGGCAAGTAGCGATAGGACAAGGGGAACAGCTTTAAAGTGGAAGGGTGAAGATTTAGATTAGAAATTAGGAAGAAATTCTTCACGAAGAGGCTGGCGAGGCACCGGTACAGGTTGCCCAGGGAAGCTGTGGATGCCCCATCCCTGGAAGTGTTCAAGGCCAGGTTGGACAGGGTCTTGAGCAGCCTGGTCTAATGGAAGGTGTCTCTGCCAATCCAAACCATTCTATGATTCTGTAAGCAGACTAGTCTGACATTCTGGGCATTCTCCTCTTTCAGCGCTTAGCCAACTGACATTTCAGAGTAGCAATTCTTAAAATGCACATAAATGTATTACTGTTAAGAAAATATTGCTTCTGTAATGATCCATTATTACTAGACACACTAATGAGTCAAACTTGTGCCTTGAAAACAACATCCATAAACAGCAGCTTTTTGTAGCAACTTCAGAAACAGCATCATGTTGCATTCAATTAATTCTTACCAAAACTAAACTTGCAACATGGTATATATGTGCAGAATGGTGTAAGAATTTTCACACAAACACTCCAGGAGCGCTGATAAACATATCAGAAAGCTAAGTATCTTCTACAAAAAATAATCCAACATTACAGTGTCACTGCACAACTATTTATTGAAAGCATGCAATAGGGAAAAGGTCTGGTTGAGAAAAAGCAGTTTTCAGGAATACAAGGCATCTGCTTATACTTACACTTTCTAAGACCCGTAAACACCTTTCTGCACCCCATAACGAAGCAACCAATTTCTCTTCATTTTCATCACTGCTGAGGTGATCCACGCATTCTTTAACTAAACAAGAAAAAGAAGTTGTTCTCCACTATCAGTATGAGGTCTTCAAAAGCCAAGTGCACAAACTAACGAGCTACTCAGAGAGCTGTTATCCACCTTGCTTTACACTTTACAAAACTAATATTAGGAAACAATCATAAAGACATGAGCAGCCTCCCAAAATTTTTCGTTTTTCCATGTAAATTAAAAAAAACCAAACAAACCACGTTACAATTTCAGCTTTCCAACTTAGTGCACGTATCCACATATTTTGTTTTCTACTGACAATGATGAGGTTACACAGCACAGGACCACATTCCCAAACTGTAATGTACTCTTCTGTAGAAGCAAAAAAAGGTGCAGCACACACACTCTCCCAGACTTTACAAGTCTGAAATCGTGTGTAAACTGAACATTTTCAACTTGTCAATCCTTTCTTTGCCCATCCCTCTGCTTACTTAAGGTCAAGCTGTATGCAGCTCAAGAATCCATTTTAGAAATGTCCCTCTTCCTATTTCTGAGATGATGATCCAGAAAAACCAAACCAAGACTCTATCTTCAAAAAAAATAAGGAAACAAACGCTCACCATTTCTCCTTGAAGGGCTGACTTCCCCTGGGATATTTATTTAAAAAGATACCAGGTCTGAAAGCAATTCCAGAAGACTGCACAGGAGATTTTGCTCTAGACTAAGTGCACTGTACACAGTAATCTGTATTCTGTCTCAGCTTAAGCCATTTTTGAAGTCTCACACACTATATGGAACATTACACACATTCTGTTTAACCTTTAAACTACTTTCCATCTCATATGAAGATTGACGTCATTAATATTTCCCAGTGACTTGATAACAAATTGTGTACTTTAACACTGCTAAGAAAAATACATCATGCTTCTACTTTTAAGCACAGAAAACAAACATTCAGAAGAGCAAACATCTTAGCAAGATTCACTAATGTTTCACACCATCAAAGAAGCATCTCTGAAATACCTTTATCTACAATATGATCGAGACCACCCAGAAGTCGCAGCTCTTCTTTAAACCAGTCCCCAGCTCGTTTGGAGGTGAGAGACAGCAATGTCTCCATTGCCAAATGCCCGGTCTGAAAGAGTGAGGTTCCAGAGTTAGTGACATCACCACAAGCAGCCAGAGCTGATACATCAAATCATATACAAGCCATAAAACAAAGCCACTGGTTCTGAGCCAAACAACCACCAGAGGGAGCACGAAAGGATGGAAAAATATGCACATCTTAAAACCATGACGTGGTACTGATGAAAAGGTACTTTGCATTTTCAACTTCTCTTGACTTTATTAATAGCTTAGAAAACCTCAGCAGTCTCCTTTCGTCTGTGCCTCTCATTACCAAAAGAAGCGAGTGGAGGAAGGAAACGGACAGATTAGCCAGGCAGGAAAAAACCCAAGAAGAGCCACAGTGAACACTGCTTCTCTGTCTCCCAAACACATTGGCTCTGCTGCCTGTAGAATACATTTGATTCTAACGCAGGTATGCTGTATTTTTAATTTTCAACTCACAGGAGATAGCAATTAAACTAAAACAGTGTAGAAAATCTTATTTATTGGTTTTTTTTTTTTTGAAGAGGAAAACATCACAATTCAACAACAGCAAAGATGCATTCATTCCCTGCAAATGGAAGTTGAAGAGATTCCAAGTGATTATCTTAGCTAATTCCCCAAACAAAAACTAACACTATTTATAAAGTCAAAACTATAACTTGCTTTTCCAAAGGCCTCTAATAGAAAGCAAATGTTAATAATAAAACAGACATATAAATTTAAACCTACACAAAAGTGACCAGTATAGACTCCTGTAACACCTGGAAAACACACAAGCAAGTCTGGAGAGCGATAAGCCTAATTTCACATATGATACGTCCATATATACAAGGAAAGGTCAGAGAAAAAGCCATAAGAGCTCATTAAAGCCAACTGAATTTATCGCCTCTCCAGTGATCTGCGCTCCATGACAGGTGATTTGCAATGTTTTAGAGAGGGTTGTGCTTATTCTAAGCTGTGCAGCATGTTCCAGACTACCAGTTCACACCTCAGCATCTCTTGGGAATAACAACACTCCCACTGTCTTGAAAAACCAAGTTACAAGTCGCACAAGACCCCAAACACCTTCAGCTGCTTTCCTTGTTCTCAAAATACTGATTTCCAAGGAGGAAAAGAAAGCTGGAGATGAGTCTTGATAAAGCAGAGTTTCCACCCAAAGGTGATTATCTCCCCTTCCAAGGGGCAAACTCAGCAGCATGCTGTCCCAGAGAAGTGGACAGTTAGTAACTGCATCTCTCCAGGGTCAATGGAAGCATGCCTGAGTCATGGAAGTGTTGTGGGGGACAAGAGAACACAAGCAGCAGCAAATCTAACACAGATCACATCTCCCTGAGTCAGCAGCACCTGAATTCTCTATCACATTGGAAACAAAAGACAGAGCTGCAATTACTGCAACTGTTCCACCACCAGGGAAACTGCCAAAACCCTTCAATCGCCAACAGTCACTCCTCACGTCTTCCCACAGGAGGGAAGCTAAGCACACTTGGTTAGTGAGCATTCTCATCCCATCACTGGGAGATACAGGATCCAAACCCTCGCACTTGTAAAAACTCTAAGTTAAAAACATAACACTAAGGGTGATAAGGATATTTCAAGCAATGGATGGAGAACTTCCCTTCTGAAGCCAACCACACGAGAAAGCGTTTTGAGGGAGGAAGGGAGACCCTGAAGACAGCAGCGTGACAGATTCCCAGCTCTCTGAAGCTTTCCCATTGTCTTTATGATTCCTTTCACGTTTCTAGGTTGAGCGTGAATACACTGTAACACGGATTCCTGAAGTCATGCATAACCAAAACCACACTGATAGGAGCAGATTCAAAACTCTCCTTAGAGATCTTAACAGCTGCAGAAGATTTATTAACTTCCTAAATACCTTCACCACGAAAGCTTAAAGGCCACACAGTATTTTAAATATGGTGCTTAGTCTTCCACCAAAGGGCAATAGGACATGAAAAGACTCCAGGAGAATATAATCTGGTATTTATACTATTTGGCATAAGAACACCAATTTCAACTTATTTTTCTTTTAATAAAATTAATCAAGCCTTGTAACCCTTTTGCTTTTGAGGAAAGTAATCCATTCTATCCAATTTTTATGTCAATTACTATGAATTTAACAACAAAGGTTCAACAGAGGGTTCTCTTAAGCTTTCAGCTTTATGCTAAGAGTGAAAATCAGAATAACCTCTTTCACCAGCAGAAAAGAGAGGTCAGTTCTGAAGGTTTTCCTTACGATGCAGCAGAGAAGAGCCTGCTCCAAGCACCACCTACAGAGGGCAATACTGACTGACAGGCAAGTGCCGTTTGCTAAAATGAAGGTCAAGTTCTTCAGGTTTTACCTTCTTCTAAGCGAGCAAAAAAAGCCTGGAATAAATTCAACCCACAGAAAACTACTTTTCAGTTTCTGGGTTTACATTTTGATCTTGACAGCAGTCTTGAAACCAGAACCTTTTTAATGTCTTTTCAGTACTCAAAAATTAGTCCAATCTAATTTCCAAACAGTCACGCAAACAACATGGTCTGTGGAAGTAGAGACGCAGCATTGATCACGTCTTTGATCTATGCAAGATTCAAAAACCCAAGGTTTAACTGGGTAGGCACAAACTGGAGTTATCAAAACATGTGCTACAAGCCTCTTTTCTCAGTAATGTCCCTGAGTCCAAAAAAGCACAGGTCTCTTTACCCCAGATCTGCATTGCTGTTAGCACCTTCTGTCTGTCAGCTGGTACAAAACAGATTACTTACTGTATCTTCTGATGAAGATCTACGTGAAAGCAACGTTACCTTCTACATAAAAAGTTTGTTATTGTCTCAGTTTATGACTGCTACCATCAGAAACCGGAAGAGAACTTAACCAGTTCACGTGGCTTGCATATATTCTCTAAATACTACACAGTCTGCTTCTAGATGGTGCAGCTGGGAGGGATCCAGTTTCCACCTGTGAGGTACTGCAGTATTCAACACATTTACAACAGCTCAACATAATTTTAAGAAATAGAGGTGCCTCAAAAAAAAAAACCAAACAACTAAACCAAATCAAAACAGCTGAAACCCATGGCCTGTGATAATATTACTCTTCACTTATGAACAGACTCCCTGCAAGACAGAGTCCCTTATAATATATCCTCTCCCTTTAAAATCCATGCCTAAGAAAACACGAGAACAGAATTATAGTTCATAAAAAATCATACTAGCTCAGACTATGAATATGAGAAAAGCTCACAGATGAGACAGTGGTCTGTGTGGCTGGATTCTTCAGCAATGAGGAACCTGTACCAGCTGTTCCATGCTTACTACAGGGAGCTACCTTACACTTTATAGTGCAAAAGATATCCTGGAACCAACAGGCTGTGAGCTACGTGAGCTGACTTCGGTGCCAAAACAGCTCCGAAATAAGACACTGATTATACCAGTTCCTAGCTGATCCCCACCTAGAGAACAAATCTCATAATGTGCTGGCATCTTCAGTTTCTACTGCGTGAATTCAGAGAGTAAGAAGAGGAGAAAATAATCTCAAATTCATTCTTTCCTTGCAGATTTCAAAGCTCAGGAAAAGAACACAAGCCCCCTTTCCCATGTTTCATACGTTTGTAGGAAACAAGCTTAAAACTGACACTCTAAAACAATTCTCCTTTGACACCAAAAACTGATGACCAAGGTTAAGAATTAGGTCATCAATATTATTATCCTCCCCAAAATTCAGCTCTTTCTACTGCTATATAATACTGACTTTCCACATCAATTCAGCTGTTCCGTAGCTAGAATTTGGCGCAAAAAAAAACAAGCCAAACCCTTCCTAAACCGACAAGAGTCATCAAAACTAAAAAAAAAAAAAATCAATGCCAGCTCGACAAGGCAAATCATCTTTTAAGCTAACCTAACACGAATAATCTTAACTGCAAGTTACTGTCAGGAGCTGAAACATTACTTGCAGAGGTAAAGCTCTAAACAGCTCACTTCATAAAAAACAAACCAGAAGCCTCTCTTGTCGGGTATAAGTATTACATGAAAAATGGCAAAACCCCAATAAAAATCATTAAAACATTAAAAGAATGTATTACACAATGTTAATAAATTAAGTTCCTACTAACATCTGTTACACTAAACACGGTGAAAGCAAAACGACATTACTCATTTTTGACACCTATGACCACTCATCCAGTCAATCTGTTATCAATTCCTTAAATATGTTCTTAAAAAGACTTGCAACTTACCCTTTATTTTTCAAGCTAGCTTTATGCTAGCATCAAATCACAGCCATGTTTATTTTTAAGCAAAAACAGTTCACTCTGTGGCAGCTGAAGATACACTCATAAAAAATAAGAATATTTGAGAAACGAAAAGAAAAAATTCATCCACTTTTATGGTAATCGACAGATCTGCCACCACACTTTGGGAAATTTCAAATTTAAAGAAGAAAATACTTGCAGTGCAGCCAATACCTACACAGAAGGCAGACAAAATGTCATGACTTCTTAGCTGGGAGACAGGAGATTAGGATGATGCTCACAGGTTCCATTTAATTAAGCATTCCACTACTGTCAAGGCTTTCAAATAAAAGCATGATACCCACCGTGATGTTTTCCAGATCAAGATGTTTGTTGTGAACAGTTTCACAGAGTCTTCGAATTTTTTCCTTGATTTTATTCATATCTTTTTCATTCAGCAGCTTGGTAGAAGAAGCATCTTGTTCCAATTCCAAGAGCCGTATCATCAGATCTAGACTAGCCCTGTCTAAATCCATGTTCAAACGATCTCTACTCAGGATGTACATCAGAGCTGCTGTACAAAGGGACAAATTCTTGGGTTGGGAGAGGAAGAGAACAAAGAATTAGTTTTAGTAATTTAGTAATACATTATGCAGAACTTTTCCAATTTTTAATAAACAAGTCAAAGATGTACAAAAGGAAAAGCCTGACAAGTCCTAGCCTACACCAGCACTTGCTGTTGCACAGATTCCTTCTAGCAGGTTACTAAAACATTCTCCTAACCAACACAGAGGCATAAATCACTTTACATTTACAAAACCATAGTAAAAAATCAGAGTTTTCCACTTTTAAGGGATGCAGTGCTGCAGACAGAATAAGAAAGGGTAACTCCAGCCACAGAGTTATAGAAGAGACAGATGGCAGGGGAACAAAGTGAAAAAGCACAGGGTACATGGCAAAGTAGGTGAACATTCTGGTTTAATGGGATAAGCTGGTGACAGCACCCGAAAATACAGAGATCATGGGGATAGTGTTGGCATGCTGGGGGTGGGGGGTAAGGGAGGAGAGTGTCAGGTGACAGACTCTGATTCTGCCCAGCAGATCTGTCAGTCAATAGTTTACCCAATCTTTCCATCATAAACACATTTAATTTCCAGGGAAATTCTACTTTTTAAGTAGTCAGAGTACAGACCTTAACAAATGCTATTACCTTGACCATCCCTATCTTACACAGAATTAGTGCACACAAACTTCTCACTGGCTAATGAATGCTTAATCCTTTGTCAAGGGAAAATTAAATTTCATCTTCATGAGGATCCAGAAAAGCAAAGGCAGAAGGTGACCATAAGGAAGGGACGAATGACAGTGAAGAGAGGAGAGCCAAGCTATCTGTCTCTAGTGTTGATAAGAATGGCACTTGCACTAGAAGACCCATCTACCCAGGTGAGCTCCAAGTTATGGGAAAGAGGAGAAATACTCATGAAGAGCTGAGTTGTGCTGAGCACAATACTTCCAAATATGTTTGACAACATCTGGAAGAAAAAAAATCTGGGAGTGTGGCGGGTATGTCTGTGTCTTACTGAGTCCAGGTCTCAAGAATCAACATGCTGCAGGCACCTATTCCATTTTTTTCTGTATAAAGTACATCAAAAATGGACAAAACCTGATTTTGAGATGTGCCTGTTGTACAGCTCAACAGGGAAGAGCACAATTTCTATATCAAAGCAGATTAACGTCTTATTTAGAGTTCAGTCAGCCACCAAAGCAATCATTAGCTGCTTCTGTTTATTTCAGAAGCAAGTAGTAACCATACCTGCTCATATTAAGCAGTATCAGCATTTCCAAAACAGGATTTGGCAGCTGAGTCTATCAAAAGCCATGTGAAAACTCCTCCTTCTTGTCTGCATCAAGGAAACCCGCAGGTGAATAAAGACTTTAATCTAACTATCTATCAAAGATGCATGAGGAATACTGAAGGAAGAAAGCGAGTTTCCACATCTACATTTCCCTTTCATGAACACGACCTCGAGACACAGGGTTGTTTAAAAAAAGATAAATCTTAGCTGTGAACATCACTACTCGAGCCTTGTCAGATACAATGCAGAAAGCAATCTACACGGTTTGTCTAAATAGACAGGATATATAGTCTTCCATTAACTTCTAGTAACTTTCTCCAATTAGCTGTGCAGTTTTACCATTTGGATTATAGAAACTGTTAACTCTGGATTTACTTGCAATATTTAAATGCTAAGGAATTCCAGGTTCCTGGAAGAAGACTCTGCTCCTTCAGAATGGCAGTTGCTAAAACAGGTCATGGGAGCACATGCATTCCAGAGAAACCAACAGTTACTCCCTAAACCTTTGTTCACTCAATGTGGGACCTAATAAAGCAACACCCATGAAGAACTATTTTCTAGTGACCAGCATTATCTGGTCAGCTTCAGCACCCAAAGAAGTTTCTATCAACTCCAAACAATGTGGCAGCTAGAGGGAAATGCTGAATGTAGAATCTGGGCTGCCAATATTTAGGCATTTAAAAAAGTCAAGGACTGTTCTTAGATTCCTACTCAGAAATGCTTTACAGATGCTCCCAAGCCTGATTAGGGCAATCACATTCATTGTGTAAGCCTCTGTACTGAGCCCACACCTGTCCCAGCTCCTTGCAACCCAGCCAGTGTCCTTCCATGCAGAGTAATGGTTCTCCCTCCACAGCAGCTCTGTCATCACTTCCCTGCAGACCTTCCACAGGGTGTTTATGACACTTAAATGCGATCGGCATGGACCCAAGCAGGGGACCTAAGATGTTACACAGAAGGTTTCAGGCTGCAGGAGTGCCATGGAAGCAGAAAGGAGCAGAGTGGCGATGTGTAAGAAGAATTGGGTTCCTGCAGCAGCACACAGAGAGCAGGCAATCAGGCCAACAAGCCTTACAAATGCTGCTGTGCAATGGGAAAATGGCAAAGGCGCAAAAGTAACGACCTCGAAAAGGAATGGTGCTTGTTATGTGGATCAAACTGGCTTTGGCTACATGCCAGCGATGTGGGTGTTCTCAAACTCATTTTTCTTAGTCTCTATAAGATTTAAACTTGACTGTAACAACTCCACATTTTTCTCTGATCTTCTCTAAGTGTTAAAAACAGTTAACCACTCTGTCTGAAAGCTATCATCTCGTGCTCTACCATACACAGAATCTGAGCTCAGATGATGGGGAAATTGTTAGCACTGCTAGTTTTTGTTCAATATCCTAAAAACACCCCAACTTGCAAACAAAGAACCCAATCAAATTGTCAAAATACCACCCTCAGGGACTGCAGCAGTGAAGCTGGTTTTTGGCTGGAATTTTTTTTCCTGTTCTGTTCCTCAAGATCCTTAAAACACATTCTGCTTCCAAAAAAAAAAATGGAGGGGGGGAAAAGTAAAATAAATAGAATTCGCTCTAGACTGCAATTTTATGGCATATCTAAGCCTGGAGTTGCACTCCATACTTCTACAGAATTCAGGAAAACATCCTAGTTCAACATAGACTCCAGAAACGGCAGACCATTTACACCCACGCTCATCCTTGTCTTCCCTTGCTTGTTCTATTTATACTCCAGCTTGTGCGAACAGATGGTTATTTTCTAGGGTTCAGCATTACATTTAATGCACTTTTTTTTTAATTATTCACATGCTGAATACTCTACAAAACTGCATTTCTGTGCTTAACTACAAGGAAAAAATATTTTTTATTTTAATTAATAATACTCTCAAACCTTCAGAGCACAGCTAAAGAGAAAGTCCTTTAAAAACTGGAACTGTAGCTCAAAGCCAAATCTAGAAGAAAAATTTCAGTGGAACCAGTAATTGTCATATAAACATTTTGGGACAGACCCCAGTAGGATAACTGGTTATTATGTTTTCCTTGCTAGTTAAAAAATACCACTGTGACTGCTATTTTATATTCCTATGGAAATGTGAAAGTCCCCAGCTTTCCAAGGCTGTTCCACTGTACCAGCACAGTGAATGCATATACACTCACATTTGTTTCCATCAGCAATGTTGTTGTGGCAGCTTTCCCATCACCAAAATATTTTGAAGTAAAAAATATTAAGGAAGGAATTGGAGTTTTTTTCCCCCCCAGTCCTTTTTAATTTTAAATGGATTTGAGCCATGCAAGCAAAGCCTTGTGTGATTTGTTATTCTTGAGTTTCTTAGCACTGAGATTTAGTGGAGAAATTTCTATTTATTTTGAACAAGTTAAAATTTTGGTGGAATAATTAATGAAAGGGTATTACACAGGGACAGCAAGCTTATACAAAGTCATTGTTGAAGTACATACTGTCAATGGTTATAGTGCATATTTCGGCATTTATTAATAGTAGTTTGATAAACCAGTGATTTTAAAATACTGTATAACCTGTATCAGGAATGCACTGTAACTACATTAAAACATTAACTACCATTTTTTTTCCTGACAAAAAGGAGCGTTTCATCGAATATACTGAAAACAGTGAATATAATCAATATTTTTTGTTACTGCAGGCTAATAATAGCAGGCAATTTCCTTTTGAACTGTATGTGCTAGTTCTTTTGAAAATGAAGCAATAATGGTAAGCGTTAAAAGCCAGCCAAAAATACAAGGAGCGAGCTTGTGCATGTTCCAAGGAGCTGTGCCTGTCCTCTGCACATCTCCTGCAACTCAGCGGTAGCAACTGTCCTAAATAGCACGACTGTGCTTTATGTATTTCTAGTATCACTTGACACTATTTTGACAGCTCACAAAATAATGGATGCATTGAATCTGGTTCCTGCATTTTGCCATTGCTAATTTCTGAGGGAGATGGAGAATAAGCTATTATAATAAATGAGTTACTTAAGGCTCTACAGCTTTTTCTCCCACCCACAGTAAGATGTCAAATATGGTCTCTTAAAATGTCTATTTCTGTGGGCGCAAAGTTTCCTTCTGAATTGTATGTCGTTCTTCTGGAACTATTAAATAAGAGCAATAAGCGTGGCTAGCCATACATATCTACTGCCCACTTCAAGTAATGCTTCTTTTGTTCAGATTTTGCAATAATCCTTCAAAGGATCCTCCAGAGACACTGTTTCCAACTGCTGGGAAAACACTATCACCTGCAAGAAGCATCTTCTGTTGCAGCCAAACTGAATTTGTAGAGTCAATAAAAAGTAAAACCCAAACTGCTTCAATTTTTAACTCCTGGATCACATTACCATAAGTAGTTAAGTTTACCTTTCCTAGGTTCATCATAGAACACCGCACGTACTCAAGGGATCATACAACTGCAGTTACAGCACTGCTGAAGGAGATGAGCACAGGACATGAAAAATGCCCCACAATAACTTCAGAAAAGGTGGTAATTCACGTATAAGCAAGTCTGGGGACAAGGACTTGAAGTCATCTTTAAATATAAGGAGAAAGGATTCCTTTCAGATCCATCTTATTTGAAGGAAATTATAAATACATCAATAAAACTATTTTAAAAAGTTTAAGAGAAGATATAAAGTAGCAATCCAAAGCAAACTGCTTTCCAAAAAGGCTTACATTATTTTTTTACAAGAATTTCCAAGACCAGAAGCACAAAACAGTGGAAATTGAACTTCTCACTGGAACACAAGTGCTCTTATTTTCCATTTGACTTCACATTTCTAAGATGGAGCCACTTATCCCAGATGCACACTACACTGGCTGCTTGATCTCGAACTACATGGACAGAAAATTGACATGTAGTAGACTGGTATCATCAAACTTTAACTGTATACACAATGTATCCATACCTGATGGTGCTGGGAATCATCCAGTGTTTTGAAAACCATGGCTACCATCCCATGTGCTCTCAGATGCATTCGGAAGCTGGGCATGGCGCACTTTGTCGCCAAGCTTATTACACTAGAGAAAATTAATTCTGGATTAGAATAACTGAAATGAAGATATTTACAAAAGCAGAGGACAAACAAGCATAAAAAACGTGACTGACCATATAACTCAGACTCTGAGCTGGGATGTTTCTTCTAAAATTTGGATATGGCAAGTTTGTATTTGGTGAACGGAGCAGGATTTTACCCAACAGTCATTTCCCATCACCAAATGCCGTCTGCTTTATTTCATGGTTGACTAAAAAACAGGATTTTAAAGTGTACCCTAAACATTCTTCTTTCAAACAGAATTTGAAATAATTTCAAAATAGTTACATTGAAAGTAGGATGTTAAGTAGGAAGCAGGAAGCTCTGATTTAGAGCTGCAGAAGAGCTTTATTACAGATCATGGCATTGTCAGAAACTATAAATAAGAGCTTCCATCGCTATCTAACAGTTATCTAATTTCTGATTAGTCCTGCTTATGTCTAACAATACTTTTATAAAAAAACCAAACATTTCTAATATTTACTGCTGCATTTATGGCTGATGGAAGCACTAAAGATTACAGGAAAATCTGACAAATATATTAGTCTAATCAACGATCAGCTGAACAGTCCTGTTTAAAAAACTGAAGTCTTCCCCTAGTTTTATTAGCAAGCTGTCTGCCACATCTAGCAAAGCGCAACATATAGACTGTTAAAAATATATTGCTTTTAAATCTAGAGTAATGTGGGAGTGATTCTGCAATCAAGATTTCCGTAACTACTGAGGAATCTCATTATAGGAGATTCACATGGGATGGTGCTTAAAGAACAAGAGGTCTTTCTGTCTCCAATCATTAACAGCCCCAGTTACAGCTTACCTACCAGTTTTCAATTCTTTTAGGTCTATTTCTACCCTTACACACATTTCCTTTGGAAAAAATACTTGTTTTTAAATTCGTTAACTGAAAAGAAAATAATTTTTATGGTGTTTATACAAGTTAAACTCCATTATATCAATTTGGAAAGTTAAAAAGTCAGTTTAAGATCTTAGGAAGCCTGTCATACAAGCAAATTAAGTGCTTTCAACGTGAAACCCACTCATGAATTGTCATTATGGTATTACTTCATTCTTATCATAATGTACATACAAACTGGGTAATGAGATTCCTTCTGTTTATACTCCAGTAACAGAAACATTGCTAGTTTCTGAGGAACATAAAGATGAAATTTTTAGAATAGCTCTCTCAAAAGTGTATAAAGCTTTTTCTCATCCACAGTCAAATTTCAAGCAAAGCGTCCTCATCAACTCTCTCTGTGGACTCAAGTTTTTCCTTCTCTACCATTTTAGTTTTGTTAAACACAGAGCAAATTTTACAGGAACAGAAAAAAGATTAGGACATGGTTACAGACCACCCTTCTAATTACTTTTATGTCCTGGGAATGGACACTGATATTAAGTTGTAAACATTTTCAAAGCAAGGCTGACATTTTCACTTCTAACTTCGCAATGATATGTAACTTGAACATTAAGAGTGTAATAAGAAGTTCAAACAACTTAGGGAAGCTTCCAATCAATACTGAGGCCACAATACTTCCACTGGATGCTAGCTATGTTCTTTCTCTACACAAGGCAGCTGTAGTCAAACAGCACCTCAACATTACATTAGTTTCAGATAACAGCCAGCAAACTTTCCAGTCTTAGGGATTGTGTAAGAATTGAATTTTGCATTAAAAACCAGAACAGACATTGGTCATAAGATTACACTAAACAGAGAAAAGTTTGATTTGTTACAAGGAAGTGTGTTGAAAAATGCTTCTTACTGTACAGTGTTCTGTTCCACCTTCCTAGTCATATTACTTTGATCATTGACAGTATATCACCTTGATGGTTAATTTCAAATTTTAATCTTTATAGCAGAAGTGCCAGATAACTCCTCAAACAACATTTTAAAGCTTCATTGATTAATATTTATTTCAAACTCTCTTTTAAATAAGTGTTTTATAGTAAGGTACCTTACCTAAGGCAACGTGTGTTTAGGGGCTGATTGCTCTTCAATCCACTTAGCAAGTATTCAATATCATCTGTGAACTCTTGATTCTCACCGAATTCCACTACATCATTGAAGTGCTTTACATGCTGAACAACAGTGTATAACTGGAAGAGACAAATGTTTTGACCTAGGTAAGTTGCTCTGGGGATTGGTTATAAACTTAACAAGTACAGTTTAAAAACTCTTTGGGTTTGAGTGTAAAAAATATTAAAAAGTTATTGAAGGCCATTCAACTTATTTAGATAAAAATATTATCTTTAATAGGAAAGCCAAATTTCATTTTGATACTGTTGCTTCAGTACTTAGGATTACCAATAATTCTTTATCTTAAAAATTTGTTAAGAATACTTACTTCTTTGTCTTCTTTCCTACATTTCAATGCAGTTACTATCTCTTGATAGGGCTGAGTAGGTATTGTCACAGTTTTTATCACTTTGGGAGGTGGTGCAGGAGCCTTAAAAACTCCATCATCTTTATGAATTGCCTCCTTTGAAGATAGCCTTACCTATTAATAAGAAAGTGCTAAAATGGGCAGATGTTTGAGCATGTAAACATACACTAAATACATCAGGAAACATTACAGGTGTCAAACTCAATTGTGAAACTCACACCTTGGGACTATTTAGTCCTTGCCTTACACTAGCAAGTTCTCCCTAAGCTTTGAGATAATGTTAAGAGTGATAACTCTTAAAAAAAAAATTAAGATGTCAGAAACTACATGCATTTTAAAATACCAACCCCAGGTCTAAGTAGTCAGGAAAGCTCCAGTGGAACTCTGAAACTAAAAAAGAGGGGGGAAAAAAAAGTCTTTTACACTGCTTCCTTAAGCTTTAGGGTAAGTAAACCAACCAAGTTCAGTGTTTAAAAACAATTATTTATTGCTATTTCCAAGTATCTTACCCCTTTACACTGGAGCTTCTAGTATGGAATAAGTCAGTTGCTGTACTGAGCCAACACCAAGTACACTGGTCTGGTCAGCAGCAGAGTATTGAGCAGCCACAGTCTCAACAGCCAGAACTGAATGCCTGTGTGTCTGCTGCTCTCCCCTCTAACTGGAGGCAGCTGCGCTACCACACTTGGGGCGCAGCTATCGGAAAACTGCCCTCACAAGCCTCATGCTCCAAACCGCTATTTTGTGTGTAGGCAGGAGACTACCACTATAGATTCTGCAGCACCATAAAAAAGTACCACAGAGGATAAGAGGAGGCATGGTGTGTGTTTTAACAGGTAGAATGCACTCTTGTTAAAGTCATGGTATACTCCATACACCGGTCTTATTCTTATTCGTGTTGTTAATATTTTAAGAACAACATATTATAGCATGAAATACAGCAACAGCTATTATGAACTTATAAAAGGTACTTAGAAAAACTACTGGTGAGCTTCCAGTCCTCTCAGGCAAGTATTACAGGTTCCCCTACCTACTCCTCCGAATTAGTTTGAGGTTCCTACAATCTTAAGTGTCAGCTTATCTTCTTTGGCACAAACTCAGATGTTAAGACAAACTATAGAAAACAAGGCATACAGGAAAGACCTCCAAATGCCGAACTGTAAACATGCAAGTGACAGTGTCAGTGGTTATTTACTCACCCTCAATCTCTAAGTACCATCATTTCTTTATGTAGAAATTTGAGAGTTTTTTAAAGTGTGACTGAGAAAAACAGAATTAACATGCAGACATGAACTATTACTCGCTCCAGGGGATATTTTGTGAGAGCGCCTTCTTGTGCATTGTACATTGACAATCAAAATCAAAATATAAGCCACAACAACCTGCTATCATAAGGGAGTATTCTTTACATGCTGCCTCTATCACTGTATGGCACTTCAGTGTTCAATCACTTAAGCTCCAGTGGTAAAATGCTAATAAAACAACCCAAAAAGCTGGTTTAGAACACATACTGGAGGACTCTGATCTTATCAGTCTGTGAACACAGGAGATCCACTGAGATATCTCATCCCAGTCTTGGTTAATGGCTTCCCCTTCACAGCAAATTCCAAGGGAGCTTGGAGAGAGGCCATAAGAAAGAGTACTTGGCGAACCCAGTTTGCATGCTATAGGTTTCTCACCATCAATACAGGATAAATTTATCCAGATCTTCAGGTAACAAATTCCTCCAGAAACTGAAGAGGTAGGATCATCAGGGATTACTGCTGACCATTTGGATCAAGGCTCATTTACCTTATCTTAATCATACACGTATACATCAAGGTTAAAGAAAAGTGGCAGCAGTAACTTCAGAGGCACAGCATGGCATGAGCAGCAGATACAAATCCCCCTAACCAAGTTTGCTCAGCCAAACCTGCGCCATGTTCTTCAATCAGTGTTTTGATGGTTCCAGTTTCAAAGGAGAAGTTTGACAGAGGACAAAATGGTTTGTCTGTGTATGAATGGCACAGACATTTCCAAGTCTGAAGAGGACATATTGCAAGTCTGTCTGAGCAGACTCAGACCAAAATCTGCCTTTAAATTAGCTAGGGTACTTCAAAAACATTGTCAATGCAAAGGTCCAGTAAGCAACTAATGCTTCAGTCCAAATACATATCATGTACTGAGAAAGCGATTTAGGAGAAACTCAGCGCCGAAATGTTTGCCCTCTCCTTAAACACTAGTGGTAATGGTTATTTTAAAATGAGTCATTGCTATTTTCTAGGCCATGCAGTTAACATCGAAGGAAGGCTGTTTGGAATACTGTGAGGATACAAACAAAACCAACCACAAATCTAAGACTAGCTACTATCAGAGTCCCCCCAAAAAAACACCAACAAATCCCCAAAAACCCAAAACTGGCAACAATAGCAAAAGCTGAAGATTTCTCACTGCAAAAGATATCTACTTTCCAACTTTCTTTTCTCAGGCAAGGTACCAAATAAAACAAAATTTACTGACAATGTACAGTGCTCTCTTAGTAGAATCAGTAACAGCTTCTCATAACTAAGTGCAAGATCCTGGATTTTCAAGGTCTCAAAAGAGTTAAAATGCACTCAGAACAATCACTGATTTTTGAATGAACAGGTTACTTCACCAACTGTTTCCACCTCATCTACTTTCTGTAGACATACTTGTATCTGATGTGTTCATATTAGCATTGCTGGCTGTGTATAGAAAATGCTGTTTATTTCATAGTGTCTAAAGACACAAGTCAGCAATTCACAATACTGTACTCCATTGGAAAGGAAGAATAAATGAAACATCTCTTTTTAAGTTTTTCCTTTTTTACCTACAACTTGCTGATTTCTGTGGGTTAGCAAATTAATCCTAGGGGTTCTCTTAGAAGATGAAATGGAGTCTGCTGTTAGAAAACTTAACTTCAGCAGATTAGGGAACAGAAGTTGACTGAAGTGGTCTTTTCGTATCCGTGTATTGAAATGATAAGGAAGATCCAGTTTCTACTGTATTTCCACTGACAGTTTCTTTCCTGTCAAATACCCAATGGTTCACATCACAAAGTGGACTTCACTCCGAATTACTGTGACATTACCAGATATCAGGAACTTGTGTTTTAAAAAGTATCAGTGACTCTTAAGAGATTTACTAAACTTGAGGAAAAACAAACAGTCTACTTACTGGGACACTGGGAGTTTTCAAAGCCGGTGGTGCTGGCAAAGCCTCTGATTCTGGCTGGTTCCAATGTCTAGCATTATATACAGCTTTTGTGGGAGACTAAAAGATAAAAGCACAAGTTATCTTTTAAGCAAACCTAGCAGTAATCACAATATTCTTCAAAAATTATGGTAGCAATAATGTGGCCAAACAAGTAAAATGAGCTTCATTTTTCCCCGCCTTCTGCATTACCAGCAGCAAGTTCTCAATATCTTATATATAGGAAAACCTGACAGAGTTTGAAGAATCTGATGGTTTTAAGGACACACAGACCCATTCAAATGGAAAAAGACAATATCTGTACATACTTCAAGAATTTTTCATTTTTTCTACTTTTAAAATTCAATCAAAGACAAAAAGTTTGCAGCCTTCCTAGAGACTAAACTAGACAGCTATGGGGAAAAACGTATGTTGGTAAACACTATGTCAATAGAAAATATGACTACTTTAGAATCAAAATGTGGAACTGATAGACTTTGATGCTTGGAGAAATAGAAAACACTCAAATGAAATGCTTTCAACCATATTAATAAATTAAAAAGCCTTTTTTTTTTTTCCTTCTTGCTCAAAAATGTGTCAAGGCAAAGCAATACACACCAAAATTAACTGTCCTTGGTTTTTTGGGGGGGAAATACAATACAATTCTTAGAGCAAGCAAAGACAGAATTCTATTTCTAGCATCCCAGTGCACCAAACTCATTGCACAGTAACATTCCAGACCAATACAGCATTACAATTTTCACAACTTACACAATATCTGGCATGCTGGGAAATTGTGTAGCTACTTACCCCCCCATACACTTATACAGTATTTAAAACATAGGAAACAAGATATTAAAAAAAAAAGGTTGGGTATTAAAAATAATTTTCTCTCATATAATGAATTGACTTTTAAAATAGATACCAGCTCAAGTACAGCCCAGAAAGGGGCAATGTGTAGCAAACCTAGCAGTTCCAGCTACGGACTGATCACCATTCTATGAAGTGTAACAAGATTTTGGCATGACAGAAGTCAGAGAGTGGGTTTTGTAAGTCAAGAGGTTCTGTATTACTGTTAGAACTCTACTGAGTTACATCCTTCCATTCTTTATAAGAAGAGAAAGCCCCAGCTAAACAAAATTTCAAAGAATATTAGCAGAATGAAAGTCTCAGCTATGAGCTGTCAGAGCCCAAAAGACCTGTCAAGCTCTAAATCATTTTAGTTTCCAGAGACGTGAAAAACCTCTTTCACTCCTACAGTGTCTCTGATGTGGCCACAAGAAACTTACTTTGCTGGATTTTTAAAAAATTTTTTAATCTTTCGCTTTAATTTTTTGCTCAATTCAGCAACAAGAATAAAATAACCATTGTTCAACAGTTTTGTCTGTTTTCCAAGGAATCTCTTTTAAGAAGTACCTTTTAAGTGATGGATACACAAAGTCCTTCAGCAGCCACACGTAGGAATATCAAAATAAGGGGCTTGATCATTTCATTTTTTAACTTTCCTAAGTAATAGAGAGGCTAAATTGCCCAATGCCCTGACATTCTCACCAGGCTCAAAAGGTTAAACTGAGAAACTGGTATTAAGTTCAGGCTGCTACAGGTATGAGAGGACACCTCTGTCCACAAACAGGAAAACACTGTCATACAGATCCTCATCTGAAAAACAGTAACTGCTAACAAAATGGTTAACAGGTTCACTCTCTCTCCTCTGATACAGTTCTGAGCAGCAAATGCCTACCTGGAAGGGGACTCCGGGTTTGTGATGAACAAACAAACTTAGTAACAAAGATGCTTTCTTAACTATGAAAGGTATCAGGTTTCACAAGTGGAAAAGAACCAGTGAATATTTGCTAGATACTCACCTTTTTCTCACTTTTTTCCTTGAATCATGCACGATTGTTCCACAAATTATCTCAGTGTGTACTTAAGATGGGGAAGAGAGAGTATGAGTTTCAGGATGCCACATCCTGGTGTACAGGATAATTCAAAGAAATAATGGTAGTCCATCAAGTAATCAGTATGAAGTACAGCATAAATTCTGTATCAGTTTCAGCTCATGCACAACTCTTACCCTTGCCGGGAAGCTTAAATACCACAGTTCTAAGAGCAGTGTGCTGCACCACCGCTGCCAGAAGTCCTGGTAACACAGGATGCCCTTTATTAACAGTCCCAAATCTCAGAGTCTCAAACAGTATTCTATCCCTGCTGAAAGGATATTAATCTATTAGTAATTCCTGATTTTCCTGCCTGAGAGCTACATGCTTGCACACAAGCCTTTCAGGTCCCTGCAACAGCAGGGTCAGGTTCCACAAAGCCAGCAGGGAGACATAACCCACACAATGAGATTTCTAAGATTCTCCTAGTTTGATGCAGAAACAACGTGGGTGCAGAGCAAAGCAGACTCTGCAGCTGCTGCAGGATTCCTGGTTTTATGGGGTTCAGAGGAATACTACCCCATACTCGCTGCCCCGGTACATAGATCCTCTGCCTGTCCCTTTTTCTCCAGGCCTTGTGCTCTGTGAGGAACCAAGCACAGCCCTTGTCAAATGCAGGCAGAGTAGAGTCAGTTGGCATTCAGGCTCCTCTTTCTCAGTGAAGCAGCGCTGGGACAGGCCCCTGCTGACCATGCAACAGGAGTGGCTGCAGTCTTGGCTTTCCAAAATTCAGCACCCACTGCTGCACACTCATGCATATAGCAAGGAAACACAGGTGACAGATCAGGTTCAGTGCTTCAGTATGGAATAAAAACAAAGCACAAAACAGCTGTGCCAGCATCATCAAAAGGTCCACACAGCATTAGTGTGTTTCCTTCAGCAGGGAGCAACAGCTGATGCGTAGGAAGGAGTTCAACAGGGCAAACAGATAAAGACAATTCCCCCTGAATACTCAGGGCTCAGAGGCTTCCTGAGTCAAAGATGGCGTATTTTTTATTTAACAGTCAAAAATGGGCTTTTCTTCCCTGATTTTCCTTAATCTCTTACTAAACCAAAAGTCAGGGCACCCCAAAGTGTTATGTGACAGATTGCTTAGGCACTGCCAATGAGACACAGGAGAAAGCCACATCTTCTGTAAGAAATTGTGTAACACTACTAATAAATGCCTGTTCTGAGAATGAGGGATATCTTCATCCAATAGTTTTCTGTAACAGAACCTAAATTGTAACCGAAAAAGGTAATTATTTAAAACCTCAAATACATACAGAAGATTAATTGTAGCCACTGTATCTTCCACTTTTAGATAAAAACAATTTCGCTGGTGATTCCATGCCTTCCCAGAAATATTTCATTAGACAGCAGACACTGCTCCCCATCATCCCTACCATTCAGTCCAGTATCCTGGCTCACACTAATTGCCCACAGCTCAACCACCAAACACCACCTGCAAAAAATCCAACACTGCTTTCTAAATAAACCTGTTCTAATCAGCTAAACACATTACGCAGAGACTTTGCAGCCTCTCTTACAACTCACATGGAAAAGGACGTGGCAAATACATCCCTCCGCTACGACCGCTTCTTAAAGCAACCTTCATATTTTCCCTTGCAACACAAAATAAAGATGAATTTATAAAACAATGGTAGAGAAACTGTGCCAATACTATCAATCAGTAAGCATGGTGTAGACTTGCTTTAGATTGCTATGCGACAGAACTGAAGCCAGGATATTAAAGATCAAATGAACGCTAGTGAACAAAGACTTTTGAAAAGGGCTTGATCACAAAAGCAAAGGAGTTTGTCTGGTTTGGTGGGGAGTTTCTGAAGGCATGTCAAATGCTTGTGAAGCAACACTGATATTTAAGCAGCAGTAATTTAAGAAACTGACTTACTTTCTCTTAAAAGAAAACACAACCTTGCAGTTATTCAAATAATGCAGACTTTTCTTAAGAATCGTTCCCCTTGAGAATAAACGCAAGATCTTCGAATAGAGCTTCTTTGGAACAGCAGAGGAGTCTCGTTTTTCCATATGAACAAAACTGACAGCTGTTTACACACAGGCATCTCTGAAGGGTTGCAAACACACCAGTGAGCCTGTGAAGGCTATTGCACAGTGGGAATGCAAGTGGGTCTGGGGAGTGAAGCTGAACCAGAACTGATGCCAGGGATTTTACAAAATGCACAGAGCTGTCAGTTGTATGCAATCATCTCCAAATGACATAAACTATGGGTCAAGCTTAACTTCCCGTCCCTGAAAGACTCACCACTGAGATTTTCAAGTGCTGGTGCTCTGCACAGACTAATGCAGCACTGCCTGCCATTCACAGATAAAAGAAGACCAGAAAATAAGAGCCAGGAATGTGAGTCATGCTGAAAATACTAGCAAATCAAGAAAAACAGCAGTTATTTGTAGGCAATAACGCTTTCCAAGGTAGAAGAGAACAGCAAAAGAAAACGTAAAAACATTTTTAACAGTTATCCTGATAAATGCATTATTTATATCTGAAAGGAAGAGGTAAGATACAGCATGCTTGTCAAAACTACAACTAACTTCCAAAAAACCCAATTAACCAAACCATATGATTATTTACCACTCAGTATTCATAATCATTAAGAGTACTACTCTGGCCTGCACCAGAAAGTTAGTAAGATAGCAGCTTCCAATAGCTGTTCAAAACCAGACCCTAGCTATTCATTCCTCGTACAAAATGTGAACTGAATTTCCCTATTTGGATTACAGTAGCAGATTAGTGCCAATAAATCATTCTGGGTGCCATGGACCACTTAATCGTGAGCTGCTGTATCATTTAATGCAGTACACAAAAAACATTATGCATGCACATAGCTTGACAGCTATAGGTTTTTAGACAGCAGGGCTGAAGAGTATCATCATCAGACAATACAATGAGCAAGGGGAAAACGTGTCATTGCAACTTTTCTTGCATCAGACTTCAGAAGAATGACAAAATGTTTTTTCCTCCCCAAAGCTCAAAGGGAGGCCTGCAGGGCAGAACACAATGATGGGTCAATCATCCAAGTGAAATATGATAATTTAACTTGAAGAAACAGGACAGTTTGGTAAACATAAGAATCCTTCTTTAACATAAATAGCTAATGGTATTCTGCATGCTGCTTACACTGAGTGTATTCAAAACTGATCAGCTCAGAAGCAGAAGCCATATGGTTATGGTTGCTAATTTGGCCCTAAACCTATGTTAAGCCTAATTAAAAGGGACAGAATACAATAGTTTAGACATACCACCACAGTGCTGCAAACATATCACTTCAGTTGAGAAGAGAAAAAACCTGTATCTGACTGCAAGTACCTCTACTGGCACAAATACATAACTGTAAAATGTGTTGAACAAAATTCCTGCCCTCTTTGTTGCTAGAGAAAGGCACACACACACACGCATCATCTTCCCACCCCTTAATCCTAATTAACTCAAAGTGTATCAACCTACTAACAGGAAAGCCTTATAAAACCACAATGCCAGTGCAATCCTAGAGCTCTCATGGCTGGGGCCTGCCTGCCTGTGTGCACGCACACCCTCAGACACTTCCATCAGGCTCAACATTTTCACATAATTCTCCCAGATGTCCTCAGTTCTGACACTGTGGTTCCCATCACTGCATCTCTGAGAATGCTGACCTGATTCTTTTCTGATGAAACAAAACTTGAAGATGTTCTTCCAGAGAGTGCCTTGCTCAGGTTGAAACTGGGCATTCTCTAAAGTAGGGCAGGATAAAGCTCACTCACAGTAAAAACTTCTCAATGCATATAATGGGGACGCAAGGCCCTCAGCACCACGTGTCCCACTCAAGATGAGCTTGTGTCACACCGCTGTTACCTAACGCACACAAAGTCACAGGCAGAGCCAAGCAAACCAGCCAGGCTCACACAGCGCATGGGAGCTGTGAAGGTGATTTTGCATATTCATCTGTATATAAATTAAGCTCCCACTGGAAGATTAAAATGGTATATTTTAATCTCTGAGTGCCTTTCCCATTTCAGAACTTTCTACAGGACTGAGGCCTTGTGCAATGTAACATTTATCTTACACAGTTATCCTGTGCTGCCTGATTACTAAAACAGCGAGTTAATGACTGGGAACTATGCAAATGATGGGGGAGGAGGAAATTGAAGATGTAGAAAATCTGGTTTCAAAAATGTTTGAATGCATCTTTGCCTCTTACCTAAGAGTTAATACCACTATGAGCTGGAAGTATAAAACACAAATTTTCTACTGTGACATTAAACATCTTCCATTCCATTTGGATTCCTCTGCTAAGTATGCACAACGGCAGAAGGAGCCCCATGCTTATTTTTCATTTGTTCCCCTTGCCTCCATGAGGACTCAGCCTATTACCTTTCCATCTCTACATTTCTCAAAACAAAGCCACCTCTCATCTGGGAATATCTTCCTTGACACTGCATAGGGTAAGAAATGTATTTCCAGTAAGTAGAACTGCAGTAGCAACGTTAAAGTTTTGTATGGAGGACAGAAGTGGCAAGATCTCAGCTCTGCATCTACCAGAGCATACTCTTCTTCACCATGGTTTAACATGAAGGAGTGGGAAGAAAATAGTTTTGCTCAGCATCAAATGATTATCTTGAAGTTAACAAACCAACTTTTGGTATTTGCTCTCACTCCGACAGGGCTTCAAGCTGTTATGCCCCAACTCAATTCAATGAAATTACAGTGCTACTTCACTCCTCGAATTTGGTGACTAATCTAAAACCTGCCAGTCCTGATCAGCATCTTGTTTACTAACTTAAAAATTAAGAATTGGTTTTGGTCTATTTACATTAATCGCAGATGAAAAAAACCTCCATGGTAAGCATAAGGAAGCCAGTATTAAACAAATGTACTTACCGAAGAAACTGGTTCTGCAAGGATTAAGTGAAATAATTGCACCAACACGAAGCTCTCCTTTTTAACAAATCAACTATTTAAGAAACAGACATTCTTACCTTTTATCATCTCTTATCATTTTTTAAATTCATTTTTATTCCAGTAACATGAAAGTTGTTTGCAACACCCACGCTGTTTGGTTAGCACTTAGAACAGCTCATCTCTCATGCAGCATTCCAACAAACTTTTTTGGACAGAACACCCACAAAAAACAGTTCAAGATGGGTCAGACCATCTGCCAGAAGCACCAACCAGTAAACAAAAGGAACGCACTGTAGAGGCAGCAGTGTGCTGTCCCAGGCTGTCAGATCTGACCACCGCAGGTGTCAAAGTGCTGATGGAACAGACTGCAGGCTCAGGGCTGAACTGATACGAGCCAAAGATCTAACGGAATATTTTGACTGTCAGAAACTCAGCTGGACTCAGAGTCAAGTAAGCAAATGTCAACTCAATCTTTCCTATCAGAAAAATGCCATTTTGACATCCTGAAGTAGTACGCTAATAGCAGCTCAATGTGTGTTGTACCAGCAGTTTAACATCACTGAAAAAATGCTGTTGTAACTGCTCATCCTGCTGGTAGGACAAGCTTTTCCTAAAGATTATGCAACATACAACATACAGACAAGCAGTTCTTTTTAAAATTATTTCTGCCCAGTTTATTCTGATCCTAGCATTAAATGTATGGAAAGAGCTATACTGACATAGCAAACCATCAGAATTACACTTCCACTGCTGCTTCTCCAAGACTGTTTATTTAAAACAAGCTATTTAAAAATAATTAACCAACCCCCTCGAGGCCGAGCATTTAAGATTAATCTATCTTCACACACAACTAAATCTAAAATCCAAAAAACTTCAAATGGTTAATTTGGGGAATGCACATTCATTTGCAGGTGAGTAAAACTAAATGCTACTTGCAGTATATCTTTGATAAACATCTACTGTAAAGCGTAACGTAAGCTAAGTGGAAAAGTACAGAACCCAGCACAGCAGCCTCGTTTCTCTCCCCTCCCACGCACACGTCATTGTCGTATTAGCTGGGAGATCACTCAGTCAGACCAAGAGCCATGCCTGGTTTCATACTTCAGTTTCAACACGATTTCAAAATTCAGGTACAAATATTCCATCTTGGACTTAAACTTAGACATAGTGTTTGTTTCAAGCTGCTATTTATAGCTTCTTCCAGTGTGCACGAGATGCCAATGGAAAAAGCACACATCGACCTGTAGAAGATCTTACAGGCTACAGCCTTACACTTGAATTACAGCAAATCCTATTAGAAACAGCAGGCTCTTGGGTAAGCTTTATCTTTAAGGGCTGACAGTCTCTCACAGTTTTGAAAATTTGTAACAGGAATATGGCAACTAAATGAAAACAAATCATGGGAAAAAGAACTGCCTACAGGCCAAGAAAGATGCAATTAAGCAATGAACTATGGCCTAGCTGCAGGTCAAACTGAAATCACACTGAAGAAAAAAAATATATATTTTTTTTGCTCATTCAGCACTTGATAACTGGAAATTGGTGCTCTTCACGGAGTAGTGATTCAACACGTCCTTCCAGCTCATCTCTCCAAACACACTCGGAAATCGTGCACACATTTCTATACCTTGGTGGGCACAAAACAGAGCAGATAGATACTCAGAAAACTTAAATAAAACACAAAAAGCTATAAGTAGTTGCAGGGTTATGACTGGATTAAGTTTTTATCTTGGATCCAGAGCTCCGAAGCAGTCTGTTGGCTGAGCCATGTCGAAATTCAGCAATGATTTCATTCATGTACTCAACACCACTGTCATGACCAGCGCTGTTAATGTCACTTGATCAAAGTAATGCATGTAATCCTGCTAACGCCGGCTGTGTTTAGTGAGCATTTCTCAGTTGCTATGTTGACTTAACCAGGTTAAGATGACTTAATCTCTTCCTCAACTCCCTCAACTGAGTGGCTACAATTGTTTACAGACTCCCAGCAAAATGGACTGAGATTTATGTTATATGTTTCCTTTTAGTGGGTTATTTTTTAAACACAGATGGGTTCCTCAATTTAGTTGAATACACAGCCTTGGGAAAGGAGCAAGGGAACAGGAGTGAGCAGGTGGAGAAAAAGGAGAGCAAAGGCAGCTTCACCAAGTACTTCTGTCAGCATTTTTTTGTCTTTTTCAGGCAAAACCAGTTGTTACAGTAGTTAGGGGGTTTTGTTTGTTTGTTTGTTTCTGTTGTTATTTTTTAATGCATAACACAAGAAGATCTCAGCTTTTCCTGACAAATGCATTTCACACTAGTGGAATACCTTAAAAGCAATGCCACTGTTTAAAAGTGCTTTGCATGGGAAACTCTGTGGTCTGGTATGTGAATTAGTGGCCCAAAGGAAACATTACGATCACCAAGTTTGTGCCAAAATTTCTTCATACCTTTTCCTGTACAAACCAATGCATGCACAGCAAGAGGGGAAAAAAAGAAGCATGCTAATAGAATGTCCTTCTTCCCATTCCCTGCAAACGTGTGGGGAAATGTATACAGAGTTGCTAAACAGGTTTTTTAGAGCTAAGACTTCCCATGTGTCTCAGCAGTATTGAAGAGCACTAACAGTCTTCCCCCTCTGCCTGCCCCTAAAGCTGAAAGGCCGCCATACCTTTTAATTATGATGTGCAACTCTATTTACATCCTTACCTTGGAATATTCAAAGGTAATCAGTATTCACTTTGTCTAGGCTGGCTTCCAACAGCCACAGGCAGAACCAGGATCAGCACCGAGTAGTAGGTCACTCTATCATGCACTCTGAGTTTAATGGCAGACAGCTATGCCAGAAAATTTGCAGCTCAGAGGATTTGGTGGTCTTTAATGACATGCTGGACAACAGAAATGCTGAACTGACAGCACAGCTCTGGCACAAAATGCCAGGAATAGTCATCAACTTCCAGAACCAATCAATCAAAAAATGAAGCTCAGGGACAGACTGGTTCTCTTTATCTTAACTTTCTAACGTTGATTTCATTTCCCAGGCTCCTACTCAGAGACATACACAGTTTGCATAAGACCACTGGGAACTGTTCCACAGTGTTCCTAACAAAACTGATTCTCCACATTTGCTGCCTCCAGCCCAAACCTGTAGTGAGAGCAGCAGGAACAAGAAAGCTCAGGAAAGAATTTTTATGGTCCTTATTTTCAAGCCTTTAGTCTGAGTAGATTTGGACCACAGCAACAAAAGTGTTCCTGTACACCTTGCTGTTTTTCTCTTGTAATTAACAATTAGTTTCATCAGTAGAGGGGGAATTAAGCTCAAAGGGCAGAGCAAGTGGGCACATCCCAGCCCCAGCGTTCACAAACCTACATACTAAAGCATAAGCTATAGAATCAGTTGAATTCAAGTTGTAAACAGCTGCAGACAAACTTCTGCAGATGTTACTCACGTATGCTTCACACCCATAATTTGCAAGTAAAGTAATGCCAATATTTATATACTGTAAGCACATAATTATGTTGCTACAGAACATAATATTCTTCTGTCTGTAACTCAAGCTCTGGATAAAGAGATTTAATTCACTTAAAAACATAACTCTGGTTGAGACTTTAACATACCTATCATACCATACACATTACCGCAACTTTTATGTTCATTATGTGTGCTAATGGTCAGCAATTTCAGTTAAATTCCCTATGTTAAAAGCAATCTGCAGACACACTGTTATTCACTGAGCCAGTAATATCTGTACTCTTCTATTGCACACACGCTCAAAGTTTCAAGAACTGGACTTCAACATTAGAGTACAATGGTCAGGGTTCAAAAGCACAAACATGGGCGAGAGCCCTGCTGGCAACAAGCAGGATAAAATCCTGCAGCTTTCTGAGCTGACTGCAGTTTTATGGTGCCAGCCATGGCCTCCAAAGTAACGGAGCTGTGCACTTCTCAGCTCGACATGATGCAGGGTGCCATACCTTTTAACATCACCACCCAGCAGAAAAAAAATCAATACTCTTTTCTGCAAGAGAGAATGGTGATGAGATACTCAAGAAGTTCCAGAGGTTTCAGGGTTTTTTTTAAAGACAATTTAGTTATGGTCAGGTTAATACTTCAAGTTCCTTTTTTCATCCCCATAATGAAAATTCCCTTAAGATGCAACTGAGACTGAGAATCTGTATCTATAGTCTAGGAAGATAATTATAGTGTCTGTAATTACCATCAGAAAAAACTTCACAAGCTTTTTTAGTAACTCCTAACAGGCGTATGATTAGAGAACATTAACGTTTCAAATCCAAACCGCAATTACAGCAATTTCTACTTCCAAGTCCATTATATCACTACAGGGTCAAAAAGGCTGTTTAATTCTCACCTTTCCCACTTGAATTAAGTTTATTCCCAACAGAATTTTCTAGAGTTGAAACCATTTTCTCTCATATAGAATGACATTGCTGTAAGGTTTTTCCTCACATAATTTCATGATATAGACGCTCAAAATTAATTCAAGAGTGTTTGTATAAACGAAACACATAAAATGCTATTATAGAATAGTACCTGATGAATATAAATACTTAAACAGTAAAAAATTCCATATTTACCAGAACACGCACAGCTCTTTTATGTTGCTAAAAAATAGAGAAAAAGGCCCAGTAAAATCCACATTCCCTCTAATTCTGCCTCTCCATTTATTGTAACACTTTCACTGTCAGGAAGCTGATTTTTAAAAAATGATAATTTTATCAGCAGAAGCCGAGAAACTGATCTCCAAGAAATACTACTTCAGTTCTGAAAAGACCCTCCTCACTTATGGAGAGCCTGACTCCCAGCTCTGGAGGCATGTGGGAGCAGCCAAGAGCTCCCCGTGCTGCCCAACAGCACAGGGCAATGGGCAGCAAACCCTCTTCCTAAACGGCATCATAAGAGTGGCCACGTGTCCTCCCAAATGAAAATATTCCCTTGCATGCTTTGAGAAATAAAACAAATTTGTCTTCCTTCTTCCACCCACAAATCCAAGTTTTTAGATGGAAAATGATCATTCATCAACACAGCTGGGGAGATAACATATCTTCTGGTTCTGGAAGACCAAAACCAAAAAAAACCCTTATAAAATTACTTCAAGTGAAACTGTTGTATAATACAAGTAATTAGCTAACTGCATAAGAAAGTTTTAGAGTGTGATTTAATTACCAAAATTCTTTAGGAAAAAATAACCAAAAAAACCCATTTCATTAACAACTGTTAGAATTGTTAAGACTGCTGAACACATGCTGAATACATATAACAGAGTTTCTACTGTAACAGACCACTGATGGGTGGTCTCAAAAGGAACTCAAAAGGAAAGGAAAAACACAAGTGCACTTCCCTCTCCAGTTCCCTCTTTCTTTTATCACACCAGTTCTGGATTGCAAGGATGGCGAGACAGCTCCTCTCCTCCCCAGACAATGGGAATGTGTTATGCAAAAAGCATGCGAAAAGGCACTAAGCATCTGAAATGAGTATCTTGGAGAATCAAGTCATAAAAACTTCATTTAATGGAGATCTCACAGATACCACTATTACAAACTTTCACCTAATTGCTAAACACATTTTTTCGCTGTTTGCACATTTTTAAAAGCCTCAAAATACTGAGTGACCTATAAGAACAGGCAAGATACACCACACCTACCATCAACAAAATGAATAAGCTCTGTTTCACATATGAAAGGGCAAATTCATACCAAACACTACACAGTTTGGATACGTGGAGGTGGGACTGGAGGTTACTTTTCCCTCTTTAACAAAAAAAAATCTCACTTTTCCACATACTATACAGGAACTTGTCCTTATAAAGACTACACCATTGACAAATTCGAAGATTTCAGAAAGGTTCAATTCTGTAATACAGTAGGAGAGCAAAGAAAGAAAAATGAGGTGAAAATCCCACACAGCATTTAAGGGTGCTTTGCTCATCTAGAAGGGAATGCATCCAGGTTGTGTGTTACCATTGTGCAGCCCCAGACTTGCATCTGAAAAGTGCAATTTTCACTAATAGACAACAATTTTGCACTTGAAGGTTTTACTTCCCCAGATATGACCTTAGAAGCCAATGAATTATCTCAAGCGCAGATACAAACTGGGACAAAAGCCTTGTTACCTCCATACAAAGAAATGTCAGTACTTAAGAGTTAATTAAAATAAGAACTTTGTCTTGGTCTCAGGATTGTTACTCACCCGCTTTGGCCCACTAAAAATCTTCCTGGTGTTTTCCTTAGATTTATCACCTTGTTTATTTGTGGATTTCTTATTCCCTTCAGGCACACCAGATGCATCCTCTGAAAACTCCAGGAGATCTATAAAAGACATGCAGACATATAACCACCATACTGAAAGCTGATGAACTGCTAGAGCATTTCTTGCATCTGACCTCTCAGGTATAGCTTCTGAAATTATACAAATAATCTTCATCAGAAAAAAAAACAGCTTTAAAGCCAAATACAGTCCTGGACGGAGCTCAGGTTTCAGTAAACAGGACTGTGACAACATGCAGAAGATAAATTACAAGGTACACTGTCAAAACGACTGTAGCATATCTTGCCCACTGTGTAAGCTGCAAGTCATTATTTCCCATTTTACGCTCCCGTGAATCCCAGGTTACCTTTAGAAGTGTTTAGTCATGGCTTACTGCTACAGCTCTGAGTAGCAGATGAATTAAGCAGTAGATGGGCTTCTTCAGAAGCGCAATTTAAAAGAGTTAGAAAAATACTTCCCACTACAATTATAAAACCGATTAACTGATCATACGTTGCATCGCATGAAGGCAGCCTGGTTGGTTACCTTTGGTTATTCTGCTATCACAACATTAAAAAAATACAGTCATCAGCTCAGAAAGCCAACTAGCAAGAACCGTGGAAAGGGTCTTTCAGTGTATTCAGTACTTGCCTTACCAGTAGTTATAGTACTCAGATCTGGACCGTAAATCTGCAATTCACTGATCTAATTAAATTCTACTCCTACTTTTTTATCTTTAAATTTGTCTTTCATTTGATGCACCAGCTTATGTTCTTTGACTTGGCACAAACCAGAAGCCACCATAAACTTGCAGACGGAAATAGACATGCACAGAGGAGCACTGTTTCAGCTGATAAACAGTTCAGAAAACCGATCCGTTCCAGAAAAGCTGCTGCTATTTGAACACTGCACTGCAAAAAACACAAGTAGGCTGGATCGGTTACTCTAATCCCAAGTGCACTCCCACCCAGTAAACAGGACTGTCCAAGCCCCTAGGTTGGAGGCAATCAAAAAAGCAAATCAGGCCAGCAAGTTTCTAACAGCATTTGCAAGGACACAAAACTTACCTAGTCAGGGGAATATAGATATTTTTAAAATAAGGTTCAAAAGTTTCTTAAATTCCAGTAAATTGCAACAGGCTTGGCAGCACCAAAGCAGGCAGAATGCCCACTGCAAGGCACCTACTGGAATGAGCCTCCCGCATTCCAGTCCATTGGTTTTCGGTTTAGTTGTACGATATCAGCACAAAGGCTTAAGAACACAACATGAAAAATCCTGCTGGAAATAACTGCCTTTAAAAGCTGTTTTGGTAAAATTACTCTAACAGGAAAAATATTACAGACCAATCCTCGTTCACTCAAACGAAGCCAAACTACTTCCAAAGTTGTATAGCTGACTTAACCCTTCGCAGGAACCTACCAATGAAAGGAATCAAATCAAATTTCTTTAATACATAACCTTATATATCCTGAAACACTTTTGAAGAAGCCAGGCCTTGAATGTAATTCCCAAAGAAAGTCACACCAGCAGAACTGGATCCTGCTATTGCAGATCAAAAGCCAAGAATTCACTCACACAAATACAGGAACTGCAAATACAGAAGTCACTTCAGAAATGCAAGCTGTGTTTTCTCCCACCAAATCAGCACAATAATTCGTGCCCTGTGCCAAGACTTGGAGTTGTAATGTTCTTAATAATGATGAATGCCGTTCTTCATCAACTAAGCCACAATTTTAAAATTATTTGTTTCTTTGTTGGATTCTACTCCTGTGATCCTGAACTATTCCATTTAAATTAGGTAATTTTAAATTCAGAGACTTTTTGATAATAACATCTCGGCTCCTATTTACAATAGGATAATTTTGCATCTTTTGATGTTGCTAGCATATCAAACACTTTCATGATTAGCTTCATAAGATTATCTGGAGTGCATTTATTTTATATCCTAAAACTACTTTGCACACGACTCCCCACACTTTCAAATCTCTTGCACACCCTGTGTAGTTTAGAAGTCTGCCATTAACATTAACCAAGTCAGGCAAAGACATCAGTGCTTTGGTAAGCAGTGACACAAATGAAGCTTGTCTCCCCTGTCTCTCTCTTGCATGGATATCTTCCCCCTCCACACACACAAAAGATGAGCATACTGACCTTCTCAATATGGGAGCATGTAAGGCACTTTCTCCTCTATCCAACCATTTTCAAGGCTTTCATAATCTTTGAGATAATTTGCCTGTCCTGGCTAAAACTGGAAAGATGTTCAAAGACCAATGAGAAAGCAACACCACAGTACATTTCCTGTGGAAAAACGACCCAGTTTTGTTTTAGTGCCTGAGGGTAACTCTGCAGATTTTGAAGTCCAAACAGGTCTCTGCTTTTTAGGACTTTGCTGTGCTCTGAACTGGCTAAAAATATTTACCCAAGGAAGGTGATTCAGTTTGAGGAGATGCAAAGAAAGGGAAAAAAACAAATCAGGTCTGTTCACCAGAAACGACCCAAATACTAAATGGTGATATACAAAAGGTCTTTTATTATCCAAGAGATTATAGGAATCTCAACCGGATCACTGAAAGGAAAATGAATGCATGACACAAAGGTTAAGTCGTGTATCAGAATCGGTTTACAAAGCAGAAGGCTAAGCTGTAACACTCACACCACGATGACAACATAACTGCTACTGTAATTCAAGTCAAAAATACTGTAGCTCATCATTACTGCATTTACAAGATATTTAGTGAAGACGGACGTGAACCAGATAAAAATAAGCATGTTAGATGCGATAGATTTTCATACCTTCCTTTAATGGAAGGTTTCAGGACAACTGCTCTAGACTGTCTGCATCAATCTGCATACAGGTATGGAAGCATTTCATTTTAATCAGCATATTCCATTTTTTTAAATGCCTGTCGCTTGTGTAATAATTTTGTTGTCATTGGCCAAAATGAAACGCAAGTATTAATGTAGTGTCAGGTGTCCCAGCTGAAGAGGCGGGAAATAAAGCAATGCAAGACTGAAGTTCAGAAGCAAAATACATCAGAAATCTTAGTCACCACCCAAACCACTGACAAACATGGCAGGATATTTAGGAAAAGACAGAAACAAACTGACAGCACAGTTATTTCCAGCAGTGCAACACCATCCCAAAGATGTATCTTTGGGATATGTAAACCTGTATCTTTGCTCCTCAAAACCGAAGCTTTAGGTTAATTTTGGTCAAGTTTTACTACTTCTTTGTCATTAGTTCAGATTTCTCTTGGACACAACTCCCCATTGATTGATATAGTCAAATAATTAAGTCATTTTCCTCCACTATTACAAGCTTCTATTTATTGGAGTCACCCCATATTCCAGTGAGTGAAAGGATACACATACTGCTTCAGACCTAGTGAAGTCTCAAGCAGGACTTTTAGCCGCTGCACCGTGGCAGACTACAGCTGGGAGGCTCATGTGTGACTGGGGCTTTTCCTTCCCTGGACTCTCCTGCACTGACTCATGTAAGAGAATTTTATTGCAATGGCCAAAGAAATAGCAACTTTAACTCAAAGCTTTACCAAAAATCTCAGGCTTAGCATTATGAAACAAAACCAGCCTGTGAAAACACCCAGAAATCTAAAAGCTGCAGTGTCTCATCGTTTGGGGGTTTTTTTGGGTTTTCATTTGTTTGGCTTCTGAACCGTTTTTTTGGTGTTTTTTAACCATTTCAGCAGGTAAAGCTACTGCACAAGTGAACAACATAAAAAGGCACTTCAGTGAAAGACAGTCCAAATAAAATTTATCTGCTCTGCAGTTTTTTCCACACTAACAACATTGTCCATCCTTAAATTCTGTTTGCAGAAATGTTTAAATATCTATAATTAAACTTACTTTCCCTCAACTGTGAGCTACTAGTCTGGAAGTAATAGTCCACTTCCAGATCAGTACTGAAAATCCTTGCATGATGTTTTATAATAAGATTCGAAAGTATGTTTGATAAAACAAACCCAGATTATGGTAAGTAACAGCATCAGTATTATGGCAAAAATTGTGTAAGGCTGTAATAGAAAGTATCAAATCTCTGGAAAATCTGAGGTTGCCATATAACATCCTTTACGCACAGAACGTCAAAATAAGTCTTCAGAAGTTCCAGGGCTGGAATTCAGAAGGACAATCTGGCATCTAATCTGTAAACCTGGAACAGGAACACTGGGATTTCTATCTGTGGAGTTATTCATTAGAACAGAACAGCACACACAGAACTTACGTAGCGTTACCACTGCCCTGTACCATTTGTAGCTTCTGGATGAAGTTTTATTGTGCAAGATGTTCTGAAAGGTTTTTCTCAGGTTTAGATTCAACACTGGCATTTTCCATGGACACACTAGTCACTTTTTCCCAGTATGCAAGGACAATACCTCACAGTAATGTCACATATTTCGCTGCATCTTCAGGTTTAGATCCAGAAGCCCTCGATAAATTCTCTCAGACTCAGCATCACTAAGTTTAAAGGACCTCAACGTGGCTGTTTTGAGCCATCACGATGCTCACAAATTTCAGAGGTCTGAGAGACAACAGCATGAAAAATACCAAGAAGTCCTACAAATTCTAGTACAGACTCTCCATTTTTATAATCTGTACTACAGGACCAACCTAGGGAATGTGCTGCAACTTGGAGAAGTAACTTCATGTCAGCCTTCCAATTCTCAGCAGAAAAAATACAAATCAAATCCCAGCTGGCCACAGCACCACATGACAGGAACCAAGTGAGCAAAATAATGGGGGAAGCGTCTCTCAGCGGAGGCACAGAGAAGCAGCTCTTCCCTGAGGAGTGAGGAAGTGTACAAAGCAACTAACAAAGTAAGTTCCCATCTGTAGGTACCATGGGAATCGCTTAGAAAAATATTTCTGAGGAATAATCTGCGATACCTTGGTGCGTAACGGTTTCCCTGGTGATCGTAGTGCTAAATGCAACCTTGTAGGTGTTTTGAGACCCCAGAGGGCAGCAGTTGGAAGGATTACCTGGTGGGTCAGCATCTCAGCTGCATTTACTGCACAAGCAATATTTTCCCTTGGAATAAATGGCTGAACAAAGGTTCACCAGGGAAAAAAACTCAGATGGAGTCTTTCGCAAGCAGCCCTGTATGTTAAACCATTTCCAAAGAGGCTGAAATGCAAGTGCTTCATCATAATATGAAAATAAGTCAAGGGTTTTTTTTTGTTTGAAAACACAGTCTTCTCATATTATGTCACGGTCAATTTGGCCCTTTTAGAATTTACAAAACACCCTAGCAGTTACATTTACCTTCAATTAAAAGGCTTACACATAATTCTGGTTTTAGAGACTGCTATAATTAGAAGAAAGGAATGAACATCTCTTCCTATTACTATTTTTTCTGGATTACATTAGCAGAAGCTAATTATAGGAAAAAAACAGCTTCTCTAACATTCACAAGGCTAGGCTCGAGTCCTCCCCTCTCCCCATCACAATGAAATACACCTTGCCAGAGCCTTATAAGTGCAGCAGCTTCAGTGAATGGATAACAATTTTTCACGCTCCATGCTCCAAAATGGAGGACTAAAATATTCCCTACAACAGCAGCAGTGTTTTGAAATACTTATTCCAACACACAGGACTCTTGGGCGTTAAATTGTTTCAAAAAAGCTAGAAGAAACCTTTCACCAAAGTTATTCCTTTTCTTCTTCACCACCACACCTCAACTTTGAACAAAGTCATCATGTGGGACATTTTTTGAAAGGCATTCAAACTTTAGAACTTGCTCAACAAATTCTGTGTCAACAGTTTTACTCCTCTGTGTGTGTGTGTACACACATGTACCAGCCATGCGCAAGATGAAGGTATCTGAAATCTGGAAGCAAAAGCAGAAATATGTGACTATGCAAAGGCACACCCAAAGCCAGTCATCTGACTGACACTCCATGGGTCTCCAGTCTCTCCCTCCAGTTGTGCATCCTTGGACAAGATTGAACTTGAGAAAGGTCCAAACTGTTAAAAAAAGCATTCAAAGGCACAAAAAGAAAAAGATATTTCACATCTCTGAGAGCTACTGAAGTTTCTGCTCTCAGCCCTGTAATTCTGGTTGATGTGAAGCTTCTGTGGGAAGGTGTCTGCCTTCCAGGCATGGGTGCTGTATGCTCAACACACCAAAAAGGTAAGAATCTTCTATTAAAAAAGAAAAAAACTCTGGCAAGAGATCAAGGGCTTCAAGACAGCTGTGAAACACCAGACAGGACCACAGCAGAAGTAAGTAAATGTAACATTTACATTTCCGTATCAGTAGTACTGCTCAGCAAACTCCTAGGTGTGCTGCAATAAGAACAAAATAAAAAGATCAACTCAATTTAAGCGTTAAGCATTTATTCCAGAAGGGCTCTGTTTACCTGCATTAGTACTGAGCTGGGTATCCTGGGAACAGTTTTCATTGCCATCAGAGGTCGACTGTACCGAAGAAGATGGTGTGGTTCTACTTCGTTTTTTGCTAGCTTTTCTTTCTGCTACCTGCCACTCTTCATCTTCATCCTCGCTTTCACTCAAGTCATCAAATCCAAAGTACTTGATTTTGTAATTGGAACTCCCAGAGCTTCTAGAGGCACCTTCACCTCCCCCTCCCTCATCTTGATCGTCAAACCCAAAGAACTCTAATTTGACATCCTTTTTGGATTTGGTATTGCTTGGTCGAAACCTGGTTGTAGTTTTTGTAGTAGCAATGTCTGCTTTTTTCCTTAAGCGCCCAGCTTCTCCCAGGTCAGTAGGGGCTGCTGTGGTAAATTCATCGATTCGTTCCATGGTATCCTGAATAGTTACGTTACAAACTGACAAGCAAGATGGATGTAGAACAGTGTAGTCTCTAGTCCGTCCAACCGTCCCTCTAAAACTGGTCCCACTACTTAAAGGAACTTTTCTTGCTGGGTTCAGACCATCATTATTTGACTCATTGTTTGCTTTGGATAAAGACTGACTAGTGCCATCCATTAGCTTGTCAAAATTTGTTGCCCCCTGCAGTTTTGCTTTGTTGGATCGACAGTATGTCCTACAGTTGCTTGGCCTAGGAATAGTTTGCACAAGTTCCTCACTAATGGCTTCCTTTGGATTTTCAGTATCTTCTTTATCACATTCCTCATCCTTGGCCTTCATCTCCGAGAGATGTTCATTGTCAATATCTAATATATACTCTCCAGTTCTGGTGTCTTCACTTTCATCCTCCCATTCATACAAGTGAGTTCTTAATGACCCCTTCGTCTGAGATGTTTCTGATGGCGCATCTGCTGTTTTTCCGGTGTGGGAGTCCCAAGAACCAGGTAAGTCCTTGGCTTCAATGTTGTGTCCAGAAGCGTCTGAAGTTTCAGCATTGGTTTTGTTATTGTCTTCAGCATTCGCATAAATGAAATGACTGTTCTTCTCATTATCTTCATCCAAATTCTGCACTTTATCTGCAAGAAAGGACAGATTTATTACTAAGGAACATTATTAAAAAAAAAAATCATCCTTGCAGGCAAGTTTGAAAAGCCATAATATATTCAGTGTTCAATGACAAAAAGCATTACAGAGGTCCTTATCCTCCTGTACGTAGGTTAAGTGTTGTACTTTATTCTTATGTAAACACACCTCCCAAACTCCTTGTTTATATCAAGCTATTGCTTGAAACACTAGTGCTTCAAATCCAAGTTCTGGGAGACATTTTTAGTGTCTGATTTGCTTCAGATGCCCTACTTTAAGTACTTTTTGCTTTTGCACAACACTGGAAAAGAACAGGTAATACCACTGGAAACACAGAACAGGTAATACCATTGGAGACACAAAACATACGAATCAATGAATTAGCTAAGTTTGCATAAACTCATGTTTAATCCAACCAGATGCATTACAGCAGCCTGCTGTAGTCAGGAAAGGGGAGACATGGACAGGTTACAGCTGCTCCCTCAAGATATTCCTGGTCTAAGAACTGGATAGTGTAGCATCATCAATGCAGAAATGAAAATCAGCATGGGACACAGAAAACACCGATGAGTTCAGTATATTTGCTGAAAATTTTCCTATAACTCATTGCCTCAAGCTGTAACTGCGTAGCTACTGAAATCAGTGAGCCATCTGCCAATATTATCTATGCTAACAACACTACAGTCCCTGTTAAAAACTGTTTTATTCAATGCACCCTAAACAGAATGGTACACAACTTCACCAACTGATATTTCATTTTTCTGCTTTAAATTAAAATATTTGGACTTCCAGAAGAAATACAGGAAACATAATTTAATTTAAAATTGTTTTGATAATAACTCCTGAAATGCAGGTTTTTACAGTGAACTTTTACAGATCTGAAGAAGAGCTGCTGGCAAAGATTAGTCTTGCATTTCTCTAACCTGCAGCCACACCTACATCTCATTCTGTCAAGATAGAAAAAATTCCACTGTTAAGAAATAGGTTTCTGCAATACTTATTTCCATTTGACCAGCATCCATACAATAGTAATGCCAGGGAAGACAGAACTAAGTCTTCACCCTGTTGCCCTCTACATTGGTAGGACAACCATTCCCTTTGGCTTCCTGGAACATTAACAAAATCTCAGTGGAACTGGAACCAGACCATCATGAAGATGCCATCTGCCATGATCCATCGCTGCCCCTCTCAGACACAAGGCCTCCCCAAAGCACAAGTGAGGCACTTCCTGGAACCACGATGGGCAGAAATCTCTTTGAAACTCCTGACATGGTATAACTGAACACAGAAACTGAGGTGTCCGCAGTTACTGTCAGCACTCACTGCGCTGCACCGGTTGCTGGGGCCAGGAACAGCAAGATAAGAAGTCTGACTGGAACACAGAAGACCCTTACACAGAAGAGCGGCACATGATGAGATAACCTGGAGAAACAGAAGCAACTGGGACAACAACAAGTAGAAAAACAAATGCTTGAAGAGAGTCTACTTAGAAGATACAGGTGCAGAACGGGACAGCCATGAAAGGGGCTCCACTACCAGAACACAGCCTCTAAGGTTCAAACTTGTTCGGTAGCAACTGCTTCCTAAGGCTTTAGTCCTGACTGCATTTATCTCCACCTGCTGACATATGCCCAAGCAGCACAGAAGGTCCATAGCACTGACCAGAGGGTTCTAACCTTCCTGACGAAGAAAGGGAGCATCATTGCCCTTCCAAGGGCTCTGTTTTCAAATTAAAACAGCATCATCTAAACACCATCCTTCACATACATTTATAAAAGAGCTTTAAGGTGTAAGCAGAAAATTCTACTAAAAGAAATTACTACCAAGTCAAGTTTCACAAGAAATTGGTTCAATTCTAGCTGAAATTCCTCAGGGAAGCAGGACAAGTAATATTTCTCAAACTGCATCCAGGTTTCCTGGGAGTTCAGCTGAGGCCTGCATTACAAGTTTACACCCTCAGCTAGAAATAAAACCAGCTCTTCACAGAATATAAGAAATGCAAAACAATTCCCCAGAGAACATCAGTACCAGCCATTTCAGTAACAGCATCCTGCTTACCCCTTTTCAGTGTCAATACGTTATACAAGAAACCTTGTTATTCCCATTTCCATCTCATACTTGTGATAAGCCAAGACACTCAACCAAAAATCAATCTTTCTGTAATCAGAGTGAGTTTGACAGTGTACAATGTGTTCCTTTCCCCCTGTGTGTTTAACGTTATTGTGCAACTGAAGGCATGAAAACTAGCAAACAAAATTCAAACAACTTTCAGACCTCCTCACTAAACTAAGCTATTTTGCAGTCTCACCAATGTTGTTCTGTATCTGAGTTCATATATACTTGAATTAATAAAGCCTAAGAAACAGCTAAAATCAGTACATTTAAAGTATACCTGTCTTGGCTTCCTAAACAACACTTGACTGAAATGGTAGGAAGAAGTTTCAGTATGTGTATCTGGGAAGGGAATGGACTTCCCACCCTAAGGATGTCCAGGATTTTCAAAAGTCACATTTCATACCAGGACCACATTAAATATCGTCTTCCCAGGGAAATAAAAGAATCTTGTGTGCATATGCACATTAGAACCCAAGAGTCAAATAATTCAGGGATGTGTTTGGAGATTAAAGAAGCTGAAATTTGATTTCATGTTGTCTTAGCCTGAATCACTACCACCTCAGAAAAAGTTGGGGTGGGTTGTTTTGCAGTCTGCTATTAACACATCACAGAAATCATGACTACCTTGTAATGCATACTCTTACACACATTCTCATAAAACTCCAAGATATTCAAGGATGGTATATTTAAGACCTTCACTTAAGATCGATTCATCTATAATCTACTCTTTGGATTCCTCGAGTTCTGACATGCTGTTCAGTAGCTGAAACCACCTGACCTTTTCAGTCGCTTGCCAGGAAGTTACACTGTAACCAAGAGGTAAAGCCATCATTTGCTGGGTCTTGGTAAGGAAGATGTTCCTTATGACACTTTGATATCAACTACAGCGCTGCTTTTAATAAAGTTTTTCTATCATGAATTAGATACTTTGCCAAGTAATAATAAATCCAAACAAACAACTACAATTCACTGCACGAAACCACTGATTTTGATGATGTAGTCTTATACACCAGAAAACTATTTTACAAACTGTTCTGGAATATTTTAGAATGGGTTTAAGTTAGCCTAATATTTGCAAGACTTTGAGCAAGCAATACAGTCCTATCTAGACATCTGTGATCTATTAAGGAAACAAAGCTTTCTACTCTCCTATTGCAGCAGCCTCATTTGGACAAACTGAACTATCAGTTGAGAGATGCATCATAACAAGAAAAATCCTTCTTCACATCTATTCGCTCAATTTCAATTTTTCTGTACTTGCTCCACTGTGGTTGTTAAGATTTTTTTCTTCCCAGAGTGGAATTCTCATTTTCAATTTCAAACTTACTCCCAACTGCATGCTCTTCTCCTCATGGTCGTTCCCAACAGTCACAAGTACAAAACTGAGGAACTGAGCTACCTATGAATTCCTCACTGCCTGCCTCCAAGAGAACCTCCAAAAACTCAGTAGAACTCCGAGATACCAGTACACCTGCAGATCAGCAACATTTGATCAGGCTGGGTTAAGGCAGAGGCACCACACATCTAGTCCTACCAGCCCTGAATTCCTTGTTTCTCCTCATCCATGTGACTAAAACCACTTTCTCAAGTCAGTCGAGCTGACTAAGAAGTAACAAAGCCATTCTATCCAAGCTTTATTGGCAACTGGTTGACTACACTTCCATCTTAAAAGCCACATGCTCACCACTAACAGCTCTCTGCACAACAACAGGACTCTGAAGCTTTGCATTGTCTTAAGTACCTGCATAAGCAACCCGGAATTTTGACTTGCCTGTGAAAGGACTCCATAAGTATCAGTAATAACTTACATATGCTTTTTCACTCTCACCTAGGGATTTAATACAGCTTATGAAGTTACTCTTGCACAGAGACCAAGGGCAGTGAACTTCTCCCTTCACTTTGTGCCCACAGGACATCAAAATTTTAAAATCACACAGTACTTCAGAAATCTCAGTAACTATAGCAGGGAGGAATTTCCATCTCCAATAACAAGCAAGGCGGATAGAAAATGTAACCAGTAAACCGTTTATGCCAGGTAGAGAGTTCTTCCTTAAAACTGGATCATCACAACATATTAGTGGAAAACTAAGCAGTGACATTTACAGGAATACTTCCTTGAAGGATAGGTCATCAAGTCGCTGTCATCATTTTGTCAGTGGGTTAACGGCTGCCAGACCAAAACTTCTGTACCAGAAATTACTGCAAATCACTTGCTAATTGCCAAAGATGACAATACCCACAATTCCAATAGTCATGATTTTAAATATAATAATTTTTATCTGCAGGAACTATAACAGAAGGTAGCATGACTGTAGGAAACATCTAACATATAATTCTATTTACAGATACAGAAAGCACACAGAAAATATCACAAAATTGACTAATTTTGAATGATAAGCTATTCACCAGTTCAAGAGAGTCATGGAATTTCTCCTCCTAGTTTTAACTGCAATTAGGCTTTTCTGGGGTTCAATTACCAGAACGAGTCTGCACAGTAATTTCAAATCAGTAATAGCATAGAACTATAAAATCCACCAAAGCTGTTTTTTTTTTCCAGGTAGTAGCACAATACTCCTAAGAACCATATCATAATTACTACAGTAGATTGTTTTATTTTCTGTTTAAATCTCTAGAAGTTAATCATTAGGGGATGGAACCAACCTAAACGACTGGAAGGTCTAAACTAAATGTTAACTGATAAACACCCACATATTTATAAGTACCTCTTGCTTTACATTATGCTCTAGTACATGTCATGAGCAAGACAGTGATGGTGTAAGTATTGCTGATGAACTAAAAAAAAAAACAGTGAAACCTCCATTCTTTCCCACCAAACCCAATGAAATGTTTTCACAGAGATCCACACGACCGAACTTTGCAAAGCTGTATTTAAGTCATGATGATGATGATAACTCTCCCAGTCAGCTTTGTAAGATGACCACAAGAGAGAAAACTAAAAGTTTATACAGAGCAAGATATTCAAATTATATAAGGCAATAGCTTATACTCCTAGAGATACATGAAAACGTTCAAACAGTAGGGATGTAGCAGTTTCAAAATCCCACTGTTTTTTCAGTAATTAAGTTTTGCCTTTTAGTTTTAAACCTTTAAACACTAAAGAAATGCACATCTGGACTTCTGTCTTTTAGACCAGATGGATATCAAGAGAATGCTCTGTTCATCTCTTTCAGAAATACATATTTAATAAAGCACTCACTTATTAAATGGAACAAAAGCAAAAAATGCCTTGTGGCTATCACGAACAGCTTTAGTGGGACTACTTCTTGCCTTTTCATTTTTAAGATCACGTACAAAAGAATGCAATTCTAGACTTGAAAAAGTAAATTTAGAAAAAGATAAATTAATCTTCCTTAGAGATAAAGACGTCTCCATCCTTCAGCTGGAGATCTCTGGTAATTTTGTCTCCCAAGTAGCAAGTGACAGCACAAGAGGAAATGGCCTCAAGCTCCACCAGGAGAGGTTTATAGTAGATATCAGGAAAAATTTCTCTATTGAAAGAGTGATGAAGCATTGGAACAGGCTGCCCAGGGAAGTGGTGAAGTCACCATCCCTGGACGTGTTCAAAAATGTGTAAACGTGGTGCTTTGGGACACAGTTTAGTAGGCACAGTAGTGTTGGGCTGATGGTTGGACTGGATGAGCTTAGAGATCTTTCCTGACCTTAACTATGTTTCTATATCTTAGTTCTCGACTTTATTTTTTCATTAAGTACCCATAACATATCTCACTTATTTTAAAAGGTTTTTCTTCTTAAGCTGAGCATCTGAAAAGGTGCTCCCAAATAGCCCTCAGAAGCATTCCTATTTCTTCATTGAGAAAAAAAATGAGTAAGGAAGGGATATCTCCCCACCCACAAAATATTTAGTTTTCTCACACTAATAATAAAAGACACCATATAATTGCAGGTAAAAGGTCTACAAAATACTGCAAGCTTTCCAAAACTGTCATAGTGAAAAGATTCACCTGTTTCTAATTGTATGCCATCCATAAAACAAGTGTTTCAAAGTGAATGTTACAAGGAGAACAAGGTAAGGTATGAACCGAAGACAGAAAGACAACTTTCAATATGCTTCTTACCTTCAATCTTCAGTTACGTAGTCTTTAAGCAGAAAAAAAGTGAAGGCCAATAATTTTTCCACAGCAAAATCCATGGGACCAGTTGAACAGTACCTCTCGTTCTAACTCAAGCTGCCTTCTAACTCAGCCAGTGAAGTCAAAGAGGGGATGAAGGAATCTCTCTATTCACCTGGCTCAAAAAATTTCACTGCTGCATTGACCATGTAATAAGAAAATAGAATTGCTAGAAGAAGCAATAGAGAGACATGTGGCTAGCTACATGACTCCAGTCACTTCACATTATATACAAAAATGGCAAAGAAGCACAGAAACAAACACACAAAGATTTGTAAAATGTACAACCAGAAGTAATGCTAAACCTGACCTTCGACTCTCTCCCTGACCTAGAGTGAACCGGAACATATCCATTGCTTCCTTCTCATCTCTGGTAATGACAAGCACCCAGAAGGGGAAGTTATTGGCACAAGCAACAGAGCTGTGACAGCCACTCACAAAAACAAGTGGGTATGATCCCAGGGCATAGAAATGAGCATCAAGAGACAGAAGGAACAGGCAAAACACAGTTGTGCTACCTATCGCTGCAACAGGCCAGCAAGAGGCCAGAGTGGTCAGGCAGAAGCACCCAGGATGAGACACAGTTCAAAGAGCAGTTAGCACAAAGCCTTCCCTCCTGGTGGTTTTGAACGGAGATCCAGGTAAAGAATACTAGAAAACACCTGTAAGCACTGGAGAAGGAGGCAAAAGCAAATGTCGGGGCTGGGATGGAAGCTTAAGAGATTGCACAAGTGGTCCCAGGAGCTTGAAGCATTTTCCTGGATTCATGATGTGCCTTGCCAGAGCTCTTCTGTTTTGTCAAACCAGAGTTGCTTCTCCTTTTGTCTGAACAGCTTCACAGAGTTTTTTTACAAGAATGTTTTAGACAGCTCAAACTGGTATTTTCATAGAATCATAGAAAGTCGGAGTTGGAAGGGACCTCAAAGACCATCCAGTTCCACCCATGGACAAGGACACCTTCCACTGGATCAGGTTACTCAAAGCCCCATCCAACCTGGTCATGAACATCTCTAGGGAGGTGTATATTTTCTTATATCATCCTAGTGACATACTGTAATATTTACAGTAACGAAACTGTATTGATAGGGCTGGTTGATCACCTAGCATGTAGCATTTGGGTACACGCTACAAGAAACCACTCTCATTCCTGCTCAAGGCTCATCATAGCAGCACTTACAGTGGCATTAACTCAAACATAGTCAAAACTTGCTCCAGGCAGAGCCTAAAAACATTGGGCATGTTAATGCACAAAGGGGAGCCATAAAAACAACCCTTATAATTCCTCACAGCACAGTAGAAGTTTCACAGAACCTTCTTACTTGAAGAAGAACCATTGAAGTTTGAAGAAAAGACAACACTCTCACTACCAACCACTGAAACTGCCAGAGTTAATTTCCTACTCTCATCCTTAGGGTATAGCACACACCAAGATGGAATCCAAAACAATATCTAGAGAAAAAAAAGTCCATTAGGAAACCAAGTGCTATTCTTAGCAAAAAATACTATAATGCAAAGCAGACGTCAACAAATATATCCTCCAACCTAGTCCCCATTTCATCTCCATTTCACTTACAAGACTAAGTTGCTGGGCTCTAAGCCTGAAAACACCATTTTCTTATCTGTTATTTTTAAGTTACTTAGAACACGGAGTAGCTCTTAGGCTGTGGGAACAATGTCTCTGTGAATTCCTGCCTGAACAGATCTGAGGTTCCTAGAGCAAGCAAAGCTCATTGCCCCACAACGGAACCGCCGCCGTTCCACAGCGTACTCCACATGGGCCTGTTTGACTGGGCAGGAGACAGCCAGCCCTGGAGATCATGCGCAGCAACACGTGCTGGCCAGCCAGCTCGCTGCTGCTGTTTGAGATGGATTAGAGAACCAGTTATAACTGCATTATTCTCACAGGCAAGAGAGAGGTAAGGGAACAGATCAATCAATTCAGCTCTGCTTTTTACTCCATCACTTTTCATCGCCCTTGAAATAGCACTGTGTCTTTGAAATCTTTCCTCACCACTTACATTTTGATCAAAACTGGTTAACAAGTAGAAATGTTATTAGGAAATTGAAGAAAACAAAAGGACAGCCAGTATCAGCCTTAGTATGCTATGGAAACATGCTAAGATGTCAAAATACTATCATGTACACAAATTAAGTGCTTATTTCTTCTATTTATTCACAGAAGAGTTACCAGCATGGAATGTTAGCCCTACTAACTTGAACCCCAGGTCAGTTTTCCTTCACTTTCAACAATTCTTGATGAAAGCTGACCAAAGTATTCTTCAAGCTACAAACAAAAGACACTCTGCCTTCTATAGCTCTCATATCAGGAGACTTTGTGGGCCTTCATTTCTGTGTAACTCACTGTAGAAGCCTCCATTCTAACACTGAAAGGAGCACAAGTGAGTTATTATACACAGGAAACAAATCTACAAACATAAACCAGGTTTCTGTTAGCGTTAGCCATACAAATTCACCCCAAATGCACAGTCAATGTTGAAGTTAGTCAGAAACAATGAAATATTTAACAGGGCAGGCAGGTGGCATGATGCCAATTTTATATAATTTTTTTATTTCTCTTGAAATAGACATCTGGCTACCACGACAGATGTAAGAGCAAGAAAACAAAACTTCAAGGAAAAGAAGGCAGCAAGATTAAAAAAAAATAGAAACAGAACAAATAAGCAGGCTATATCTCACAAACAGACCACTGACACATGATGCAGGAAAAAGGTCAAGCTCATTATGAACTACAGCTCTGTCTGATTCTCCTGAACACTCGGAAACATTTATCATGGCTCCATTACACCACCACCAATTCCCAAGCATAAAGCTGCATTACTTAATGCTACAGCTTGAAGCTGACCAAGCTGAAGGAAAAGATGAATCTTTACCAGGTGATATACACAGTGTCTTCTCTGGTTTTGGACAGAAAACCAGCAACTGCAGAGAAGCCATGCTTTCTTCCAAATAAGAAAATTAATTTCATTGCCATTTCTCTCTTCTGCTCTACATTGGAAATGAAATGTTTTGGTTGGTAAGGAGAAAAGGTTACAGACTCAACTTCTTCGATCCGTTTTCTGCCTACAACTGAACAGCTGTAAAACACAAAAAAAAAAGCTTACGGATATAAAGTACACAGTTCTAGGAAAGAGGCAAAATTTACCACTTTGATCCATCATTATCCATTTATGCCCATATGATCTTGAACAGCAGTGCCTGTTAGCGGGCATAAACAGAAGATAAGAAGCATAAGATCCTCAGCAGATTAGACTCTCAGGGCCAGTTTCATGCTTGACAATCACCAAAACAGCTAAAGTTATAGAACCACCACATCCATCGCTATGATTACAAATTCTTACGTAATTCTGGTTCTTTACTGTTTGAATCAAAATGAGTTTTCAACAAGCTTGCATGCACGATGGCTCAACCTGGTTTCCCTCTCTGCAGATGTTTTAAGTGGCATCTTCTTTTGTAGAACTCCACAGAAAAACCTAAAGTGATGAGATTTAATTTGCTGCTGCCACAGAAATCTTTTCCTTAAGAATAGTTTGCTTTTCTTGTTCCCTTTCCAACATCCTATCAGAATTCTGAAGTAATTTATAGGAAAAGGTTGAATTTATTATTTATTATATCTGTACAAAACAAGTTCCCAATCACATTACATCTTCACTTCAGTTCCAGTAGCACTTCTAAACACATAGATTCTGAGAGAGAAGATACCTTTTCTCATATCACCTAGAGGCAGCCTCCCAGTTTGGTAACGCATTTAGCACCCCTGATAAACTGTTATTTTCATTCTATGGCCTAACAGACTTCCAGTGTTTCAGAACACGAACTGTTCTGCTGCTGCGAGCACAACACCCGAGCGTGCTGTGGGTGTACTCCCTCCCCAGGAGAGCCTGAACCCTGACCACCTTGGACTCCTGTTTCAGCCATAAGAATTAATTCCTTGTAGACTTTTTTTCACTGGGTAAGGATGGTAACAGCTTGTCTCATGTTGGTGCAAAAACGGTACCTCCCATCAGCCAGCATACAGCTTTTTTGAAAGACCTAGTATTTCCATGGAAATTGAAGTCTTTTACAGGGATGCATGACCACCTTCCCTCTTGTGTACAAAACACTGAGACATAACCACTTGCCTTTATTTCAGGCACAATTTTCAATGATATGGTAAGACGCTGTTTTTTGAAGTACGAATCTAGCTGCTTTTTCCCCTCATTTTCTACTTCTACAGCTATCAATCGTTAGATATTCTGCCTGATCTGCCTTTGTATATTGATACCTCGATATCACATTCATGTCAATTTGTGCACGCCTACCTGCCCAAACCACACACAGTGCTTGCTCAAACCAGCTGCCTTCCTCACAATCATTTCAGGGGGGAAACACCAAAACTTAAAATCACTCACTCACTCCTTCACTACTAAAGGCGCTCCCTCTTCCAATTAAAATATCACTAAAAATTAACCTAGGTTGCTTGTCACCAGCCATATCCAGCCTCACAATTTCTATCAAATTAAAGCCCTGTAACTTCTCTTGCAATTCAAACCTTTTTGTTTGCACAGGTAAGTGCTTTTGTCCAAGTTGCATCTATAGTTTTACAGCTTGTCTTTTACATCTGGAGTAACTGTCATTCCTCCTTCACCCTTCTTTCTACTCTTGCTTAAAACTCTTCCACAACTTTCACAGGATCACAGAATGGTTTGGATTGAAAGGGACCTTTAGGAACATCCAGTTCCAAACCTCCCTGCCACGGGTAGGGACACCTCTCACTGGATCAGGTTCCTCAAAGCCTCACCCAGCCTGGCCTTGAACACTTCCAGGGATGGGGCATCCACGACTTCTCTCAGCAACCTGTGCCGGTGCCTCATCACCCTTACAGGAAAACATTTCTTCCTAATATCTCATGTCATTCTCCCTTCTATCAGCTTAAAACCGTTACTTCTCATCCTGTCCTTGGCTCTTTCTGATAAAGAACCCCTCCCCAGCTTTCCTGCAGGCCCTTTAAGTACTGGAAGGCCACTATAAGGTCTTCCTGTAGCCTTCCCTTCTCCAGGCTAAACAAGGCCCGTCCTCTGAAAACCTCATTTGAAGTCCGCTTTTCTTCTGGTGAGTGTAACTTACAAGAAAAACATGACTTTTTTAACATTGCCTCACATCTGCATCTATCCACATTCATAACAACATGAACTATGATGCAACTCTGCAGACAGTGATTATTATGTAAAAACCCAACACACCACGCAGCACGTTATTGCTGCCAATACTCAACTTGCAAAGCCTGCAACTCACCAAGGGCAAACTGCAGCGTTAGCAAACAATGCTAAAACCCCTTCCCACAGAAAGGAAAACTATTTTTTTTTGTCTTCTAGCTTTGAAGAACTTCACAACACCGTAAACAAGACTACCTGGTTGGAAATCTAAAAATAAAATGGTCCTGAAAAGATGAGAAATTGTGAAACATCAAATTCAACCATCAGAAGAGTTACTACACTCAGTAATACCAGTAAAACAAGCTGCATCATGTGTTCCACTCTGCTGGAAATACCAATGCAACAGACACATTCGCTCCCAAGTAGCTCAGAAGGGTATCTTTTGCTCTGAGCAGCAGGAGATGACTGATTCAGGAAGCAAACTACGTGGAAGGACAAAAAGACAAAGTGTCAGGGGTAACATAAGGTGCCAAAAAAGCTTTTTTTCCACTGACTTTTGTAGTGTGAGCCCTTACAGATAAAGTATTGAAGTGTATTATAAAATAGCAGCACTACTAACTGTCAAAACAAATGCATTCTTAGGTTAAGTCACTCTGAATTCAGACACTACTCATAAATAAGTTGAAACTGTTCATTGAAAACAGTAGCAGTTGCTCAAAAGAAAACATGAGCTAAGTGTGAACTTGAAAAACATTTTCCACACAGTTATTAAGATCTTGGTGTTCAAATCTGCAATAGTTTCCCTACCAACTAACTGTCTTCTGCTTTCCTGCACGCTTTGGCCTGCTTCAAAAGTGCACGCATTAACAAGATTCTTTTCTCATTCAAGCACTGACCAACTGTTTTGAATGCAAAATTATTTTAACTTCTTCAACATGAAAAAAGTTCAGAAGCAGTCAAAATTTGGCCTTTTAAAAACTGTTCATTGCACAAGTCCATAAATAAAGAATTATTTTAAAAAAATAGATTCAAAAAAGGTATCGAGAATCTCACTGTTGTCTGGAAAAGGGGATGGAGAGAAAAACATTTCATGTGCTCTGTACATGGACACAAGAGTATGCATTTCCCCATTATTAGGGAAAACGCATTGCAGAAATAGGAACATGCCTTCCTAAGCAGTGGGATCTTTTTCCCTGTATTGCTATTTTAGCAGACTGATATAAATACGGAAATTTAAACAGATTCTCAGTCATTCCAGAAATCTGAAAGACATCAGAGAAAAAAAAAAACACCACCAAAACTTCTAAGAGGTATCAGAGTAATACCAAAGCAAAGAAAAAACTGGGAATAGTTATCACACTAGATTGAATTTGGGCTACTGACACAGCAAGAAAATCCTGTGTGTAAGGGGAGAAGGCATATCTTAAAAAGGGGGAGACAAAACAAAAGCAATGGAAGAGGGAACTTGTAGATAAATCCCAGCTATCTACGTGTCCAGCAGAACTACTGCCATCTAAACAAACTTTGTAAAACTGGAATTCTATGGGCACACATTTTCTGTCCCCTTCTCTGCTATCAGTCTGTTGATACTCTGAGCCAACCAAAGCACAGCTGCAAATCTTGTTCACCGTGGCTGCTGCCGGCTGCCTCCCAAGAACCAATCTCTCAGCCCCCAGTCAGTTCCTCCCAACTTTTTGCTCCATTTTTGGACAGAAAATGACTAAACTGAAATTCTCCCTCAAGAGGTAAATAAACTGCACTCAATAACTCTGCCAAGGAAGAAAGATAAGACTACCCAGGCCTAAATATTAACTGTCCACGTCAGCCATAAACACAACAGAAGCCCTAAAACAACTTGAAAAGAAGACCCTGACAAGTCTTGCTGTCATGTAACAAACTTGCACTGCAGAAGCTGAAACTTCAGGCTAAAGATAGGGCTTCCCACCCATGTAATCAGGGTGCAAAGGCTTCGCAGACAGGCTCACCACAGTACTATCAGGACAGCCTGTCAGGAACAGACCTGACGACTTAAACGATCTTTTCAGGGAACCGCTTTCTGCCAATTACTCTGTTCACGCCATCTGCTTTTCCAGCAACCAGACTCAATTGGATGCTGTGTGCTGGGTCACAAAGTGGTTAACCACAGCTGAATCCCTTCATCCCTGCACCACATAAGCACAATTTACTAAGAAGGATAGAATTTTCCAGTTTGATTTGCTAGTGATATACGCATGAGCCCTAAGAGGTAAAAAAGAGGGCGTTAAAAGAACTACCTAGAAGCAGAAAAGAACTGAATTGCAGGCAACAGGCAAATGTTTCCATACAGCACTAACAGCAAAACCCCTTCCAGAACAGAGACTTGTTTGAGTACTGGTACATCGTAACAAATGACAAAGTGCAGAACAGCTACTCATAACTATCCTAAATGTCAGAACAAAAATATGTGAGTATCACAAATACTTTATAGGCAATAATTTTACCTTTTAACCTTAAAAAAGCCTCAAAGGGCAGTGCTGAGAATAATCACGAAATCCATTTTAGTATCTCTTTCTGCTGTGCTGTGATGCTATTACTACACTGCTCTGCATCCTGAAAAGACATTTCAAGCCATTCTATTTCCTTTTTCTCCACAGCAAGCAAAATATATTTTTTGAAAACAAACTCATTGGTTTTAAAACAAATCAGTCTTAATCCATGCCCAATTGAAATACTTCTTGGTTAAAAGCTTCACTAAACACGTACTATTTTAACTTCCAAATAGTTTAAATAAGTAATATTATTTCCTAGTCCACAAACAGGAATATGAGGCATGCAAAGATGAGAGATGTCATCCAACCACTTGAGAAGTCTCTCGATGCACGATCCTCCTCTGATGAGCTGCACCAGCATCCCAAGATTGTTACAGAACTCAGCACTGTGGCACACGTGACAGCCAGCAAGTGACCACAACACCCACAGGCAAAACGCAAACTCACAACATGAAATCTCCCTAACATGAAATAGCTGGAATAAGAAAGCAGTGTATGAATACATTTTACACTGGATAATGTCTAAGTATTAAATGTCATGCCATCTTTTACAATTCATCGAGCTTTGATATTAATTTTGATCTGAAAAGTTGTACTATTTTAACACATACGTGAGCATAAATATTCTAAGAAATTTGTTGGAAATTTTTTAAACCTAGCACCTCATAATTTGCTCTGCAAAGTTGTGTTTTTTTATATTAAAGCTTACGTGCAGCTGAATTTAGTGTGAAATACTACTCGGGTTTATGCCTTAAAGAATAAGCTTAACAGTTCAAGAAAACCCCAAATAAACAGAAACCCACCAAGGTGTTTCAGAAATCTAAGTATTGCTCTGTGGGTTTCACACTATCCTACTGTAAGTCGTTCTCATATAAAGGCTCACCTTCCCAGCTGCTGCATTTCTGCATTACCAGGATAATATCTTTCCAATGGCATGACTTGCTTTCTGGCTACCAAGTCCTCCTACCTTAAAAGGAGTGACCCAACAGTAACTATTAATTGTGAATATTGTTTTCCTCTTTCCAATTCACCTGAAGTCCTACCACCTGTAAATTACCTCTTACATACAGCATTACTTAGGAACATTCTTCCAACAGTATTAAGTCCTGATCAGCAACATTAGGGTAAGACTATGAGACACTTTCCACATTAAGAGCGTCTCAAAGCCATTAAAACAAGATTGTTACGTGCCCTAGCTGAAGGCTATTTAAAAAAGAGACCAATAAGCCACACCATTTTAAATAAAAGATACAGATCCTCATCTGTTTCACATGGCTGCACAACTACCAGAGCAACTCCAAAAATGGATGGCTTTTTAACACCAAACATTGGGTAAAATTAACTGACATTGCAGCACCTTCATTTTAACATCCAAAGAAATGGACACTGAGGCAGGATAATGCGTTCGGAGCAGAACTGGCAGGCTGAACTGTAGCTTTTGCCTTGCCCATCACCATGTTAAGCCACAGTTTTCACCTTATTCTAATTCTGAACCTTATTTCACCTAGGTTAAAGATGCTCTTAGGAAGCCCTGAGACCTTAATTTATGCACTGCCTCGTTGGTATCAGGAGAAGCACCAGCAAATTGTTCTTCCATGAACACTAGCACCAATATAGCCTAGTTTCTTACACTTAGAGACAGACTACTGTATGTGCATGAAGGTTAAACTCACCTTCCAGTCTCTTGCACACTGGGAATATTATCATAATATTATTCTACCTGCTTGCCTGACCGCCTGCCCTTTTCTTTCTTCTTCAGGAGTAAAGCTTGCTGTCTCAAGGACCTTTAAACCCTATGACCAAACCTGGCTGAAACTGGTGGAGTTCAGGAAGGGGAAAATGACTAACGGGAGGGTGAGGACGTGTAGGCCGTAGAAGTACACACAAATATACCTTGGGAGATAACACAAGAAACAACCTTTTTATTGTTAACTAGTTTTTCTCCCCCACGTCCCCTCTTTCAATAAAATGAACTCGTTCCCGTTTTGAAGACATTCTCATACCATCAAACTTCATTTAATAGTCGATGTAACAAAGGAGTCTTTGAAGTACCTACATTTACCCTGGCTACTATACCACTGCCTCCAGTTGCTCAATGTTCTGAGTGATGTAATCAGAGACAAATTTTATTTATTCTGGATCAGTCTACACAAAGTATAAAGGCTGCTTAAACCATCCAAGTTTCATTTACACTAACTGTCCAAAACAAACACTACCACAAAACCTACAGCCCTGGTTCCCTTACCCTTATTTAAAGGCCCTCCTAGGACATTTTGGAAAGGTGCATTCTCAGTTGAATTTAATTTCTAAAGAAAGTTACGGAGTTTTTATCTTAATTTGGGTGTAAAAGGAATGTAACAGATTCTGCAAGAACAGCACCATCAGATGAAGATCCACCTTCCCTTCACTACTTTGTCACTGACTGCAGTTCAGTCATAATACTTAAGGCATGCAAGAACAGAATTTCTTCTGTAAACTGTTCTTCAAGTAACCTCCCCCTCTGCTACAGCCACCAACGGGCTTATCCACCAAGATTCAGCGGCTTCTTTCTTTTTAGAGCTGTACTGAATAACAAGGAGTTCTATAATTTAAATAAGCATCAAATTAAAAAAAGTTTTTCTGCAGTAAATACTGCATTTTATTAGTTTCTACAATACAACCAGGAAGCACCAAGAAAACCGCAGAATTCTCTTCTTGGCCTTTCATGCAACTATGAATTTTCAGAGCTCTATCATGCTTTCCCCCCCATGGCTCACATTTTCTCTTCCAAACTCATAAATGCTGTTCTAACATAGCTTTTGTAGGTGGAAACCATTTCATCGTAAAACCTACTCTGCTACAGCCGCTCATTGACAACCAAGAAAATCCATCACTGTTTCTTTTCTTTTCCCTGTAAATACTGGGAGATGAATCTGTTAAATTTCTTACAAAAACTGTATTCACCCTTAACAAAACGTAAGTCGCACTTCCAGACTGAAAGTGGATCAGACTTTGATAAATAAACCGCAGAAAACCATATGCAAATAAGAAATGTATCAATAGCAAAAATAAGAGTAAGATAAAAAGACAACTATACATCCCACCAATGCATCTGTCAAACTACAGTTCAAATCAACATTTCTTGTTTTTTCTTGCATCATATCACTAATAAAATTATCTTGCACATAATCAAGCTACGCATATCTTCTGCTATTGGGTATCTTCTTGTCAACTGTGTTACAAGTGAACAAACCTGCTCAAGTTTCTGATCCTAGGGTTAAGTTAACTCTATCTGAGAATTTGACGCTACCTAAATTCTTCTCATTAAAGTTGACTGTGATGACCCAGAGTAAGTCAGTAGGTGTCCTCTCCATCAAGGTTAATCTAACATGATCTTCTGCCCAGGTTTTGAAGCTGCAGTTTAATCAGCCAGTTGTATGAAAACCTCTAATGAGACTGAGGAATATCTGATCTTGTCTAAGAATGATTTGAACAAAATTAGTTATGTACAGCTCCGTGGGGTTTGTGAATTCCCTCTCAAATGTATTAAGATACCTCATAAACACTTCAGACCCTAAAAACAGCCCCTAAAAGAAGTTTGTCAGAATCCCATTTCACAGGGCTAAAGCTTTTTATATACACATTGATAAAGACAGCCTAATTAAAAGAAATACTCCCTTTATGTAACTGGATTTCAGAAGACTGCTTTTTCCACGCAAGTAATTAAGTAAGCTGTATCTGTACCTGCCTGGTAGCAACCCTGTACCCGCACTAAATTAACACCAGCAACTTCAGAATAAAGCATTCTCTTATCACCAACTCATCACTCTTCAAAATACTACATGTTAAAAAACACAAATGCACAGAGCCCAGAAGAAATTTTAGAAAAAGAGGATGGTTATTCCACTCCATTTGAGATGGAGTAACATACTACGATGAATCTAAAGCACTGGATCTCAGTCTGCACACGTAAGAATCAGAGCACCAAGGATCTCAGACCTAAAATGCAGAATGCTTCCTGGTATTTTTAGTTACTTAGCATATCCTTTATTTCGTACAACTAAGAATTAATCGCCGCATGGTTTTAACAGAACATTTAACCAGCCCCTGAAAACACAATATCTAAATGTAAATCAGTAAAAGCCAGAGGATAACAGAACTGTCTGGACAGGTGAGTGGATGTACCTGCAGTTACTTGTTTAGTGCTGCTGCCTTTGCATTCTCCATCTTCCACGTCTTTGCTTGTGCTCTTTTCTTTTAAGAGAGGAACAGTATCGTCAAAAGATATGCACTTGCTGGATGCAACGCATTCTCCGCTGTCTGGCTGATTAATTCTGCTGTTAGCTTCAAGTAGAGGAGTGAAGTCCTCAGACTGAACAGTTTCACCGGGTTCCAGCTGAGAAGAGCTTTTAGCCTGTGACACGTTCTTTGAAGACACAGGAAGAGATTCTTCATCACTGTCAAATCCAAATGGATCCTCTGTTACCTCATCTTCAACTTTGGGTTTTTTAGGAACTTCGGAAATATCTGGTTTGACACTGGGCCTCTTCTGTCCTAATTTGGCCATGAAGGTGGTTTCTCCCCATTTTGTACTAAGGGTGGTCCGTTTGTTGGAAAACACTTCATCAAACTTGGAACTGCCATTTCCCCCTTTCCGGCTGTAGGTCTTTCCAAATCGGGATGTCATTTTGGCTCCTGTTTCATATTCTCTGTTGGAAAACAAAGAAGAAACATAAACTCATCGACCTTCCAGTACAAATGATTGCACTTTACTGGGCCTACAAGCACCAGGCATGTCCATCTCATATGAGAAACAGACACATCAACTGCTTCTTTCTACAGACCAACTTATTTACGTGCAAATGTCATTATGCCAAAAGTTCCTGCAGTAAGCAATGTATCTATCAACTTCACTCAAATAACGTCAGTTATTTGCGCATTTATAAGACAATGGCACATGGATCCTTAAGAACAAGAATCCTTAACAAAAAGGATCTGCTACAAATACTTTATTTTTGGCATTGCTTTGCTCTAATTTTATATTCTGAGTACAGACAGCATTGCTTTCATGAAACATCAGCACAAACCCAAACAATATTTTCACCACATCTGAACAGGCAGTTCTGTGCCAGAGCCCAGTAACACAGCATGGCTTTCAAAGACTCCTTGTAGTTAAGTAAAGAAAAACTGTCAGAATATTCCAAGTTGCTACAGATATTTTAAATACTAACTAATCACAAATAAAAATTATGACTTTGTCCCATGTTCTTCTTGCACTTCTTAGCAAGTGTATTTTTTGGCAACACAATGTGGTTTACACAGTCACAGTGCAGACTGTAAACCTGACTGATTTCAGGACAGAGACAGCAAGACGCTCCTCAGTCCATCTCCAAGAACACAGAGGACCCCTTGTGCAGATCAGCACAAACTGTAACCCTGTACTGGTTGTTAGAACTACAGCCGCATCCACAGTCTACTCTCTCAGAAGAATACAGTTTAAATATGAACAGATTAAACAGGAACACATTTAAACAGTTCCCTGTACGTGTTCTTTTCCTACTTTTGTTTAACTCAAGAAGGAAAACAGACCACTTCGTTTCTTTTTCCCAAAATAAATTCTTCAACTGCTGGGCAAATGAGAACATAAAAACACAAAAAGATCATATCTGTTTTGTAAACCGCTGCTTCTCTCTATATATCTTTTTTTTGGCCCAAGCATGAATAGGAAATTGAAATTCTTTACAGTCAGTCTGAACCTAATCAAGGCCATCTTTCTCTCTGAAATTATTCTCCATACTGAAGAAAAGTCTCTGTAGGGGGGGGGGGAGGGGGGGGGGCAATTTATTTAAGCTACAAAGAAATTCAATGTTTAAAGTGTCAACTGCCTTCATATACAGCGAAGTGTATTAAAAAAGGGCTTTAAATCGTCGTTATATGTATCATATGATCTACTTGCTCAACATTCTTATTCAGGGGAATAATATATGGCACTGTCTTTCTTCCATCACTTAGTTTCCATCTTGACGCTCCTAGTTTCCCAAGCTGAAGTACTAAACTGCAGCTTCTGCCACACTTGCCAGCCTGTGTTCCAGAGACGTAGCTCCAGTGACACTGCCTCACTTAGAAGAGTCGCCCTTTATCAGACCAGGCCAGCCTTCACTGACGACACAAACTGGGTCACCTATGCTTCAGCTAAGTTAGAAGTATCCAACTGAAACCTGAGGAGTTTACCAAATGGATGTTGTTATAATGCAAAAGAGGCACAGGAACAACCACTTTGGAAAACGCGCTTCTCCCCAGCAGTTGCACAAATGGATGGCAAAGGCACTTGCTTATCTACTGGCCAGAGTTCTGCTGTGAAACACTGTTCTGCTTCTGGTAAATGTTACTCTCTAACCCCATCTCCATCCTCTTTCCCCAGAGCGCCATGGGCCTCATCCATGGCGCTCCAAACACATTGCTGCCAAACCACTTCTTTTTTTCTCTCTGCTGTGAGTAGCTCTAATTTCCTACTTCCATCTAAGAGCACAACTAAAACCTTTCAACTTTAGAAAACAAACACTAAAACAAATCCAACTTACTAGTTCCACTTTGCTGACACTTGAAAATACTTACAGTAACCACATTTTTTTTGCACTATAAAAGACTAGTTTTTAGAGCTACAAAAACTAAAGTAAAATATTTATTAGCATCTCAGTTTCTACACAACTCTTACAGGAAAAAAAATATAAAATTACTTCATTCCCACCAGTACACTTCCCTGCTTTAAACCTTGACTCAAATAAGTATTTCCAATATTACATTTCCTGCACTGGCAAAAGTGTGACTTGTGGTTTGTAGCTTTGACGAGAAGATTCTTGTAGACAAGAGGGCTTCATTTTCAGAGCAGAGCTCCTCAACTGACATTTTCCTCTTTTCCTATTCATAAATATAAAAGTTTGATCTTCTCGTAATAAGTTTGGAAGCAAACTGTGAGGGTGGTGAGGTACTGGCACAGGTTGTCCAGAGAAGTCATGGATACCCCATCCCTGGAGGTGCCCAAGGCCATCCTAGATGGGGCTTTGAGCACCCTGATCCAGTGAGAGGAGGCCCTGTCCATGGCAGGGGGGTTGGAATTGGATGATCTTGAAAGGTCCCTTCCAACCCAAACCATCCTATGAACTTAAATAAATATTCAATATTATGTAAAGAGGTTAAAATACGAGTATTGGGAAAATAATACACAAAAATTGAGCTGTGCTATAAACTTGTATCTTAGGATGAGATTAAAGATCAGAAGTACAAATATGCTTCCTTACCCAAAAACATCGACAGGACAGGATTTTAACTATTTACTTACAATTCTCGCTTGCTTTTCACTCAGCGTGAAATAAAGAACTTGGCTAATTTCACTCCGCTGCCCGTCCCTCTCGCCTGCATTGCGCTGCGACGTGTGGAGCAGCGCAGGGAACGCGGACACCGCCACAAGCCCGACCCGCAGCTCTCCCGCACCGCCCGGAGCCCCCGGCCGCTCCCATCGCCATCCCGGCCGCGGCTCCTTTCGCCCCGCTCCCCTTACATAACGCGGGCAGAGGGAAGCGGCGGGAGGCGCGGAGGCGGCTGACGAAATCCCGCGGTGACAGCTCCTCTCCCTCCCCCCGCGGCGGGGGGAGCGGCGGAACCGGGTCACCCCGCCGCTCCTGATGTCACTTCCCTTCTCCTCCCGGCCCCCGCCCGCCGCGCAGCCCGCCGGCGGGGCCAAGCCCTGGGGCGGCTGGGGTAGCTCCCGGTGCAGACGGGGCCGAGCCCCAAAGCGGCAAGGCGCCCCGCTGAGAGAGGGGCCGACCTCCTGTGCCAGCGGCGGAGCTCCCCGGTGCAGGAGGGGCCGATCCCGGTGCAGGCGGGGCCGAACACTGGGACGGAGGTGACCGAGCCGCAGAACAGCGGGGCTGAGCCCGGGACGGCGGGGTCGACCTTCCGGAACGGAGGGACCCAACCCCGGTGCAAGGGCGACAGCTCCCCCAGTACAGGCGTGGCCGAGCCCCAGTGCGCTGGGGCCGAGCACCGTACAAAAAAGGGCCGAGCCCCACAAGAGAGAAACCGAGCCGCGGTACGGGCGGGGCCGGGCCCCAACCCGGCGGAGCAGAACCCGGTGACGCGGCCCGAGGCCCCCGGCAGAGAGGCGGCCGAGCCCCGGGAAGCAGGGCAGTGCCCCCCCGGTACAGGGGGACCCGAACGCCAGCACGGCGGGCAGAACCCCCGGTACGGAGGGCCCGAGTCCCGGTGCAGCGCCCTGGCGCGAGCGGGGCCGAGCCTCGGTGCAGACGGGCCCCGGCCCGGCCCCGGCCGCCCCCGCCCCCCGGCCCGAGCGCTCCCCACGGCCCGCGATCCGGAGGGCAGCGGCTCCGCGGCCCGGCCCGGCCGGCACCCACCTCGGGCCGGCGACGGCGGTTGGCGGGCGCGGGCCCGGCGCTGCGGGCGGCTCCGGCCGCGCTGTCCGGTCGCGCAACCGGGGGCGAGAGGCGTCGCGCTCCGCCCCTCCCCGGGGGTGTCGCGGGGGCGTTAGGGCCCCCGGCGCCGCCTCCTCCGGCGCCGCTTTCTCCGCGCCGGGATTATCGCCGCTCTCGGGACGGGGCCCGGGACCATCTCTCCGCCATTTGCCCCCCGCTCCTCCTTCCGTCACTGCGCGTCCCACGCCCCGGGGCCGCCGCCGCCGCGGCCAATGGCGGCGCGCCTTACTGAGCCGGCCGCGCGCGCACGGCCCGCGCGGGGCATGCCGGGGGCTGTAGTTCGCAGCGCCCCGGTGGGCGGGGAGAGCGGGGGGCGCCAGGGCCGCCCCTGCCGGTACGGCCCGAGGAGCGTCCCGGCGGGGCCCGCTCGGTGCTGAGGGCACTGGCGGGGAAGGAGCCGGGCGGGCAGGGCCAAGGCCAAATCAAAACAGTAGGCCTCGCTCGCTCATAGGATCACAGAACGGTTTGGGTCGGAGGGGACCTTAAAGCCCATCCAGTTCCAGCCCCCCTGCCGTGGGCACGGACACCTCCCAGAGGACCAGGCTGCTCAAAGCTTCATCCACCCTGGCCTTCACAGAATCACCCCCCCCGGAAGGGACCCCAAAGGATCACCGAGTCCAACTCCTGTCCCTACACCAGACTCTCCCAACAGTCACACCGTGTGACTGAGGGGATTCTCCAAACGCTTCTTGAATGTGGGGCAGCCACAGCTTCCCTGGGCAACTTGTTCCAGTCCCTCACCGCCCCCGGCATGAAGAATTTCATCCACATTTGTAATCAAATTTTCCTCCTTCCAGTTTAAAGCTGTTCCCCTTGTCCTATCACTATTTGTCCTTGTAAAGAGCCCCTCCTCTGCTTTCCTGTAGCCCCCTTTAAGTATTGGAAGGCTGCTATAAGGTCTTCCTGGAGCCTTCTCGTCTCCAGACTGAACAAACCCAGCTCTCTTAGTCTGACTTCATAGCACAGGTGCTCCGGCCCTCTGATCAGCTTTGTAGCCCTCCTCTCTGCCCATTCCAACAGTTTCACATCCTTCTTACATTGACAATTCCAGAACTGGACACGTTGCTCCAGGTGGGGTCTCACGAGAGTGGAATAGCAAAAGCAAAACAAAAAAGCTCCACAGCCTTGGAACCTAAAATGGTTCCACAGCGCACTGCGGTCATCCCAACCATCTGTCCTTTGAGGAGAGGTTTTAAAATAAAGGTCCCAAATGCTAAATTAATAAAAATTAAACGGGCTGATTTAGCTGCAGTGGAGTGGTTAGAGTCGTTGCAATACTTCTAGTTAAGAAACTTTACCTCAACCAATGCAAAATTACTGTCTGTCAGTAGAGAGACACAAGACTACTGTTTCTGTTAGTGATCGTGTCACAGCAAACCCATTTTCAGCCTTCACCTGGTACATGTTAATGTGCTGGTAGGTTTTAGGTATTCTGGTGAACAAACACACTCTGAACGCGTTCGCTTAAGGCAGGGAAAGTGGTGGCAGAATAAGCTGGGCCTTGTGATGAGATGTACAAGCTTGATGTGAGATACAGCAGAGGTTCGTGCTGAGTTTCAGAGGCAGCTGACAAGTTTATCTCTATCCATCCACCTGAAGAGCTTCTGAAAAGAGGTTACAAATTTTGAAATACACAACTTCAATACAAAAAGTGAGAATTATTTCCTGTGAGTATTCTTGTATCAGAAATACTAATGAGCTCATTTAAACTTCAAGAGTGAAACAAATAGCTAAATCAGTTTGAGTTTTGCATACTATTACGTGAGTCTGAAAGTCTGATCTGGTGACTAACTGATCTGTTAGACAAAGAGGACAAAACAGTAGTGAGAGCGCTCAAAACTCTGTGAGGCTCCATGGAGTTCTTTACAACGTTAAAAAAAAGTTTATTCTGAGATTCAGAAAAAGTGAAGGATATGGCCAGAGTAAGGACATGACACTAACAACCTGTTTAGAGATAGTCTCCGTTTGAATATAAAGTTAAGACTTGAAATTAAATATATTTCTAACTCAAAGCCTGGGCTACATAAGTCCCCAAAACAGTAATTTGGATAACAGTGGTAGTAACTGGATGCCAGTTGAAAGCTCTCACACACCCTACAGTCCCCAGTGTAGCTTTGTATTGCCAACAGTATTTTCAGTCTTTGTAGAGTCCCCAGACAGAGTCAGCTAAACCACTGCAGATTTATGTGCGTGACAGGATTTCACATGACTAACAGAGGAGAAATTAATGTGCTGCCTGTCCTGCCTTGGGTATCAGCAGAAGCCCGTAAGTCTAATACTTAGATGATGGTGGAAAATAAACGTCATTATGTTCAAGGACAGCAGAGATGGGTAAATTTTTCTGCACCTAACTTACTTCAGATACATTTGAAAATTTCTCACCTTGTAACTTAATAAGCTTGGCAATTAACAAGTTAAGCTTTGCTATTTCCATTTTTATCTGGCTTACCTCAAATATGCAACTACTGAGACAGCACAAATACAAGCCAAATCCCATCTACGTTTGGCAGTACGTGAGTTTAATTCTCAAAGAGAGAAGAATTCAACAGGCACCTCATGCCTTTTGTGGAATTCTATCACTGATAGTTACCATCTCCCTTCAACAAAAAGCCAAAGCAGAATGCAACCACACAAAACATTTCAAAAAACAGTAGCACAAAACCCACTCTGATTTGGTATTTGCCTCCACGAGAACAGCAGTGGGAAGTAAGCAGCCACCTTGTAACTTTAGCTTTTTCATCTTAAAAGCAACTTGAGCTTTTCCATCTTAAAAACTTTTCTGGGAAAGCCAAAGTGAGTCCTACAGCTTTCCTATTGCACTTGTTTACTCTCCCCACTTCGAGGGAAACCAGCATCTTTGCTGTTTACAGTAAAGTCAGAAAGCACTGAAAAACACAGTTTAAATGCATTATAACTGGAGATAAAGGAAATAAAAGTATAAGAACAGGAGGAAGATATAAGAAGGACAGAACAGTTATTTGGACACACTCTAGAACGCGCTCAGTGCTCTTGTAGAGGTTTGTGTTAAGATCCCTGTGGTGGGAACAAAACAGACTTTTCAAAATAAGCCGTAGCCTAGTATGGAGACTTTCATACAATTCAGTGTTGAGGGAGTAATAAAAACCTCTTAAACTCAGTCTCCCCTAAAGAAAACAGGAGGCAATCCAGTAGGAAAATGGAAGGTTTCCCATGCAGTTCCCATGCACTCTGGGGGGGGGGGGGGGGAGAGATGGAGACAGTCCTATCCTTCCAAAAGGTGCCAGGAATGTTTTTTAGTGCTGCCTCATGGACAAAAAATAGCATTTGGCAGTGAGATCACCTTAAAGTGGGGCTACAAAGCACCCTTTATACAAAATACAAGACTTAACAGCCTAAAGCATCTGTGCTTCACTCTTTTTTCCCTCAGAAGAGGAACAAGCTCCATAACCCACCACCCCACTTGCCTGCACAGAGCTGCCCAGGAAGCAAACCCTCACTCACAGGAAGTGTTCTCTTACGCCAAGACAACTCCCCTGAGAACCATGAAAGCCAGTGGTACCTCAGTCCACCCAGCATCTTCTCCTTCGTATCTTCTCCTATTTCTCAGCCTAGTCACCATTTGAGTCGCAAGTTCCCTCAGCTTCCTATAGTATTTCCTCCCTCACCTCTTCTCCAGGTGGGAAGAGATGGGAGATAAGAGGATATCCTGCTGCTCTTGCTGCACTCACAGCTGCTGCAGTGCTTTCACATCCCAATTAGCACCACTTAAAATGCTAAACGGTTTGGTGTGCTTTGCTTTTTCTTTGGAAAACGTGAGTCTCCTGGTCATGTCCTTCAGGTGTCACAGGGCATGCATGGTTGAGAGCACTCAGGGCTTTGCCATTTTGGGTCATTGGGGCTAAAATTTTCCCCTCACTATTTGCATAGCAAAGACAAAGGGAGGGTAAAGAGACACATTCAGTAACTAATTACTAGGCTTCAGTTAACCTTTCTGAAACAGCTCTGAAATTAGTAATTTATACATTAATATCACTACTAATATGTGCTGGAGGAAGTTCAGCAACACCACTGACAGCAGAATGCAAGTGGGTGAGAACAACTGGGTTGCACGGAGAGCTGCAGCACCTGGATCAGAGCAGACCATGAAACAGAACAAAAAGGGTTGGGAGGGAGGAGAAATTTGCAGCCCAGTGTACAGGGAAGTGTGATTTCTGTCAAGAATATGTTTTTTCATAGTAAGGTATTCCCAATAGATAGCGTACTGCTTATTTCTGACATGGAACCCTGAGAAGAAGGACTGAAAGGCATTCAAATTGTGGATCTTTATACAGTTTTGGATCCTACTTTTCAGTATTTGCATCAGATTGTAGCTATCTCCTCATATGAGGTGGTGAAACCAAGGCATTAATTTTAGTAACTGAAAGTTTAAAACAAGCACCACTGGACAGAAATGAGGAATGCTTATAGGAATGAAGCAAAAGGCCAGTTCTCAGTGATAAAATTGTGGCATTACTGAATCAGGCCCAGGCAGCCAGCAGAAATGGTAGTGCTCCTCCACCTTCTCTCTGGCCTGCACACCCTTCTGTTGCAATCATGTGAGAGGCAGCATCCTCTCTGCAATGTAAAAGACTCTGGAAAGACGAGTTTTACTCGACAAACCAACAGTAGTCATTCACCCACGGCTAAATTCTCAGCGGCTGGCTGTGCAGTTTCTTTCCCTAGGTGAGCAGCCTGCAAGCCTACTGGAAAAACCTGTGGTGAAACAGGAGTGGGAAAAGCTCAAAGCAGCTTTCACCTTGTTATAATTGTCAAGGTCGGAACTTTATTCTGCCATGCAGTTTATCTCAGCAAGCTCTGCTGAGAAAGTAACCACCTATGCTGTTTCCCATGAAGATTTTACAACGTGCCAAGATGTTTCAGGAAGAAAAAACTCATTTGCAGTGGGGACGCAGCCTTACTTTAAAGGCAGCAAGGAAAGGCTAGGTTCTTTGGTCAGGCAAAGTTTCCATTTTTTGTTGTGGAGGATGACTCAAACACCTGAGATCTGTTGTGGCCTTACAGGAGGAACAGATTCTAAACCAACTTTATTGTCTCCCTGAAGTTTCTTTTGGAATTCTTCTTTTAGGAACTTATTGTTTTACATTATTATTGAATTTATGCCTGTCTTCATGGCAGCAGCCCTTAAGGAAAGCTACCAAAATGCTATTTGGGGAAAGAAAAACATGGGAATACAAGCAGTTGGTGTTTTAAATTGTTCTTATGTGGAGTATATTGGTGGGACTGTTGTTATCCTCTTCTGTTCCTCCTCTGGCAATAGGGTAGCAGCTACTTCTGTTGCTGCTTTTGCTCATTTGCTTTCCTCAGCAGTTAAAAAGCGCATGTATGTGACCAACACCTACACATTATGTACCTTGGTCCTCTTACTTTTGATTATTAGGTTTGTGCGTCTCTTACATGCAGATGCTATAACCGCTCTATTCGCTTTTGAGTTTTCATTTACAAGATTTTTGGTCTTGCCTTGTATTTCCCAAGTACTTGTTTCTACTTTGTAGAAAGGTTAGAACTTGCCCAGTAACTAAGCACTTCCACAGCCAGTTACAAAGAATTAAACCACAGCAATATTGGGTCAAAAGCAACTAAACTGCTGCACTAAGACCAGTATGTGTGTACTTCGAGGGTTGTGTGCAATGATACAAAGAACAGCAACATAAACGACAGCTAGGAAAGAAAATCCACAGAGAATTAATATTTGTGGGACTAAGGAGGACTGGATGGACGTTCCCTGTACGTCATAGCAGAATTAATGTTCTATTGAGCAAATCAAGCTGATAAAATAAGGGTTTTTTAAAAAATAATTAAACTCATTACTTGCTGGGGAGGTAGGAGGCAACACAATATCAGTTAGTGACTTCATTAGTTTCCTGCCAGAACACAGCCCTGAACAAACAACTTTCACCTTTATTCAAATTACAGTGCAGCACTATGAAGGAGGCTGCAACATCTTCTGCCTGTTGCACAAGACCCTGGCACATGCAGGGCCCTACGTTATGCCAGTGTGCAATCCTGTCCGTGTTTAACAAGGTTCACTGCGTGCAATGTAACCACGTTCTGTGAAACGGCCAAAGATCATCCTACAGCACGCACCAGAGAGCCCCTTAACGAGCGGTGGCAGAGCACTTCAGAAATGTATTTAAAGGAGATAACAGAAGGCTAAAACCAAGCTAGGTATTGACTGGTTCTTTAGACATATCAAACAAACTACTTACTGGATGTAGCCACATACAAGGGCAACCAGGACAGGCAGGGCATTCACTGTCCAAAAGCACATTATTATTCTAATAATACATTGGTCTGCAGCAGCCTCCTTGTGCTATTGTTTTATACTGGATGGGCAACCTTGAATTGCTGAGACAAATGTTTACTGTGTAGCACAGTCATTTCTTGGGAAACAGTTGAAAGAGGTTGGAGGAATATTTTGAATGTATTGAACTTTACCTCAAACTAAGACTGCTTCAACTCAAGATGTCTCCATGGCAGTTTTCATAAAGAATAAACCTTTTACCTTATCTGGGGGAAAACAAACCAAACTCCTCTTTCATCCCATGACGTCTGATATCCATTGACTAGAACATTATGCAGTAACCACAGGTGTCTGCTTGGTCCTTTTCTGTGCCTTCCAGATGGCAAATACCTGAGTGTACCTGAAAGCGCATTTCAATCAGAACACCTTTGCTGCTCCCCTGTCTAGCAAACAGACAGCAGACAAGAACTACAATTCATTAAAACAGAAGAAATTATTCCATGCACTACTTCAGCTCAATCCTAAGCAGGCTTGTTCAGCCCAGGGCTGTCTCTCTTAAGGCAAGGTATAGGAAGCAAGATCCAGATCCTCAGAGAAACATCCATAAAATAAAGAATAAGTACATAAAACTAATAGCACACAATTCTCTAGATTCTTTGTATTCTTTGGAAGTAATTACATTAAAGACTGGAGGAAAATACACATTGGACAACAGTAAGACCACACTGCTTGTTTCCAGAGACAGGTACCTACAGACACCAAATATGTAGCTTTCACTACTTTTGCTCCCTAAATACTATCTCAGTCTGACAGAGAGCCGCTCTGTGGCTGACAGGTCCTTCCTGTCCCATTCAGTTCCCAAACTCTCTGTAATTTTCAGCATGTGTGCCAAGCAGATTGCAGATTTAGGTACTTTGGCTTATTTTCCATTTTCTTCTGTCCCCCAAAATGGCAGATTGGGCAAGGGCTTAGGAATCATACAGGCACTGCTAACTGGCTTCACCTTTGCATCACATAATCCCTTTGGTCATTATTTAGCTTGGGCCAGATTCAGGCATGCTGCCACACCCCCCAAAAAATCAGAATTCTTTCTCAGTCCATGGAATTACTCACCAACAATTCTCAGTAGCTGAGACAGGAAGAAACATATTTTAAAGAGCATTGATTGCAGTTCTTCATTTTTATTGGATGTACATCAACGTGTTTAAACACTGACTGTTTATGAAATAAAGGTTCGATTAGGCAGAAAAGATATTTCAAAGTAACGAGAGCTCTCTGCTGGGCTCCAGTGACATCTACTGGTAAATACAGAAGTTACCAAACATTTCGTGAACATGTGAAGTATTAATTAATGCACCTGCCTTTAGCATCAGTAATAATTCTTTTTGGCAGCTCAGGCTAAGAACCATGTTACAATTCAGTGTGATGGTTAATGAAACATTTTGTCTTTATTTTTAAAAATAAGATTTTGATTCTGTCTGGAACTGCATTTTTATCACTCTAAAGATACTGTCAAGTCATACATTCTGCTACTGGCAGCAGTACATTAAAATGATTCAGTGGATTTTTGGCTTACTAGAGTACTCTGGGACACGTCTCCAATGATTTCCTTAGTCATTTCATCAATGTAACTATAGCCAAAAAGTAAGTAATTCAATACATCTTCATTTGCTTTCAATCACATGAATTTTAGCATGGATTTCAAAAGTTAAGTTAAAATCTTATCAGTGGCACAACCAGTTGAGATAATGGTTTTGCTTCTGACAAATCCCTGCTGCTTTTAGTGCCAAACTGGTTTGTCACAACTGTATTAGTCTAGTAGGTCACACAGATATTTCTGAACATAATTTCAGCCAGCACTTGTAAAAGATTAAATACTAATAAACTCCCCAAGAGACAGCTGGGAGCCTCCTTTTGTTTGTTCTTCTCCTTCTGTTGAGTATTTTGTGCCTTCTTTTTTCTGTTAGGCAATACAAAACTCAACTTTTTTTATCCTATTACTGTGAGATATTATATTGATGAGGTCTAGGGAGCCCCTCCTGAAAGGCTTTATTTCAATGGCAAACCAGAAGGAAAAGCCCATCTCCAGGACCGTGATTCAAATAAAGTATTTCCAGTGGCCTTTCGGCAAAATCTGGAACAAGGACCTCTTTCTCTGCTTACAGTTGTGACATTTCTACATGCCTTTCCAATCAGATAATGCAGTCAAGGGAAACCAATCTGCTTTTCAGGTACTTGAGATATTTTGTTTAGGAAGAGAATGTTTCTGTGCATTTTTCAAGTTATCCACTACAACTCTTAAAAAAACCAAACATGGTGCAATAAATGGATGCAATATGCATGATGTACATTCAAGAGACACAGCAGCTGCCAGCTGGAATGTGCAGAATCAATGCAATAAGCAAAAGCAGTATTATTGCTCTGTGCAGCAGACATCATCTCTTCATTTACCACCAGGCTCTGCTGTGTAAGCTTGTTCAGTGCATGGGCATGAATATTGTGTTTTAAGACAATTTGGAATCAAGGGTTTTCTTCTGAAATTGACAGGGAAATAACACATGCAAGTTTTTTAAACCACAGCCTTGCCAGACAGTTGGCAATAAACATCACTGGCAGAGATCTAGCCTGTCACATTTCATTAGGAAACTTTGCCTTTACTACCTCTGGCAGGCTTCAGGTTGTCTCAATCTCACCTCTTAATGCTGAGGCACTTTCAGATACAGCTGAACAAAGCCTCACAGAAACATAGAATCATGCCCCAAATAAATTTTTCTGCTGTTCATCCTGCAAATAAAGGATCTGAAGCTTCCTCTTAGAAAGCCTATTTTGGTGGTCTGCCAGTCTTCAGTGCAAACTCTCCCAAGATAACCAAACTGCTATATGGAGCAATGAGGAAGTATGGTAATGTGTGTCCACCCTGCAACACAAATCAGCACAGATCACGAAGTATCAGCCCCGGCATCTCAGATCAAAGCATGCACAGATCTTTTGAGTCCCAAAGTTTACGCTGAATAATTGCTCCTGACAGAGGAGATCAGCCAGATTTGCACAGGCAGGAGCGTTTTCTAGGTTACTAGAGAGCAGACAGAGACAGGTGTAAGGCAGCTTTGTTCTGTGGTAGAATACTTGCCAATTAAGTGCTGATCCCAGTACTCAATAATGAAAGCACCTAAGCTAGACTATAAAGAGAATAATTTCTAAATGAAACATAGAGACATTTTTATAAGTTAGGCTATAAATCTGTTCAGTGATAGTTAAACACTGATTTTACAAACATGTCCATAATATTGGCTTTACAAACCTGTGTGCATAATTAGTATGAAAAGATATTGGAAGTTGCAGTATGTTTCAGCTTGAAGACATGGTGAAATAAGGTAGTTCTTTGTTCTTAAACTTGCACACATGGATGCATCAGGCTTCAGCAGGGCAGAACTGTGCACGAGCCCATGGAAATCAGCTCCTCAGATGTTACTCCTTGGTAATTGGCATTCAGGCCCTGGCTTAACTGTAGCTTCTCTGAAGTGCAAACTGTCAGACAAACTGATAGGAAGTTGTCATGGTGACAAGCAAATGCATATAGAAAGAGACGCATACAGAAAGAACCAGCCCATAAAAATCAGAGACTTTGTATTCACACCTTGACTAAACAGAAATTCACATAATAGGATACAATTATTACACCAGGATTAAAGCTTCTTGTAAATTAGATGTTAATTTATCCACATGTGGAGTGAAAATATTTAATTGAAATTTAAGATAATCCATCCAGTCCTTAGTCAAAGATAAATGGGAAGCTTTTCTTGGCAAATGAAGGAAGCACAAGTCACCTGTTTCCAAGTTCCCATTTAAACCCAGTAGTTTAAATTTCTTCTTATTTCAAAAAAAAAGACAAGCAAAAAGCTATCTTTTATGTGAACAGATGCTGTGCTGTCTTCTGAAGCTGCAGGCTTAGAGGTAGATTTGCCATGCAGCTGCAGGATGAAGTCAACAAGCGCGCTCTGTTCCAGGGCTGCTATTCAGAATCTATTGGGCAGCAATGAAAGAAGATCACACTCATTCCATGCTGGGTTTGCTGCTCCACAGAGATATGAGCAGCAGTGGACACAGGCAGAAATCATGCCTAGACTGTAGGGGAGGAAGATGTGTAAAACTTTTTAAGACCACAAGGTATGGAAGACTATGTCAGCATAATTTTTACAAACACATCTCTTACTTTGGGATACTTCTGGTGCCATAGCATTGCTTCTGTAACAGCCTGTGCTCTGGCTGAGTTAGAGACTTTGAGCTCCATGTGCAGTATATACCACATGAATAGTGCCTCTGTATCCCTACTGGAGCATGGATTTCGCAGACATCAGCCTCTGTCCATGTTAGCAGCTCTTCACCTCTGGTCCACATTAGTTCTCGGGGCTGTGTTGTGCATCTGACACTACTCCCAATTAAACAGCTGAACTAAAATTCAAAATACTTGTTTTAAAATATGGATTTAGTTGTAATGACAAAATAAATTCCAACTGTAGATACAGAAACTCCTTTTTTGCAGGCAGGGGAACACGCTGTGCAGTAAGGCTGAGCAGTTCCCATTCTTGATGGTTTTCAAGACCTAACTGTATAAAACCCTGAGCAATATGGTCTGACCTTAGAGCTGACCCTGCTTTGAGCAGGAGACTGGATGAGAGACCTTCTCACCAGGAATATTTCATTATTCTATGATAAACTACATATCCAGGTAAGTGCCAAGACGTCCTTATGCTTTTTGAAAATGGCATCATATATATATACACACAAATATATATACATTAAAATAGATTAACATCAACTCTCTATAATATTAGCTGGTTAAATTAGAGCCCACATGATATTCTCTGTAACACCTGTTCTGTAAATTAGGATGGCTGCAGTGCATGAACAGAAAATACAAGTCTCAGCATTCACTATTCAGATCAACAGAAAAATTGGGCATGATTAGACATTGCATTTGCAGTATTCCAAGGGAAAGGAGATGAAGCATTAGTAGCAAACTGGAGACGCATGGATTGCCTTTGTCTGCCACTAGTTAATAACAAACCCTAGTGTTTGCATTATTTTTAGTGATTTTGGAAACAAAGCTTGGTAAAAAGCAGTTCATTTAATAGATACTAGCATGACCATGATTAGGTTTAACCGTGCTGAGGTGTGAACTTACAAAATTAGATAAAAGCAGAGGCACAATAGGGTCAGAAGAGCAAGTTGTTGCAATGGATTTAGTTGTCTTAAAGGACACTCAGCAACCTCAATCAAGTAAACTCATGCTGTATTAAACTTAGGTCCTGTTTATTTGTACTGATTTCCCATCTTTTACACTAAACTCCAGGAATCTAGTCTGGGAAGTTAATGTTAAGCATGGCTGCTAGCAGGTTTGATTCATCCAAAGTGCCCTCAAATCAGTAACTTGGACATAAAAGAACCAGACTTCAAAATTCAACTGAATGAACTGCCTCTGGTTAAGTGGGTATGAAGTGTAACCTCAGATCCGCTTTGGGCTGTACTTGTGTGTCTCCAGATGAAGTTCAATCTGTATACAACTGGGAAGTCTTTTTTTTCCCCCAAAGTAGCAACTCTATGGACTTAGTCAGGGGCCTCACCTGCAACGCAGGCAGGGTATTTGTGGCCTGAGTCTGGGCACTCAAACCATCAGGTAGAGGGCTGTAAAAGCAGACCTACCATAGTGTCCCTGCTGCTGGTATCCAGTGTGGGCAGATGGGAGCAAAGTGGTGTGACTCCAGTGAAGATGCTCTCGTATCCCTCTGGCACAAGACACTTGAGAAGGTGAAAGGCAAGCATGGATCTTCCTCTCTGTTCATGTTTCATTGTACTCAGACATGTTACAACCAAAACTTACCTTTCTGCTTCTTGATAAGTTATAAGTCCAGCACGTTCCTTCCTAGAGAACAGAAATTAAACTATCAGATCTTTCCACTGACAAGATAAACAGCCAGTCTCCCAGGAAACAGATCTATTCCACAAGCTGTTAAAGAGGCCAGCTTTGTACTTCTGATCACAGCTACCTGCTTGCTTGAAGACTTGGTTGTATGTTTATGCTGACAACTAATAAGGAAATACTATTTTACAAAAATATTAACACTTCAAACCTGCCCAACCTCAGGCAGCTCATTCAGGTGAATTTTGAGGTCCTGTTCTTCTTTGTCCAAATTAAGATTATTCTGAGGCCAGAAAGCATTAATACATTACTATAACAATAGCTGGCCAGTCTCAGACTGTAGATCCATCTAATTCAACGTCCTGCCTCCTGTTCAGGAAACAGCTCAAGAACAGGGCAGCTTGTAACAGTTTGCCATTGCTGTGTCAGTGCATCAACAGGCTCTGCAAACAGCCACCCCTGCCTCTGTGTGCCCTGTGCTCAAGGCCACCTCGGATACAGCTGCGATGCTGGGTCAGGTTCCTGTGCAAGAACTGTGAGAAGCCTCATCAGAGCTTCCTCCACTTCAAGCTGCATTTAATTTCAGACCCTCACATTTGCCTGGCTAAGCAGGTCTGAATTGTAGCCTCTAATCCTAAATCATGTAATAGATGAGCCTTGCTATGTGTAATCTGCCTTGCTGATGTGGACCCTGACTCAGCTTTCTCATTAGGCCTCAGGCACACTTTATCACTATAGACTTGTCTAGTGACAACTGTGGCCATCCCCAATTACTACCACTGGTCCTGCTCTGCTCTTCCTGCACGAGCCTTGTGGGATTGGCAAGGTCTCTTCCTCCACCCGCCTCACCATCATCCTCAGCTCCTGCTTTGCAGAGCAGCCTGCTTTTGCTGCTCCCTGATGGCAATATCTTTTGCGAGCCAGCTTGATTCTAACCTAATATGGAACTTTACACCAATTTGGTAATAACTAAGGTGAACTGGAAAAGTCCCTGATGTATGCAAGTCCCCCTCCCAGGTCCATCCCCCAGCTCCCTTAAGAAAGCATAAAATGCGAGTTCTCATGTATTCTAGATACAGAACAATTTAGAACAACCAGCCCATAAAAGCAACACTTCAGAAAAATAAAAATCAGAATAAGAGCTCTGCAGCTTTCTTTACACGTCTGCTTGCTGGAAAACCTGCTACATGCCCCAGCACCTTATACTAGAAGACAGAGTCAGTCATCAGTGGGAAACAGAATTAGCAGTGAAGGCAATGATATTCATGCAGTGCAATTTATCACAGGGCATCTGTCTGTGCATGAATTAGTATTTTCCTTAATTATCTGTAATAGGAAATCCCAAGATTCTCAGCTGGCCCTGTCAGTTAATATTAACTACAGCCCTGGAAAATCATATAAAAATAGAAAGGGAATTGAATCCTGCAGAGGCAGCAGTAGCACTTTAGAAGGAATGCAAATAGAGCTTCAGTGGGAACTGCTGTACTGGCACCATTGGTCTCACTTCACTGTAGAGTTTGCCAACACACCACACAACACAGCACCAAACAGAAATAACTCACAGCTCTCACATAGAGTGCAAGGACTGCTCTCAAAAAAGCAAGTCTAAGCAGCAAGTCCAGAGCAAAACATGAGGATTGGCCACCTATGCTCCCCTTCTAACATGCAACAGTTTGTCTTTTCAAAACTCTGAAGATTTGATCAGAAAGGTGATGTGGTCCTGCAAAGAACTGTTTAAGTAATAACTCCTGATTTTGTTTACTTGAGGAAATCCTGCAGATGCTGTTCTTTAACAAAAGGGATACACTTTTCCCTATGTCAGACCTGACTGTCTAATAGTCAGCCCCTTGCCACAAAAGATGTAATTGGAACCTGGAAAGCAGGGACTTTGGGGACTTGTGCTGGACTGGCATAGCTGCTCAGACACGTTAGGTGGTCTCATTTGAGGCTTCTGAGTACAGCTGGCATAGACATTCCTCAGGCTGCACGACAAAGTCCACTCACGGTTGCACAGGTTCAGAAGCACCAAACCATTATCAAACATAGCAGCTACAGACATGGGTCCCAGGCTCCCAGATCAGCCAGGAATCTGTATCTTCACCAAGAAGTAGGTACAGAAGACAAGTCATAAAGCATCTTGTAGAATGTCAGTCCTTCTGCACAGTCTCAGCTGTAATCATCAAGGAGACAGGGAGTGAAAACTAGGAAACCAGACACTCCTGCATTACTCTTCAGCAAAAAGGAAGCCTGAAGTCTTTCCCATCCCCGTTCTTCATTCAGGCTGTTTCATCTGCTCCCTGTTCCTCTAGCGTTTCACAGCCAGATCCATCTCTGCTTACTGCACTCCTTTTCTTCCTTTCTTGCTTCACCTGTATTTTCTACCCTGGATCCTCTGACACATTTAAGAGGAGAAAGAATGGACCTAGAAAAGATAGCACAATAATGCAACTATCCTAGTTCTCCATCACTGTATTTACCTCCCATCCAGCTAGATACAACATTGCTCTTTGGTTAAATCAGTAGAAACAGTTTAGTGTTTTCTAAAGCACTGGAGTTAAGTTCTTTGAGAGGGAAGCATGTATAACCAAGTTAATAAATCGACTAGACTTAAGAGTTTTGCTCCCTCCTCACAGGCAAAGCCCCAGCAGCAAACCACTATCCCAGTGCCCATCGCCACATTGCTAGGCTTCATACAAACCAACAACTCACATCAAGCTTATACCTTCCCACTCATTACCAGATGACTGTAACTTAGTCAAACATCAATTTATAGTTAAAAAAAATAGACATTTTACAACTGTGTTTCTATGTCAATCAAAGCCTTTCTTTTTCCACTTTTGAGACTCCCACAAACATTTTATTTGTCTCTCAGGAGAGGAGTTAACTAAAGTAATTATGTTTCAAAAGGGAGTGCACTCAATCCTCTTCTACAGATTTGCATTTACAGTCATCTCCTTATAAACAGTGTATTGTGCCGTGGTAACTTTACATATCTGAATCCACTGCCTGCTCCCAGCTGTGGCTTGGAAAATGTCCAGGTAGGCTCTGACATCCAACTATAACAGCTCCAAGTATCAGTGGGGATTACTTCTATTCAGGAGGTTTGAATGGCTCTGTTTGTTAGACAAATGCATTTAAGAGTTCCTCTGTAAACAAGCCTTGACACGCTAGAATATCCCTGCTTCTATTGTTTGAAAGTGTCTGCTCTTATATAAAACCCTGTGTACATTTAATATTTACTTGATAGCTCACAATACATCAGTAATTAAGGAGCATTTAAATACACATGAATCTAGGGGGTTTTCTAAAAAAAAAGATTAATGTTTTTAATTCAGATTAAAATAGCTATGAAGGCAAAATAACATCTTTTAGCTTAGCTTTTCCTATACACTTCAAATAAAAGGTAGTAGCCAAAATTAATACCCAACTTATCATTCCTGAACAGGTATTTATTGTTTTCATTTTGTACTCTTGTCATCCTTCCTTGGAATAAAACATCAGCATAGCAACCTGCAACGTAAAGTTCTACAAGACAAAAAGATTGCATCTCTTCTATGTGTAACCCTGTTCTCTGCCAGTGCAGGACTGTTCCTTCCAATGCTGTTATGACACAGCTACACACATCAGTTTGGAGCAGTGGAGCATGCAAGGCCTGGAAGTTGTCTCACTACAGTGTCTCCTACCTCAAGCAGTACTTCCACATAAAGCTTCACAAGGATGATGTTTAAGTTCCCTTCCAACCCAAACCATTCTATGATGTCCACATGGTGGGGTCTGCACAGCCTCTCTTAACCTCTAACAGGGCATTGGAGCCTGAAAGCACAAGAGGAGAAGCCAGGGCCCTGTTCTGCCAAGGATTTTTGGTGTTGTGATAGGAGAGGGACCAGAAAAGTGTTACCCACAAAGCAGAAGGCTTTAAGGCTTCCTTAGGGCAGGAGAACAGACCATGCACAGACTGTGGCACTGCCTCCCTAAAGGAAGCACCAAAGGCCACGGGTGCCCTGGAAGCCCTTGCCTTTAAAGGATGCAAGGGCTCAGAAAGGCTCTAAGGAGGACAGGGAACAGCACAAAGGCTAAGTGCAAGGCAGTATCCTTTGAGATACACTTGCCTGATGTACTAGAAAGACTGGTGATTTAGGTTGAACATTAATTCCTATGACCATTGTTCAATGACAGATTACTCATCATGTAAATACTATACAAAACATTGTTATAAAGAAGCAGTTCCTTTTGTGGCAGAAGTGATTTAAACCAAATTCCAAATGCTGACAGCCTCTCAGAAGAGGAAGGTGGAAGAATGTTTAGACTGTAAGAACTGCAAAAGTGAGTGGAGAAATGAAAAAAAGTAATTTTTCTGCCTAATGGAAGGACACTCCTCTACACTGATTCAAAAGAAACTTATTTGATACACCAGTCCTACACCTCCGGAAGGTAAGAGGAGGATATAATCTGTTAGAGCAAGTCCAGAGGAGGCCACGAAGATGATCAGAGTGCTGGAGTACCCTCCCATATGGTGGACAGGCTGAGAGAGTTGGGGTTGTTCTAGAGAAGAGAAGGCTCTGGGGAGACTTTCTAGCAGCCTTCCAGTACTGAAAGGGGACTACAGCAAAGCTGGGAAGGGGCCTTTTATCAGGGATTGCAAGGATAGCTCAAGGTGGAACGGTTTTAAGCTAAAAGAGGGGAGATTTAAATGAGATATTAGGAAGAAATGTTTTCCTCTATGGGTAGGGTGGCCCTGGCACAGGCTGTCCAAAGAAGTTGTGGATGGCCCATCCTTGGGGGTGTTCAAGGCCAGGCTGGATGAGGCTTTGAGCAACCTGATCCAGTGAGAGGTGTCCCAGCCTATGGCAGGAGGGATGGAACTGGATGATCCAACCCAAACCATTCTATGATTCTATTCTATAATCTTCTTTTCTTGCCCTTTCTAGGGTATCTGGTAGAGTCAGACAGGGTTGACTAAATCACTATAAATATTTTCTATAAGAGCACTTTAGATTATTACCATTAGTATCTCTGAAGGTTAATAGATTATTTCCACATGCTGTAAATAGCATCTGTTCTGTTTTGCATAATTATGCTTCTGAAGTAATTTCTGCTACCATGGTCCCCGTCCAACTGGGCTGTACCTGCTCCTGCATCAGATCACTCCCAGGCAAGTATAAGAAGCAGCCAGAGTTTCGCCTTCTTTTTTTTATCGCTCAGAAAATTCATACCACAAATACAGACTCTGCTACTGAGCAGCCCACGTCTGCTCTGGTAGTAGCCACAAGCCAGAAAGAATTTATTTTTTTCTTTCTAGAAGAACACAGCCCCCTGTGCAAGGGAACATAGACAGGTCTTCTGAACCAGGCTGGACTCAGGCAGCCTGTATTTCTATGATGCAGTTCCCGAATGGCTTTACACAGTTGGTACTCACTTCATGTCCCATTTCTGAACTTCAAGATGAAAATTTTGCCTTCCTGCCTTTTTTTGTCTGTCTTCTGCTTGGTTTCAGGTGGGAAGAAATTTCCTTTTTTGACACTCAGAATGCAAGCCTGCTGCCCTTGCAGGCTTTTACAGCTTCTCACTAAAAAGAGTTCATTCTGTTGGGAGAAATGTTGCACCGAGGAGAAGGGAATGTTATTACTTCCCTTTCCTTTAGTAGCCTGCTTTATGAGAACAGCATCTGGCCTGGCAGGGCTCCCTTGTAAACCGTGTGGTAGGATCTGACTGACACAACAGGAGTGGTCACATTTGAGTTGCAGTTCGGCCCATGATGCTCCACGACAAACCTTTGCCTTATTACATTTTTTAGGTAAGACAAACAAAGCCAAAATAGCAATCTAATGCCGTATGGATTGTCCTGTATTTATTTTACTCCTGAGATTTGACAACAAGGGCTACGTCAGATAAAATTGAGACCTTCACTAAACCAATTCCCCTGTAATTGCTTTCAGAAGCAGTAAAAGCAACCAAAGCCACCATTTGCCTCCTGTACAGCTAGGTAAAAAGGCTACAAGTAATTTAATAGGCATACATAAAAAGCCAGGATAGAGCTGTGTCATCCCTCACACTCAGTATCCATCAGCTTTCTGTACTCACCTCTGCTGCACTTTCAGTTCTCTGAACTGGCTCGTTGCACAGGCAAGAAGAACCAAGCCTTTAGGAAGCAATGTGGATGTACATTATATAAATGACAAACTATAAGAATAGCCTGAAGGGCAGCTGAGAAGCACAAGCAAATGGATTTCTGTCAGCTGTAAGGCACTGCTAACAGTACTATTAAGAAGAAAGTTTACATTGAATGGAAATATAATCATTGAAGATGCTTAAAAGCCATAGAGATCAGTTCTATAGCTGCAAAGCTTTGTTTTGGTAGGATGCAGCAAGGACTAGCTGTTCCCTAATGGACAAGGAGCCAGGCACAGTAAGAAGGCTGGTAGCACCTGCAGTACCAGAGCAAAGCAGATCCTGAGATAGCAGCAAGGTTTGATCAAGTATCCAGGTCATTCAGCAAGTTATGGAAGCGGTGCAGGTCCAAGGTCAAACCAGAAAATTGATCTACAGATTAGTTTTGGTCCAATAAGAGCAGCCAGGGTCAGACACAGCTCATTAAGTGCTCTGCAGACCCCACAGAGACAAGACAAACCCAAGATGAAGTTATAAAGTCAGACTGCATGTCAGAATTGGAATCAACAGCCACATAATATCAGACCTAAGCTAGAGACCAGCACCGCAGCAGCAGAGCTTAGATAGTGAAGGCTCAACCCTGAGTTTAAGTAGAGCTCACAGGCAGAGGGTGAGTGGGGGTCCCAGATGAGGTTAGTTGGTGCCAGTAAATCCTAGTCACTCAGAGCCCTGACAGATTTAATTCACTTACCTTAGGCAAAAAAAAATGCAATACATTTTTCAGAGAATCCACAGTTACAGAAATAGTGTATTTTTACAAACCCAGGATATTTTGGAAGAATTTTTGCTGTCTCAGACAGCTCTCACAGGACTACAGAGGTCCCATTGCTCTTACAACTTAATTTCCAAGTGACTATTGGCACAGCTGTCTCTGCACACATCTTGTGCCTGCACAGCACGTCGTCCTGTTCCTCACACCTTGTAACAGCTCAAGATATTTTTCCCTGCCTGTGCTCACTTGCAGCCATTGGACTGACTGTTTTGAAAGTGGCAGGAGCCCTGCAGCACATGCCTTGAATCAATGTGGCCAGTTCCCCTTCCCTCCAGCTGCTGTGTGCCTTGCAGAACATGCTATACTCATACCTTCCCTGTATCAGGGATCTTTATGTATCCAACACAGGGAGATCCAACAGCATAAGATAGTGCAGATTCTTGACTGTTATCCCCATATATTATGCCTATACCATGAGCTATTGTGCTCTGCAGAGAAGCTGGGAGTAGCAAAAGAAGTTAAAGAACAAAGTTAGCACAGCACTATGGTTAGAGTAGTTAACATTACTGAAAAGCAAAGCTCAGCAGGAGTAATGAGCTGGGAAGAAGTGATGTACCAACGTCTTCATTCTGCTTCCACAGTCTAAACTATCATCTCTGCTTGGTGCTCATTGTATGATGTTGACATTCCCTCTGTTCTCTCCCTGAGTCAGAGTAGTCTTGCTTTGTTGATAAAATGAATGGAAACACGAACAGCCTCGTGTCTATTTGATCTGACAGCTTGTTAAAGTCCAACTTACACAGAGTATAAGAGAAGCTGAAAATCACTTAAATATCATTCACTTCAAGAACGTGAAGAGAAACAGCAGTGAACTTAAATGCAACAGGAGGAGTGTTTGGGAATGTAATTCCAGCTCGTGTGATCAAAACGCAATATTTAAAGAGGTGCTTTCTTTTTAACTTTTTACCTTGGCAAGTCTGGCAAGAAAAGCCAAAATAATAGTGCTGTAGATATTACTAAATCAGCTACTTCTCAGGGGAAGCAAGAGTGCTTTCAAAGGGCCAGAGCCTTGAGAAAGAACAGTCACTAATTGCCCTGACCCACATCAGCCCCCTGCCTCCACCCACTCCTGCCCAGAAGCTCTACTTAAGCTCATCCCTGGATACTTGTTTCCTGATTGAGTTTGCCTGTGGGTGTGCTGATGCTCTGCAGTTCCAGTCCTGCTATACCTTTTTAGTCTTGACTTTGGTTTCTTGGCTTGATTCTACATCTGTTCCCTAAGGTAATTGACTTTAGTAGGTCTGATCCTTGTGTAACTTTTCAAATTGACTCCTAGTCTGCCTCACCATCTTTGGAAAGATGCATGAGGATTTGAATTTTTAATTGCTATCCCTTGGCTGGTCCTGCTTGCTTTTCTAGGGTGTAGTGGGGCTGGATCCTGGCTGGTGGAGATCCTTGTTCTCCTGGTTGTGCTGCTGCGTCTGCTTTTCAGTCCCCTGGGGAGCTGCTGCTCCTCCCTCTTTCCCAGCACAAAGCTTTTTTCCACCAATTTTGCTTGCTGAAAATCATACTTTGAGTTAAGCACTTTTCCCTTATGTTTGTAAATGAATGGCACTAATTTAATAAGACTCTTATGAATGGGCTTAGTTCAATAACACTTCCACAATTGACCCATGCCTAAAAATATTCTATTTGAAAAGAACTTTATCCAGTGAGATTGTTTATCCCTTCTGCTATTTTTCTAGGGGTCTTTGAGGACTAATTCAGACTACTATAGACAGTTTTGTTAAAAATTCTAGCTCCATTTTTATTTAAAGCCTTATATTCAATTCTATTAATACATTACCAAAACATTCCTCTGTTTATCTATGAAGCTCTTATTCAGATTAGAAATCAGTGTTGTAGAATATAAACTGCACTCAATTCTTATATGAACCTCAAACTGGTGTTAATTCTTTTCTTACATATAAAACATTAATTCTGTAGCAACTTAAAGCAAGGGTATCCACTATTAATTGATCAGTAAATAAACGATGTCACCCATCCTGTTATATCAAACAGGTTGTCCAGGGAGGTGGTAGAAGTCCCATCTCTGGAAGCATTCAAGGCCAGGTTGGACGGGGCTCTGAGCAGCCTGATTGAGGGGAAGGTGTCTCTGCTAACTGCAGATGAGTTGGACTGGATGGGCTTCAAAGGTTCCTTCCAGACCAAACCATTCTATGATTCTATATATATCACAGTAAAATTCTGAATATCCTTAGGTTTTCAAAGACTGGAATAAGCAAGCTCTCCCTGCACTGGTCAATGGCCCTGAATTTCAGGATTCAGCTAAAGATAATGGGGCTCACTAAGTACTCACAAGTATTTGCAACTTATAATCTTAAGTGACAAATATGAACTAGTAATGTATGTTATCCTATGTTGATTTATTACATCCAGAAATTGCTTCTGGCAAATGCAACTGAGAATTTCTTCCCTTGTTTCAGCTAAAGTCGGAGCCCCTGCCATGAAGCCCTGTTTGGGAAAGGCTATGCATTCGTCTCCCTAGCTATAGTTCTAGTCTGGTGAGAGTGCCCTGTGATCCTGGACAAACAGACCAACTGGTACCCTCTTTGCTAATCAAAATTTACAGCTTAAAGTGGACAATACATAGTATGTTATGAGAAGGAATCGAAACAATTGTTGATGCGTACTGTGGATTACAGCAGCAGTTACAGACTGCCCACGAAAGTGCCATGAATCCTGCTGCAACTGCCAGCTAAGGCACTTCATTAAAGGGTGAGTCATCATGAGATGGTGTTCCTTCCTGATGGTTCATGTTTCAGATATTCTTTATGTCCCAGCTTGCCTGATCAGTACTGCCAGAATGTTCAACCTTTTCTCTAATAATTAAGAAACTATTTTGCTGCTATTTTTTCCTCTTGCTATAATCAAACTGCTAAGCTGGCTAAGAAAAACATATGACACTGTTCCAAAATAGCTGAACCGTTTCCAGCTGTGCTGGAGCAGGTGGCTTGGAGGACTAACAGAAACAGCATGTGCTTCTCAAAATTAAATTTCCTAAGTGTCTGCTTAGAGATTAATCATGATCTAGCAGGTAATATAGTCTAATCGTATTAGTGAATGGTCAGTAAGTCATGGTGTAACTTGCTTTTCAAGCACAGAGAATTGTTAGGACTAAGTGACAGCAGGGGAATAAAGAGGTCTACATCTGAGATTATATCAAACATTGCTTACAAAGTAGAAGCAAAAGAGAGAGGGCTGGGAAACATGGGCCTCCACAGGTTGCATTAAGGGAAAGGTCAGGTCCAACAGGAGAATGTTACTTTTCTATAGACACAGAGGGTCCTTGTATGTCCTTCATTCCAACTGATGACAAAGAATGGAGAGAGGTGGTAGCAGAGGATGAGATCTAGAATAAAATAATGAGTCTTCCTAAAGACTTAGGTTCTTTTCTAAAATACTTTTGCTGTACTGTGTAAGAAAGTCTTTCTTAGTTGGGGCTATAATTTCACTTAAAAACAGGATACTTCCTATAATATAACAAACATACATTGGATATCCCACTGCAGAAGAGATGGAGACAAGGCACTGTAGTTTTGTCATGTGATGGAACAGGTTGTAAGTAAAGGTATTGTGCCTTGTCAATGCTTTCAAATTAAAAGTGAATGAAACTGTTCAAAGAAGTCAGAATTTGCCCTCTTTCTTGCAGAACAAGCTATGCCCCACCCCTTCTTTATAGGTTGTTTCTTACTTGAAAAAAGTTAATTGCTTGTGAAAGAGATGAAGCTCTAACAGCTGCCTCTGGCTGAGCCCTGTGTCTTATCGCAGAAGGTAGTTGACATTGCCTTCATTGCATTTGCTTGAACAATGTAATCAAATGAAGGAACAATGCACACAAACCCAGTTTCATTGTTTAGTGTTCAGTAGACTGTAAAACAGATTCTGTAGTGGTTCCCTAAGTACCACCAAATCTCCCCTTAACTTAACGCTATTTGTTAAAAGAAAATATAACCTGTGCCAGTGGGTTGCCACCCAGGAAAATATTTCTTCCTAATATCTAATCTAAACTCCTCTCTTTCAGCTTAAAACCATTCCCCCTTATCCTATCCCTGCACTCCCTGATAAAGAGCCCCTCCCCATCTTTCCTGTTGCCCGCTTTCAGCCCTGGAAAACTGCTAGAAGGTCTCCCCACAGCTTTCTCTTTTCCAGGCTGAACAACCCCGACTCTCCCAGCCTGTCCTCCTATGGAGGTGCTCCAGCCCTCTGATCATCTTTGTGCCCTCCTCTGGACTTGCTCTCTGGACACTTCTGGAAACTTGCCCAGTTTTCAGAGAAAAAAAAAAAAGTTTTATTAATATAATTTGCTTTAGAGGTGAATTTAACCTCATTTGTTATTTGCAGTTAGAACTCACAGTCAAATTTTAATCTGCTTTTCAAGGAAATGGCAGCTTCTACACACAAACAGAAAGAAAAGAAAGGGATGAAAGGGATAAACCATAAGGAATAACATCAGTAGTGGGGCCTGAAGTTACTAAGCTTCCTTTAGAGTGAGGAGGAAAGTAACGAGTGTTTTTAACTTTTCAAGGTCTCAAATTATTTTAAAAGTATTTCATACAGTATTCTTAAAAAAAAAATAATTCTGATTTTATCTAGTTTTTCCCTGTCTTTTTCATCTGCCTTGGACTTGCTTTAAAAATTTGTATTCCTCTCACATGAATGTTATGCCAGAACCATTAACAAAGTCAACATATTTGGTGTCAGTAGATATTCCTTATAAAAAATAAATCTAATTTGACTCGTTAGTCCTATCACAGCTTTTTTTCTTTTCTAGAGAATAAAAAAAAAATCTGCCACAAAACATTGCTGTAATGGAACAGCCGTTTACTCTCTAAATAAAATAGGTAAAATTATTTGGACTTCTATCTAGCTAAAGGAAAAGGTAGCAAGATGGCACAGTCACTGTATTTCATTATTTTCCATATCATTGACTTCTAGTGCTAGTTAAAACGTTACTAAAATTTCTAAATAGTTGCCCCTTAGCAAAAGACAATTCAGCTGAATATTCTTACAGTAATTTTACAGATGTAAACCAGAAAAAAACCCTATCTGAATGTCTTTCATAATATTGTTGAAATAAGCCTATCTTGAGTTTAGAAGCTTCATGCAAAAATATCGAAAGTGACCTATCAAGAGAGTTATTTTGACATTTCTTTTCATGCAAAAAATCAGAATTTATACTTTTTGTGTCACTTGAAGATCCAACATCAGTTTTTGCACCGGCAAGATTATCCATTCTCTGAAGAACTCTAATATTCATGCAAATTACTTTTAGGAAGTAAGATTCCTACACACCACTGACTTCTCAGATCCATTAGTCTGTTATGTATTATTGATTTCAAGCATTACTGATTAATGCTTGTGGATTAATGTAAGTGGATCTATTTCTGCCTCTAGACAGTAAAGGACTGGCACCTTTTGTTACTGTTGGATGGTGCATTACTGCTTGCTGTAGCAGCTCCTTGCTGTGTCTCCTTCCCTTCTCTGTTGCCTGTCCCCTGTGCCACTGTACTGTTCTCTTTATTATGTTTTTTTAATTCTCAGTTAAACGTTAGATGTCTTTCTTTCACCTTCTATCTGAAAGGATTTTGCACTAAACTTTGTATAGCACAGAGTAGTTTAAAAATTGAAAACTCCTGCATGTGCAGCAGTGGGTTTTTTTCAAAGGTAACAGGGTGGTGTTTCACATTTGTGACTCCTGACGCTGCCACTGGCCATGAGCTGCTTTGTGCCTGCCTGCTGCTGCTCTCCAGGGACCACAGTCTGCTGCTGGCCCTCTGGAGGCTCCTCAGCCACTGCAAGACCTCTACAAACTACCACTTCCAGGTTTCACATTTTTTTTGATGCCCAGTTCTGTCGGTTTACCTAGAACTGCATTTCTCTAGTTTCATTCAGGCAGTACTGTGCACTTGGGGTTTCTGACCAAGGCCTTTACAACCAGACCCAGCTCCTCAGACTCTTAAATTCAAAGGCTATGAACTCCAGCTCCTTTTATCTTTTTAACTAGTCACTTATACAAGGTACTTGTTCCTCTAGTGCTCATAGAATGATTTGGGTTGGAAGGCACCTCAAAGATAATCCAGTTTCACCTCCCACTGGATCAGGTTGCTCAAAGCCTCATCCAGCTTGGCCTTGAACACCTCCAGGTATAGGGGTATCCATGACTTCTCTGGGCAACCTGTGCCAGTGCCTCGCCACCCACAGAGGAAAAAATTTCTCCCTAAGGTCTAATGTAAATGTCCCCTCTTTCAGCTTAAAACTGTTCCCTATCATCCTATCCGTGATCAAGTGCCCCTTTTTCAGCTTTCCTGCAGGCCCTGTTAAGTACTGGAAGGCTACTAGAAGGTCTCCCTGGAGCCTTCTCCAGACTGAACAACCCCAGTTCTCTCAGTGTGTCCTCAGAGGTGCTCCAGCCTCTGATCATCTTTGTGCCCTCCTCTCGACTCATTCTAACAGATCCATGTTCTTCCTGTGCATCTTCTCTCATCCCCAACTTTGGAATAACTTTCTGTGTTGAATATGCATACTTAATTCAGTCATTAGGACCTCTGATCAGCAAAGAATACACATATTTGATTATTTTCTGCATGCTATTCTACAAGTGTCTGGTATGTTATGGCTTTGGTAGACTAGAGATGTTTTATAATATTTAACTCATCACCTGTACCTTTAAGTTCTTCACAATTTCTGTTGTACAGCTCTAATAACTATACTTTGTATTAGGCTGTCAGCACTGACTATCTACACCCTATTTCAAAGCCAGGTTTTTAAGTACTTAAATGGTATTTTGGGGAAAATCTTACTTAGTATCGGGTTATCAGAAGTCTGTCAGATTTAGTCGGCTAAGCTAATTCTCACAAATGAGAATGTGCAGGTGGGTGTAAAAGAAGAGTTACAGAGTAGAAATTTTAAATGTACTTGGTTCCATGTGTCTGGGTTGTGTTTTTCTGTTAGACCTTGTCACCTAATAGCCATTATTTTTCTGGAGACACAGAGCCAAGTATTCCTTATGAAGTGGAGCATGAAGTTCTTTGGGTGGGGACAGGTTGTTGAAAAGGTTTTCTTGGTAATGGCTGTGAAGGAAGAATACCAAAATTAAATCGGCTCAGTTGTATCTATCTTTTGATAAATATGGGTCAGGGTAAAGTTGTATCCTGAATTTAAAGTGTCAGTCTTCTGCCTCACACAATGTTAACTCATTCTTCCCTTGGCACTAACAGCTTCTCCTTTCACTCATCACCTACTGACAATATATTATGTACCAGGAAGGCAAGCGTGATCTGAGTTCTGTTAGCATTAACTCATATCATTAACACTATCTCCCCAGCTTCTGGACTTTACCAGAGACTTCAGAACACACAGGAGGGCGTTTAGGCACCTGTTCCCATATAAGTGGCAACCCATGTGAGATGTAGTCTAAACCTACTTTGTCTCTTCAAGTGCACAACCTATTTAGCATGTATTGCCAGAACCACATGGTCACAAAACAATGTGTTTCTACGTGTATGGTTAGAAATATAACTGATTTGCCAAAGACATTTTGGACCTCAGGAGTCCAACAATCTTAACATACTACAAGGACTTTTCTTCAGGAATATTTTTTTCCTTTTTTCTTGCTCTCCTTTGCCTGTCCTAAACCAAGAATTGGGAATGATCAGTGCAAAGTCTTTTGAACTCCATCCCCTAGATCTAGGAGAACAAACACTTGATTTCCAGAGATAGAATCATCTGGTTGGAAGAGACCCAAGGTCATTGAGTCCAACTGTACCTGTCCACTTACCTAACCATGTCCCTGAGCACTTCATCTACCTGCACTTTAAACACCTCCAGGGACGGCGACTCAACCACCTCCCTGGGCAGCCTCTACCAGTGCCCGAGAACCTTTTCAGTGAAGAAATTTTTCCTAATGTCTAGTCTGAACCTCCTCTGGGGAACTTGCAGCTATAAATACAGATGCTATTAATTTATGTTAATATGAATATCTCACCAATATTAAGTTGGAAATACCTACTTGCTTCCAGGTAAATAACTAAAGAAAAATGTACATCCTAAGCTTTAGGATTTCTAGCTGCCAACATCCTAGTAACCCAAAGAGAATAGTCAAAAGTTCCTATTTCCTTCTATCACTCTCCTAGCAACCACAAAGAACGTGCCACTTGAAATATTTCTGATTTTTGCCTAGTCACGTCTTATTTCTCCTTAGTCCAGAAGAGGGGTTCTGTGGTATGGCAGAATACAAGGAACCATTCCCATTCAAACTCTGCTCGTCCCCTTGTCTGACCAGACAGAGTGTCACCATAAATCAATGTCAGACCCGCAGGCAAATTCAAATTTCGAATGTTGGGCTGCAGTGCTCTCTTGAAGAGCACATGGTGAGCTGTCCTTTCCCACAGCAGGAAAGCTGTACCTCAGTGCCTCCGTTGGTCTCTGGGAAACTTGTGTGACATTGTTGTCCCTGTCTCGTGCTAAAGAAAGACTGATTCTGACCATGAATGGGAGATATACAGTTCAGAAGCAGAAATACCTCTGCCAATTTAAGGGCTTCTATGACAAATGATCTGTTTGTTGCACACCTGTTTAGTAATAACAAGCACCATCTCAGAACTGTGCTGCCTGTTATGGCACAGGTCATTTTGTACCTCGTTCTTTAGCTCCAGCAGTAGAAGACTTTGCTTTTATACTCAGTAATACCACATTCCTATAGAAAAACAACTGAAAAAAATCATCACAGAAACATGAAAAGAGGGAAAGCACAAAACTTTTTCAAATGCCACAATGCAATGGCTCTGTATTTGCATTAACATGTTATTTACTGGAACTGTTTGGAAATAATTTCATCCAGCACTCCTGATTTTTACATTTTTTTCTTGCAGATCTGAGGAGTCTTTAGGATTACTTTACAAACAGATGCAGTAATTTTCCAATACAGTGGTAAATTCCTTACAATTTATTTTTGTTGTCACTATCCCATCATGAAGGCTTTGAGGTGTCTAGGTATTTAAGAAAAGGCTTGATTTTTAACAGTGTTCTAATACACTGTTTCCTAAACCAGAATTTCTTTCAATACACAGAACAGTCTTCTGTACTCGTTGAATGTACAACACTTCAACAGTAGCCTCTGTCACCAAGTGGTATGTGAAGTTGTCAAAAAACTAATGAGAAGCTCAAGACTAGTTCAAAGTTCTGTTTCTTGGATCCACTTGTACCAGTGAATAGAGAAAGTAATGATGTTAAAAAAGCCAGACCCCAGCACAACGTAGTTTTTTTCTCATATGCTGTATTTCTCCCATGGCTGTGTCCTTAGGGTGGATTCAACTTGGCTAACCTTAGCAAGAGTTTTACACCTTGTTTCTGCTGGTCATCCGTGCCCTTTCTGTACTATGGAGACATAGGCAGCCCTAGAGGGTGGCTTGCTCTAGCCTTAGACACCTATTTTAGAATGGGCTGAGCTGGGATGGAGGTGCTTGAGGAGTGAACACAGCAAACTCAGAGAAGACAACTGAGTTTTCAGTGGCTGAGGCTATTCAGGATTAATACCTGCTTTTCTAAGGTCTGCATTAGGTCTGATAAAATTTTCCTGTCAATCCTAAGATCTTTATCCCTTGTGATTATAATTCTTCTCACAATGCCAGGAAGGTGTTACAGGAGCCCTAGGAGATGACCAAACATTTGTCATATATCCTTAATGTGGATACAGGTTATTTTGGCCCAAGAGCTGTTTTTTTCTGGAATTTCCAGTGGGTGTGCTCCATTAGCATTTCTGCTGGTCCCGCTGGAGATTAACTTTTTCGTGGAATAAGACAGACAAAAAGGAAGCCAAGGAAAAGCTTCATCTGAGCTAGTTAAATGCTTGCTTCTTTACAGCTTGTGGACAAGATTAAAACTGAATGAGCTGTATTTGGCAGGCAATACTTTCTTAGAATACAGAGGTCAGTTATATCAAAAGGACATAAATTAATTTGCAGAAGACTTCAAATTTGCTGATAACAATAGAAAAGTAAAATAGGACCGAGGGAAAAATATTTGAGGGAAAAAATATTTGACTACAACAACTGAGACTGAGAAAGCACTATCTTGTGTGATATATATTACTTTCCCTGTTGCTTTACTTTTGTTTAATACAAACTGTTTCACATATTGCAAAGAAATTAACCCTCATCTAGACTCGGTGAGAAATTGCCGAAGCTACAGCTGAAAACCCTCTAATATTATTCCAATTTTATATTTAGAGTGCCACCATTTTCTCTAAAGATCCTTTGCCTGGAGACCACTTTAGTTTTAACAGTACTTTGCTTCTGAAATTCAGTACAGGGGAAATGAGAAATTCACATTATAGCTGACAAATAATGTTCTTTACTCCAATTTGTTGAAAAGGGATAGCTGGAAATGTCAACTTTTCTGTACTTGCTTTTTGTACTAACAACTGAGGTTTAGGAAAAGCTGGGAACAGTTCAGGCCTTTGGCAGAACACGGCAAGCATCTGTTGCGAACAAATCCTTGGCAGAACTCTAGATACTGCAGTCTAGCCTGAAGAAAGGTTCCTACCTTAACCCTCCAGTGAAGAAAAGGTTCTAAACAGCGGGACTATTGTGTAATTGAAGACCTGCAACTCTTTCCTGAAGAAAAGAAAGACAAAGAGAGAACTCAGCTTCCTTTTTCTAGTCAATCAAGACAAAAACATAAGATGCTGAAGAGGAGAAATAGTTCAGAGAAGGATGAAAGGTTGGAAGGTAACTGCTTGTTTTCACAGCCAGGGCTTTGTGAAACTGGTTTGGAGAAGTCCAAACTGCCAGGCTGACATGCCTCTTGCCTGCGGGCTTCCAGGATCTATCTGTGGGAAGATCCTCTGGAGAACGAAGGCCCATAGTGTTCAAATCAGCAATGTGAATGGAAAAATCCTCCATTGTTTTCCTATTGTAATGCAGGTCTGTGAGGCTTGTTCAGAAAACAGAGTCTGTCCAGTAACAAGCATTGCTAGGAAGGGAACATGCTTTGGAAACTCATTCTGTGGCAGAACCTTCCTTGGGCAATTCATACTATCTTTGCAGTTGCTTTGTAATAGGTCGCTCAGACCCTCAAGTGATAAGAGCTGAGTTAGAGCCATGTTGACTTACGCTATCTAAGGAGAAGATCCATGATAAAAGCACAAAAGCATGATTAGATCTGGAAACTTATTGTTTGTTCTGTGGAATATCAGTTTTGGTGCACTGTAAAATTGAGTGAAATGGTTATGCTGAGAAAATAGGTTTAAGTTTAATTTTCTCTGGTATCTAACTTCAGAATGCCACCACAAGATTATTTTTCTCTTGTTTTTCCTGAGTAATCAACGTGATCATTGTTGACTCACTGTCTGCAGGACACCAGAGCATGTTGAGATCACTGAGGTTGTTTGATGATGGTAACTAGTTCTGATTGCTGCACAGGACATTTCTCAGTGAACAGCAAAATAATCAGCCCTGGTCTCCCCCTTTAAAAGAAATCCAAGAAAGTAACTTTACCACAAGTCAATAGATTTGAAAATAAAAAGACCTGGGTGTGGAGTGTTAAGTGCACAGCCAGCAATATAATAGCAACAGTTTGCACTGATTGCATTTCTAGGATTTTTTTGAACTTAACTTCACTTAAATTTGTGAAGACGGAAGTGACTATTTCTCATTGCCTCTCCTCCCTGACAATTTCCTACACTAATAAACACTGAGAAAATAATATAGCATTTTCACCTCTGGTGTCAAAGGCAGCATCAATGCGTTTGTTCAGTAAAATATTCTTTAAGTGAAAGGGAAAGGCTTAACTTTTTGGCTGTGTAGAGAGGTTTTCTGGGGGGGAGCAAAGAGAGAATGAGAATTTTACTCAGTATTATAAATTACATTTTGTTACTAAGCATTGCAAAACGGAGTAAAAAATATGCAAAGAAAATGTTTCTAATGAGGGGAAAAAGCCTGTAAATGTCTATTCTTCATTGAGGTGTTCCGCAGTCTTCAGTCCCATTACTGAAACTGCTTAGAAAGGAGCACATTGAGTTTCTTACTAGGAAGAGAAGTAGCTGAATCATTTACTCAGAAGTGAGATAAGGCTTGCTTATATCTGATGTCCCTCATCAGGGGCTCCACTTGTTTATTATACAGGGAGAGTTCAGTCACTTCCCACTCTGTACTTGCACTCAGTTTGTATAAGAAGGAAATTGTATGATGGTGTGCAAAACAGCTCAACTGCTTTGGGGAATCTGTCCCAGAAATTAGGTCCATATTCAAGGATGCACATTTTTAAAGTGTTTTGATGTTTCAAAAATACTTGTAGCCACCTAGAAAGAGCAGAATGAATATAGTGTCCAGCTTTCCTGCTCACATTTATGAGTTTCAGGATATTCTTTCAGTGAAAAATTCTTACAGTAAGCCGAGATGACATGTTTGTCTAAGTTTGCCTGCTGTGCCACAAAATTACTACCCAACTATGTTTACATGATTTGCAGCATCATCTGCAAGTCATGAGCTGGAACGCCAGTTCTGTAGGGAGCAGGCAGAATTATAAAAGTGGAGTGAAGTCTGAAATAATAGCTTGGCTTTCTGAGGACCCATGCCAGTATTTTTTATCTCTTTAGTTCGTATATGTTTGCTTTTGAGGTGTATATTTATTCAGAAGACTTTCTGTTCTGCTTTTTAAACTCTGAAAATGATCTTTGAACAGAAGTCTACATTTTTATTAAAGCAAACCCCTGAGCTTTAATTGACTTTTTATTGTAACCCTACTGAACTATTTACTACTTCATCACCAAAAAATTAAGCAGGGTATATTTGTTAAGAAATCCATGACACTGCCAGAGAACAGAAGCCCACGATGTTTTCACTAATCTCATGCCTAGAAATGTAAGGGAAGTCAAATCATTATACCAGCACAGGATAAAAAGCCTCTGCTCCAAAGAGCTTGTTATCAAAGTATAGGGAGACAAAAAATGATGGCAGGTTGGCAGGAAAGTAGCAGGTAATGCTGAGAAAATATAGGTCATCGCTGACAATACAACCATCAGGCTCTGTGTGCCTGCAGCCTCCCTATTGTCAATGTCTCTGTGCCATTGCCACCAACAGGAGGAACTGCGTGAAGACAAGCAAATCATGCATGTTGGAAGCTGCATTCAGTGGATGATGGAAATGAGCATCACTGGCTGAGAGAATGTGAGAGCTGGCAAGCCAAAACTGTTTGAAAGATGATGGATAAGCTGGAGATAGATAATCCATCAAGGCCTCTGGTAGTAAAGACCAGCAATATGTATCTGATTTAATAGAAAAGGGGGAATCAAATAAGGAGATGCAGAGCGATAACAGTCACAGCAATGGGTTGGGAGAGGACAGTATGAAGATGAAAAGGGCTCAGTCTGAGTTCAATGTAGCTGCACTGGTGCACTCGTATCACATCTGCAGCCTTGTGATAACTGCCTTGTGCATTCCATTAGTTAAGGCTGGAGAAAAAGGATGTCATAGCAACTGAAACAGAAGTCAGTGAGGATTCGGAGAAGGCAGTTAGTGGAACACTGCAGAGTTAAATAAATAGGAATGTCTGTTTATTCAGAGGCATCCCATGAGCACTTGGGAAATCAGAGTCCAAGGTGATGACAGGCTGGATGATAGCCCTAGCAGAAGAGTTTATAAAGAAATGGACACAGGGCTTACACTTCTGCAGATTGAGAGTATCTGTTTATGAAAGTGCAGTGCATTCTCTTCTAGTTTGTATTGGGCCTGTTTGATTTTGTTCTTTGCGTGAAAGGTTTCAAGTTGCAGCAGGGAGAAACTCCTGTAATATCTCTGGTCTCAATGTCGTGACAGAATCCTGCCGAAATCTTGAACGCTGTTGTAATCTGAGCTAAATCCTACTTCTGCTTCAGCTGCTGTGGAAGCTTTGTCTTGGGCAGGACACTCGTCACTGAAATCTCTTACAGACCCAGCTAAAATATCCTCTGGAGTTTTTGACTTGGATTCACTCTTCAGGCTGTTTTCAGAAACTATTCAAATAGAAAACTTTGACAACTCAGTGATGTTACAGAGTGGTCTGTTTCTCCCTTCTCATCCTGCCCATATTCTGGAAAGCACCAGGCACAGTACGGAACAGCAAAGCACGGGGCACCTGCAAGAGCTGTGAGCTGCTGAGACTGAAGCTGCAGTCACTGATAAAGCTGTCTGCTTATTAGTGCAGTAGCGGAATTTCCTCCCACCAGTGAACTGTTAGTTATGTGGGTTTTTTACAGATTCACTGATGGTATTTCTGGAAAGGATAGGATTTCTTTCACAGGGATGTTGTAAGATGAGACAACATGTGCCACAAAAAATAGCTGTGTAACCATCAGGGCAGTATGTGCATTTTCTGCAGATCATTTGAAGACAAAAGTGCTATTATACAAGGAGAAATACGACAAATCTCTAATATCAAATGAGACTGCACTTTGCTTACATTCTGATTATCATGAACTATTGTTTCTCAGACGCCAGGGTTTTCATTTTCATTGCTGTGTGGGGGTACAAATTGCTTCTTATTGTTTCTCTTCCCTTAGTCTTTTCAGCAGAGAACTGGCTGTCTCTCTATTACTGCCCCCCACTTTACCCATCACCTGTGAAGCCCCTCCCTGTGATAGGCTCTAGTCACTGGGTGCTTTCTGTTTCAGAAGTAACGACTACATAAGCAGATGAGATTAAAGAAAACAAACAATCAAAAAAACAAATGGTACCAACTCTTTATTTGTCCTAAACTAAACCTGGCACTGCTATCTGTGCACCTCTAATGGCAGTCAGTAGTTGACTGGGAGAAAAGGCTTCATAAATAGAACTTCTCTTCAATTTTATTTCTCACAACTTCTCTACCTATAAACTTTTTTTTTTCTTTTCCCCTGAGTCCTATCCTAGCTGGGAAACGCACTATTCTTTCATAGTCTTTCATAATATCTGCCTTCAGCAAGGATGACAAGGCAGCTTGGAGACCACCATGTGTTGACCCCACCTTTCAGCCCACTGCAGACTGAGCTGCCTGTGGCACAGACCTGATTTATTATGGGCAAGAGAATAGCAAGGGAAGTTTACTTTAAGTTTTGCATCTAATTATTGCCTGAAAGATGGGGAGGTTGTTCTTTCTGCAATGATACTGCAGCTCTTCTATAGCTCTTAAAACAATATTTGTCCCTGCCTACAGCAGGCACTAAACTGCACCAGAACAACCAGCTGTATATCACACATGTGAGAAGCGCTGGGAAAGTCAGGGCTCTGATTCGGGAAGCGGAAGTAGAGAAGTGTCCAGTTGATATTCTTTGAGAAGAGCTTGGTTAACCAGAATTCCCTGGAGAAGAGTAGGCTTTGCACAGAGGTTAAGCTGTAGCAGGCAGGGAAGGATGAATCTGAGCTCAGCCCACAACGCAAGGTCACACAGGTTTTTTTTTTTTGGATGCAGTGCAAATCCAGCTTGGCTGGTCTGGAGTGCTCTGTGTGTGATTCCTCTGCCTTCAGACTCTGTGAGGAAGGACAAGAGGGACAGATGTGGGTTGACCTTTTGACGCTACCTGGCCTTGAAGCTGTAAGCCATGAGAGTAAGCTGGAAATACTGCTGGGGAAACTAAGGCAGAGCACCTGCTGGCTTGTGTCATGCTGTAGAGAGGCAAACATGGTACATCCATACCATTGAAGAGATCACTGACAGAATCATTGAATCTCAGTGGAAAATGCCATTTACTTTTTTTTGGTTTTGTTAAATCTTAGGAAAAAACCTTGTGTTTGAATGGACTTTTCTAAACTGTCATCTTCTGGCCCTTCTGTACTCAGTCCAACCTCTGTGATTCCTACCCTTCTGCTGGGGGGGCTAAACAGCTCTGCAGTGTTACATGCTTGCTGGCTGCACTGAGCTATTTGTGCTTTTGCTGTTCACCGTGGATCTTGGCTACGCTACAAAATCGGAACTACCTGTGAGGTGAATTATTCACTTCTACAGCTGAGCAGAAACCACGTTAACTTGATTTGCTGTTTTCTATTTTGTCTATTGATTTTTGGGTAGTCCCAGCAGTGTGCTCCCATAAGAAGCCATACAGAACTTTGTATTCCGTTTAGCAATTCTATTTACAAAGGGTGTTCTTGTGTCCACGTCCCCTTGCCACATTACTTCAGGCGTGAAGAACTAAAGTTAGTATCTATGATTAATAGAGCACAAGAAGATATATATTACACAACTCTCTCCCTGCTTTGTCATTTGGGGTGCCAAAATTGCAGTATGCTGTCTGGGAACAGCTAAGAAGTGGGAGAGTTCTCACCTGACAGATCTTAGCTGCTAAAAGGCAAAAAGAACACAGATGGTTGTAACCAGATTTCTGCATAAAATGAGCAACCATTTTTCACCTGCATATCTAAGCAGATAAGTTTGTTGCAGGTACCACTACAAAAGTGGGCCTCAGAGAAACCTTCCGAGAGAAACGTCTTTTCAGATGCTACAGTCACTCCGAATATCCAGGGCTCACAACTTCTGAGGGACTGTGTAAGGAAGGATCCTATAGATTCATTTTTTTATAGTGTGGCGTCGCCTTTGGAAAGGCAGATACTGAAAACGGATATGCTTTCAAGTGCCAAATCAATAACTCCACCCTCTGTCTTATCAGTTACAGAAAGAACCAGTGCGAGTAGAAGGCAAGCAGAGCACTGTTATCTCCAAGATGTTTTACAGGATTTATCACTATCATTCTCCCATTACAACATGGGAAAAAAAATCACCTAATTTCATTGCTTTGTAGTAAGTCTTATGCCAGAACTGTATCTCTACTCAAAGAAGGATGTGAGTTTACCTTTTCCATTACCTTTTCCATTAATCTATTCCTCTCTCCTCGTGCTGGGTTGATCCTTTGTAAAGTTTAAGGAAGCCTAGGTGAGCTTGCATAAATATGTTTCAGGGACATTAATGCTTGGCTGACCATACCCCATGTCTTCTAACTCTCTTGGCATTTCCCAACAACAGCCTGTTCATCCTCTAAGCAGCAGGTTACCTGTTCTTTCAGTCCACTCTCTATTCCTGCAGCTGAGCTAAAACCTAATTCCACGCAGAGCTCCCAGCCAAAGAAGAAGATACCATTCCCTCTCACTCATTGTGAAAGAACTCCCGTGATCATTTGGATTTCAATTAAATATTAACCATGTATTATCTTTCCCTTCACAGTATCACAGTATCACAAGGTTGGAAAAGACCTCTGAGATCATCCAGTCCAGCCTATGACCCAACACTAACACCCATTCGTCATTTAAACCATGGCACTAAGTGCCTCACCCAATCTGTTTTAAACACCTCCAGGGTCGGCGACTCCACCCCCTCCCTGGGCAGCTCATTCCAATGGCCAATCACCCTTTCAGTGAAAATTTTTTTCCTAATATCAAGACTAAACCTCCCCTGACAAAGCTTGAGACCATGTCCTCTTGTTCTGTCACCGGTCGCCTGAGAGAAGACACCAACCCCTGCCTGCCTACAACCTCCTTTTAGGTAGTTACGGAGAGCAACACGGTTTCCCCTGAGCCTCCTCTTCTCCAGGCTAAACAACCCCAGCTCCCTCAGTCGCTCTTCATAGGACTTGTGCTCCAGACCCTTCACCATTTTGTCCCGTTAGACAATTTTCTCAGTTTCATGGAAGGACCCAAGTCTTTCTGCTATTTCTGCCTGTAGTTTATAAAAAGCTATGAACAGAAGATAACTATAATTAGCAGGAGGTGCAGGTGAAAGTCAGGACTCTCAGATTGGAAAGGATGTTCTCACCATACCTCAATGTGACAGAATTCAGAGAGATGAATTCTGGGCTGGTTGGTTTTTCTCCATAAGTGTCTGGAGGGCAATTCAGGCCTGGACCACAAGCCAGGTGGGCTTCTGGTGTGTTTCACATACAAAATTGTGGCAGACATGTTGAAAACTTTAGGATGGCTTTAGAAAGCATCTGGAGTTATGAACTGGTAAGTTTTCTCCATTAAGCTTCCCAGGCATACAAAAGAGGTAAGTTTTTGGTGGAGAACAAACATGGGAGAGAAAAAGGGCAAAATTCTCTCCAGATCTAGTGTTCTGATGACTTTCACTGAAGCAGTCTTACCTGTAAAGAAAACCAATTGTCACTCAGTAAAATAGTGAGTGTTTAAACTGAAGCAAATCTGAGAGAAAAAATGGTTTGTGAATAGTTTGCTCCCACATGTTTTTGTGGATGTTGTACTTAAGGACATGGTTCAGTGGTGGTCTTGGCGGTGCGAGGTTTATGGTTGGACTTGATGATCTTAAAGGTCTTTTCCAACCTAAACTATTCTGTGCTTCTGTGACTTCCCAAGTCCTAGGGACAGAGAATGAGGTGCTTCATACCCCATACCTCATGTCGTTCTAGGACATGACTTCTCTCCTTCCATGGAAGCTGAGGCATTGCATATAAAATAGGTCAGATGAATTGCCTCTAGCATTTGGGTATAACACAGGAACAGACCACTGTAATTGTATTAGAACATTTCCATTGGACATGAATCTTAGTGTTAGGGTACAATTTTCAGAAATAATTTCACCTAGCTTGCAAGTGTTTCGCATTGTCAAAAGAACAATAATCAAATTAATCTATCTGGAAATGGATGTACAACACCACCACATCTAATGAAGCAAGAAGACACATAGTTTTTATAATGTCTGATTTGCTTTATAAAAACTACATTTATTCTATGATTCGATTACTCTGCAAAACATATTATGGGCTTCCCTTAAAATGTCAAAGAATAGGATGCTTCCAGGCTTACTGGAAATGAAGCGTTTTCAGTGGATTGACCTGTTATTGAGATGAGAAGAAATAAGAAGGAAGAAAAATGTAACCTGTGACCCAGGGAAAAGGAAATCTTAATGTACAATCTGTACATAAACACAGAACAACTCTGATCTAGTATTTATGCCTGTGTTTGAGAATTATGAGTCTCAAACTTTATGTTTGATAAGAGTAAGATGTAACTGCATGCAACTTCTTTGAACATGCATTTCACACACATGGGAGATCTCCCATTACTTTCTTTCTCTCTACTTCAATCACTAAAATGTCCTTTCTACTCTACTCTCTGGAGAAGCTTTATTGGAAGATAGTACGAGCTGCTGCCAGTGGCTGCTGTGGCTTTCTGTAATGACATCTCCTGCCTTTTTTAGTAGCAAAATGCATAATTATCTTCCAAAAAGACCCTGTCTTTCAAAATGTCCAACTCTGTTATTTGGTGCCTCATACCCACAGTGTGCCGCATGCCAGCACTGCATATGCAAGAACACAGTGATGGTTCTGGAGTTCTCTTCAATGACTTTTGAAGTTTGTAACATTAATTACACATCTGCCCTTACCCTGATATTCACATGTCTGCTGTCACATACAGAGAAGAGGGAAGAGCATTCCCTAGAAGGTGGCCACAGAGATCTGACACTGACTACATTAGAACTGTCAGGTGATTGACCACCTCTGAGCTCGGTTCTGCCATGGCACTTTTAAATCTGGCTTGGTTGTCTCTACCAAACGCTGCTGGGCTGGGATACTAGCTGAAATCTCTCTGCCTTTCACAAGATGTGTGTTAATAATTATTTCTAAGGTCTCATAGTTTGAAAGCCTGTAGAGTTTAAGTGTCTCCTCTGGTTAATGCTCGGTGGCCTGGTGACGCAAGGTAAAGGCTGCCTTCCCTAAATGACTATCAAGGAAAGGGAATCTGCAGCACTCTAGGTGACTGCCTTTGAGGCTCCTATTCATGCAAAGAAGTGCTATCCCTTTTCCCTCAATTTAAGGTTAGATACTGCAAGTGCTAATTTAAGGAAAGGTACATGAGTAGGGGAATCTGCACAGAGCAGAGGTAATACAGTTCCCATCACTGCTACCACAACCTTCTCAAAAAGGCTTTCCAGAAACAGTTCACACCATCTATTTTTATTGCCCCCTGGAATGAAGCTAATAGCTTGCATTAGAGTCATTTTTAGAGTGGGCAGAAAGCCTGAACTCTGTGATACTTAGGCTTCAGTATCTGCTAGAGCAGATTTTTCCACACTGTGCCTAATTCTCTGTTGCAAATAAACTTCACTTTACCACAGTAATGGGCCTTCAACTGGGAATACAGCAATTCCTATCTCTTTGCACGGTGCAATATAAAGAAAGATTTGTGCAAGAATCTGCTCATGTATGCCCTACCTAAACAAAAGTGACACAGAAAGCAGACAGCTCTTGAAACAAGTGGGTATTTGCTACGGTATTTGTGTGCTTTAATTTTTTTTTTTTAACTGAAGAGCAGAAAAGGATGATGTCAGTGGATTTTATCCCTATTTCTTTGTTTATTTTTAGAAGTGGACCAACAAATAACCATGACCTAAATTCTACAAGACAGAAGTGCACACAAGCACATTGTTAAATATCAGAATCTATTTGAGTTCAGACAGTTTCAGCAGAACTGTACACATGCATCTTCTTTAAAAGCAGATGACAAAAACTAATTCACCAATACAGTGAAAATAGTAAAGTCAACTTTTTAACTTCTTCTTTATACAGGGATAATGGGAATAGAGCATTGAAATTCAGACATAAGTCTGTCAAAGACAAAAAAAAAAGCACAGAGGATCGATTTTATACTGTCTTTAAAGTGAAGCTGGAATCTGAATGGAACCAGCTTCAAACTGGGCATGTGCAGACCCTGCTGTCTCCTGTATTTAAATGGAAGCTGCTGCTGCTGCCCTTTGCTGAGCTGAGGATGGAGTGAAGCAATCTGGAGCTCTAGTGAGATCTTAGATTGCTCCAGAGAACCTGACAATTTGCTTTACGCGCACAGAAAAGTAAACTGGCTGACTTCAATTCAGAGGACAGCTGTTTTTTTCTTTGCAATTGTTCAGATTTTGTTCACGTGAATAATCAGCCCTTTCAGAGGGAGATCTCTTGTCCCTCTGGGGACTGAACAGGACCAACATTGTGGAGTCCTTCAGTGCATGGAACAACTCAGAAACCAATGCCTACACACAGATGGACCTGCTTCTGGGAGCCCCAACAGTAAGTGTTTCTGTCATTAAAAGTGGTAGCAAGTAGTTCTGCTGGATTTATAGAAATGTGAGTGAACATTTAAGGTGTATGCACACATTAAATGCTGTAATGCAGTAATGAACAACAGAATGAAATCTTTAAATACTTCTTTTTATTCCTCTATGTATTTACTGCAAAAAAAGACTGTAGAAACAGTGGTTTTCAGCAGTTACGTGGGTGAAAGACAGGGAGGAATGTCTAATGGCAAAGTATCGCAAGTATGTTGCAAAGTATCAAAACAACAGGTTCTTCTGCATTAAACAGTTCTTTAGCAGTTCAAATGCAATGTTTTCTTGTGCTGTTATTCAAGATGGAAATCCGTATCATTTCTGTAATAGTTTATAATGCAGTGGAGTGCTTATGTAAATGGTAAAGAATTGTTATTTGCAGTTACCCAAGAGAGCTGTTCAGAAGGTTTTCCCAGGTAAGTTCCATCAAAGCTCTTTCTCAGCTGTTAAATACTGACCAGAAAGAAAATTTCCTTAGAAGTGTGAGGGTAAGAATCCATTGTGATGACACTTTAGCACTGAATTGCTTTGGGCACGCTAAAAATGTTGTCCATCCCACCCCACAAGCCCAAACCAAAGGAGTTTTGAAGCCCTCTTCCCTTCATTAGAGTAGGACTACAAAGTACTGTTTGTCTCCTGTTTATACAAAAGTCTGTTTAAGAGTAAAGAATAAAAAAAAATGACCCAAGCTAATTTTTAAAGCTTTTAAAATCTGAAATTGAACTTAAAAACTGGATGGGGTCACACCAGGTATTTTGACATGGCCCACCTAACACAGTGGACACTTGAAAATTGTGTGCAAGTTTCAAACACTCCGGAAGTTTTTATGTATATAGGACGTTGGACTGGGTGTTTCAGCTTGATCCTAATTTATAATAAAGGACCAGTAAATATTTTGCAGCCTCCCCCCTGCCTTTTTTTTTTAATAAAACTGGGATGTGCACAGTGTATTACAGGAAAATAAACAAAACTGAGCCAAGGCGCTTACAAACTAAATTAGATGGATAACGTATGAAAGAGGATAGTAGAACACAGCAGGGAGGGAGAAGGGGGACTGGAGAGTGCATGGCAAACGGGAAAAGGACGCTGGGGACAGAGCAAATTACACTGGAAAAGTAAAAATGTATTTTTCATTATTCTGCTGAAAGAGGTAATCAGCTGTCCCTTCCCTCTCCCTAGGTCAAGTGACTGTATTTTCAAATGTTTGCATTTTAATTTGACACAAAGATCGGTTTAAGAGAGTTTAAGGACTGAAAGCAATATGTGCTGCTTGTGGTTGAGATTAAATCCGGAAGGCAGCATACAAAATCTGCCATCCAAATTGCTCAACAGGTCAAACATCATCTATGGAAAGCCCTGCTGCCTACTGGAAAGAGAGCTTAGCAGCTGGCGTCACCATAATTGAGGTGGGATTACACTCCTCTTTGTGCTGCCTGTCATCACAGAGCAAGTGCCTAGAGAGGCAACCCCAGAAATCAGAGCAAGGAACTGTGAAGAAAAATAAGTGCTGTCAGTTGTCTGAGCCCTCTTGCAGGTAGGCAGTACAAACACTGCATCCAGAACACTAGGAAATTGCAGTCTTTCTGTTCTGGTAACTTTTCTGAACTCTATGATTTGTTGTAGTGTCAAAGGCCTCACACCACCACTGGCTGTATAAGACACGCTGTGAAAATAAGCGGCTTCATTACCTGTTTGTATGAAAATAAAGAACAAAGGAACCTGACTCATTGCCAAAGTCAATGTGGCACTGTTCAAACCCTGAATGACCTTATGAGGATTTCTGCTTTCCCTATAAGTATAAACTAAATGTTGCTTTGTACTCTTGCAATTGGGAGAATGTGAGAATTGAGCTATATCAAATATGATTTATACTCAGTACAAGTATTTACATGCATGACCTTGCTCCTATCATCATCACTGTCAGCTTTAGTAGGACTTCAGTAATCAACATGTCCAAGTGAACAGTAATTAGGTGAAATGATATTTTCTTACCCTGAAAAAGAACAGATTTTTGTCACCGGTATTAGTTGAACTCAGTTCTTTGCATTTTGTCCTTCTATCATTCATACAAAAATATTTTTCTCAAGCTGTGGGCAGGGGAGGAGGGTTGTACTTTCAAAAATGGTCTGTCCGTTACTAGAAGTTATTCAGAGATGAGCTGCTTTGGTTCAGCTTGGGTTGTTATTTTTTTTAATCAATTATGAAATAACTATTTAAAAAACCTTCTATTTAGGAAAAAGTGTGTAATAAACAGATCCCCAATACAGAATAGATGCAGGCATCAAATATTTCTGGGAGTTATATCTGATTTGGACTTTGTTCCAACTTGGGCAAATCACTTGGGAATCGTAATTTTGTCCTGGACTGCAAGGAAATTCCTTTATCGTTTTAACTCTCATCAGACCAACGTCTGGACAAATTCCATGATGAACTACAAGTTCTGCCTTACACTGATGTTTTCTGCGGCTGATTCATTTTCACTCCTTCTCTGTCTGCACCAAATCTTAGCAGAGGGGCCTGTGCACTGCCCTCTTCCCGAAGCAGCAGGCTGGCTCTTCAGATTGGCCCACCAAAAAGAATTCTGCCTCCCTTGTAACCAGCAGTGGCAGGAGGCCATGAATACAGAATCACAAGGCTCCGTGCTGTGCCGCAGCTTCCACGGACAAGGACAGAAGAACAAGGATTGAGACATATTTATCTATCAAACCTTCCCTCTTCTTCAAGTTTGTAAATATCAGTTAAGTTTAATGAATGATTAACTGCAAATACTGCCAGTTCTCTCTTAGCTGTTTCTTGCAGGCAATAGACAAGCATTCCTTTAGGGAGAGCAAGGAGGATTTTAAGAAGACAAACTGCATTAAAGCGGAGAAGTCATGGTTGCCCCATCCCTGGAGGAGTTCAAGGCCATGCTGGATGAGGCTTTGAGCAACCTGATCCAGTGGGAGGTGTCCCTGCCCATGGCAGGGAAGGTGGAACTGGTTGATCTTTGAGGTCCTTTCAAACCCAAACCATTCTATGAGTTTATGATTCTACAAACCTGTTGGAAAGAAATACAGTGAACGTGGAGCAATTTCTTAATTTCTTGCCCCTGACTCTATTAAGGCAAATGATATAGTAGGACTTAGAAAAAGATTACACACACAAAGGATAAAAATATCCTCCATAAAGATTATCCTTAAACCCTGTTTTATGGTATAAACCGACTGCTAAGACTCTCTACTGAAAATGAAATTGCCACATCAATGTCCTTTATGCAAGTTTTGCAGCTCTGTGAAACAGCCAGTCATGGATAAAAGCAGGCTAGGGTTTTGCGAGGAATGCTGGACTGAATCAGTGTGGCACTTCCCAAGTTTCTTACCACACCAAAATTATCTGTCTTATTCCACAAAATGCTAGTGTAAATTAATAATAAATAATACACAACGTGCTTCTGAGAGATCACAAACATTCATTTTAGAACAAGGCCAAGCAATATTATAAAACTGCTTTTAGGGTTGACTAAAATGCCATCCTTGGCTAGAAGATATCTTCTCCAATTGATCTTTGATACTTACTGTGAAGAAATGTTCTTACATTACAGTTACTACCTTGATGTCCTCCACAGCTTCCATGACCATTTTGTTTCCTCGCTTGAGGAATGTGCAATACTTATATCGACTGTCAGAAGTTGGTACTTCCCTCTGAACTGTTTCCTACAGAATTAATACCAATCCCAGCCACCCTCAGCACTATAGGCCTGTGGGGATACTGGCACCCAGTGGTCCAGAGCCTCAGGTACAAGCATCTTTTATTAGTTGACTCAGGGAAGCTGAGTAGTCCATTGTTCATCCACTGAAAAATGTCCAGCCTCTTAGCCTCCATTTCAGTTTCTTTGTGCATTTGGTGATGTTTTGAACCCTGGTATATTAAATGAACTGTGTTGTTTTATCACTTGGAAGAGATATAATGAGGTGCTGGTTTTGCCTGTTAGTTTTTCTTATCATCTTCATTATAAGGTGTTTATAGAAAGAAGGCTGAACAGGAAAACATGCAAGGCATCGATGCAATGTATTATCAGTGCAATTTAAATAGTTCAGAGTATTCTCAAAGGACAGTTGATACGGTGGGAACTGCAACAGTGGGACTTTGATTCTCCCCTGCCAAGCAAGTACTCGTACTGTGGGGTGACAACAGAAGACAGAGACTAAACAGGGCTAATCTGCTGGAGAGACTGAACACGGAAATGCTTTGGGAATTGTCTGATTTCTTGATTATGCCACTGACCTGTTTTCCTCAAGCGCTTTTTTTCTCTCTGTCCTGCCTTTTGACGTACCATTCCCTTAGAAGATCTAGAGCTGAACTTGATATAGGCATGTATTTTCATCTTCTAGTAAGGAAGATGTATGTGTGCCACTCAGTGATGGATTTTAAGTGCTTAGGCCTGATCCAATGCTTTGTCAGTCAACAGGAACCTTTCTTTGACTTAAAGAGGCTTTACATCAGACCCATATTTCCAATAAAATCAGTGGAATGACTTTAAGAGTTAACTTTTTCCTCCTAGAGAACAGCCAGACTTAGGCCCCGTGTTAAAAATCCCAGGCCTACAGGAAGTCCATGCTAAAATGTGAGTTTATTCCACTTTTCCACAGACTTTTTCTTTGCCTATATATTTAGTATTATTTATGTCCTAACACTGCTCCAATATAAACATTATTGCTTTATTTTTTCACACGTGACATTCTTATTGACTCTGCACATTTCTTCTTGTGATTTCTCTATGTATGTAAATTTAGTTTTAAATTTTTCCTTTTCCTTAGTCCTCCACAAATTTAATTCAAATTAAAGCCATTTTAATCTCTTCTTTGTAGCCAAAACAAGCTCCTTTAGTTTAGTCATTTCCGTTACCTTGATCCATTTCTGATTAAATGGAGAGCTACAGGGAAAAACATCAGAAAGCTTCATTCCATTAATAATCATCATTAACTTTCTGTTAAATGTTTCGGCCACAAGGCTAAGGAGAAAAAAGAAACCTCAAACTGAAGAACACCTGACCTCATTTATTTAAAACAGGTTTATCTCAGCCTTCCCCTCTGCACTTGCCATAAATATGGGATTTTTTGTTATTTTACAGGCAGTGTGTTAAGCACAGCAACTCCCATCTATGCAAGATACCCATTGATGTTGATGACGTGATGCCAGCTTACACTTTGCTGCAGGAACCTGAATAGTAAATGTCTTGATACTGTCATTCAGCTAGTGTGTCAATATTAATATTTTGCTCCAATTATAATAACAGCCAGGGTTACATTTTCTCTCTCTAAGATCAGAGTATTTGTCCAGCATTTCATTGCCGGTAATGTGGAAACACAATGAGAGCGTACTGGTCATTGAGGACTGCTACAGGTAGATTTATAGCACACAAGCGAAGACAGTCTCTGTCAGAATTCCAGACCTGGGGTTCACTTTTTGCTACCAGCACATTGGTTTTAAATACACACTGTCTCTAATAACTTCAGCCCAATTTCACAGATATATTCAGAAGTAACGTCTGTCTCTATTGTCTGTCTCATTTCCTTTGATAACAGGGGTGTCCTCAAAAGTGTTTCAGAGTCACACACTAACGGTGAATGCCAACTACAAACACAACTGTAGCATGAAAAGGAGGACTTCATATCTACCTCTGCACCCTTTCCTCCTTTCCTATCAGGAACCTTCCTTTTCCTGAGAAGGAATGACTGCATTTGACAGCTGTACCACCATCTGCCAGTACTTGTGATTGGAAAGAACATATCCAGCCTCATAGCCCTGTTTAAGATTGGTAGAGGCGCAGATAAAGGTACAGACAAGTCCCTTGTCCTGCATCCTAGGCCACAGCCAAGTTGACGGTATTCACAGTAGGCAGAATATTTCCTGGGCTTCTCTCAACTCTGGTGTGACTCTAGTAGCTGAGGAATGCCATTGCTGCAGCTTGCAGGCTCGAGCTATCAGCAGTCGTCATGGCATGCCATTCCAGAGTGAGTGCCACCCTTGATGAGAAAAGCCTGGCTATGAAGAAGAGACAGGATCTGTCCATGCAGATGAATGAGGACAGGGCTTGGTATTTTTCATGACTACATTAGCTGGTTGGAGCTGATGCCAAGACACATTTAGGACTGCGGCAGTTTCACAGAGGTTGGTGTTTAAGCCTCCTTGCCTGACCTTATATCAAAAGGCAGCAGAATAGAGATGGTTTGGACAACTTCTCTCCTTTTCAATTTGTATCAGTTCATCTCGCTTTCTGGGTGCAGCCTTATTGTTTGCTCCATTACTAATCTGGGGTCACTCTGTCTAAAATGTGTTTGTGTCTCCTAATACTTAACTAAAAAAGTCTTAATATTATTTTAAATGCTGTTGTCTTCAGACTTGGCTACTAAATTTTGTTATGAGTTATTAGCTGATTAAGACACAAATGCTTTCGTCAAGTGCTTTCTCACACACTTCACAGGAAGCAAAATAACTTCATTCATTGCACAGCAAAACTGGTATGGAAACCAAGCATAAGGTATAAAGGATTTGTGGTTTGTTTTTCTGGTATTTAATCAGGTTTTCAAATGACTCTTGTTCAGTGCTGTCAGCCTTTTGGTAACCACACCTTTAGGGCAGCTTTGCAATTCACTGTTATTCAGTGGGAGAAATGAAACAGTCATATTACTAAAGGAATAAAGGTATGCTTATGCATAGAAGATCATTTCTACTTACTTAGAGAAGTCTAGCCAGTGATGCCAGAGGAGAACAGAAATCACACTCCATAGATACAGAAACCTCCCTTAAATGAAAACTATCTTTTATCTTTCTTTTCACCAAAATCCTAAATTGACACTAAACACATAAACAGCCCTTTGACCTTTGCACTGCCAATGGCATATTTATCCCCTGGAAATGATCAACAGTAAATATAATTTGAAAACAGTTAGCTTATTCCAACTCTTTTTGCTTGCTGTCTTTTTGCATTCTTGACCATTTCCTCTTCCAGAGAAGCACAACCCAGCTGATTCAGTAAAGTCTGACAATATAACCATCACCTCTTGTTTACTCCACAGAAGATGACAGTGCAGGATGTTCCTGGTGCCTTTCCTACAGTGGATGTCCCAGACCATGCCCATTATACAATCGGAGCGGTCATTCTTATAGTGGGGATCACAGGAACTCTGGGTAATTTCCTGGTCATCTATGCTTTCTGCAGGTATCTTTCTTTTGGATGCTTTTTTAAAAATACTCAGATGTATGAACTTTAGTGGTACCTCGACTCTGCTCTGCAAATACAGTGCAGGCATGCTATCAGACTACCACGCAGACACAGTAAAATGCACCAAGAGACAAAGCTGTGGGAAAAAAATGTGGCAATCTCCCATTTCCCTCTGACTTCTTCCCATTAACCACAGTCATAGCAAAACTGTTAACAAAATTGCAAAGACTTACCCAGATAAGCCAAGCAACAGAAAAGCAGCCAAAGCAGAAACCTTCCAGTGATTTTTTTTTTTTCTCCTGGCTGATCTGTGCCTGCACTGGACCAACAGGATGTTTTACACCTATGTTTCCCACATATTTTCCCCGTTTCAGATGTTTCTTTCCTGCTACTGCTACTACACTTTCTCCTCTCTGTTCCTGACTGGCCACATCTCTTGTTCTCACATTGTCTAAAACTTGGCTTATTTTTATTTAATTAAAGCCACATTCCAACTGTCATATCTGGAGGTAATTAGATCTCTGACAACAATGTGATATTTCCACCATTTCTGTTCACTCATCCCATTTCTGTTTTGTTACACTGGGACAGAGTATTGGCACGATGACCAGGCCAGTAAGCTTCTTCTTCATGACTGGTCTTTAGGTACTATGTAATAAACCAAAATAATAGCAATTTTATTATATTTTGGCTGTGTTAACTTAAATCACTGGAGTGTGGATAAAAGTAGTCTGGGCCTTGAGCCTGTATTTATGTGGTGCATTAAAGGCTTGGTTTCAGTATGTGCATGCAGAGTGGATACCAACACTTAAGTGTGAATGACATGGCCTTAAGAACAGAAAAGATGTTGGCATGCAGACCAGGTAAATGAGGATGAAGTACATGAGCTAGCTTAGCTCTTTGGCTGGTCTCATACTGGAAATCCAGTCCTGGCAGTTGCATTTCCACTGGAAGACACAGCTTGTCTTCATTTCAAGTTGTTACGAAGACAGAAAGGGATACCAATAGCAAAGTAACAAGTACGTCAGAAGCTCAGAGAACACATCAGATGCCCACAAAGCAGTCTCAAGTAATGGCAAACTATAACATAGCCAGCGGCCTGAAACAGAAATAGGCAACAGAATAGGCAACTTTGCAGACTACTGAACAAATACAAGCTGCCCATAAGCATCTACTAATATTATCTCCTTGCTCCTAAATTGACAGACTGGGAACAGTAGTCCTAGTGATTGATTCTGGATCAGTGCAAAGGACCCATCACTTATTCAGGTATTTTTCAACTATGTCTAAGACTGAAAATTTGAGAAAGGAAGTTACATCAAGTCCCAAACTGAGGAGCTCTCAGTTCAGCTTTTATGTGTACCCTTTAAAACACTGTACTATCATACCATGAATAACACATACAGGCAGGATATGCTGAAGGCTGACTGTCCTTCTCTTTGCAGTCAGTGTCTGGGCCAGTAAAATGAGTGTCATAGAGAAGAACTGATGTGAAGTCTGCTTAATCCCTGTATTTGGAAGTCACTGTTGATCTTATCAGCAGTGGAAAATGCACTCCCTTCCCCCTGCTTAACACAACCCAGATCCAGCAAATCCATAGAGCGCATCAACTTTTAATTTCCTGTTAATCATGGACCTGCAGTGCACTGGGTCATAATACTTAAAGAGCAGTATGATTTATCCCCATCACTGAGCTGGTTATTGAAACAATCCTCCAAATTGCTCAAGGGTGTAAAATGGAGCCTTGCCTGTGTTCTCTCCTGAGGGAAACAAGCAGCACTCTGCTCTAGCTTGCTGTGTGGTGTGAAGCTGCCAAGGCTCACAGGGAAGAGTTACAGCATGAGTAACAGTGCAGCAGTGTTCAGCATCGTTCCTTCTGATCTTTGTAGGAGTAGGAGCCTTCAGACTCCAGCCAACATATTCATCATCAATCTGGCCATCAGCGATTTCCTGATGTCCATTACGCAGTCTCCAGTTTTTTTCACCAACAGCCTCCACAAACGCTGGATCTTTGGTGAGAAAGGTTTGTATATGTCCTTTTTAAGACATCACTGAATACATTCTTACTATGTTGTCAGTTAGCTACTATTTCCTTAGCCTCAGGTACCCTTGCAATGTTGAGAACATTTCTCAAACATGTTCCAATGCTCCTTTGAACAATTTTTTCTGTGTATTATAAATATATTCCTGCTGTAGAGAGGAAAATCACAGGTGATCAGACACTGGCAGAGGTTGCCCAAAGAGGTGATTGAGTCGCCATCCCTGGAGGTGTTTCAAAGGTGGGTAGATGAGTTTCTTAGGGACATGGTTTAGAAAGGAGACAGGTAGGGTTGGACTTCATGATCTCAGAGGTGTTTTCCAACCAGATGATTCTATGATTCCATGATATGAGATAGACACAAAGGCAACACTGGCAATATAAAGGACAGGACTAGTCTTCTCACCAGTATTCTTCCCCAGTCATCTCATAACTTAGTTACTGGCAGAGTCCTATGGCAAAAAAGTACCACACACAACAGCTTAAAAGCACTATCAGAGACCTGCTGGGACAGTCTAGGACACAGTGCACCTTGCCTCCCATAACTGCGCATAGTCTGGAGAAGAGGAGGCTGAAGGGAGACCTCATCACTCTCTGCAGCTCCCTGAAAGGAGGTTGTAGTGAGGTGAGTGTGGGACTCTTCTCCCAAGTAACAAGTGATAGGACAAGAGAAAATGGCATCAAGTTGTGCCAGGGGAGGTGTAGGTTGAATGTTACGATAAAATTCTTTACTGAAAGAGTGGTGAAGCATTGGCACAGGCTGCCCAGGGAAGTGGTGGAGTCTCCATCCCTGGAGTGTTCAAAAAACATGTAGGCGTGGCACTTTGGGACACAGTTTGGTAGGCACAGTGGTGTTGGGCTGACGGTTGGACTTGATGATCTTTTGGTGGCCTTGATGGTCTTTTCCAAGCTAAACAATTCTATGATTCTAAATAACCTGCTTGGGGTTTGCACCTGAGGCAAGAAAGCCTATCAAAGTGAGTTTTCACGACAGAAATATTAACTGAACATTTCCTGTGCAGTAAGAAAATGTGGAATGAAGGTGCTTTAATTCTTCCTACGTAAGTGTAGTAAGAGGAAGACCTATTTGCCTCCTGAAAGGGTATTGGCAGAAGGAAGATCAGAGAAGTAATGTTGCTATTTTGATCTTTGATAACCAAATACACTTGTTTTTCAGTTACATGAAGTGTTCAGTTGCATACATGTGAAAACAAAAATCCAAACCAAACCCCTGCTTTTCATAATTGGGTTTTTGAATAATTAAAGTCACTCATTAATATATTCATGGCCTGTATATTTACTTCAGTTATGCTGACCTTGAGATATATATATAAATGGTTCCATGATATCAAAGTAGCTATAACCAGCAAAACAGCTCTTTCTATGATACCTGCAGTAAAACTGGAGCTAAACCAAGATATTAAAGACTGCTGAAAATATCCTACTAGAAATATCAGGAATCAATGAGTGAAAATATGCTAAATATCACTGTCTTGAGCAATTTGAGCAAACAAAATATTTGATGTTTATCTCCATGGATAATGTAATTAGCAAGACAGACAGCAGCTTTGAAATAGCATTAAAACCGCAGGAAAACTGAAGTTCCATTGCTTTACAAATTCGAGAAGACATTAGTTCACAAGAAACACACTTTAACTCTCCCAGGAATTAATTAGCATGGGTAAATTAATTTCACTGCTACTTCTGTCATCTTCATTGAAAGGCTGTGAGCTGTATGCCTTCTGCGGAGCTCTTTTTGGCATTACATCTATGATCACTTTGATGGTGATTGCCTTGGACAGATATTTTGTCATCACAAAACCTCTGGCTTCTGTTGGAGTGACATCTAAGAAGAAGGCCCTAATAATCCTGGTAGGAGTCTGGCTGTATTCCTTGGCTTGGAGCCTCCCGCCCTTCTTTGGATGGAGTAAGTGAAATGGAATAAAAATCTTTTTCCCTCATAGCATTGGATTAAAGACCAGTTACAGGCATAGAAGAGGGCTAAATTAATGCCTTGCATACTAGGCTTGAATAAATCAATTTGAAGAAAACTAATAAAATGCATATTAAAAATGAAGATCTCTAATCAAAAGAAAAAAAATCCAGTGTGCATTACAGCCTATCACATGAGAGCAGCACTTGTCCTTAAGCTGATTACTTACTGAATAAAGAACAGTAGATAAAACCCAGGCCAAAATTTATGAAGGATGTGCCTGCCTATTATTTTCCCACACCTACTTCTGTTGAGCCAAATTCAATACTATAAAAGTGAAATAAATGTGTTTGGTTTTTTTCTGATCACTTTTTTCCTCCCCCGAGGTGCTGTTTAAGATAGTCATGTCAATCTAAATTTCTTCACTCATATAACAGAGCAAAACAGTCTGTTTTGTGCAAGTCCATCTTCAATAAGTCTTGACCGTGTTCTAGATGGGCAAATTGCATTGGTGTTGGTCACGTTCCCTATTCAGCTATTGGTATCTTCAGTAAGGCTTCCAATAAAGATGGCATTTAGTAATAACTAACTAAATAATTTGCTTTTGTAAAGGTGAATTTAATGCCTGGAAATTGAGACAAACATACAGCATCTTGATCCTTGCAGCTTTTAACAAGAGTTTTCATTATTCTTCCCCAGTTGAATCCACCTCATTACCATTAATTTATTTTCTATGAGTCACCAGTTTCAGTCAATGTTCAGTCTAACGAATGAACTCCTCCTTCAAAACCCCAACCCATTATTGTGCTCCCTAATTCCAGAAGAGAATGTGTCAGCTCAGCTGAAGTGAGAATACAGCAATGTTTGATCTTCCCAGGGGATGCTGCAGCCAACTCATTTACTGAGTAGGATTTTTTTGTCATTGTCTTGTTACTGTCATTCTGGTCCCCCATAAACATGAAGTACGTTTAAGCAGGCACACTGCAATACTTGGAGTAGCAGCCTTCAGTTGAATGAGGAGCTTAGATTGTAGATTTTTTTATTGGAGAAGGCGGAATAATTGCTTGAAGAGTGTTCTTAATCTTGTAATTAGATTCCAATGGTATCCACAGTACAAACTCTCATGTGCTAAACAGATGCAGCTGCGCACATCTGGTGCAATATTTTTAAGAGTACAAGAGAAGACATAACTGTTTGAAATACAAAGATAAAAAGACACTGCTATTGACAATTTCTTTACTTAACAGTTTGACACATTTCTTTTAAGGAGACGATATTTCATGCCAGGCAGAACATTACATATGTATGGGTTTTTTTTACTTGCACTCCACGACAAAATTAATTTGATCTGCACAAGACATCTCTCTCCTCTGCACATAAAATTTGTCTTATCTTCATAAGCTTAAAAAAGTGGTAGCTGTAGCAATTAGTTTCATTTTACGCCTTTGGAAGACTGCAATTTGGCAGAAAGTGGAGATATTTAAAAAGACTACGGGCCTGCTCCGAGACCAATGAAGTAACTGGAGAGGTGGCCTTGGACTATGTTGAGTTTTAAATAATATTCAAGAACTGAAACAAAATCATTCAGTTTTCTGATCTGAAGCCTTAGCCTCCCAAACAATTATGGCAACAGAGTAAAGGAAAATAAAAAGAGGTGTTTTAAATGAAGGATTGTGTACCCTTTTAAACTTTTACTTCCCATTAAGAGAATAGGACTAAATCTCATGTTGTTCTAAGTATCTACCTCTAACTTCAGCCCTCAGAAAAAGAATCCCTTCACGGCTTATGCCTTCTCATGCCTTTCTTTTTCCAGGTGCGTATGTTCCCGAGGGTCTGCTGACCTCCTGCTCCTGGGACTACATGACTTTCACACCGTCAGTCCGCGCCTACACGATGCTGCTTTTCTGCTTTGTCTTTTTCATTCCTTTGATTGCTATCATATACAGCTACGTCTTTATATTTCAGGCTGTCAAGAAAGCCAACAGGTCAGTAGCAACAGTCTGAAGTTTTTATCCTTCTGTTTAAGTGACTGCTTATTTTCCTAAAACAAAGGAGAAAACTGGGAAGCTTTTCACTTTTAATTTGTATGCATGACTGAGACAGGAAACTAAACAAGAATTAGGTCAATAGTCAACACGGTAAGAGCATTGATCCTCAGAATTCAGGGGCTGTTCCTGAATTTAAGCCAGAGCTGTTCAGTTTATTTTTGTTAGAAAACAGTATGAGTAGCAGCAAGAGAAATCTGAAGGATGAGAAAGGACTACAGAAATTAACCAACCAAAAAAATAATAAAAGGACATGAGACATCCCTAACAACAGTGTATCAGCAACTATTTTACAGAAAAATATATGGAATTGAACTACAAATTCCATGTTTGAAAAAGGGTGAAAAAGAGGTAAAGCATTTAATCACAGAAACAAAAACTACAGCTGTAAAAATAAAGGCCAGTGCCTGTCGCTGCATTTGTAACCTGCAGCCATCTGTCCCGTAGGTACCAGCATATCTTGTCACACAGCTCAGAAGTACAGAGTGAGGTACCAAAATTGGACCTGAGGGAGCAAAAGACTTCTCTAACTATATTTGATACAGCATTGTTCGAGTGGCTTGAATACTTGATTTATGTGGAAATTCTTCTGGTGCAGGAGTCTATTCTTCACTGAAGCAGATGTGAATTTTGCCATTGATTAGTGCAACAAAGGGCACTGAATTGTGAAGGGGCAGTGACATACATACATTAACACACATTAAAAGTGCATGACTTATAGAATAAACTAGCATAAGAGTAATTTTTGCCCCATTTTATGAAGCTATTTACTTGATTCCCTACCTCCTTTTTTTTTGCTGTTGTATGTTTATTTCCTCTAGGTCTATTCAGACATTTGGATGCAAACGTGGAAATAAAGAGTTCCAGAAACAGTATCAAAGGATGAAAAATGAGTGGAAGATGGCCAAAATTGCTCTGATTGTCATCTTGCTTTATGTCATTTCCTGGTCACCATACTCTGTTGTTGCTCTGGTAGCTTTTGCTGGGTAATTATGAATGTATCAGCAAAGGAATATTCAGTGAAAGCAAAAGGTGTGAAATTGTAAAAGACAGATGAAAGTCAAAGCTACCTGTCAGATTTAATGCCTGAAGTGCATCCAAAACATGTACATATTTAGGAGCGACATTTAAAAAATGAGACACATGCTGACTGTGATTTTCTCTTAGTTTGGCATTTAAAAAAAAAAACAGAAAAAAAAACCAGAAACAGGGAGGTTATTACTGGCAACATAACATTATTGTGCTGATGGTTTCCGTACACAGATTCTCTATGCTAGGATATTCGAATTATTTGAACTTTATTTAGCACTAAAATGCTAAATAAATGGCCTAAAAAAGGTCCACCTGCAGTTCATTTTCTTTTCTTTCTCCATTCTTTTCACTTACAAAAGTCTATTCATTTCCTTGTGTTGCATAAAACTTTGGAACTTAAATGTGTAAGCAAGTTCAAAATTAGTATATATTTGCATTAAGGAGTATTTTGATGCTGGATAAAAGACTACATAAATATAAATCTTCTAAGCATGTTCTTCATCTCTTTACCGGCATCTTACACAGTAACTTCAACAAAACCATGATAGTATTAGTACAGTATCTGTACACAGCATGGCACCAGACTACAGTTGATACAATACAGGCGCAAGTAATGGATTGGGAGTCTGGATATAGAGCCTTGGCTCTATGTGGATATTTCTCCCATGTTAAAATGTGAATTTTCCTGTGCTTCAACTTAGCTTTTGTAAAATGGGTGTGACTATCTGCTTCAGAGAGCCCCAGTTGCAAATCCTAAAGTGGAAGAATGCTATGACAGTACAAAACACTTACATTTGTATTTTTTAAGTCAGGAATAAAAACTATGTCTCCCTAAAATTGACACATAGGATAAATTTTCTTATGATGGAGCATCATGGGAGGAAGGGTGATTGCTGTTAGACACCTAAGGGAGAGATCACCTCAGGGTCTTTTCCCAAACATAGCACTTCTGAAATCTTAGGCTTAAGAACTAAAAATGCTAAGAGAAGAGGATTCTCCCTCTATCCAGAAGGGCAATTCCAGGCAGCTGCAAACACTTTCTCCATGAAGATAAACAGGTTCCTCACTCAGAAATGTGAATCCTTAGGACGTGTGCCAGCGTCCCATGTCCTGCCACAGGGAGACTTGGGTACCAGACACCCAATACGGGCGATGTGTGATCAGCTAGAGACAGAGGAAGAGCAAGGAGACAAAGAAATGCAGCATGGCTGCCTTGCAGCACTAATTGCTCAAAGATACCTTGAAAAGCAAAAATTAGGAGATGCTTTAAGCAAAGCGTTTTAGCAATGTAGAACTGTCAGGCTGTCCCAGCATCTATTTCCGGCTGACCAAGAACCTGCTGAACTTGACTTCTACTCATGTCTTGTACTGACAAAAATCTGAACAAATGGACAATTTTAAAACTCTACAGCATGTGACACGTGAGCATTCGCAAATGTAGCTCATGAAGAGCAACACAGCTTCATCCAACTGTTTTTTCCATTTCTGAGCTATGCCTTTCAGGCAATCCTTCTAGGGTGTTTCTGAGATTAACAGACCAAGGCTGGTGGCCTTCTGTGGACTTTTAATACAATGAACTCAGAGAAAACCACTGCATGCCACACATGTGAGGCAGATAAGAGTTTGTGACTATAGTCTTCAACTAAAGACAATTCATCCAACAGTGCAACAGTATACACAAAATGAAGGAAGAACTTTAGTTCCTTAAGAAAGTATTTTGGATGGGGAATACTGAGCTAGCACACAGCCATGCTCACTAATAATGTTGTTCTACAGGTTGCATTTTCTGGGAGTGGTTAGCTTACACAAAAACCCTTGTTGCTGTGTGTTTCTGTTAGCTGAACTCTAAGTCTTACCAAAGCATCTTATCAAAACTCTCTCATCTCAGGGTCAAAAACTCCATTCCAGCAAGGTCATACTGTTGGGTGTTCTCCAGATCCTGTGAAGAATTACACCTCTAACCAATGCTTTAAAAGCACAATTAGGAGAAAAATGTGTTTAAAATTGTATATAGAGATCATGCTACTTTAACAATTTGTATCAGAGAAAAACCTTAAATTAGACGTGAAAAGGCATCTCAGCGTTCAGGTGGCTGACCAGATGATTCCTGTGTTAGCATTGACAAACCTCATCATAGAGTATAAACATTCCCATAGTATAATCTTAAATTTATTCACCAGGAAGATGAGCTGTCACCTACATACACAATCCCCTTCACTGCTTTTCTGCAGCACTTATATGAGAAACCTTCTGAGAGAAGACCGAGAGGAAAACTTTTCTCCCATAATATTATAGGAATACAAGGCTAATTGAAAGATGGAGCTTAGAATGTCTTCTCAGGAACAAGAGCAGTGATAAAGAAAGGATGTCATTCTGGGATGGAAAGACTGACTTACCAAGCTGTTTCACTTTGAACTCTTTCACCAGTGCAGGACAGCATCTCCACAGCCTCTAAGCAGGTCTGTGGAAAATGTGCCTGGTAGGAACTGCCTATGAAATGTTATCACTAGTTTGGTCTGAGCTATTCTGTTGACCTTCTTTTGACCAAGACCTTATGGGTTACTTCAAGCTATCTCCAAAAATTAACTGGCTGGTAGCAGCATGGCAGATAGACATCAGTGACAATTCCTGTATTCTTTACAGTCACATCACCTGCATATATGCATGGCCACAGTAAAAAATGAGTGCAACATATGACACCTGAAAATACATTCCCTTTGCTGTTTAGTTCAGAAAAATACTTAATTTTTTAGTTCAGATCAGGCAAAAAATAAAGTCTGAATAGGAAAATCAAGTTATTAGTTATATTTCCCTGTAGTGCCTCATTTGCACACCTACTTAGTGACATAGTACTAAGCAGGTGTATCTGCTGAGTTTGGAACAGATACTACAATGAATAAACATTCCCTTACTGAAGGCTGGTTTTGTCCCTAGGATAAACAAAATGGGAATCACCACCATCCTGAGTCATTGTAGTGAATTGCTGCAAGAGAAGCCCCAAGAAAATCATGTTTCTCAGACATGAAATTAGGCTGGTATTGCTCTTTACAGACAATGGGTGTAAAATTTGTTCTCTCACTTTGTGGGTACAGAATTGCCCCTTTTACTCTCTCTGGAACACTAATAAGGCATCGTCTTGTCAGTCTATAACTGTATCAGCTTCACAGAACTCAATACTAAATATATAATGCATTTGTATCACCCTAGGTACGCCCACATCCTAACACCCTTCATGAACTCCATACCAGCTGTGATTGCCAAAGCTTCTGTCATCCATAACCCCATCATTTATGCCATCACTCACCCCAAATACAGGTAAGTTCACTCTTTTAAGATATGTTTAATATAGCAAAGAAAATCAGACTGTAACTGTCACTTTTAGGACCGGTACCTGAACTCTGCTTCACCTGCTCATTTTATCTCTGCCAAACAGCCTTGTCCTGCTCATGAAAACTTCTCAATGCCATACAAATGTCAGTGGAATTTGTACTTGGAACAAATTACTATACAGATGGGAGTCAGAGACGTTTATGGATACTGATCTGTACTTACAGATTACATGATAAAAGATAGAGACCTTCCCACCTCAAAGGAAAGGACCATAAATTTTTTAACTACCTTAATGAGAGATGGAGACATTTGTCAGAGCTGCAAATAGCAATTTGTGAGAGGCCAGGCCAGTGAGAGATGCAATTCAGGAAGTCAATCCACCTCTTCCCTATTTTGTGTCACCTTTCTTCATTCATACTTCAGATAGTTTTTCTTCTGAGTTGTAACATCTAGGATCATTCACGTATCAAGCTCAGATGCAGGCTTTGAGATCTGAGGGGTGGGAGCAAAGCCAAGTAAATTCTGCTGTTTCACCATTTACTAAGACCTACTGGGGAACTGGATAGAGAAGTGGTGGCCATGAACATCTAAGCAGGGAAGGCTGGGAGGAAGAGAAAAGCTACACAGAAGTTTCCTTATGTTTAGTATAAGGAAATACTGTAATACAGCTGCACATTTTGTATGACACTAGATACCAAGCAAACAGATGTGTAAGAGGAAGACAGAATAGCTGCTTAGGGGGAGATTAAAATAATTCATTATGTGGTACTTCTGCAAGGTTCAGTTTAAAGGGACAGAATTTTATTTTTGCCCTGATTAAGCTGAAAGCAGATAAAACGTCATTTTAACAGCTCCCTTCAGTTCTAAGTTATGTTTCAATGCCCTTATCCCTACCAAGCAATAACTTTGAGTTCTGCAGAACACTGTGAATAAGTGATCTCGCAGGGTGATTGAGCATGAGATATCTGGAAAACTCTTTATATCCAGTAATTTTCCAGTCCATGCAGCATTAGTTCATCTCTTTGAATAAATGCATTGTTTACGATGACTGAATTTCTGTGCCAACAGAAAAAAATCTGACTGGTTCTCCCTCTCACCAATTAGAACAGCCATTGCAACATATGTTCCTTGCCTTGGATCCCTGCTGAGAGTTTCTCCTGAAGACTCGCGGTCTTTCAGCAGTTATCCCTCCTCCAGACGGGCGACTGTAACCAGCCAGTCTTCTGAGATAAGCGGGCCACAGAAAGGAAAAAGGCGACTGTCTTCTCTCTCTGACAGTGAATCAGTAAGGGAGAAACTTCCCATACATCCATTTTTAATTGCAAAGTAATTAATTTTCATATAGTGTCCTTCAAAGTGGTAGATTTCTTAGACAAAATGCGTTATGGTACTCATTACAAGAGCTCCAAAGAAAGCACAGGGACCAAGTGAAATGAAAGACAGAAAGTTAAAGTGCAAAAGCAGATTGTAGATGTTTGTATTCTTGATGGTTCGTGACGCTGAAGGGAGAGTGAAAAGATGGAACAACAGGAATTTCAAAAAGTAAGGGAGGCTTAGAGTCAGAGCACTTCTGCGAGTCTGATCATACACGTAGGATGTGCTTGTCCGACCACTGATTTGGAGTCTAGACACGCACAAAAAGAACCTGCTGGGCATTAAGTAGTTCTCCAGCGAAAGCAATGCTTTCTGAAAGTGAAGTGGGCTGTATTTGGAAATATATTTATCACTGGATTCAGACAAATCAGTAAATCCATTACAGAATCATTCTCAAAGAAGACTTCAACAGCTTGCTGCTGCCAGTCTAAGTGAAACCAATTGTTCTGCACAGCAGCTGGAAACAGAGCAAATATTTGGTGTCCCAGGCTCTCTCTTGCAACCCAAAGTTACATTACTAAGAAACTAAGCAATTAGTTAGTTCTTTGCAATTGTTTTAAATTAAATTTCCGCATATATGAAAAGCCATAATTTTCTCAGTGATTCATAGTTAAGATAATCACTGTATCAAGTCAAGTGCTGAGTTCTGACCATTGTTTTTTTAACAGTGACATTTCAGTTTCTTTGCACTCTGTATTCTTTTGACTTCTTGGTTCAATCAAAATGAAATAATTCTGGCTAATAGCCACCATTCAGCTTAAATGCTTTAAAATCAGCTAATAAGAAAGAAACACCTTTATATTCAATCTCACAGATTGTGAATCTTGATTCTCAAAAAAAACCCCGAGTCATACAATCACAGAATCATAGAATGGTTTGGGTTCGAAGGGACCTTAAAGATCATCCAGTTCCAACACTGTGTGGTTTTGTACTACTATCAGCACTGAGGTAGCGGAACCATATAAACAATTCAACAACTCTTTTTTCCTTGGGAAAGCAGCTGTTAATAGTTGAGGTAAAAAAGTGGAACAGAGAATGAAAATTATGCAAAGTAAAAAATTCCAAGCAATTGGCATGCTTCAGTCTGGAATTTTCTATAAGCCTTGAGTAAGCCTGAATCTTGTTCAGAAAAATGATAGTGTCAAGATTTTCCAACAAGAATGTATGTTTCCCTTAACTATTTGGTTTGACCATAGAATACTCTCATTTATTAGTAAATAATATCGGTTTAGCTGAAGTACAGAGCAGAAAGAAGGTCTCAAGTTTAAAACAAACAGAATTGCTTTGATGCTCAGTCTAACATATTTTAAGGTTTTTGCACCGTATGTGGCTTGATTAAGCTTTTAAGATTTCTAGACACTCACAATGCAAAAAGGTAGTACATATGCTGTCCTGTATTTTATGTCAAGCCTGTAAGTTCATAATTCATCTTTCGGCATTTTTTTGGTCTTTTTTTGTACTCTTGTGGATGCAAAGATATTCCTCACTTTGGAAAATCCTGAAGAAACAGTTTCCAGTCATTTTTTTGCAATGAAAAGGAGCCAAGGTCCAGAAGAAATGCTCAAAGCCCAAAGTTGCTTCCATTTTAAAATTCACTCTAATGGGATTGTAAGTGCTAATACACTCTATACAGGGGATGGGAAGTACAGTACTCATTTTTTAAAATGTGGGGAGCCAGAAAATAGTCCAGCCCAGTCTCTTGTGCTTCAGCAAGAAAACATATGTTTAGATTGTCCTCCTGGATATTTTGCTAAGCTCTCTTAAAAATCTTCCATGGAGACATTTCAGTCTGGAGACACTTCACTCTGTACAGTCATCTTCATCATTGTTTCCCCAACGGTTAGAAAGCTGCTTCTGAAAATACAGTCTTGATTGTCACTGTTCCAAATTATATTAATTTTTCCTTCCCCTTCTTCTGTGTTCTCCTTACCCCTTCTTACAGTTACACAGGAAAAAAAATATTCTGATCCTTCTTAGAGTGATCAATCAGTAATGTATTAAAATTCTGCTATAGAATCACCAATCGGGATTCTCTCTTGACAGTAACAGACTCATCAGGAAGGTTTCTCCACCTCCAACAAAGTCCGTGTTTTTCTACACTTCTCTTACTTTTACTTTCCTCCCTGGAGAAAGTTTATCAAAGTATCAATAATGGAATGTATCAGATATTGAAAGCATCAATAATTGCTGGGAGTACTTTCAGGCAATACTATATTCTCATTGATGGACGCTACATCCACATTGATCGGTTATGAAACACCCTTGTTGTAAAGAAAAAATTTAAGAAAGTCTATCACACTGTTATGTTCCTCCGTTTTAAGGCAAGATACACATCAAACAGAAAACAGGCTGGTTTGCCACCAGCTGCTCATCACAAATCCATAAACTATTTCAGTGGTTTATTATGATCTATGGAATTCTGTGATTCTTCACCATTGTAGTGAAAAGGTTCATGGAGCAACGAAAAGAATTTTTGAATTCTAGGAAAATCTGGTGATGTGGGTTTTTTTATGTTTTCTTTCTTTTTTTTTTAACAGTGATTCTGCAGTGTTCAAGTATTTAATTCTTCCTTTCTGCTTCCACCTAAGCCACTTTGGAAACTTTGGCCCTAATTCCCCCAAACACCTAACTGGGCCCCCTAATTGGGTACCACTATGGAAGCAATGTCTACTCAGTGCTACTAGGTGCATCAGAGAGGTTTCAGCAATAGATTATAACAAACCACTGTTTTTGTTTGAAATTTTGCAGCGCATCCTGTGGAGGAAAAAAGAAAAAGTAAGCCAAATTTTAGACTCAACAGACTTGATAGTTTTGCTTGTACTTCTTATAAGCAAAGATTTTATACAGACATTTGTAAAATGTCTTCTCTACATATCTGTCTCTTTTATAATTTCTGTCTAGGTAAAAGTGACTCTCACGGGACTCTCATGGAATTCTAAGGAAACTAGAGTGATTGTTTTTACTGTATTTGTTTTAGGGCTGTACTGACACAGAAACCGATACCCCCACTATGTTCTCCAGACTTGCTAGCAGGCAGATTTCCTATGAAACGGTCAAAGACACAACTCAAATTAGTGACATAAGAGCCAAAACTAAATGGAAAAGCCATGACTCTGGGATTTGCGAGAAGGTAATTGACTGTGCTACATCTGAATTCTCTGACAACTGGTAGGTTAACAAATCTACACATCAATCATGTAGGTTCCGTCCAAGAAGATGGCAATAACCTATGAGTTAACACAATGAGCAACAACTTAGAGGCTCTAAAAGTTCGTCAGCTTTTTATTTCCACCCTGGCTCATTATTTCTGAAAAGTAATGCTGCTGTTTTAGTGAACTTAGCATCTGAATGGCATGTTGCCTTGTGCTTGGTCTTAAGTGTGTATTCAGTAATATTTGTGTGCCACTGTGCAAATTACTTGGTCAATCTTTCTGTTGTATCACCATTTGCAATCAAATGAACACATAAAGAGAGAGGTAAAAACCAAGGCCCTCTCACACATATCACTGCTTTTCAGTCAGTCGTCTCTGCCCCTCTTTTCCTTCTTCCTATACTTTGCATTTCACATATGTAATATGTTGTGACATATCTATATGTCATTTATGTCTTTCTTATCTGTGTTCATTTTTCAGATAGCTGTAGATGCTGATGATATATCCATGGTGGAATTGAATGTCACAGAGCACACTGCTACGCTTACTGTAAGAATCATTATTTTAACATTTGGCATGGGTCTAAGTAACTGAGGGAACAAACACTAACGACAATTCCAGTCTCTGAGACAAATGAAGGGTTTTTTTGAGATGAAAAAAAATACAATACTCCCAGCAGAATATAGGAAACATGACCCCAAAAGATCATTGCTGAAACCAAGCAGAAGGAGAGCATGTGTACTACTGGGTTCTCCTTAAGTCCAACTTATTCAAGGAATTAAATATATTCTTGAATTCTGTACGTCCCCTGATGACATCTGTGGTGTCTTTAGTGGAGCATGGAAGCATTACATTTGTGCAATCTTTATATGAATAACACACACAGTGAGCTGAGACAGCCATTTCAATGGTTGTACTTCTGAGACAGCCATAGTCTTGTGGCAAGTACTGCTGTACAAAATGGCATTGTTAACCATGTAACATTCTCTGTTTTGGGTAGCACCAGACATCTAAAAAAATGCAACTTGGAGGAAAGCAAGGTAAGTTTTTGAAATGTGTTGTATCACCCGTTCAGTTAGATGTGCTAGTGTCTTTCTGCTTCCATGTAACAAAGCCACAGCATACTGATAGAATCTTTTTGACATCTGCCACAAGTGAGTCAACTTGCCTTAATACCTGACAGACAGGGAAATAAGAGAAAAGAACCGGCAGGTGAAAACAAGCCAGTTTTATCTTTGCAGTGTTAACCCCAATGTAATATAAACATCTTAAATTATGTCTTTATTGTTAGAAGGTATCCTATGAGCTAACATTCTCATTTTTCACTCCAGTGCGAATGACAGCTAACGTTGCTATTGTTAAACACTGCTAATTACTCTTTCCTCAATCCCTGTTTTCACTTCATTTGCTAGTTTGCTTCCTCCTTCAAATTATCTGTGCTGTTTTCACTACATTTTAGATCACTTCCTGCCTCAACGAATCTAAACAGTCCCTCTTCATGGAGGGACTCCTTACTTCACTGACTTCATGGACTGAACATACTCACAGCACTTCTGCTCATACTCAAACATGCTGTCATTAGCCTGGTCTTTCATCAAAGTAGACCAGCTCTTAAGTAGCAAATCCAAAGTCTGTGCTTTAATACACCAACTTGTTTAACAGGTTTTTTTCTCATGTTATTCATGAAACCTGAGAAAAATGTTCAGATCTACTTTTTCCTCCATTCTTTAAGTTTGGTTTGAACTGGTCGTGGGGATTGGCAAAGTGCTTATCTAGGTATATGACACTTTTTCATAGATGATGCAACTTATCTCCTTGCCAGTGTTTGTGCTTTGCATTTCTTTTAAACCCTTCTATCCTTTAGAGAGGTGAAAGCCTGAATTGTGAGACCCTGAATGAACAAAGTAATGAAGAGTCTCACCATGGAGCATCTGCAGTTCGGATACCCAGCATTACAATAACATATAGCAATGCTCAAGGAGCAGAGCTGCCTTCTGGATACAACTCTGGTTTCCTGTACCCTAAGATCAACAGCCACAAGCAGACTAAGAAGTCCAACAGCTAAGTGAGTGGTGCAAGCCAATATGTCACCTTAGCCAATACCTCTGGAACAACTATGAACCAGCTGAATCCAGAATACCTTCCTCCATTGTTCTGAAATGCTCCTACAAAGACAAGATACAAGACAAGCAGGGATAAAATCAAGGGGAGTAAGCTTTTCAGCATCAGAACTCTATCTAGTGGTTCACTTCTTGATCTGAGTCACATTGTAATTTTGTTGCCTCTTCTTTATGCAACTCATGAAACAATTTCTTCCACTCTGATTTTACTCTACTCAGAATAGATCCACTGCAGGGATCCTACCTACAAGCCTCCTAGGATTAACTTGAGGAAAGGGAACTATGAGATTCAAAACTTGGATTTGTTCACTTACTATGGTTTAACTTCAAAGCTACTGCGGAGCTAAACCGGAAAGATTTGGGGAAAAAAGGTACATTACTTCCTGAAGATAGTTTCTTCATTATCATGAAGTTCCTCAGTCAAACAAAAACTCAAGTTACAGAGTCAGCGTGCCCTTCTCTCATTCATGACACATTTTCCTTTCTTTCCTTCTGCAAGAAGGCAATGTACTTGAGCAGTAATTTGAAGTCTCAGATATTTATTTTACTTTCTGAGATTCTGGGGGAAGAGAAAGGAATAACACTGAGGACGAGGCTATGGTCCTTTCCATACTTAGCTTCTTTTTCAACAGTTAACTCACTCTTAGCTAATCTCCACAGAGCTATAGGAAAGTATTAGGAAACCCTTCTGACTTTCTTTTAGCAGCTTTCATGAGAATAATGCACAATTCAAAGCAATGTTTATACTGAAATGTCTTATGGGTAAGTCAATACATCTGTCTTCTATTATTTCGAAGGGGTTTACCTTTAGATGTGCTTTTCTCAAGTAAATCTTGGTGGAGAAGCATTATTTCTTCAAAAATAGTTGTTCTAGAAATGTGTGGAATCCATGTCATCTCCACATTAGCATTTTAATAGAAAGGAGATGGAAAGGAGCTGTTACAATTATTCCCTTCACCTACCACAACAGGATATTGTCTCCAGGCAGAGGATAATATTAAACTGATAATACATACAGTTAGCAATAAGTAGAAAGAAGGGAGCAAACATATCACCTTCAAATGGCAAGTATATTCAAATATATTAATCAAATCTAAGGAATTTTATTATGACTTATTGCTTAGGCTTTTGAAATTATTTAAAAACATGAAGCATGTAATTCTTCACATCCTTTGCCATCCTTTCCATTCACACTAGCAAAAACTGGGAACAAATACTAGAGAATTCTGCCCATTTCATTCAGGTCACAAAAGACTGAACCTGTCAGGAAAACAGGTCAAAACTGACACATGCTGTTTCATGTGTTAATAAAAAGTGCGTGGTATGTGTCCTTAAGAGCTAGAGCCTTTGCTCCTGCCATGATTTTGTCCCCAGTAGTATTTTTGAAGACTATACCCTGCACTCTTCTGCATTCCCTTCCACTTTTAGAGGGTATAAAAAGAATACTTCCAATGGCTAGGAAAGCCTTACGCATCTGCAGCATGTTGTTCTCTGTCTCCTTCAACTCCAACATGTACTAGAGATTAGTTTGTATCTATAAAAAGAACTACAGCTGTTCATGCTTGTCTACTTACAAGAGGCTTGAAACCCACATATTAATTAGGGAGAATTTGCTAGGGAGTGCTTCAAAACTCTCGTGTGTACTCCCTGTGTAACTAACAGCTTTTCCTTCTCCACTATTTACTGAGACTATAAAAATCATTCAGGGGAAAGCTTACAAAATTCATTTCACCTGAATATCTAATTGATTCACACTGTAACTCCAGTGGCATTTGGAATAAATCATTAATAGTTCCTATTTCATCTCATCTTAGCAGCTTTATTTGTGTCCTGTACCTCTATTTGGCAGCCATTCTTTCCGCTTTGCTGTGTCTTTACACCCTTTAACACAGATGACTGATTGGATTAAAATAATTTGGGACTGAGATGATTCACGTTTCAGTTAAAGTCAGCTGTACAGTCTGTTCTGCACTGGAGAGACCGCCTGTAGCTCACCATGCACTTGGGGATGTTCCAGTGACTTAGAGGTGTTAAAAGACCGGGACAAAACTGAGGGGCTACCCTTGGCCTTTGGTGCTGCAGCAGTTGCTGAGAGAGCAGCCTGCTGGCAAAGGCAACAGCAAGCAGTGCCGTGAGCTATTGGACAAGCTCTTCACCTCCGTGGGCCTGAGCTCAAACTCAGACTTGGGTCACAAGTGAAAATGCTTGCTCTGATCAGCCAAGAAATTGGTCGCTATTGGTGGTCCTGCAAAGAAGGTGCTGGGAGCCAGGTTAATTTTTGGATAGTTGCAGAAGGCAGCAGTCACAACTTGCCAGTCTTTCCAGTTTACACATTCTGCCACGGATCTTGGTCCTTATCATTTGTAGGTTACAGCCTCAGCTTCCATACTTTTGGAAACTGTTTCGCATCCACCACTGGACTAAAATGTGTCACCATGGCATGTGACATTGAGTAAATTTTCACACATTCTCAGGTAAGACAGAGTAGCAAAGAGTATTTTTCTTCAAGTCGTATGCAAAACCAACAGCAAGGTTGACATTCAGAAAAAAAAAAAAGACACCTGCAATGCTTTTGGGTGTTTCTACAGGTCTTTAAGGCCTAACACGGGTAAGTTACAAGTGTCTCCATTCTCCTCAGTAGCCACGAAGATGATTAGAGGATTGGAGAACTTCCCCTATGAGGACAGGGTGACAGAGCTGGGGTTGTTCAGCCCAGAGAAGAGAAGGTTCTGGAGAGACCTTACAGCGGTGTTCCAGTACTGAAAGGGGCTACAGCAAAGCTGGGGAGGGGCTCCTTATTAAGCAGTGCAGGCATAGGACGAGGGGTAATGGTTTTAAGCTGAAAGAGCGGAGATTTAGATTAGACATTAGGAAGACGTTTCTTTCCTGTGAGGTTGTTGAGGCACTGGCACAGGTTGTCCAGAGAAATCGTGGCTGCACAGTCCTTGGAGGTGTCCAAGGCCAGATTGGATCTGGCCCATCCAGCAGAAGCTCTCCTTGACCATGGCAGAGGGGGTTGTAACTGGATGGGCTTTATGGTCCCTTCCAAATCAAACCATTCTGTGAATCTGTGATTCTATGATTTTTTTATTTAGGCCATTCCAAGAAATGCTGCAATGTGGCCCTCTTCCTCTGATCCCACAGTGAAAGAAGGTATTGCCATCTCTCTCCCTCTGCTTCTGAAACCACCATTTGCATGGGGCTCTATTGAGAGAGAGCCCTTATCTGCAAAGCAATGTTAGTATCAGACAATAGTATTTCAGTAGCTGAGCAACAGGTTTCTCAGTTCAAACACGTGTGCTTGTAGCCTCACAGTTGTCAATGTCACAGGAATAGCAGGAGTCCCATCTTATAAATAGTTTTATATAAAAGCAGTCTTAAAACAAAGAAATTAATCACTATGGTCATTTCTATCAATCCTAGACCTGGGCCACAATCTCATAAACCTGTAGAGCAAAAAGGCTACTGTATCTTCCTTACCCTATCAAGGTTACAGCCTAAATGCTTGCTCTCAAACTCATGCACAGTTTGCAGAGTTTGCAGTTCTCAAGATTTATAGGTTACATCCCTTCTAAGGACAGGAGACTGATTAGATCACCAGCGTAAGCTTAATAAATCCTGAAGAGTTCTCTAGAGAAAATCCAGTCTTAACAGTCTAATATATAGCACAAACATTACTAAGAAGTGTTTTTTGTAAGAAAATACTTCTTTTAGTTACTGCAGTCCTGGCAGCAGCAAGGCTCTGCTGAAGCCACACCACAGGAACTCTGCATACCTGGCCTGCAGAGCAAAGCGAATGCTGCAAGAGTCACGTCAGCGTAGGAAAACGCCAGTACATTTTCCAAACACTGATATGACCTCACTGTGTCAGGATCTCATGATACTAGACCACAAAGTTGGCCTCACAGTACCTGGCTGGCACATTACCTACAAACACTTCTTGGCAAGAGAATTTGCTCTCAAGACTAAGATTCACCTCAAACTGTGGGTAAATAGTAGCATCGGTGGCTGGGAAGAATGGAAAAGGATTCATCCCTCTTTACACTGAACTTTTTCTCCTTACCCTTCTGGGTTTGTTTGTTTTTATTTCTTTTTAAACATACACCAACAGCAAATATAGATTTAGTACCAAAGAATTTTTTGATCACTTCTACGAAGATTTCAACAAACTCTGGCCAAGGAGACTTTAACATACACTTTCATTTGGACTACTGCAATATATTCTCAAACACAATCCATCACATCTACGACTGAGAAGCACAGAAATTCACAGCAAACCAGACTAAGTAGGTCCTCTGATGCCAACTGTAACTTGAATAAGTAGAATTTGTAGAAACACCCTTTTTAACTTCTATCAGGCTTGAGTCAAGCCCTAGGTATGCTCTAGAGCCATGAGAGCTCAGGGTAGACTGTCTCAGCATAGAACCAAACATAGTCAAAACCTGAAAACAATGCTCACCATGTGCCTCTGAGTCCCTTATCAACTGCTGTTTTCATTTATGGAGTCATATGTGATTTTCTATCGTTACAGTTTGTCCTGGAGATAGTTATCTCCTACATTAGTAACAGGAAATGCTAGGATAACACAGTTGCACTATATGTTTCGTTATATGAATTTGTGTTTCTTCCTTCCCACAAAGAATCTGCTCTCAGTAGTATCAGCCAACTTGAGCATTCTACCTTGCTATGAATCATTACTTTCAGCCACTAAGAAAATGAACATGACATATATGTAAAAGAAGTTAAGATGAACTTTTGTGAACCATGTTTTACCCACAACATAAAAACAAAACCACTATTAATTTCCCTCAACATTTAGACTTCCGTGACTTCCATGTGGGTACAAGAAGACAGTTCAGAAATAGATACAATAATCTGAGACTACATCATTGGATAGCATGAGCTCTCCCATGTAACGTTTCATGACGCACATTTCCTGAATAGGCTGTGGGACACTTACATGTTTTCAACTGACTGGAAAAATCAAATGGAAAATCCATACCCTTCCACACTGTCCCATGCCTGAAGGGTCACACAGAAAGCAAGTGTAACTCTAACGCAACAGCACTTCCTTCAAAAGCTGCAGTATTTTTAAAATGTATTAACTTGCCCAGATGCACCCTCTCCATTGGAATAATTGTTTTTTATAAAGTTGTGCAGATGCCTAAACTTAATGATGTGCATGAACACTGACTCAGGACACAGTTGAAAACAGAGAGTATGTTAAGTCAGTACTAAAAGTTATTGAATTTTAAAAATATTTTTCCAGTCTAGTATTTGGTTCTAACTCCATGGAATTGTACATGAATAAATCTCCTAAGTTTCACATTTTTTAAAGCTAAGGTTAATACTGACAGACAGGCTGGACTGAAAACTGTATTGTAATTAGGCTTGTGATTTGATGTAGAAAGTGGTACTTTGATGTAGCAAACTCTCACAACGAGGAGGAAGGACAGACCTGAGAAAATGCACAAAAGTTGGAATAAGAAGTTCAAGATTCTATTTTTTTTTCCCCTTTGGGAAAATTACATAATATTCTCCTATCTCACTATTTGTACATGTAAAATACAGATAATACACTCATCATCATCCTGAGGTGACACTCAACTAGTTTTTGAAATTTGTTCCAAGACTGACAACTGGCAATATAATTTCTTTTTTTCCACTGGTCACATTTTCTTTCTTTACTGTATGGTTACCAAAAAGTCTAAACTATACTACAACATATGACCGTCAGAGATTGTTACAAAGTGGATTAGGGATGCATAGCAATTAATTTTCTCAACAGGAGTTGCTCAACAGGAATCAAACAAGTAATAGACAACCAACAAGCTGACTTCAGTTATCACTTAAAGATATATTCCACTTTGTAACATGAGTCAAGTAGAAGCAAGCACTTCAATGGTAAAAGGAAACTAATAAAAATACCTATCAGGCAATTGTGTACATTTTTTGATCAAAGAACACAATATGTAACAATGTATTCCCTTGAGCAAGCTAAACATTAAAAATCATTGGATTAGATTTCCTTCTATAGCACATAAGTAAAAAGGAAAACTCTCTGTGAAGAAAGTGTTGAAACAGATCTCTGTGGAGAAACAATTAATTACCAGGAGATGATTCAAGAGAGTGATCCTTCAAAGAAGACTGAGGCCTCACAGGTAAGGTTTGCCCCTTGAAGTCAGCAAAGTCAAACAGGTAGCAGACTAATTTTTATGGGTTTCTGCTCTACCAATGGGGCAAAAACCACCCACAGGAGAACAGAGTCATTGACCAGCACTGCCACCCAGGAAACAAGGGCAACATTAACAGGGTGAAGCACAATACACTGAACCCCCAAGATTTTCACAACCTGCCCTGGGTATTGCCTAGAGCGAAAATCAGAAAACTGCACAGTGCAGCCTACCCTGAACACCAGGCCGTTTCTGTCCTGTCCAGATATGAACTACCCTTTTCAAGGACAGCTTCTACTTTCATGCACAAAAGAGCTCCGTTAATGTCAAAAAGATTTAAAGTTGGTCAGTTCATCAAAGTTTGAATACCAACAAGTGTTAAGAATACAGTGAGGCTCAGCCATAAAAGGAAGGAATGAAGGAAAGACTATATTCTTAAAAACTTACAGAAGCATTTCTAGTGCCTGGAGCATGTGGCTATTACCACGAGCACTGGATTCTTTGAGATAACTGCCCAATGCTGAGCTATGACTTCAAGGATATCAGTTCTCCACTAGACATTACTATAACCTGGACTGAACACAGTTGTGAACACATAACCAGAGAACAGAATATACGTCAATGTTTTGGGTAATACCTCTCCCCTTATTTGTCTATATTAGACATATTTTTCAAGTTAACTCAGAAAAAGGAGGAAAATAAGAAAAACAGGCTTAAAAACAAACCAAGAAAAATTATTTTTCTCTTTTTTAATCAAAACTTTCAGATCTGAATTTAGAAAGTATTCCCCAATTGCACTGCTCACCTTCATCCTGGTGTGCAAACTGCAGAGAGCCTGCTCAGCTCAGTCCAGATCTCCCAGAGGTTCTTCCCATTCTCCTCAGTCCCAGCAGTAAGCAACCATTCAACTCCTTCCTAGTTAATTCACAAGGCCTGAGGGCAGGCCTTCACTTACCCTTTTCAAGGACCTGGCATGAAAAAGCTGCTTCTCACCTCACTTCTCTCTGTAACCCTAACTTCTTGAGTGTCCACAGACCCAGGTTTCAGCTCCTTTCTACCAGGCAGATCCTGGGGTCAAACACTCCTTGTCACTCACCCCAGCGGCGGTCCTGGAGCAGTCCAGCTTCCAGTTCCTCCGAGCAGTATCACTACCTTCTTGTAGTTCTCACTACTCCACACTTCTAGTACGCCTTTCTAAGCAGTTCCAAACACCCTCAGGTGCCAAAACCAGCATTAATTAAACACAGCCCCTTCCTGGCTTTTAAGAAAAACATGTGCTTCCACATATGAAAACATATGGAATATGGGTTTATAATAATCCTTCATTATTTAAAAATAAGAATCCTTTTGACGCTGCTGTTCTCATCTGAAGTCTCTGAGTAACAGAACCCTTAACATGTATTCATACCTTATTTGAAGTGCTGTTTTCCACATGCACTGGTTGAAATTCACTTTCTTTGCTCCTCAGTAGAGAACTTAATCTGGTGAAAGACAGAGTTGAGGTCGTAGCACCATGCAGCTCAGTGGTTGGTCATATTCACTGCATAGATTCCTTCTGAAAATTATTCCTCTGAAAAAGAAAAAACACATCAATCTTTCAGGCCCTGGATCATTATGTTCAGTCAGATAAGAAATAAGTTTCACGCAGTAAAAGCTGTTCTCTTTGGGCACTGCAAAGACCATTTATTTCGACTGAAGGAAATAAAACCATGAAAACTCCGTGAAACATCATGTAAAACTTCATTTCAGTGAATCACACCTTTCAAACAGGAAAAAATAACCACTTGGGAGAATCCAGCTCTCTCAGCAAGCACATGCCCTCACCCTGCTTTTGAGGTCAGCTCGTCCCTTACTCCCAGCACAACTAAAAGCATTAAGAAAGCAATGGAAGAAGGTGTGAATGAAAACTGAAGTGACGTTGGTCAAATCATTATTAAATAGGCAAGTCCTCATCTGAAGCAGTTCTGCCCCTGTACTTTGTTGGAGCATTTGGCTGCAGTCTCCTAACTGATGTGGAGCAGCAAATGTTTGCTTCCACTCATATTCTCCTCTGTGGATTTCTGTTAACTGGCAGGACAGACTGCTAGAATAAATGTATTAAATGAAAATCGTTATGTTTAGGTTTCAGTCTGGTTTGACTCAGCTCCTTTTTAACAGACACATTGCTATAATAATAGCTTACTCCAGGTTACATGAGAAGGAATGGAACTGTTGTAACAGGCCCAGATGAGGGCCATGAAGATGATCAGAGGGTTGGAGCACCTCCCTATGAGGACAGGCTGAGAGAGCTGGGTTGTTCAGCCTGGAGAAGAGAAGGCTCCAGGGACAACTTACAGATGCCTTCCAGTACTGAAAGGGGCTACAGGAAACCTGGAAGGGACATTATGTAGCGATAGCATGAAAGGGAATGATTTCAAATGTTAAGGGGGAAGATTTAGATTAGATATTTGGAAGAAATTCTTCACAATGAGGTTGGTGGGACACAGGCACAGGTTGCCCAGGGAAGCTGTGGATGCTTCATCCCTGGAGACTGTTCAAGGCCAGGTTGGATGGGGCTTTGAGCAGCCTGGTCTGGTGGGAGGTGTCCCTGCCCATGGCAGGGGTGTAACTGGATGAGCCTTAAGGTCCCTTCCAACCCATTCCATGATTCTATGATTCTACTCTGTGCCTGAAGAACCAGGGAAAATTCTGTAGAAAGGTGGGGCACTGAGATTCTGCCCTTCGAAAAAAATCCATATCCCAGCAGTCATTCTCCAGTTGCTCCCAAGTTTATTTTAAAATCATTATCTTTACCTGCAAGTACAAATTAGCCAAAGTAAAACTTACAGGGCATGTGAGAAAAGCCACTGAGCCAGCACACTGTTCCATTTACAGTCCAATGAAAAATTCTCAGAAAAGCTTGGGTCATTTTGTTCCTCTTTTACTGCTTTGATGCAGCGAATGCAGCAGCAGCAGAGCTAAATATTTGTTAATTCAGGTTTGTTAAAGTAGGTGAGCTTGGTAATCTTTCTTTATTTGGACAATCTAGAGGTCATACACCCCTTTGTAAATATTCCTTTTAGAAGGCTCTGGGAATGTATACATTAATGCTCACACAATTTTTCAGTGCTCAAGGAAAAGTGGTTCTTGAGTTAAGGTAAGCGGTGCTTGACTTAAGCCCTTATTTGGAAGACTCCACTGGCTCACAGTTTTCTCAGCTAAGTTTATCCTCTTCTTTAGACGTCCAAATTAAAATAGTTTCCATAAATCAATAGGCTCAGCTGAACATATCATCAGATCAAGGCACCAAGTAATCAAACTGAACAAGGCCGATACTCAGCTGACAGTACTTTGTGGTAAGCATCAAGGATAATCTGTTGGGAGCCGGAGTATGGCATTAACTCCCTCTGTGACCTTGACAATTCCATCTAATGCAGTGCCCACATTTATCTGTAAGCTGGTGTATCGTTTGCTCTTGGAGTGCTGCACAGCAAAATCAGGAAGGTTTCGCAGGGACTTTGCAAACTGTAACCTTTTTTCCATACTTGAACAGAGCATTAGCACTGCCTGTTTTAAGAAAGATGCAATGATGGATAAATCTGCCTTCAACTGAGAAAAGCAGAGAGATAACGAACAGAACAGGTCGGAACAGATTCCCAGTGCCTTTCCCCTCATGTAAACAGCATGCACTGATAACTGAATACTTTACAGTTGAACAATGAGCTACAATTAGCAGGCCAACACTTATTTAGACAAATTTACTGAAAATCGATCAAGTTCAGAGTTAAAGAGAATCCCAGTTCTTCTGTCTAAAATTGGAGCAAAAGGTTTGAGGATATTGTGGAGCCAACACTGACATTCTGCGCATGGATTACCCCCAAGCATGGAAGCAGCCTGGGCTATGAGTCAAGCTGCGTGGCTGGGGTCCATCCTGTTGACAGTCCATCTTGAATTACTCACTGCCTAACTCTGTTCTTACCCTGTGCTGGGAACGTTATGCTAATAATGTAGCTCATGGAACGGACAGGAACAGTCCAAGGAGGTTCCCATATGGAGAGCCTTCTTTTTTTGTGTCTGAGCAAAACTCTAGAGTTGTAATTCACAATGTTTTGCTGAACTCTGTGCAACAGCTTGAGGTTTTGATCGTTTCGTCTGCTTGTTTGTTTGCTCTTGTATTTGGGCAACATTGGGAACTTCGCAAAACTGCGAAGACTGAAAATGGGAATAACGAATCTGTCATACAAGGGTAAAATTACCAAAGCAGAGTCACTCTAAAGCTGTGCTTGCTACATTTTCTCAAGCTTTTCTGTAACATTTCTGCAAAATAAAATAATTTTGAAGATAGGTTTGAAAATATTAGATTACTTTGGTAGCTTTTTTTTTCCCAGTGCTACAATCCTACTTGAATGAGACAGTTAACTGGAGGTATTGATAGTCCTAATTTTAAATAAATTCCTTCTACTCATTTATCAGAAAGGAAGTGAAAATTGTGAGTTTTTCTGTAAAATTCATTTGCTAAAGACAGAAGGAATTCAGATCACTGAGTCTCCCACCTCCTTCCATAGCACATGCAAAGGACAGCGAGAGTCAGAACTTCTAACAAACAAATGGAAAGGCCTCATTTAGTGGAGTTGTTACAGTTTGGGTAAATGACAGCACAAATGGCACCTCGAAGCTGCGTGCCTCTCAAAGTTGGCACTTTCGTCTGAAAAGCTACATCAAAGTCAAAACCAAAGGTGATATCTCATTCTTGAGCTCTCAAATAGAGGCCCAGTCATTACTGTTTATTTCTGAACTTGGAACTGTAACCCCTTCAGCTGGGCAGGGAATGAGATCAGACACCAAAAGCATTGTCCTGGGAGAGGGCACATCCATATTCTGTTCTGCAGTGTATTTACTGTACAGGCTGTTTTTCCTAACACCATCACTGGTGAGGACCTCTCAGCAGCTGAGGAGATCAGCCTTGCAGGGCAGCAATCAATCTTTCACATTTCCACCTGTGATGGTTGCAACTTCAGCTTACAGTTACGGCAACTAAACTGTGCAGACAGCTTACCAAGATGCCTCACTGCCCTCATAAAATCATAATGCAGAAATTAATGAAAAATGAGGGGCTTATTTTACAAGGAAAAAAATCTTTCTGTGACTGAACTGAGGCTGAACAGCTAATGCAACAGCTGGGGAGATCAGATTGTGATTAGACAAAAGGACGAAAGACTTGGAGGAAGACTTGTGGAAAGCCCAGAATTAGCCCTGGACACAACTATCTGAATTTCCCCAGGCTGGGATGAAACTCATGGGTCAAAAATCACACCAAGTGAGTAATGGAGAGCTAAATCTACCAGTAAGCTACTTCCCAGAAAGCAAACAGGACTGTTTATATAGGATGGCTTTCCGTACTAAGTGATGATGCTGAAGGTGTTTCACAGAACCATTCCAAGGTCATTGGTAGATGAGCAATGTATTTTTGAAATGTTATTTAAAATATAAGTTGGATACTGTCACCAGTACTTCCTAGAAAAAGAGAACAGAGGATTTTGTCTCTTCAAAAGACAGGCACAAGTTTTTGAGAACAAGTTTGTAGGCTCATACTTTTGAATTCCCTGGTCTCGAGTGACTTAACGAGCAGCACAAAAACTAGTGGATACAGGATTATGGGACAATTTGCAGTCATCCTTGCTGAAGTGTTTACTAGGACCAGAAACCCAGGCTGCTCAAGGCCTTGTAATTGTTCAGGTATGAGCCCCTCAATCTAAATATGAATTTTTTCTATCACATGTGGAATGGAATGATCTAACAGATCATTCATAATAGACTAAGCATAATTTCCCTCCATCTGGATCAAGTTTTCCAGCCTAAGTCATCAATTATGCTACTTTGCAAAGCCTGTTCAGGAGAACTACTCCTGGTCATTTCACAGCTTCTGTTATTTAAAGAGGGCTTCCGAAAGACAGCAGAGGGAACGAGGAATTCAAAGGATAACAAGGAGCTACAGCAAACTTAAAAGGATAATAAAGCAGGTTTTTCATCCTGATATTCCTCAACACAAGTCCCACTGCAGAAAGCCTCTAATAATCACAATTCCTACCACTCAACCACACTGAGGCTCTGAGCAGGGTTTCAAATGCACATGCACATACCATATGATGAAACTAGTACAGACCACACGGTGTGTGCCACAGAAAGTCACATCAGATTCTGCCCTCATTTATTCCCACTTAATCTTCCTAAAGAGAATGAAATAGCCTTGATGTAGAGTATGTATTTGTACAAAAGGGAGGCTTACAGCATGGTAAAAGCTTTGTTCAATACTGAAAAATGAAATAGCTCTTGAAGTTCTGAAACTTTCTGGTAGAAAAGAAAAAAGATATTCAGGTCTTTTTTAATACCAACTTCAGGATCAAATAATCACTTCCTTGAACAGTACCTTGCTTCAGAGTCACCCCCTGTAAATATGCATTATTTTCATTAATTGGTAAATATTATTTTCATTACGTGGTAGATACGAACTCATCAGAGTTGATTACTATCACCATTTGTAAATAAAGACACACAAAGTTTAAATAAATTGCCTTGAGTACATTTCTTACATTTTACCATATAATTCCACTACTGGATTTCCAACAGGAATAGTTCGTAACTGTATAGTAAGAAGCAATTCTAAAAAATTACCTTTGAATTCCCATGGCTCAAGGGATCAATAGCCATAAACAGTTTAAAAATCAATTTTCTAATTACTTTCTTTATTAAAAGACAAATTGAATATACTGCTGTCAGCATCAACACTTTTTTCCCTAATGAGATATATAATTTTAACTACAAGTGGATTTTGGAAAAAGTGATATCCAATATGCTGTTAAAAATTAAGTGATCTATAAATCAGACTGTGCATGCTAGGAATGCTTTTCTTTCTCCCACAGCAGTCATTCCATTATTTCCTCATTGTCATTCTTTTTGAAAAAAAAAAAAAATGGCAAGGATTTTGATTTTATAATCCATGGTAAAACTGATTTCTATTTGCATGTTGCCTTAGATGCAACAACCCTTTAGACAGCACTGCCTTGTAGTACTTACTGATAACTTTAATGTTCTATGAAAAGCAATGTATTCGGGCATTTCACAGGATACAAAATGATTGGTTTTGGGGATGTAAGGTGACTTGAAGGACATGGATCTGTTACTGTGAGTGCAGAGGAGGCCACAAAGATCATGAAAAAATTTCTTCACCAAAACGGTTGCCAGGCACGCGCAGAGACTGCCCAGGGAGTTGGTTGAGTCCTCATCCTTGAAGGTACTTAAAAGAAGGGTAGATAAAGTGCTCAGGGATACAGTTTAGTAGTGGACGGGTACAGTTGGACTCGATGATCTCAAAGGTCTTTTCTAATCAAGCAGTTCTAAGATTCTATGATACTGAGGGTTGCCTCAACCCAGTTGCAGGACCTTGCACTTCGGCTTGTTGAACCCTCATGACCATTACTCATCACTGCTGAGGGGTAAAAATGTCACTTCCACTTTTCCCACAGGGAAACTACTAATTCCACGTATTCTGTGAGGAAGCAGGAGCTGGGGGAAGGTTGGAAGCTCCCAGATGGCAACTCATGCTTAAGGGCTCCTGCTGGGCGTTGGCAGGGCTCTCCGCTTTCGTGCTCACCTGTTGCCAGAAGGTTCCATGTCACAGAATGTCCTGAGCCGGAAGGTACCCACAAGGATTATCGAGCCCAATTCCCGTTCCTGCACAGGACAACTCCAACATTTACACCGTGGGTCTGAGGGCGTTGGCCAAAAGCTTCTGGAATATTGTCATGCTTGGCGCCGTGACTGCCTCCCTGGCGAGCTGTTCCCGTGCTCCACTACCTTCTGGGTGAACAACTTTTTCCTAACATCCAACCTAAACCTTCCCTGGCATATCTTCCTGCTATTCCCTCGAGTCCTATGCCCACGCATGGCGCTTCCAAACCCGCCTTAGCAGCGGGCGCGCTTCCCGCCGCTTTCACCTCCGTTCGAAACCCGGTGTGTTAGAGCTGTCGGGGCGCCTCAGTGGCACGTCCCGCGCCGCTCCTCCCTGCTCTCCCGGTGCTCCCTGGCGGCACCGGTACCCCGGCATCGCGATGCCGTAGGGGCTGCCGCACTTCCCTCGCCTCAGCGGAGAGGCGACACCCGTTCAGAAGAGGGAATTACAGAGCTGTCGGTTTCCCCGTTACCGGGCGCTTCGCCGCCGCCTAAGGCGGCAAATCCCCGCACCGCCCCCGCTCCTGCCCGCGGGTAGCGGTTCCGCGGGATCGCGAGGCACACGCACGGCGCCGGCTGCCGCCCTTCCCTCGCCTCCACCGAGAGGGAGGGAAACCCTTCAGAAACTGGTGCTTTATTGCTGTGGCGGCACCGCAGACACCGGCGTCGCCGTTGCCGGGCGCTCGCCATTTGCCCGCGGCGGCGGGTTCCGTCCCGCTCCCCCCTTCAGAGCCGGGCGGTGCTGGGGCGCCGCAGGGACCGGTGCCCCGGGATCACAGAACCACAGCACGACCTGAGCTGGAAGGGACCCACAAGGACCGTCCCGTCCAGCTCCTGTCCCTGCCCAGGACAACCCTAACGTTCACACCGCGGCTCTCGAGGGCAGTGCCCGGGCGCTTCTGGAATATTGTCAGGCTGTGCCTGCCTCCCTGGGGAGTTGTTCCAGTGCTTTTCCAGAACCTCTTCCTACCGTCGGGCCGAACACCCCCCCCGGCGTCTCCCTGCCCGTCCCTCCGCCCACGCACAGCGCTTTCAAACCCCGCCTTAGCGGCGGCAAATCCCCGCCCCTTGCCCCCCGCCCGGTGCCCGGGATCGCCTCGCTACGCCCACGCCGGGAGCGTTAATCCCGCCTCAGCGGCTGCTGCCGCCCCCCCGCGCCGCCCCGCCCGCGGGCAGTGACCGCAGGCACCGCCCGCCGCGCGGGCTCAGGGAGCGGGGGGGCACCGGTCACGGGGCGCAGCGCCCGCCCCGCGCCGCGGAGCTCCCGGTCAGCCCCGCCGGCTGCGGCGCTGCAGGTGGGCAAGGCGGGGCGCGGCAGGACGAGGGTCCGAGCTCCCGAGCTCCCGCAGCCCCATCCATCCATCCATCCCTCCCTCTGCCTCATCCCGGAGGGAGCTGCGGGGACCCTGCCGACAGGGAATGGCAGGCGGGATTGAGCACCGTGAGGTGGGAACCTCTTTAGAAGCCTCCCTGCAGCTTTAAAGGGTTTTTCTCTAGTGGAAAATGTGAGCGATAAAGCCTTTACTGGGAAGGCAGAGACGAGTAGGTGAGTGATTCGGCTGAAGTGTAACTTTTGGGAGTGAAATTCAAGATGAAATCTTGCGTCCTTGATCTTTAACGTCCACTCCAACCCAAACCATTCTACGGTTCTATGATTCTATGATACTTGTGTATAATGGCTTTAAATTGGAAGGGAGAAGGTTTAGATTAGACATTTGGAAGAAATTCTTCACGATGAGGGTAGTGAGACACTGGCACAGGTTGCCCAGGGAAGCTGTGGCTGCCCCATCCCTGGAGGTGTTCGAGGCCAGGTTGGATGGGGCTTTGAGCAGCGTGATCTGATGGGAGGTTTCTCTCCCCATGGCAGGGGGGTGGAATTGGATGATCTTTAAGGTGCCTTCCGACCCAGACCATTCTATGATATGTGTGTGTGCAGAGGGGCATGCTGCTGTATCAGCATGGTGTAGTGATCCTTGAGGAATCGGTGCAATGGAGTTATTGCATCCATGGCACAGGATCCTTTTCTGAGCCTTGCTGTGTGTTCATCACACTGTGCCAGGCCTCAGGCAAGCCAACACCGGAGATGTCCCGTGACATCAATGTCACAGCTCAGTCCTCAGTCTTGTGTGGAGCTGACAGTCATCTGCACACGGCCTCTTTGGCCATTTGTGTGTGTGTTTGGGTTTGTTTGTGTTTTTTCTTTTGCTGGGTTCTCCCATAAACCAAAGCAGTCAGTCAGGGTCCCATGCAGCACGGCACGAATTACAGTAGTAGCAGGGGTGCTGTAAACTTTCTTGGTTTCAGCCCAGAGTTGAGGAAGAACAATAAAAACCAGCACAGTACATATTTTGCACCCTTCTCTTTCTGGTTCAAGTACCTGCATCAGAAACTGCGCCCTGCATTTTAATCCATTTGCTGCTGTTGACTTTTTGTGACCTAAAGCTGTAACTTAAGCACTGTGGTTACACATGTAAAAAAGAGATGGTAACAGCAGGTGTTTAGGTGTTCTTTATCTTAAAAAGAGAAAGTTGATATCTTGGTGAGTTTGTTGCCATAGAATTGTTAAGCATTATGTGCTGGAGTGGTTCTTTTTAAAAAAAAAAAAGACTGAAATCCTTGTGAGAGCTTAATAACATGTGACTTTGTAATATAGGGGCAAAAAAGCCTTTGTAAACAGACTGGACAGGTATCTCTTCCCTCCCTACCTGTCTCTCCACAGGTGTGGTTTCTAATTTAACACGGTTACTAAAAATCTTCAAATATTTTAGCTGTTAGGAAAGAAAAAAAGAGGCCACATAGCAGGGAAAAAAGTGTGAAAAGGCATTATTCTGTAATGGTTAAAGTAGTCACAGTGAAAGATCTAGAGGTGAGGGTAAGTAGCGAATTTGATTAATCAGTAAGGTGATGCTGGCAGCAGCACACAGCCAAATGGAAAACAATTGGACGTGCATTTCTGAAGGGATCATTATATTGCTCTAGCATTTCTCCCCAGGAATACCACATTCTGTTGGGACCCACAAACCACATCACTAGAAAGATATAGACAAAGCAGAAAAAAGGTGTGGTAGAAAATTTAAGCTCTTAAGAAAGATCAAAATACAGGACTTAGGACAACTTGATAACAGGACTAAGAGGAACTCAGAGATACTTGGTTCTGAAGGATTTTGATTAAAAGGGTGGAACAGCTGTGTGTGGAAGTACAAGTAGAGTTAGCTTAACAGTTCAGAGCTCACCAGGGAAGGAAAGTTGATGGCAATCAGCTCTTTTGCATTGTAGAATAGTCTTGCTTTGGAAGCAGTATTGAACTTGTGGAAAGAGTCTTTCCTCTTGGCAATTACTTTTATATTCAGTTTGACCATGGCAAGGTAGAAATTCAGAGCTAAAAAGGCTTTACATCTGTAATGTGTCAGTTTGAAATCCTTCAGCACTGATTAACCATTTGTAGTAACTATGTGCTGTTTTGCCCTGTGGATTGCATTGAAGAACAGTCCCCAAACACAGCCATTGCTTCCTCATGATTCCATGTGGAATATAATTAACATTGGGTTAATTCAAAACTGTGAAAAACTCTAGGATTGTGTATGCCAGACGTCTGGTTTAAAGCTTGGGTTTTCTTCATGCATGTGTCGAGGTGAGTAGTTTCTTCACATGCTCCAAATCCATTCTCTTCACCTTTCTGCTCTTCTGAAAGAGTGTGGATAATCTTGCTAGGGGCAATCCAGGAGTCCACAGGACAAAAAGGACATGTTTGTCATAAATCTGAGCATTGCCTTCTTTGTACTGCCATTTCCTCAGGTGAGGGAGATTGAAACAAAGGCAGCCAATTTTTTGTCTGATTGGTTTTTAAAGGAATGTCTGTCCTTGGTTTTTAAAGGAATGTCTGTCCAGCTTGTTGAAGGTATTTTTATCAAAGAGGAAATGGTGGTTTGTTCCTCTGCAGGGCAAGTCCTTCACTTGCCTGAAGAAAAACATAAAAGGTTGTTGAAACCATGACCTTCCATGTGTCTTTACATGACAAAGATTCATAGTCTGTTGCAGATTAGAAGTCAAACTCTCAAGCAATGTTCTTCTGAAGTGCTCACTGATACAGATGGTACAACCCAGTTGCTGCAGTAACGGTAATTCAAAGCTCTTCTATGAGCACATCTACCACTGCAGCTAGAATATAACCAATGAGTAATGTGGCCAGCTTAAAGAAGTAGTAGCAACTTGAACAATTGGAATTTCCATTACTTGTTTCCTTCCACTTTAATTTAGCATTGACACTAGTGGTTTTTATTTCATTCACTTAATGGTTGTGCACTCCCAAGCATGCGGTTGGAGCTTTCCTAAAGCCAGTTCACTGTAACACAATGTGGTCTCCTAGCATATGTGAATTGTTTCCGCTAGCGTAACGTCTCTGATGTTGCTGTGGAAGTTTGGCTCTGCTCAGACTGTGGGGCATTTGCTGGAGGTGGCAGCACTCTTCTCTGCAGAGCCTGGTACCCATCCAGCTTCATCACAACTGTTTCCATCAGTCAGCTGGGACAGCTCAGGGGGTGCTCTGGACAATTCTGTGGTTTGATATCTGTAGAGGAAATGTCACCCTGCTCCTGGAATATGTGTGGTTTTTTTCCTTTAAATGTCACTCCTTACACCAGTGACCTCATCTGACTCAGCATAACTTCTGTCTGAAGAGATGGCACTGTAAGCAAGTCATAGGTTTTCGACATAGCTGGGTATAGTAGGGAAGAAGGCACACCAAGAGAAACAAAATACTGTTATTTCAGCAAATGGAAAATGATTTCTGGAACAGTCTCACAGACAGTTACATAAAGCAACTAAAACCTAATCTGAACACCACAAGCTTCTGAAAACAAGAGGATCGTTCATTGTGTACAGATGTTTTATTTCATCCTCAGGTTTCCCAGAAGGTGGTTGTGCTGGTATCCTCGATGACACTGTGTCTGCTGCACCCATCCAGTTCCTGGGTTTGCTCTGGACATTTGGCACAGTGAGAACATTCGTGTCTTGCACCTTTGAAAACAGGGCAGCGTTGAAATAGTCCTCTGGGTGGATCACCAGCTTTCTTATTTAGAGGCTGATTGTGTTAAAAGTTTGTATAAGACAAGTGAGACCTATGCTAAGAGGCAAATGAAGTTGTGACTGCAGCATGAACTGCTTTACTCTCTGCACTTCATTATTAGGCACAGAGCTTTCTCTAAGCAAGCAGCGGGTTAACAGACTCAGGAAGGAAAAGACTTGGATAAGGCTGAGGAAAGAACACTATGAAATATTTTTACTCCAGAGTGCATCTAGTGGTGATAATGCAGACACATGAAAAAGCGGCGGTCCTGTTGTGTTGAAGAGGAATGTTGGCCAGGACACCGCCATATCTTGAATCATAGAATCATATAGTACCAGGTTGCAAAGGACCTCAAGGATCATCTGGTCCAATATTTCTTGGCAAAAGCATGGCCTAGGCAAAGTGGTCCAGCACCCTGTCCAGCCAAATCTTAAAAGTGTCTGATGTTTGGGAATCCACAGCTTCCCTTGGGAGAGTGTTCTGATGGCTGATTGTCCTCATTGCGAAATTTTTCCTTTGTATCCAATCAGAATCTCCCCAGGAGTAACTTGTACCCATCACCCCTCATCTCTTGTGACTCCTTGTAAAAAGGGAGTGTCCATCTTCTTTGTAGCCATGATTTGAAGACTGGAACACAGTGACAAGGTCTCCCCTAAGCCTTCTTTTCACAAGGTTGAGCAAGCGCCGTTCTCTTGGCCTTTCCTCATACTGCAGCCTTCCCAGTCCTGTGATCATCTCCGTGGCCCTTCTCTGGACCCTTTCCAGCCTGTCCACATCCTTTTTGTATAGCAGGGACCAAAACTGAACACAGTATTCCATGTGTGACCTGGCAAGTGCTGAATCGAGTGGGATAATGACTTCCTCTATGCTTTCTTTTTAAAAGTACCAAGCTATGCTGAACATTCATGCAGACACAGACAGAAACCAAAGGAGCAGGAGCAAGTGGCCTCAGTTTAATATTCTGTTCAGATGGCAGTACCCCTTGGGAGATTGCTGCAGCACAACACCCAGCCCAAAGGATCTCACAGATCCTTTCAGATGTCTTAAACTGATAAGTAAATGGCATGTTACACATGTGAAAGCAGGATAGAAGCACACAGTGTCTGCTTAAACAGCATCTCTGTTTCTTAGTGCTTGACTCTGTTCAGCTTGCTCTGCAATTTTAGTCTGTTCTGGGTTTTGTTTTTCCCCTCCGTTTCCCCCCACTCCCCCTGCCGCCCAGGTTTTTTTTTTTGCACAGATGGCTGAAGATTTAGGTATAGGAAGGTAACATGCCCAGTGTTCGCCGTCTATAAAAACATAAACTCTCTTCTAATACTTTTTTTTTCTGTGATACTGTCTCTACTAATGAAGCAATGACTTGCTGTGTTTATCTTATTCCATCCTATGGTTTTATTCCATTCTCCCAAATCCTTGAAATGGAGCCAAGAAAGGGCACTGCAAAACAGCACTGGATCCCTAGGAAAAGAGAAGCAATAATATAATGAGAATTTACCTTCAATCTTTTGTGTAAGTATGTGACTTAAAAAAAAAAAAAAAAATCCCGTGCTAGTGTTTAGGAAGAAACCTTTGAGATAAACTGGCAGGCCTGAAAACTCTGCCATTTTGTGTCCCCTCAAAGTCATCATCCAAACATCACTGGTTCTGGACTCCTATAAGGTAGCATGGAAATGCTGTTAATGTAAATGAGCCCTGGAGGTATTTCTGAGACATTGGAAACGCATTTTCTTTTCCAGCTGTGCCTTGCTATTTGCCTTGATTTTGGTTTGGGCAGTTCTGCTGGCTTAGTGTAACTTTCATTCAAATCCATGCAGATCACTGTGGTTCAGTTTGAACCTCTCACTAAAATACATGGTTATGTGGTTTAGTCGTGTATCTGCTGAGCTTAATTATTCCCTTGAACAAATGGCTGTTCTCTCACTGTAAATACTAAAAAAACTGTTACATTCCCCTATGGTTTTGAAAAATTATTGACCATCTCCTCTGATAAAGACTGAAGCCCTGGTAATGTTTGCTCTCTGCCATTTTACCATCAGGTTTTCTGTCATCTTTTAAGGCAGGTGTATGGACAGAGTGACCCATTATCAACGTACAAATGGATCTACCTCACTCCAGTGCATTATGTGGTTTTGGCTGCCTTTTGATTATCAGAGTACAACGCACGCTGGGTTTTTTGCCACATTAACATAATGGGAGTTTCTTTCTAACTGGAGGGTAAAGGCAGGGATGCTGCGGAGATGTAAGGGAGTGGTTCTGGAGGTCTTTCACATATTAATGACTTGAAAGGGGAAAGCGTTATTTAATGTTTACAGCTTTACCAAGAGCAAAAGCTTTTTGTTTATACCTGTAGATCTGCTAACAGCTTTTCCCCTTCCCTCTTGTTCTCTGCATTTTAGCTATTCCCAATCTAAGCCATAAATGCTATACACCATTACTGAACACTGAACTTTTTATTAAAAAGTTTTATGGAACACCTAACACAAATGGAATATAAATGATGAAGAATCAAGGAATGAATTAAGGAAGCAGTTATCTAGCTTTTTGTATTCTTAGCTTTCCACTTAAATGTCATACCTTTAGAAGACTTGTGTCAAAATAATGAGACAGGTGCGTAGCAAAACTATGCTTTTTGCTGTGGAAATTAAATTCTGATTAGAAATAACCCATAATACCTCTTTCTGCATTCAAAGAGAATAAATTTTATTTATTTCCTTGAGAAAACAAAGGCTGTGGAACCGAGAGCCGAACCTGAAATTGCGGGGTTTTTTGTTATGCTGTGTGTAGTATATGCTTTGTTTTCAGTTTAACAAACCAATGCAATGGAGGGTAGACACTTTTTGGGAGATTTTCTTGCTACTATAGGAAGATCTATATAAAAATACCTTGTTTGTGGTGCATTAAATGTCACAGTGTAAGAAACATATGTTCTGAAGCAGAAGTTACAAATGGCAGTGGATTTGTTAACAGGTTAGTAAGGAAGTTTGGGATTTTAGCATGGGATTTTGCTTGCTTGTTTTATTATAAAATGTGTTTTGCCCATAAAATAACTGAGCATGTAGAGGGGCTTGAGAAGCCTAGAAGGATCTGTCCCCTTCTCTGGGGGCTATATTAGACCTCTGAGTCATGAAGTCTTTGCATAGTAGGTGTCTGGTTACAAACCTTTTATGGACCCTATTCAGCTGGGATATCAGCATCTGCATTATAGCTCTCATCTATTCTTAGGTGATATCAGAGCACGACTGAGCAGGCAAGACAGAAAGAGAATTGGCATTCATTATATAAAACTCTTCCCTTTTCTCATTTTGGTTTTTTTTTCATGCTTTCTCTGTCTACCCCATCCTTCTGTTCTGCAGTGCCTTGTTGTTGCCTTGTGAAAGAGGTACAAAATGGCTTACAGCGTCACTCTGAATGGACCTGGACCGTGGGGTTTCCGACTGCAAGGGGGCAAGGACTTCAACATGCCCTTGACCATCTCCAGAGTAAGTGAGCAAAAACTCTCCTTGAGCTTGTTTAGGTTGGAAAATAGCAGTAAATTAATCATATGTATGCTCTGCCCTCGCAGAATAGAACGTCTTTGCAGATAGGCCTGAATAAAGAGAAAGTAATGTGGACTTTAAATATGTCAGTTCAAGGTACAACCAGGAAGACAGTTCAGTCAGTGTATTTTTAAGAATGAAGATACTGAATCCCTTAAATAAGCTTCTGATTCTATTTTGTTGTCTCTTCTTCTGCTGATACAGGCCTTACTTTTATTGTCTGTTTTGGAGGAAGGGAGTAGAACAACTATCAGTGGGAACATAAAATTATATTTCTAGAAAATAAACATGTAACTGCTTGTAAATACACAAAGTCAGGGTGTTAAAACTGGAGAAAGACAGGAATCCGTGTCCCCTCTTTTGGAGGGAGTAATAACTGGATGAAAATTGAACATGTCAAGCAGAAGACTCAATAGTACTTAAAACAGGGTCTTAAATTATGCAGAAGCCCTCCATTTGCAGCTGACAAACAGCATGTGATTTAATAATTAATTACCTGGTGTATCTGTCGTATCTGTCGATTACAGATTAGTGAATTTATTTTGTAGCTGTTTTTTTTTTTTTTCCCCCAAGTGCAATATTTTAAGGTGTTACAGTGGAGTGCTCCTATTAACTGAATTAGCTTGGTTTCTTGAAAGTGCTTAACGTTGGATATTTTTCAGGAAATTTGTGTTTCCATTACCTACCATTCTCTTACCAAAGCAGGTAGTTCTGGGTAACTTCTGGTATGGGAACTCTGCTTTCTACTGCCTCTTGCAGCTCCTTCTACCTTTTTTTTTCCTTTTTTTTCTTTCTGACAGCCTCAGATCTGTTCCAGAAAGTTCAGATCTTTTTAGAAACATCTTGGTTCCTTCACAAATTGCCTGCAGAAGGCTTCTTTTGCAGTGCGATGACAGGAGAGGTTACTTACATAAGTGTTTAAAAAGAATACCAGAATGATTAATCAGACAAACAAATAGAATGCAAACAAAAAGTCTGCTCCACTGCGAAGAAGAGCCACCTACGCTGCTTTGAAATTGTCTTTTCATCATGAAAAAGTAGTCTGTTAAGTTGCGGATACCAAATTGATATCCTTGCAACAACCGTGATTCATAGTCATCAATGAGTTTCTGAAATCTTAACTATGCTGTTTCATATTTGTACTGTAAAGCTCTGTATTATTTGATCTCCCTTATTCATATGTGCAATATTGCTTTCCCTGAAGACAGAGCCACATTTACCTTAATACTAAATCCTATGATGATGAGAGGAACTTCTCATAACCCCTTTTGCAGAAGGAGCGTAGTGTTTGCAAAGAAGCCTATTCTGTCATTCTGTTGGTGTTATTAAAAACAAACAAGCAAAAAAAAAAACAACTTAAAAACCCCACAACTACCCACAAATAAATTCACATGGTGAACTTATACTAATTTCATTGTGGTAAGTAATTTTGGTATTTCTTTCATCATGCCACAAAAGGTAAGTCCAGAGATGTGCCGCCATATTTTTTTAGGCATTTTCATGATGCTTTGCAACCTACACTCTATGGTGGTGACTATTTTTTTGTAAGTAATTTTCTAAGTCCTACCTAGGGGCTGTCAGTCAAGGGCTGGGGCACTTGCACTGTATATGACACAATCATAAATGTAAAACCAGTCGTTTCCCAAAGAATCCATTGTCTCGGACTATAATCTCTTAAAGTGGATTCTCTGTGTCCAAAGGCTATATGATTCTTGTTGGGATTTTGAGAGCATATGATGATCAGGAGTGAAGCTGCAATGCCTGGATTCCCAGAGGTGTGGAGGAATTGCCTCTTCACACAGCTGGCTGCATTTCCAGCAGCGGAAGGGTCAGAAGACACTGTTAAATGTTTTGAACTCCTTCCCAGTGAGGCCCAGTTTTTAGTTGGGAACTTTGCTTTAGGATGGGATTGGACTTTGTAGCCTGCCTTAGGAGGAAAAAGCAGGTATGCAGAAAGGAACTTAGCCTCTTTCAGGGGGAGCTGAAGTAGGAATGCCTGCTGGCTGCATATTTTTTAATTGGAACATAGTGTAATACATGGCTTTTGATAATAATATACTTGAAGTCTGTTTTTACTTTGGCATCTCTCACATAAATATATCTCCAAACAGGTTAGATATTCCCCTTCATCAACAATTTGCAGCTGTAAGTGAGCTGAGCTGTGAACTTAGCCATAATGGCAGTCTTACCTGGGGAAAGCTGTACTTCCATTCTCAAGATATTCTTGAGGAGCAGTGGGGGAGGGAAGAAAACTGTGAGGAAAATCCCCTTCTTGGGAAGGACACACACCTCAAAATGTTGCCAGTGGATGCTGTACACTTATCTATGGACTGGTTTTGATCCACAACTGCCCTGAGATGGAATTAGACTTTCTATGTTCAAGCAGAGTCCTAAAGTCCAAACACTTCAACTTAAAGGGTCTTATAGTTCCTTTTAATAACAGATGTGCCATTGTCCTTTTGCCTACATATGCATAGGATCCTTCTTTGCAGACACGGCTTATCTGTGGACATGCTCATTATACTCTTAACTGCCCTCAAGCAATAAGACTCTCTGGATGAGCCACAGAGGACAAAGATGCCTCTCTTTTCATGGAGGCTCTGTGCTCTTCTGTTGTGCCACAAGTCATGCCTTGAGAGAATTGCCTCTAAGCTCCCAAGAAAGATGTTGGCAACAGTCTACCACATTGGGATTGTTATCCCAGTTATAGTCTTATGCCTGCATGTTTCCAAGGACCTTGCTGAAAGTGGACGCTAGTATTGTGGCAATATGAAGCTAGCCCACACCTGCTCATAAAGTGGACACCCTGGGCTTAGGAATTAGAGCTGTGGCTTAGTTGTCCATTTACCTGCACTCTGTCAGCCAGCCCATACAATTCCCACTCAGCTTGCACTTCACCTGAGCAGCAGGGGAGAAAACCGAAAGGTCTTCGGAGGCTACTGACAAAAGCACAATACAAGATTGTGGCATTGCTGATGCTTCTATTCAGGAAAATGCTCTTAAAACAGTGGGCAAGGAAGGGAAGAGCCATTTGGCATAACAGTTAAGTTTTAAAGGACTATTTAAAATTCTGTCTGAGACACTGTATCTTCTTCCCTTTGGGTAGGTCCAGGTGATCAGCTCACTGCTGAATAGTCAACAGCATAAGACACAAGAGTCACAGCCAGTCAGCTGGGTGAGAGGTGAAGATGTGTTCACCTGAAATGGATTGTTCTGCTTATCTGTTCTTTATCTAGAAATAATTGCCTGACTAACGAGGAGGTGTGGGGTCAGGAAAAGAGTGGAAAAAAAAGTGGAGAAGAGTTAAGGTCACTGCAGCTTTCACACTCCTTTAGCAATGGCATTAGAAAACAATCTGGGAATATTTCATAAATATTTTTCCAGTCCCCATCCTGCAAACCATCCTACCCTTTAGCACAGATTCTGTTATTGAGCTGTCATGGACAGGTAGGAGAGGTAGGAAAACAGTATTGAGAGATTCTTAGTAAAGCTGAGCTTTCATCTGTCATCTGAAATGAATGAGACTTGCAGGTTGTTGGCAATGCTAAGAGCTGTCCCCAGTGGCGTGATCATGTGCGTAAATCCAGGCTTTCCAAATGGGCGTGGGCGGCAAAGCAGGTTATTTTCTCCTACTGCTTGCATGGACTGTCTGGAAGCAAGCAGAATTCATTAATTGTATAGACCTAATCCCCTGTAAGAAGGCTTTTAGGGATAGTTAATTATCTAAGTGCTGTGTTGCCATGTTACCTGAGGTGGTACAATTGTACATGGATGGATGCAATAGCAGAAACTCTTCGTGATTGAATCATGAATGGTTATTACTGAACAGCATGCTTTTCTAGTGAGACAGACTGGCTTGCAGGTGATGCAATGAGCTGAAAGATATGCAAGAGTTATAGTCTTCTGTGATAGCAGAAATACTATCCAGAACAGTGCAGCAGCTCATGACTGGTATATTCATTCTGTTATCCATACAATTTTGTATTTCCTGATAGAGAGAGGTTGACTGGGTTCCACATCAAAAGCCAGAGCCCAAAGCTGAAAGAGACTGTGTCTAAAGGAAACAAACATTATTAGGGAATTGTTTTGGCTTTATTTGATTAAGTGAGGAAGAAGTTGAAATCTGGTGATGAGGTAAGCACAGTAAGGGGAAATGGCAAACACTAATAGGAAAAAAATGAAATTAGCTGACCTGTGTGCTTCTTCTGATACAAGCAGCCTGAAACAGCTCTTGGGGCACGGGGGAGAACCCAATTCTAGCGTTTTGCAATCTGTGTCTCTGGAGGAGCAGGAAGGCTTTTCTCACGTTTATTTGGCTCTTTTCTTTAATCATCATCTTTTCCTGATTACTTCCTGTCCCTCTCCACTTCCTAGCATAAGTATCACAGTACCACAGTATCATAAGGTTGGGAAGGACCTCCAAGATCATCGAGTCCAACCTATAACCCAACACTAACACCAACCCTAACACCAACCAATCACCTAAACCATGGCAATCAATGCCTCATCCAGTCTCCCCTTAAACACCTCCAGGGTCGGCGACTCCACCAGCTCCCTGGGCAGTGCATTCCAGTGGCCAATCACCCTTTCAGTGAAGAACTTTTTCCTAACATCAAGTCTAAAAGTATGTCAACCTCTGTCAACCTGCATTTCCTTTAAAGGAGCTATGTGAGAGTATTCATTTCCTGTGGGCCCGTTGCACGTGGGGTATTAGTGCCTCACAACAGGCAAGTGATGGGTGAAGGGAGAGTGCAGTTTACCTGTACTGGCTGAGCTGAAGCAATTTAACAAGGTCACTTTATCTGCTAAGCATCCATCTCTGGTGAATCAAACTGCTGAGTAGTCGTCCCACAGCAACAACTGCAACTTGAGGTAGTTTGTGAGTTGCTATAGATTGGTACTTATCGTAGGTGATATTCTACAAAACTAGCAGGCAAGTCTCATGTCCTCCAAAAGCCTTTTTAACTAGAATTCAGTAGACACGTTTGCCCCAAAACTCAAATGACTGTGAGTCAGCTTCTCAGAGGGGGACTGAGCCATTTAATGTAATGACTGTCTTATGTCTAGTTGAGATGTAGTAATTTCTTATGCTTGAGTGGTTTCATGTTCTTCCAGTCTTCTACAACTTAACTCAAAATAGTTCCTTGTGAGAGGAAAATAAAATACTTCCAGACTGACTCTTAAGAACATTCCAAAACATCCATGTTTTTTTTGATAAAATGATTCTGTGGGCATCAGCATTTCTTTGGGATTATCTGCTTAGTTTGTAGATCACTTCTTGAGCATCAAAGTAATCTAATCCAAAGTTAAAGCATTCTGAATTTTATTATGTGCAGTCGTTTGTTGTAAGTGCAAATGTATCAGTATAAGGAGAGACTGCTAGGTACTTCAGATGGTATCTTTGCTTTCAAACTAATTTGCAAGCCAGTTCTGGTATCTGTAAAGACATAGAAATGGTTGTATTGCTGTGAATGTGAACCCTACAAGTAACTCCTAAAACTCCTCATTTGGTATTGTTTGTTTGAGATGTTCCAGTAGTCAGCATCCACACTGTAAGTGACAGTTCAGTATACAGGGCGTGATATGGTTGCATCTCTCATCAGACACAAGTGTCATGGACAAAGAGGGGGGAAGCAAATTCTTTAGTTGCTTTCTGTTTAAATAATATTTATTGAACCAGAAAAAGAGCTGGATTCTGGCACCTGGGGATCAGAAAATCACTGGGTACTGGGGATGCAGTTTAAGTTCTGAATAAATCAGAACAGAGGTTTAAACTTGGCTCTGGATGTGCTCTAAAAGGTAAAGGCATTAGTTACTCTGAGGTAGACAACATTCCTTGTCTTGATCTGAAAGTACTCTATCAGGTCTAAGAAGTAATCCCAGTGGATGTTTCACCTGAACCATTAACGCCTTAAGAGAAGATTTCATTTCAACATATACCTGATTTTTGTAATACAATGCAGTTCCAGCACATACTAGTTTTTCCCTCCTGGTTAAGCAATTACGTTATAAGTAAGAAGCTTTTGTTTTCTTTCTTTTCAGAAAACATTATGAAAAATCTTACTGTTGTGTCTTGAAACTTGGGATTTTGGTGGGATTACAATTTTTATTTAAATCTTAGTGTCATAATGCAAAGGGATTTGAATACATGTGCTGTACTCAACCAGATAACTTCCAGGAAGGATATGGAGCTGACTACATCTCTTGGTCAAGTGATTTCTCCTTTAAATCAAGTGTGTGGTTGGAACTGAAAGGCAGCGTCTCTTATCTGTTTGTGTGATTAAAGTAATCGCTAAATACTAAGCTCACTGCTGAAAGCCAGGGATATGTAAGGAGTATTATGTATTCTGCACAATATCTATGCAGACATCATGCACAGCTCTCTTTAAGGTTCTGTTTCTCAGTTCTATCCATGTTTTGAATTTCAGGAGAAGCATTTAGCCCTGATAGAATGTAGGCCAGATTAGTAGGAATAATGGCCTGTAGTAGCTGAGATACTGGCTTAAGTGATGTTACATCATCAAACCTGCTGCTCTGACTATTCTGACACATAATACATAATACATGGGTTTGAAACTCTTCCTTTATTTCACCTGCTAAATGGATCTTTTCTCTTTGGAGTGTGATTGTATCTGAATCATCAGTGTGTGTGTGAGGTTATCTATGGAAAGAGCTCAGTGTATTAAATAGCTGGGCTGAACAGCATCTCTGCAGTTACCAACCGAGTTATAAATATGGTCAGTGTTTATTGATGCCAGCTTTCTACTCCTGCCAAAAAACACTCCACAGTGACTTTGCAACTTTTTTTCCTGCAAAAGGAAGGCAAACATAACTGTGGCATAGTGTTAATTGTGAGAAACTTGGGCCCAAGATTGGTGAGAAACTGCAAAGTTCAAAAGTGGGGATAACCATAGTTATTGTGGAGGAGGAAGAGAAAATTTATTAATCTAAGGAAACAGATCCACAACTCAAACAAGTTATATTTCCTTTTTGCTTGTTTTAACATTTAATGGTGTTCCTTGGCAACTGCATATTCTGGTCTGACAAACTGCTCAGTCTTTGACCTAAAGTTTATTTATTTGAGAATGTAATTCATTTAGTATTTCAGGGAGTCCTCAGATTTACTTAGTTATTACTAAAGTTACTAATTTAGCAGATTCTTTAGATCTAATAAACATAGGAGGAGCTAACCATTAAATTATTAATTTAAAGCTGATGAACTGTTAGTGCTTTATAATTAAAATGCAGAATAAGCTTTTTTCATGTTGAACTTCTTTTTGTTACTGTCTGATGTCTGAACTCTGTAGATGGCTGTCTTTGTAACGCAGCAGATAACCCTGCCATTAGCTCCATTCTGAATACATTATCACAAAATGTTCCCCAGCCAGTGGAATACAGAGGGAAATTAGTTCTGCAAATACATTAGCATTAACTTTCCATACCAGCAACAGCAGTTTCCATCTGGTCACTCGTATTGTCTAATTAGTAGCATAAAGTATATGTTATGTTATCATTCTATAAAATGTATTTTAAAAACCCCATCTTTAGTAGCACAGTGACAATATCAACATAGGATACAAAATGCAGTGGTCTTCACTATAATGTAGCATTCACAGAAGGCTGGAACTGGCTGAGAGCACAATTTAACGTTATTGATTTGTGTGTAACTACAAACTTCTACACAGTTGCCTGAGATGCCACCTTTTTAATGCATAATGTTGGTAGTGTCTGATATAATATGAGATACTGCTCTTCCTTTTTCACTGGGTTTTGTTGCAGCAATAGCCAGATGCTCAATGTGCAGGTAAGTTGTTATTCCCAATTCAAAGATGATGAGAGGAGGAGAGGAAAGAGAGAAATTTTTGCTGTACATGGTAAAAATCAATAGTTGGAAGTCTTGAGGAAAGGAATTAATTTAAAACATGGCAATGTCAGCTGTGGTATGCTTTGAAATTAATAATGCTAACTGAAAAAAAGATGACTTATATACAGTATTTTAAAGTATTGTTTCTTCTGTACTAGTGTGATTAAAACCTTAATAAAAGGTTACCTGAGAGCAAAATCTCAGAATAGGCTTTTTATTACAGTTATCTAAATTCTTAAATCCTAATTTGATAAAAGTATTCTCTGATATTTAGTAAACTGCACTTCATAAAGAATTTCATTCTTGCTGGTACAGAGTGAGGACAAGGTTGTCAACAAGCGTGCTGTTCAGTAACATGGTGTTGACCCATAATTTACATAATATATTATATTTAAAGCAGACAGGTATTGCCTGTCAAAATAGGCTGCATAGATGATGCAGAAAGAAAAAAGTATTTTACTTAGCTGATATCATAACTTAAGGTCTTAAATGAAATAAAAGCTCCCTCATATAAAGGTTGCCCTGAAGTTTAGTCTGGCCCTGGATATCCTTTGGGAACAGTTCTAAAAACTTTCCTTTTTAGATCCATGAAGAATGTAATTTTTCCCCCAAATGTGAAACTGTTTCCCTGTTCTTCTGAGAAATTTTCAGCAGCAAGCATGTCCCTATCTTATTTATAGGGGGAAGAAAGAACTTTTTTGTTTCCCCCACTGACTTTGAGCATAAGTGCTTTGTGTTTCTGGAATTAGGTATCTTGAAAATAATTCATTTCCAGCTTACAAATGGCTCCAGATGACATCTTGAACGTGCTTCATGCAAGGTGACTCTTCTTTTTGTTAGTAGTGGCTAGCAGCCATTTTTCCAAAAAGTCAATGAGATATTACTCTTCTTTTAGGGAGGTGTAATGGGTCAAATGTCTTAAAGGCGTGCAAATCCCCTGGCAAGGGTAGTGTTACTTTCTGTACCTCCCACATGCGTAGCTGGTGTTGTGATCATCTGTGCCACAGGTGTTCAGTGCCTGGACACTGGGCATAAATAGGTTTTAACCTTTCCCCAAAATCCTTCCAAATACACTTGATTTGTTGCAATGGCAGCTGAGGATTAGGAGGAACACAGCCTTTCATATGCTCATACCATATCCCCTCCTTTCTTTTGCACAGAGTCCAAATTCCAGCTGCTGGGCTGTTTTGGCTCCCTTGATTGCTGCTCTAGGTTAACCATTCTTATTAATACAGACATAAACCCTTACTCTCATTCAAGGTAACAGGCTTAAGGGCACACAGTTGCTTGAAACAATGTATGGCTCTTCAGTTTAAAGCCAGCATTAGTGACAATTAGTCTTTGTGGCATGAAAAAAAAATAACTGTAAGACATTGTAGTACTTATTTTACCTGGTTAGGGTGCCATGCACACTCTTCAGAAGCCTCTGTGGGACTCTCATGCTATATTTAAAGCATCCTGTAACTTAGGAAGCTATTTTGAATTGGAACGAATGCTACATTTACCTCAAGCTTCTGGAATGGGACATGGTATCCAAAACTCCAAAAATACTACATGTAACCCCAGATTCTGGTACATAGTGCCAAATCAGAATGCTCTGGTATTAGGGTGAATTTGGGCTGCCTTTTCTTGATCCCGAGGGTCACTGGGACCATCGTGCTCTATTTGAGAATGTCAGCATTCTCTCCTTACCTAGTCATAGCTGGTTCAAAAATGGCCAAGGGCAGTTGGTACCACAGCAGGTATTTAAAAAAGAGATAGGCAGCTGAAACAAGATGTTCTCTTTCATCAGAGCTGGCTAAAATTAAATACTCTAGGAAATAAATGGATAGTCTTTCTGCTAGTTTTTTGACAGCAGTTGCAAAATACACATATCCTATTGTTAAAACTGCCTTCTTGTCTAGAAGGTTCTTATCTTGCTTGTTTACTTAAATTATCTGATAAATTATTCAAGATTAAATCCTTTTATCAGCTATATGGGTTGGAGCAGATGAGGATCTCTATTTCATGTCTGCCTGGCTTTATGACAAGAAGTGGTCAAAAGTCTGTTACGTGGCATGACTTGATTTGAACAATAACAAACCAAACCTATTTGAACAGATCTCTTCTCAGTTGGATTGCTGCTGCCTTGTACTGCTTCTTTTTGGCGTAACATTTCTAAAATTAAAATCTGTGCTGTGTTGGCGTATCGCTGTCAGTAGCTCAGGATGAGTGTGCAGAGTGGTGGGTAGCAGGCTGATGGAGGTAAGTTCCTGATGGAAAGAGTGAACAGATTATTAGGGTGCCAGGATGGTTGGCTGTTTCATCCCTGAGGCACAGCAAAACTGTCCTCTCTTTTGAGGGAGGAACTATCCCACGCTTGAGAACTGTATGCCTTGGGTGTAGCAGCTGGCTGCGAGGATGGTGATCAAGAGTGCTGTGAGTGGAGGAACAGAGGTGTAGACTGCATTTGGAAAGTGAAAGTTACAGACCCTTCCACAAGGCTATTTTCTAATAGAACAGTGAAGGGAGAGAGAAAGAATATGCAGGATGGAAGGGTGCAGGAAGGAATTGACTGAACATGGTACCTTTTGGAGGTTCACAACTGGCCTGTTACATAACTGTGGGGTTTCCTGTTTCTCTGATTACATGTGTTGATGTATTAAATAGTTGTCTTTACCCTGTGTTGGGAACCTATGGTGCAGCTAATAACTTCTGCGTTAAGAATAGTTCAAGAAAGATAAGGAACTACTGGAGAGAGTCCAGTGAAGGTCTACAAAGATGGTGAGGGAACTGTAGCATCTCTCTTAGTAGGAAAGTCTGAGAGACCTGGGTCTGTTTAGTCTGGAGGAGAGGAGATTGAGAGAGGATCTTATGAATGAGTATAAACATGTAAAGGAAAGGGTGAATGTCAGGATGAAAGTCTTTGTAGTGATGCCCAGTGACAGGACAAGGGTCAATGGGCACGAACTCGAGCCAGGGAGTTCCACCTCAACATGAGGAAAACTTCTTTACTGTAAGGGTGACAGAGCACTGGAACAGGCTGCCCAAGCAAGGTATGGAAGATGTGCATCTGTGTTCTAAATGGCAATGGAGGGACCTCAATGACTCACATCCAAAAGGTCTGGATATTCAACTCACACAGGTCTAGTATTTCTTCTTTACAATAGGACAATGTGTTTCTAGCTTTGGGAGTCAGAGGTGAAAAAAGGCAGGGGGATTAAAGTAGAATAAACCTTTTGTACGCTCTAGAGAATTTGTGAATTCATTCAGTTTTCATTTTAGATCAGTTTAATCTAGACCCAGTCCTAATTTCTTTCCCAGTAAGAATGGGAAGTGCTAAGGGTTTATAGTCGTTTTAGTTTTTTCCTGTGTGTGTGACTTGTCATATAGGTTATCCTTGTTTGAGGGAACATTCCTAGCATAAAAAAATAGTGATCACCACTTCCACAATATTGAAGACATATTTGCAGTATGATTGACAGGATGAGGAGGTGGTATATCGTTTCTTTGCACATCAAGGGACTGGCAGCGAATGAAACCAAAACTAGAACTTAGCTGCTTAATTTATCCCTTGAACAGGTGCAGTACAAGCAGCTGCAATAAGATCTTTTATACATTCCACCCACAATTCCCTTGAGTTCATGTGTCCTAAAGACAACCTGGAAAGGAGGCAGGACACTCTCTTGTACAGTATTATATTTTATAAGTACAGTGTGAGATGCTGATCCTTCCCATGGGGAAGGAATTAAGAGCTGGATCTGAGTTTCGTGCCATTTGACGATATGGGTAGATTCTGTTTTCTCTTGCCACTCTGAGTGTTTAGCTCAGTTACTTAATTTGGTCAGTAACTTTTTTGTTGTATTAAAACTCTTTATAGGCTAGGAAACAGCACACAAAAAAAAAAAAGTAGTTTTAATACAGTTTAACTCTTTATGGTTACTTGCATTATTAACTGGACATGTCCCTGGCAAAGCCCTTGTAGTTCTCAGTGGGTATTTGTTCACTTTTCCCTCTCTGATACACTTCTTTTTGGGTTTTGAGTGGACTAAGAAACTCAATTAAACCAAGAGGGTCTCTCGCTCCACCTACTTCCCTTACCTTTAAAGGGGATGAACTGGTTTTGTGCTTCCAGGAAAATGTTCCTGAAAACTCCCAGTACTCACTAGGTCCTTTATAGTCCACAGAAGCTTCCCATGGAATCCCTCCCATCTGGGCTCTGAGTGAGCTGAAGTTTGCTCTTCTAAAATCGAAAAAGTCTGCCTTGGCACTAACCTTCAGCGTCTTCAACAGGATTCCAAACTCCACAATATTGTGATCACTGCCGCCAACGCTATCCCTAATCAAGATATTACAAAGCAGCTTTCCTTGTTTTGTGAGTATTGTCCAGCAGTGCCTCTTTTCCTGATTGGCACACATAACATTTATATGAGGAAGTAGTCCTCTGCATATTTCAGAAACTTGAGGGATGGCATATGAGCTGCTGTATTGTTCTTCCAACAAGTGTCTGGGTACTTGAAGTCACCCGTAAGATCCAGGTTCTGTTGACCCAAAGCTTGCTTAAGAGACTGAAGTATTGCCTCACTGGCTTTATCATCTTAGTTTGGAGGTTGGTAGCAGATGCCTACTGTAAGATCCCCCTTGGAGACAATCCCTCTGATCTTGACTCAGAGGCATTCGATAGGGCTTCCATGATTGCTGTATTTGACTTCTATATATTCAAAGTTCTCCTTAACTTAAAGGGCAACTCCTCTTCCTTTTTTTTCCTTTCCTCCTCCTCTTTACTGCCTCCTGTCTTTACCAGACAGCCTATAGCAATGCTTTGTGACCCTCCAGTCATATGAGTTGTCCCACCATGTTTCAGTTATTCCTATGATACCGTAACTTTCTGACTGGGCCTACAGCTCCAGTTCCTCCTGTTTGTTCCCCAGTCTGCGTGCACTGGTATTCGTATGCTTGAGATATAATGTTTGATTAGTTATATCTGAGGAAAACCTTGCTAAGAGGACTTGTAAATGATACTACTTTTTTTTGTCTACATTAAGTCTTCATCCTCCTCTGTTTGGTTTGCAGAAATAAGTTTGGGTCCTCATATTAAATGCATTTCCAAGCTTAGGAGGCCAAGGAAGAGCTCTTGTCGTGTAGCTAATTGATAAACCTCCTTGTTCAATGTGTAGATAAAAGGTTTAGGAAGAAACTTGCCTTGTTGGCTCTGAGTTTTAGAGCATCCACAGTGAATGTTCTGGCCTAGATGCTCGAAGTCCTTCTCATAGAATCATAGAATGATTTGAGTTGGAAGTGGCCTTAAAGATCATCCAGTTCCAACCCCCCTTCTGTGGGCAGGGACACCTCCCACTGGATTAGGTTGCTCAAAGCCCCATCCAGCCTGGCCTTGAACACCTCCAGGGATGGCGCAGCCATGACTTCTCTGGACTACCTGTGCCAGTGCCTCACCACCCTCACAGGAAAAAGCTTCTTTGTAATATCTAACCTAAAATCTCCCCCCTTTCAGCTTAAAACTGTTCCCCCTTGTCCTGTCCCTGCACTCCCTGATGAAGAACCCCTCCCCAGCTTTTCCGTAGGACCCCTTTAGCTTATGTAGGGGAGCTATAAGGTCTCCCCTGAGCCTTTTATGTATATGTACGTCTTCTTTCTCTGTTGTTTAGCACACTGTGACTTACATTTTGGCCAGTTTGTCTTGCTTTGCTATAATCTAGGCTATTTTGACAGTATGTTTTTACTTTTTGTCCAGTTTCATTCCTTTAGTATTCAAGAACATGGTGACTTGGGTTTTTTCTCCCAACTGAAGCACTTTGTTTATTATTGCTAATATTTTTGTATACTTTGCCTACTTAGAGAACAGTTATTGGATATTTACTTCTTGGGTGAGTCTTCAAAACTTGCCCATAGGCTCAGCGTCTTCAACTGAACTTCTGAGCACAACGGTGACACCAAGGACAAATAGCCTCTTGACACTTTCCTCTCTTCCTCTGATGACTTATATCACTTTGTGTAGCAAATAGGCTGCATTGTGACAATTCTTAATTTAATTAGATAACAGAGTTTAACGTGGCCACATGTTTAAGGAGAGGTGCCTGTAAGCTGCACTTAAAAATTTATAATATGCATCTTAACATCTGCTTAGCCTTGAAATGCAGCTTTCAGTTCCTGCAATGCCTGACATTGTCTTGAAAATTATTGTCTTTTTCCTTTCTATTCTTACCTCTGACACCTTCATATTCTTTTTTTCTTATGGCTAATTTTCATTGCAAAGACTAGTGAGAAAAAGACTAGGACTCATCTTTTATTTTCTGATTAAAATATGCATTGTCCATTTTGTGATATAAGAACATCACATTAGAGACAGCGTGTTATCCTTCTTGCTGACTTTGGTCAACCCACTCTTATGCTTAGTCTTGCCATAAAAATAGCTGTTCATATCCTCTAAGCAGAAACTCAGGTAAGAAGTAACCACAAGACTGGACAAACTGCATGAAGTGTCATTCCAAGACACAGGCTGTATATATTTTAATGGACATCTAGGATGCATGTGGAAATGGCTGGTAATTTTTGCCATCCCTGTTTTTCACTACAAAAGCATTTGGCAATATTCTGCTAGGACTGGGATTGTATATTGAGGTTTAAGTTTGGATTGAGTAATGTCAAGAGAAGTGCCAGGATAAAGTCCGAAAGAGGAGAGAGCGCTGTAAGGGGATGTACTGACATAGGGCCATTCAGAGGAAGTTTGAAGTCTTGCCTGGCAACTGTCCTTCTATAACAATCCTCCTGTTCTAACGAACACGAGATCAATCTGTTTTAATTTAAACAAGGAAGTTAGAAACTTGGAGGATAGATATTCCTGCTTCCACTGAAGTGCTTGATCACAGTGTTTATATTGGAGTTTAGAACAAAGATGATTTATTTTGTATTGATCTATATGTTACTTTAAATATGTTCTGGTTTTGGTAACAAGAAGTAATGTTCCCGAGAGGGATTAAAAAAATATTCTCAATAGTGTGAGAAATTATTTGGCCTTTGAAGAACCAAGGCTATTCAAGTCATAAGGTTTAAGTAGATTATAATTAAAGAATTCTTTTGGTTTTTCATTCTTTGGACTGTGCACTAAGTGTCTGACATGCTCAATTCCAAATGTCAAATGTCTTCCCCACCCCCACCCCGTTAGTTTTATCGAAGTATGAAAGTATTGCCTGAGTGAGATGCTATTGTTGGCAAGCTTTTGATGGACACTCCTGGAATTTCGTTGCAGGAGCCATGACTTCTGTTTTATCTGAAATCTCACTGGCTGTTGATGACAGACAAACTCTGTTTTTAGCATTGCACTGAAGGTCAGGCAAATGACTGGTTTCCAAATAGGGTAACTGAAGATACTAGACCAGATTTATTCCTGGTATAATTCCACTAGTTCTATGAAGTTACAGGGAAAATATATTTGTCAAGAGAGCCTTAGGGATTGAAGGATAACACTGCTGCTCTCAATCACTTGTGTATAAAAGGAGGCTGGAAAAAATATCATTTAATATAAAGTTAAAATTACTTCTGTAAGAGAAATGCTACACTCACAAAGATACGAGTAATATTTTTACCTTGTATAAACCAGCGTAAGTCCATTAAGAAGACTGAACACAATAGACTGTGGTATTTTTTTTAACATTTGGGAATCTATCTCTAGTTTTTTAATCAGAGATGAGGTTGAGGGTTTTTGGCTGTGGATATATCTTAGGGTTAGTCTAGGGAAACATATGTGCTGCTTGGGCTGCTTTCCTAGTGGCATTTGAGATGATTTCATTATTTTTCACAGATCTTTAATTTTAGCTACAGTTTCAGCATGCTTCAAGTCTATAAACTGACAATCAAGCAGACTGGTTAGATATTTCACTTCATTTTCACAAGTTCTCTGTGATGTTAATTCATACACAAAGCAATAAATTGATTTTGCAGATGGATGAGGAAAAGTCAGTAGTAACTTGTGAAAATGAAAACTGGATACTGTCGTACCGTTGCTCAGGCATTAGGAAAAGAATGATCAACTTCTTTATAGAATGACATCGCAAAGGCCAAAACTACTAGAAGCTGCAAAAAGTTTCTTACAGGAGAACTTTGCTGCACAGGTCACAACTGTATTGACTGTTTCCAAACCCTTGTGAAAAGTGGGGGATCATATGTGCGCTTATGGATGCAATAAGTGTGTGGGGGTCAGCAAGGAGGTATGGCTGTGGCTAAGAGGGAGGGGCTTGTCATCGCCTCCTTTTTTAGAGTGAATTTATCCATCTAGGCTGGGGACATATGAAGTCACAGCTGCAGAGAGATCCTTAGGTTGATAAAAGCTGTCTTCTTGTCTGCACTTTGAGTCTTCTTCCCTGGACACGTTCAAAAAGCGTGTAGGAGTGGCACTTCAGGATATGGTTTAGTAGGTACAGTAGTGTTGGGCTGATGGTTGTACTTGATGATCTGAGAGGTCTTTTCCAACCTTGATAATTCTATTGATTCTATTTTTGTCTGAAGGACTAGGGAGTATTTTGATTACCAACAGCACCGGGAGTTGGGGCAAAAATCCAGGATTAATTTTTTACAAAGAGGGCATTATCAGGTTTGTGAAATAAACATGAACTATGTTTTACATTCTGTAAAATAGATGCAAATATAAATTTACAGTTCTGTGGCAGAAATGTATCCCTTAAAGTTCAAACAACATGTTTTAATACTTTAGTCTCATTTTCTCTGAGATGTTACACTTCAGTGAGCTTTTCCCTTAGAGGTGACAAAATGTGTCTTTAATAACAGATACCCTGATGATTGTAAAGTACAGACAACTGTTGCCATGATGAGGCAGGATTTCTTCACATTCAGTCAGCTTTGACTCCAATACTATATCCCAAAGGCTCTGCTTTTTCAAACCATTCACAACATGTGCTCTTTTTAAATCTGTCAAACAATCCTGCACTCATTCTATACCCTATGTTCTAATGTCAAAGCGAATCTATGTTCTACTTGTGGCACCTGCTGTGGCACGTACTTCAGCTGCTTTAGGGTAGTACTAAGCATACCATCATACTTAAAGTCCTGTCAACATAGCTGTGATAAAGACCTTTTGGAAAATGTATAGCTTCACCCTAAAATAATCATTTATCATAACTCATAAAGGAGAATTAATTGGCATTTAGTGCTTGTAATAATTTGGATTAGTGCCCTTCATTGAAATGGACCATGTATGTTAATACAGACATCATATAGAATAGGAGTACTGTCATTTTTAACAAGGCAAAACTATTTATGTTACAAATAAACTCCACTTTAAAAAAAATAGGCAGTCAATGTATCAGCAAGTGTCATTGCACTGAATGCTCTTAAGTTAGGCTTTGGAGACATGAGTCTGTGTTACTAAATGAAAATACTATTGTAACTTAAATTACAAGTTTATAACAAATATAGATTAAACTTTTTTTTCTTTACTAATATCAACACAATTCAAATGATGAGTTAACAAAATGGTGTTTTATAATGTTACTGTCCACTATGGAAATACCTGTGCTATGGACTGACAAATACTTTGTCTGTAACTCATGCAAAAACCTGTAGACCCCTCAGCCTCTTTGACATGTTCCATATTATTGCTGGATTTGAGAGTGTGCAACATCTACACATGAATGGTGTTTCCCATTTGGTTGTTAAAGCTAGAATGGGAAACGGAAGATGTTTTAAGGGGGAGAGGGGGAAGTTACTTTTTTAGTATTAACTCATACTTATCTCAGAAGTTTTTGTAGTCATCCTTTCTTCTCACTGAGGTAGGTGTTCAACTCTGAAATCTGAAATCCAGTCTCTCCTAAATCCTTTATAAATTGCCTTTTTTTTTAATGGATCTCCATGCTTCATAGGTTTGTCCTGACAAGGAGTTGCTTAAGTGAACTACAGATAAATGCAGATGGATCCTTTTGATCCTAAGAGTCGTTCTCCTGACTTTCTGTCACTAACATGGGCTTGTTGTTTGCATTCTGCCATCATAGGCATCTTCAAACTTTAATTTCTGCGATTTAGACTTATATGTCATTCAAAAAAAAAATGCATTTGAGTGTTCACATACTGGAGCAGAAAAGGACTGTCTGGTAGAAGGAGGACAGTGGACAGTGTGCTCATGGGCTTTGCAAGATGGCAAGTTATATATGAGTCCTGCCAGTGCGCTCTGTTGTGCAGCAAGTTTGTGTAGCCCCAGCCATAGACATTAGCAAAATGTAAAGGTAAGATGCACTTAGAAGTTAATTTTGATAAGAAGAGCAGGGAGGTTGCCCTTTAGGACAAAAAGAAATGAGGACATGAGCACCAGGCTGCCTGCAATTCTTAGTTTTACTTCATAAAACCTACTAAGGTTAACATTAAACTGTTAAGAGAATGGAAGAACTTTTAGAACCATCTTGTAAATTAAAGGTATGCTTTCTAAATGTTATCTGAGAAGAAATCATTGGTATTTTTCCTGAGGTGAAAATGCACACTCTGATTTACCATTGTCAGGCAGCTTTGCACTCATTTGTGCCACTACAAAGCAGTTAACAGAGAAACTGCAATACTTGCATTCGCATGGAAAAGAATAACTTTGGAGCAGGGGCCATCATATTTGTGCTGTGCTAAAGTTTTTTTTCTAACATGTTTACAGACAGGACAGAAAAACAGAATGCCAAGAGGTAGAAATTATCTAGTCCTCCAAGCAAACAGGCTGGGGTCACAGGAGGAATATGTACAATGGAATTAATTTGCTGTGTGAGATAACTTGATTCACTGGCTTCCACAATAGCTTGATTGACACCTTCCTTGGGAAAGGTACTTGTAATCATGCTGTTTGAAAAGCTGTTAATCTTAGACCATTTCTGTTCTTTAGAAGGATTTAGCTACTTTTGATATTCAGGCTGTCAGTTCTCCATTCCATGAGGTGTTTTTTCTGAGGGCTGTTTATCAATGTACCTACTAATACAAGTACAAGACTTTCTAATTACGCACTGATACAGCATGAACAACACACGGCCTTCTTATCAGTCTTTGCATAAGATGGGCATGACTTTGTGTTATATCTGAGTTGAAGCCAGCAAAAGCTCAGCTTGACAGCCTAGTGCCTTCCCCTTGGAACTATCACACATTCTTACAGGGTCATGCATGATATAAAAGGATAAGAGGCCTGCAAAGAGACATGACCGATGATACCTTATTGTCTGCGGAGCTTTTGCCTCTGCACTATCACTGCAGATCTCTTCAAAGGTTGCAACAGATGCTAGAATTATTGCCTAGACAGCAGGGCAGAGTAGTATAGAGCTTGAAATCCTTGCTTTCATGTCAATTCTGTTTGTCTGTGGTATCCACACAGAGCAGCAGACTTAGATGAGATGGTATTATATGTCTTGAAGTAGAACGTTAAGACAGTGTCTTGTTCTTCTCTGACATAGCCAGAATCTTGTAAAATAAGCTTTATCTTTTTCTTATGTCTGTTTCTTCTTTTTTTTTTTTTAATTTTTATTAGGAACTCATTTTAATATCTGGATGATTTCTTTATACCAATCTTATCTTTTGCCCAAAATACTGCTTGATGTTTTGCTTGTCACTGTGTGAATGACGTTACTTCTTTATTTGCTATGCTTGGATTCCCTGAGGTACAGGGCCAGGGAAGGTCTGGGCCTTGTTGTGCTAGGGACTGTACATACGTGAAAGGGAGAATCATAGAATCATCTAAGAGCATCAAGTCCAGCCATCAAATCAATACCTCACTGTTTAAAGCCAGAAAATTTCCTCTTATTTCTGGTGTGTTTCTTCATTAGAGAAGAAAAATAGCTAGATTAATCTAAGCTTACATTTACATTATCTCTGTGTGGTTGATGAGTATAGCTTTAATGTCAGCCACTGTTTATGCTTAATATTTCCCTCTGCAGTCTCAGATGTCTCTCCAATTTGATAACAAAATTTTGCTGGTAAAATGCGAATTCCAGTAAGGATTCAATGTCAAGACTCAATAATAGAGATCTTTTCTAATTCTGGCTTTGGATAGTTGCTGAAGAATAGTGTCATTATGAAATTGTTACTTTCTAGTTATAGAAGAGGAGGTTAATGTCACCATGTGGAATAGAAATGACTTCTACTTGAATATATGCTGGACTGGGTATGACCCATAAGACTCATTGCTGTGATCCGGAATTGTGAAGGAACTCTTTTCTGAGGATTTTATGTAGGAGATACACAGGAAGTGGGAGCAGAAGGCAGAGGGTGATTTTTTTTCAATCCTGGCAAGGATACAAACAGGCAGAGGGGAAGGCCATTCAGAAGAAAATGCCTGTCACCAGCTGGGAGAACCAGATGGAGATAATCTGTGGTAATATTTAAAATATGTCTAGTAAAAGTTTGGGAGCCCCTTCAGACTTTATTAGGCAGCTAACATGTAAAATGCATGTGTTGCTGCCATATCACATGCATATGTAAACTTACAGTCTTCTGAAGAGCTGGATAATTCTATAAATAGAAGACCCATGCTAGGATAAGGAGAGATTACTAATACAGCTCCATTTGGCACTTGTGTCTGCCCCAGGAATCTCCCCAGCTGCCAAGTAACCATCCAAGCATTTTTAGTGTCCATTTATTTCCCTCTTGGTATTTGAAGTAAAAGCCTCTTGTTAAATAGGTGCATATTCACTTTCAGAAATGTTTTCTGCTGCCATTACAGTTGGCATACTTTTTATGTGGAGCACATCAAAGTTCCATCACTGACAGATTTTAAATAATTTCTCTGCAAACATGATTCATGAGGCTAAGCAATGTTATTGAGCAAGATTCTGTGAGAGACGGAAGGGTTTAAAAAAAGGAAACAGATGACAAATAAAAACTTGGGAGGATGGGATCCAGTCATCCACTAAGTAATCTTCTGATTTAAGAGGCTTTAGAGAAATTTGACCAAGGTCAAACTTTGACAACATAGTAAAACTCCAAAACACCTACAGATTTTGTTTGCACGTGGATGTACAGCTCTGAAAATATTGCTGTAAATATAACCCTACCTAAAACAGAGAGCTTCCATAATTCCATCAGTCGTGATTTTGTCTGGATCTGAGATTTGCATGTCAGTATTAGGGAATACCCCAATCTCCTTTAAAGACATTTTTGATTTATGCAGTCCAAAACGTCACTTTAATTTAGCCATTCAGATGCTAGCTTGGTGGAAAAATAAAGTGATGAATCTCCTTGTCCTGCAGTTTAGCTAAGTCCTCATTTGAGATCAAAAGAGAGGGTTAACTTTCTTTCTGCATGTTCCTTTCATTTCTTGTTTGTATCAGACAAATAACGGTTTCATGAGCAGCAGGAAGCCCTATTAAAGTAACTGTCATATTTTGTCATCTGCACAAAACATTTTTTAGCAATTCATTTGGTGCCAGATGAAGGAAAAAAGACAAACTGGGCACAGAAATGCAGACCACCTTAGACTTTCTGAAATTCTTTCTTGATCAAACAACAATTTTCCTGCTGCCTCTTCCAAACCAATTATTTTGACATGCTTCACTGCAGAAGTTACAGTGTCTAAAACAGCCAAGGAAAACACTGCTAGGCCAAATTCTGAACTTGATTGCATTCCTTCCATGGACTTAAATAGATGTCCTGTGAACATTTATTCCATAACAAAATGTGCAATCAGATTATCGTAATTAGTGTATTTACATTGGACCAGGAGAGGAAAATTCCTAATTTGGACATGCAGAATTTTCAACCTCATTGTGGTTAGGTGTGTAGCTTGTTAAGACCTCTGCTTCCAGTGCATTTGAAAAAAATCTCTGTAGTTAACACAGAAGGAATGAAAGCTAAAAGTACAGCTTTGAAACTGAAGTGAAGAACCCTACAGAATAGTTCTGATATGGCCAAGCTACGTGCAAGTTACACAACTTGATGGTCCATAAGGAGCTCAAGGATGAATCAAGGATGAATTAATGTCTTAAACTAAGCGTCATAACCACATTCATCTTTATAAATCCTAGCTGAATGTATCAAGCTAATGATGATTTTCACATATAATTTATGAACCCAGCCTTTGTCACCTGACAATGTTTATTAGGTACAAACTTGTAAACCATTTTTTAATATCTACCCTAAGCTCCTAAACCAGTGATCATGCTGCAAAACTGGTAGAAATCTTTATGATTCGCTGTTACGCTTGGAAGGAAGGTAATTAAATACCTGAAAGAAACAGGAAGGTACAGAGGAGTGAGAGTTGGAGGAGTATAATAGAATCATAGAATGGTTTGGTTTGGAAGGTACCTTAACCATCATCCAGTTCCAGCCCCTCTGCCCCTCTCCCACTGGATCAGGGTCCTCAAAGCCTCATCCAGCCTGACCGTGAGCACCTCCAGGGGTGGAACCTCCACGACTTCTCTGGGCAACCTCTGCCAGTGCCTCGCCACCTTCACAGTAAAAGATTTCTTCCAAATATCTAATCTAAATCTCCCCGTTTTCAGGCTAGAACCATTACCCCTTTTTCTGTCACTGCCCTCCCTGATAAAGAGCCCCTCGCCAGCTTTCCTGTAGGCCCCCTGTAAGTACTGGAACAAACAAACCCAGCTCTCTCAGCTTATTCTCATATGGGAGGTGCTGCAGCCCTCTGATCATCTTCATGGCCTCCTCTGGACTCACTCTACAACATGCTTGAAGGCCCTAGCTGAAACACACTGTTAAAACCCGTGTGTTCTGGAAGAATAATCCTGCTTTAGCTTGGTGCTGCTTATACCAGTAAATAGTGAACACCAAATCTAGATGAGATAAAACAAGAAAGAAGCAGAGTACCCAAAAAGGAATTGGCAGAAATATTGCTCCCCAGGTTAACAGGTTAAAGTGTCGCTAACCGGTAATATCAGTATCCCAGAGAAATCTGCAGGCTGTGTCTCACAGGGGCCTTTTGGTTACACAGAAAGTGTTCATTCACAATTGATGGTTGCCCACTTTGCTATTTGGAATTAGAACAGTGGAGATTTTTCATTGATCACTCTGGAATGTAGTACAAAATAAAGTGGAAGAATTTATTAAGGTGGGTTACACTTACTTGGCATTCCTGAATGCAAACTGAAAGCTCTCTAACCCTCACCTGTTGATCACCAGGGTGAGAGGCTCAGAAGGTGAAAGGCTGTCCACAGTAGCACATCAGCTGGATAGGAAATATTGATCAGGCTTCTCTTCCTGCCTTAGTACCTTCTCTCAAGTGCCAGTAATTGGTCATAATCTTTGCACATTGAAATCCCTCTCCATGCACACATATGCTGAGTAACTCTTAAAGAAATCCAAAACCTGTCATCAGAGTCAACAGATCAGCATGTTCACAGGGCAGTGCTTCGCTGAGCACCTAAAAACCTGGAGGATGGATGTTGACAAAGTAGGTGCTACACCTGGTATTACTGCTGATAAGGGGTCCAAATGTCATCCTTGTCACAGTAATAACCAAGTAAGTTCTTCTGTGAATGTCAAAAGGTTTCTGGTTTTCCTATTGTGGAAGTAGTTGTGGTTTTCTAACAGTAAGTATTGGGAGTATGCTGCTGAGTGAGATGGTCAAGTAAACATGCTTCTCCATTTTGGAGGACTCTAGAGGGACTGGGAGTTTCATTAAATAATTTTCCCTCTGCAGAAAAAATAACCCCCAGTAGCTTATCCGAAGAAAATAGAGGCTGCTTGCACTCTGCTGAATTAGGAACTGGAGATCACAGACTCCTGCCTTTATCTGGAATGGAAATTCCCCAAGAACAACTTTCCTTGTAGCGGCTGGGGTTTTTTGAGTCAGGTTTCAGCCCCAAACTTGGGCATGAAAATAGAAGATATGGTGTGATGAAGGTCAGTGGCAGTGTTTGATTCTTCACACACAGGTCTGATTAAATGAAGAGCCATTTATTATAGGCAAATTAACATTAACTAGATGAGGTCATTCATTTCTTAAAGCTCTTTCTAAATAACCTGGTTTCAAATCAGATTATAGCTTCTTAATTTTCTGGGACTTTCTTCTTAAAACCCCATTTCCGTGCTCCCTTCTAGACGTCACATTTTTTAACAGTGGCATTTTCAGTTGTAACTTTCAGCATGTGTTTGCTCATAGACAATGTTAATGTTTAATGAATGTTTTATTTTCAGAATATAGTATTCCTGTTTCATCACAATCTTGATGGTTCTACAGGAGAGAAGTGAAGTAGGTACTGTTATGGTCACCAGATTTACCCTTGTTGCATTAGTAGTGGAGAAAAAAATCACTATCTTTGTCAAGAAATGATACTTTTTCCGTTTTGCTCATTTGATAAGTTTTAGTTTGAATTTGAAGTAGCCTTTAGATACAGACAGTACCAGCATGTTAAAACATTTCATTTCTGTTATTTCGTTTTGTCTGTGAACATAAAAACTTGTTATTGAGGGGTATATGGAAAATACTTTATTATATGGAAAAAAGACAAAAAAACCCAGATTTTGAAAACCTCAGCTTAACGTGTCCTAAACCCACTGTGAGATGTATGGGAAGGTACTCAGCTATATGTATGTAATGGAAGATTGTAGAGCTGATGGGTCTTAAATTTACTCAAGAGGGATGATTTTACCTTGAGAAAAGCATATATGTCACTGGCTTGTACTCAGGTAAAATCTGGGCTGTGTTATTATACCCTGCAAGCCTGAGATGGGAACGATTGGTGTACCCACCACTTTAATGGGTTAAAACCCCAAAACCAAGATTGGCTCTATCATTCTGTAAAATAAAGTTCAATCCTTGTCCTTGGCAATAGCCACATCCCACCTCAGTCAAGCTGAAGAAGCAGTAAAATAAGATACTTCCTTTTCTAAAAATTCAGATTGTCTTGCATTTAGTCATTAGTTTGTCAGTCTTTACAATCTTCAACATAACAAGTCTTCCTTTTTAGATTTCAGATCATATCAATATGTTCAAATTGTTTCCTGTTAAACAAATGTAGTTCCTGTGGCTTCACAAGTGGCATCTCTCTGTTCCATTGAAATCCTAGGAAAACAAAACTTAAGGTATTACGTTTTAACAGTAAAAGAAACTTCCTCAGTTGCTATAACTTCCTTTGCTTCCTGAAACATCCAACAGTTTATGTACCTGTTAAATGTGTCAAGATTGTATTTTACCTGCTACATCTTTAAACTTCTAAGGATCTTGCAGGGATACCCAGTAGGATGTCATGTTATACTCTAAACATGATACAGCATATTACAGAAGAAATTTGCTTTGCACTTTCTCAGGGGAACTTTGCTTCTGTTCTTTTTTATTCACTTGGATCTTGAAAGGAATTCTTCACTCTGAAGTTTGAAGCCTGTGCTTTTGTTTAGTCTCTCACAGAGCATGAATGAATGCTACAGGTACAAAACAGTTACTCTTGTGGATAAGGGGAGTGTTTAATGAGTAATTGGTGCTTAATACTGGGCCAACCAGTTGAAACAGATCCACGTTGGGCAACATGGCCTTTGAAAACCTTAGATGCAAAAGTAATGACTTGATGCTGAGTGTAGTTCCTGCAAATTTAGTTCTGATTCAACATCTTTGTCAATGTGATATGCTACATTCCATATTCTTTCATACAGTTGCCTTTCTGTGCATACTATATTATTGTAGCATCTGTAGGTAAAGCATGGAGTTGAATACTACGTATTTCTGGTTTAGAGACAGAACTGCTATTTGCTGTGGCAGCTTGTGTTTTGGTCATCAGAAGAAGAATTACTCTCCTGGTATTCTGGTGGCCAGAAACAAAAAAGAACTTGATAAACAAATGCACATGTAAAGAACAGTTATATGTAAGCCTGCACCAACTGAGGAAGCACACTGATTTACAAACACACAGGAGCACAAGAGTCACATAACCATGTGTCAAATCTTTGCTGGAACCTCAGGACCTACGCAAAGTCAGAGCTATTTTAAGTAGCTTAATATCAGAAGTGGCTGCAGGCCAATAACTGCCAAACTAAAACTCCCAGTATTGTCTCAAATGCCCTTTTATTTAGGCTTTATTGTTGCTGGACCAGTCAAAAGCCCTTCAAATACATACAGCTTGTGACCTTAGTTATATACAATGAAATGCATTAAGCAGAATGAACTTGAAAAAAGAAAACTTTACCATAGTGGCCCATAGCAAAGGACATAAACCCCTCAGTTTATTGCTAATGCTTGCAGGGGGAAGCAAGACAAATTGTGTTTACATGAGGAGGTCAGAAACCTGCACAAAGTATAGAATTCAAGAAGCCAGTAGCTGTGAAAATGCAGAAGCCCGTATTGATAACTGAGATGTGTCTACTTGAAACGTAAAGAAACATTTCACCTTACGAAAGAGCCTTCCAGTGAATTAAAAATTGAAAGAGAGAAGTCAGGGAGAGGAGGGGAACCTTTGAAGAAACTTGGCAATTCTGATCCTGCAAGCACCTCCAAGCCAAGTGTCACTTTGCTGCAGGGAGTTGGCCTGTGGAAGTGAGCAGAACAGACTGAACAGATCTAACAGCTATTTTCAGGTGAAGATTGGGAAGGATAGATTACTATTAGTCATACCATACAAGATGTAGAGCTGCATGGTCTTCTAGCTGTGATGGTGTTAGGCTGACGGTTGGACTTGATGAGTTTAGAGGTCTTTTCCAACCTTAATGACTCTATGATTCTATATCAATGCATCCGATTAAAAAGACACGCCCACATCTTGACTATTACCCATTTTTATTACCCATTATAGCTGGTATACATAGACCAGTCCAACTTCTAACAGGCCAAGCTGCAAACTCCAAAATATTTCTTTTTTTATTTATTTTTTTTTACAAAAAGGTCTGACAATTTTTCAATCTGATAATGCGGAGTCGAGGCAGGGAGTGGGATGGCCTTCCTTCCAAACAGGAACAGGAGCATTCACACTCATTCTGAAAAAATCCCCCCAAAGCCTTGCCTAAGGCAAGCCTCTAAGCATTCCCTATAAGCTTTGTTTCTTTTCCCAGATGAAAATCTTTTACACTTGGCTTATTTGCATCACCTGGGTCTATTTAGCTTGGCAAAGGTCTTGCTGTCTGTCTTCTTCCTTGAAGAGCCTATATATTGTGCGTGAACAGCAACCTTGTAAAGGCATTAAGCAGAAGGAAAATGTTTGGTGATATCATTCCAGTGTGGCCTGGCAGACCTGAGACTGAGGTAGCCTGAATAGCTCAAGTGGCAACAGCCCTTCTGCTCTTGCAGTACAGATCTCAGCACAGGGTGTCCTGAACAGTATGTGCTTGACTGGTTGTCCCACAGAATCTCTGCGGCATCATGGCTCCTGGTGCCTAAATGGAGGTAGATTAAAGCTATTTTAGGCATTCTTATGTGTATTGTAATCTCCCTTCCTAATTACAGATGAAGCATAGGCTTGAGAGGTACTTCAGAGTATCTCTGCATCTTGCCAGCTCAGCTCTGTTTAATATAAGTGGAAGCTCTTCAGGGTGTCAGTGGCATATTTTGCAGATGCCCCGAGTGGTCATTTAAGGCAGGCTTTGTTATCTCATTAACGACAACAAAAAACAGAAAGGGGAAAAAAAACCAAGTAAAGCCTGGCAGTAAATAGAAAACAACCTGACACTTTCTTCAGGAAAATGGTAACTGCAAAATGGGGATTTTCTTTAGGTTTGGTTACTGATATGTACAAGGATTTAATTTCCAGTGTCCTACAGTCCTCTCTCTTTACACTTAATCAGCATTGCTCAGCTCTCCCTTCTACATTGAAAGATATAACAGCCATCATTGCAGACAGTGGGATTTTTGCTCTATAGTGTAGGTTATCCAGTCATTTTCTTCTTTTGTTCCTCTTTTGTACCTTCTGGCACTGTGTGGAATGGAATGGTTAAATTCTGCCTGATGACTTATCCCAGTAGGTTTTGTTCCTTTCTTTGCTGTTTTATTTTTTTCTTGTCCAGAATTATTTTCTCTTTTCTAAGAATACCCGTGATTTTCCCTTTGGAGCTGTTATGCATTTATTGTAGGGACAGCAATGGAAAGTGGCTCATTTAGGAAACAATAGTATAAATTTCCTCAATTAACTTATTCACTATGGGAGAAGAACTGATGTCTCCAGTATGGAGATAACTACTTGGATTCTTATGGGCATTTACAAGTTCAGTGCAGCTGAGCTGTGGTGGGATATCAAAACATTTCTCTCCTTTTAGTAGGTTGTGCTCCCATGTGCAAAAAGAGGATGTTTTGCTGCCACTCCCAGGCATTGCGAACCTCGGTACTGAGAGAGCCTATGAAGGTTTGTTGGAAACATCTTTCCAAAATCCCACTTGTAAAAATTCAACAAAGGGAGGTTTAAATGCTGTTTTCTCCATGAAGGAAACACATTTTATTTTCTAGTGATCATTAGTGTCTGTCCATTCTTTCTCTTGCAATAGTATACAGGCATTTTTTTCTAGTATCTAGTAACTGATAGCTTTGGATTGTCTCTGATTCCATGCCTTTCTGACCCGTGGAAAGGAACATTTTCTTTTAATATTTTCTTCTGTCCCAGAGATCCTGAAGAGGAGAGTGTATTCATTCCTGGTGCTTTAGAGTAGTTCTAGTGCTAGTGAATGCTTGATTGTCTGAAAAGTTGCTCTTAAATGAGAAGAGGACAATGTAAGTTGTTGGTTTTAGGGCTGGGGTCAGGCACAGCTCAAGTCCTGGCAAGAGGCCTGGGTTAATGCTGCAAGCCACCATACTGACACCTTCTTGGTTGTATGGGCCTCCCAATGTATTTCTGTCTGCCTTGTCAACTAGGGAGTTCCTTGTGATAGGAATGCAGTGTCCATCCATCTGTTTATACAAGTATTCTTGTTAGCAATTGTAACACGCTGCCGCTCGAACTCTGCCTGATGTCTCTCTCATCTGGAGTGGAGCTGAGGGGGTTGGATGGGAACTGGTGCTGCTGTCGAGGTGATGCAGCAGCTGCACTTTGTATACTGCCTCCCAGAGCTCCTGCTAAACAGTATTTACCCTGAACCCAGTGCCCGCTTTTTTTTAGGGCACAGCTGTTACTAGCGTACTGTATATCCACCCAGTATACAGATCTACTCACAACAGAGTGTAGTAAGAATTCTCTGTAGTGCATTGAAAGCAACGTGACAATTCCAGCCTGCCTACTTGCTTTAAGCTGGAGATATTGGAAGTCAGATGTTTGCCTTGTAGGGAATTCGTGAGGGCTGAAAATTCCCATCTCTGAAGCAGCAAATGTTCGTCTGCTTTTCTGAGAGAGGTGAAAGATGCTTGGCTTTTCAAGATGAACTCTGTGCTGGAAGAACTCTGGGGCTGGATGAACTCTGGGGCTGGAAGAAGTTGTAAAAACTGCAAGGGAAGTCAGTATTTTAAAGCTACCTTAAACTAGTCCCAGATCTAGACATCTATTTTATCCTTTCTGTGGAAGCTCTGCTTCTTTGGGCTTACTTTGTTTGAAGTATCACTGGGGAGTGAAAGGAGAAATGTATCTATTAAGAAAAAAATCTCAAGTTAGGACAGACATTTAACTGTCAGTAACTGTGTCAATGTTGAAGAAATAGTGTCTGTTCTTGATGAGCAAAACGGGGAATTCCCAGCATTTGAAACCAGCTGTCTGGAGACTGGAAGTATCACCATCACACAGTTAATGTTTTGTGGCAAGAACTTGTGTGTTTCCCAAGGAGGTGGAATGTGATGTGTGAAGAGTGGTTATTGAAATAAGTGTATATATATATATATATAAAGTATATTTTTATCCAGAGGGCTTAAACCTTGGAGCCTCCTGGACTGGCAAACAGTTTATGTTAATGGAGAAAAAGGATAAATTTATAAAAGGATAAATTTAGTGTCCTACCTGATGAATTCAAGTCTTACTGACTGGTTTGTCCAAGCTTGGCTCTTCTTCACATTCTACCTTTTCCTGACCTCTTATTGGAGATTCAGTTTCTTGACATATGTGGAGAACTGAGCAGGGTAGTGTCTTTCAGGAACTACAGAAGTTCATGTTGGTATGCAAATAATCCATATTCTTTATGGGCTTCTAAATTGTGTGAATTTCACACAGTGCAAGTTGCTGAAATGTGTAGAAGCTAATGGTTGTAGAAGTTTAGGAAAATCTATGCTTGTAATATGAATCTTTTGTTTCTACTCATCTCTTTCTATGAGGATACATTATACTGCAGAATGAAACTCCATCACTGAAACTACCACCAACTATTTGCCCCACCCCTCAACTCATTAACACCAGAAAAATAGATCAGGGAATGGCATTGCCATTATCAGTCAACTCTACTTTGCATGAGAACATTCTCTCTGTGGCTGTCCTTCACTCAGAAAACATAAAACTCTTACTGCTTTTGTCTCTAATAGAAAGCAAGAGAAAGCTGTCTCTTTCAGTTGGATCAGTTTTGGGGATTTATTTACTGTGCCTAATTCCAAAGTAATCTCTGTTTTTAAGTAGAGTGTCTGAGTATTCAGGATACTGTGTTCTAGCACCCTGAGCCTCAGCCCTTTGTTCCAGAAGATTGACAACTCCCATTGTCAGACTCTGCTGTCAATTAGGCTGCTGGTCTCAATACTGAGCTCCTTTAACGGGGTGTTAAGAAAAGAGTGTTTTTCCTTCTTTCTTCTTTGTCTTTGCCAGTAGAAGAGAACAAACAAGCAGTCTAGGGAATTGTTTTGGAAAGACTTCTTTGTTTTCAGTATGTATCTGTTTTTAAGTGTCTTGAGGTCATATTAGGGAAGGCATTGAAGTTTTTTAGATTATACTTGGGTTTTTTAGACATGAGGAGTGTAAGGAAGTGAGTACTAAAAATGAGAATCAAGACTTATAGCTTATGTCCGTACCCTTTAAGTACAGAATGCTGAAAGCAGAGGACAACTCCGATGTGCTCACTAAGATTTGTCTGGCTGGTAGTATGAGAAGGCTCTTCTGTTTCAGTTGGATATCCTTAATGGAGTCAAGTTTCCGAAGTAGCTGCACCGCACCAATGTCACCCAGGTGCAAGCTGAGAGGGCTGTGTAAAAGGGAGGGGAGGATGCCATCCATCCAGAGAGGATGTGGTTCACAAGCCTTCTGGAAATAACAAAATGTGATGCCATAGCGAACAACCGGATTTGCTGAACTGTTGTCTCAGTTGGGTTTGTAGTTGAAGCATCATGGCTTCATACTTCTAAAAGTTCTGGTCTGTCCTTGGACTGTCAGGTGGAACAGGTTGATGGGTGTGTAGTAATCTGTCTTGGTAATGGAGCTGTACTTGTATGTGAGTAAGGTCAAGCAGAATGACTTGCTATAAAGATTGCTATAAAGGAACCAAAGCGTGTCCAAGGCCCCTCACACACATTCATTTTCTGTCTGCTCAATATAATGAATTAATTGGGGAAAAATGGCTTTTAGGAGGAAAAATACAATAAAATCATGCAGTAGATAGTGGTTCATTAGTTTTACGCTTCTGAGTAATGCCTCTGTATACTACTGCAGTATACATAATGATAATTATCCCCTTGAGGAGGAGATAATATGAGGTAAGGGAATCACTACATTGGGCTTAACCTCTCAAAATAGAAGAAATGACAAATAGATGTTGTCCTGGACCTTTGCAGAAATGTGAGTTAACATTGAGTTTAATTTCCATAAATGTTGTTGTTCCACCCATACAAAAGTAGATATAGCTAGTGTTGTATCTATTGCTGTATTCATTGCAGTATCTTTTCTTCATTACAATTCTGGACGGGTTCTCCAAATGCCTTGTGTACAGAATGACTTCTGATAATGGCTTTTTTCCTTTTCCCACCCAGATCACACCTGGCAGCAAGGCAGCACAGTCACAGATGAACCAAGGGGACCTTGTGGTGGCCATTGACGGAGTCAACACTGACAGCATGACCCACTTAGAGGCCCAGAACAAGATCAAGTCAGCCAGCCACAACCTGAGCCTCACTCTTCAGAAGTAGGTTGATATAAGTTCAAGTCTTTGCATTCCTAAGGATATCCTATGAAACTAGTGACTAAGGGATATAAGTGTTTTATCTCTGTTAGATTTATTGGAAGTGTTCATGGCACAGATATGAGATGGAAATCCAAAATCTGCTCTGCTGCTTGTAGAAATCAGGATGGATTCTTATAGAAATCAGTATGGTTGGTATGGTGAGTGTATCTGTATCAATTTATCCTATTGGATACAGGTGTAATCCCATATCCATTCAAGCTTCTGTTAAAAAATAAATCCAACAGGGATGTTTCCTTTGACTGTTCCCACGTGGACAACACACAGTTTTGTTGGTTTGATTTATGAAGGACTATTCTAGCAATGACCATAGTAACAAGTGTAATGAGTGCATTGGAGGAACCTCTCATTCACAGGGTGAACAATCACAGCAGGCTGAGAATGTGTGCTAATGCTGGCACACCTGTGAGCTTGAAGGTGACCTCTCTGCATCTAACAGAATAGAGAAGAGTGCAGCCTGAGTGCAGGAAAAGAAGCCAGTAAAACACGGGCAGGGCAGACTTCCTCACAGAGATGTGATAAAAGTTGTCTTTAAGAAAGCAGCATCTCTTCACATTACAGGTCTCTTAACTTTTCCTAGTTAATGTTGCTTCCAAGGAAACTTGTTCTCAAGGCAGATAAACTTGCACAGAGATTTTCTGTAATAGTGGCATTAATATTTTAAGTACCATAATTATATAAAGCAAAGTAACTACTATTTTTATTGCATTGTGGAGAAGATGGTTTTTACATAGGTAGAGACTGGTACAGAAAGCAAGTTGTAATGTGGAAGAGCAAATTCTGAGAATATACCAGAAAATCTCATATGTGGATGTGCAGCATGGATGAGCAGGATCAGGAACAGAATAACATCTAAGGAAAAAAGTTCTTTGACTGAGGGTTCCAAAATAGAGCAGGATACTGTGAAACAAAATGTATGACTGGATCTTCCACAGGGCTTTGTAGCTTTCAAGTTTGTATGTAAGTGGGTATTCCAGGTAATGTATAAAATAAGTACTCAGAGTAGAAAGTTGCTAACAAAATTGCAATGTATTTGTTAGCTTCTGTGGGAACACTGGGTAGACATAGATTTCCTGGAAATGTATAGCTTATAGATTTCCTGGAAAAGAGCTTCAATTACAGCTGTTCAGATTTTCAGATATTCCAGGTTTTCTCAAAGAAAAATCTGACGAGCTTTTTCTCCATGGTGTGTTCTGTCTGTTTCAATCAATCATGGGGTAATTTCCACCACCTCATACGAGTGCGTGTGTGCCTCTGGTGTGCTTTGCAAGACTATTAGCCAAAATTAGAGACCTGGAGCCTAATCCTAAGTGTACTGGAATAGGTTTTATATCAGTAGCCAGAAGAAAATAGTCTTCCAAAATTGGTGAGAGGAGATGGGGCACTACCTTGATGCGTATAGTTGAATTCTCACCTTATGGCCCACTTCAGCTTCTTTTTTGCTCCATTTTAGTGATTGCTAGTGATGTAATGAATATACATGTGAGATCTTTTAAAAAAATATTTCCGTTGGTCTGGATTATTTAGCGTTTGAAAGTTAAGGAAAATCCTTTTTAATAATTTATTTTAGAACTTCTCTCCGCTTTTCAATTGGATCCTTGTGTTTTTACATGAAGAGAATGTTTCTTATTGTGCTTTGGCATGTTCTACATTTGAGGTTCGTTTTCCTGAGTACTGGAACTTAAAAGTGCTCCTGTGGCTGCCTCTATGGCCTAGCATTTAAAATGACAAACTATCACCACTCCTTCCACATGGAGGAAGGATTCCCATTCCCAAATCTGTGACTAACCAAACCAGATTATCCTAATACATATCCCAGATGCAAGTCACTTAAAACAGTAATTTTGACCAAGTGTTGGCAGGGATCTCATGTGAGTAACTGTTGTGCTTTTGTACTTGCTGACCTCTAAATTACAACACCAGCAACTCTAGCGGCCACAGCATCAAAAAAGCACAAAAGCATTTTACAGCATCCAGGTCAGCTTATTTATTGTTTAAGGACTGAAGTAGTCGTCGTTTTTTCTTAAAGTATTTTCCGAATGCTAAAGCTTTATTGTGGTCTACATTATTTTTTGGGCACATAATTCTGGTGGAAGTATTGTTATTTATTGCTTTCTTGCTCTAGGTATTGTTTCTTTGAGGTTTTTTTGGTAAGGCTTGCCTTGTCTCTTGGTTTCAAAAAATTAGTATCTGATTGAGATAATCAACTTATGTGGATAATGAACAGCCAAAATAAACAGCAATGGACTGTTACGCAGACTGAAATACACTTGCATAAATAATAGGTGTAGATGAGTTAAGATCCATTTTGAAAAGAAGAAAAATGACCTAAGGTGTTACGAAATACTATTTCTGTGAGAGTGATGAGGCACTGGCACAGGTTGCCCAGAGAAGTCGTGAATGCCCCATCCCAGGAGGGCCTTCAAGGCCAGGTTGGATGAAGCTTTGAGCAACCTGATGCACTGGGAGGTGTTCCTGACCAAAGCGAGGCAGTTGGAAGAGAATTATCTTTGAGGTCCCTTCCAACCCAACCCATTCTGTGATTCTAAGCACAAATAGGTCAGATAGCTTCTTTATTACCAGGTGAGAGCTTGCTTTTGCTCTAAACTTATAGAGTTCATAAAATCCCCTCTTCAGTATGACAATTGCTGTTTCATGTCAGGTATTAGTTTGTGTTGGTGACCCATTCAGCTTCAATAGTGTTATATGGGAAAAATGAATTACAAAGACTGAAAAGCAGTTATTTCTCTTCACTAGAGTGTTATTTCTTAGGTGATCAGGGGCTATTCAAAAAAGTTGTGCGCAGAGGCATTAAGCTAGCTGCCACTTTGTGTAATTCAATATTTATACAAGCTAAACCCTGTCAGCACATAATCTTAGCCAACTGGTATAAGCCTATAACCCTGTTAAAGTTCCAGTATCCCGATGTCTTGAACAAAAGGCATCTCCACAATTTCAGGAAGTTAGGTTAGTCTCATCTTGAAAAATCATTTTTCCTAGGCACAAATGGGTTAATTTACCTAAGTACAAAAAGATTGTGGCAGTTTAGTCACCTGCCCTGAATTTACAAAGAAATATACTTTTTTCTCAAAAATAATTTCCTGAAGATTGTATGGCTGAGAAGAAAAATAGTTAGCATAAAAATTATGGAAGCAGTCACTACTGGTAGTAATTTTCGACCAAATAAGAACAAAGCAAGAGAAAGGCAGAATCTCCTGGGACTCGGTTACCAGGAAAGTGACTGTGCTAAGAGATCATTTTTACTTTTTTAGACATGGCTTGCTGGAATGAAACTGGAGTGGAGCGTTCTAATACTATGGAAAAACAAAGCTAGTTTCCATCAAGATCATAGAGATGAATACTCTCAGTTATCTTATTTGCATGAAAGTTTTGAAACTTTGGAAATCCTTTGGAATGGAAAAGGCATAGATGTGCATTAGAAAATTGACTGTTGTGACAGGAAAACTTCATAGCATAATAAAATGGTTTGGGTTTGAAGGGACCTTAAAGATCATCCCATCCCATGGGCAGGGACACCTCCCACTAGACCAGGTTGCTCAAAACCCCATCCAGCCTGGCCTTGAACAGCTACGGGAATGGGGCAGCCACAGCTTCCCCGGGCAACCTGTGCCAGTGTTCACCACCCTCATCGTGAAGAATTTCTTCCTAATGCCTAAACTTAAGCCTTATATGTAGATCTTGAACGTTTATGTGAAGTAGTCATGAGACTCTACAGAAGGTGTTTCAAAGTCATGGAACACCTTAACAGGCAACCTGTGGCTTTGTTTTGCTGTTGCAGCACTAGAAGTAGAAGTGAACTTGCTTGTTTAGTCAATAAGTCCATGGAAGAAGCAGTGGAATGTGAAATCTAGACATAAATGCTCTGAGACAGAAAACTTTTTATTTTTCTAATGGCTCTTGTCTTTCAAGAACGATGGCCTTTCCTTTTATTGATCCTGGCCATGAAGGTTTCATGAGCATTGTTTATAACCTGACAGTTCAGACAGTGTTTGCTGCTACTCACTTTTATTATCACGCTTAAGTTCCCTGTGGGGTTTCTTTTTCAGGGTGGGGAACTGATTATTTTTTATTTGGCTGTCAAGAAAAGCTGTACATGGTGTCAGCACTTGTGCAGGACATCAAATTGCAAAACATCAAACGTAGGAAAAAAGCATTAGGAATGCCCATTCGTACTTGCCTGCCTAAGCAACGAGAGTCTGCACTTTTCTGGCTATACAAACTTAGTTTTTCTTCAAGTGCCATCAATCTGTGCTGCTTGAGGCATGCTAACATAGCTCTTCAGTGAGCACTTAGTGCACAGTGCTGGCCTGAGTTGACTTCTCTATGCTTCAGTCATGTGGATAGGTATCCCATTATCAATTCAGGAATTTGTGGATGTCAAGTTTATTTCTGACAGCTTCCTTCCCATAACTCCCTGTTAAATTTGTTCTTATCACTTCACTTATGCTGTGTTTTCACTTGAAACCACAAAACTGGGATGGAGGCCTTGCCAGCTATGCCAGAGGCTGGATCAGACAGCCAGAACTTGTCTTGGTATTGGCTGGAGTGAAACACTGCATTTTCTGGCTGCTCGTTTCCAGTTTCTGGCTGCTCAGTTCTCCAGAGCCTGCACCATGCTTTCCTGTGCTGCTTTTGGGAAGTTAAAGGATACGGGCAGGCAGATGGCAGGGAGTTGAAATATTTGTACCATTCCTAACGATTGACCTGTGATCCAGTGGTGTGGAGAGGTATGGGACCTTCCAGGACCAGCTCTGTTTCCTTCAGTTTTGAAGACAAAAGAATACGTCTAGGGGGAGAATTCTCTTTTGCTGAAGAGAGTGGCAGTGAACGGAGTAGGAAAGGAATTTCTTGGGCACTGTGTGCTGTTATGCAGTAGAGCTCCATGAGGCATGACATTATTCAGGCAAGCAAGGCTGACACTCTAACACATGGGGTACTTTGATAGATGAAGCTCATACCTTAGGAACCTGCCTTGCTCCAGCTGTACTGAGGAGGTTTTGGTGCTTATTCTGCTGGACGATGCTATGGAAGGCTGTGATCATACTCTACAACGACTTGGGTTGCAGATGAAAAAGATGTTGCTTTACTTTTAATCTTTTTGTGACCTGCTGGAGTTCAGTTCTCAGTCATTTTTCAGTATCGGTTTCATGAGCTCCACAGCTGCCCTGAGGCATTTTAGTTCTAGACGAGTCAAAGTTCATCTTTAACTGGCTGGCTGCCCCTCAGAGACTGGGCAATCTTTGTCCTGCAGCATTCAGTTCACAGGTGGAAAACAAAATACATGCAAAATCTATTTTTATTTCATTCAAATGGGTTTCTTTTTCAAATTCACAGTAAACGCTATGCACGAGAGTGCGGTGTTATTTGTCAACACGATTCACTGGAGCATCCACAACATTCATTTGATCTCAACTCAAGGAATCTGATCAGCCTCCTTGGAAGGGATTCACCAAATGTACTAGCTTAGTTTTGGAAAGTGCTGTAATTTGAGTGCAGCTCATTTTGCTGGCACAAACATTCCTGTGACACTCTTAAGACTCCTGCTTGGCATCGCTCTGTGCTGCTGGAGAGGAGCAGGGAAGGCACAGCCTTTCTGTACCTTTTCCATGCCTATGAAGCCACCATTCACTTCCAGACAGTGACAACTGACTGCCTTTTGCTGGAAAATCATGAGCTAAATAATCCTTTTCTCTAGTAAAAGGGGAAGTGTCAGAGGTAAAGCTATGAGAGCCTTACGATAAATATTTAATAGCTTTCCTTTTTTTGTGCAGCAACAAAAGACGGCTGATCCCACAGTATTTATTTCAGGCCTACTATAAATAAAGCATGTGGTGACAGCAAACTGCAAGCAAGGAGAATTTGGTAGTTATTATAAACTGCTTTCTGTTGTCTGAAGCTGTGAATAGTAACCAATTCTGTACATGTTTTAGGTGTGCTGACGGGCGTGTTTTAAATCAGAGCCAGATTTAGGCTACATTTATGCTTGGAAGAATTAGAAAAGGGTATTTAGTCCAGTTTAAGGGTAAATCGAAACTGTAAACAATATTGACGACAGCATGGTCTGAAATAGTGGTACTCAGAATATTCTGTAGAAACATTTCCTAAAAGCATTGTAGGAGATGATTAGTAAAAACAAACAGAAAATTAAAATATGCATTTGGAATTTTTTCCCCTTCTTTGAATGATTCCATTACATTTATCAGACTCATGGTGTTTTTGTTCCAGGACTGCTTACATACTGGAGAGCTCATATGCATACGACATTTTGGTTTTGATACTAGGTAGGTTATTTAGCTTACAGATGTGACTCTGTAGAACTTTGGAGAGCCATCTGCCTCCAGGAGTCCAGGTTTACTCCCCACATATCTGATGATGCTTTGTGCTCAAAGCATTGATAAAGAAATATCCTACTTGTGGATTAAGGAAATTCCTGCATTACTGTGAGCTGAGAGGTGATGCCCCACCCTTATGAAATAAAGGTGAATCTCATTGCATACCCAGTTGTATCTATCTGGAGGTGTGAGAGGACCATAGGATTTGTTAATAGAGGTCAGGCTAGCCCTAGACAGGGCTGTGAGTAACTGTCTTTGAGTAGTAAGCTTTAATACTGTTAAAATTAAAGAGCATTCTTTTCCATGGAAAACGAAATAAAATATCCATGTCAGTTACTGCAATAAATATGAATGTATACCTTACATGAGCAGCTTAATTGAGTGACAGCTATTTGCACTCACTGCATAAAGCGACCTTGTTAGTTTTAGACGAGAGCCTGATAACTGTGGATATATGCCAAGGTTTTAAAGGGCAATGAAGTTTTCATTACAACAAGTTTCTGCTTAGGGGTTAGAACTGTTCTCAGAGTGTACATCACTTTTTTCTTCCTAAAATACCAGCTTAGAGTGAGGTTAAAATCACCATTTTATTTATCTGGGAAATATTCTCTGGATGAGCTAAATATTATCTGCATGTAATCCTTTCACAGATTATATTGCACTCACCGTGGAAAGGTCAGGATGGGTATCAGGGGCACATCTCGCCAGAGCCAGAGGGCTGACACAACTTACTAAACACACGTGACAGTTGTAATGTTTGAGACAAATAGTCACTGGATGCATTCCACAATGAGGAAGTCAATACATGACTCACAATGTTATAGTATATGGGAAGGGCACAATGTATGAGGGCTGAAACCTTTTCCTATTGATTACCTTAAGCATGGTCATGTCAAAATGTAAATTACACACTTGAAGCTAATTGGAATGGATGATGTAGTGTTTTTAAGAAGTGGAATGAGGAATCATTCAATCAGGTAAAATAGTAAGGCTTTCCTAGATCAATCTCATTATGTGTTATTTGTGCATGTAGAGTTTGTAGTTACCTTTGGATCCTTTTTACTGTGGTGTTCCTAGCCCACCAGCCACTAGAAAAGATGTCACGCATCATTCTTTTCTCACAAAATCTTAATCGTCGGTGGCACCCAGTGAGAGCAGAGAGATGCCAAGGTCCTTTCAGTCAGCTCCTGGTGTTTGCCACCTTTTTGTGTCTATGCTCTCACTGGCTGGTGTCTGTTTCATTGTGGCAATACCGAGCACTGGGTACGGAGTGGCCCTGCCACATTTCTGCATCACTGTAACAACATTTCAAACAATACTTGAGTACCTCAAAAGAAAACAAATTCTTTTGACAACTGGGGCTGTTTATTCTGGAGAAGAGGAGGCTGAGAGGAAGCTTTATAGCCCTCTACAACTTTCTGAAAGGAGGTTGTAGTGGGGCGGGCGTTGGTCTCTTCTCCCAAGTAACAAGTGATAAGATGAGAGGAAATGGCCTCAAGTTGCGCCAGGGGAGGCTTAGACTGAATATTAGGAAAAATTTCTTTACTGAAAGAGTGATGAAGCATTGGAAGAGGCTGTCCAGGGAAGTGGTGGAGTCACCATCCCTGGAGGTGTTCAAAAACCATGTAGAGATAGCACTTTGGGACATGGTTTAGTAGGCACGGTGGTGTTGGCCTGACGGACTGGATGAGCTTAGAGTTTTTTCCAACCTTAATAATTCTATGATTCTATGATTCTAAGTCTGGGCTAACTTTCTTGACTTAGCAGCCTTAACACATAGAGTTATGTTTCCAGTCAAAGTCTCTCAGACACAGACATTAATGGAAAGCTCATTGAAGCATTTTAGCGTGGAAAATTAAAAATTGAAGGCTTAAATGAGGCAGAATATAATTAAGATCTAATTATCCATGTTTATAATTTTTTTTCTTCCATATATGCCAATTAGGAGTGCTCTAAAAGCCATGTGACACACAGCAAGGTCCCGAGTAAGACATATTATAGGAAAATAAGCTATGTAAGTATGCTTCACTAACAGCTTCATGAAACTGAAGAAAGGGATTTATGCTCAGGATACTCAAAGTATCCTGAGTTAAGCTTTTGCGTTTAGAAAATGTTGAGTAGCAACTGTTAAGTAGACTTAATCTGCATAGTATTAGAAAGATGTTTGGATGTGGACAGCACTTGAACTCCTCTATATGAACAGAAGGCAGTTACAAAGCTTTATGTTATTCTTTTGTGAATCATCATGTCTTGGAAGTTGAGATGTGATTCCCTGATTCTTGAGCTGGCTCTTTATGGTGATGCTCTACTGCAGTCCCCAGTGCTGATCTGGAGTCTGGACCTGAATGTCTTTCCCACTTAAGGAAGCTGTTAAGAAGCCAAGAGATGCAGGACTGCAGTGGGGACTGATGGTATTGAATGCAGGCGGCCTAAGTCTCAGGCACACTGGCAGGGGAAAATTCAACTGGGGAAATTGCAGATAAAGAACTTATTTTTGATAGTTGATTCTTTGAAATTGTTATTTATTATATTTACTGGGGAGAGCTGATTCGCATCTCAAGACCAGGGTATGGTAGGCTACATACAAGCACTCAATCTTTATTCAGTCCCTCTTTTGCTCTTTCTGAAGAATATCTAATTCTTTGCTCTACATTATCAGACTTTTTCATAACTGAAATTTTTTTCTGCCTTTCTTAAACTATTAAATGATTTTATTATTTGTGTCTTTACCTTAAATAGATTTAACATCTCTCAGTAATTATAAATAATTGATATAATCATGAAATCATTAATAATAAGTGACTATGCTGAACTTGGAGGTTTCAAGTGAGAGACTATATCGGAAGGTTATACACCATTAAGCTTTGATCACTCTCTGATGATTTGGATTGTGTTGCAGCCTCTCGCTTTCGATTCTGCAACACCGTTCTCTGTTACTTGGTGATCCAAATTCTGTTTTTAGCTAGTTTATTATTGATTTTGGAAGAGTGGCTTCCTATTTGTAATCAATACCTGTTTATGTATTTCTGAGTATTTGAAGTACTGAAGTACTGGCCTGCACTGTGCTGAAAATACCTCTTCTGCTCATGCTAATATTTCTGCCATTATTTTAAAGCAAGCTTTGAGAGGAACATCTGACACTTTTATCTGGTCAGTAACACTATAGAAAACGTGTAAGTAAAAAGTAGAAAGTAAAAAGAACCCATGTCCTCCCTCCAACAGAGTCCTGTTTCAGCCTAGTTAAAGTGTGTTGTACTTGTGGATCCTATGCTATTCAAATCGAGTTAGTGTGGATAATTGTAAAACTGTGCAAAACTCCTGTAATGAAATCCGAAGTCAAATGTGAATTTGGATTGGTTAATATTATAAATTCAGGGAAGCAGCATTGTGATTATAATCTATGGATGAATGGTCTCAGGGAAGACTAGTAAAATATCACATTGGAGCTTAAAACAAAGCATCTTAGCTATGTGAGAGATCTAAATGGTGGTATAGTGATGCCAACAAGGTTTTGTGAGCTATAGTTCAGTGTCTAACTGAGTGATCTGTTTGGTAATTCAGCATTAAGGCAAGCTCATTTTCAAAATCTTGTTAACTACTTATTATTCCTTAGAAACAAAGTTATAGATTTGATATAGATTCATGTATTTTTTCAACAGTGTTGATGGCAGTACACCCCTACATACAAATTCAGTCCCTGACAGCATAAACAAGTTCTGTAACTGGATGGAGTTTCTTGGGGATGAACCCATTTCTTTGTGGGTTACCTGAGTTTTTGGTAGCGATAAGGAGAGGAAAGGTTTCTAAATAGTTTAGAAATAGTGCAAAGACAGGAAGAAGACAGCAAGAAGAATAACCTGCCTGAGAAATGGTGTCCATGTTTGACGGAGGTTAAGTGTAGAGTTTGCTCTGTGCGCTGGGTGAGTGCCAGGTGTGTGCACAGCATTTGTACTTGGTGCTCTTCGGAGCACTGTACACACACAGCAGAGCTGCAGGGATGCTGGCAGAGCATCCCCATTTGCTCATAGGAGCTGCTGGGATGGAGGAATTTTTCGGTTGGCATCGATAGCCAGTTGTTCCATTCAGGAGGCAACAGGCTATGGGGCCAGAATATGGGGCGGTTTAAGAAACAAGGGATTTTATATAACAAGAGGGAGAGGAAGAGAAAAGAAGATGCAACGGGCACTGCACAGGTGCCACAGAAATAGAAAGGGCCAGAGAGACCAGGAGAGTAGAATTCGCTTCTCCAACACTGCTTTATACACAAAACCTCAGCTTTATGCATACTGTCTCTAGTTCCCTTCGTTTCCTTCCTGCCTTCCTGCCTTCCTGCCTGCCTGCCTGCCTCCCTGCCTGCCTCCCTCCCTCCCTCCCTCCCTCCCTCCATACTCTCCAAGGCTTCTTCCCTTTCCTATAATGTTTACAGTAGCCCCTGACTTGAATCCCTTCCAAGGGAAAAAGGCTATTATGTACTTCCAAACAAATTCTATTTCATAGATTTTATATTTTTTTGGCAGAGGGGGAGGGATAGCAGCTTCCCTTTAGTTGGTGCCATTTAATAAGAAGGTTTTGTCCATGTATTGCTGTGGGTATGAACATTAGGTCTGGAAAGCAGAGTTGTCTGTTTTGCAATCTGAGCGCAGCACAACGCAGGGAAATAATTAACAAATTGGTCATCCAGCCAAATGCTAATATTTGCATTTACCATTGATAGATAGAAAAACTGCTGATGGAAATCCTTTTCAGTTTTATTGCAGGCACAGATGATATCCTAGGTCTCTTCCTAGTCCTGAAGCAATGACAGTTATATTTGAAATGCTGCAAAATGTTCGGAGTTTTGACTTTGTGGTTCTCACTGGAGTCACTGTTTGCCAATGTCCCAGGCAGGGCTTAGAGAATTAAACTACAGTGGTACAAGGCTCAAGATTTTCTGTGCAAGACTTGGAAACAAGAGGCACCTTCTGTTTGGCCTCTTAATTAATTATTTAGCTGAAGATTTAACTGCTATGTTGCTGGTCTTAGCATTTATTACATGGACACCTCAAATTGGTAGCCATGGGTAATACTTATTCTGTCCCTTTTATGTCTCTTCCTCTGACCCCTCGCCCCTGGTAAATTTTCGGGAATGCTGTTGCAGTCAGACGTATCATCAAAAGCCCAGTTCTATCCCCTGTTGTTCTGCATCCTGCAATCCAGAATAACTTCATTTCAGTTAGGTGATAAGTGAAGTATGTAAAATGCTTTGTAAGCGTTTCTAACCTTAATGTAATCTGGTTTGTTACCTTTCCATGCACTTGACCCCTTTTCATTTTCTAGTGGTTGAAATATTAACGTACAATTATTAAAATGCTCAACATAAATAAGTGCTCATGCATAATAAGATTAAATCAAAAGCTTACTGTAAGAAAATAAATGTTGATTTTAGCTGCCCTGAGAATTAGAAGATAGACACTGACTGGTGAAGATATCAAATATAAAAAAGCCATATGAAGATGAAGAAGAGCTATTATCTTAGATCATGTACAGCAGTGTGCTCCCCTGAGGACAAGGGTTGAACTGAGAGTGCATTACACAACTCTCTTGCAGCCCTTCCTGAGGCAGGCAGCTCCTCTTAATGCAGTTGACTCCTAATGAACCTTTGTTGCGAGTGCAAAGACAGCAGGATTGAAGTCAAGTGCTCTTCAGTTAAATATATATTTAGGTAGGTGGGAAGAAGTAGAAAACTGGACAGCCAAGTAGTGCTATCAACATTGAAATGCTTTGCAAAACTACATCCATCTTGGTTTTAAACTTCACAAAGGAGGAGACCCAGCATGGGAGGCAAGGGGAGATGTGTCTGTGGAAAGGAGGAGAATGAAAAAAAAATACCAAAATTATGTATTTGGTCATCATTATAACTGGTTTGAGTTTTCATTTTGAAATGAGGGTTTTGTTTCCATTTTTAACTTTGGAAATATAGAAGAAGATGTCAAAAAGTTGAAATCAAATCAATTGCTTTCAGGAAAACAATCTTGATGGAACACTTCAATGTCAAATCTGAAATTATACAGTCATTTATGAAATTTGGACTTTCATCCCCTTTATCACCTTACTAAGCAAGTACACTCCCTGAGTGTCTGGAATAAAATCATTTTGCAATCAATGGATTAAAGTGTAAACCTGGATGCCCACGTTTGCAACAGCACCGTTATCGCTTGAAAAGCAAACTTGTGTTGCTGCAGGATTTGATTCATCCAGCAAAAGCGAAAGGAAAAAAATGCCCTGAACTTGCAGATGTTTTTATCCTAGAGGAGTAATGGCTCTTATGTAAATGATCACTTTATTCTGTAAGTCCATACCCCTTCGTTCCACAAATTGACTTCACCTCTTCTGCCCTTTTCTCTGGTGCAAGCCTCTGCTGGATCTAGCAAGCTTAATCATTCTCTTTTTAAATATCAAAGCTATAAACATGCAGAACAGAGTTATGTAGGAACCTCACTGTTTTAAAGTAGCATCTCCAGACTTTAAAGTCAGCACAAAATAAAGATCTTGGTTGGATAGCACTGTGAATGCCATATGTGGCTTATCAGTAAGGTGGAAGAAATACAGCTTTTTAACATCAGCTTCTGGGGACAGGTAATAACTGAAGAAAGACAGACAGACAGTAAACAGTAGAAGTGATGGAGTAGTCTGGTAAATAAATTCCTTTGCTGCAATACAAATGTGTTCCAGTTGTGCATCAACCATGCAGTATGTGGCTGTTTGCAGTACCTCTGCACGTGACAAACAGCCTTTACAGTGCTGGGCATCTTTGGCACTCGAATTCTTGATCCGTGAGCACAGTGGAGGGGACACAATGTCTGCCCTGCCCAGCTGGAGTCTCAGGTGTGCCCAGGTCCCCCGCGTAGCTTCAGGGAGATAACTGGATGTGCCCAGAAATGGCAGCAACGGAATGAAGATCAGAGTCTCCCCATAAATCTTTGAGTATTCATAAATCGTCGCAGGCAGTTTTCAGCAGCTCTGTGCTCCGAGCTGCAGCCGATCTTTTGTCTTTTTCTTTTTGCTGTCTTTCATGATACACGTGCGTGTCTCATGAGTATGATTTATTGGTTCTCTTTTAAGCTGAAATGTTGGGAGAAGGGTACAGCACTCAGTTCTGAGGGAAAATCAGTGACTAACTCCCCTGAGGAAAGTTTGTTCTAAGGAGTCACTGATTAGCTCTTGTTCGTAGAACTCAAAGGTGTGTATTCCTGAGAGAATTATATCTTGGGGAGTATATTGTGATATGTTCCAACTACGAGTATCAGTGGTAGTGCCTTTCACAATTTTCTAGCCTCTTGTTTCAGGAATACTTTCTGTCAGTGAATTTCATAGGTTAATTACCTGTTGTTTAACAAAATGCCAGTTTTCATTGTCTGCTCAAACTGTGTTCATTTTCATACTACCTCACGAGGCACACATCTATTACACTGGCTTTGTTTTCAGCTCTCAAATCTCCTTGATTTCCACACCTTCTAAATGGAAATCTTCTTCCTGTAAGGATTTATCCTTTTTCCTAGGTTTTTTTTTATTTGTATGTTTCTGCTTATGTAGATATTGCATGTGTGGCAACTAAAGCCAAATGCACAGCTCTGTGTGAAGCTCAGTGGTCATGTAGGGGCTGCCACTGTGGATGAGCCCAGTTTTTGTCTAGCTCAGCTTTCTGTCTCCAAGAGATGCTCTGGTAGGTATTTCAGAGGAAGGTGCAACACAGCCTTCAGTGAGGAAATAAGGAACTTAACACAGAAGAACTTCCACAATTATTCTTTTAAGTTATGTCATGAAAAATGAGAGTCCGTATGGCTACTTATTTTTACTCAGTCTAAAGCAGCTGTTGGGGGTTTTGTTGTATGTATAAATATCTAATCCTTTCTGGTATCCTGCTGTTCTTACAGTCTCAATGATGCTTTGTAACAATGAGTTTCACCTCAGGTTAATCAAGTACTCTAGGAAAAAGTGTTTGCCTTTATCAATTTTATTTGCGTTGTGTTTTCAATTTCATTTAGAGCCCAGAAACGTAGCTTTATTTCCCTTTTTCCTACCATTCATTATTTTCTAAGTGTCTGTGATGTCTTCACTTATTCATTAAAGCAAACATTTCCAAATGTCTCAGTCAATTCTGCTTGATTCTGTGCTTTGAAATATTTTTATTTCATTTCTGTAGCTGTGCTTATTTTGAAATGTACTTCTAAAGGGAGATGAGAATTCCAGGCATAATCCTGACCTGTATCTTGGCAGTAGGATATTACTTTTGTAATTTTGATTATTTTGACTATTTTTGCATTTTCATTTCATTTACTATGGTGTTCCCTTGTGTTCTGGAAAGAATTCAGTGGGATGTTAGGTGCTATGCGGTTCTTGCAACGCCACGACAAATACATCTTTACTTATCTGAGGAACCTAGAGAGCTTCAGTCAGTATTTGTCACTGTACTTTCTTTGTTATCTTTCAATGAAAGGGCAGATTGTGTGTTTTGAAAGCATTTTAGTGGGGTTTATTTTTGTTTTTAAATGATCATGTAAATATAATTGTCAAATATAAGGACCTACAGGAAAGCTGGGCAGGGCCTCTTTATCAGGGACTGCAGGGATAGGAAGAGGGGGAATGGGTTTAAGATTAAAGAGGGGAGATTTAGATTAGATATTAGGAAGAAATGTTTTCCTGTGAGGGTGGTGAGGCACTGGAACAGGTTGGCCAGGTTGGATGGGGCTTTGAGCAACCTGATCCAGTGAGAGGTGTCCCTGCCTATGGCAGAGGAATTGAGGTCCCTTCCAACCCAAACCATTCTATGTTTCTATGAAATACAGGTGAAAGGCAAGCATTTGGAGTGGAGTGTGCTTGATTCAGTAGTGATCTGTTCCTTTTGGAACTACATTATCTGAAATGAAGCCTTTGTCTCTTCCTGCAGAGTGTTTTGAATGATGGCAGTTGCTACAGACTTTAAGGTATTAAGTGATAGTCTTTTGAGGAGCTGATCTTGAGACGCTTCAGTACCAAAATTTAGTCTGTGCATTTTCAGATACTTCTAAGTCCCTTTTCCAGAGTGCTGCCCAAACTTGAATTTATCTCAGTGTGGCTGATTGTCACCTATGAAATGCAGATTGTCACAAGGTACTGGAAAACAGATCATCTCCCACATCAGATGCTGCTTCTGTGATTGGCAGTTCATTCACAGGAACTGTATCAAACTCCTTTTCGCATTTAAGACTTGTAAATAGGAATGTAGAGAAAGCATGATAATGACTAGAAAAAGTCCAGGCTATGCTTAACTTTCACTCCCGATGAGGCAGTATTTTTGCATGAAATTAGAGCTAAAAAAATAGAGGAGTCCAGATTGCTAATATTTTATTCTTTTTCTTTATTTTGGGGTCTCCAGATCTAAACGTCCGGTGCCAGTTTCAACCACAGCACCCAGAATTGACTCTCCCAGGGCTGTAATTCCCCACCAGAAGGTATGTGATGCATTTCTCCTCAGTTAAAGTTAATATCATTTATATCTACCACAGTGAAGGTAAATATCTGCTATAGGAAACAGGTTTTGCCCACCTCAATTAAGTAAATACTAAATGAATGCATAGGCAGCAAAACTGCTGCTATGCAAGTAGTGATCTGTATCTGGCTAATTTCTGATTCACAGAACAAAAACATCCAGTTGTCCTCTGATGTGATCTGGTTTGAACCATCCTAAGCAGTTTTTTTTCATCTAGGCTGCAAAAGGCTACCAAAGCTTCTGAGAATACACATTCATCTTTTTAGATTCTTGGGGAAGAACCATTAGACTGTGCCTCAATGTGTGGAAATGGATGGCTTGGTTTCTCTTGTCAAAGATCATCATTTTCCATAAGATAAATTTGTATTAAGATAAACAGCATTCATTGCCTGTGCCTGGCAACTCATCATCTGTGTCTTTGGAGGCACTGAGGAGCAAGGATACCTGAAAGATGGTACATATCCTTCAGATCAAGCACTGGCTTGGACATTTGTACTGCTGATGCACTTAATTAGATAAATGGAGAGGAGGGAAAATCTCCATTCCTGCAGCTTTACCCCTTCTGTGACTGCCAGTTTCATCCCTAACATCTAGTATAAATAAGAAACATTAAAGATCAAAATAAATGCGTAGTTAGATGATGTTCTACTGGATTTTGGCAGTTCTGATTCCCATAGATCGATTTTTATAAAGACCATGCTTTCCAAATTCAGAGCTCAGAAGGTAACATCGTCCCTGTAACCGCTGCAGACGTGTTCAGAATAACAGAGGAGAATGCACTTGGGGAGAATAGTTTGATTTCATTTTGTTTTGTCAGATTTGAAATTTGACATTTATTAGTTGAGACAGAAATAACGTTACTTTGCAGAATATCTTGTAGATTTTTTGGCAAGGGAAGATGAAATTAAGAACTTCTCTCACTCAGGAGTTGTTCCTGCTTATATCACGATTTCATAAAAGTTATCCTGTAGAAAGCTATGGGATGAGTCCTCAACCAGCACTGTGAAATTCCTGGAACAAAAACAGTGGATCATTCTTATAGTCAGGCCGATGTTTGGCTGCACCAGCAAAGTCGTAGGGACAGGAAGGGGGAGAGAGTACTTATTTTTCTTCAAGAACTACACAGAATGCTGTTAGTTTTCAAGGCACCAAGTAGACATGTGTCTTCAGAGTTATCCACTGACACAGGACTGACAACTCTCTTTTGGGACCCTCGGCAGCACCTGTACAGGTATGAAAAAATTGCCTACTTCCACCACAGGCACATAAAAGCTTTTAAACATCAGATTCTCATGACTCCATATTAGGTGCATTTCTTCCCTGGCAAATGTCAAGTTTAAAATTTCTGCCATAGGTATTCAAAGGTCTTTGCTACACAAAACATTTTTCCTCCTATCTATCCTATAGAAAAGTTACTGCATGCAGTGTAGGGCCTTTTTAAAGGTCCTGAAAGAGCCTTTGGCATGAAAGTTACAAAATTGGTTTACATTCCCTATTTTAATCCTTCAGAGAAAGATGAGAATCAAAGGATTCAGCCCTTTTTCAGGAGCGTGTTGCCTTGCACTTGAGTGTTCTGTGCATCAGTGCTTGGGAGAGGTTTAGAGGAGCTCTTGGAGGCAGCTTGTTCTGAATGGGCTACAGAAAGTGCTTGCAGATGGAAAAGAGATTTACTGAAACCTTTCTGAGAGAAAAGGGTGGCATCTAAGAGGAGATGTGGTGGGAAACAGGGTAGTAGTGTTTAGAAAGGTCTGTTTGCTATAGGGTATTGGGCCTAAGGGGATTAGGCAGCAATAGAGTGCTGGAGTGTGAGTTCCTTTAGCAGGTCAGGACGAGTGACATTTGTGCCACTAGTGTACACTAATAGGCAGCAGTAATTTTAACTGAAGAAAATTCTTTTCTGAGGGTGGTTTGGGAAGTAATGAAGGCATGGAACTGTTGGAGAATCTCAAAATCCAGAACTTGTCTTTACTGATACAAACAGTGGTACAGGGATGTTGAAATGAGATACATTACAGTAAATACACTTTAAAAGCCAAGGTTCCTTTGCTTGTCCCTTTGTTATTTCTAGTAACAGTATCACTGTGACACATGGGCAGAAGATGTCACCTCCACGTCACTGCTTGACAGTGTTTAGACTTTGATGGTTCACATGAAATGAGTTCAATTGCATTTGAAAAAACAACAAAAAACTACATTACAAGACAGTCATGACAGTGTTATCCTCAAACATCAGGAGAAGTTTTGCTCTGAGCCAAGGTTAAGGCATGGCAATTTTAGCTGAAAAATCTGCATGTGCAATTACGGTGTCCAGTATAAACCATAAATTCTTTTGCCCATTATTGCTGACCTAATTGCAGCTTCACTAATTTTCAAGCATGTATCTCTTCTTTGACTGATATATCATGGGGTTTTTTTTTTCTGGTTTAGAAAAATAAGCATACATTCTTATACAAAGGAAGGCATAAAAACCCTCAGAGTTCTTCACTGGGGTAGAAATTTTTACACATTCCACAGGTAACATACATTCTCTCCTTACATTCTTGAGCTGATCAGTGTTGTGGGTGATACAGGTTCTGCAAACCATAAACACGGCATCAGCAGAGCTATAGGGCTATTATTGGAAATCAGCATTTGATCAATTTACAGTTTCATTATTTCCTTACCAGGCATTAAACTCAAACTTGAAACAATTTTGATTTAGTGTAGTCAAATTTTTTTGGTTTAGTCAAAAGATTTAGTCATGTCTTTTGCACAGGTGTGCCATAGCCGGAAGAACTAATAACTAATGCTGAACATAACTAATGCTGAAAGCATTCAAATAAGAGTAAGCACAAGTCCAAGGATTGAAACGAGGCTGTCATCAGTCAGTGAGTCCCTGCAGCTTTTCAGGGTGGGGCACAGCACAGGTGAAGATTCAGCTTCCTGCAATTCAGACTGTTCAAGCTGAAGCTTTAAGGCTAAGTATAGCTTTAATGTTTGTCCCTTTGCCTAAAGGTGTTAAGATAGGCTTTTTGATTTCAATGTTGTGCTGTTCATGAAACAAACAGTATTGAATGCAGAGTTTTCAGAGTCCCAGTGAAGATCTCATCATGCATACTTTTTTTGTTTCCTGCCAAATTTGGGAACCTGTGTGGCGAAGAAAAAATAGATGAGGAGATGATTGACCTTTTAAGTAAAACAAAGGATGGAAGAGCTGCCTGAGCCAAAAATGATATGTTGACTGTCTCATAAGTTGTTGGCTGTCTTTGTGCAGAGGCTTTTAAAGCCATGGTGCCTCCATTTCCTTTTTTCTATAAGCAATTTAAAGTAACAGCTGCTTCTTGGGCATGTTGGGAGGCCAAATGCATTAGTACAGTGTTAAAATTGTTCTCTAAGAAGTGCAAAAGGTAGATAAAGACTGTATGGTCATAGCTATAGATAAATATTAATATAAAAGATTAATAAATAGATATTAATATATTAATAGAACTGTTAGAGGGACTTTTAATGGAACAATTAATTAATTAAACTATATATTAATTAATGGAAAATATGGAATATGGGCTGTCAAAATGAACCTGGAAAACCGGTATTGTGTCTTCCAATATAAACTTGTTTCTCCTGTGTCTGATACGCAAGGGGTATTTGCCTTTCATAGAAATGGAATATTTATAAAGAAAAGAAAAAAAAATTCAGAATGGAATTTAAGCTGATTTGTAGCTTCCTTATGTTCCCAAATGTTTGAGACTCCTTTGCATTTATCACTTTTCAGCTCATTCACTAATGTTACACTGGGAAATTAAACTGCAGTTTTCCCCTTGTAGTCAGGGATTGCTGCAGGATCACAGCATCTTTCTGGAGGGGAGAAGCCTCAGTGCCAGAGCCTCCTCTTCTGGTCAGCTGAAGGGTAGCATCAGACTTGCATCGTTGGAAATGTTAACTTTCTTTTCCAGCCACAGAAACCATGAGACAGAGTGGGATGAAAGAGGTGGGAAACAGGGGAACGCTTGTTACTGTTGGCTACGTTTCATGTGATGCAATGCAAAGAGCTGTGCTGCTGTTCTGTATTAGAAATCAGACTTCCACATGGCAGAAATGGTTTCAGAAATGCTACATTGATCTGTTTTGCCACTGAACTGGAGAAAAAAAATCTAAAATTTCCTACTGAGAGTAAACTGAAAGAGGGATTCCTTGTCATTCACAACAGGAAAGAGCCAAATAAGCTGATTATCAGGCAGTAATTCTTCTGAAGAAGTGACACAGCTGCTCTCATAGCCACTTCCTGTTTCATCCCTTTCTCTCCAACCACAGGGAAACATCTGCCTTAAAACTGCCACAAATATTAACTCACATGCAGAATGCTAACCTGGCACTGTAGGGCTCAGGGAATTCTAGTGGTGAGTTACCAGTGTGATAGCAATCCAACTGGAAATTGTTTGAGGATTGAAACCAAAACTCTGTTCGTGTCATAAAAGGGAGCACAATCATCAGGCATCAATTTTCATGGAGGTCTTAACATTTTCTCTTTGCCTGCTGTTGGTGTCCGGTAATACCAAAATGATGAAAATGCATTTTCATTAAGGAAATACCTGGAATATCTCTCATTAGCAGTTGGAACTGACACTTTATAATCGGATCTCCTCACATGTCCTTTATTACGGGGCATAGGAAGGAAACCTACGGGAACTTTAGATAAAAGCCACGGAGTTTTCAAGGTAACAAATATAATTTTGGAATATCCATTTTCTTCTCTACTGCCTCTTTATTGGTGGCTTTTCTCTTAATATTTTTTTTTCTCCTCTCTGCAAGCATGTAAAACTCATTTGCATAAGTGATGACTTAATTTATGGACATGGCCTTGTGCATTTATGCCTCCTATAACACATTTTTAGAGAGAAGTCCCTGGTTTATTCTTATTTAATGATACTTGGAAGCTTGCAGTAGGACACTTAAAGGTTGGTTATTTGCTGGTTTTGATGTCAGGGTATAATGGCTGACGTCTGTAATTTCAATGTATTAATTAAAAAAGGAATACTCAGAAAAACACTTTTAGGATTGTCTATTTCTACAGCCTCAGGCAGCTATTAATGCCAGCTAAAATCTCTTCCTGTTTGTTACTAAGAAAAACGTTCTCAGTTCATTTTATGACACGATTTTCATCAAAACTTCTTAAATGTATTTAATGTTATGATTCATGATATCCTCATATTTTAGGGGAGGTTTCTTGCAATTAATTTTAAATAATCAGGCCGTACTATCTTGATTTTTCAAATCTAATCTCCCTAAACTTAAACATGCAGTACAGAAAAATTCATCAGGAAAATATAAAATATTTACCTTTCTTGTGAACCTTAAAATAAAAATCAGTAAATGACACTAATGATTACCAATACTAGAAAAAGTAGAAAATCAGAGGCCAAATTCTTCTCAGGGCTATGGTTCATGCAAGGCTATGAGATGTTAAATGTGGCAATCAAAGCAGTGCCAGCCCAAAAGAGACAAAATGTCACTACTGGCTACCACCCACTCTCATGCTGGCTTTTCTGGAGAGCAGGCTGTGGGTTCCATCTCTTCTTCAAGTTAATGTCCCCTCTCTGTCCCTGTCCCCCAGAGCTGGACTGTGTCATTCTGGCAGTGTTACTGATGGGCCTCTTAACTGCAAGCATCACTGCATCTGGGTACCAGTTACGGCTGCAGGGTATCGAGGTCCAGAGGGAGAGGTGGAAGTGATCCTTCTCCTGGAGCAAAGGCAGTGTAGCCCGAGTTAGGCTGGAACCAAGCTTTTAAGCTTTGAGATAAACTAGAAATTGATACTATGGCTATTCAAACAGTTTATTGGGTACCTCAGCTATTGATTATTTTATCCGAAGTGCACAATTACAGACAACCAAAAGTGAAGAATAAATATAATTTATTATTTTAAAACATGCTGATGACAGGATTTTATGTTCAAAAGACAAACATTAAAGAGCTGTTAAAAATAGTTTTAGAATCTTGCTACTTATGTTTGGTCAGTGGGCGTTTACAGTTAAAGAATAAGAAAACCGAGAGTAAAGGTATAAAATTCCCACTTGAAAGAGAAGGTTTTATTCCTCTCTGATAAATCTGTCCTTACTGCAGTTAGGCAGATTCCAAAGAGCACGGAGCCGTGGTCACTACATGCTGCCAGCAGCTGGCAGGAAATGAGGCACTTTAACCCAAATTATGCTCTGTGCTTCCTGCAAAACACCGACTACCCTCCAGTCCCAGGGATGTGGCTGGTGTTTCACTAGAATGAGCTTGAACTGAAGGGCAGAAGCAGTGATGGAGTATTTTAGCCAACATGAGCACAGAAATTTCACATGAAACTTCCTCAGAGCTCCTGTGACAACTTAGTGAATCATGTCTCTGGAAAAGCAATATTTTTCTTTTTTGATATTACCTTTTGTTTGAATTTCACTGAGCTGCGTTAGTAGCAAATAATTTATGAAACTGAAGCATAGTACTGTGTTTTTCCAGGATGAGGTTTTAGTAAAATGCTTCTAATTTGAGCACTAGCACAGAATTCTATGGTAGCTGAGGTTCCCGTGAGTTTGACTAAGAAAATAATACATCCTGCTGTCCCAGTTGGGAATATTATCTGGGACGTGACTGTAGGATCATACACCCATCTTCTACATATTCATGCAGACACTCCTTCAAGTGGGAATTATGCAGAACTTATCAGAATAGAATCATTTTAACTGTTGAGCAGAACCTGTTCGCAAGTCCTGTTGGTCTCTCTGCTAACCCTGCTGCATGACCTGATGAGCATGACCCAGAGCCTATGAAAGCAATGCGATGTGTGGGCTTCCGTAGCTTGGAGTGTGCTCATGGACAATAGAATGGTGTGGCTTAGAATCATTACATTTTTATAATAATGGCATTGACTTAATGTTTGTTATCTCAAGTGATTCCCGCCTCAAGATACTTTTAATATTTCTTGATTATCCTAGAAATTAATGGACAGTGTTGTCTTTATATAAAATTGATTCTATGAGGTTGGCTAGTAGCAAATGCTCTTTTAACGTTAACCTTTATTTGTTGATTTCAACTAAAAAAGCAATTTAAGATGCCTGAGTGAGTATGGTTTGCTTCCCTTATTTTGGAAGAATAAGCTGCTTTGTTGAAAGTCTTCCCTGAAAAGGGTGGATGCTTGGCCCCAATCTATTTATTGCCAGTTTATCAATATGTTTAGAAAGCAGTAATTGCAGATGTATTATTTTTGCATGTGTTCTATGATTGCTCTTTTCTTTTTTTTTCTTTTCTTGGCCTGCATGTTTGCTACTACAGGAACCTGCTTGGGAAATGAATGGCAACAGAACCACCTTCAGTCCTCTAACTAACACGGCGACTGGGCCTGTGGGTAGTATTTTAGCAGCCAATGGAACGTTTTCAGGCTACCTCAACAAGCAAGAGATCAGCTTTTCAAATAGCTCTTCCTACTTAAAGACTACTGCAGTTAGATCTTCCGTGTCCTCTCAGTCTGTGACTCCTGACATTTCACCTGCAAAGAGTAATCTAGGTTCAAAACTAAGCCCTGTGTTGGCTGATGGCAATAGTCCTTTGCACCAGCTGAGCCCTGCAAGGCAGTATAACAACCCCATTGGCCTTTACTCGGCAGAGACTCTAAGGGAAATGGCTGAGATGCATAAATTAAGTCTCAACCGAAGGGCTTCGGAAGGTGGACTTCCTAGAGGGTAGGTAACAGGGTAAAATATTTAATCTTTCAATGAGTAATGAATTTGCTGAAAAATGTAAGGCTGTTGTGCATTTGTCTGGTAAACGTGATTAAGGTCTGGAACCATCATTAAATTTTCTGCTACCCTCCAATATATATACACAGAACCACTAACAGAATAACTCTTGGTCTTTGGTATCTGAACTGCAGTATGGATTGGTGATAGTCACCAGAGCGTGAGGAGGAACACTGCGGCTGAAATAACTGTGATCATGCCAGGGTTCTGGCTCTTAGCTGTTTAAACTAATGCATGTGGTCTTATAGAACCCAGCTTCGCTGTCAGCCATTATAGAGGCTGCTATAAAACAAATCTGGTCTTGAGTCCTTTCTTAAAACAAATTGTTTTGACCAGCAAACCTGACGTGCTCGTCTGCTGGAGCATCCCGCTATGATTCCTTCCTTAGTGCATTGGCTTTTCTATGCGCAATGAGTCACAATTGCAACATTTTGAATCCTCTGGTTTGAATGTTGTCTGTCTAACATCCGTTAGCTTTGCTCTTAATTTCTATATAGCAAGGAATGATCTCTATTTCTACCCAGATAGTTTGATCTGTGCTTGTCAGGTTTTTAGTGTTACTGCATTGCAGATCAACTGTCTTACTAGTAGATTTGTGAAGTGAGGAGCTTGGACCACAATACATGAAAAAATGCAAAGAGAAACAGGTTTTCCTGATTTTTTTGCCTTCATGTGATAATTTGCAAACAAATTAGTGTGTATTTAAAATAAAGATAAATTTCTTATTATGAATATGGGAAAAAGCATCCTTTCAACACAAGGGACTTGGCTGTGTGAGGAAAACCAGAAAATTCTGACAATCTACTTGAGGTCTGATAGTAAATGCAGATTATCAAGTACTCTATATCCCATTACAGAAGGTTTTTGCAAGAGTAAAACCAAGGGCGTTTAAGTTGTAGCAAAGTAAGGATATTTTATACTTAAAAAAGCACATATATGCACGCTTTAGGTGACTGGAGCAGTTTAGGTGACTCATTGTAACTCTCTTGAGCACTCAGCATTAACAATCCTAATTAACTTATCTGAAAAAAATCCTATCCTTCCTTCTCCTACTGGATGATAATTAGGAAAAACAATTAGTGTTTAAAAGAAAATAATTTCAGTTAGTAAGCAAGATCAGCAAAATAAACCTCAGAATGCATCTCTCTTCGTTACAGTCTTCTTGAGGAAAACTAATTCTTGACTTATTTCGATAGGCAGAATTTCCTGGGATGTATTTCACTGTCTTTCTCCCACTGTCTTTACAGCCCTCCTTACCATCGGTGGGGGTGAGGGGCTGTTTTGGATGGCTCGGCATTCTGACTCTTTGTTATGAAAATTAAAGCACGCCACTCACAGAAGTCAGCGTGAACCATTCGGTTCATTCCAGAACAGAATGTGATAGGACTATGTAATATGACAGTGATTTTTTTGGTGCAAAAAAGGTGTAGCTGCAGGGAACATTTCACTGTCCTCCCTCTGCAGCTTTTCAGTGTTCTCTGTCTCCTTTTATGTACACGTTAGCGCACACCTGTGGCAGCACACTGAATTACAGAGCAAGGTTCTACCTTAGAACAACCACCTGAGATTTATTTTTTTTCAGTTTGAACAAAATTTTAGGGAGTTGTTGTTTATCTGCCTATAACACCTGTAACAGTGATGAACAAATAAGATTTAAGAGAAATCATCTGAATGTTCTATTAAAAAAATTCAGCCTTTATCCTGCAGCAATCCGAAAACATGAAAGAGCAAAGAGCTACTACATGCATGTGTCTTTTCAGGTAATTCCTCTGCGATTCAGAGAGTTGTATGAGTTTGTTTACATGAAGAGAAAAATTTGGAGTTGAGAAATCCTGTCATTCCCACTCCCATTTGAGTGTTATCCCTGAATCATAGAATCATAGAATGGTGTGGGTTGGAAGGGACCTTAAAGCCCATCATCCACTTCCACCCCCCTGCCATGGGCAGGGACACTTCCCACTGGATCAGGTTGCTCAAAGCCTCATCCAACCTGGCCTTGAACACCTCCAGGGATGGGGCAGCCACGGCTTTTGCTCTGTGGAGAGTAATATGCAACCTTGGTGTCACCAATGATAGTCTTGCTCTCACTGTGGATTTATGTGAGAGGGTGCAGACAGAAAGCACTGAGAGCTCTGCAAGTTTAGCTCTGGACTTCATTGTGGGTGTTCTTGTCATACAGTACAACGTGAGGTGCTGTATGAAGATGGTGAAATTACAGTGCTCAAAACTTAATTTATTATGCATTCATGAACATACACTTTGTATTGTAGAAATTGTAAGAAAATTCAGGTTTGGGGAGTACATTTCATATTTCAATTTGGTGTCTTTTTCACAACGTCATTTAAACTTAATGGTGTGAATTGCTGTTAGAGGTTTAGCTAAAACCTTTGGAAAATCTTATCAAAAGAATTTTGAGATTATTTCCTTGATCTGCCGAGAATATCAGCATCTGTTTCTCGGATACACTTTTACATTAAAGCTTTATCGCCCTGGCCCAAGGTGAAAAAGAGAGGTGGCCTGTTAGGAGTGTGGAACTTGATGTGCTGAAAGCTCTGGAAAGGGGAGTATTAAATATGAAGAGTGAGTCATAGCTTGTAACATGTGGTTCTTTTTCATTCCAGAGTGAGTTATTTTTCGCATTGTAGGTCAAGGGCAGTAAATACCTGTCCCACAGTACGTGCCAGGTGGTTTGGGTTACCAGCTTCTCGCTGTGTGACCTCTGTGAGCAGCAAGTTGGGCATTCCATACGTATCCATATTTAGAATCAAGCTAAAATAATGTGTGTCTCTGAACGGGAGAGAATTTTCTCATCACATAAGGAGAAGTAAAGCTTTACTCTTTTTGGAGGAAGCTATAGTAGCCTCTTCACATCTAAAAAATCTTCACTGAGACACGTGGTTGTTGAGCTGTTTTTAATATGTGCGTATCATGATTTTTATCTCTGAACATATTTTTATATGCAAATAAGGCATTCCTCTAATTAAGGTGCATTTTAGGCACAGTAGTTCTGCCCTTAAAATATTACTTTATGTGTAAGGCAGAAGAGTAAACCAGCCATCAGAGTCCACTTCAGAAAAATGATACTACTACACTGTGTTTTGCTGTAAATGGGTGCCCAGCTGTCCTGCCCATACCTAAAATGGGTGTAGGATCACTGATGTGCTTGCAGGCTACAGCTCGTTCCTAATATATCTCTGCTGGTTCCTGTAACAGACTGATATGTTTGGCTTAAGATAGGGTTTATAGTTAGAATAATAGTTCCAAATCCAAGAGCCTGAAGAACAGTAACTGCGGAAGGTGATCTGGGATTGCTTTTCCATGGAAATGCAGAAGTGAGAAGCTTTGGCTCTTTGGAGATTTTTGATCACGAAAGAGGCAGCTGGATGAGCCGGTGTCAATGGATGTAAAGCACAGCAGGGTTGTCAAAGGTTCTGCAAGGCAGAAGCACTTTGAATGTCGCTCTGACGGTGTAACATTGCTGTCCAGTATTTTGTGTCAATCCCAGATACATGAATGTTACAGCAGCCAGCTAGGGAATGGTCCTTGCCCAGTTCTGTCAACAGCATTCTGTGCAGCTAAATAAGATATGTTTGTTAACTGATCCTGGACTCTCTTCCTTCTTATTTTGCACAAAATAAGATGAATTACTCTTTGCCCAAGAATATAATAGCAAATTGTGGGTATTGTAAACTTTGAAAAAAGTTAACTTAAAACACATGTCGTAGCTCATTAATGCTATCTGTGTGACCAACAAAAAGAGTTATTAGGAAATAATATAATATTAGTCTGTTCATCACTCCCTGCTCTGGCCCATGTAAGGCCTATGTTGAGTTTTCTATTAGAATTTAATTTCTTTGGAGAAGAAATTAATTTCTTTGGAATTACGGTGCAAGCCACCGTCACTTCTTGTTTATGCAGCAAGGCAGGATGCAGCACGAACATATGGTTTATTCGTACTCTATACATAGCAGATGGAATAAAATATCTGGATATGGATATTAAAAAAACCTACATAATGCATGGACTTGCTTCATTTCACATGGAATAAATTAGGAATGACTATCCTGAAATTATTTGGCTCCCTCCACTGTTGGCATGATGTAGGTATGGTCAGATTTAGGCCAATAGTTTGTTAAATACAAAGTCATTTTCCATAGTCTTAGATTTAAAACATCTCCCAGTATATTCTTTGGACATTCTCCAGCATGTAAACAACCAAAAATTCAATCTTGCAATACTAAATCTGAGGGCGGCCTGAGGAGAACAGACCTTATTCCTGAACGTTTGGTATCTCAAGGAAGAACATAATCTCTACCATTCATTTGCTGTTTCCAGATGAGAATATCCTCTGCAAATGATGCTTTCTCTCCTCTGCTCCCTCCCCCCATACAGTCTCATAATAGTACTTTTAGAGATGCACAGCAATATCATATTCAAGGGTCAGTGAAAGTGCCACGGTACCCTACTAAGTCCCAGTGGATCAACTGTAATCCTTGCATTTTTTCCTTCCTTACTCACATTGAGGTTTTTAGGCACTCATTTACATTTTGTTCCTGTTCATACATGGTCTGAAAAATGTTTTAGTAAGCTTTTGTAAATACCTTTTGCCCTTTGCACTCTGAAAACTATTGACTTTTTCTGTCTGGTTGGTTTTGACGTTGTTTGTTCTCTTTCTCTTCTTCTAGGTCATAACCAACACCCCTACCAAGTTAGTATCACTTCTGTGTAGCGCCAAGTATTTGTGTTACGCTCTGTGTGTGGAGACTTGTTTTCTGGGGCAGCATGATCCCTCGTGTTCCTGCTGTGTCTGCTTGCAAGTGGAAGGATTTTGTTAAAATCTGATGCTTATGGCAAGCGCTGCGCACTGCCCCTGGTGTCCAGCAGTGCTCCCTTCTCAGCACACCACGTATTGGGTGTTTCTTGGTGATGTTCTAATGCTGCAAAAGGAGTCATCAGCTGACCTTGCTCAGCTCTTGTAAATGATTTCAGATGGTTTCGGCTCTGCAGTCCGAGTGTAATTCCTCCTAACTCTTTAAGTTGTCTTCATGCCTTCAGGATTTGGGGAGCCTTTTTTGGTGTATTATTAGTGATGTATTTTAAAATTAATTTTGAAGTCCCACTCCGCTAACATTCAAATTTAGATTGGTATGAGATACTGATATGGAAAAGATCTAAAAAGTGATTTACCCTAGCAAACAGACTGCCCAAACAAGAAGCAGCTATCGATTTCCAAATGTGATCAATCTGCTTTATTTGGGAAAGTTCACAGAGTCCTCAGCTTTGGTCTTTAGTTTTCTAAGGGCAGACGATTGTCTCTAAATTCCCACTTTCTGTCTCTTAACTGAGTGCTGTCCAGAAATTGACAGAGACTGGATTAAATCCAGCATAAAATAAATAACTATATTAGCTAAGCGTCAAATTTAAACTGACAAGATAAGGTTAGTAGAATACATAAAGTTGATCCAATATTTAATGCATATAGTTTGCACTGATCTGGCATTCTCTGTTGATTTTAATGAGATGTGGATGTGATGTCATGCAAATGACGTAACTCCTTTAGAGTGATGAAACTCTATCCAATTTACATTGATAAATATTCTGTTAGAATTATCTTAGATAGCAGAAGTCACATTATAGGGGTGTTTTAAATCTTATTTGCTTTGGGATTTATTTTTCCTGATCCCTTTCCAGCCTTGCAGAAAAATCCCATTCATTTTGCAGAGGCACTCTGGCTGTCTCCAGGGCATTACCTCTGCCACTTTGTCTTAGAGCACGACACCCCTTACAAGCACTAATATCTTCTTTTTAATTCCAGAGTTATACAGAAAACTCTGCAGTTGAAAGTCCCTTATTTTTTATGGGAAGCCTAGTAGCTTCAGTGGGAGTTTTGTCTTGGTACACGTAATGTGACTACAACCTCTTGAAAAAGGTCACTGAAACTGTTTAGATGCCACAAGTGAAAGCCTAAATTACTACTGCTGCTATGGGTGGGGAAGTTCAGGCTGTTCCAAGATTACTAGCTTTTATTTTTGTTATAGATTGCAGAAACGAGTTGCTTTGAAACTTGTTCTTTAAAAGTGGCATTTTTAACCTCAGTCTTCTCACTCACACAGTCTTCTCGGATCTTGGGTATAGAACCTGTTCAACTCTTCTAACAGTGCGCTAAATTCGAGATCTCGAGGACCTGTGTGTTCATAATTATCGTGTAGTCATTTAGGGTATGAGAAAGAAAATAGAAACCATTGTTAACATAAGGCATGTGCATGCTGAGGAGTCAAGAAATAATAACCTGCACATCTCTGCACATCACCCTTCAACAGATGCTGTTAGTGTGATAATGAGGTTGTCATGGTTGATGAATAGTTAAAGGAGAGATGTCTTAAATGTGAAAAAGTCTTTGTAAAAAGGTGATTTTCGCTTTTGGAATGCATAATGCAGCTTCGCAGTTCCCTCCCATAAATGTTGATGTACGTAAGCCAAAGGCTATGGCTGTAACACAGCATGTGTGTATTTATGTCTGTGTTCCTTGAGCGTGTGGCTGTTGGATGTTCCATCAAGTATCGTGAATGACGTGTGACTGTATCTCACCAAACATCCCACCAAACAAAAGGCTGCAAACATGGTGGAATCCAATCACTGGGTTCAGAGGTTTTATCACCTTTGATAACCCCTGGAAGATCACGTGGCTGCCAGCTTTACTGGATTTTCCTGTTTCATCTACGCTGTGTCGAGGGTTTGGTTTTAACACCCACCCTCTGGGACAGACAGGCACACTGTTCTCCCCTTGCCAACCAGAGAGGCTGTTGTTCAGTCACGTGAAAACAGCAGAAGACTTAATATTAGCTGATAAACTTATGGTGTAATGGTTTTAAACTGAGAAGGAAACCTGTTCCCATCAAACAGGGTTACATTTTGCAGAGTTGCTTTTGGAAGGGAGAGAGATGCTCTTCCAGCTTTTGGGCTCAGTTCAAAATGAAATATCTGTGAATATTTGTGAAATATCTGTTATTTCCCAAAGGACAGAACTCTCAGTTTAATGACCGTATGGAATCTATACCATCATCATCCTCCTGCTGCTGGCAGGACAGGAACAGCTGGTGAGAGATGCATCTGTCTCACATAGGTTGGAGAAGAGCAGCCACTTAGCTGAGTTTAGCTTGCTGGCAGAAACTCCTGGCAGTTCTTGGTCCTGACTCTGGGACCACACCACCACACAGCCAGGTGCTCTTTAGCTGAAGTCTGACATTAAACTGACTCGTTCTGTTGTGATGGGAGCTTCAGTTCACTTGCTCATGGCTCAATTTCTCGAATAATATATTTCGTTATAAATGGAGCCACTGGAAAATATAGTGGCTGCTCTTCCAACTGCTGTTGTCCCACTGATTGCAACATAGGATACTCTGAGCTGAGACTGAGCATTTATCATGCTGTAGCAATGCTTATGGCTGGCTGTACAGAGATTTGGGGAAGATTAATTTATTTTTTGTGAAGAAAGCGTTGATGATTAAAACGCATAAGTACTAAATTTCAGTGTAATTAATAATCCAGACAGAAAGTACTGAGACCTTCTAAATAATAGAGGATCAGACATGTCTTCACCCCATTGCACTTCCTAGCACTTGAAAGAAGGAAGGGATGCAGTGAATAAACTGGGAATTCGCTGCAGTCCATCCCTGGGCATGAATATATACATGTGTGTATGTGTGCATACGCTTACATGTATGTATGCATGTAAGAATAGAATTTTAATGTATGTCAGTATCACAGAAATCCTTAGGGATTTGATTTGATTTTTTTTGTACAATGACAACTGTTTCACCTTTTTTTCCTCTTCATATATCTGTGAGCCAACTCAAAAATGTCATTCCGTGGCACAACCAGCTTTTAACTGTTAATTGTTACGCTAATGTTGTGGTGAGATGCCATGAATAGAGATGCATGCTCCTCTGTTGGTGCTTTTTCTCTCACTTAACTATCACGCCTTTCTCCTTTCTTCCCCTCCCTGTCGAACCTCACTCTTGCACAACCCAGCCCGGAGTTCACAGAGCGTTTCAACCCCAATGTCCTGAAGGACTCTGCCCTGTCTACACACAAACCCATCGAGGTGAAAGGCCTGGGCGGCAAGGCCACTATAATTCACGCGCAGTATAACACCCCGATCAGCATGTATTCCCAAGATGCTATCATGGATGCAATTGCAGGCCAGGCACAAGCCCAGGGTGGAGACTTTGCTAGGTAAGGTTATTTTCTTGTGTGGAATGGTCCTTCTCTGCATGGTACATCTAACAGTCCCCAAGTGCATGACACAGCAGCTCTTCCTGGTCTGTTTTTTCTGGAGTATCTTACATATGAACAATACAAATCAGTCCTAGATGGTGTTTGAAAGCACTTCATTGTTTTGAAGTTAAAAGGATGGAGAGCTAGGAAATGGAACATTTATTTTTTCATATTCTTCATCAAACTGGTAAAGCCCACAGAAAACCCATTCTTAAAGATCATCGAGTTCCAACCTCCTTATCATGGGCAGGGACACTGCAGGGACACTGTAAGTTCGTTCTGTGTTCTTTATAATGGTTCTCTTCTTTCATAGTCACAGATTGTATGAGATATTGGCATTTTCTACTAAATGCTGTAACATGATATAATGCAAGTAGCAATGTTTAAAAATTTTACGTATTGAACCAATCAGATGATTATAAGTTGCACTGCTGAGCCCATGGATCCTTTTAAGTTTATAAACAGCACATTAGAAGAATCTCTCAAATGCCGGACTGGAAAACATCATCAACTTCTCCCACCTGTGGAAGAGATCAAAACACACTGAGTTGTGGGGAGAGGGAAATGCCCTTTCTAGAAAGTCCCAGACAGGGTGCTAGAAGTCCGAAGAGTGCAACTCAAACTGGAAGATAGCACACTTTCCAGGGGTTTAGGCATTTGTCTTAACGTGAAGAACTGTGAAGTAAAGAATCTGAATAATTAGAGAGGCTCGAGTCATAAATCATAAGCTGGGAATTAACTATGTTGGTATATACATATATCTTGATAAGAGCTGAACAAATGGATGCATAAATAAGAAATAAAAAATGGATTTTCATGGGCTGCTGAGTGGCTGCACCAGCAGCAGCAAAAGCTCTGTTCTTTTTTCCCCACCTATCGCATGGGTGGTTTTGAAATGAGATGATTATTTCCATTAATCCTTTTGTATCAGTCCTAGTGAAACATTATTCTTTGCAGACAACTCCATCGTCTCCCCTCTAGTGTTGCTAAAACATTTTTCTGCAGTATCCAGTCTATAAACCACTGTTGAAGTTCTTCTTTCTGGAATGGACCCCTAAGGCTGACAATCGCCTGGCCCCAGAAGGAACTGCTGTTTCTATTCCGATGTGCTGTCAGGTGCAGGTGACTTTGAATCTCCTGCACTGTGAGCTGCAGCCTAGTTTGTAGTCTCTTTTTTTTTATATAACTCATGACACTGAGTGACTGAACCATTGTCTCAGTAGATTGTTTTGTTATAACACAGCATTTTAAATCTAGATGTAAAGGCAGGGTTTGTGCTGGTACAACAATGGCTACCCATTGTGATATTCATTTGATTAAACCTATCGCTCCTTTCCTCAAGGTGTTGCTTTGACCTCTGTGATATTCAGAACCTTTATTTGCAGTGGAAACCAAGTGTGTCCTTTTGTTTGCTTAGTTGGTCAATTCTGAGATAAGCTTATGATTAAAGCAGAAATATTTGTATGGGAAGTTTGTCACAGGAAAGAAGATCAGCTTGTGTACTGATTGATTTAATCTCAGTTCTCTGCCTGTATTTGGTCTCAGCACTTAATTACTCTTCCTTTGTGCTATTCATTTTATGTTAGAGCTAAGGCCTGGTGCCACAAAGTGAATACTATAGTGAGCATCCTCAGACTGCAGATCTAAAGGGCTTCAGTTCTTTATGGCAGGCAGTAGCTGGGAACACTGCTTACTTCTTTTATTAGTGATGAGGAATAGACAAGCTTCAGGTAAGAATTCATTTTCTAAGTTGACCATTTGAAACCTGTAAAGTTTTAAGTTAAGCCAGTGAGATCAGAATCAGGCGCCCGTCACTTAGAAAATAACCCACACCTACTGGATTACCATCGAAAATGCAAAGGAAAGCAAATAAATTATTTATATTGTGGTTGTTCAGACCTTATGCTGGAACTTAGAGGCAGAAAAATTTGTATGCCCTGACTTTATATCTTTTCTTGCTCTATGTCGCTTTGCTTTAATTGGTTTTGGTATACCAAGAACCAAGAGTTGATTGCAATAAAACCATGTGTCAGTACATTTCAAGTACATTTCTTTCAAACCACTTTTAAATTCCATTGTGCAGTTTTAGCCAAATTCACAAGTAATGGAAATAGACATAAATCCACCAACTTTGTGAGGATTATGAACTAACAGTTCTAGTAACCAAATCAATAATGTGATTGTACAAAGTCAAGTCTGATGTATCCTCTGCAGTAAGTCAACTTGGCTGGATAATTTGCCAGTGTGCAGGAACTATTTTTTTGTTGGTTTGTTTTGGGGTTTTTTAACCTATTAGAGCATTTTTTTAATAGTTGGAATCAGTCAGATATCCAAAGCCACAATATTTTGTTGTATATCTACATCAGGGGTAGAACACTGCAATGTTCCTAAGGTTTTACTTATTATCTACTTAAATTAAATCTGAATAATGACTCCACAGAGTGATTCACATGGTAAACCATAGTTTAAAATTAACTCCAAGAAAAAAAAAATCACACTGCTACTTATTCAAAGACGTTTGACTCTCTTTAAAGCTTGTTTGAATGTTAATAATATGTGATTTGTGTGATGAGGTGAAAAAGGGGGACAATTTTTTTATTGAATCCTATTAAAATACCTTAGGCTATAATATGAAAACTGTCAATACCTCCAACTCATTTGGGAAGCTTTTTTCAGTAACATCAATGTAAAGTAAAATGCTTGAAGATGCATGATATTTGTGCACATACACACCCAGATGGAGAAAAAATTAAATTAAGAAGAGGTACAGCAGAGGTATTAACATGGTTATGTGCATCTTTATACTGCCTGTAAGAATCAACTGTCACATTTAGGTTTATGAAATGCTCATAATCAGTGATGCGCTGTGTTTTACACTTCCATGCTGAGAAGCTCATATGTCCTAGTTACTCATCTATAATATTATTATGATTTTTAAAAAAGGCCTATTGCATTAAAGACAGGGTTGGAAATATTCCAATGTACTGCATTAATTTAGTTCAGTTTATAGGGGCGTGTTTCACTCTGCTAGGGAAGGCTAATTCACCAAGGTCCATTTCCCCCCTTAATCAACTACCATAAGGTTATTAATATGTCATATTAATACCACACATCGCTGCTGTGAAATTTGTGGTCCAGCCTCTACCATTTTTTATCTGCCTTTAAGGTAATGACATACCTAGACATACAATTTTTAACTACTTTTGTGCATATTGGTTGTAGTATCAAAGGGGCATTTTTGAGTCCTTAGCATGTATAAGATCATGTTTCTGAGCCCCTTGTGGTTCTTACTTGAAGAACACACCCATGCTAAGTTTGGGTGCCAATCCATTGAAACAATGTAGATGATGCGGTGCTGAAGAAGAGGAGCGTGTCAGCTGGAAAATACCGACTTTTAAGGGACTACCTGGTAATATTTTTTGTATGTTATTGCTTCTGTGTAGGCTGCTTCATGATTCCTCTCAGGCTTTCAAATCACAAACACCGTTTCTCTGTAGGTTTTCCCCGTGCAATGGTGTCTTAGAGAACACTACCTTTGAGCCTCAACCAAGGAAGCAAGTTCTATAGCAGGTGGCTGCTCCTGGAACTTTATAGCTGTGACTTAGTTGGGCCAAATGGCCCTTAACTTTTAACAGAGCCATTTCTCAGTTTTCATGAAGTTGAGATGCTGCTTGCAAAGCTCTATATGGAATAGCATGTTAAAGCTGTTACAATAAATCACTTGCTTCAAAAATAGACCTTGTATTTAGCGAAGTCATGGAGCCAAGTTACTCCAAGCACACATCATGCCCTCAGCGTATATTTCTGCAGCTCTGTTAATATTTAATTTTAACTGTATGCTATGCTGAAGGTATTTTTGCAGAGAGAAAAAAAAGCACTATTAAGTTACTAAGTCTGTTTCTAGCTTGCATTATAAATCAAAGAAAGGTTACCTCACTTGTGCTACAGAGCTTCATAGTTTTGACTTAAGGTGTGCAAAATTGGAAGCTTCTTTATGGATATATCACTTTGTGAGGTGATTAGAGATGTCGTAAGACTGAGATAGAAGCTGCTGTTAAAGATTTCAGATACAAAATATGTGTGCAAGTCTTGTCTACAAGTCTAGACTTCTTATGCTTCTCATTTTTAGTAGTTAATGAATCTAGATTTATGGCAGCTGGAAATTTAATTCAGAGTTTGGCAAAGAATAATCGTCTCTAGAAAAAGCTCTAAAAGCCTATCACTTTATTTTTATAATGAAATATGGTTTTTATTTCTAATTGTGACCTTGAAATACACTGGCCCAAAACTGTAATAAGACATAACATAAAACACTATCAATATGAAACCATTTTTGTAAGAAATAATATGGGACAGGAATGCTCAGAGAAATAAATGTTTTTGCCTGGCATACTCTCTGTATCACCACACATTATTCTAACCACCATGACCTTGTGGCTGAGGAATCACGAACAGACATTTCCAAGTATTTTCACACAGTTTTGAACATGCAGATTTGAATGATAATGGGCCATTTGAAAGATAGTATGAGCCATGATATTCTTAATTCACATAAAACTGATCTATGTATTTTTTTAAAAAAAAAAGTGACGTTTTCAAACCTATGGCTTGGATTGCTGTTACTCTGGATGAGGAACTGTAAGATGAGAGAGGGGCTGGGATGAAAGCTACCATGTGCTGTTTCACAACGTTTCACTTTCTGAATTGCAGTAGCCTTCCTCTTAAAGATCCTCACGTAGACAGTGCCTCTCCAGTGTACCAGGCTGTGCTTAAAACTCAGAACAAGCCTGAAGATGAAACCGAAGACTGGAGTCGCCGTTCTGCCAATCTGCAGTCTAAGTCTTTCCGTATCCTGGCCCAGATGACTGGAACTGAGTACAGTAAGCTAAATAACAAAACATCCCCCTCATCCTGATTTTAGATGCATGCCTTTATTTTGTTACCCCAGTATTAGCAACAAGGCTGCTGCCCAGCTTGTAGTCATTGTCACTGAGGGCTAAAATCAGAGAACCCTGTATGTAACTTGAGGGAGCCAGGAAATCAGTGCTCCAGCTCACCTTATGCTTTATGAAGAAAATCCTTTGATCTGCCAGGGGTCTCACCATGAAAGTATAACAGCAAAGACTATAGAGCAGAAGAGCATTTGGGACCCTGTAGTTCCTTCCTACTTACAAGACCAAATCTCTGCGGTGTAATCTTTCATTTTGCAGCAGCCTTGACATACGAAGTTGCCCATTCATTAAAAAATAAAAGAAACAACTTCTGTCTCTTGGAACAGTGATATCTGGAGGTCAAAAAAACTCATGCATCACTGCTTGCATTGAACCTCTGGTTCACCATCAGTTCTGTTATCTAAACCTAAATCTACTCTGAATGTCATGGGAGCTTCAACTTTGCTGCCTGTTGCCTTTGGAAATGTTTTTCTGACCACCTGGTACTAACTTCAGAGCTTGTTTCTGATCTAGAGAGGAGGTTCAGGGACCTTTCCCGCATCAAGGGGTTACTTAGTATTCCCCCTCATATGAATCTGCTGATGCCTCTCCTGGTTTCCTACAAAAGGAGCGGGCCCTCTTTGTAGAATCATTACCTACAGCTGTGAAACACTGCTAGAAAATGAGTGAGAAAGTAGTTGAAATAACTACTTTCCTACTAACATTCATCTTTCTAGCTCTAGGGAACAGCTCCTCTTCATATTGTTCCTGCCAAGTCCACAGCTGCAAAGTCAGCATGAGTGCAACTTTCGATGAGATTTTGATACATTTTAGAAGTATTTATAATTTCATCATAAAGCAAATTCCTTTCTTTTTTAACTGAAACATTTTTTTGCTTGCAGTGCAAGATCCAGATGAAGAAGCCTTGAGGAGATCAAGGTAGGCAACTCCCTGTGAAAAATATGTTTTTCTCCTTACTGATGACCAAATAATGTTTTAAAACAGCATGAATATCTTTTCTCTTGAAATAGTCTAATACATTTACTTGAAAACTTACTAAAATAAAAATGCTATCATTGAGAGGCATTGGAATGAAAAGGATAACAAATTAGCATGCTTTTAGGAAAGACAGTGCAAAATTCCTGAAGTGTGTGTTCAAACCTGGAAGCTCTCTGCACATGCAACTCTCGTGTGCTTCACTGGGTGTGCGAATGCAATGAGTTCCGAAGACCAAGACCTTGGGTAACTACTTGATATGTAACTGAAAGAAAATATATAACGTTGTGATAGCACTGGAATTGGTGAGCAATTTATTTGGATGACCCTGTGATTGACATTTGATTCTCCTAACACAATACAGTGAAGGAGTTGTTTCCATCCGTATCCAAAATCATTTGCTTATGTTCTGTTAGGAATAAATACAACCCACATTCATAGAATATGGAAGCACAGGACTGCTTTTGCTAGTGGATGAATGTATTTGTTTCATATCATCTACCAAAACCACTGAAGCAGTGATAGGTTCAGAGATATAATAAGGAATTAAAGACTTATCATCACATTATGTTGTCCTGCACAGCCAGGAAGCACATTTAGTAGGGATTCGTACGTTGAGCTTAAAAACTGCAGTTGAATCAGAGCATCCTGCATGCAAGCCTGATTTTCTGTTTGCAGACTTCAGGTCCTTGTATCACATTACCTACTCTAAGCCTCTGGCTGGGTTTATGATGTGTTTCATCCTTCATTCACTTTCTCTCCTTTTTCTTTTTGCCGTTTTTTTTTCTTTTTTTACTGTCGTGTGACTTCTATAAAGGTTTTGAACTTTTGATCACAGTGCAAGTAACAAATGTTGAATCAGTGAGAAAGATGTCTGTCATCTTCCCTGTGAAAATACAATAAGTATACTTCCAGTTCATCTTTGCTATAAAAATCCCATTGCAGTTCACTTAAGTTTGTGGCGAGGTGCCCAGACATCAGGCTCGACGTCATATCCTTCGTGGATTTATTTCTTCCCTGAAATATGCAAACCTAATTCTTATTAAATGTATTGTGCATTATCTGTTTTGATGTAATAGCACACATCCAAATCCTTGTTATGATGTGATTTAAAACGTTGTGCTGAGCTTAACAGTCCCCCATACACATCTGAGAGTAATATGTTATTCTAAAGAAATAATCCTTCTAGCTGTAGTCTATGGAAAACACTAGATATTGGAAACTTAACATGGTACAGGCTATGTTGAAAACCGTTATCTAGGAACACATCAACCTATGTATGTCGCACGTTCTATTTGGTGTAACTTCAGGTACAAGACTATATCCAGCACATACTCCACTGCAGATCTGGTCACAACAGCCCTGGTTATGCACCCATCCATCTTATGCTTCTCTTTTGGGTTTATTGGACCCCTTCTGTTTAATCTTTTAGCAAGGGCCCTGCTGCTGATCTCATAAAGGATGGAGCGGCCTGTGTCAGATGCACAGAATCCATACTTCAACTCTAGTCTTCCAGCACAATAATGGAGTAGAAACTCCTCGTCAGTATCTACTCCAGACAGCCTGTACAGCCACACCTCTCTCCATGGCAACAGTCTGGGACCACCTGGAAGGCTTCCTGGGTTCCTGAAAGCTAAAGGTTTCCATGGAACTGTGCAATCTGAGTCTTGCCAGATTCAATATTGCATTAATCTCATGCTGTGCTAGCATTGTGGAAAAGTCCTTCATGTTCCAAAACTTAAACTGCCAGAGACTCCACAGTGTGAGGAATTTTGGTCTTGGGGCCTGCTATGAGTGATCTCCCTCTGGTGTTTTCTCTTGTCTCCTTGTGTCAGCTTTATGGTGTAGCCAGCAAGAACTGCATGAAACAGTGATCAGGTTTCTTCCAAACACTTGTGGGAGGAAAAACTGGGAAAAGAAAGCCCCCAAAACATGTAGCTTATTATTGGCAGAACTGAGTTACATAATAGTCACTTTTAGATTGCTGCTTCTAACTTTGTGACATGTGCTCTGATCAGAAGCCATAAAGCTTGGGAATTTTCAGGTGGTGGAATATCCCTTTCAATTCACGTTAATGAGCACATTGCACGACTCTCCTTTGCTCATGCTACTGCTGTTTTGAAACACGCATAAGATTAAAAGTTGCTATGAAAACTTCCAATTGCTGTTGTGATGATTGCTACGGAATATTTTCCGGAAAGGTGGTATCTATTATAGGCCAAACAGATGTTTCTGAATACGTTTTCCTTGAGTGGAGGGGTGTATCTTTAAAACAGTAAGGGAATTCTTACATTTCATCTAAGCCCGCTTTAGCTGCTATGCTCCAATGTATGTTGAAAAAAGCCATCATGAAGTTTCAGCATTTCATCTAGGAATACTTTATATCTTTTCATTACTTAAAAACATAAGAGAGAGTTTGAGAAGTCATACATCAAGACTCCTTCAGAAGCATTACTTGCATGGCTGTGTTATTAGGAATAGAATATTTAGAAATACCAGTAAATTTGTTCGCGTTTTATTGTTTTGTGCTTTCTTCAACCTCAAGAGTGAAACCCACCCCGTTTGTTCATGTCTGTTTGGCTGGTTTCACTCTCAAGTTCTGCTGCATTAACACAATTGTCTTGCGTTTTGGATGTAAATAATGAGAGGAAAATTACCTTCTTTGCAATGAATCAAATGCATTTTGCATATAACAAGAATATTTTATTTTCCATTCTGTTTGATATACTTTGTCTTGACTGTGCTCTCATCCCCCATTCTCCTCCTTCCGCTTTTTATTTACAAACCCTAAATTTAAACTAGAGAATATCCAGAAGAGAATAATTCCTGAGAGGTGACGAACATTGCTTATAACTTGCTCAAGCACCCCAGACTGCAGTCCAAGGGAGCCAGGGGTGTTTGCAGGAGGTGGCCACTGCTTCGCAGGACCGCACTTTGAAAATCCCATGTTATTGTGTTTTTTGGTACAAGTGACCAGAAATATTTATGAAAATGTCAACACTTACACTTACTTATGCTGAGAAAAGCTATGGAAAGCTACTACAGAAACCCGTGGCTGATGGTCCTTACCAGAAGGACAACAGGATATACATATATGTAGGCTGAACTCAGTATTACAGAATGGAAAATATTTGCATTAATTTTGCTCTTGTATGGAGTTAACTTTCACTGACTGCTTGTTTGAGGGGCAGGGAGGGAAGAGCTGCAAGAATGTGCTGGCAGGAAAACAATGGGATTACACTGCATCTCTAGCAAAAGCAGCCCTGTAATACCAAGAACAAGTCGAAGAATATGAAGTCATATCGAGTTACTTCTCAGAAGTGAACAACTGCAAACCCTTTCATACCTGGTCCAAAAAGGATCACCCAGCCTTCTTAGCGCTGATTTATAGCTGAGGGAAAAATCCAAATAAATTGCCACTGCCCTAGTGATAAGGCAGGGGAGTGGTAGCCATGGTCCCTAACCCCTTTCTTTCTCCCTCCTTTCTTTCTTCTCTGTGTGTGTGTCTCTCTCTCTCTGTCTCCGTCTTTCTCTCTCTCTTTCTTCATGCCACAGGGAAAGGTTTGAAACGGAACGTAACAGCCCACGCTTTGCCAAATTGCGCAACTGGCATCATGGCCTTTCAGCGCAGCTCCTTAACGTTAAAAGTTGAAAGCCCACATTTAGCAGGCAAAAACACGAGACAGAATTGCAGTAAAAAAAATAACTGCTGTCCTGAGTTAGAGCCTAAGAGCATCACATACAATCAGGAAAGCCTTTTACTTTCTCTGAGCGCCTGCTTTCTGTAGATTTCTGTTGTTAGCATGGTGTCCACTCACTGCCTCCAAAAGTAAAAATAGTGATATAACTCTGTTCATATTCTTCATTGTAGAGTAGATTAGCTTTGTCCTTCACTATATCAAATGTAACTTCAGTATACAAGAAAATATCACTATTATACTCTCTTGACTTTAGTTCTAGAAGAAAATGAGAGGGAAGTTATTGACAGCATTTCTTTAGGAGGAAGAGGAATAAGACTTTTACTGAGTTTTAGTGCTATAAAGATTAAGTAGGAGATAGAAAGATGAAAAGGAAAACAGACTGAGCCTGGCTTACACTTTGCTAAATGCACGACATCCTTAGGTTATGTAGTTGAATGATGCTGTTTGAAATAAGATATTAGCAATGTGAAGTTATATTTCTTAAATGTATTACTGGTAGAAGTCATTTCCTGAAACCGTTGCTGTAAGTTTTCTGTTGGAAATCTGGATTTGTCATTACATGAAAGCTAGAGATAGCTGGGGTTGCTCAGAATCTGGGAGGGAATTGCCTTCTGCTAGAGGTGATTTAGAAGTGAGAAGAATACATAGGACTGCTGGTGCACTGAGTTTTGAAAAGCATCTTAGTTTTAAGGAATATGTTGCCCATTCTGTATTGCTCTTGCTTTGACCCTCATTTTTTCTGTATATAGCAGCATGCTTTATCTGAAATAAAAGGTTTTAAAATTAAGAAATTATGTGCCTGTTTTACATAGTACTTTATTCTGTTTTAAAACAATAACTGCTTCTATTGATTATTGAAAGAAGGAGAATTTTCTTTCCACAATAAAAAAATTGGTCAAAAAGCTTTCCCCTACTACCTGTAATTCTTGCTGACCTTTAAGTTCTCTGTATTAGAATAAACCTGACAAAGCAGTTGAGAGAAAAACAAATACTAACAAATATTGTATTAGGTGTGAATGAAAACAAAGCATCAGTAATAGATGTTAGATGACAACGTATTGATAATGTCATTTATCACTTCCATTTGAGTAATATGCATTCTCTGGCAATAGTGTGTTAATTTAGGCACTAGAGACATTGTTGGTGCTTAGAATGGGATCTTTTCCTTTCAGCATTACACCAGTGCTTTGCTTTTATGCTGTGTCAGCCAAGATATGGCAAACCTATACCAAAGGTCCCCAGATATTTGTTTAATGTACACCAAGAGCAGTCATTTCCCTTTCTAGTTGATGCTCTGATCATTAAATGAAACAAAAAATGCAACTAAACTGAACTGTTTGTGGTTTCCATAGAGCCAGTTGGTATTAGCCCTCACAGATCTGTGTTAGGAGTCCTGAGCATTGACTGAAGTAAAAGTTTCTGGTGATAGAACCCTGGTCTCTGCAGTGGAAGGCTGACTCTGTTAAAGCTCTGCTGGAAGCCCTGCTTGCAGCCCTCCAGAATGTCCTCTCGTTAACTTCTATAAACTGCTAATTAGGTAACCTTTATCTGGTAGCAGTGTTTCTGATCAAAGAGACTACATTGAAGATCTTAATAATTTTTCCTACTTCCATACATCTGGAATTGTATCAGCTGTCCATACAAGAACAAAATTCATTCAAACTCCTGTTGTTTTTTTGTGTTATAGAAGGAAGGAAAAAGCTACCATTCATGGAGGAGCTGGCATGAATCAGCCAAATACTGGAGTGTTTAAAGAAAAAAAAATCTAGATATTGTACTTTTTAGAAAAAAAATAGTAATTTTTGAGTATAAATTTAGAGTACATCAGCTCTAATTCCTTTTAAAATGCATTTCTGTTGTCTTAGCTAAGTAACATACCAATTGAGTAAGCATTCCTTTTAATACACAATATTCATTTTTATTTTCCTTGTGGGAAAACAGATTCTGATCAAAGCATCTTAATAGTGCCTGCAGAAAACCAGCATAACTGCATGAAATAAAAGCAACAGTTTAACTTTTCCCAAATGTTGCTAAAATCAAACTTTGGTTCAGACTGGGTTAATTTTATTTATATACAGGAAATTTTGATAGACTTTAAAATATCAATAGGCTGTTAAGTTTTTTTCATAAGCATCAAATGTACCTAAGCAACAACTCTTCCAGTTCTAATTTTCAAACAGGTTTTCTGACTAAGTAATAATACGGTGTTTTCACTTCCATAGGAATTGTGTACCTCAATGTTTTATGAACATAATATAGATAATATTTGTTTCAAATAGTCCTAGTGCATGTACCAGAATGGAAAAGAAAATGTCTAGATTATATCTCAATGTTTACACTTAATGTTATTTTTAAAGGTATTTTTTAATAATCAGAAAAGCATAGTTTGTTCAGATATTAAATTAGTGCCTGTGTAATTAAGGAACCTCTTCCCCTTACCTCTGCTTCGGTGAATTTAATGATAAAAATTCAGTGCACGTAAAACATGTAATTGAATAGAGAAATAGCTGTAGTCATTTTTCTATTGCTTTTAGTCCAGTCCCTCTCAAAAAAACACCCAAGTGATGGGCTTTGTTTAATAAACGGTCAGTCAAATTTTTCAATACAGTTTCTTGTTTATATCTAGACCAGTATTTCCTTAACTCCTACTCCTTAAAAATCTGCCTTTACATTGTCATGGCAATCTTCAAGCCCAGAAAATGAATGTTACAGATCTTTCTTTATGTAACTATTAAGAGGCCTTTGTCTTCCCTCCTGAGTAGGAGGCAGACTTTTCCTGTAAGGTGGAGAAACTGGGCTGGATTTGTCATTCTACTACATCTCATTGCTGGAGACCGTAACAGACTTAAGCCTACTAAGAAATCATTAATAGCTTTCAGAAACCACTAGCTTTGTTCTAGCAGAAGGTCATCTGGCCTGGTTATGCCTTGTTTTTGGTATGTCCAGGCATATCTCACTGTATTTGGCTTCTGATTGACCAACGCCATCTTGCAGGGCTTCTTGCCCATTTTCAGAAGTCTGCTGTTTTGCCTGGGAAAATTAGACTTTGTTGATAACAGTGAGGCTTAAAATAGGTTCTTGATTGAAGACTCAATGAGTCATGTAATGCTTTAATCTAGCACTAGTAGTAAGTGGATATATCTGTCCCATGCTGAATATACTTTGAACTATGACTGTTCTGCTGAGCAAAGGACAATGGTTGGTGACAATACTGTCTTCTAAATAGTCTCTGTGCCAAAAATAAAGTAAAATGCAGGATGCGGACAGTGCTATTAACCCCTGCCCTTCCCAATATTGCCAGTAAAGTGTAGGGCTATAAGCATTTAATGAAGATACAGCAAAGCTGATGCCAGTAGGAAATCAAAACCAAAAGGCCTTCCAGGTAAATCTGCTTGTCTGGTTATGACACAGGGAAATGCTTCTTTTCTGCTGTGGTATAAGACCGTTTGATCTAAACTAACCTCTTTCCTGAATACTGCTGGCTTGCCTGCTTCTCAAATGGTCTCCTTCTCACCTCCTACAATGCTTATTTTGCAGCAGGAATACTGACTGCATGGAGTGTGTGATGATGGGACGTGGCTAGAGTGTGGCTTTAGGAAAGCAGGCATGAGAACTTGACCTCTCTTCCTTTCATGCATGAAGAAATTACAAAAGGAGAAAGGTTCTGTGGCTCCTTCCCCTGCTCCCTCTTTTCATGCCTGCCTGCATGGGAAGGGGAATATGTTTTTACTATATAATAAATACAGAGGTTGTGCAGTCTCCGTTGCGGTTTCTCTCTCGTTATGCACAGTTAAGCAGAGTAGATCTTCAGTAGCAATGATCAAGTATTACAGGGATGCCTTTATCACTTTTGAATAGTCTACTCCTTGTGTCCAACTCTCTGGAGCCACCTTCAGGAGCAGATGAGGTGACACTCAGCTGCCATAGGGCCTAAGCTGATTTTGTGGCTTCTTTGTGAGTTTTGGTGATTGGGACTATCAGAGAATCCTTGCACAAATTTTAGTTTCCAAAGTTAGAAAGTTTTGGCATTGTACATGATAGTACAAGATAATTGCTTTCTTTAATTAGTTAGCCTTTAATGAACAGCTTTCTGCAATATACACAAAGACCCCAAATTGATTAAAACTTGCTGTCAACCACAATAACTTTTTTGTTCTACTTTTGATTATCAAAGCTATCCAACATCACCAAGACAAGCCAAGGCACCTCGATTTCCCTTCCTTCGTTTGCCAGAATTTCCAGTGATGAGCATTGCTGACCTGCCCAGTTGTCAACAACTTCCTATCTATTCACTAATCAGATTGCCAAAATCCTTTTGAAGGATATCTCATTTTTCCACAACAGCCCGTGAAATAAAGAAGATTCCTATAGGGTAGCACTTTCATTTAAGGAACATAACTGCAATAAAGGATAATAAGCACATCAATTTAATATATTCTGATCCCCACTTACCTTTTAGCACCTAAATAGTGACAAAAACATAGAAGTAATGAAGTAACTCGATTGTCTATATGGAATTCTGAGTGACACCTGAAGGGAGAATTGATCATATATAATGTCTTTCTTCCCCAAAAGTACTCCTGGAAGTTCGGTAGGAAAAATTAATTTAGAGATCATAAATTTCTTCTTTTCAAGCCAGTTCTCTTTAGAACCAGTTGATCAAAGATGGTGACTGTAAGGCATGGTGTATCCACTTGAATGTATTCATTTAAAATTGAAAGAGCGAGGCCTCCAAATGAAATCAGCAAAGACCTTTAAGCTTTTCTCAAAGATTTCATAGAGAAAGTAATGCGTAAGCTCTAGAGTCAATTTTGTGTGTGGCTGTGTGTACTGACCTGTATTTAACATCTCCTCTTTACTGTCTGAGTCTCATGCACGTTCCTGTCCAGCACTTAATTTTTGCATGAGCAGAAATTAACATCACTTTCATTCCCGCTGTGTGACCTTTAAGATTCTCCTGTGCATTCTTCCACTCAGGCAGATGGATAACCACGATACCAGTGTGTAATGCTACCTTTCTCTCCACCTGCTCCCTTGCATTGCCTTCAGTCCAACAAGGAAGAGGCAGTTCTTGCATGTAGCAGGCTTTCCAGCGAGCACGTGTGACCCAGAGGCACTGCTTGTGCTCTGAGGGTCATCAGGCTGGCTCACAGAGCTTTGTTTAAGGTGAGCTGGAGAGCCAGCTGACAGCATAGCACTAGCACAGCTTCCTTTCATTCTGCTTCTAAATTGCATCAATGTCAGCAAAATTACCGTAAATACTACTAACTTCCTCATAGTTCATTTCCATGTAAGCATTTGCTGTAGTTGACCCAGAATGTTACAAATGAAAGAGAGGGAGGGTAAGAAAATCCTTAGCAGTATTTATGAAGTAAAATGTAATCAACATTCTGAAAGACAGACAACTGCTCTAATTCATGCCACTTATTTATGTGGTTCAGGAACTGAATAGATAAGACACATTGGTCTATTGCAAGTGCAGCTTCAAACTTAGGGTAATGCCATGTAGAGAAAGTATAAATTTTTTTAGCATCAATGTGCCCAAATCAAGAGATGGCTCTAAAAAACTCCCAGGTGAAACTACAAGTTCTTGTTCTTCTCCCAATTTCCATGGAAAAAAAAGTGAAGTCGTGACGCAAAAGAACACTTCAGTGAAAGGGAAATTTCCTGGTGTACAGTGCCTCAGCTTTTCGTGCATTGGTTTTGTCTAGAATGGTCACAAACACAAACTGAAAGTCCTGGTTCCATGTTCAGGTGCCTGCTGGCAGATACATGGACTTTGCCAGCACAGCTATAAAACGCTAGAAGGAACCATTCAGTTAAATCCAATTGCACACTGAAGGCCAAGGTAGGGAATCATCTGAAATATCTCCCAGCAAAAATTGCTCCCCACACTCAGAATTTTACAGTCTTCGTTCTTAAAGTGATACCTTTACTAGTAAGATAAATTGCAGTACATACACTTGCATGGCAAATATCACTATGTAAATCTTGGAAAGAGTTATCTTTCACCAACACTAATGCTGCTGTATTTCCAGCTGCATTTGTTATTTGAGTGCTAGATGTAACAGCATACCAGTAAATGCCACTGAAATACATCTGTAGGAGGTATTTGCTTTGATTTTAGTGAGCTGCTTTGAGTTCTTTACTACCTGTTCTGAATGAGTTGCTGGTTGTTTTTTTCTTCCAGTGAATATATGATAATATTTTTCCTATTGTTTGGCACTGTCTGCACAAACCAGGATTTCCCTGTTTCGGAAAGCAGGCACACCAATAGGATATATTGCAATTGTTTCAGCGTGGGCTGCTCACATTCTTAACGACAGTGGCTGAAAAAGAGAGATCAGCTCTTCTTCCCCATTTTTCTGATCCCAAGCTGAACTTTTAACTAAACCAGCATGATAGTTGTCTTCTGTCGTCTCCAGTTAACTGCCTGTGATTTCTGTGTGTGTCTTGTGGTGTCTTTAGGATAACAAAAATACAGCTTGGGGGAAAACGAGATAAACAATGTCAATATATTGTTTTATATTCATCTGACCGTGGAAAAATTCTAATCTGCAAACAGAGGAAGGTAGAAATAGCCTCATTGGATCTGCACAGCAGTGAATCCAGCTCAGTGTCCAGTTTTCAAGTGTCAGTATCTCATGCATTTGAGACAAAAATGTTTGAAAGGCAGTTATGAAGCAGCTTTCACACAGCTCTACTCCCAGACACCCTGTAAGAATTTTTTTAAAAAATATTTTTTGCCTTCTACTTCTTAAAAGGGAATTTTGTTTATAGGCAAATACGTTTATGTAAATGTAAGTGCATGTTAGGATGAAGGCTATTTTAAGTCTAATAAGGACAAATCCACAATATACTACTAGAAATATTAATTTCAATAGATTTAGACCCTAATAATCTGCAAGTCTTAGTAACTATTTCCTCTTTGAAAAAAGGCCAGTATATATCTATCAGGTTCTATAGAAGACTGTTGGATGATCAGTACAGGAAAATACTGATAAATGGAAGAATAACATTTATAAAACAATCCACGCTCTTATATTAAAGAGGGTGAGCTGATATTTTAAATACTCAGTTGGTATTCTGGAGAGCTGATTTCAGTTCTTTGTCCTGCTGTGGACCTTCTTTTTGACCAAGAGCAATTATTTTAAGTTTTAGTTCATTTGTAAAATGAGGAAAAAAATTATCTTACTCCATGAAAATACACAGAAAAAGATCAGTTCTAGTATTCACTTATTGCTTTAGCACTGAAAGGCACAGAATTGAAGGACCATTTGGTCTCTCAGAATGCCTCATATTCCTTACACCATCAAATATTCATTACAGATCAAATGATTTTGTCTCTACAACATTTTAATGGAACAGAGAGGAGTATTCAAGAGAGATTCTAGAGCTGTTATACCCTAAGGAGAGGGTAGCTGAAAGGTGCACACGCTGCACATCTCAGGTCACCTGTTACACATAGATGTTTGTTTGGGCATCTTTTACCATTCTATTTTATCTTTGGAACCCAAATATAAAGCATTTTAATGTCCACTACACACAGTTCAAATTCAACAGACTAATGTGTTGGAAAACAGTTTCTGAAGTTCCTTCAGGCTCTTTTTAGGATCCAGTAGCAGATACAAGCTTGGCTTGCAAATTAATTTTACGTTTCATTACTCAAACTATTATAATTCTTGCTAGTGTGTGGGAGGGAAAGACTGTATTTCTGTCATTTCAGGCCTTATGACTGTATCACGCATCATCTTTTTGTAAGAAGGAAACATTTCATAATTTCCATTGGATAATATATTGTGTCGTAGGGAAGACCTTATATTGAATAAATAAGTCTTGTTTGAGGTGTATATCTAATATTTAATAAAATCTGTGAGAGTTGCACTGTTCTCTCAGAACAGTCATTGACTCAAGCCCTTCTATCAAAACCCATTTCAGCTGGGGCCTAAAAGGGCTACAGACGCAAAAAAAAAGAGTTAATATTAAATCTCTACTGGATAGCTCAAAACTACTGTCTACTGCTGTCAGTTATTTCAGCAGCCACAGAGATACAAACTGCTAATAATATTCTGAGCCAATTCTTTCATGTTGTGAAGGTATTGGTTTCACTGAACCTGCCCTAGGTATGTATTTGACTCAAAAGTAAAATTAATTTGGCATTTAGTTAGCAAAAAAAAAAAAAAAAGTTTGATTGTAAAAGCTGGAAACCCAAGAGTCTGTTCCTCCCAATGCAAGTATTGCCAAGAAGAGACACATCTGAACTTGAGCCTTTCTCACCGTTAGCCAAATGGGAGTTACTCCTGTTGACCGGGAAGAGAAATATTTCCTGGAAGCTAAACTGGGAAGAAGCATTGTGTGCCTTTGAACTCCTCTTTCCCTTTACTCTCTGCCTTTTCCTTTATTCTGTGGAAGTATGTTTACTATACTTCTTTCTCTCTTTCAACCTTTACAACTCCCCTGCCTTGGTCACACAGCATTATCCTATACTTGTACAGTTACAGAAAAAGCTTTCGTGAAACCCTGACCTCAAAGCCAATTGATGTTTCTCAGCCTTCTTCAGTTTAGCCACAGCGAGCAGAGCAGAAAAGACTGGATCAGATTAATAGTAACAACAGAGACCTAACGCTGCTTCTGCCTGACCCCAGCTGCCTGTCTTGACTATAATTTCTTGTAAAGTATTTGATAACACTGGAAATACACAGTGCTTTGTTTATTTTTTTCAGGCCGTGACTGTTTTTTTGACGTTCTCGCATGATTTCTCTGGGTGTGCTAACACTGCTCCCGCGCACAGGCACCCTTTCTAATCCATTCCTCTCTACTTTGTTTCATCCTGGCTTTTCTAAGCCTGAAGTTCAGTGGCTTGGTTACCATAAAGATGGTGTTTGGTTTCTCATTGCTTTAGAGTGGTGAACCAATTGATGTCATTGGAGTATTTACTTGCAAGATAGGTTCTTCCGTTCTGGCCATAACAACAGTCAGACAGGCACATCCGAGGATCACTTCAGTTCTGCTTCTGCATTTGAAATTCGTGCATTTTAGGGCTTACATCTTAGTTAGATATTTTAAAAATTGGCAGAGAACACCTGTGCCCAAACCTTTGCTGATGTAACCTGCCTGTTTTTATAACTTTGTTGAGGCTAAACTAAGGAAAGAGTATGTGACTGTACATATATATGTACATGTGTATAGTAAACATGGAGAAATATATGAAATAATACTAACAATGTGAAAAATATTAAGAATAGCCATACAAACATAATGTAAGGTAGTGATTAGAGCACAATATGTTGAAATTCCAGCATAATTCCTTCAATAGGAAAGGATACAGCCACCTATCAAATAGCTAAATATTGAGACTATCTCAATCACTCAATTGGATTTCAGATTTAGGAGTCTAAGGCTAAAGGCTTATATCCTTTATAGAACCATAGAATGATTTGGGTTGGAAGGGACCTCAAAGCCCATCCAGTTCCAACCATGGCAGGGACACCTCCCACTGGATTAGGCTGCTCAAAGCCTCATCCAGCCTGTCTTGAACACCTCCAGGGATGTGGTATTAGAAAATACTTATGGCTTTACTTGTTACAGATACACGACTGCTTGCACATAAACGGATCAGTTATTGGTGTGTGTATGTGTATTTACAGAATAAGAGCCTAATTCTTTATCACTGGAACAGAGGCTGAGGTGAAGGAATGATTTCACTTGTTTCTAATCAGGCTTAGATTTTGAAAACTAGAAGTTACTTAGGTAAGACAGGGAATTCTGAAGTGATGCCAAACGTATTATCTATCTTGATGAGTTTTTGTTAACCATTTTGCTACTCATCACTTCAAAATACTGGATCCTTGAGGACTGCTGAAGTCTGATGATTTTTATTGACTGGAGTTGGCACCAGAATATGTTCTGCTGGAATATTCTTGACATTTTATTTTAAAAGGAAACTTATTAAAGTCAAAACTATGCCTAAAATTATATACATACATACATTGTCTAAGTTCTAAGTGTTAATTTTCCTTTATTTGATTTTAATAGTGAAATAAAGTTGTTTGCAACTGAGAAGCAATATTCAGTAAAATTGTTTATTTAGTGGGTTTCACTTGTAGAGCTGAAGAGGTTTCTCACAACTATATTTACGAGTAACCACTCTAGGATGCTTTTTGCAACCAAACATTTCTCCCCAATCCATCTTCTTTCTCCTTATTGTAGTTTTGGTTTTGGGGTATTTTTTTTGCCACCACTGGCAATTGCATTTACTTTATTCACACTATATCCCCTCCTTTTACAGAGACAAGGAAAATGTTGCTGCAGCATCAGAAAACAGGTAATGTTGGCCGTGTGTGTTTGTCTTACCTCCTGTTCAGAGTTCACTTTCCCCATGTTGTTCTTGCCTCCAAAATGTGAAATTTGTACTCTGTTTGAGTGGATGATGAATGTAGAGGTTTCAGCTAAGTGGGTTTGTTAGGCGTTTCTTTTCAATGTAGATTTCAAAAAGCTCTTAGATGGGGCAGACAGGGATTATGTTTCTCAGAACTTGTAAATCTGAGAAATGAGAAGCTTTATCAGATATTCTTGAAACAGAGTATGATCAGTTTGTGATCAAATTTTAAGAACAATTTGCATTTTAGGCTTTGTCTAGGTTGTTCAAGGTGTTTTTAAAATAAAAATTAGATTATCTTTTTGGCATTTTAAGGGCATTTATACACCAGATTCTTGCATATCTTGATTGATCTTTGATGTGTTATGAGGTTGAAAATATAGTATCCTTGTAAATTCTTTCATTTCAGAAGTTGTTTTCTCCTAAAGAATCTCAGTATATTTTGCAGATACTTAAAAAATATTGGGTTTTATTAGTTCTTATGTTAAAATACACAAGTACTGAAACACAGGTACTTCCTGATTGAATCTGACCAATTGTTTAATGGAGCAAAGAAACGCCTCTTATAAGTTTGCCATGAAAAGAATCCTATCTCACTGCTTTCCTGTCTTGTTTATTCCTGCCTAAACAACGTGCAACCACTTTTTAGTATTGTTTTTCATAAGACTGCTCACATTAAAACAAAGCTTGCATCGAGTTAATATCCAGTTGCAAGCATTATCATTACTAATGGCACAAGCAATGCCAACTGACACTTGGTATAGTAGGGAAAATTGATTCTTATTTTTAAATTAATTATGTCAAAAAGAATGAAGTAAACTCCTTGATTGCTGTATAACAACTGTATATAAATTTAATTGAAAAAAACAAGCAACGCACGTTAGCATTTCATGAGCAGTTTCATTTAAAATCACCTGCAGCACTGTGTAGCTGCTCCACTGAAATCTCATTTTTTAAATTATTATTTTATTTTATTTTACCAGGAACAATTTCTGATATATGTCTGGTGATAGTGTCATACCACATTGCCTTAATCTCGCATGGTTTGTTATACCATAGCTTCTCTCCACCTCCATTATGATCACAGCTCTGCTATGTGTCTTATTTTGATATTCCTAGCGATATGGTTTCCAGATTTAACACAAGGTACCTTTTTAAATTCTTAAAGCCTTTTCTGGTCTTAAGCAGTGATAAACTAATAAACTGTTAAGACTACCAGCAACCTGATCCAATGGAATATGTCCCTGCCGTGGCAGGGGGGTTGGAACTGGGTGGGCTTTGAGGTCCCTTCCAACCCAAACCATTCTATGATTTGTCCTGACTTCATCTGCAATAGCACGATGATCTCCTATGGTAGAAGGAATTTGGGAATACACAAAGAGGATGCTGGGTATTTAAAGACATAAATCTTCTTCCAGGAAAAAGAAAAGACTGAAAAATAAAGTCTTTCATTTTTAAACCTAGACTTAACTTGACTTTTCAGTTATGAGGTTCAGCACTTCTTTTTCTCTCTGAAGGTTGTACTGCATATAAAGGGTAACTGCTGCCTTAAATGGCCAGGTACCAGCATTCTAAAATGCTGCTGTATTTAGTGTGGTAGACAGTAAGCACATGTATCTCTGAAAACTGAAAAAGACCCTTTTTCTATTAAATTACCAGCTGCTTCTGTGCCTGGAGTTCTATCTCTCCCTCAAAACCCTGCTAGTAACTAGGAAATGGGTGACAGAGTAATAAATACCTCATTTACAAATCCACTTGTAATCTTTGTTACTCAGGCCTGCGGTTACTGCGCGTGTGCCACAGTATGTGACCTCCAGTACTTGGCATCCTCCTAAATCAGGCACCTTGGATGCCAACACTGACAGTGCTAAGCCAGTGGCCTCCAAGGGCTCCGAGAGGCTTGGAGTGGGTACAAGTCAGAGGGAGGCCAATTTCGTCACTAAAGGCCAGAAAGTCCCTCTTACTTCATCCAGTTATCAAAGGTACACTGTGACGTGTAACTGCATAACTGACCTGGCTTGGAGCTTTGGAATGGTTTGGTAATAACAACCTCTAACTCCTTCAGATGGAAATTCCCATTGCCTAGGAGGCAGATGTCCAGGTTCTACAAGTTCCAGCAACTTCTCGTTCATGTGGGTTCTAAGAGGCATTCGTAAGGATCTCACCTACCACACAAAGCCAACAGTCACTAAGCACCTGCTGCAGGGAAACAGCAGCTGCTGTTATTCACTGCATGTTTACACACATTCCCACACGCAAATGTGAAACTCTTCCATCTTATGTGCTTCTCGAAACACCTTCGCCAGCACTTTTTTTTCCCTACAGATATTAGAATAAGAGATAATTTTTGCCCATTCATTTTAAATTTTGTTCCCTACATTTTCAGCTCTTTACAAGAGATCTGTTGGAGGATTTGAAACGGAAATAACTTCATGTGTTACATAAAGGAAACTAAGTACTGCTTTAATAATCCACTTGGTTGTTATCTGGACAGACAGTCTGAGAACGCAGAAGTCTATTGAGAGGAAGAAGTGTCATCTGCACTTATTTTTTAAATGTTAGAGTGCGTTGTTGCTGTGTTTTCTGATTATTGTTGTTAACCATATTATCCTCTTAACCTCTACTGATCTGTGTTCCTTTTCATGAGTGACAATCAGCTGAGAAGAGAGATGTGTGTTTTCATCCATGTAACGTACTCACGTTGTGTGTTTCATGTTTGTTACCATAAAGATGGAGATGTTTGAGAACATCCATTTTCTTTGATTTTCCTTAAAATGCAAAATACTGTGAAGATTAAAAGTGTGCAGAATGACTATTAAAAAAAGCAAAATCTCTGTATCATTCATAATAATGAAGCTTTATTATAGATGATCTATTTTATAAAGCAGCATTCACATTTATCTGTTCTTAAAATCCTGCACACTTTCAGATTGAAAAATGTAGAAAGGAGGCAATCTTGAGGACACAAAGTGATGTTATTTTATTTGAATATCTAAATAAAATAATTTAAAATTTCTAGTGGTTAAACTAAAAACAGTCACGTTAGTCTGAATTCTTTCTATAAAACTGAGTAGAGAATTAGCTACCAACTGCATGTATTGTATGTAACCAGATCACCCTCATTTTTAAGGTTCATATCTACTTCATTTGTATTTATTCCAGTTCCTTCTTCTGTTAATTAATATATTCTACCCTGCAGGAAGGTGATCAAGCATCTAATATTTTAATAATATAAAAAGAACTCTTACAAACAGCATGCAAGATAAAATTTCTTTGTATTTCTTTTAAAAGGTATTCCAGTATATTTGCATTTATTTTATTTATGTGTGTTTGTCCCATTCAAATCTGTCTCCACACAGGTCCATGTCCACGTATTTTCTTATCTATTTTCTTTCAAATATATTTCACTAAGTATGTTTTGTGTTTAACATTTTAGAGATCATTACAATTAAGTAACTTCAATGTTTTCTTCTATTCAAGGTATGAAGTCTTGACTTTTAAAATCTGTAGCAAATTCCCTTTAACTTTAGTGCAAACAGAAAGATAAAATAGGTGAAACCCTGGTTTGTAACTGTCTTCGGGACATATGGGAAGTTCCATTTTTATGTGCAGTGTTTCAGTCCTTTTCTGATTGCCAAATTAAAGAGGTGTAGATACTAAAATTTGACTCAACACCTTTTTAATGTGACAGTTCCAGTTTCCACTGTTGCACGGGGGAAAAAAAAGATCTTGTGAATATTAAAACTCAGTACCAGCCCAGCTCACGATCCATCACTATGATGGAGACGTGCAGCTACTCTGCTGCACGGGCTGCGTAACCGATACGGTATCAGCTAAGTGGGGGAATTTCCATCCTAACACCAGTGCGTCAAGATGGAGGAACTGATCTGAATTTGAAATGCGTATTATCATGGACAAACTTTCACAAAACCATTGCAAAACTTTTGGTGTAATGATTTGAAAGCCAGAATTGCAAACAAGGTGAGTATTTTTGGGAGCAAGTTTGTTATGTGTATAATGGCAGATGAAACTCGTAAGGGAGAAAATCCTGATGTTCTACTTTTGTTGTGGGTTGCATTCAACTTTGAAGCTGGCAGGCGTAACAACCACGCTTCCCTTTCAGCTAATCAGACTGCAAAATCTTCAACCAAAATAAGTCACCATCATTTAGACTACTAAACTGCACAAGGAGGTGGAGTAGAGGAGGAGGACAGGGGAAGTGGGACAGTCCCTTGCATAGCAAGGGGTATGACAGATTCCAAAGTACCAAGCACTCATTCTGGATCCTGAGGAGGAAAACCTGTTGGGTTGGTGTTTTGCGAGAAGCAGAAGAAAATGGTAGATAAGAGTGGCTGAAATACAGAAAATATTTGCACAAAGACAAATTTGCATAGGAAAAAAAAGCTGCAAGAGAGAAGGTTTGAGGGCTAAGGTTTGGCTGAAAAATAGTCGTGGAACTGTAAGGTTTCTTTAGTTATTTGATAATTACAGTGCTCAGGAAAGAATTAATAAATTTGGGCATTATTTGTACATTGGACAAGAGAATTGCTGGATTCCATCACCCTGATAGTAGTCATTTGTAAGAACCCAGAGATGTCGCAATATACTTATAAGCTAGGTCAAAAGAAGTAAAAACATATCCATTATGTTCTTATACCACTGCTTGTGAACAAGACAATTGTGTCATGCACACAAATGTAGAATGTCCTTTAAGCTTGGGGGACACATGCTTATATTATCAGTGAACTGTGTGCCACCAAATAGTATAGTAATGTGAAAAATCAAATTGCAAGTTATTATTCAATGGGTTATTTGTTCTGTGGGTAGTAAATTAAAAAATCCAAAGTAAAACCTGTGTAAACACAAAATTAAGGTTTTGTCTTTTTTTTCTCCCTCTTTTTGCTTTTTTTAAACACCCTTTTAATTTTAAATTACCTAGTGATTTTATTAGGTTTATTGATATTATACATAATATTATTCTTCTTTTTGATCTTAAGTTCGTTGAAACGGTCAGCAAAGAATGTGAATCTTTTAAGTCCACCTAATGGTTTTTCTCATTTGATGTTAAGAGCTCGTGGAAAACAACAAACTGAACCTCCCAAAAGCATAGTTAATTTCTCAGCAGTGGATGGCTTTGATTGCACTATCTTGCAAAGCTGTCTAAGAGATAACAACCCCATTTTTCTGTCTGTGAGAGATGAGCAATTCTTTCCAAAACTGAGCGAGGCTGCAAGGCTAAGAAAAATGTATTAAATGAGCATTGGGTGCTCTGACAGCAGGTGATGAAAGACACTTCCAGTTCAGTAGGTAACTTAAATGGCCACAGGATACGAGACTGGGTTTTCTTCATTATTATTATTAATTTCAATTAAACAATGAAATATTAATACTTTTCTGCTCCACATTAACTCTGCCACAACAGCTCAAGAGGACCACGGGATAACAGCTCATGCTTGTCACCCGAGTGGTTTTAAAACTGGTGTAGTAAAATTTGATGCTACATCTTCCCCATGTATTTTGTAAGTTGTTTCATGTTTCAAAAGGCATCTTATTGTTTGATGGGTTGCATAGTTTAATGTCAGGTGAATTTAGGTCACATATGAGCTGACAATCAATGGACTCCTTTTAAGCACCTTTCCACTACCTGTATGGCACAAAACTGATTAAAACCACACAAAACTGTGCTGACTGGACTTCCAGACTACCAGAACTTGCAGGAAACCTGCTGATACAAGACTATGATAATATCCTTTAAATTGCTTTTCATCGTCTAATTAAAAAGTTTACTTCTAACTTAAAATTCAGCTCCAGGAGTAAATATTGGGTGAAATTTATCCCAGTTCAAAGAGTTTGTGACAGGCTCTTTGCAACCATTTAAGTACCGTGTGCCGCATTCCCTACCCCTGGCTTCAGTGGGACTAGGACTTAAATGCTGTATAATACCTGGGATAAATTTCAAGCAGGACCGAAACTGCATTACAGTCTTAACTGCACATCCAAGAAGGCCTAACAAATGTCTTTTTCTCTTTACATAATCATGCTTTTCCCTCAGTAACACAGCCTGCTACTATGTTTGCAGCTACAGGTTCAAACATAGTAGGTTTTATGCTCTACATTTAAATACGCACCTTATTAAGATGCTTTTTGTTTTATTTAATTTAACTCTAATTAGTACCCCTGTCGAGCATGCTCCAGTGTCTACCAGCGCTGCCTCTGCTCCTGCACCACATGCTTCAGCACATCAGCCTGCTACTGCTGCTCAGAATACAGCTGCTCTGATGACACCACCAGCAACAACCTCGGTAGCGCAAGAGTCTTTCTCATCCTCCTTCCAAAGGTAATGCTTCATTGCTTTGTCCTTGGCAGATACCCCTGCTCTGGAAATGCTGCATATACATTCTTAACTTAAGAATGTAGTATCAGAAAGCTGTAGCCTGTTTTATATGATTTTATATATTTTGGTGTGTTTTCTTATTTGGAAGTATTTTTTCACATTTGCAAAGAATTTGCAAAACAGAACTGGCCTAAAAAGTAACCAAAAGTAGCTTTAGTCTGCAATTTTCAGAAATCAAGTCTAGGGTTAAAACTAGGAATGTTTTTTTCACCACGTGTAATAAAACCAAAACAACTGCTCGTAGTAGTTACAGTGGTTGAATGAAGGTGCTTTCAGTCGTGTTTCTGCTGCATGACAAGAAGTGGAAAATCAGAAAATGTCATTTACTCATGTGATTGACCTTGCCAGTATTGTGGGAGATGCCAGCAGAATGTGGTGGACAATGAGCAATATGTCAATAAAACCATGCATGTGATGATTGACTTGCTCTGTAGGGTGTTAAGGCCATGGATTTGTATTAGATTTACCCACTCTCTTTTCTCTAACGAGAGCTAGCTAGAGAGCTAAAGTGAGTTTCAAGGAGGAATGTGTTCAGAACCTGTGTAATGCAGTAGGAGTTACAGCTCTATATTAGAAGTTGTCAGTCTGTGGAGAAATGCGTGGGATTTATTCTGCCGTTACTTAGATTGTACTATTTCCAGGGACAGTAAGATTGAATTCCTTTGGTGCATATTATTCTTTTATCTTAGTTTTCTTTTTCTACATGAGTGTTCTTAAAGATGTATATTTTAGCATGCTTGGAAAATTCAAGGAAAAACACACTTGCAGACCCTAAGGTGTAGTCTGTCATATCTTACATGTGCGCAAATGGAATTGGAAATGTTTTCTTGCCTCCATTTCTTGTTTAATATTTGCTATTTGACGTTTATTATTCATATATTCCAATTACTGAGTTCCTTAATTTTGTCAGTTTTTACCTAACCGTGATCTATTATACTCCAGTGGTTTTATTCCAATACCAGAAAATCAATCAGCCAGCCAGCAAAGGAGGTTTGAATAAGGTTCTGTAATTCCAAACTGTGCTGTAAGGCACTGTCACATGAAATAATGATACGGTTTAAGTGATTTTTATCCCTTAGTTGAAACTGTAACACAAAGAAAATGGATTATCTAATATATGCTTCAAAAATAAGTGCCTCAACTAAACTGATCATGGCAGTGATTTGTTTTAAATAGGAGAATCTTTTGTCCATTACTGCTTGCATATTCAAAAGTTTCGCTTGAATTCAGACTCAAACATCTTCAAATCTCGCAGATAAAAACATGCATCATTGACAAAGGTCCTGTCCTGAAATATTGTCTTAGTTACCCATAGACTCTGGATTTAAGATTTTTGCGTAACGTGTGCGTTTTGTCTTACATCCTGTAGGAGTAACCTGCTTGGTTGTGCTGTTTTGTACGTCTGCAGCTTTATGCTACAGGAAACCTGTTCCTGGTAACTGTGCAGCAGCCCTTTTATATCTGGACTCCGACAGAGCTTGGTTCTGATGTCACTGGTTTTGTCCCTATTAAATCATTTTGTACATGCTTTCATGTGTCTCCTGCAGAGTGCCTTCATCCCCCAGCTCTCTTTCACAGCCTAAGCCTTTCCATGGGTCCAGGAACATGTCGTTAGCAGCTTCCACTATCTCATCTGCTATCTCATCTCAGTCTAGGTATATCTGTAAAGCTCTCTTCTTTTTTCTTTTAACTTGTTTTCATTCTGTATTACTCTCCCAGATTTAAGATTTTCAGCTTGTCAGAGACTACTGAAAAGCGTGAAGTGTTTAAAGGAATAGGCTTCTTGTTTATCTTTCACATTAAAACCGAGCTAGAAAATAGCTACATTTTAGATTTAGGATATGTGACCAAAAGATCCACTTGGAACAAAAGTATTTCAGCTGATATGGTTTGTCCTGGTTTTGCCATCTTAAAATATTTGTCTAGTGGTATTGAGAATGACAGACTTTTTTTTTCCTTGGTGAAAATACAGGATCACAAGAATCACAGAATTACTGTTATTATGCTCTTAATCATGACTAATGAAAGACCACTGATAAAGAAATATAGCATCTATCACTACAAAGAGAATGCCTCACTGCTAATCCTTTTCATTGCTTTCATTAACACTTTGTCAAGACTAACAGAGGAGAAAGCAGTAGATTTTAAGATTTGTTATTTGAGCATCATCTTCAGAAATAATGAAAACCTGAATCAGCAATAGATTTGAAATTATAATTATCCGTATCTCTAATCTTGATATAAGAAGGTAGCTAGGAATAACCCAGGGGTGATGTTTGCAATTAATGAGGTGCACAAATTGGAAGGCTACACATCAAGAGGTATGATAGCCTTTCTCAAGAGTGTCACAGGAAACACCAGGTAAGAGCTACTCACAGGTACAAACTTGAAAGCATTTTGGTTGGCTTCACATCACTGAAACCAATCCAAAAATGAAATTGCTGCAGAACAGAAGATCAGAGGAGTTCTGAGTTTTAGGATGTAAATGTGGCTGCTTACAGCCATGAGAATTACACAGGGGATGTAAATCCCATATGGAGCTGATAAAACATAAGAAGTAAAATTAACTGCTGATCTAAGTCTATTTCTTTGAGTGTAAATATGCTGATTGTAACTTTAGTTTCAATTAAACTATGAAGTTGGTAAATATCATCAGGATGCTGCCAAGAATAGTTGTATATATGAACTTTCAGAATACCAAAGTGATGAGCTATTGGGGCAGTTTGTGATTTATGGGTAACCATCATAAAACACCTTAAGAGGACTTAATTTTCACATTTGGAGTCCTTGGTGCATTTCGGAAGTAATTCTTACACTGCTTCTTAATTCAGTCCTGTGGTGTGGTTAGCCTTTAACTGTCAGCAGTACTATTTCAACCACGCTGTTGTACTAACAAATCTCTTAGTTGGAATGATCACAAATCTGTGAGAAGAGGGTCCTACATAGTTGTTGTAGCAGATGGTTAAAAGCCGCTTATAACCAGGCAAAGTCCTTTGCTTCCTAAGCAACAATAACTGTGCATATTTGAGCTTGTTTATATGCTGGCATGGAAAACCCATTTATTACTTTAGACCTACAGAAAAGACTCAGTATTTCTCTCAGTTGAGGACCAAAATAGATCCATTAGTCAGAACAGAAAATTAAACTGAAGCCTTGGTGACTACTCTGGCCAGACAGAGGACGTCGATGCATGTTTCATCAGTCTACATCTTAGGAGCCATGCAAATCTTGCTATGAGAGGTATATTTTTACACACCTGCATAAGACATTTCCTTGCTGTTCTACTAGCTTCAGTGAGAATTGTACATTATTAATAGCTAATGATAGATTTCTGAAGCCTGCATGTAGCAGTAGTACTGCAAGTAACACTTTTTATTTCTGCAATATATGCATATTTCACTGAGATTAATATTGGTGTCACAAAAAGCCCCAGTTTTTCCCCTTCAAGAAGAACCATCAGATAATGACAGACTTTCATTTAATGAACAATTTTGGAGGAATTCAGAAAGATAAAATCAGAGATGTTTTGCATATATCACTTTTAGGACTCCACTGGTAAAATCTTAATCGGGTTTATTTTATTGCCTACCCAAGATTTGAAAAGAATTTTTACACTTGAGTGAAAAAATTCTGTTCAGTGACAGTTTCTGAGTATCTGGAATAGGAGGACACAAGGGGAGGGGCTATCCTAGTTTTAAAATGTCAAAACTACAAATTTTCCAGTTTTAAGAAATGGCTTTGTTTCAGAAATATTTCCTTTGGATTTTGTTTTGATTATTCTGTGAAGCTGTCTGATTATGTGAAGATGGATGTAGATTTTAACACTGAGAATGCTGCTGGTGGGAGGGGCCGTTCTAGAACCGGACTATTGACTTACAAGGCTGTATTCAGAGTCATCTAAAATCTTCAGAAGCCTTTATGAATATGTGAATCATAGCACTGTGAGCTTTTAAATCAGTTATAAAGGTGGGAGACCTCTAGAAACCTTTCAGAGGCTGTTTATCATCATAGAAAGCCCTTACAAGCAGGCTGCCCAAGCAGGCAGAAGGCGTGTTTTCTCCAAATGGTTGCTGCACGCCTACTTTTGTAACTGAAGGCTACTCATGGTAGAAGCTGTAGATTCTTTGTATTAATCACAGAGCTTCTGAGTCCCAGAACAGGCACTCTTCTCATTGAAGTGTGGTAGCTATGTTTGTCAGGAGTGGGACAACTGCTGGCACAGCTTTCATTTTCCATGCTAGCTTTTGGTATAGGAATTGGATGCAAATACCTTTTGTTATCTTCTGGGATAATTCGACTCTTAACATGTAAGAGCTGTGTTTTCATTCCTGTCTTGGAAATGACAGTTAAGTAACAATTATGTATAATTTAAACACAAGCACCTAATAAATTAGTATAAAGATAGTCATTATTTGCTCATACTACTTGCATGGCCAGTCTACAGCTAGTATAGTATTTCTTGATTGAGCCTTTATCCATTTCACTTTAATTTTGCATTCCTTTCAGTGGGAGAAGGGAAGCAGCACTGAGGCCTTGAAACTATAAATTCATTTGTAGCTATGTATCAATACAGACTAATCAGTGAATCACAATTTTAATGAGTAACGAGGATAAAAATATCACCTTGAGATACTAAAATTTATTTCTGATTCCAATGTCTTTCATTTCCTGTGTTAGATTGGCATGGGCCATTTTACCCTTTCCCCCCCTTCGAAAGGAAGCAGATTCTCTGGGGAGGCCATGCATCTTCATTCTTGAAGATTTTCAAGATACCATTGGGTAAAACACAGAACAACCTCATCTGACCTCAGAGCTGGCCCTGCTTTTGAGTGGGAGGTTAGATGGGGAGACCTCCTGAGGTTTCTCCCAAACTTAAGGACTCTGTGAACCTACAAAAACAACTGTCCACTTCAGACAGCAATGCTTTCATCAGGCTATGAAAAATCTATTGCTCATACCTGACAATTATTTAAGTCAAAGGTCCTCAACATATCAGCTTTATATTCTACTGCCCTAAAACTTTACTTTCCAGCAGGTGACACCAGCATCATGCTGACCTACAATTCAACCTGTTATCAGCAAGCAAATGTTACTGTCTTACTTAGTACCTCTCTTAGAAGTTCAGTAATTCAGCGAGCCACGGGACACAGAGGCAAATCAGAAACTTGCAGGAGCTGTTAAAAATTGGTTCCCTGACATTCAGGTACAAGAAGCAAACTCAGTTTGGGAGTTTTGTTTCTTCTTGGAGGGTTCTGTTGCAGCTGAAGTAGGTTCTTTATGCACTACTGCCATGTTTGTTAGAAAAACTCCTGTATTATAGCCTAAGGGACTAAAACTGGCTGCAATTTTATCTGTAATTCAATTTTTTGAGCATCTGATGGTTTCATTTAGAAATCAAGCAGTGCATTAGCATGCCAAAATCCAATTTCAGCTTGACACATACCATTGGAGCATTGCAGCATTTCATAGAACTTTAGTTCAAAATAAAATATGGATGAACTTAAAACAGCATCCCCATCCTGTAAAGCATGCTCAGGTAGAATGAGGCTGAGATTTTACCACCAGTGTTCCAGTGTTTGTTGGGCTTTTTTCCTTTTAGATACCTTAAAAATGCCCTCCCAGAAAATGCAGGAGAATTTCTTGATCAGTGTCCTTAACTCTTTAGTCTGAGCAGTTCTGTAGTGATTTTGCTTTCATGAGCAAAGGGCTGTTTGCATAACACCTAACGTGCATAAAATCTTTATAGTGTTTGAAGTTAAGTCATTAATCTTTAACTGATCATGTGACTCTTACTTTTAAATCTGCAATGTTAATCTCAATTTTTCACTTAACGATCTTACTTACAAGGAAGAAAGCATATCAGGAGTGTTTGAAATAAGGTATAAAGCTCTTTGTGCAGTTGGTTGTTCTATCTGGAGGGTAAAAGCAGGGCAACCAATGAGACAGCACTCTGGGAATACAAAACCAGGAGAAATGATGGAAAGAGTTATGATGATGGTTCTAAAAGGAAGGTGTAGCTTCTGTATTCCTAGGATTTTAATCCAAGCAGTGAGAATGCGGTAAAGGGAAGGAAAACTCTTCTCCTGAAGCTGTAAAATAACTGGCATATGATAGGCAAATTCTGGCAAATGTGAGCTGTGCCCTTTGGGATGTGGTTGTGGCCACACAGCCCTGCACTGCTCTGCATTTAGACAGGAGCCGCGTTCCTTCTGAATCCTCTTGTTTCTCAGATCATACATTGTGCAGGCTTTTAAGTACTTTCTGTATTTACATAAATGAATCATTTAAGTTCTGAAATTATGCTGCTTCCCCAAGAAAAAAAAAATCTACCTGTTTAGTAAATGAACAGTAGAGTGGTACAGCAAGGGGAAAACTGAACATGATGGCTTGATGTTGTTGCTTCAACTGCTTCCAGCCTGTCCTTTCGGTGGGGTGGTCGGGGTTGCCTCATAACGTGGGGAACTCAGCTGATCTTTAGGCTTTTGTTGGTTCAAGGTTTGCTTTTAAGATTTGATGCAACTTAAGCTTATGACACTGACAAAATGAAACTCATAGTTATTCTTCTGTACTAATACAAATCAATGGTGAATGTCAAAGAATACAGTCCAGTGGCTGAATTACGATTCTACAGCTGAAGGATGAGCAAAACTGGATGAGTGGGATTTATGGAGCAATATATTCAGCTCATTTATTTTTGTTACCATTAGATTTCACCATGATTCCTAGCTTAAATAAGATAAGCAAAATGTAATACTGATCTCATATGATTACAAATATGTACGTGTTGTTTACTTTAGCACTTAAGAGCATAAGGAAATTCACGGTAGGACAAGATATCCCAATTTTCTTGGCATATTTTTTTAAATACAACTTTTGTCTCATTTTAGTTTCAACCGGCATTCTTCCACCTCCATCAGCTACCAGTCAAAGCAGAGGTATAAAAATGTTTTGTGCAGCTACTCTCCCTTAAAAGCACTTAACAAACCAGTTTATTGCTGCTAGTAGGCAACTAGTGAAGTATTAACATAAAAATGACCTGCTTAGAAGTATTTACTCTTTCTTTTTCTGACAACTAATAGTTTTCAGAGCCAGTATTTAATTTGCTGCCTGTCACATGCCATTGGCTGCTACGGATAAATTCAGTAAAGGTGCTTTCACTGCTTTTTGAGATGCCATTGCTTCTTGTTCCATTAGCATCTTTGATCCTTTGGGTATCTTTTTATTCTTTCTTTTTTCTTCTTTTTTTCCTTTCTTTTAATCACACGCTATTTCCTTTTCTTCAGCAGAAACTCTGATAAATCTTTTAACTTCACTAAAACCCAACACTTTATTTCTCTTTGACAAGCCTGTCTATCTTCCTTACTGTTTTTAATATGCATCATACACTTGTAAAAAACTTCTGTAGCTGACTTCTTGTACTTTTGCCATGATTTTGGTACTATGAATACAATTTTTTGTGTGTGGTGTTTTTTTGGTTTTTTTCAACTTCATTTCCCTGAACATACAAGGAAGTCTCGTGGCATGGGCATATCATGCTGTTAACTTTGGGAAACCCTTCTGAATAACCATTTTCCTTGATGACAACCCAAGTATTGCTAATCTGGCTCAGAACTTCTTTATATATTTTGTGCTTTGAGAGCTACAAATGAGTCTTTCTACCAATGGACCCGCACACCTGGGAGTAAACTTTCCTGAGTGTATGTCATTTGCAGATTAAGGCTGTATGACACGATTTAAAATCCACATTGTAAATACTGATCACTGATCTTATAAAGGTAAGTATGTTTTACTGGTTTTCTGTCTAGCTTACTTTGAATAGCTGATTTTAAAACAAGGAACAGTCTTTTGGTAGTATTTAGCAGAAGGCATTCTGAGAGCTGTATTCAAAGCCAGTGCACCTGAAGCACACATCTTCCTGTCTGTGCCACGGTACGAGCAATGATCCTCTGTCCAGTGACCCTGAGTACAGTGTGTTCTTATGCACTACAGATGAGGAGGTACCAACAGCAAATAGATGGTAAGAATGTAGAAAGTAGAAAGCCTTCCTTTGCTTAGAGAAGCTTTGGCCGTTACAAAATCACAGCTCAGATCATAATAGAATTTACAGTGAATACAAACCCACTGGTTTATCTCGGAGAGTCTTTTCAGTCGTGGTGTAGTGAACCCAAATCCAGCCCTAAGCCCTAGACTAGGAACAGAAATAATTAGCTGTAGTCATTGTAGCAATAGCTATGTTTTTAAGTATAACTAAATAGACAAAATAAATTAGCCTGAGGGAGCAATGCTATGCAAACTAGATCTACAGTTTAAGCACTGTCAGAGTAGCAAAAAGCTACGTTGTAAGGATAGGTTTATTTTGTTCAAAATTAAAAATCAAAAGTTTACATTTTTAGGAATGCTTTTTACCTGTACTGGAAGGATTTTGGTGTGTTTGTCATGTGTGAACATTATAACGTGTTCTCTCCAGATGGCACCTATTTCCACTATTAAAGAGAGTACAGGTCAAGATGGACCAATGGTCTGGCAAAGCTGGACGGTACTTTTCTTTTGCTGACAAATGTTTTCCTGTAGACAAAGCCACTATGGAAATAGCTCCTGAACTGTCAGCACAAATGGATAGGGATTTGGTTCACTGGGACAGTGAAACTGAAGGGAAAAAGAAAGTAAAATTATGTTATCAGGGTAAGAATGATGTTCAACAGTGAATTGTTTTTATTACTGCACTCATCCTGGTATCTGTTGCTTCCCTTTCTTGTACTTCTTTATTCCCTCTTGCTTGCTTTGTTTGTAATGCTCTTAGTGGTCTCAGAACCAAAGTCACTACAAATAGAGTCACCCTAAGTAATAGGCAGAGGCATATATTTCAATGTGTTATATTTCAATGTGTTTGTTAGTAGACAGACAGAAGACCCAAAGTGTATGCATATTCCCCAAGTCTGATCCTTTGTTAAACTGAGAATTCCTTTAATAAATGTCGTGTTCCTCCAGTAAGCTGTTTTCTGTGATGACAAGAGCAACTTGGCATTATTTAAAATCCTTAATTGGGTATATTTTCTTTCAAAGAATTGTTCGGGCCTTTCTTAGCAATGATGAATACTAATGAATCTTGCAGTATTCTCTCTGTAGCTTTCAAGGACCGTTCCTCTTCGAGTGCATTGGAAGCTGCCAGATCTCGTTTCATAATCAGTAACTGTTGCTGTTTGTAAAGTTGCTCATACTTTATTTTGCTTTTAGAAACACAAGCCAGTCATATACACCAATGCCAGTTTCTGGAGGCTATGGTGAGAGTCCTGCTGCTTCAAAACCCAGAGTTGTTACTACTGCCAGCATAAAGCCCTCTGTCTACCAGCCAGGTAAGGTGACTTTAGGGTACTGAAAGGGCTCAGGACAAAGTACTGGAAGGATTCAGAGAAGAAATGCACGTGCATTTCTTTTAGAAAAAGAAAATGCAAAGAACACGTATTTTGCAATAGGACACACTCATATCAGGAAAGATTTATAAACATGGAACCAAATGCTGCCAGTTGCTTGCTTTGCTTCAGATTATCTGAAGATTGAGGATTCTGTTGTATTGGTATATTCTGCTTTAGAAAAGCAGGAGGAAGAACAAAAGCAAGGGACAGAACTGTAATAAAAAATGTGTAGCCTGACTTTTAACAAGACATACATTTGGAAAATAAGCCAGTGCACCCAATCAGGAGCCCTGTGACACCTCTGAATTGATAAAATAGTTTACAAATGCAGAACTCTGAAAGGAGATAAGTGAAGGTAGATTGGGTGGGATACATTTGCAAACTGGATAAGGCCATATATTGAACTTCTTAAACTTAGGCTTATATTTGAAGTAAAGAATGATCTATCTGAGTTCTTCATAATGCTATGCTTCCACTTCCCACTGCTCCAGTTTCTGAAGGAATATATTTGATTATTCATTCATATGGAAAATATGCTCCTTGATGTTATCTAAATACTCTTTGTATTAATGTGTTACAAATGGAATGAACCTCTAAAACCATTGATCACCAATGTGAACTTTCAAAATGAACAAAGTAAATGAGGCAGCAATGTAAGTATTGAATGCAGTTCTGTTTCAAATTAAGCTTATTCTGATCTTAGCAAGAGAATTAAAACGTTGATTTATATCTGGACAGTCAAGTAAATAAGAAGGGTCACGAATTCTAACAATCTGAAACTCTTTTTTCTGTAATGCTCTACCTCTGGATCTACTGAAATGAAATCAGTGCAAACTTAAGATATAAAGCAGACGACAGATCAGTCGTATTTGAGATATAAAGGTGGAAAAAGCCAGTTCAGAACTATCACGAGCTATTTAAGGGTCTCAAAGTCAATAAAGGTTTCAGCTTCTCCTCATTTGCTTTTGGTTAACTGTGTCAGCATATACTATTTTCTCACTGAAGGCAGATGTTATTTTTGTCTTGCAAAAAAAAAGGGAAGATGAAGACAGAGGATTTATTTCCCTAATGCAGAACAGAGCAAAACCATGGCAAGTCAAAATATCTCCTAAATACACTGCTTGATACTGAGCCCCATGTTGATTGAGGGAAGTATAAACTCCAGGTCTCAATATACAAACCTGCCACAGAAATAAATTAGTAGCTTTATACAGTTAGTGGCTGTATCTGTTAAAGAACAAGCTGGTTGTTGAATTAGTCTCAGAATATCAGGTAATGCTTTTATTTTTCTCCTACATCTTTGCATTTCCTTGTATTGATAGGTTTGTGCCCCACTGCCTCCCAATAGATGCTTAAAATACGCAGTATGGAAACCATGTTCTGTGTCACCATATACACCACAAACTTAATTCAACTTGTATATTTGTCTGTCTGCATGTGGAAAATTCTTATTTTTCAGGCACTGCAAAATTAAAATGTACTGTAGAGGACAGGAGAACTTTCAGAACAATATGTAATGTGATGCATTACAAATACAAAATTGAAATAGCATTAAGGTTGACAGAAAAAGAAACAGTAAATCTCCTTGTATTGCTTAGGAGTTTGAGATACACAGTAAAGGATTCTAAAATACCTCTGGAATTGAACCCCAAAGTGACTCAGGTACAAAAGAGATTAAAAAAAGATATTTTGTTGATTATCTTTGGGGTTTGTTTTGGGACCTTTTAGAATTTTTATATATTTGAGGTAGTAGCACTTTATGTTGATTTCTGAACAGGAGCTGCCCCTAAAGACAGTTGCAGCTGCAGTCCTGAGTGAACAGGAAATTGTCACTTCGGAAGTAATGTAGGAAATGGCTTTTCCTGTGACAGATGGGAAAGATCAATAGTATTTGAAACAAATCATCAAGACAGTTAGCAAACTTCCTCACCCAACTTTGTTAATGCATATAAATTCTGTCCTAGAGTGTAAAATGCAGCCTCAATCTCAGATGACCAACTGTTCCTGAATGACGACATATGAGATTACAAAAATCCATCTTTTTCTCCCAATCTAAGTGCAGCTTCAGGCTTTTACAATACCTGCACTCTCACTTTAGTAAATAATTTCTTAGGCTTCTAGTTTTGTAAATCCACTGTGTGAAAAGGTCTAAATAGGGGAGATTACCATAAGGATTTGCAATGTAGAATCCATTAATAGAAGAGGAGTGCCTTTATGCTATCCCTCAGTGGGAATGGAAGTAAGGTGACTTGCTTCCCTTAAAAATGTAGGCCAGCAACTTCCAGATTAAAACACCCACCAATGGCCTTATAATTGCAATATCTAGAAGCCCAAATCAATCACTAAGAGGGTTTACAAGACTATTTTAATGTCTCAGTTTGAAAAGAATAATGGGGAAAAACTTGGCTAAACTGAAACCATGTCAAAATGAAACTGCCTGGTTGAGTATCTGGCTCAGATATGAGTAAGCAGTAATGCTTACACTTTAAAGCAAAGAGAGCACTATTTTGAGTATCCTAGTTCCAGTGGGAATTTTCTGCTGCTTTGTTTTCTTTCTATAAGGAAAGCTGTGAACTCTGTAGTCCCTTCATTGTCCTGTAAAGTTCATAGCCCAGTTTTGAAAGGAGCAGGGATTTATTTTCTGAACAAAGTCCACTAGATGGCAGAAAATACTTGTGTATTTCTTTCTTGTATGTTTTCCCGGTCTGGTGCTTTCCTATCTTCCAAGCAACCAAAATGTCTGCTCTGTACTACGAATTGCCTTGATACCTAAAATTAAGAAAGGAGATCTTTCCTTTTAAATCTCTAAATCCTACTCGTGTCTGTAAAAGTGCTCACGTGTACAGGCCAGATCTGCTATATTAGAAATTGGTAGAAAGATTCCCACAGATCCCAGTGTATCTTTCACTGAATCCTAAGAACCTTGCAGACTAAACCAGTACTTTACGTATCATCTTCCATTTTAAATACTTCTGAATAACATCTTATAAAGGACTTGTTGCATTATCTGCTTTGTCTGTCATCTACTACCTACTGGAACAGTATATAGAAAAATTTTAGGCTTCAGTGCTGTGACCACGAAGTGTAGAACAAGCCAAATCAGTTATGATTATGAATTACATTGGTTACTGGAAAAATTGTTACTAAGAATAACAATTATGTGTTTTACTAATAAAGAAAAAAACCAAAATTGTTCTCACAGGGCAAGCTAATAGGTAAGACTAAAGCATTTGAGACTTCATGAATCTTTACTTCACTAAATTAATCTTTGGTAACATGCCTTTTTTTTTCTGGAGGGAAAATATCCGTTGACCATAAATGAGGAGCTGATAGGGAGACTTCCAGATTCCCCAGAATCAAGGACTTAGCTTGTTCCTGAGGCTGTTAAGAGAGATAACAGGATAACAATAGTCTCATTCTTTCTTTCCTACTGTAAGAGTTTCTGAGGGCTGAGAGAAATAACGTTACCAAATTATTTAAAGAATTCATTTTTGAACAGTTAAGGGTCATCTCATACATTACTGATATCCTGAGGATCTATTCTCTCATATACTGAATCTTAGTACATTTACCAGCAAACAGCACTTTTTATTGGCTGCATATATGTTGGAAGACTTCAAAATACATAAGCATGCAAGGTGAATGTGTATGGCAGTAGCTGCTAGAACAAGAGAGTTGTTCATATAAACTTAGGGATATAGCTAGAAGACAACAAGATAATAATTCTCTCTCAATAACCATAGCTAAAAATCTCAAAGTTGGTGAAACCTTTCTAATACATTGCAATGACGTTATTTTAAATCAATAATAATTCCAGCCTGTTCATAAGGGTAAAATATGTTCTAATAAATCCAGCCTGTAAAATGAAATCATAACAGCTGAAATGAGAACTTGGAGCAGTTGCAAACACCCAGCATTTGTCATTTTGCAGTAATTTCCCTGGTATTTTCTTTCAGCAACTGGAAAAAAACAAACAACTTTGCTGCTTCACTTTGTTATGGCAAGTAGCAAAAATAGAGTAAACAGAAATAGAAGACAGAGAGAATGAAAGACAAAGACCGTTCCCCAGTGTTTATCCTTTAAAGGAGTCTAGATTAATCTGAACCTAGATAAATGCTGTCTACATTGGTTGGAATAAACAAACTGGTGAGATGAGGGAAGAAAAAGTGAAAAAATCAGAGGCTGTAAGCTGAATTCCTTAAAGACGATGTCAGAAAAAGACATCCTGCATTTTTTCTTCACTCTGGAGCTCTGGGTTTGAATGTCTGACCATTTTGTTAGGCCCTCTGTGGATATGCTGCCGTACTCTACGTGAACAATGATCGGTTCTTGGGGGAGGGAGAATCCTTTCACAGAACTGAGTGAGCTAGAAGTCACCTTATTTAATTAGAGAGCCTCATAGGGGAGCCTTTTGAACTCACCAATTAGAGATGAAATATCACCTTCTAATTTTGCCTAACTTAATACTATAATACATAAATAGCAACAGCTCCAGGGTTTAAAGAGATTGCATATAAACTCTCTGTTCTGAAATCTTTAAACACTGTTTACCATTTCCAAGTTAAAAAAAAAAAAAAAAAGCCTTGAGCTAAGGTGGGATAGTTTCATGAAACAGAAACTTTGATACTGTAGCAGAAGAGAGTTTTATCAAGAATGCCTTAGATTCAGCTCTGAAGTTAATAAAAAAAAGAAAACTGCAGATCACTGAGCCATCACAGAGGATTTATATGCAGTTCAAGCACCTGCAGTTGCCAGTGATCTGCATATATTTATTCTACGTGGCAGAATGTGGGCTAAGGGAGGAGTGTTAAACAGAACATAATCTTCTCACCACTTTCCACAGAGATCTGTGTTACATTCAGAACACTCTTCTTGGTTGCAATACCTTTGTACGTGCAAGCCCCTTAAAATTGTGTTGTATTTGGTCATCATTTTGTTGGCACTGGGATCTACTACCCAGAGCGTTTGCCTAGACTGCAGGAGAACTGGCTTAAGCTCCCAAATGTCTGCACTCTTATTTGGCCAAATGACTGAGGCTCTCCAAGCTTCTGTGCCTCCTCACACAACCCAACAATCATTCACTTTTATGTTTTTCTTGCAAAGGAAGAAACGCTTTTAGTGCTCCTGTACTTGGCAAAGTGAGGCAGTTTCTTGGGCAGTGATTTCAGTCCTACACAATACAAGATTCAACAAAGAGCAGTAGGAAAACTTGTCGGTGTGCACAGGCTCTAGTCTCTAGTTTCTGCTTATTTTTATGTGATAAAGCTCCACCCAGGGTTAGAGCCTGCTGCACACAAACACAGCAGCAGTTTGCGCTGAGGATTTTTTGCGATAGCCAAAGGGTGGAAGAAAGGAAGTGTAACCCCTCTATTTCATACGTGGGAACTGAGGCAGAGAGATACTACACTTTGCTCGAAGTTATACGGGAAGTCTGTGGCAGAGCCAAGAGCCAAACTGAGATCAGTCATAACCACAAGTCTGGTCTTCCTCTAAGCACTGTTGGCTTTGTCTTATTGGTCATGTGAGCTGAATTGGCTCCCTCAATGTTGCTTCCAGTGCTCTCTGTGCTCCCTGTGTGAGCCTGTTTTTCTTCAGAAACCTAGGAGTAAAACGAAATTGTGACATCTAACGAAAATGCTGGAGTTTAATGAATATAATGAGATCAGAACTTCTTATTGAAATTACAGGGAATTCAGTCTAAAATTTTATTAAATGATCTAGCCTTTCTATTTTTAACTTTTCTTAAACAGATTATACAGCAGCCTGAAATTATCACAGAGTTATCATATCCATTCCTACTAGAAAATTAAGAGATGCTTTTGAAAATGGTCTCCATAAAATTTGTAAAAGCTGGTAGGCAATGACTTCTGTAATGCATGTGAATTAAAAGTCAGTGACTGTGCTGATATCCTTGGCTTCAGTCCAGAATTAACGAGCAACAATGGAACAGGCTATAATTAAGTGCCCCAGGAAGCTTTTGGTTTTTGTGTGTCGTGGAGTGCCCTTTGGTAAGTGTTGCTGTTTTGCCATCAGAAGAAAAGACTTTAAAATACTTCTTGGTTTCTTTTGGGATACTTTAAGCAGCACCAGCACCAGTTCATTCCTACACCCCTGCCAACGCTGAGCCTGCAAGCCGCCCTCCCTGGGTAACAGATGACTCCTTTTCCCAGAAATTTGCACCTGGAAAAACTACCACCACTGTCACAAAGCACATCCTACCAAGGGGTGCTCCAGTACCGTCTCCTGCCTCAACTTCTGCTTACCCATCTCCAGTTTCAACTTCTTCCCAGGCTCCTGCACTAGCCCGGGGAACATTTCAGAGGGCTGAGCGTTTTCCAGCCAGCAGCAGAACTCCTCTCTGTGGGCACTGTAACAGCATAATTCGGTAAGGTCATGAGGTTTTGAAGCGGGATGAAGCAGAGAGACTGGTTATTGTACATTAATATACAGTACCAGAGCCTAAGACTCGGTTATATTACCCAGCAGGGATGTCTGTTGTCTGCTTCATTAATTTAACATTTCCAGAGCTCATTTTGCTATTGTGTGGTTCACTTTTTATCACTGCAAAGTTCTACATGTTAACTGTTTGTTTCTTGGACGCTGTGGCAAATCAGTGTTTGTTTTTTAAGCAAGTTTCTGGTCCTCAGGTACCCCTTGAAGGAGGCCCATACAGCTTCATTGGGAGAGTTGGGGGGTGGAGGGGAGGATTATGGAGAGAAAAGGAACAAGACATCATTTTGGAACAGCAGCCAAATGTAATTGTTGCTTTTGTGTCTGGAGAAAGATAATGCCTACACTCAATTACCAGTGATTCATAGCATGCCTCTCCCTTCTCCTCTCTCAATTCATTCTGCTGGACGGGTGCCCCTTATTACCATGTGCACTGCTAAGCAAGTTTAAGTAATCCATGTTTAATGACAGTCTCCCCCACTAAAAGGAGCCAGTTTGGTGATGTGGAACTGCTGATCATTGCCCCTTATATATTCTGAAGTGGAAAGACTCCAGTAATAATCACAGAATTATAGAATGGTTTGGGTCGGAAGGGACCTTAAAGCCCATCCACTTCCACCACCCCTGCCATGGGCAGGGCTATCTCTCACTGGATCAGGTTGCTCAAGGCCCCATCTAGCCTGGCCTTGAACACCTCCAGGGATGGGGCAGCCACAACTTCCCTGGGCAAACTGTGCCGGTGTCTCACCGCCCTCATTGTGAAGAATTTCTTCCTAATGTCTAAATCTTCCTCCTTCCAATTTAAAGCCATTCCTCCTCGTCCTGTCACTATTTAGCCTTGTAAAAAGTCCCTCCCCAGCTTTCCTCTAGCCCCTTTCAGGTACTGGAAGGCTACTGTAAGCTCTCTGTATCTAATTACAATTAAGAGTAAATCACTAAAACAAATTTAATGTGTCTTCCATATAATCAAACAGCAAGTTGTCATCTGAGAGTCTCACAGTTCTAGAACATGCCAAGTATAGCATTCCTTCACATGAAAAGAAGGCAGGAGACTTCAAGAGCTATTGTGAGGTGTGGGGGTGTAGGCTTGGAAATTTGCCTGCTTTTTCATGCTAGCAAATCGTAGCATTATCTTCTGTGTTACAAACCTTGGCCTTTTCCAGGTGTCTTTGCAGCTGTTTACAAAGACCACTTACAGATACACAGTTACGAAAAAATTGCTGATTTTTCCAACATTGTATGTGACCAAACAATAATGAAATATTTTAACCAATTGGCAATTGGTTTGAGTAAGAATCTTGAAAAAGACCAATTTCTGTTCAGGCTTCTGGATCTTATTTTGATATGCACCTTCATGGTTCAGGTAGAACGCTTGTTACATGTACGTGCTGTCTAACAAAGTGAGTTTGTAATGGGGGTTATTTGATCTCTTCACCATACAAATAAGATCATTGCAATTGTTTACAGGGGTCCTTTCCTGGTAGCCATGGGTCGCTCTTGGCACCCAGAAGAATTCAATTGTGCTTACTGCAAGACATCCTTGGCTGATATGTGCTTTGTGGAAGAGCAGAATAGTGTGTACTGTGAGCGCTGCTATGAACAGTTCTTTGCACCAACCTGTGCCAGGTGCCACACTAAGATTATGGGGGTAAGAGAACAAGCTTAACCCTTTCTCCAACTGTGCAGTTCACTGAAATAGTGAAATAGTTCAGACTGTAAGCAATGAATGTAGATATTTAATAATTTTTCTCTTCTTAATAATTTCCCAGCCTGATCATTATTTCAGAATGAGAATCATATTATTGTATAAGAATTTTTACCTGTCCAAAATTTTGGCTATTTCTGTACCTTATTCAACTCATAGGCCAAATATGTAATCAAATTGGCATCTCAGAGAGTGTAAAATAAGTAACACTTTCTGGATAGTTCTTTGCTATCCGATACACACTGTGTTATTTTTGTCTATCTTTTCCTTATATAGTAAGATACTTGAACTGGGTTATTTTCTTATACAGGACTCATTCTAAATATCAAAGAAGTCAGTGGTCTTGGGAAGAGGCCCATTGCTCTCACTGCACCTCACTGATAGCTAGCCACACTGCTGCCAAAAGGAATCCTGCCAACTTCTTGTTGTTAAGAAAATACATAATAAATACAAAGACATGAATTCCAGAAAGGCAAAAATAGATGCCACAAGTATATTTGCTCTATATGTACTTTAGATGGTGATGAGGTTGAAATAGTATAAGATAATTGTAGCAGTGTATTTGTGCAGTTGTAGCAAATACATGACGATCCTCTTAAACAAGGAAACAAGGAGTACCATGTTGGTTTTTCACTGCTTAGCTGTCACCTTTTGACATCTGTCTAAATGCTGCCATTGACAGACCAGATGCTTTTCTCTGCAATTGCCAATTAAGGATGGCAGCACCAGACATTTACAGTGGAGCTCAGGCTCCCAACCAAGTCCTGTTTGCTGCTTTGGCAGTAGGAGTAATTTTACTGCAGAGTACTGACTTAACTTACCTAATTAATGCTGGCACAAATTAGTTCCCTGTTATGTATTTTCATCAGGAAAATAGGAAAGATGCCAGCTGCCTCTATTTATATTAGTAAGATTCTCAATCTGGTTTTTTGCTTCTTAGCTCAGTGAGGTTCCTAAATGGATCCAAACCTATTTATCAGTGATAGTTGTTTTGCAAATAGTAACAGAAGTCAATGAATCTGAAATGGTGATTCTCCAATGAGGTATGTGACAAACATAAATTAGACTATTTTGTCTACTCACCGGATTGAAAGCATGTAAGAGGACTTTAGTCTCTTTTGCCCTAGTCAATACAGATTAAAAATAATCTTTAAAAGAGAATCAGAGTCTATATAATTGGAAGCAACATAAAATAGGATTTAGGTTCTCCGCTGGTGTAAATCAATGCTGTTTCACTGAGGTTAATGAAGTTAAATTAATTCACATCAGTTACGCAGCTGGCCCTTTGAAAGTAAGATTGACAAATTAGCAGGTAACCATGCATCAGGGCTCAGCGCAGGAGCTTTTGGACTTAGAGGACTTCTGTATGACAAGGTAAGAACAAAGCAGTAGTAGAGATGGCTCCATACTGGATAGAAGGAAGTAGCTTATAAAATCTGGATACTCAGATGGAGAGTACATCAGTTGCATGGACTTTGGTTTTTGTGATGAACACGTAGCCTGAGAGCAGACATGCAGACTCATTTTCACAAATCACGGATGTTAAAATCTAAGAACCTTTGTTTTTATTATTTTTTTGAGATTTTCACGTTAGTTTTAAAGCGCTCCTGTGAGAAGCTTAAGGAAATCAGTACATAATTAAGTTGCTTTCAAACATCAGACTTTAATCACTTGTCCTCTGCATACATTTCTTGGTCCTAGAGAGAGAATTACTCTTCAAAATGTATTTAACGAGTCATTCTCTTACACTGAAGAGCTGATACAGTCATGTCAAAACACAGGAGAAAATCAGAATCTTTGTGCAGAATCTCTCCTGCAGCAGCGACTGGGCATGTTGATACAAACAGCTGCCTGCACTACGTGGTTTCATTTTGGCAAATACATTGTTCTATAAAGCTTGCAATCCTATTTCCTCTTTCTTTCCAATGGAGCCTAATTCCTGTCAGAAGTCCTTTTTTTTTGAGTAGGGGAATTGGCTGATACAGAAGGCAAAAATTTCAAGCATCTCTGCCTTGTGTTTTTCTCCAGTAGGGAGTTGGAGGGCACGCTGTTCCGCTGGAGGTTTTTGTTTGTTTGTTTTACAGGAAGTGATGCATGCCCTAAGACAGACCTGGCACACAACTTGCTTTGTCTGTGCTGCTTGTAAGAAGCCATTTGGAAACAGCCTCTTTCATATGGAGGATGGGGAGCCTTACTGTGAGAAAGGTATGGCAAACCAGACAGTTCTGCTCAGTAATCATGTGCCTCATGTTGTAAGCAAGCAATCTTAAGAATAAAGCAGCTGATAAAGAAAATAAAACCAGTTACCCACCCAGCATGGATTTCACTCTCCACATATACAGCTGTTTCTCTATTATTCTCCACTTTATATGACAGACTGGTCATTTCCCTCTGTGTCCCAGAATACCTTACCTCATTCCTCTCCCTCACATATTACACTTACCTTCTATTTCCCTCCCTATATGTATTTCCCTGTCCCCTTCCCTTCCCTGATAGATTCTGCTCACTAGAAATATACTTGTTATGGGGTGAAAAATTCTTCTTTTAGGGTTCTGGTAGTGCTTCTATAGAGTACGTGTGGGTTGCTGCCCACATTCTCTCCACTAGGTTGCTTGAATTATGACCTCTGATATTGCTACCTCATCCTAAAACTGATCAACCAAGATATATGAAAAGATAGCTCTGGACACATGTGCAACATATGGTAGTGCAGATTTTGTTTTCCAAGGGCTGCAAAAAATGAACTGCTTCTTGCCAACAGAGAAAGGAAAAGGCCAGGTTTTCCCAAGCTATAGAAAGACTAATATAAAGGTTTAATAAATGGTGCTTGCCATTGGGTTGTGTTTTGTGTGACCATACTTGTCCTTGTGAATAGCTTCCACATACATTAAAGCTAATTTAAAACTAATGTGAGAAACATAACTTCAAGTTTTATGATTTTTTCTTTGTTTTCTATGTTTGTGATGACAGCTGTCATGCTGACATAGGGTTTCGCACTGAGTTTGTATTTAAATAATGAAAGAAAAGAAGGAAATGTCAGTGTGAGTGTTTCAGTGAATGTAGTAGGAAACTGAGCAAAACCAATCCAAAAATTCATCCTCTGGAAACTTTCTGTTTCTCTTGGATTTCATACAATTATGTTAAGAGTTTGTTCTAAGTTTGCCTTTTGTTTTATTTTAGATTATATTGCTTTGTTCAGCACAAAATGCCATGGCTGTGATTTTCCTGTTGAAGCAGGAGATAAATTCATTGAAGCTCTTGGACACACTTGGCACGATACCTGCTTCATTTGTGCTGTAAGTTCTATACCAAATACTATCTCATTCCTTTATTCTCATAAATTGTCAAGTAACATTCAGAAGACCTGAAGGCAGGAATGACTAACATATGCTTAAGGATGCAGAAGGATTGAATTTCACTTTTCACTTGCAGTTGGAGAAAGATGGGAGTAATTTCTCTTCCCCTCTGTAAACTTTTACTAGAATTATTGAATTTGACCATCACAAGTGAATGTTTTTTAATAAAACATCCAGTTTTAGAGTGCATACAGTAATAGATAGTGCTATTGCCATTATTCTTTCCAATGTTTACCAAATAGAGATAAAGCAGGATTTAAAATAAATTAACACTACTGAACAGTATAGCCACAATCTTACTTAAAAGCAGCGCAATTTGTGTTTCTGTGCAGAATGCTTGTTGAAACTTGCAAAAAGAAGTCTGTTTAGAGAGAATGAATAGTAATTAGCACAGAAGCTGGTCAAACTCATCAATCTGTGGTGTGCTCACAGCTATATAGTGTTGCCATATTCCCATATTCTGCGCACAAAGTAGTAAAACCCATATGAAAAATGTACTTCTCATAAGGTTCTAATACAGCTGTGCTGCTCGACAACATATTATTCCTAAGGTAATAATAACTAGAACATCTAATCAGCTAAAAATAGCATGTTGGCCACACCAAAAATGACAGTGACAATTTCTAAGGTTTGTTGAACTCTTAAATTTAGATCTAAGAGTAGAAAGTATAAAGAAGTGTATAAATATCTAAAGCTAAACTAGCTGCTGGTCTTTCAAGGGTACATGGAAGAGAGTGACGCGTGCGTCCCGTGAAAATCAAAGTCTTTTTGAAATTCTAACAGAAAGGAATAATGAGACAGCAAGTTTCCTTCACAAAGTATCAGCCATTCATCAGTTATAAAAGACACTTTCTCTGAATAGTTCATGTTATTTTTCACTTGTCCTTTTATCTGAGTTCTTATGTATTTGTTTAAATTAGCAACCCAGTTTTCTTTGGAGGTGATTGTTAATGCATTTCTCACAGCATCTTTTTGTTAGGAGCTAATTTTAGTTCTTCCCATGGGTTAAGACAAATGCAAATAAACACGACTCATAATTTCTATGCTATCCTTATATCCTTTCACTTGATGTTCCTTCCACTCGCAGCAGCCCATCACTGATGTTATCACTCACTGGTCTTAAGCCTGCCATGAGCATTGGGGACACCATTTATTCTTCTTCCTAGATTCTGACATGCTGAATTCCTTAAGTGGTTTGGGTCAACTCTGCCCATGCAAGTATTGTGCTGTCCTGTGAGATATCTGTGCAATGCCAGGGCAGTTTAAGCTGATCTAAACCTGAGCTGCCATGCCTTGGCCATGCGTTCTCACATGCTTCGTTATGTCAACACTGACACTTTTGCAGCCAGGCAGAGAACTCTATGGGTTGAAGAATAACTTGGTTAAGAATAAGTAATCGGTTTCCAATGATAGCGGCTGTCTCAATGACTCACCTCTTGATCACACAAGCACCTGTAGCAAGACAAAGTAAGAACGAGTATCTCATGGTGCCATGGCAGGATGGTACCCCTGGGACCATGGCACCTCACCAGAGCTTTTATAAAATCACATTACAAGGATGCAAATCTAGGTCTTAAAAGACTGAAGTAGCTGCATGTACTTGAGTGTGTCACTACCCTTTGACAGTCTACACAAGCACTGCTAGGACATACCAAAACTGCCTAGAGAACTGTGTACCCAGAATTCAGTTCAATGGAAACTAATGAACTCGTGGGGAGTAGTGGTAGGAAGATACAGAGAGGAGAGCTGATGCAAACAAGAGCCTAACCTCAACATGGAGCAGGAAAACTGCCAAAAGCGGGCACTTCGATCCAGGACATCAGATGCACTTCTGCCAAAGAAATGGGGGGGCAAAGACAAATACAGTTGAAACTGATAATCACATCTTTCTCTCTTTTTAATGATTTCTGATTTTATTTATTATTAATTCTAGGTGTGCCATGTGAATTTGGAAGGTCAGCCATTCTACTCCAAGAAGGATAAACCACTGTGCAAGAAGCACGCCCATGCCATCAATGTTTAAAAAAGAGCTGGTAGTCAGTAAAGCTGGGGGAAAACAGACAATTAACTGGGCAATTATAAAGTAGATAACCATGGCTAGCATTTCTCTTGGTAAAAGCTAGAAAGTTGATACTTCTGGAGTTTAACCTCTTTTGCAAATGCAGAATGTGCTTTTGCAAAGTTCACACGAAAACCTAGTGAATGAACAGCTAACACCAAATAAACCAGTCCATTATTAGACCAACAGTTGGGGGAAATACTGAAATTAACTAAAAATTGTAATGTAAAAAGTAATGCACAAATACACTTTCAAATTAATCACCCACAGCAGTTTTACTGCTTAGACCACACAGTAGTGTTTAAGAACAACTAGAAAAGTCCTTTTGTACAAGTCATTTTCTTTCATAACAAGAATGATTAAGTGCCACATGAACAATAATCTGTAGAACCAAAGGCCATAGCTTTCAAAGGGAAATAGATTAGGGTTTCCTCCATGAAAAGTGACTGCTATTCCATTAGGTTGTGGTGCTACCTCATAGCATCAAATATTTTAGATTCTTTCCAAATAAAGTCTGCCTTGAATCTATATGTAGCTGGGAAGCCTAGGAGACAATCTGTAACTTGGTTTTAAAACAAACTGGGAACAGAATTAACTCCTTCTATAACCCAGTAAGATTAAGGAGAGCATATTGGGTCAGCCTTGCCAGTGCACTTGGCTTGTACATGCACAGTAGATTAGTTCACGTTCCAATCATAATGGAAAAGCCCAGCTGGCTCAAAGTTGCTTTTACATTGAATGTAACAGAGCTGGCTGGAAAGCTTTTAATTCAAAACCAGTTTTCCTTTCCCCTTGTGGAAAAAAAACCCACTAAGTTGCTTTGGTTTCTAATTCCCACTGATAGCAGTGGGAGGTAGGAATCTACATCTGGACTTTCACATTGATGAACACAGAAGACACAATCCATCCAGCACAGCTGGAAGTAGGAGATAGAGTAGGGAACTTTTGCAAGCTATCATCTCACATATTTAGAAAAAGGACATCATTTTTTCCCTATAGTAAATTAACATTGATTAAAAATTCTTAAGGAAGCATAACACCACAGGCACATAATCTTTATTCCTCATTCTGAATTGTAGTATTATTTGCCATTGTAAAACAGTAGATGGGCTCTGACAATTACGATAGTCATACAGTGATCTCTTCTAATATTTTAAGAACAACTTTGAAGTTTTTCGAAGTTATTTATAAAACATTTTTTTTGCAAAACAGCAATACTTGTAGTACTGATGATACTTTTAAATTTGTAATTTTAAATATCGTTGCCTTTTTTATTGGAGACAGCACTTCTGTCCGATAGAAAGTAAAGTTAAAAGGGAAAGTCTGATCACCATTCAAGTGTTATGAATAACGTTTTTTAAGTGAGACTTATGATGTGTATGCTGACAGCTTGCAGTACTGACAGTTTTGAATTAGTGTTTCTGAGGCTGAGGATGCATTCAGTGGGCCACATTCTGGTGCGCCATCTGCACCTTGTTTTACCTTGTGTTTTGAGCAACAAGGAATGACAGCATTTTCTGCCTTCTCCCTCCTATGGGTAATGCCCATTTTAAGAAAATCGGTGTGTCCTTTCAGGGATGAAAAGCTATCCAAAGCTTGGGGGAGGAATAAAAGAAGTTTGGAGTTCTAATATGAGAGTTAAGTTAGCTGCAGGCAGTCTGCATCTCAGACAAAAACAACCTGAACTGCCTGTGGCAGTTTTGCCATGTAGGACCTGTATTTATTCAGTAGGTATCCTTGTTCTCACTGATCTTAGCGGTGATCTGACCTGAGTGCAACAGGGTCAGATTTTTGTATGCATGAATTATTCTAAAACACTAATACTTTATATGCAAAGCCTTTTTTTTCTATAGCAAATAGGTTTTTTGTTTTCAGTCGGTGCTGGGCTGGTTTGAATATGGTTCCATGAATATGGTTCCCCAAATCCAAAAGTCTGGTTCATAGTCTTCTCTAGAGGAAAAAATTGTAATCGTGGAAGTTAAATATTTTTTCACTCATATTTGACTTTATTAAATACCTTTCTAGATTTCCTTTTAATTTTTGAATGTCATTCAACAAAATGATGTATATTATTCTCTGTTATTTAAGAGAATTCATATCAGTATTTTATATACTAAGACTGCATTGAAGATATTCTTTAGGCAGATTTCTGTGTTACCCACTGACTGGGATTAGTCTCTTACTGTCAACATCAAAACAGGGAGTCGGACTCCTTGGGAGGACACAAAATGCTAGGGCTTGTGATGCCTCATTCCCCCTCAGTGTCCCTAAAAGCTCCTCTGCAGCATTTTGGGAGATGGTCAGTGATGGAGGGCTGCAGCTTAGGCAGGGCTGCAGTCTGCACAGAGATGGTGGGAGGCAGAACGGCTGGGGCTGCCTCCTCTTTGTGCTCACAGGCAAGCCCACACTGCCAGCTGAAGTGTCCCGGGTCAGCCTGCGAGCTGCTGGGATGGGCAGGGAGAAGGAGGCTTGGATCAGAGAAGGGAGAGCACCTGTGGCAGCACTGGGGGCCTCTGGTTGAGTGTGAAAAGATGAGGCACTGGGGAGATGGGAAGCTCTTACTGCAGCTGGGGCTGGAGGAGGGGAAAGAGTTAGGGAAAGCCAGTTTCACCAAACTAACATGTGAGAGAGATGGGGTGAGCCAAAAGAGGGAAGGGGGAGTAGGCAGGATGACTCAGTCAGGAAAAGGGCTTGGAAGCAGGAAATTAGGGTATGAGGAGCTCACAATATTTCAGGGAGATAGTCTGAATATATATAGAAAGGGTGAGCAAGGGGGATACTGGATCCAAGGTAGTACATCTGAAGTCACTGCTGCAGAAAGGTGAGTGCAGTGTGTGTAAGCATCGCTGAGCTACCTCGTGGAGTGGAAACCGTGACAATGCAGCAGCACAGACTTCAGTGGGAGCCATACTGACTTGAGAGAGCCTGAAAAGTTCCTTTTCAGTGGGAGCCGCGCTACCTGAGAGAGTCCTGAAAACTTCCTTGACAGATAACCTGCACTGTAACACATGCCCTGACTCCAGCAAGATGAAAACTGGTTTACATATCAGTATAAGAGGTACAGCGATATCTCTGAATGAAGAACAGAGATACCCTGAGGATTATCATGTAATAAATTTCCTGTTTTGACTTGTGCTGCTTCATAATGTGGTCCAAAAATAGGGAATCCACTTACCCGCCCTTGCTATCTATATTAAGATATAATTTTTGCACATATCTGAACCAGAAATTTGTGAATAATAATGTAGTATTTTAGCTTTCACAGGGGTAGAATACCACGTAACTGCTGATACTCTGCTGCCACATGTCACCTTTCAGATATGGAGGGGGAAAGATGCATAGATATATATATATAAATTTGAGAGTAGGGCCCTTCAATTATCACTGAACATCAATGCTGTACAAAAATACACAAGATGAATAATTTGTACTTGTTTATGTTTTACATCTTGTAACAGATGCGTGGGACAATTCCTAAGTTCCTCTAAATATTTCTTTTCTAATTAAGGAGGGGTTTTACATAATAAAACAGAGATACTGTACCTCTGAATGACCAAAATAGCCAGTCTTTTGTCTAATTAAAAAGTGTTCAATAACTTCTCAGTCAAAGGCTTCAAAAATTATCTTAATGTTTTTCTGTTCTTTTTGCAGAACAAGGCAAAGTTTCCAAATACAACTGTTTCTATTATCTGGAAAAAAAAACACTCGAGGTCTTGATTTCTTTTTTTTAGAAGTTAGCTTTTACTATATTTGATTTACATACTACACATTTCTAAAGTTCAAAACAAGGAAAAATATTTTACTTTGGTCCTTCAGTGGTCAGTACTTTGAGTGAAATGTTTTGTTAAAGATTATTTGTATTTATGTTTAATAATGTGAATGTCCACAGCACTGAACACACTCATTAGTGTCTAATGCTGGGCACGCTAATGTTTATTTGCAATACCTGTCTCCTGGCAGCAGATATTCATTTGTTTAGTATTTATAAACATCACAATTTAAAACTGAGTGATTTCTTGCCTGCAGTGATCATATTAGAAGTCTAGGTTTTATAATATATTGACATGTTGACTTGATGCCACAAGTGCCCTTGCTTTTAGATACATATTTTTTCTTAAGTTCCTAGTTATTTCAGAAACAGAATGTAGTGTGGTTTATGAGGTGTGAGTAACTACCTTGCATGGATTATCTGTGCCAACATGAATAAAACAGTCTAGTAATAAAAGGAATGTGCAAATACAGTTAAAGCTTTATGATTTGGGAATATTTACTAATATGGCATGTGAACAGCTGACAGCTTTCAGCCACATTATACTGATAAGGAAGCACACACAAGCTTGTACTCTCTACTTCAGACCTGAAAATAAAAATTAAAAAGCACTGGTTTCAACCTTATTGGATATCAGTCTTGAAAGTTTTATTAACCAAATAATGCTGTTTTAAACAAACATCTCGGTATGCTTAAAAGACAGCGCACTAACAGTACATGTTGTAACTTAGCATGACTTGTATAGTCACAGACCTTATTGTGTCAACAAACAGTGTTTGTAGTAACTTTATAAGGAATGGCTAAATTCTGTCTTAGGCTACAGCAGTGCATCTGAGAACAAAGTTCAATTGCATAAATTCAGGTGGGTGTTCTTCCATTCCTTAGCAGAAGTGACTTTAAATAATATAGAAAATGTTTGAAACGTCCTCCTTGAGTTCTAGTGCCAAGAAATCCTTCCAAATGAAAGGATATCTTCATGTAAGAAGTTCAAAACCCACCCATTTTGAACATTTCTAATCCACACCCCTCAGGAATGCAGGATTTCTAAAGATACACTAATTATATTAAACCTAATTAAGAAGTTGCATGATAAATGGGCAGACTTGGCATTAGGTGTTGTTACAAAGTACAGCACCAAAATCACAGCTTTGTGGACTTTGATTTTATTTTACAGCCCTAATTTCTTGTCTGCAATGTGTGTAAGTAAAATCACAACTCGAATGAGCAGAAGATATGCAATTTTCTGTCAATTCAAAACTGCTGTTTTTCAGATTGTCTGCTCTGGCCTTTCACCTTTGCACAAGACAGTGATACCTAAACTCTGCACTGTGATCCCTGGAGAGTTCAGCTGTTGGAAGTGGAAGCAAGAGAGACAGAAGCATAGCACTGTGCCAGTTAATGGGGTGCAAAAAGTGAACAGAGCAAAGTTCATTAGAAAAGGACATGGTGCAAAATGGTTTGACAAGTGTTGCATTAAGAGTTTATTAATAGGAGAGAGTTACTTGCTCTGAAGAAAATGGTCATTTGAAAACTATAGTCTTTAGCATTTGTTCCCCCATCCAATCATGAATCTTAAATTCATTCAGTTTCTGTTGATTAAGGAAGGAAGGAATGTGTGAATAAGATTGCTGAAACCATTATTGAATACACAATGAAATGCTTTGTTCTCCCAGCCAAATCCAAGAGTTATGGATGAGATTCAAATAATATTCAGGCATAAATTCTATGCTGCATGCCTATAAAACATGCCTTCAGATAGCTGCTAAAAGTACAGTTCCTGCTTCTCTAAGGAAGATTACATCAAAAGAAAACAGTAACAAATTTGTGTTGGACTAATAAGGACTGTCAGACTGAGTCACAAGAATTTTCTATGTAATAAGGACAAACAGAATGAATTTTTTTTTGAACAAAGCTAAACTTTTGAACAAAATGTGGTTTTCCTTTGAAAGTTTCCACATTTTAACTGTTAGGGAATAATAAATTAGTATAAAGAAACATTAATGAATTGCCTCCACCACAAAAGTATTTTCTAATCTTACTACTTTAGAATTCAGATTATTTTCATTAATGACAAAGATGTTATGGGAATTCTGCTGCTTTTGCCTAGTTTTACTTTGTGTAGTGTTACTAAAAGTGTTGAAGTCTTTCTGAAATTGAATTATTTACGTAGAAGATGGGAGATAGAAAGACAGCTTTGAATTGAATAAAGGTGACAGTCCTTCCAGTGCACACCATCATGGACTTTTAGTTTAGGAGGAGTATCCTGAGAGATTAAATTCTTAGCATCAAATACATAACATATTATCCATCTTTTACAGACTTACACGGCTGTTGGAGACTTCATCAATCTCCTAAGCAGCCACAGAAGCTGCTCTCTGTTCAGAAGTTCTCTTAAAAGAGAGTCACCATTATTAAACAGCAGATATTAAAGTCTGGGGGCAGAGTATATCCTTGGGGTCCAGATTTGCACTATTTAGTAGAACCTCAACAGTTTTTGCTCCTAGGAAATTCCCATCAAAAAAATTAAAGCATGCATAACAGAGAAATGCTGGGCTGTTACTACTCCTCCCTGACTCTGGGTAAGAATCCTTATCCCACTCCAGCTTTGGGAAATTCACTGGCACAGAAAGGTATCAATTACATGGCTGTGTGCCAGCTGCAGAGAACCTGGCCACAAATACTCAAACCAAGAAGATTTAACTCATTCCTTTAAAGGACAGTGACTTCTTTTACTTTCTCTGATCTCATAGCATAAAAAAAAAAATAGAACAATATTTAAGTCAAAGGACAGTTAAGTAAATGTTTATTTTACACTTTCATTATTAAGTGCAACTATTTAAAAGTGAACAATTGCTATCAAAGAGAGCCCATGTGAAAATAGTAAAATGAGATTAAAAGGTAAGATAGTGAAAATGCCACAAAAAAGTAGCTTTTAACATGACAATTAATGACGCTTCCTTTATTTATCATGGAATAATTCATTGTAACCGAATTAATGGTGAAACTTTCAGTAATAAGCCTTAGTAAGGAAACAGGAGCAGTGTATCAGGATATCCTTTTTCCGCCCCAGAGTACCAATACTTTCAATTTTATATACAACGGAAGTAATTAATGGTAACACAAAGAAGCACAGCTGTGTTTCCTGACGGTCACACATGCAATAGCTACTATTGTTATTTTGAGTACGTACACTGAAAACTGTTCAACTGCTTTGAACATTTAATATTTTGGGGATTTAATTTCCACTAGTAGCTTTTGAATTTATAGTGGAATTTCAATATGCTATTATCTTACATTCAATCCTGCATCCCTAATCAGGTAATTTTTCGCTGATGCCAGTGGGAGTTTAAACTGAATTAGGCATAGCTGCCAAATCCAAAGATTTGCAGACACAGGCCAATTTCTCATTGGAAGCAAAGGAAGTTACAGACTATTTTGTCAGGAACTGCTTTTAATTGTGTGTGTTTCTTTACCTTGTTCAAGTTCCGGTTCTAGTACGTATTCAAGTAACTTACAGACTAAGGGAGAAAAGCTTTATTGCTGTGTCTTTAACTTCATTATGTATTTGCAGACCTATTAGCTGACTTCTGTGGCTGAAATACAAGGAAATTCTTTCTTCTTGCTAATTTAGTAGGTCTGTATTATTTTGGTTTTGCTAGAATATGAAAAAGAGGAGAATGAGTATTTTGCTGCATTTGTTCTTATCAACAATGCATTGGTGATTAAAGATATGTTTAGACTGAGAAAAAAAAATAAGGATTTGATTAACTGAAATTATTTGGTTCATTTGTCTTGTGTAGGATTCAGACCTGTTCAGATTAATCTAGCGCTCTTGGAAGAACATAGCATTTTCAGTCTCATAAATGTCCATCTTTATAAATCTCTACACTATCCACTACAACTGTCAGAAACATCCCCTTGAATACACGCCTCTAGAGAACAAAGCTGTTATACACACCAAAAGAGAAATTTTCTGTATTGAAAAGAATTCTTCTTTAACAGGAGGTTTTAAAACATTGCCTTTTTCAGCATTGGTTCAGTTTCTGTTGCTGAAAAGAATCAACATCAGAAAGTGAATTTTTTTGTTACAAAGACTTTAGGGGATGAAGCCTCAGTTTTAATAGGGAGACATGTTAATACAATGTGGTTTTGGATCTAAGGATATTCAAACTTGTAAAGACTAAGAAATACCTCCAATAATAAAAGGTGGAGGAACACAAATATATCTTTTATATATTCATTCTCAGAGAGAACCTAATAATTAAAACTTCCTTGTAAATCATTCAGCACTGAAGACTGATAGTTAATTCAGAAAATAAAATTTAAAATTAGCACAGGAGTTTAAATACTTCTGAGACTTCTAAATCTTCTCAAATAAAGACTTTAAGGATTTTATTTGTATGCATCTAGGGGAAAACACATTACAGGTTCTCCAAACAAAGTGATGTAAGCAAAGCACCCAGCTGAAGCCTCTGCTGAGCCTACAAATATTTTCTTTTTCTGTGTAAGACTTTTAATGTTCTTACTACCCAACACTGGCTTTAAGAAAAACAAAATTATTAAAAATGTTTGTTTGTTGTATCAAGGTTTATTATGGCCTGGAGAGAAAACTACGATGCGGTTTTTGTAGCTAGAGATTCATAAAGCAGAAACATGTAGCTCAGCTAGGCATAGACTCATCATAGAATATTTTGGGTTGGAAGGAACCTTAAAGATCTTCCATTTCCAATCCCCCTGACACAGGCAGGGACAACTTGGAAGAAGAAACAGAAAAAGCAACAGAAAGTTTGGTTCCTGACTGGCAAAATGTCTCCTAGAGCACTTGTAACACCAGGCAGAGTGCTCCCATTACCACAGCCCTTTGCAAGATGCAGCTGAGTTCCCTACTATGCAGCTCAGTAAGAAATGCCCATTAGGTCCTCCTTCCTCCCTGGTCCACCTGCACAAGGCTGAAGAAGAATCCAGCCTGCATAGACCCAGAAGTAACCCCAAAGTGCACCAGGTGCTTAAGCTATGGGAATAATTTCCTGTTTCCTTGTGCCTGCACTCTGCACATGGAGCTGTTACTCTCTGGAGTATCTCACAGTGCTCTTCAGTGCAGGGCTGTGCTCAGTTCCACATCACAGTTGTTGGACTGATGGTTGGCCCATGCTTGCAGTGCTGATAAATGCTTTTGCCTTTTACTATCAGTGCTTCACTAGCATAATTTTTCTAAAAACCACCTTTCTTCACAGATTTGATTCTGCCTTACTCGGTTAATTATGCTTAAATTTAAAATACCTAATGAAATCCATGATATTTCTAAGTAACAGACAGCTGAATAAATTCATAATCAAAAGAATGTGCCTTCAAGCAAAACAATTTTGAAAAAAAGACAAAGCCAAATTCATGTCATTTTAAGCGAAAAAATTATGTCCTTGGCTGAAGGGTAATAGTCTTTTAATATGCAACATGGAATATTTATTTTGGTCACAGTAACAGAGAAGTACTCATCTAATTGCAAACAGTCTCCAAATACATATTTGGACCACAGATTTAAGACACATGAATTCCAGAGACGGAAGGGAAGAAGGATCTACAAAGTCCTATCACATGGATGACCTTCTCCCTACATATACCTCTTTGTTCTTAAAGATCTTTTGATAATTTAAGATTTGCAGTTTCAAAGTGATTCCAAGAACTAATACGAAATTGCTGGAGAGGAAATGACACAGAAAGCAGCTGGAAGGCTACCCAGTTCATGATTTAATTATTTTTTAAATACAGCTCTCTTCATCGTGACAGTCAGTCTTGAACTGCTGCTTCTATATTTCATGTCAGACTTCCACATCCCATCCTGGCCAAATGTCAAATGAGCATATGCTCATTTTCAGACTACAGTGTCTTTGAGCATTGTTTGATTAACAAAATAAATACTTCACCTTACCAGAATCTGATGTGTCCCGAGTTTTTGCAGATTCCTAAAATCTTTACCAAGCGAGATGTCTGTTACTGATAATAAGTTGACTGGAAACCTGTGTCTCTCTGAGTGCCTGTCACCTAAAGCGTTCATCTTCTGGTTTGAATAGGTATCACTACCTATCCTGAAACGTAAAACAAATCAGGTTAGATTCTTGGTGGTTTACTGGGCAAAAATCTTAGCTTAAATCTCCACAGTTACTTTCATTTGGGAAAAATATAACTGGGTTCTTCAGGCAGCACATGAAGAAAACTCTTCCATCACCAGGTCAAACATCTCACGTGTCAGGTTTGGCCCCAATCTCCTTCTCGCACACAGACCACTATATGGCTGTAAATAAGGAATTCCACTCTACTGACATTGTTTTCATACTTTTGTTGTAAATACGTGTTTCAAAACCGATCGTTTATACCTGTATGAAACTGGAAACATATTGTAAGCACTGCACTGCTTTGAAAGACACTAGTACTTTCCTTGTGCTGTTTCAGCAGACATCCACCACAATTTAACACTTCGTAAAATTAAGGTTCACCATTTTAGGCCAAGATTCAGTTCCACCTCCTGCAGCCCTAATATTATTATAACATAGTTTACTGTTACTGACTTTATTCTGTGATTAAGACAAGTATTTACACCGTGCTCATTTATGCAGAGAATAGGCACATTAGCCATGGCATCCTCAGCAACGCGATTTCTGACCAGGCAGGGGCTACCACTTGTGGTAACTCCAGTGCCTAAATGCCCTGAAAAGCATGAGCTGAGAGGACAGCTTCTGTGGTGTGCTAATTTACTCATCAGGAATTGGATGAAAATAACTGCTCCATTTCACACAGGCGATCAAATAAATTTCAAGGCTTGTGGCTTTTGCTCAATTTATGCATACTGGATTTAAATCAATATCCAACATCTGAAAAGCACAGGACTGCATTAGCACACAGATTACAACTTCAGAGATGATAGCTCTAACAGCTTTGGTTCTGGTTGGGAGCACACACATGCATGGTGCATTCTTCTTCCATATTGAGTGTCTATTCTGTTGCTATAATCTGATAGCAGACAGAGTGGAAGAACAGCAGACTCATATTTTCCTTTGAGATTATAAACATAAGCATACAAGTTCTGTATTGCTTGGCACAAAAACTGTGATTTTGTCTTTCTTGCAGGCTGTCTTTGTTTTGGACACTGATAGATTTTTCTGGATGACGGTCATCGGAAAAACATTTCTAAAACTCTTTCCAAAGAGGAGACCTATTTTTTTAAATGCCCATCACCATAGTATCTGGCCACCTACACTTACTAGGTGTGCCTTTACTGCCTAAATTTAAAGGAGCCTGTGAAGCTGATAGGCTTGAAATTATCTTTCCTAAGCATTCACCTATAATCTGTGGGTATAACACATGTGACCGTGATCAATGCTGCAGAGCCAGTGCTCTCATCTTACACTCAGAGGTGACAACTCTGGAGTGGGGTACATATTTGCAGGTCCTGTCTGATACCAGCACACAAAAATAAAGCTAGACTGTGGAGACCAACAACATTAGCAAGCTGGAGTTTCCCACGATATATGCAGATGTGGTTGCTTGACAGTGATAAAGTCAGATTACTTCCCAATTGGTTATTCTCTAGGAAGAGTTTATCTGGGCAAGCATCTCGGCGCTAGCAGTTGCTGGTGTGTCCTGAAAACCTAAAGGCTGTTTTGGTCTGCAGCAAAGGGAAACTGGGTAGGTTTGTATAATCTGCATAATCTTCATTTCCTCCCCTACAGTTGGCTTTGTGCACAAAGTTTTTGACGCAGAATAACTTAATGACACGGGGACAAGTGAAAGGCAAGACCATGTCAGCAGCAAAACTGCTGCCACTTTTGTTATGTGAAGGACTAAAACCAGCAGGCCAGGTGGGAACTGTGTGGTCTCCCTGTCATATGACATACTGTCATTAAAGCTCCTTCTGTGCTGCTGCTGCTGCTGGGAGACATCACTTGAAGACAGACATACAAATTATTACTTTGCTAATTTGTCCTAATGATGAGGAGCTTGGAAATGCAATGCAAATGATGGCCTTCAGCAAACTTATCAGCAAGCAAAGCAGCTCCTTGCAAAAGTTATAATGTTTTTCAATCTAACTGCGCTTATTTAGAGATACAGGAAATGGGAAACAGCAAACTATTCTGTTCTTTGCAATGGAACTCTGTCCCTCATACGGCAATGTCAGCCTTTTCACTGTTTTTCCATAAATCTAAAAGGCCCATTTAAGGCCTTTTTTTCCCTATGCCGCTGCTACCATTGCCTGCTCGTTGCCCACCTCAGCTCAAGCACAGGCCCCCTTTAACTCACATCAAAGCTGCTAAACTAACCCCCCACCCCACCTACTCTGTGAATGTTGGCAGCTTGTCCATTTTCCACGGCGCCAACTCCACCACCATCTGGATGGAGCTTCCCGGCGCTGCAGCCGTACCCAGCATTGGCGGCTTTTCACGTCTCGATCCGTCTCCTTGGCCAGCAGTGCCTCCACAACACCTACTTGGCCGCTTTTTGCCCTGGTCTTTCCTAGACGAGCTCCCGCATCCTTTTCCCGGGAAAGCCTTTCCCGGCAGCGGGGTAAGGGACCGTCCCAGTCGCAGGGCTGGGGGCCTAGCAATAAGCCTGCTCAGGCGGCTGCAGCCTGCACTCCCGCCCAACGAGGGACTACAGGGGAAGCCAAGCAGGCCCGGCCAGTTCCTCCAGGCCAACTTTTTCCCGGAGTGCCCCGCCAGACCTCCCGCCCACGGCACGTGTTGATAGAAGGGCGGCGGCGGCTGGGCGGGGGCTGGCGGGGCCTGGACGGGGAACCCGTTTTCGCGGCTCCCGGCGCGGACCCCGCTCTCAGGGGCGGCTCCTGGTAGGCCCGGGCCAAGGACTCGCTCTGAGGGGCGGCTTTTGCACGTTCGCAGCCGGGGACTCCGCTCTGAGGGGCGGCCGGCGCCTGGCCCGGAGCAGGGACGGGCTCTGAGGGGCGGCCGGGAGGGGCCTCTGCTCTGAGGAGCAGCCGCTGCGGGCTGCGGACCGCACAGCCCCTCTGAGGGGCCCAGACCAGGGGCCCGCTCGGAGGGGCGGCCACCGACGGGTGAGGGCGACTCCCGGGGCCGCGGCCCCGCTCTCAGGAGCAACTCTCGTTGGGCCCGGGCCAAAGACTCGCTCCGAGGGGCGCCCTCGGCTCGTTCCCGGCCGCAGACCCCGCTCTGCGGGGCGGCTGCCGGCGGGCCTGGGCCGAGAACCCGCTCTGGAGGGAGCCGGACCTGCGCTCCTCGCCGAGCTCCGGGGCGGCCCCGCGCGCTCCCGGCCGCCGCAAGGACCCGCAACAGTTGCTGCTGCTGCCTCCGCGCGCGCTCCCGCCTCAGCCCCCCGCCCCCCTCCCACCCCCTGCCGCGCGCGAGGCTGCAGTGATTGGAATCCGGCTCCTTTCCCGCCCCGCCCCGGCAGCGCCTGCCGCGGCCACGGAGCCTGCGCCGAGCCCGGGGCCGCGCCGTCCCGCCCTCCCGTACACGCACCCGCCTTCACCCCCCCGCTCTACAGACCGGAGCCGTCGAGGGCCCCGCGAGCGGCGGGGAGCGGGCCCCCTCCTCCTCCTCCTCGTCCCGCTCTCGCTTCGCCTCCGCCGCGGAGGATGAGGAGCCCCCAGCGCCGGTGAGTGCGGAGGCCCCGAGCGGGCAGGGAGCGTCGGGGCGCGGGGGCCGCGCTGGGGCGCCGTCTCCCTCCGCCGCTGCTGCCCGAGCCGCGGCGGAGCCGCACCTGGGCGCCGTCTCCCTCCGCTGCCCGCGTTGGCTTCTCGCGCGGGGCCGCTCGCGGGCACCATCGCCCTCCGCCGTCAGTGCCCGCGCCGGGAGTCGCAGGGCCACGCTTCGCACCGTCTCCCTCCGCCCGCGCCGCGCCCTCCGCTCGCGAGGCCGGGGGCCGCGGGGCCGGTCCCGGGCGCCCCCTCCCTCCGCCCGCCCCGGCGTCTCTCTGCACCCCGCGGCGGGTCCGTGCGGGGGCGGCGGTCCCGCCTGGCAGCCCGCGTCGCGTTCTCGCGCTCGCTCGCTCCCTTCCCCCCGTGTGCGCCGCGGGTGCTGTAATGCCGGGCGCCCTGCCCAGCGCCCGCCGCGGCGAGGGCGCGAGCGGCGAGGAGGCTGCGCCCGGCCCCGCCGCCCCGAAGGGAGGCTCTGGCTGAGGGAACAGCAGACCCCCATCGCGCCCCGGCTGCAGCTGTCGGTTGTGCCGTAACTGAGTACAGAATCTGGCGAAGAGGGCTGAGAAACACGAATGGCTGGTTTTACCCTGCCATCAGCCACCCTCTGGGTTTTCTTTTTTTTTTTTTTTTTATAAAATTAAGGGGGAATCCAGCAGGGAATGGGAGTGACTTGTGGGAAACTAAACCCAAATTACTACACGCACCTTTGCAGTGAAGGTCATGCTTTTTGGGCACTGAGGATGACTTTTCCATATTTGACTACAAAATACATTGAAGAGAGTTTAGAAGCATCAGTGGCTGTTTGTACCTTGCAACCAACCACACTCTGGCTTTTCTTTTTTGTAAAATTAAGAGTGAATTCAGCAGCAGGGAATGGGGGTGAGTTGTAGGGGACTAAACCCAGATCACCAGATGCCCCTTCACAGTAAATATCGTGTTGCTGGGCACCGATTGAGTATGATGTTTCCATAACTTACTACAAAATATATTGAAATCAATTAAAACTATAACTGTTTACACTTTGTCTTCTAAAACTAAGAGTTATTTCAGCAGCAGGGAATGGGAGAGAGCTGTGGGAAGCAATCCAAATCACCCCATGCACCTTCGCAGCAAAGAACTTGCTCTTGGATGCCGATTGAGTGCCATATTTCCATAACTGACTACAAAATCTAGTGAAGAGGGTTTAAAAACATCAATGGCTGTTTACACCCTGCTACCAACCGCCCTCTGGGTTCTCTTTTTTGTAAAATTAAGACTGAATTCAGTAGCAGAGAAGGGGAGAGAGTTGTGGGAAACAACAAAACCCAAATCACTGCATACACCTTCACAGTGAAGATTGTGTTGCAGGGCACTGATTGAGTGTGATGTTTCCATAACTGACTACAAAATATATTGAGATCTATTCCACCAATAAATGGCTGTTTACACCCTGCAATCAGCCACCCTCTGGGTTTTCTTCTTTTTTTGTTTTTTGTGAAATTGAGAGTGAAGTCATCAGCAGGGAATGGGAGAGAGCTGTGGGAAGTAACCCAAATCACTGCGTGCACCTTCGCAGCAAAAGATCATGCTATTGGACACCAATTGAATACTGTGTTTCCATAACTGACTACAAAGTCTATTGAAGAAGGTTTAAAAACATGAAAGCTGTTTTCACCCTGCAGTCAACCACCCTCTGTGGGGTTTTTTTTTAAAATTAAGAGTGAATTCAGCACCGGAAATGGGAGTGAATTGTGGTATTTTCATTCAGCAGTTGCCCCTACCTTAGTGTCAAAGGTTGCGTGATGGTTCTTCCCAGTGTAAACTGGTTGTGGTTCTCATTTTCGTTTTTTGTTCTCTGTGGACAGGTAATTATTGTTGAGTTATTTTATTATGTTAGTGTCCCAAGGACTGTTCAGAACTGTTACCTGTAGGAATAGAGGAGCTTTTTTTGTAGACGAAGACTCTGCTGGGTTGAAAAAGTTGCCTGGTCTTTAGATAAACCTAGTGCTGGAATAAAAAAGTTACACAAAAGCTGTTTATAGTCAGACACTTTATCAAGTATGTAGCCAGAAATACCCTATGTTGTGGCATTTGTAGCAGTCTGGCTAAAATTCTTGCTGGCAGTATGTTTGTCCTTTGTTGTTGTACTTTTGTTACTTTTGTAACTTTTTCTGAGGTTATTCAACATGTTCCGTCTGTTACGTGAGCATGTGTGGATTTTGTATGTGTTTATATCGAGACAAACAACATGGTAGGCTTTGAATTCTGGTTTGAAATCTTGTGGAGGATCTCCTCGCGTAGCTGCAAGGTTCAGCTGCCAGTCGTTAGGATGTCCCACTGGCTGCTCTCTTCCAGGGACGATGAATATATGTGGCTGGATTGGAATATTTAAATTTTTTTTTCAATTGTGAAGTAATTCAGGTTTGAAAGGGATCTCTTGCTATTATCTCGTTCAGCCCCCGTTGAAATTAGAGAAGAAAGCTGTTGGTATATTGCGAGCCTGAAATAGCATGTTACTGTGAATTCACTGATCAAATATCTGTTTATGGAAACTGTATAGCTAGAGCATAGAATTTCTTAAAGTCAGTGTGTGGTACCCAAGTCCCAATGTTTTTGACACTGCTCTGCAAGATCCTCACAGTGAGAATTATGTACTTTCTTATGAGCATTAAAATCACTGACTACTTTAGAGTGTGTAAATTATATGTGTACCCTTTTTTTTTTTTTTGGATACCGGCATTCAGGAATTGAGGCCTAAAGTGTAAGTGATGTAGCCAAAGTAAAGAACTTTATTCTTTATTGTAGTTGGTGTATTTACTGAACTACAAGTCAGGGCTAACAATGTTGGCCACATTTGGGATCAAATATGGTGCTTGTTTAGACGTACAGTAAACTTTGTCTGCTAAATTCTTTCAAAATGGACAAGTGTTTGCCATAGACGAGCGTTAGTGTTGTGCAAGATGTCATGGAGTAATGCATTGCAAAGAGAAAAAGATTTTGAAGAAGCAGTAGGTAGCTTTGTCTACTTCCCTGAGTCCTGAAAGGCAAGCAATTGATGGGTAAATCGATTTTTTTAAAACATTTATTTATTGTCTTTTTTTTTCCCTTCGTTTGACAATCATGGTAATGTTTTATTTTTTTCTCCGAGAGCAGCATATGGATTCTGCGGCTATGTGATATTAAAAAAATGTAGGGAAGGACTTGCTAAATATTCACTAAATTGCATCTTTATAATGGCATACAGTACAGGCTATATTCATATTTTAAATGAAATAAAGGGTTTGAAAATAGTATTAATTCAGAGCCATTTAATGGAATCTCTCTTAAATTGTGCATCCATCACTGTAACTGAGAATCCTACAGCTTTCCAAGTGGGGCACAATCGTGTAGACAGGAAGATCTGAATACATCCCCTTCACAGAAGGGATTAAAGAGCAGATGTTAGTGCTCACATTAATTTTGGTATAGCCAGTCTTTCCAAGAGAAAGAAACCCACCTTCCCCAAAGCGCTTAAAAGCAAGCAAACTAGAGGAAAAAACCCACCTGTCCTTTTCTCTTTTGTTTGTCGCTGTGGTGGTAATTTTCTGAGGAGGACCGTATCTCCTTCCAAGAGCAGGTAAAGGAGCCGCAGTAACTGCTTTAGGAAACTGGTGAAAAGCATTGATGGATGGAAGAGACCAGACAGTGCGTGGCAGGAGATGTTACAAATATATATGTATGTTTCTCCCTTGCTTATGTCAAGTATCAGTTCCAAGATCTGCCCTTTCTACCTGGGTATCTGGGAAAGTGCCTTTCTTGGTTCCTCAGTAAAAAGGGCATATCTTCAGTGCCTGGGATTTTCTTCACTTCCCTTATGGTCATCTGTAAAGAAGTGACAGAAGCAACTCGGTAATTGAAAGATGTATCACATCAGAGTTGTTGAATGTGGGCACAGGTGAAGTGCTTGGAGCAGCCTGGCTTTACTTGTTAATGTTCCCAAAACGCGGGATGTGGGGGCAGGCGCAGGGTGGATGTGCTTGGTGGCCTGACAGCAGTTTTTCGTGCGCTGCTGCTGATGTAGTGGTTCAGCTTTTTCCTTTCTTGGACAAGATCTACAGAACCCTCTGCAGTCGCCCCACCGCACTAGTGTGGATGGTCCCGGGTCGTGATGATGTCTTCTGTGCCTTCCACAATGGTTAGTGCTTTAAAGGAGAAGCAAGGAATTTCTGCCTGGTTATCTTGCAGTCTCTTAAAACTTGCTGTGAAGTTTGTTGAGGATTTAATATTCTCGGAAACAAACTAGTTTTAGTTATTCTCAAAAATATTTAAGAATGAAAGCCATAAAATTTAATCTCCCACATTGTGTCCTTTAAAAAAGATATGGAACATGAATAGATGAATTTTGAAATGGGACAAAATTTTGAAATAGTCACCTCATTTGTCTTCGTTACAAGACATTACATTATAGAAACCATCACTTTAGCGTTTGAATCCTCCTTTTGATGAGATTAACAGAATAGGGATTTTGTGAGGGATTCAGTCCAGAAACATCTGCTCAGTACTTTAAACTCTGGGTATGTAACCCTCAAGAGGTTTAGTTTGATACAGACAAATAATTTGGCCCACTGCTGACCAGGCAGTCAACTGGGGAACAAGATGCCAATTGCCTAGCATGCTAGGTGTATTTTGTGCCCTTTATCCCCTAAAACCAAAGCAAAGGAATCTTTCTACCTCTCTTGACTGTATCTTCAGTATGTATTTTGAAATTCATTGTAGTCGGCTTATGACACTGAAGAGTTTTAGGTTGTCGTGTATCTGGTGTATTTGAGAAGACAGCAAACTCCATTCATGTTGCAGTAGTGATAAGATGCATGAGCTTCTGGTTATGGCCCCATTGTTTCAGCTGCACACAAATGGTATGAAAAATATGGTCATTCTATTTCAGATTTATAAGACAGATAGTTTTGTCTCTTGCCATTTTTTTAATGAGTATCTTGCAGTTGCCTTCCTGTTTCATTTGAATTCTGTTGATGTCAGGTGTTCTGTTTTGTGATGGTCTGGTTAATAAAATTCAAAATAAGTGTTATAATAGGGAAATAAACTCTAGTTCATGGTTGTGATAATATTCATAAATAATACATTCATGATGAAAGGAGAAGCAACAGCAAAGCCTTGTCTGGGGTCCAGTGTGCTGCCACCTGGGAATTTCTTTAGTGACGTAGATTGCTACAGTCAAAGCCTTGATGGAGCTCTTCCTGCGAGTCAGGCTGAGTGCTCCTGGTATCTGATTTGCTAGGGGTTGTGTTCATTGTGGGGTCAGTGTCCCAAGTGGCATGGAGGGTGTGAACTATATGTACATGTTCTAAAAGTTTCTGAAAATACCAAATCTTTGAGGTAGTAGTTCATAGGGTGCATACCTGCAGCACGTGGCTGAATGCTCTGACACTTATTTTTTCCCCAGAATAGAATTTCCCAAAATACAGTAGGTTTTAATTTAATTTTAGTATATGACAAGTTGGATGTGCATTAGAAGGGGAAAAAAAATCAGTATTGCTAACTTAGCACTGCGGTACTGTAGCTTAATTTGCATCATGTATTACAAACAGCAGCAATGCTTTTTACAGAAATTTGAAATCATCTAAATTTTCTCAGTGTCTCCTGAGATAATTGCTTTCCATGGTGGCTTCAGTCAACTTTATTGGCATAAAATGTGGAAGCAACTAGCAATGTTTCACATCTGTATTCCATCAGTTCACCAACTTGAAGAGAAAACTGTCTATCTTGCTGTGTTTTGGCCCATAAAAATGCAAGCAGATGTAGCAGGGATAAGTCAAAGAAGTATCGAAGTCTCAGAAGATACGTGCCCAGATACAGACCTGGTTCATGGAAGCAATTTCCTTCTTGCTGCTGCAGCTGTTGAAATGGTCTAAATTTGCTTTTCCTTCAGTCTCTTTATGGTGTTAATTATTAACAACTTGATTTGAAAAAACCTAAAAGCGTTCAGAGGCCTTTGTGCTTCCTCTGTGAAAGCCTGATCTCAAACCTACTGCGAATCAGTGGGCAGAGCCTTAGTGACTTCTGCAGGACTGAAATCATCAGAGATTTCACTTCTGCAGAGAATTAATATTCTGCTCATGGAAGATTTGTTGCGCAAATGAGTACATTATGTGCTCAGAGTCAGAATTTCAGGAATACAGAAGTGATGAACAGGCTTAAATATAGTTTTCTAAATTAATCGTTCTTTTTCCAGTTCTGTGTTCAGTTGGAAAGTCACAGTGCGGTGGTGATGCAGAGGCATAGGCACTGTCCCATGTTGTTGTGTGGGGGTGTAGAGGGTTTGCAAAGGGAGTATGAACAGGTAGGTATGAGGAATTGTTCAGTAGGAAGATTGGGTACTGGAAATAGGAAATGCTGTATGATCTCCTTGTCCACTCATGCTTGGGAATGAAAGAACTTGGAGAGTGAGAACAAAGTGGCTTATTGGAAAGTGGCAGAGTGAACCTCAATGGGTGGAAATGTGAGTGAGAAAACCAGAAAGCTGTGTAAAAGGTGCTCATCCTTGCTATGTATCCTCCTTCATGGAAGATAACTTAGTCTTTTACAGAATGTCGTGAAGAATGTTTCAGAAACTCTCCTGTACCCGTCTCTGTGTTGGCTGAGGGACAAGCCTTGCTGTTGTCACGCACCGGTCTGGACAACTGGGAATTAATTACAAGCCAGAGTTGGGAGGGACAGGGCACGGGAAGGCACTGCCAGCTACTGAGGTGCAACTCCTCTTGGACTCAAAACACGGACCGTTCAGATTATTGAAGAGATTTTAGCAGTAATCGGAGGTTTGATAGTGGTACTGATTGCTGTACAGAAAAGTCTCTGAGGATAGAGGATAGGGGAAGTTTTATTAGGCATTTTATTTGTATTGCTTTGAAGTATTTTTTAAAACTTGTTCCAAATAAATGTTTTAAATGGCTCCTGTTTCAGAGACAAAGCAAACAATAAATCTTACAGAATGAAAATGCTTTTTTTGTGTTTATGTATCGATGTGTTTTTCTGTTTTTTTCTTATATATTTACTAGTTCACAACCATTGAATCTTTATTTTTGTGAAAATAGCCTACAGAAAATTTTCTGCAGGAGTATTCTGAAGTGTATGCAGTTTATTGGGATTGAAGATTGTGCCCTTCCTCACCCGGGCAAATTATTATTGTGAGCTTAAAAATTAAAATAAAAATTGGATAGGTTTTGCAGCCGATTTGTCACATTTGCTGAGCTTGACCAGTGATCCTACTAGTGATAATTCTTCTTTAAAACTCACTTGGTGGACTGACATGTAATATAGACAGTTTTATGACCTAGTCTTCTACTCTGCTCAAATGAAGGGAAATATTTTTAAACAGTCTTTTTAATTACATTTATTTTTTTTTGTTACTACTTTTGCCTTAATTGATTTTTTTACTGAATTAATTTAAGTTGACGGCCACTGATACTGTTTTACACCAATCTTTATGTTTTGTAAAGCTCTTTTGGCACATAGCGAGTTAATTTTTCCTTTTTTTTTATCTTGCAACTATGATTTGATACAAGTCTAAAAAGAAAAATCAAAACCTGAAACGTTGTCCTACTCGGAAGTAAGAGCAGAGTGAAGTGCAACAACATTCCCATATAGCTGATATTCTTCAGTTCCCTGCTCTTAAAATTTCGTGGAAGGAATGCAGTTAGAGACTTGCCAATTTGGGTTAAACCAGGAACTGCAAAATAAAACCCGACCCAGACAGGACCGTTTTTATTCAAACCCAAGCCTCTGTTGAATTGTCTGTTTTTGTTCCGCCCTGGCCCTGCTTCACTCCCCCACCTCTCTTCAAATTCACAAGTTTTTAAATGTAGACATGTTTCTAATTTAGAAAATTATTTTGGCATAATGAACTTAAAACAGAAAGGAGGGGACTAAACTGAGGGAGGTCAAAAAACAGATGGAAATAGAATATCTGAAAACATCTAGTTAAAAAAAAAGTCACCTTGAAATAAGGAATCTAAATGCTGAAATTATACATCTGCTCAACAGCTGTGCATTCCTTAGCCAGAGGTTCTGCTGCAAAAGTGGCATTAGTCACCTCTTTCTCAAAGTTTTAAGTGCTGTTGTGTATTATTTACATCTCTGTGTATTACTTTCTGAAGTAGTCTTAGGATAGGTGGGAGAATAGAAGTGGAGGGAATTGTTGCTGAGCTGATGTAAGAATTTCCTTCTTTATCCTTAAGCATCTGCAGCGTGTCTGGATGTTTGCAGCAATGAAATTCTGTGATTTTCTTTCTTTGTGAGTAACTTCATTTCTGCTGACTTAACTTCAGAGGTGAGGTGGGTTACAGGAAAAATAACCAAATAAAATCTTAGGGAATGAGGGTGCACCAGTATTGCTCCTGAGGAGAGCGCAAGGCAGTCTGCAGCAGGCAGCTATGGAATTACAACACTCTGGAAGCTTCTTCCTACACTCCAGTAACAAGGAGCTAGTTGAGACTGTAATGCACATTAAATATGCTTAAGTAGATATCCACAGCAGGTTTTTATACAGTATCTTTAAATGTTAAACCATTTTAGTTAGAAAAGATCTCTATAAGACATGAAACAAGTTATAAAAATGTCTAATCTTACATTTTCCTTTGTGTTCTTTTTTCTTTGTACTGTTCGGATGATGTTGGTGTTCGTTAGTTACGTGTTGTTACTGAGAGGTACATATGTTGGAGTGGGTCTTTGAGGAGGAGTTGGTTTGAAGGCTGCTGTAAATGGTGATTTGGTTAGTGTAAGAGCCTACAATGATTTTTGCTCTGTAAAAAGGTATCAACCAAGGTGAATCTTGCTTCAAGGAATTTTAGCCAAAATTTTAAAGTTTGAGGTTTTGTGAGATAAATGTCATAGTTTTCAGAAATGTTGAATATTGTGTTCAAAGTGCATCTGTTTTTGGAAGAAGTAATCATTTATGGTCAGGTATTTTTTGCTATGTGTATGTGAAACAATTGAAGGTAAAATAATTCTCCTTCACTTTATATAGAGTGAGAAGAAGCTTGGGTGTGTTACCAAGACAGGTGGTAGAGACCCTCCAGGATCTGAAAGAGCAGAAATGGGGCTCAGGGCGGGGTAGTGGGTGGGCTGAGGTACTGAGGAGTGTGGGTGGAGGAGCAGTGGCCTGGTGAGGAAGGCTTGCTTGGGGAGGGCAATATGGGAAGAGGTGGGACTCATCCTTCACCAGAGCGCTCCTCTAACAGAGTTTCTTACCTGGGGGTAGGAGCTGGAGAGTTGTGTCTCTCCTTTCTCTATGTATAACTGCATAGCACCTCTTTCTGTATCTATCCATAGATTTTCTTTCTGCAGGCACTTATTGTTTCATTGCCACTTTTGAGTTTTCCCTCCAGTGTCTGTGACTACATCACAGTGTGAAATGAGCTTTCCAGCTATTAAAGGGCAGCTAATACAAAGATTCCTGCTACACAGACAAAGTTATTTATTTATTTGGATTTGACTCTGTTATACATTGTGGAAAAGACTGGGCAGAAACAGGAGAAATCAAAGGTCTGTGTGCAGTTGCGTGGCAGCAGCAGTCTTGTTGAGATCAGAGATGCAGTGGGCTGGCTGACAGGGCTGCAGTGTTGTGAGGACTGGCTGGAGCTTCTGGAGGAAGGACAAGCTGTGAAGCAAGGGGTGCAGGGTGTTGAGACAGAGCTGTAGGAGTGTGTGGAGCTCTGCCGTTCGGATACATGAGGAGTCTGTTGAGAGCGAATGGGCCTGGGTCAGGATTAGGAGCAGGTCAGCACAAGATGTTGGTGGATGCCTGATAATAGCCTTCTGTGATGAAACGACCAGCTCAGAGAATGACTGGAGAGCAGTGGATGTTGTTAATCTTGACTTCCATAAGGCTTTTGCCAGCGTCTCTTGTAATATACTCATCAACAAAACTGATGGAAGTTCAGTCTAGACAAATGGGCAGTGAGATAGACTGAAAACTGGGTGAGCTACCATGTTTGGAGAGTTGTGATCAGCAGCGTGCAGTCAACTGGAGACCAGTCACTAGTGGTATGGCCCGAGGGATCAGTGCTGGGTTCCAGTACAGAGCGACATCGGCATAAAGGACCTGGGTGATGGGATGGAGCACACCCTTGGCAAGTTTTTAGGCAATACAGAGCTTTGAGGAGTTTTTAATAGGCCAGGTTGTTGTGTAGCCACCCAGAGGGACCTGGATGGGCTGGAGAAGTGAGCAGAGAGGAACCTCATGAAGCTCGACAAAGGGAAATGCAAAACCCTTTACTTGGGGAGGAATAACTCCATGTACTGGTACAGACTGGAGACTGACTGCCTGGAAAGCAACTTTACGGAAAAGAACCTGGAGGTCACGCTGGGCAAGTTGAACATGAGCCAGCAAATGTGCCCTTTCAGCAAAGAAGGCCAGCAGCCTCCTGGGCTGTGTTAGGGAGACTGTTGCAGGCAGACTGAGGGAAGTGATGCTGGTAAGACACATCTGGAAAGTCCTGACTGGTTCTGGGCTCTCAGGAAGAAATTGGGAGGTACCCCTGTGGTAGAGAGGTGCTAACAGCCATGCTAGAAGCAAGTGATAGCGCGTGTTCTGTGTGTTTGGAAATGGTGTGGAAAGGGGAGTGCATGGTGAGGTGGTGAAACGTGCAGCTGATACAGATGTTGTAAACTGGCTGTAGCAGTACTGAATGCCTGGATGATAAAATATCAGATGAAGTACAGTAAGTGCGGTGTAATTTAATTCAGACAGAGGAAAACCAGTAATAGGCTCTAAATTAGGCATTAACACGTGGAGAGATACTGGATAGTTTTCAAGCAGCTCTTTGCTGTGAAGCTCCAACCTTAGATTGCTGAGGGTGGAGTTTTTTCCCCCTCTTTTTTTCCTTTGGCTGTGTGTTTCCACTGTCACTTGTGTAATTATGTCCAGGTGGAGAGTTGGATTTGTTTGCTAATCTGACTGAAAATTAACCCTGTAAATACCCCTGGATTTTCAGCAGCTCCAGCTCCCTGTGAGACTGTATGAGGAGTAAGGGACGAGGATGGGCAGCGCTTCCCTTCTTGCAATCAGCACAGACTTAAATAAGTTTAAGTTAATTTTGAAGCAGCATTCTATGGAGTAATTGTAAGGTTTTTTTAAGAATGTGATTATGCGGCTGTACACATTAATTATATATGGACATGCATGTTAAGTAGTTACGGTAACACAATTTCAGCAGTGCCATTAAAACCAGAAGGAATTTTGTTTTGTTTTTTTTCTTCCTCCAGCAGTACAAATGGGATGCAGTACTGAATAGGCTTGGGCTTCTTGAGTCAGGGAAGGAAGAACATGGGAGAAGGAAATGTGATGGTAATCTATCAAACCTTAAATGAAATTGAGAAACTTACAGAATCTTCTGGTTGGAAAAGACCTTTAAGATCATTGAGTCCAGCCATACCCATCTTCTGCTAAACCATGTCCTTCAAAAACTCATCTGCCCGTTTTTTAAACACCTCCAGGGATGGTTACTCAGCCACTTTCCTGGGCAGTCTGAACCTCCTTTGGCGCAAGTTATGGCCATTTCCCCTTGTCCTGTCACCTGTCACTTGAGAGAAGAGATCAACACTCACTCTGCTACAGCCTCCTTTCAGGTAGCTGTAGATCCAAGCTAAACAACCCCAGTTCCCTCAGCTATTCTTGCAGGGCTTGTTCTCCAGCTCCTTCACCAGCCTTGTCGCCCTTCTCTGGACGCGCTCCAACACCTCAACGTCCTTTTCGTACCAAGGGGCCCAGAACTGTACACAGTACTCGAGGTGCAGTCTCACCAGTGCCGAGTACAGTGGGACAATCACCTCCCTTGTCCTTCTGGCCACACTGTTTTTGATACAGGCCGAGATGCCACTGGCCTTCTTAGCGACCTTATTTTTCACCACTACTTTTTTTTCCTCCACTGTATAAGGGAATGGCTGGTTACAAGCACAATAAAATGTGATGTTTCTTTCCCTTCTCACAGAAAATAATTTAGTTGAAGTGTTGCTGCCAGAATATATCACTGATGATAAAAATATTTTGCAGGTTTCTGATTACACAATTTTGTTGGAGGAATGCGTTGGTTGATGGCAATAGCACAGTGGCTTGTGTCCAGCTATAGGTCAGGATCCACACAGGCTTCTGGATGGAGCAAGGGAGGACTCTCTTCGTCTTTATTTCCCAACCGGTCTGATAGGAGGCAGTGTCACAGAGTGCTTGGCTAGACATCTGCTACAGTGCAGTAGGCTAATCCATGTGCCTTTTATCACACCCACACGCACCCAGGCACGTCAGCTCCTCTGCTGTTACATTCGGTAGTGTCTTTACGCCTACAGCTTTTTTTTTTTTTCATATTTCACTGGCACCCAGCTGCCTTCATGGACGTGTTCATTGGGTTTAGTTTAATGACATTGCCATGAAACATGAAGAAACATGGTTTTAGTGTCTACTTTATCTTGAACATGTTTTGTTCGGGTACTTTATTTTGCTTAGAGTGGAAAGATGGATCATAAAGTTTCCTAAGGAATGGAGCAGTGCAGCCAGGTAGACTTCCATTGATGTCTGCAATGAAGATCTGCTAGATGAGTAACTAATGAGCAGATGAAGAGGGCGGCTCTGTGCTGCAGATAAGCCTTGCAGCTGGGTACGCTTGAAGGACCAGTTCTACTTACTCCCTGTTAACACCACCCATGTGTGCCCTTGCCTTTTGCTTTATACTCTTCTGATGCTGTAGGAATTTGAACTGGCTGGAAGGCAATTACCTTTCTTTTCTTCTTCTTTTTTAAAATTTATTAAAATTAATTTATTTTAATTAAATTTTAACTTAATTTAAATCTGTACATTTTTACACTGCAGTTATGGGGGCAGAACAAGCGCCCACATTACTGTACTGAACACAAGTCCCCCTTCCAGACGCAGCTTGGCTGTAGTGTACTTGTGGGCAAGGCTGCCATTTGGGGGTATTACCTATTTTGGAAACACTTTTTTTCCCTTAGCTTGAATAATATTGATACCATCTAACTTCTTAGTGTATATTGAATATATCCTCCCTTCCCAAAGCAAAAATGAGTTAACAGAAGCTTCACACTCCCACATTCTTTGCTCTTCTCCTTTTGCAGTTGTGCCCTTTGTTTTGGAGTTTTGTCAAGCATTTCTGTCTCATGTATGTAAAGTTTTGGATTTCGGCGAATTCCTCATACCTAAAACTTCAAAGACAAGCTGCATGTATCAGCAGGCTTGAAGATTAAACGTTTGGTGAGATTATGGAGTGGATATCATATTGTTTCAGTTTCAAAGGTCTTGAGCTGTGTTAAAGTCCCTAGAGATGAAGGATGGTATGATCAGAAGTGTTCCGTAAACTTGTTACGCTTGATAAGGGGAGGTTAATATGCATGGACTGTCCAGCTTGTGAGATGCATTGTTGGCACAGAGGACGTGGGAGGGAAAGGGAGAGAGAACTGTGGTTAGAGGAATGTGCCTGTGAGTGGGGGAAAGGACACATTGCAAAGGACAGGGAGAGTGAAATCATACAGGGTGTAGGGAGAGAGCTGGGGAAGTTAGGTTGGGAAAAAGAATCCCTTGGAGTATATGAACCAGAAATACCATAGGTGTGTGTTTGACATCACTGCCAGGACAGCAGGATCAGTTCAGCTAAGTTATTTCCTCTGTTTTCCTCATGTAACCTAGGCTTTAGTAGAACACAGAGAAGGCACAATAAAATCTTTATATAGCAGGGACAGATGTAACAACGTATGTGCTGTTCCCAAATCCAAGGAGTTTTACCGAGTCGGTCAAAAGGAGCTTAAAATGACATAGCATCCAGCAAGTGAAATGTGGGTGCTGCTTTCTGTGTACTGCACGAAGGAGGCTCTTAGCTATGACTGGGGAACTATATCTGAAAATTAAATCCATTCATTTGAAAGGTATTTTTCAAAGACCTGCAGCAGTTGAAGCAGAAGATTAGCTTTTTGACAAAGGACATAGTGGAATTAAATGCCATCTTAACAGTGCAGTTGGTATGATAGAGTAATCTAAAAATATAGCATTCAGATGTCTGACAAGGTCACTGGAGTACTGATGCAGCCCTGTGTTTATGTGTTAGTATGTATGCAGTCCACGCTCTGCCACTGACTGTAACAGAAACAGAATCTGCAAGAACTGCTATTGCAAATTTTCTTGGGTTTGAAAATGCTGAATTTACTCTTAAGCAATGAATTTTCTTTGAAACAGGAAGCATTGTCACCCAGAACTTGTGGATTTGGAAGGTCTATTAGGGAATACTTTATCTTCCTGAGTACACATTTACCAATAATGTTGAGCTTTTAATTTTAATTTAGAATGGAAGTTTCTAAAGGTATATTTAAAAAATAACTATTTAAAATGGTAATTTTGGTTCATCGTTCAGAAGGCAGTAACACATAAGCATAGCTTCATTTGGGTAGATTCGGAGTTCAGGTACAGCTTAGTGGAACTGCTTGTGCACAGTTACGGTAAAGATCAGTGTCTAAAGTGGTACTTGCTGGAAAAATAATGTTCACAGCCATGTTTCTGATATGGAATGGAGGGTGTTCAAAAGGACGGGTCATTTAGAATGACATCTGTCAGGCTCTGTATTGCTCCTGCACCCAATAGTAGTGCAATTAAAATAAGTTAGAGCAAATTTTCCATTTCACTACTTCTTTCTAACAGTACTTTATGTCATCTGTTTTGTATCTATCTCTTCTGGAGAAAATCGTTCCACCGTGTATGTATTTTTCTGTATTTTTCACAAAGAGGCCTGTGATTGTGAAAACATAAAGTTGCTATAAACAGGTATTTTTCCTGATGCTACTTTTCATTTGACCATATTGAATTTAGGCTTCTTGGAGTTTTTGATTGGGCTGGGTTTGTTTTGGGATTTTTGTTATTGGATTGGGTTTTTCCCTTCAGAGACTGGTTGTAATCATTGCTGAAGTACAAAAGGCATTTTTGAATGACCTCATAAAATGTCACAGTAATGTTTTCTATCTGCTTTTTCAGAACACTGTGTTAGCAGAGAATTCACTGTGAACTGTATAGACATTCTTTTATCTTTAGTGCCATGAGTTTGATCCCTGTTGAAGCCTTCAGGATTACATCATATTTTTAGGCCTGTCTTAATTTTCCTTGTATACAGTGCTTGTGTGACATATCCCAAGAATAGGTCATGAGACAGTGGACATGAGACAGTGGGAGTGAGGGGGAAGTTTACCTTAAAAACAACAACAAAGTTCCAAATACAGGGAGGGTTCTAAGGTTGGAAAGGCCTTCTAAGAGAGAAGCAACGCTACTGCTTCTTGCAAGCCATTTAATATCTGTCAAGTAATCATATTATGGTGCTTTAAGCTTCAGTTTTAATGTGTAAACATACTTGCCTTTCCACTTCTAAAGAACAGCTTGAATAAATTTTATTCCAACTGACTAAGCATCATTAAATATATTTTGAAAGAAAAATAACTGATGTTTTGTTATAATATTTGGAGCATTTTCTGTTACCTTGAGGGTAATATAGAAATGCTGAGTAAAGCAGAAAATACAGTCAGTTTGAAATGGTGATCCTATTTTGAATTCTGGTTGTTTGATGCAAATTATAAATTGGGAATAAATGATCCAGAAATAACACTGTAGATGAGTAACAGATAAGAGAGGTTCCTTTGGGGAAAGATTTAGAACTTTTAGAGTCTTGCAGAATCTGAAGGGCGAAACATGTTGTATATGACACCTACAAGCAAAATGACTGTATTTCGTTCTCTGTAAAATAACGAGGTCTTGCAAATATAAGACAATATTTGGTGTGAATAAAAATATTTGTTTAAAGTACTTATTCTGTAAATAACAAAGGATCTTTGTTCTAATGTATAACCAAAAAAGATCCCAGCATTTACTTTATCTAGAATATAAGGGTAAAGTAAGCAGCTGTTAGCGCTTCTAATCCTTGACCTGCGATATTCAAGTGTAAATATGTTCATAGTGGGGTTTTTGTGCATGTATTACGATACAGGTGATTGGTTTAATCATCCTGCCTACAGTGGGGTTTTTTTCCAGATTTAAAGTCTTACGGAAGCCTCTATTATAGTGGTATTTGACCTTTCTTGCTGGGTTCTGGGCTTTTAGCATGAGAAAACTGCTTCAGCTCAGTGCCTCTGAACAGGTAGAATTGGTTGCCATTTTGTAGTTGGGAACCAATACAGGAGAAACTGTGTGATTAAAGGATGCTGTTCCTAAAGATCGCTCAGCTCTGAGCTTCTCTTGTTGAATTCTTAAATATATTAACAGTTGTGGCCCAGAATGTGATGACAGTTACGAGTTTCTGGCAGCCTTTGTTGCTGGTGACACAGGTACTGTGTACGCTGGCCAAAAGTCTCTTCCTGGCAGAGCTGCAGATGAACTGCCACCCTTACCAGTGTTTTGCAGTGTCACATTTAGTTAAGCCAACAAAAGCATAGACCACCTCCTCTGTAAACCATACCTGAGAAAGTCAGTGTTGGCTCCATCACTACACTGATGCCCTTAAGACTTGTGCCCTCCTGAGGTACCTTGAAGGCTTTTCTTCTGTTCCTAGTAGAAAGTTTTGGGAGTGTGTTTAGTGAAGGGAAAATACTACTGCTGGAAAAATGTTTTTCAAGTAATTCTTTTTCTGTTGTTACCCCGTGCTATCACTGGAATGATTGATAACTTTTTTTTTCCCAACTCTTTGTCTCTTATCTAGTAGGATGATGGCATCTTAGTAATTTTAAGTATGTTCAGAATGGTAAAAATGTCAGCTCTTCTGTTTACAGCAGAATACTTGGGTACTCTGAATTGCAACAACCTTTTTTCATGCTACAGAAATACCATATTTTAGAGAAAACAGATGGAGACAGTGGTTGTATCTCTAAGATCAGCTCATATATTATCTTGAGGGGTAACTTGTGTTTAGTACTGTTTCTTTGCGTGAGTGTAATTGACCTCAAAACTTAATAGTTGTGTAAAGACCTCAAAACTTAATAGTTGTAGTTGCTGTATCCTGAATAAACTATATGTGTATGGTTTGAAAAATTAAGTGAATTCATAGCAAAAGTGTTCATTTGGGTTTATAAGGTGGCATTCTGGATGAAATTCTGCCTTGCTGAGTGTATGCAAGTGTCCTCGCTCTGAGATGCAAGGAAGATGGAAGGATTAGGTTAAACATTAGGAAGTAATTCTTCATGATGAGGCTGATGAGGCACTGGCACATGTTGCCTAGGGAAGTTGTGGCAGCCCCATCCCTGGAGGTGTTCAGGGCCAGGTTGGATGGGGTTTTGAATAACCTGATGCAGTGGGAGGTGTCCTTGAGTGTGGCTGAGACATTGGAACTGGATGGGTTTTGAGGTCGCTTCCAACCCAAACCATTTTATGGTTCTATGATTCTACTCTGTCCTTGAAGGGCCAGGAAAACATCTGTTGAATAATTCTATGATTCCATGAAAAGAGCTGTTCTGAATAAAGGAAAAAGACCTGTCCTTGGCCAGGCGAGGGTGGAGCTGAGGGAAGAGGGGAGCCTGCAGGAAGAGACGTTTCAATCCAAGCACGCGATTTTCAGTCCCCTTGCAGGAGAGGAACCGCTCTCTCCCTGCTGTGGTGCCATTTTGCAAGGCTGCCCAGCTGTGAGCACGGTGGAGTGGGCAGAGATAGAGTATCGGACACCACATTCCAGTGCCCATCCTGCCTGGTAACACTGCTTCAGGGTGCGGGAGAAGCACCAGCTCCTCTGGCACCTTTCACTTCCCCAGGTAGCTGGGCTGTATCCCGGGAAGTGGGAACATTTATTGGGAGAGAACGTGGATTTGAAGTATTTTTAGGTATCAGAAGCTGTTCATAAGGGCTTTCTGGAAACAGAGCTGTGCTTAAAATATTTCTCTGAGGGCTAGAATCATAGAATCACAGAATGGGTTTGGTTGGAAGGGATCTTAAAGATCATCCAGTTCCAGTCCCCCACCTTCCACTGGGTCCGGTTGCTCAAAGCAACATCCAGCCTGGCCTTGAGCACCTCCAAGGATGGGGCATCCATGACTTATGTGGCCAACCTGTTCCAGTGCCTCGCCACCCTCACAGGAAAACATTTCTTCCCAATACCTAATCTAAATTTCCCCTCTTTCAGCTTTTCCCCTCTTTCCCCTCATCCTGTCCCTGCACTCCCTGATGAAGAGCCCCTCCCCAGCTTTTGTGGAGGTCCGTTTTGAGTAGTGCGATGCTGCTCTAAGTCTCCTCCACTTCTCCAGGCTGAACCAGCCTGACTCTCTCAGCCTGTCCTCGTATGAGAGATTCTCCCGCCCTCTGGTCATCTTCATGGCCTCCTCTGGACCTGCCCCAACATATGTATGTCTTTCCTGTGTTGAAGACTCCAGAAGTGTACGCAGGACTCCAGGTGTGGTCTCGGGAGAGTAGAGTAGACAGAGAGAATCCCCTCTCTCGACCTGCTGGTAGAAAGTGAATTATTTGTTACCTTCTAGATGTCAAAGTTGCTGCCTATATTTACAGCATTATGTAAATTCTAGGGAAATACTTTTTTTGGTTTGCATATTTTGGTTGTTTTCCCATCTATTCCCATGGACACAAAACTAGTGATTTGAAGTACTGTGTTTTAAGGATCGTATAACTTCCATTTCATGTTTGCACTGCAGCACTTAGCTGTATCTAGGCAGAACAATGGCTGTGTACTCAGTGCCCACTTTTTAAAGCCTTCACCGTTAAAAAAACCTGCAGGAGAGTATCATTTTTATAATAGAACTGAGTTTGTATTTAAAGTTTCAAGTTGACTTTGGAACAGAACGTTCTGTGGAATATTTATGGTAGTTGTTACAGTGTAAAGATGTCAATGTGCAATGTCAGCTCTTCCCGTAGGGTCCTTAACATGTATTGGGTACTTCTCTGAGGCTGCATAAATATGTTCAAGAGGAGGAAACTAAGGAGGAAATCATGGTGTGATCTTCAACGAGTTTTCCCCCCTCCCTTTTAATTCAGATTGTAAATCATTCTGCCATTCAGGTGCCCATAGATGTTGACTTTTTCTCTATCAGAAAAATGAGCTGAATAATTACTAGATTTTCTTCAAGAGCTAAGCACAACTTTGTTCATGGGAAGATGCAGCAAGGGCATGAGATATCACGTTTATTGGAATCTACGTGATGAATACTGTATATCAAGTGGTGTGAAATATACAAAGCCAAACAACTACAAAAAACATCTTCTCTACCAACTGCTTGGGGTTGTATTATTTGTAAAATAATATGAAGCTATTAGGTCATGGGATTTTTGTTCATGGCATGTAACCTCTTTGTAGCAAAGAGGTAAAATGATCCTGGTTGTGGTTAGCAATGCAGCTCTCGTGTCAAAGGAATTCCTTTTATTCCGCTCCCTCCTCCCACAATTAAAAGCCATCACCCACTGAAATGGGGAGTCGTGTGTCAAAATTCTGCAGTTGCTTTAGTTAGCATGAAGCAGTCACAGAGAGTATCTTGTTCTGATGAAAATTCTTTCTAGAAATTACTGTTGCTTTATCTTTCAGCTCCCCCAAACCGGAGGGAACAAACTGATCCTTTCTGTTTGACTGCAGGGAGTCTTTTGTGTCTTTTAACTCTCTCGGCAGAAGTGTCTCCTGTACAGGTTGGAGAATTTTCTTCTCCTAAGTCTGAATGTGATAAATTCAGTCTCGCCTCATTACTGCCCACTCTGCAAGTTTAAAATCCGAACATAAACTTTTTGGAAAGACTGACTTTACCCTAAGGTCAATAAAATTTCGCCCTAGAAGCAAGAATGAAAATGCATGGCACTGTATCACGTTTTCTTAGTAAGACTATGTATAGTAAAACAAATGACTTGATCACCTCATCTGCCCTTCAGCCAAATTCTTCTGTGTGTTCTCAGCTCATATGCCATGTATTTCAAAATGTGTGTAGTGTTGGTTCAAAAATATGTTTATTCCCAAAAAGCAATATGCAGTGGATGCAGCTGCTAAGAATACATAAAGGTAACCAATATTTAAAAAAAAAAAAAGAAACCACAAAACCTTTTTGTTTCTTTTCCAGTGTGTACATTTATATTGGGTTTCAGTGCAGTTCAGATAGTGGCATTTTCAAGCTGAGATCTTGGTGTATATAAGGCCTAGAAATGATAAAAGGACATAAATGCACATATAATGTATTCTAATTGGGTACTTGTGCCATTTGAGAAACTTCAAGCAATTGAACTGTGCTGAAATCCATGGTAAACTAAGATGCTGAGCTACAGGTGAAATTGTATCACCAACATCCAACCTCTGCCATAGCTGAAATGGTGTAGCTGCTGCGGCCACGCTGTAATAACTTGCAGTGAACATACCTGAATTCTGCTGCTTCTGCCCACGCACGCTTACCTTGCAAAATGTTTGCATAGATCTTCATAAAAACACCTCACTTAATGTGCCGTGGCAAGCAAGAAAATTATTTTGGCACTGCAATAACATGCTATTTGAGCTAACAACCTTGCAAATGGAGGATGTGCCCCATGTCTCCAAGTGTTGCTTTTGCTCTTAAGACTCTCTCAGGTGTTTGGTCTCTCTGACAAGGCAGAGAGATAATGGGTGGTTCTGCGACTTGTGTTTCTTCTAGTCCATGTAGCAATTGTGGTGGCTGGGTTAAGTAATTTCATTGTCCTGATCTGTCAGAAATCAGACCTATCCAAAACCAAACCAAACCAGAAAAGTCCAAGACCGATCCAGTCACATCAGTTATTTGAGGATCCCCGTCCTTTGATTACAGTGGGTGCTGGCTCTGGTCTGCAGCTGGGGGAGAGTAGTAGGATCAAGATTAAACTTTTGTGTTTTGTCTCATGGAATTAGAATGGAAATCTTAGACAGCAGGTTGCAGGCACAGTTTTCCAGGTCTGGGTCCCCCAGTACAGGAGAGTGGCTGATGCAGTGGTTTGGCCACGTGCCGGGTGGGTGTGTACAGCCTGCAGAAGGCTGAGGAGTGATCTGTTTGTTGTTTTCAGCTGCCCAGTGGGTGTTTTGGAGAAGGTGGAGCTAGAGTCTTCCCAGGAGTGCATGTTGAAAGGATGATAAATAAGTGGTTACAAGTTACAGCAAGGTAATTTCTTACTGGATTTAAAAAAAATATTACAATAGCGAAGTATTGAGAGATGTTGCTGAGGGAGGCTGTAGAACTACCATTCTTGGACATGTTCAAGATAGAACTGGGCAAAGTCTGAGCAACTTACCCAGACTTCGAGTTTGGCATTTTGGTGGGTAAGAGGTTGTACTAAGCAGCTTCCAGAGGTCTCTTCCAACCTCTCTGAATAGATGGTTCTGTCTGACAGCAACTTGGATGTGTAGGCTTGCCAGTTCGTCTGAAGTGGTCGCCTCGTCTTGCTCTGGAGCCCTGACAGTTTGTCTCTCATCTGATTTCTCACCCAGTCTAATAGGTTGTTTGGTTGGTCCTTTTGAACTGGTGTTATTTTACTGCATTTGTGAATGGAGGACAGGAGCAAAACTTGCTTGACCTTGTTTGACACCAGCTGTGTTAGCTTATCTGGCTGCTGTGGTTAAATTTGAGTCGTATTGTGAATCAGGAAGTTAAAATGAAAACTGGAACTTCAGTGTATAGTTTGCAAGTGTGCCACCATATTCCCGTCTTTTCACATTTGTGGAAGAACCTGGCTAATAGATGTGGCACTGAATGTTGGCCCTGTGTTTTCAGAGTCAGGTTGGTGGACTTTTCAAGTAGATCTTTCTTTAGGAGACTCAGGTGATTTTTTTTTTTTTTCAATTCACTTCTAAAATTAGTTCCTTGTAACCGAGGTTTGTTTATTTCGGATGGCCTGAGTTCTAGCTTTTAAAAGGTCTAGGTTGGAGCATGGTAGACTGTAGACTATTTTTTCTGTTTATCCCCCATTTGTGGTAAACTTCTGTTCCCTGGTTTAAGGCTGGCTTTACACAGAGGACTGAGGCAGGAGAGCTGCCAAGTGGTTTAGTGCTACAGGCTATCTGAAATCTCAATCTGAATATTTTGTCAGTGGGAACTATTGGGTGGATGCCCAGCATTTTTTTTTCCAGTCTGACCACTTAGTTGTCTAAATAGATTTAGGCTTCTATTTTATTTTAAACCTTAGCATTTGTATTAGCAAAAATAACTTTACATAGTCTTGTGCTACAGCAGTTACTACTTAGATTTTTTAAATTATGGGTGTTTGTGACCTTGGAAAGAGAACACAATACGATGGAAGTTAAGTGTTGTTTGTTTCTAAGAGCGTATTTGAAACAATGGAAAGACTTTTAAAAATGCTGAAGTTCTGAAATGTTTCTGCTGTCAGTGTTAGATTTGGCAGTGGTTCACAAACATGAGGAACAATTTGCCAGAAAAGGAGTAACTCTTAACGTCCTTCTTCTTGGTCCCATGATTTTTCTGCAAATACTAAAATCCTATTGTAGGAGTTAGAAGGGAGGAGTTTACTTCGAAGTGAACTGAACTTAGTTTACTTCCTTTTGTGAGGTAGGATGTGAAATGGCTGTAGTTGGAACTGTTGGTCTATAAGCAGTTAGTTTAAAATAGATATAATTGAAAACTAACTAATTTTTTTCGGCATGAGTTATGCATATTGGGTTTTCAAACTCAAAGGACAATGGTATAATTTCTGTAATAACATGTAATAAACTGTCAAGTTTTGAACCGGTGCTCTGGTTATCTGCAGGTCTTGCACACGTAAACCATTATGTTCCTTTTCCAATTGGATTTTTCTTGGCAATGTTATTGCTCAACTCCACAGAATACGTTTTATTTCAATGTTTCAATCACATTGCTCGAGAAACGATGTTGGAACTCGGTGGAGCTCCAGAAACATTAAGGCATATTACTAAACTAGAGAAAAATCGCCAAAAACTAAAGGCAAGAATCTTTTTCAGCGGTTCATTGTAAATTTTCCAAATATCAGCACACAGTTGGTATTAAGCAGAGTCTCTTAGCCTGTCCTCTTGTTACTACTTCCTCAATTTTGACTGTTTGGAAAACAACAATTTCTATATTGCACATATATAAACCTATGAAGGTAACCAGACTTAGCTTGCATGTCATGTTTACTTGTAAGATGATGGGTATGAGTTTAGCCTGAAAACAGAATAATCCTTTATTTATTAACATTTTGCATTGATAGCAATTGTGCAACTGTTATTTCTTTTTCTATAGCCTGTTTTTTTTCCCCCAAACATTATTAGAAGGTGGAAATACAAGCATTTAGTGTATTACTTGGCTTTTAATTAAAATTGTCTATTTGATGTTTTCCTTTTTGTTACTGTTCTTAATTAAAATTTATTGCAACATCAATAAGAAATAGAATGGATTTGGGAACTGGAAAACTTTCTCAAATATGGCTGTCACTTTGTTAGGGAAAACTCAAGAAAATGTCAGGCAACATTAGGTGCGTTTGTTTTGTTTTCCTTTTGCATTACATCAGGCTTTTAAAAAAACATCCCTTAGTCTGTTTCCTTGGAATTCCTTGGGATTTGGGGCTTGCTTTCTTACTTATCTTTTGGTTTTGTTTGTGTGTGTGTCATTTAAATTTGAATGATCATTTTAAATATCATTACTGTCAGAAAATAGAGACACTTTTGCAGAGGGTTAGCTAATGAAAGAAGTGAAAACTGTTCCTCCCCTCATATACTCTTTTTAATGGCTGTACTTTAAAGTTTTCTTATGTAAAAAAGTGGCTTTTTTGATTACTTTTTAGTAGCACACAAACTGAATGGCATTAGAAGAAGGCTTGAGTAGCATTAAATAAAGATAGCAATTTAAATGTAATAAGAGTGGATTATACGCGACTTCCTATTGTAATTGTTGTGCAGTGTTTCTTAGTGCAGCTGTAACAGAAATAATAATTTCAGTAGTTCCTAGATTCTTTGTAAGCTGTGTTTACTGTTGCTGATGGTGGCCTTGGAAAGCTCTGTATCCACTTTTGAGTGGCGACGTATCCCGGTGGTGCTGTATAAATGGTGTTTCACAGAATATTGGAACAGGCTAAAGTGTTAAATGGGCCAGCACTACCCTCACTTGAATTCTGGAGTATTAAACTTTGGTCTGGAGAGGAGCAGTAGCTGAAATGAAGCTATTCTCCACATCTTTTCCTTACCTCTTTCATTATCCTGACCAGTCTTCCTTCTCTTCATCCCATTGAAAGTATAAATATTTTCAGTGATTTAAGACATCTTCCTATATACATTGCTGAAAAACTTTTCTTTGTTAAGACCTTTGAAGCTGATGGAAGGAGAAATCTGGTTCTCCTCATCCTCTTGAAAGGAGTCTTTGAAAGGCTCATCCATTGACTTGAATGGATGAGTATTGCTTCATCCTGCTAGTGGTTTTCCTGTGTTTGGTTTAAGGTATTCTCTGTCTTTAAGAGTGTCTGGATTATGCAGTTTTCAAATGATCAGGTGCCTTTTTTTTTATTATTCCCTTCCCCTGAGGCCGGTAATGGGGTTCTTAAGCTGCTTTTCAGCTTGTCTGTTCTTGTTTTGAATTACAAGTACTGTGATAAGAATTACGTATCTGAACTGCTGCTATTTTTTGGTATCTAAGAATGTTCCTCTTTAGATAAATAATAAATATTCTACCACTTTTAGCAAGGAGGAACTATGGGCAGGTCTGAGCTTATTTCACAAAAGAAAACACACACACACCTCAACCAGCCAAGAAGACCCCACCTCCGCCAAACCACTTTCTAGGACCATGCATAGAAGAACTAGTACTGTCACTTTATGAATTGCAGCATATTAGGTTCTGTTGGCAAAGAGATAAATCTTACTCCTGAGTATGTAGACAAGGAAGGCCTAAGAGCTCTTTCTTCATTCATCTTCAAGGTTTTTGAGCTATGTCTTAAAGAACATGTACTGGGAGCTTGCCCCCTCTGCCTCCCAAGTTGGCTCAGGAAACACATAATAACCCAAGTCTGGTTCACACCTTTGCAAGCTTTGGCAAGAGTCAGCAGTCCAGTTCAAGGACACTGTGAGGTGGTTTTGGGTTGCATCATACAGATCTGTGTCCCATGTTGTCATTGTTTTTGCCTTATATTCCTCACTCCCTTCTTCAATATTAGGAGAGGCCAAGACTCATTTAGTCTGATCTACATGGGGTTTTGGCTGTTTGGCAGTCTAAAACTCATTTAATCAGATCACTGAATTATCCTATAACATTCTTGTTTATTCGAGACAGACATCCTGTATTTTAAAGAACTTGAGAATTTCTGGTTCTTGCCTGACTTTTAAGACATACATGCACAAGCCAAATACATTACAGCATCTCAAGCTCGGCCCTTTCCTGGGTTTCCTGTAACTTCAAACTTTTTTTATTCTTGTTCTTGCCCCAGATAGTCTTTTTCTTTCTAAATAAGGATGAGTTAGATTATGGAGATGCTAATATTTCACTAATGGCAGGCATCTGCTCTAGTGACTGCCAGAATATGATTGCATGCTCCTTTGATCAAGATTTAGTTGCATTGCTTAGATCTTTCAGGTTCTTTTTTTTTTTAATATGAAGAGCTGTAAGCTTCTTTTTGAGTTGTTGTGTGGTTCTGTTTAAATATACTCAAATATTTGTTCTATTTTAGTTTCAGGAATTACTAATTTGAGAATGAATGTGCAGGAATGCTCCTTCTGTTCAGCAGAACTTCTGTTTATTCATTTATTTCTGCTCACTTCAGTAGTTTTTATTGTTTTATCTTACCCTTGTAGAGCCAGCAGAACCAAGTCAGGCTTCCTAATGTTCCCCATGTGCTTGAAAGCTGTTTGATTACTTGCAATTGTGTGTACTTCAGTAAGTCACTTGCAATAAATGCAGGGGCATATCTGGGGGTGCATGTGTTCTTTTACAGAATCTCGCACCATTAATGCAATGCCAAGAAAGTAACCCAGGTTTGACCTTGGGTTGAGTTGGTAGGGATGATAATTAGGAAAGCCATGCACTCCTATGTAGCAGTGCTTCTGTGAGTGGATCCGGCTACTGCATGTAGAGTCTGTGTCGATTTTACTGCTTTTTAAAGCTGCTTATAAAAAATGTGGAAGGTTTGATTCATCCTTCTTAACATTCTGTGGCATAGAGGTGGGGGTGGTGAGGCACTGGAACAGGTTGGCCACATAAGTCGTGGATGTCCCATCCCTGGAGGTGTTCGAAGCCAGGTTGGATGGGGCTTTGAGCAACCTGATCCAGTGGGAGGTGTCCCTACCCATACCAGGAGGGATGGAACTGGATCATCTTTGAGGTCTCTTCCAACTCAAACCATTTTGTCATTATAAGTACACTTTTCTCACAGTTGTTTGTTCCAACAATTGCATTTCAGATTTGAACAAGCAAAAGCAGTCATGGTACTGTGTATGTGTCTCTTCCTTTTATGATCTTGTTTAATTATGGTATGTGTGTGGGAGTTGTAATTGATGTACCTTGCTGTAAAAAAAGAAAACAGAGGCAAATTGTAAATAACCAATCCTTTGTAAAACACTTCAGGAAAGGCTGAGTTTTTTTCTGTTGTTTGCTTTCAGTGTGCTGTTGGACAGCTTTTCACGTTTCTGCACCTGCATAAGGAAGCTGCTTCCCTGAGCTGGGATTCTTTTCTAATTTCAATGAATACTTCTGCAAACTATCCAGTCTTGAAATCTATCAGCACTTGCAAGTGTTTTGAATGCTTGTCAAACAGGGATTGGTTAAGTTCCAGTAAGTCATTAGGGGGCTAAAATGCGTTTCTGCAAGGAGTGAGGAAATTCAGTGGCCTTCTGGTTTGATGGGGAAGCAGTTATGCTTGAAAGGTCTACCTGAAGGCTGACGCCTCAGTGGCATTGTTATGATCTGTTTTCAAGTAGGAAAGCATACCAAGGAATCCTCCTGTTGGTGAGGTTTGTAAGTCATATGCAGGTTTGTCACCCGAGCACACCCATAGCTGGGGCTGAATTCCTTTAAAGCCCCGGAGGTATTTGGCTGTAGCTGGGCTCTCCTCACGCTGAATCTTTGAGCAGTGCTGTGGACAGTCTGCATTCTGTGTTACAGAAGATTAAAACACAGAAACGTAAGAGAGAAATAATCTGACAGCTTTATATGGAAGTCTTTGCCTTCCCTTAAATTTCACACTGTCGATTGGTGCTTTATCAATAGTTCAAGAAGCTGCTTAGGAGGAGGAGGCAGCTGCTCAATACATGAGGATAGCAGGGAAAAATATTTAGCTGCAGTTTTCCCTGGGTCATTTTGTAAAATAGATGTCATGCATTTAAAGTGAGGCTCATCAGCTGAGGCTCATCTACAGCTTTAGCATAGACTATAAAGAAGCTGCCAATATTAAATGTTTTTCTCATTCTTTTATTTCTCTTTTTTATTAACCCTGATTCGTGCCTAACTGTTTAATAGAATCCAGATGATTCTCAGTACAGAGAGGGACAGAGGTTACCTCTATATTTGAACTCTTTTTTTTGCATTTTCTCTTGGTTAAAATATGATTTTTATTTGCTTATTTGGGTATGAAATGAACTACCAAAGTTAAGGGAACATGCAAAGATGCTTTGTTTTCTTTTCTCTTGAATATCCCCAAAAAATAATAATGGAACAGCAATTGCTTAGAGTAATTAATAATTTCAGGTCTATCTGTAAAATGTATTTTAGCTTTTTTGTTAAAAGATATACATTAGAGGATGTACTAATGTATACTTCTGAAATAGGTCTGCCATCTTTTTTCAAAGGTATCTTCTTAAAAAGTTTAAATATTGATTAGAAACAAATGGGACAGTGCTGGAATGATAGAAAATCTTCCTGTGATGGTCTGTGCTCCATGCAATGGAGCTTGTCTCCACTAAATTCAAAGTGATGCTGTACATGGGGAGCACTGCTTGGTTTAATCTGAACAGGCATGTGTTGTTTTCAGGTTTTGGGAACTTTACTTGAAATCATTCTTGTTCATGGACTTAAGTGCAAAAGGAAGCCCAGATAAATGCCTGCCCAAGCGTGCTGTAAATGTAATATATCCAGCATGCCTTTAGCAGTCTTCTTGCAGTGGAGAATCCACTGCAGTCATGAATGAGTCACTCTAGAACTGATAACTGTTTAAAGTATACTTCCTGTCTGAATTTAGATGAGATTCAAATGTCATCTGCTGGCCCTTGTGCCTTCACTGAACAGGCAAAGCTGCTAGCGTCAGAGGATTAGGGGTGGGTTTCTCCTTTTTTTTTTTTTGAGGTCATATTAAAGGAACAATTTCAAGTATCGCAAGTGTCTTGCAGCAGGTCAAGCTTTCCAGAACTAAAGTAAATATGCAATTTGCGAAAACATTATTGAACAATGTAATTATCACAAATATACCTATTTCCCCCACAGTCTCTCTGTGTTGGTGGAAAAGCTTTTGTATTACTCTTTACCCCACTCTGGAACACAGATGGTGAAGTCTGATCTACTTTCTTTACCTCCCAAGAATAAAACAACTCATTTGATGTATTTTGCTATAAAGCATGTGTTAAAATGGTGGTTATATTTCAGGAGCCCTCTCCCACCCCAGGTATGCTCAGTTGGTTGAAAAACAATTTAAACCTTTTTTCTCCATTTTGCTCCTTCTCCCATGACCCTTGTGCTCACCTCAGTGCTGTGACAGGTCTTCAGCAAGTGCAGCAGAGAATGTTCCCGTGTACTGATCAGGACTGTCTTGGAACACCCTGTTCACAACTTGTCAGATGATGCTTTAACTTCTATATTAGTATATTAAAATGTGTATGAAAGAAGCATCTGTCAGTTGAGTTTGTTAGCACGTATCAGTGTGGTAAAAGGTGTGTGCAGAATACCAAGCGTGTTGGAGGTCTCAGTGGGCTTGAACAAATGTGCGTGGTTTAGCTGGATTGGTTGCACATCTTTGGTGCCTGCAGAGCTTTGGTGACAAAAGCCTCTTCCTTGCTGAAGAAGCTATAGATTTAATTCAGCCATTCTTCAGGAAGTATCTTTTTTTCAGGATGCAGCCCATCTTGATGGTCGATGATGTTAGTTCATAAAAGGTGGTTTTGCTATATAAAGTGAACCTGTTCCCAGGCAGTTAACCAGGAGAAATCTGTATGGATCTCTGTTAAGTGGCCTGTCCAGTATTTACTACAATTTTTTTCATTGTGGGTTTTCTTTTTTTCTTTAAGAAAAAAAGTTTTGTTTCAGATCCTTGATGAGGGCACCAGTGCTTTTGCAGAACAGAATTTGAGATGAGATAAACTGAAATTCTTTACTGTCACTTTTGAATATATAAAATGTTAGGAAACACAAAAGGCCAGGTTAGATATTTAGATAACTATGGAGCATGTCCAAGAACTTTGTGTTGAGTTTTCTGCCATGTGTTTGAATATGCCCTTCAGGTCTGTTCTATATGCAGTTATTTTATTCACAAGTCTGTCATTAGAAATCTTAAATCAAGTTGTAAGGGTCCATGATTTGGTGGCCATAGAACTACAGTTATTGTAACTTTCCGGCGTTCTGAATGTATAATTGTTAGACCTAATAACTGAAATGGCTGAGGATTTTGGGGCAGCTTAGTCCCTCGACTGAACTGTCTGTGTTGTTCATTCCTACGTGACTACCTTAGTAGAACCTGTTCAGTTCAGCTGCAGCAGAAGGTGAGGCCATGGTGGCCTGAGTTTTAGACTTGCAAATAGAGTTCTGTGTCATCATGCAAGTGATAAGGATGGAAATTATTTTTATGGTCATACCTTCTAAGATCCTAGTAAGTAAAAGGATACATTAGCAATAGCCATTTTGTTTTAATACTTGGGACTTACCTTCTAATTCCCTAATTTTTTTTTTCTGCAATAGCAATGTTTGAAGGAATTTCAGGGACCAAGTGCGCAAGAGTAAGTCCTTAGTGAAAACTTTGTAATCAATGACTTCTAATTCCATAATTATAGGTTTCTTTTGAGTTGTTAGTGTGTATATATATGTGTGTGTTTCTTAACCTGTAATCTCTTTTGCAAAAAAAAGACAACTAGTGTTTTCTGGGGATGGGACTAATAGTTGTCTGACAAACAAATCAGTCTTGTTGTGTCAGGAAAAGTACCACTCTGTTTAAAAAAAAAATATGAAGGGAAGTTCAGTCCACTTGATATCCAGATACAATCAGATAGTATCAAGGTAGTATGTAAAGGGGTTTGTGGTACCACTGAATTATGAAAAATGGTAAAACTTTCTGTATCTTCTCTGCCAAGGGCTTACAGTTGCTTCTATAGCATCAGTTAGTTGTGGAAAACCAGAATACCCCTTCAGAGAATCATGTGGAACTTTGTATAATAGAAAAATATTGGATTATGACTGTCTGAAGTTTTATCGAAAAGAATCTAATGTATGGACTATGGAAATACCTACATTTTAGATACTATACCAAATTTGGACCAAATGAATTCTGAAGTTGTCTTGAATTTTTTTTATATATCTTTCTTTTTTGTTTCGTTGTACAGAATTGTGCAGTTTGTGTCTTTAAAGAGAGCAGGAGATGGATGTAATGTCTTATATCTTTAGCTGAAAATTGTCATCTGCCAAAGGCTCTTATGCTTTGTTGTCTCCTTTTTTTTTGGCTGGAGTTTGGTTATTCTCCAAATGTCCTATCTCTCTTTCACCGAAATGAGGTGGTATTCTGGGCAATGTGGATGGGCCTACTGGGAACCAAACTTTATATAGAGAGAGATATTTTTATATCCTTTTATAAACAATTGTCAACTGCTGAACCACCATAGGATGCAGAGATCTTCTGCTTCATTCTAAACCATCTCGTCTGTTTCTTATTTGAGCATCTTTATTGTAGTCTTTTTTTCCCAAAGCAGTGCTGAGAAGTCGTAGCTAGTCTGCAGGAAAACACTTTGCAATACATTTTATTAAAATTCTAGTGTTGATTAAAATATGGTTAATCAGTTATAAAAAATAAAGCATGCATTGTGTTTTTTATCACTAGGGATTATGAGCCTAGATTTAGTGTTTAGTTTATAGGTGTGAACCCTCTTCTCTGTTAGTGATATGATACTGCATGAATTTCATCTAAACATACTTCCCTTGTGTTTGTGGTCACTACCAGTTTTAATATTTAATGACAGTTGACTGATTCTTTCATTTTACTTTACTATAATGGAAACAAATGCATATTTTAATGTTTGTATGTTACAGCAGAACTTAAACAGTTTTTACTGAGCAAGGCAAGAATTCTGTGCTTTTGTGGCTCTAACACCACAGGATTTTGATTTCATTACAGGCTGTTTAATAGAATATGTGCTTATTTATAGCTCTAGGGGAAAAAAAATGAAATGTTTAACTCCATTTCTGTGCCAGCTGCTAAGTTCTGGAACGTAAGGTTTCCATCTTCTTTTTTAATAGATACCCTCGCTGACAACTAAAATGTATAACTGACTGTCCTTCAGCAGTTTCTGTGTGTCAGATCCAGTAGAGAGAAGCATTCCTACTTTGAGCGTTCTGTTGTGAGAGACCGAGTTACGACAGAGACATACGTGTTTATTTTGGTTTTGGGGATGAAGACTTTTGAGCTAATAAAGAAGTGGTTTTATGATTTTTTAGAAGAATGTTAATTGTAAGGACTCTTTGTACTTTAAGTCTGTTTAAGCTGCCAGAAATATCTTGATATTTTTTTATTCTCATCTCTGAATGAAAAAGCAGTGATTTTTGAGCTCCAGTACATGTGGCGTCGGTTCCCCCAGGGGCGTTAGAATATAATCCACATAATTTTCTGTGGGAAGACTTATGTACCTGGTAAGTCTGCTCATGGTGAAGGCCTTTAACCATCAGGAGGGGTGTCTGGGGTGTCTTCTGATTTCCTTAAAAGATGCTGTCATGTTTCCATATGTTTGGAGCTGTTGAGATGATGGCTCTGACTTACTGATTTACTGAAGGCAGTGATATCCTTGGAAAGGTTTTCTCATTCCCAACTATGTGTTCATGTCAGCTGTGTTTTTTGTCAGAAGTTAACGACCCCACAAGCTGTGTTTAGTACAGTTCTGTGTGGCTGTGGTTAAATTTAAAAATGAAAGAAACCAAACATTATCACTACACACACGTAGAGGTGTAAGTCAGTGTGACAGAACATCAGTACAGTTTTAGGGGTCTTGTTTGCTCTATGATATTTTGATGGTGCCCAAGACCAGGGGATTTGAAAGCTGTGGCAGAACTTTTTTGTTTTCTTTTTTTAAATCAAGGCATTCGTGAAAGTGTTTCTCACCATTTGAATTACTCTGTAAAAAACACAAATTGAAGGAATACTTGACCTTTTGCAGGAATCTTAGTGGGAAGGAGAAAGAGGTTCACCTATCAAAATGTGGTCTGATATGTTCTGTGGCACAGGCAGAAGCTGGATTTCATTGGCTTTTTTTTGTCCGAGAGAGATTGAGGTCTGGGCAGATTCCCAGGATTAGTGTTAGGATGAGCATATGCACCTCTGAGTCTGTTTGCCAAGTGATCAAATTCTGTTGTTGCTTCCATCCACACAAGGCAACCTATTAGCCTGATGGCAGGGCCCAGTGAGGGTCTGAAGCACGCTGGGAAAGTTGACTGAGAAATTTGCCTGATGGCTCAACAGCATGGAGCCTAGGTGGGTTTTGATAAAATTTTGCAATCCTGGAAGGCTTGTGAAGCCCACAGTATCACAGCTAGCCTTAGGATTTCAGGGACAGGAATGCAGCAGAATAGTCTATTAACCATGGGACCAATCTGTCTTCAGGATCCTGAGAGGGAGTTCGAACTGTGGGTGTAGAAGCTTTGGATTGGGTACCTCCAAAGTTGAAGTGAAACAGTTGAGTTTTAGATTTCTTTTGAAAAGCAAGAGTACTTAGAGAACTGGTTTGGATACTTGGAGAGCTGTGGAATATGATAAAAGAAAGTTGCTCAGCAAAGGCCTCAGCCCAGGTTTTTTTTTTTTTACAAATCTTGGCGAGTCAGTTTCTGACCTGACCTCTCCACACTGAATGAACTGTATGGCTCAGATGCAGGCTGATGGTGTTGCCTTTGAGGGTGGGCTGCTATATAACCACTTCTGTTGTAACAGCGAACTGTTGTCAGATTCCTTTTAGCCCCACAGTATGGAGAGTCAGCTGATTGTTCAGCTTCCACTGGCTTGCTGGAACACAGCTGAGAGGAATACTGTGGTTTGTTTGACTAGGAGCACAGAGCTTGCTTTTGCAGCACAGCAGGCTGTGGAGTCCTTCGGATGACTCCAGATGATGTATGCCAAAATAAAATATTCCAGATATCCTCTGAGAAATCAGGAGGCTTAAACTCTTTCTACTATAGGAAATTACATCTGCCAGGACAAAGTAAAAGCTGAGGCAGACTTTCATTATGGGTCTAAGGAGGTTTATGTCTGGATTCTCATGGCCCCAGTAATGAATTCCTTGTGTCACCAGATGTTGTGGAGTGGAGTGCATTGTGATTTATGCAGATTCATGTAATTCTGGAAAATGTGTCTGTTCTCTCTGTCTGGTACTGTGCAGTCCCGCCTTACTCAGGAATTTTGTGTTCTAATACTTCTAGATATGCCCTGGGGCATAGATTTTTCAGGAGCTTGATTGTGTAGAATCTTCTCAGCAGGAAACTTAAGATAATGAACACAGAGATGTGTAAGAAGGGCAGGGAAAGTGCCTAGCTGTGAAGCACTGTATCACTCCTTCAGATATGACCTGTTCAGGGTGTTGTCAATCTGTGTGAGCTTGCATGGTTGTAAGACCTCAGAAGAAAAAACTCAGGTTGTTCCAGAGTGCTGACTCTCTTCTATGCAAAGGGACCAGATGATGTGGCATATAAGAAGTCCTCTGATACCTTCAAGCAGACGAGTTCTTTAGGGACCTGGTGGAATAGCTGTCTCTATTCTGCAAAAACAAAATGTTAGGCCTAGTCATAGAATTCAGGTTGGAAAAGACCTTTAAAGTCATCGAGTCCCACCATAAACCTCACCCTGCCAAGTCCACCGCGCAATCGTGCCCCTAATGGATGGTGACTTCACTGCATCGCTGGACAGCCTGTTCCAGTACTTGACAACCCTTTCAGTGAAGTAGTATTTCCTAATATCCAGTCTAACCCTCCCCTCACACAACTCGAGGCCATTTCTTCTCGTCCTATCACTCGTTGCCTGGGAGAAGAGACCAGCACCCACCTCACCACAACCTCCTTTCAGGTAGCTGTAGAAAGCAATGAGGTCTCCCCTCAGCCTTCTCTTCTCCAGACTTGAACAGCTTCAGTTCCCTCAACTGTTCCTCATAACCCCTGTGCCTGGGGACAATCCCTTCCATGGTTCTGCTGGCCGTGCTGTTTCTGATACAGGCCAGGATGCTGTTCCTCTCCTTGGCTGCCTGAGCACACTACTGGCTCGTGTTCAGCCAGCACCCCCACGTCCTTTTCCACCGGGCAGCTTTCCAGCCCCAGCGCTGCATGGGTTTGTTGTGGCCAAAGTGCAGGACCCGGCACTGAGTGTTGTTGTACCCCATCCTGTTGGCCTCAGCCCATCGATCCGCCTGTCCAGATCCCTTCATAAAGCCTTTCTGCCCTCGAGCAGATCTACGCTTCCACACAACTTGGTGTCATCTGCAAATTTACTGAGGGTGCACTTGATCCCCTCATCCAGATCATTGACAAAGATGTTGAACAGAACCAGCCCCAACACGGAGCCCTGGGGTCACCACTTCTGACTGGCCACCAACTAGATTTAGCTCCATTCACCACAACTGTCTGAGCTTGGCCATCCAGCCATCTCTTTACCCACCAAAGAGTGCACCTGTCCAAGCCATGAGCAACCAGTTGCTCCAGGAGAACGCTGTGGGAAATGGTGTCAAAGGCTTTACTCAAGTCTAGGTGGACAGCATCCACAGCCTTTCGCTCATCCCCTAAGCTGGTTGCCTTTTCAAAGAAAAGAGATCAGGTTAGTCAGGCAGGACCTGCCCTTCATGAACCCACACTGACTGGGGCTGATAACCTGTTTGTCCTGTGTGTGCTATGTGATGGCACTCAAGATCATCTGCTCTGTAAGCTTTCTGGGCCCTGAAGTCAGGCTGACAGGCCTGTAGCTCCCTGGATCCTCTGGCCCTTCTTGTAGATGGACATCACACTGTGTAATCTCCAGTCAATTGTGACTTCCCCAGTTAGCCAGGACTGCTGATAAATGATGGAAAGTGGCTTGGTGAGCACTTCTATGAGTTTCTTCAGTACCCTCAGGTTGATATTATCTGAACACATAGAATTGTCTGTCTCCAGGTGTGTAGCAGGTCCCTACAAATGTGAAGAGTACTATGATATAAAGTGCTGGAATATTGTGTTATTCCTTGCATTTTTAATATCTTGCAAAAAAAGGCTTGATCATTGTTTATTAAAACTCAAGGGAATGCAGGCATAAAATTAATTTTTAAAATTAGCTTTCATGTAAGTATATTTTTACATAAGTGATTTTGAATAGTTTTGAATATCTTGCCTGAAGGATTGGATAAATGTGCTTGAACGGTATTTCAGGCTCTTATTTCCCATCTTACTCCCTGGAAAACTTGGTGTCCAGAGGCTGATATGCGATATGCTTGTTCAACCAGTTAATTTTATTTCATACAATGGTCCTACTGAATTTGAAAGGGCTGTTTGTTGGGCAAGATATTCTTGCTTGTATACCTTTGCCACTCCACATACAAACCCACTAAGTCCCAGATGTGCCACAGCTGGCACAATGTTTGATTTCCTCAGCATGCTGTGGGGATCTTCTCGCATGTAAATTGGTTGAAAAGGTTTTCCTTAAGGAATTTATATCCTTGAACATGAACTTTGAAGTAGGATTTGGAAACATGGTATGGCTGCTTTCCCTTTAAAATTCCACTCAAATTTCACAGCTGTAGTAGACTTATAAAAGCAGTAGACTTGCTATTTTTCACACTCTGGCTCTTTTTACAGCAGCTCTGGCTAAATTTCCTAGTGGCAGTCATACAACGGGTAACTGAAACATCTTCTAGGCTGCCATCTGGTCCTGCAGTGTATTTTCTTTGTGCATAGATTTCTAACAAAAAGCCTTTTGTTTAGGAGTATAGTTCACCCGAAAATGAATAATTCTGCTTCTGAAACCTCTCCCGTCTATGGTTAACAGAGCCATCAGCTGGCTGTGAACTTGGAAACTGCATACAGAGACACTTTGCTAGCACTGCCTGCTTTCCTCTTTCTCCCCTTGGCTCCCACCCCAAATCTCAGATGCTGAAAGTTGTTGCTTCTGGGTTTTTTTCTAATTTAGCTGTTTGTCCGATATCACCCTAGCCCGTGACATAATCTGAATTTACATGAACTTTAAAACAAGTTCTGTTTCATAAGTAGGGATAAACCATAGAAGTGAAAATGCTGGTGGATGGAGGAAGTAAAAGAACTGAGAGAGAAGTAACTGGAAGCTGTAGTGAATGGAGAAGTATTTAACCAATATGAGTGTATACATACATACTCATGTTCCCATGAATCCTTGCATGATTGTGTACTTAATTGTAACTGAATTACTTTAACTGTTATGTTACTTTAATTAAAGTTACTTTACAAACTTACGTTCCTTAAATACATATAATTTTGCATTTAAAATGCACACCTATGTCAGAAGTGTCTAACAGCAACATTTGCCATTTGCATCCTTCTGTTTCTGAAAACTGTGGTAAGTCAATTTTCATTTAAAGGCAGAGCCCTTCTGAGCATCCTGTCTTCCTGCAATTGATGATTTCCCACCTGCCCACCTTTCCTGTCTGTTTCTGGGCTAAAAGCCATGGTGCTTATTCGCTATAGATGTGCTGGGGTACTGGATTTTTGTAACCACATCAGGAAAGCCCTTCACCTGCCTCTGGTGCTTCAGTCTACTATGAAATTTCCAATTCACTCTGAAGGAGTTAGTGATATGCCCTGCACGCCCCCTCCAAATGAAGAGTAGTTCTCAAATTCTGGCATGTTTCCCCGACTGTAAGAAGCAGCAAGGTCCTTTGAGGAGGAAAAGATATTTTAAGATGAATAAAGTAATTAGGCTGAAAACCGGTGACGCAGTTGGGGTGGAGGAGGAATGAATTGGAGGAACAGAGTGCAGGGAGAGTCCAGTGCTAGGGAAGTTTTCAGTGCCAAAAGAAGAGATAGGTGAGGGAATGAGCTGGATGTGGCCCTGGAGGAACTGGAGTGAGCTACTGAGAAGGGAAGCAGGGTCTTGATGTAAGTGGGAAGACAAGAAAAAGGAATCCCCAGCCTGAGCTGGAGGTGAGTCACTCTGAGTTGAGTTTTGCAACTGCAAGTCCATCCTGTCTGTCTGTCCTGCTCATGGCTGTTGGTTTCTGCCCTCTGCTCTGCGCTAGTGGGGCATTCCTTTTCCCCTGTGCACACGGAATGAGGCTTGAATCAATTCAGTTTAGTTATTCTGACTGTTTCTGGGACCTGCCAGTGTTAAATCTGTGGTTCTCTGGGTTAGCTCAGTAATTAAGTGTATTCACGTAAGTCATATTTTCCTTTTCCCAGAGTGGATGCTGGTATTTCTGAGTGAATAGTGTATGAATATCCTGAATTTAATCTTAACACTTATAAAAAATCCCAGATAAATCTGTATTTAATATGAAAATATTGACAAACACTGTGCTTTTGAATTTGTTTGTGCTTCTTGTAGTCATTGCAGTAGACCGGGTTCTAGTAAAATGAAAGTGGAGTTGTACAAATAATTTATTTAGAGATTTATTTTGTTCTTGATAGCAGTTCTCTGGTTTAGGACCATCGGGAATTGCACTAAACATTTTGCAACACTAATCGATTAATAATTAAGCATTTTGGATAACTGTCTACAATAAATATTTAAGTAAATTGATTTTTATAAAATTAAGTATGTTCTTAAGTAGCATCTCATGCCAATGAAGAAAGAGTAACACAGTGAGGTCACTGGCATAAATTACTAACTATCATTAACTTCATCCCATCCTTGGCAGAGGTTTTGTAGTTCCTTTTTAAAAAATGGGAGAGATTAATTTGGAACAGACACAAAAATTCAGTAAGTCATAAAAGAGGCTGTGTCCACGTTAGCAAGCAGTGCAGTGTAACAGGATCAGATCTGTCAGGTGCTGAGAACCTGCCGCCCACACTATCCAGCTTGTGAGGGTTTTATTTCAAGCTGGTCCTCATCTGATTCTGTGGCGGAATTCCTGTTAGTGATTGGAGCGTGCACAGTGCACACCTGAAGCTCATTCTCTGATCTAGTCTTATTCAAAAGAAATCTGGTTCACATACTTGGAGACTGCTTTGCAATGTAAAGCAAAGCAAAGAAAATAGGGTTGTTTGGGAGGTTGACTTCAAAAGCACAGTCCTGATTTGAATTAAAATGCTGATCGAGACATACGTAGAGTGGTGCAGATCAGAGAGTTCACTGTAGTAATTCTGTGTGGTAAGAGAGCTTGGATACCTGGGAGTGGGCTCAGGAAATGCCACAAGTGCTTACAGAAATTAACAGTTACTAAGTGTTTTATTAATTTCGGAGTTTGGAAATAATACCAGGACATCATTTTAAACAAAACAAAAGACCAACATTGTTGAGAAATTTCTTTACCCTTGTAAAGCAGCCTCTTTAAATAATAAGTAGTGGCCTTTGTATACATGGGATACTAGATTCAGGGGGATTGGAGGTGACGTAAAACCAGAAAGCACGGCAACTTTTTTCTGTTTATAGCTATCCAACAGAAGGTGAACTAAAGTTCCTTGGTTATAGAGAGAAAGAGGTGAATATATTTTGCAGATTCTTTACTTTAAAACAGCTAAAAAAATCTCTGCAAACACTTCTGCACGGCAAGAATGTTTTTCAGTTTTATCATGGAAGATATAACAGCCAAATGTCAGCCTGTCTGCTCAGTGGAGACAGTTGTCTTGAAGAACTGGTGCTATCGGATATTCAGGATGGTTTCAGGTTACCATTTTACACAGATTTATTATTTATTACCAAGACTATTAAACCTCAGTGTGTGAAGAACAGTGCTTACAAATGGAGATGGAGACAGAAATATTCTGACCTTCTTGTTATGGCAAAGGTCTTTACAGCGCTCACAAAGGAGAAGAGAAGGGAAGTGGATGCTGAAACTCTTCTGCTGGAAATCATGCAAGCATGTGTTGTCCACATACCTGTTCCCATGCCTGTTGGCCTTGGCATTCAAAAATAAGTCATAACAACAGTGTAGCACTGGGTGTGTCGTTTTTAACACTGTAGCGGGGTTAATGGTGTTAAAGCCTTTCTGTTACTTTCAAGGCAATGCTTGCAGTCATAGACTGGGACTTCTAATGATAAAATTCTTGTATGGTCTTTTTGAAAGCTTGGGATGATGGAAACATTCGAAAATTGGGACACTGTGATAAAATAGGGAGAGTAGGCTGTAGATGCCATGTACTCAAGGTGGAATCTTAGGTAGTAAAGCTGATAAGCCCAACTTATCTATCCACAAAGCATTTGAAAACTTTGGGCCTTGGCACAAACCAGGCTTGCTCACAATTGTTGGAGTGCTGGGTAGTTGCCTGTGCCATGCTTTCCTCTTAAAGCTTGCGTGTGTGCCGGCTCAAAAACACAAAATGAAACTCACCCCATTTCCAGCACTTTTTTTTCATATTCTTAGCTTTTTTTTCAGTTCTTAAGAGTAATCATGCCTGTGTACAGCTGCAATAAATGTATTGATTATTTCTCAGTATAATGCAGTTCCTTCTGTACTGGAACTCATGGGGAGATACCAGTGGATTTTTGTGAAGCTGCAGTTGTACCGATTCTCCAGTGTTTATTAAAGATGGACTGGTGCCTTGGTTCTTTTGTTTTTTTTCCATTGGTGTCGCCAACAATCAATCCGTCCTTCCTCTAGTCTGCTGGCTGTTTAAACATAAAAATAAAATTGATGAAACCTAGTATCTGAAGGCTTGCAAGTCTGGCTGGTACAGACCAAGAGTTATTGGAGAGATCAGAAAGACTTATTTTCATAAGAAAACTATATAGAGAGATTTTTAACTCCCTTCCTCCTTGATATCACCACACATCTAAGGCAAACCTGTACTTTAACTAAAGGATAGAAATCTTTTTTTAAAAGTATATGAGTGAATAATTTAGTGACCTAATATAAATAAAATTAATTTTAAATGCTTTTTAGTGTCGCTATTTTACAAATATACTGCGACCACGAGACTATTAGAAATATGAGAGTTTTAAGAAGTTTTTTGTAGCTCAGAGCAGCTGAGAACTGCAGATGGCTCTCATTATTCCAAGGAACAGTATATGCAATGTGCAGTTCACATTATGTGCTATAAATGGTCAATACAGTTTCTTTGGAAATCTCTGAAGTCAAATTCTCTTCCTGTTTTACAGATTAATAGAAATATGCATTTCCATAATATCACCTTTGAACTAATGAAGTGGAAATACAGATGAAAACAGTCTGGAGGAAGCTTGAAGTACAATACAGTTTCATTCAATTTCCTAATTCTGAGGTAAGGTTAACACATGCAAAGTTTTATTTTGAGTATTTCAGGATAAAAAGCAAATGATGACCTTATCTTTCTTTTAAAAATTTCTGAGCCTTCTTTTCTTACGCTGGTTGACAGTCTTTGATACCGCACTGAAACCACTGTTTGATCTACCCTCTGTCCATATTACAAAAAGAGACAAGACAGCATCAACTACAGACACATCTGTTGTGGAAGGATGCATTGGAGTAAAGCTACCATATCAGACAAATTTTTTTTGGTACAGTCTGTCCAGTCATGGTTATTACTAATGCTTTAGTTGAAACAAAGGACAGATGACACAACTAAGTGCCATGCCTGTTGGGCATCTTGGCTTCTAGCACAGTGTCTGATGGGTACAAAATGGTTCTACAATTTTTTTTATTATTATTTCTATTAATAAAATGTTATAGTGTTTTTTGTTTTGTACTAAATTCCACTGCCTCTATCTTAAAGCCATTCCTTTGGTTAATTATGAGCTATGGTGTGTTTGGTTGATAGTTTGCAGCTCATTGGTATCTGAACCATTTTTTGATTTATAAAACTAAGAGGCTGAGTAGAATAATCCTCAAAAATCATATTTCTGACATATTTTGGAATTCTTTTCTGCAATATTATCTGTTTTATAAACAGATTTGTTTAGCACTGGCCCTCCTACATCAAGCTTCTCACAGTTCCAGTTTTGCTTAACTGGAGCTGAGGCAGTGCCCACATAGAGTGGTTTTGAAGCTGTGATGCTGTTGGCCTTTCTCACTTTTTCCCTTGTGGGTAAAAATGGTTTCTCTGTAATAGGTGGGACAGCTTCAGAGGCTTATGCCAGCATGTTTCACTGATCGTCATCTGCTCGTTCTCAAATGAAGTTTGCATCGCAGATTATGTTTGCAGATGTTGAACCCCTTTTCAAGGAAACAGAAACTTTACTTAAAACAGAGCAGTGCCTCCTTCACTTAAGGAGATGAGCCAAGGAAATACATTTGACATTCATACATCTAACTGACAGAGGGTAGAAGCATTTGTCCTCTTTTGGAAGGACAAGTTTTGGAGAAACAGCTCCTAGGGAAAGATCAGCATTCAACTAACCCATATTTTATCTTTAGCTGACTTACTGCTTGCAGCTTGTAACTTTCTGCACACCATAAGCAAATTCACAAAGCTGTAAAGTTGGAACTTGTGTTGACAAGTGGAAAATTTTTAGTCAATCTGCAGCACTTCAAGTGAGGAAGATTGTAATCTGGCCTGCATGCTGAATGCATGTTTTGATCATGTGTGTTTGCTTTTTTCACCTTCCGATTGTACTCAGGATATTTTATGCCTGACAAGTACTTCTTCACATTCAATCACATATTTCTAAAAACATGTTGGATAATTGGAAACCCAGTTGTACTATGCATCTTACAAAGTAACAGCTAGCATAGATTTCTTTACTGTAGCTACTCAATGGTAGAGCACTTTGGAGTCAATGTTGAAAATTATGGAATTCGCACTAACACAAAATGAGGAACTAATGTCCTCTATTTTTCTCCCTGACAAGGGGAGCAGATCGTTTCTTCTCTAATGAGAGTGGCAGGTGAACGATGAATAATAGTTCTGAAATTGTTTATCCATGGAAGACTCTGCAGATAAAGCACCGTCTTGAAAGATCACTCTTTTGTCTACCAGAAAGAACAGTTTCTATTCTCAGGCTTGTAAGCACAAGCAAATTTGAAAATTGAGTTTGTTTGGGTAACATGTGCATACTAATAGAAGACTGTGTACTTCAAGAACTATTTGTAGCATTAAATGGCTTCATTAAGACTATGGTGGTCTACTGTGGATACTGGAACCACATCAGCCATTTAGGAGAGTGATGGATGTGCTAAAGTGAAAAGGTAATCTGTGTTGGGGTAAATCTCAGGGTTTTACAGGATTAGAGAATGGTAGAGGGTAGAAAATTGGGTCATCATTAGCCAGTTCTTTCATCACTCTGCCCTCTGTTCTCAATGATCCAACTCGCAAAGCATTTAGAGCTGATGTAGCGTTTCAAGAATTAGTGCTGTAAACTTCATTGATGAAATATCTCACTTCTTCAATAGAAGAGATTTGAGGGAAGGGTGGTGCTTGGAGATGACATGTATAGGTGAGCTATCAGAGTAAAGCGTACCAGTAAATGCTAACTAGTATGTCTTTCAAAGTGTCTTTCAAATGCTATCCTGAATTGAAGTGAACTTAAAAATGGGTGGATGACCTTTTGTTGCACAGAGGAAAGAGAGAAGGGCTGTTTTTTTTTCCTGATACTTACTTTGTTGATACAGCTGGGCAAAAGCTTTCTAGTGTCAAGTGGCAGGACATAAGCATATGGAGTTGGGTTGAAAACTCGATGCAAAATTATTTTAAAAAAGGGAAAACTAAACCAAACCCGCCACCACGCTCTCTCAACCACCTTTTTTTGCTTGTTGTCCACTGTCTTTTTAAATAGTCATAGTATTATCAATAGTTGAGGGATGGAGGTTGTTTTATGCTTTCCTGGTATGTGAACAGCTCATCTGGCAAAAAATAAAATGGCAACACCACTCCTCCGCAAAATTTCCCTATCTTGACACAGCTTGTCCTGTTTTTTCTAAATATTATGGGCTAGTAAGTCAACAAACACACGAATGGCAAGAAGTGAACTTATCAGAACCAGATAAAAACAAGTCCTTTATCATTCTGCTCCTATGTATGTCCTGCCTCCTTATTTCATACCTTTATTGCTTGGATTTCAATAGCAAGGTGACGAAGACAAAAGATCAGATTACCAAGGCCAAAAGAAGGAAAAACCATCAATACGAGATGTGGACAGACTGCATCGTCCCAGGTGTTTGATCAGACATTTTAAGCACTTCTTTGAGTGAAAGATCAGGAGTATTGTATTTCATAGCCTGAACTCCTTTCAGGTGTATTTTTTGAGCCCGATTATGACTTTTGAGACCCACAAAACCCCGTGAGAGTGAATGCTTTAGTTGTCAATGTTTATTGTATACAAAAAGTGCATTTTATTTGCATCTAAAACTGCTGCCTAATAATTTATTTCTTAGTTCCTAGGTGGTGACCATAGAGAAATCGTGATTAAATCTCTCTGGTTTTCTCTTCCATTTTAAGGTCAATTAAAATCATCATACCTCTCTCAGACAGTTTTCAAGATGGCTTATTTTAATCTTTCTTTAATATGGAATCTCTGTAATACTGCCCTTCATTGTATTTTTCTTCTACTCTACTTTTTGAGATCGTATAAACTTTTCTGACATCTTTCTTTTAATTGGAAGGGTGTACAACTACTGAACTGATAACTTGAGTTGGCAGTTTAGGAATTTCTTCCTACTTCTCAGCTTCTAATATATGTGGAGTTGTCATTTTTCTGTCTCCTCCCAAACCTGTTGTGGCAGAACCATCTTTTCTCATGTGATGGAGAATGTTTGTTTGGTAGCCTGCAACACAGTGTTTCAGAACAAAATCTGCCAGTGGTGGTGTTTCTGCAATGGTTTTCATATTTACCATTGAGACTATATAAGATCTCCTCTATTCATTGGGAAGCAATTAATCTACCAGGTTGGGTTAGTTGCCACTAAATTTCATTGGTGGCAAGCTATGTGTTAGGAGTTAATTCCATAACAAACAGGCTGAGCCACTTCAGGCTCAAACTATGAGTGGGAAATGCTGGTCAGTGTGCTCAAAGCATTTTGCAGGAGTGGAGTAACCAGAAGTCCACCTTGTCTTTTGAATTGGTTGATCAAAACAGGAAGTGCCAGTGATTCCACTCCGGAGCTGCTCTGTTCTGTGGGTGTGCTGTCACACTTTTTTTTGGTCCTTTGTGCTCCTAACAGTGTGTTCTTTAATTCCTGGCTTAGCCCAGGTTGTTCCAGTAGCATGACCATCTCAGTGTCAGACAGCGTAAAACAAGAGCCTTCCCTATTGCTAGGCCAAGACTGTCAGGTTCAGGAAGGCTGAGTTAAGGGGTCCAAGAATCCCTTCACTTTACAGTTTTTATGTTGACTCTGTTTGGCACAGAAGCTCCCATTGGAAGTGTGATGGTTGGCGTCTTGAAGAAATCCAGACATGTTCCTAGGCAGTAAGAGGAGGCTAGATTTTGTATCTTACTTCATTATCAGAAGGTGAGAATTGTATGGGGTGGGAAAGAGAACTAATTCAAGAACTTAAAATGAGAAAAGTGTACAGGGAATGCATTCACTGTACAGTCTGAAAATGTTTGTATTGACAGGCATGTGTTTTACAATCAGATTATTGTAACATGGATATGTAATTAGAAACATACCAGATTTTCTTTTTTGCTTATTTGTTGACTTAATGTTTAGATTAAGAATGGTAAAATGTGGTTATTTAGGAAACATTAATCCACAGGTAGTTTTTGTTTTCAAGAATGGCTTTTCTTCCCCATCTCCAGCCCCCCTTGAGGCCAAACCAAGCAGATAAACATTTCTTTCTGACTGTACTGTTCTGAAGCAGTCTAAGAAGTCAGTTATGGTCTGGGTTCCTCTGAGCTAGGTTTAAAAGTCAAGAATGTTTCTAGAGGTTCCAAGGTTATGGTGTTACGATAAGTTTCATGAAATGTTAGCTGAAATATTTCTAAAAGTGTTGTAGTTGTTACAGAATTGCATGGAAATAAATCTAAGGATCCAGTTAAAATGTGTTTTAGAATACTAAGCGGCTGCTTGTTAGCCAACCAAAATCTAAGATCAATTTACATGAGGGTACTTGTTTAATAGCCTTAATCTTCATAAAAAACAATGTCATAGAAACATGCTAGTTTTCTAATTTCTAATGCACATTTCTAATATCCTTGAAAAAATTAAAAAGTGTTCCATAGCAAGTGCACAAAGTCTTAAAAGTGTCAGCACCATTTAAAGTCTTAGGCTGCTAGTGAGTTTGCTAGTTATAGTTAGAAATAAACAGATCTTGCTTATAAAATTAGTAAGAAACAGACTATCAATATTCTGGTTTCACAATGGAATGATTGTGGGGGGGGGGGTGAAGACAAGCGAGTTGGCTCTATGCCAAAAAGTACCACAGTATCATAAGGTTGGAAAGGACCTCTGAGATCATCAAGTCCAACCTATAACCCAATAGTAACACCAACCCATCATCTAAACCATGGCACTCAGTGCCTCATCCAGTCTCCCCTTAAACACCTCCAGGGTCGGTGACTCCACCCCCTCCCTGGGCAGTGAATTCCAATGGCCAATCACCCTTTCAGTGAAGAACTTTCTCCTAACATCAAGCCTAAACTTTCCCTGACGAAGCTTGAGTCCATGCCCTCTAGTTCTGTCACTGGTCACCTGAGAGAAGAGACCAATCCCTGCCCGACTACAGCCTCCTTTTAGGTAGTTGTAAAGAGCAATCAGGTCTCCCCTGAGCCTCCTCTTCTTCGGACTAAACAGCCCCAACTCCCTCAGTCGCTCCTCATAGGGCTTGTGCTCCAGCCCCTTCACCATCTTCGTTGCCCTCCTCTGGATACACTCCAGCATCCTGACATCTTTCCCAAACTGGGGAGCCCAGAACTGTACGCAGTATTCAGGGTGAGGCCTGACCAGTGCCGACTACAGAGGGACAGTAACTTCTCTGGTCCTGCTCGCCACACTCTTCCTGATGCAGGCCAGAATGCCATTGGCTTTCTTAGCCACCTGGGCACACTGCTGGCTCATGTTGAGCTTCCTGTCAACCAGCACTCCTGTGTCCCTTTCTGCCTGACTACTCTCCAGCCACTCTGTCCCCAGTCTAGAGCTCTGCATGGGATTGTTGTGTCCAAAATGAAGTACCCGACATTTGGACTTATTAAACATCATCCCATTAGAATCGGCCCATCTCTCCAGTCTGTCCAGGTCCCTCTGTAGGGCCATCCTACCCTCTAACAGATCAACCCTTCCTCCCAGCTTGGTATCATCTGCAAACTTGCTGATGATGGAGTCAATCCCCTCATCCAGATCATCAATAAAGATATTAAACAGGACTGGACCCAACACCGATCCCTGGGGGACACCACTAGTGACCGGCCGCCAACTGGATGAGACACCATTCAGCACCACTCTCTGGGCTCAGCCATCCAGCCAATTCCTAACCCAGCACAGAGTGCTCCCATCTAAGCCACGGGCTGCCAGCTTCTCTAGGAGTCTACTGTGGGAGACAGTGTCAAAGGTCTTGCTAAAGTCCAATAAAGTACTAATACTTTGTTGTGTTTGAAGAGCACACTAACAGGAAAAAAGGCAAGATAATTCCAGCTTGGGGAAAAATAAAGGAATTACACAGCTCTGGAATGTGTGATGAAGGCAAAAGTTACTTTAGTGGATCTTCAGTATGAACATGGAGTAAGAAGACTGTAACTCTTTAGGTAGCATGAGCTGTGGTAAGCGTTTGCTTTAGGGGGCGACAGGGGAGCTTTGCTGCTGTGTCCACCAGAACAAGGATTTTGGTATTGCAACAGTAGACAGTTCTTTATGTAGTTAAAGTAGTAAGGCAGATAGTGTAATGCAACAACAATTTCTTCTATTATCATGGAATCATAGAATACCTGAGCTGGAAGTCACCCAAAAGGATCATCGATCCAACTCCCATCCCTACAGAAGACACTCCCAACATTCACACCGTGTGACTGAGGGCATTGTCCAAATGCTTCTTGAATTATGGAATCTGTGGTTTTCCTGTAACCCTCAAATTTTTTCTTCACAGATTTAATTTTAATGAGGTTTAATTCTCTCCCGTTGGAGGTGATTAGTGTAAGCCAAAGAATCATGAAAGAAAGAAGGTTTTGGTAATGGAGATGTGGAAGGAATGAATTACTTCTAGCTGCAATAACATAAGAGATGGTTTTAAGAACGTGATCTTGAATGATTGAGGAATAATTGAATCACCGAAGTTAATGAGGAGTTGGCTTAGGAGGCAGACAGATTTACTTTTAAGATTTTAAGCTTATGGAACTGTTGAGATATCAGAGGATGATACCTTGAAGTTTACAGATGAGGGGGGGAAATGTTTGCAATGAAAAACAGTATCCAAATCGTTCCTGTAGTACTGAGAGTGGGCCTTTTAAGTCACACGCCACAAAGTCAAAGAGAAAAAGTAGGAAAGCAAATGGAATTGATTAAGAGGAGGACAATATAGTAAAATCTCTGTACCTTCTTAGTTTCCTTAGGTCTTAGTCCAGTTGCTTTCTTACAGTGTGTACAGAAAAGCAAAGATTTGAATGAAAAAAGTAATGATTTCTTAGTTAAATTTGAAGTTTCATTTGATCTAAAAACAAAGGAAACAAATCCAGACAAAATGCTATCTTATGTGTTTAGGTTTTTCTATTCCTAGCTCTGCTGTGCAACTGTTATTGAAAAACTTTTCTTTCTTGGTGTATTTAAAATAAGCTTTTTCCACTAAGTATAGAGTTGTAATTGCTTTAATGCTAACAGGAGAGGTACTGCTAAAACTACTAAACTCTAAACAGTTGAATTTCGTTGTGCTTTCTAGTTGTGTTTCTTGTGTGTATGATTGAATTTGGTGTGAAAAAAAAAAACAGTATTGCTTTAGCACTTCAGGGAAATAGGGGAATAGAACTGTTGAAGTATAAACATTACCTTTGAACTCTGTCTACTTATTGAAAGATTACTGTGTTTGGATTTACAAATGGCTTTGAAGGTATATTTGATAAAAGTACATTGTTTAAACTTAAGAGGAGTAGTTTGTGGGCATGTGCATGCCGTGTTGTTTCTTTGGTTATTTAACCAAGCAGGTCTACAATGCACTTCAAGTTTAACTTTGTTTTGCATTAAAATGTATTTTCATTTCAGCAAAACTTGCAGAGCACTAACAGGGTAAGATAGGTTCAGGCACACACATCTAGAGTTGGGGAATTTTTGCTTGGAGCAATAATTCTTTCTTGCATACTTCACAATTAAAACTTAAGTATTGCAGGTGAAAGTAGAAGCAGAATGCAGTATAGAATTAATTTAAGATTGTGGAACCATTTTGCTTAATATAGCCATAATAATCTAGTAATTCCAGTAGGTGTGCGTGAGCATCTCATGCTTTATATATAAGCCTTTATCACTTTGTGATGCTGTGAATAACCAAATACTTTGCAGGTTTATGTAAGACTATGAATGTTGTAATTACAAGATATTTGCTCTCAGATGTATTTGGAGTTTTATACTTTTTTTTCCCTTCTATTTTTGTCTTTTTTCTTTAAATGCTTCTGCCCAGTGAAGCTTTATTACCCCCACCCCCACGCCCTCCTTGTCCATATCGAAGTTCTCCTTGCAAGCTCTGGAAGTTGCTAATGAGTTGCTAGTCATGCCAGTGGGGTGACTCCCCTGGCTGTCCACCTTGCTCTTCTGCTGGAGGTCTGTGTCTCCGTGGCAGTATCAAGCAAGCAGCAGCTCATCAGCCACGGCTGCTCAGAGCCCAGTGCATTAATTTAAACTGCCATCGATTCTGTTGTAGGCTGTGCTAGACTTGCCGATAACAATACTGGCTCACTTCTCTTGCCCTTGCTGTGGAGGGGGTAACCTTGTGTTTTGTAGCTGGTGCTTGTAACCTCATAAAAATACCCCAATGTGAGTTTTGAGGGATGAGTGTCAGGGCTCACAAATGACAGAAGAGCTGTTAGCTGACTGCTCTTATAATTCAGAAGAATTACAAGAGGGGTTGAAAGGGTACGTTTCAGCAATTTAAATTTAGAAGGGCAATATAACTAATACGAAGAGCAAACTTAACTGCTAATTATAACTTGCATAGTGTATATCTAAAATATCTTTTCTGTAGTTAGAGCACTTCAAAGAATACTTTCCCCCTGCCACATCCATGTCTTAGAGGAGGGTAAAGGAGCAGCATCTACTACTTTGTCTATTTGGCCTATCCAGCCGTTCAAAGGCCTCTTTTGAAGAGTGATGGAGACCATTTCTTTGAGAATGTCTGTGTTCTTTACGGTGATATGTGAGAACAGCTAGACAGAGTTTCCCTGTCAGCAGAGTACAGTGCTTTTGTAGGCACAGCAACAGGTGATAAAATCGAGGATTAAGACTTCCTTTGTGATGTAGCATTTTTTATTAGCACATTGGGATGATGTTGAACTTGCCAGTCTTGCCTCTACTCTTTGTATATATTCAGAAATACTGTTAAAGAAAGCTTTTCTCTTACCATTGCAGTGAGGAGCGCTGAATTTGATGATATAAAAATTATTTGGTTTGCTTATGAAGTAACATTTCTAAGTAGTTTTTTAATCTCATATACAAAATGATGTATGAATTAATTAGGACAGCAGTTATCTGACGTGTAGCAGAACAAAAAATACATCGATGTTGACTGTTTCAAGTGTTTTGAGGGCAAGCAGTTTGCTTTTTGTGAAGTGCTCTTCTGTTGGCTTTTTTTAGTATGAGATCACTGGTCACTTGCTTTGCGAAGGACACCACAGTGTCTTGGTCAGATCCCAGAGGGTTTGCAGTTAGACGTCTAAGTAGGCAGCAGCAGCAATTCCTGTGTTTAAGAGGCGTCATTCCCAGCAGTTTGGAGGGGATGGGAATGTATTTTTGACTGGGAGTTTTGTTGGTAAGTGATGCTTCCTCTCTGTTCTCAATAATTTGATACTCCATCGTACAGGGGTAAAAAAAAAAAAAAAGAAAGGGAGGTTTAAGATCTCCTTTCGGTTACTGTTTCCTAGAATGTATTTATTCTCTGCTCTGTTTGGGAAGTATATCCTTTAATAACGAAAATCATACCCGCAGTGTGTGAGGAGCGAAGGCTCCGTGAACACCTTATCAAGTTGACTCTCTTGACCTTGGTAATCACCAGTCTGTGCACTCGGGTGTTCCTGAGCCTGCTCAGTCGTGCCCGTTTAGCGTTTTATTTATTTTATTGGTTTTTTACAAATTTTGAATTGGAAAAGAGGATTTAAAGAGGAAAATCTGAAAACAAGAAACCCAACCCCATCTTTATTCTGAAGAGGTAGAGGTGTTCTAGAGGGGAGCTGCTTGCAGAGGGGCAGGCAAGTATTCTCATGCTAATCCGCACTCTGGATAAGGAGCAGAGCGGCCCTGCAAACAATGGAAGTGGAGCCAGAAAGTCTGCTCTGCCGCCTATCCCGCCTGGAAGAGCTGCCGGGTAGTGGGGGCTCGGCTCCAGCGGCTCCCGGGGCTGGGAAAACCGCAGGAGGGAGAGGAAGGGGGGCGGGCTGTTAAAACACCGGGCAGCCCCTTTGAATCGCCTCAGCTCTGCTACCGGTTCCCTTCTCTGCCAGCACTGCAGCCCGAGTTGATATCAGAAGTAGTTACTATTCCAAAAATCAGAATATTTTTATATAAGCTAAAGTAGAATTAGTTTGCTATAGAATTAATTTCCTAACTTAAGTACTATCTAAGTAAATATATATTTTTTTTTAAAGTTAGAAACAGACTGTTCTTCTGATAGTATGTTTTTTTAAATAGTGCTGTTCCCAGAGGATACTGTCTTTCCTTATCTGCGAATACAACATCCAAGAGAGAACTGACTCCAAAGTTCCAATTAGCAGAGATTTGGCTGTTGTGAAGTTCATAATGAAATTATTTAAAAAAATATTATAAAATTAAATTATTATAAAATTGGTCCTTGGAAAGTAGTAGAACATGCATAAGATTTCTGGGGATTTATACATATGCGTGTGAGTGGGACATATATTCTGTCCCCAGCTCTTGTCTCGTTCCGCATGATTGATGGAATCATTCCCTCATGCGCCCATCACTGAATTAAAGGACGCTGCTTTCTGAAACTCCATAACGTATCTTAAGAGTTTTTTTGCCAGCATTTTCAGTATCAGAGTGAGCTGTGTTTTAAATAGGAACCGCTTTTCTAAGCAGTTTCAAGAGCTGTAGGCTTTACTGAGGTGTCCTGGCTCGGGAATGAGTAGGCATTTCTCTCTCTCTGGCAGAGTGGGAGCTACTGGGATTCTGTCCCTTATTCCTTCTCCTGTAGGAGACACCCATGTCCCTGACATTGCTGCTGGGGTTCTGTCATTTCCCACCTCCTGTGGAGGGTACAGTGTTCCTGACATCAGGAAAGTGTGGTTCCTACAAGCAGGCTTTGCTACTGGTCACATCCTGCAACCAGCACCAGGCAGGCTGTCCTGCCTGTACCCAGTGACATGGAAAACACGCTCCGTACCTGCCACACAAACCCCCATTCCTGGAGAACTCTCCATCAGGCCCAGAATTTGCACAGTCGCCTGCACATAGAGACAAAAATAGTTGTGGAATTCTGTTTCTAGGTTGGCCAAAGGTGATGGGTATCACAGACACAAGCTAAGACCATGTGATCTATGTGTAATAAGGGCTTACCCTTTAAGTGTTTTGGTTTGGGGGGGTTTTGACATAGATTAATGAACAATTGTTCTTAAATTGTGGAAAAAATTACTGTGAGGTTGTGAAAACATTCATTATAGTGCTGAAAGGGATGTTGCACTTCAGAAACCCTTCCTTTGAGAGCATTTGTACTCTTAAAGGAACTGGCCCTGATTTTAGGGTCCATTGTTCACTTCAAAAATGTGAGCAAATACACGTTCAGGATTGAGGCTCAGGTTTTTCCCTGCCTCAGGCTAAATATGTTGTTTTTATGAAATAATTGTAATTCAGAGGCAAAATATGTTATAGGTTTTGTAGGCGGTGTAGGATGACCATAATATTTCTGATAGTGATGTGAAATTTGTAGCTATTTTAATGACTTTTTCTCCTGCTGCTAATGTTTGGTAAACAAAAGACATTGTTCAAGTTTTGTTTGGGTGTTTGTTTTTTTTTTTTTTTTGTGAATGACGCTTAAAAGGTTTAAGTTATGTTCAAAGTTTGGATTTGTCAGATTTGGAGATGGAATGTGTTACATGCAGAGACTTTTCACCTTGTTCGCATTGGTATGACAATAAAGAACTATCAGAAATGATAAATCGATAATAAAAACATTTAAGAATGATAGCTTCTGAGTAGAACAGCAGAAGTTGATGTCATTTATGGTAAAGGGAGCATGGGCATTCATTTGCTAATTTTCTGAAGGGCAGAAGCTCTAAGCCAGCTAATCATCGATGTGATGGAGTTGAGGGGAAACAGATCAAGACAAATAAAACTTGTGTAGTGAAATCCTGCTTCAATATGCTCAAGTAAGAGAATGTATTATGTTTGTAACACTAGAATATGCCTGAATACCTGATGGCACTGGGAAAATAATTTTGCTGAATTTCATTACTGTTAATTTAATGGCAGAAACTTTGTAGCAGTTAGTTAATTGGAATTCCAGAGTAACAGTAAGATGGGCATTCAGGAGCCCAAGGAGTGGCGTCCCCAATTACCTAATTGTGCTGGCCATAGTAAAAAGCAGCTAGGCTTTAATTTCTTCATGGCTAACAACTTTGTTTATGAAGCAGACAAATACAACGTGATTTTGTAGTTTGACTTCTGAATTCCTCCATAATGTGTACACATTTGGTATTTGCAAGCAGTGTGTCATCTTCCTTTCATAACATTTCTGTTAAAGTACCCACAATGGATTTTTATCACTTCTTTCAGATGCTTAAAAATAAAAGACATCCTTTTCTAAAGAATGTGAGCCATCTTGCTAAAAGCAATTGTTAAGGGCTTGTGGGTTTTTTTGAGTAACAAGCTCACCGTTGCAGTACATGCATTATAAGCACATGGTTATCAATGCCCTACAAACAGAACTCAATTCAGATACGTGTTTTCATTTCAGTCTTTTGAGAGGTGTATAATATACACACACACGCTTCAGTTAACATTTTAGATTTTGTAGCAGTTTACAAGGAGAGAAAGAACATTGAAATTACATATGCAATCTTTTGGCTTTTAAATTTATACCATCACTAATAGTTCTAAAAATTTCTAATGCAATCCACAGTTTAATGGGATTATTTTCATGAGCTTGCACAGAATAGTGCCCAAAAAGAGCCTTATTTGAAGTAGGCTTTAGTGACCATGCAGCCAACTGGCTTGCAGTAGCCAGCAGTCTTCCTCATCAGCTGTATGTTTCGTTCATAGGTTTTGGTGGTGGATTTCTGGACATATTTGACAGCACTTAAGCATAGGTATTTGAGCTGTTTCAACATGACACTCTTCTGCAATTTGTGCAGGTGTGCCTTGCAATAAAATAACGGAAACACATTTTAAATGTAGGCTTGTACAAGTATTTGACAAAATTACTCAGTACAGAATCTGAAACTTTTATTTAAACATTCTTCGTGTTGTGGAATTAATTGATTAAATTTCACTACTTGACTTTAACTAAGCTAAAGTTAACTATGGCTCTCATAACAAAATGGAGTTGCAAAGGCTCTCCTGGATCAACATCTGCTCCGATCTTGTCACCTGCAGCTACATGAGATGGTGACCTTTGTAAATTAGAGACTAATTAAATTTTGGGCTCTGTTTAGTTTGAAAATTTGCCCTAGACCTTCTAACCAGTGGTTAGGAATTGCCTTCTAATTTCTGATCTAAATAAATATTAATGGTTAATCCATACCAAGTTATTGAACCAGTAATTTTCTTCAGGTTGAATAGCTGTCGTTCTTTCCTTGTGTTTACTTCTATGTTGTTTTTTCAAAGAGTAATCATTTCCCTGCCAGCTTTCATTGTATTTTTTTTTCCTTGTTTTGTCCCCATTCATAGGCCTTTCCAGTTCTCCAGGTAGTATTATTGGTCCTTCTAGGCATATGTTGAATTGATCTCTGTGCTGTTCATGTTCTACCATTTCCCCTGGGAAATTTCCCTAGGAATTCCTGCAGTTGTGTTTGTCTCTCCCTCCCATGATGTGTTTGATGTTCGGTAATGGGTTTAGTGTATTTGAGTCCTTGGACGTGTGAACTCCTAGTCTGTGTGAAGCATAAATTCTTCAAGAGTTCCCAATATGCATAACTTTCCCAATTTCATCCTGTTCTATTTCATTTTTTTCTGTTTCTTCAGTTTTCACATGATCCAAATCTTCCTGCCTAAAAACAACCCTCTGCTGAATTGGCAATCCATGTTTGTCAGCAAGGTTTATCAAAATTTTGAGTGCTTAGTCCATTAATGAAAAGGGTAAGTATTCTTCAGCCAGCTGACAGAAGAATTAATCAAAGTCCTTGAATGTCATTTGAACTACGCTAGTGATCTCTGTTCTTGAAACTACTTGTCTGCCCTGTAGTGAATTCTTCACTGTTCTGATCCTTCTTTTCTTAGTATTTTTTTTTTTGTGGCAATGTATTAGGTCTTTCTAAGCTCTAATAGAAGATTTGTTGTTGCATACTGGCTTAGACTGACAGTCCAGTTTATCTCTGGCATTCTGTTCCACCTGGAAGTTGTGTTCAAAACAGTACACATGATTGAGGTAATATGCTTACAGTTACCTAAGTTGCTTCTTACCCCCTTTACACATAGGAGGAACATTTAAATTTTTTAGTTTTGCTTTGGCAGATACATTTACTTGGTATTTTATGTACTGCTAGAAGTGGTTTGAAATGTCTTGACTGTTGAAATGGATTTAATGTTCTAATGCTGTGAGGTCTGAGATTGACATTTCTTTTTTCATGTGTTCCCTTTTTACAATACTGTCTTTGTTGTTATGTTTAGCACTATAGCTCATTATTGAGATTGGGGACAGTGCAGCTTGTTTGGTTTGGGAATCATGCTGTTAAAAGTATTACAGAGCCACATCTAAAGAACAGTTACCACTCAACTCCCTGCTATCAGGATTGTTTTGGATCATATGACAAATCCTCCAGACTTCAGCTTCATGTATTTGGAGTCCCGTGGAGCGCAGGGCTAGACTGTCGTGATAGTGCCATGAATTCTCAACTGAGTTCCAGTTAAGAAAAAGAAAAAACTAACCACGCAGTTTTAATAACAAAAGCATTTTCGTCAATAAACTATTTTAGGAAGGATGACAAATTACACTGTAGACAAATTGGGTGTTACGATTGATGAATAAATTACTTTTTAATGGGTTAGAGTTGAACGCTTCTTCATGTCTGCAGTAGGAAAAAAGAGAGAGGTTGAGGACTTTGAAATCATTGATTGGCTTATGGGTTTGGATTTCTTCAGCATTACTCTGGCAGGGTAGCATTCCAGGGGTTAATTGAACACATTTTGTTGTGTCATTCTACACTGTTAATATCAGGCAGGTTTTGGAGACTGTCCAGTGTTGCTCACTTTGGATTGGTGTGCCTTAGCAGGGCTGCCAATCTGCCTCTTTAACGGGAATCCAGAGATGGCTCAGAAAAGGTGTTGCTGCGGCCTCTTCCATTTTGTCCAACGTATTTTTTGTTGTGGTGGCTTGTTTTGTTTGTAGGGAAATATTTTCTCATACCAAGGTCATAACTGTGGTGGTTTGGGGTGTGGCATTTGCTAGAAGCACTTGAACAACTGGTCTGTTTTTTTAAACTCTTTTTTTCAGCTGTTAAACTGCATAGCTATATTGAAGTGCCGGGTGATTTTTAAGAACAAAATGTTTTCAGACAGTTTCCTTTCCTGTGCAAGAGCAAGATAGATGATTAGAGAACTCATTGCCTGAGTTGATTTAGCTCAAAAATGTATGTAAGTAAAGAAAAATAGGTAAAGTGTGGAGCTTTCCTGGCTAAAGGCAAACTTGACACTGAGAGGAGCAGCACAGAAAGATAACTGAAGTAATAGTTTTTTTGTGCATTCTGGGGGAATGCAGGAGGAGGGAATTGCAGCCCTACTGGGTTTTACTTTCCATTTTTGAGGTATTCTTTAAATGCTGATAAGCATTCTTAAATTAGAATGATTTTTAAAAGGGAGATTATAACAGAACTTGTACTCAGTTTTATTATATTACATGTTTTATATAAATGTATTTGAAAAGTGAAATATTAATGAAGGTTCAGGGACAGAATACTGTTTCTAAGCAGAGTGTTATATTCTTGAATAGGCTTGGACAACATTTTGAAAGCTATCTTAGATTGTCTCGCTGAATACAAATCACCATGGAGTTGTAAGTGGGTTGCATTAAAATGTTCTCTTTTTTTTGCCATTTTGTCTTAATTTTTTTCCTAGCATACTTTGCAGTACAGTGGTAAATACCTGTTGCATATTCAGTTCCTGTGCCAGCATGCTCTCTTCCTGTACTGGGGTGCAAGATCATGAGTTTTCTGAAAGTTTAGAGTGCTGCTCTTAAAGTGTGCAAGAGCGAGAACATGAACTCCTCACTGATTGCATGGAGCAGACAGACAGAAATTATTATAAAATAAACTTTAAACAAACTATTATTGAGATTTTTTTTCTTGATGGTCTGCAAAAATAATACTGTAAATAAAGCCTTTCATAGAATGGTTTGAGTTGGAAGGGACAGTAAAGATCATCCAGTTTCAACCCCCCTGCCATGGGCAGGGACACCTCCCATCAGAACAGGCTGCTCAAGACCCATTCCAACCTGGCTTTGAACACTTCCAGGGAGGAGGCATCCACAGTTTCCCTGGGCAATCTGTGCCCGTGTCTTCCCACTCTCATTGTGAAGAATTTCTTACCAATGTCTAACTTTAATCTTCCCCCTTCCAATTCAAACTCATTCCACCTTGTCCTATCACCACTACTTGCCCTTGTAAAAAATCCCTTCCCAGCTTTCCTCTAGCCGCCTTCAGGTACTGGAAGGTCTCTATTATAAGGTCCCCCCTGGAACCTTCTCTTCAGGCAGAACAACCCCAGCTCTCTCAGCCTGTCCTCATAGCAGAGGCGCTTCAGCCCTCTGATCATCTTCATGGCCCTTCTCTGGACCCGTTGCAACAGTTCTGTATCTTTATGTTGGGTATTCCAGAACTGGACACAATACTTCAGGTAGAGAGTTTTTTTGTTTTGCTATGTACAAGTTGTTGGCATTTTTTATCTTCTCTGTGTTTTGTTGAGGACTGAAGTTCATTGCGGTTGAAACATGGAATACAGCAATAATACTGGCAGGCTCGTGTGGCTGGCCTGATGTTGTTCTAGCTAGAAGGACATTCCCTGTCAGCTCTCTGACTTGGTCGTGTTTCTTGTGATTAGGAAACACTAAAGAGAGTGAATGTTTTGGTACCTCTGCCTCGCCAGGAAGTTTAATTTGAAGTTACGATGTCTGCAAAGCCGACCATTCCAAGTCCATCCTGCGTAACGTGGCAGCACTTATGGCAAAGGCCAGGGCCACATGGCTTATAGACAGGAGGCTGGCTGCTCACCCCTGGCTCCCTCTGTCCGGGAGGCACCACATCCCTTCTGTAGGGATAATTTGGAGACGTGTGAAAAGTAGGGCAGGGGTCGGGGCAGCCTGCCCTGCCCTCCAAAATGGAAAGTGATGGACACCTCCCAGCTCAGCCGCTAATTTGCCTCCATGTTAAATGCCTCTGAAGCACTAATTAAAATGAAAAGTTCTTGGGTCTTGCCAAAGGACAGATTGAGTTATTGATGGTGGAGGCGGCCACCAGCAGTAATTGCAGCCCATCCCCGAGCGAGCGTTAGCTCCGGCATTCATGAGCAGCGCCAGGCTGACAGAGGTCAGGGGGGTCAAACCCACCAAAACAAGAGGCCGAGGAAAGGCAGAATCATTCCTCTATTCATCTTTGCGTAATTTTGCTTTTGTTATGATTAACTATTTAGGTGTTTGAGCTGCTTTTTAGTCTTTGAGACCCAATTATGCTTCCCTTGTGAATCACTGTTAAGCAGAACGTTACCACAACTACTACAGCTTGAAGAAGTAACTACTTGGCTGTCCTGACTGCATGCTCATCTGCTGAATGAGTAGAACTATGTGCTAATTTTGGAGCAAATGGCACGTGCATATAGTACTGTAATTTTTCAGGAGGGATTAATTTGTACAAAACTTGGAAATCTAGAAGGTTATCAGGAGTTCAAATAGGAGTTAACAGGTATTAATAATAAATGTTCTTTGGTGATGTGAACAGTGCTAGTTTTCTTTTTTCCAGAAAAAAACTGTATAATGTAGTAGTCTAGAGGAAGGAGGGGAGTATTGTTGATGCGAAGTGAGAAATTAATTTGTTTATTCCAATGTTAAAAGAGATTGTGCCTTTTTTTTTTTAAGACAGTACTATTCCAGAAGACAAACTGTATGTAGGTCTGAAATACCTGACTGTGACTAGTGAGTTAACATATCAAATATTTTTGATAGGAATGTAAAAAAATTCTTGTGAGTCAATACTGAAAATGTATTTTTCAGAACCCTGCTGTTCAGTCGGATAATAAATATGGCTAATACTTTCAGTTGTTTGTCTTAATAAATACATGCATTTTTTTTAGTTTCTGTAGCCACACGGTTATGATCAGTGTGATGAGAAATCTTGAGGGTTTGTTTCTTGTTCCAGAAATGCAGAGTTTCTTAAAACTTCCATTTTATTGTATCTTTCAGGAAAGGAAGTTGGAAAAGTTACAAAATCATCTCTGCAGTCAAGCACCAAATCTTGTATTAGGCTTCACTGAACAGACTAAACATTTGTCAAGCAGAAGGGCCACTTGCCTTGCACAGGAAGGATTAAAAGTGAACAATGACTCGACTGAGAGTTTGTGAGCAATTGCTTGGAGCGTACTTGCTAATCATTCTCCATGTTCAAGGTAAATATGTCCTCGTTGAAATAAATTCGTATTTTTCATCTGTAACTGAGAAGTGTATTTCAGTAGCTGGGGTATGTTTTTTTTTGGTTTGGGTTTTTTTTTCTGTTCTTTTGCAGGCAGGTGATTTATCTGCCTGACATGCCATACAGACACTTCCCTAAAAAGAAGGACATGATACTCGTCATGTGTTGCTGTAGTGTAGATTATAGATGATTTCTGTTCTAGCAAATGCATAGAGACAATACCAGCAGTGCGTAGTACACTGTGGGGCAAAGTGTATGAGCAGCAGAACTGAAGGTTTGACTTTCTGAATTTGTTTCCCATATGTGTATGTCTTTGATCCCTTTGAACTTGCATACTTGCGGTTCTGCTTGCCTTCTGATGCTCCCAGCAGCCAAGAGATAGTGTGGCATAGCTAACCCAAATAAACTTGTTATGCCTACTCAACAGGCCAAGGTGAGGCTATGTGGTGTTCAGTTAGTGAAGATACTCGGTTTTACATCTTTTGTCTTTCAAGCCACCAGTTACCAAAAACTACTGGAAATCCCATTATCACTATGCCTTCAACTCCTCTGACAGACTGGGTTGAATTTAAAGGTATTGAGAACTGACCAATGTGACTGTCCTATGCTCTACCAGGAATTGGAGCTTAAGTATAAAGTTTCTAAATAATTTGTGGGAAAATCCATTTTATTATTATTTCTTTACTCCCTGTTAATAGCTGTACATGACAGAAACAGTTCTGTAATGGCTTCCAGTTCAGAGAAGTGTCAGACTAGCAGTGTCTGAGCTGTTAGTGGTATCACATTCTGATGTTTGAAACATGAGCAGTAATGCTCTGCATGTCCATCAAGCACGTACATCTGTAGTTGGTCTCTGTGTAAGATTTCTTGTTCTTGCAGCTGTGCACCTCTCAGTTGTTTGAGCCAAGTACACAGAGCTTTCCATATGTTTCGAGGGAAATATAGACCAGACTAATTTGGTACTGCCAATTTAATACTTGACTATAAAAGATTTTGTATTCTCTTTCCATACTTACATCAATTACTGCTTAGTGCTTGATTTTATTTGGAGATATTCTTTGAGCTATTTGTTTTCAAGCATAGCAATTCAGTGAACCCATTAAAATGGGGAGAAGAAGAAGCCTGGTAAGTACCCAAGTGACAATCTTTTATGTTCCATTTCTGGTATGGATCTGAATATTATGTTAAAAGATTAAGCAGAACTGTCTTTGTGAGTACTATGCTTGACACATAGATTGACAACTGATTTTAAGAGCAGACTCAAATCAGACATATAATGGCCCTGCCACTTCCAGGCCACTTGATGCTGCCTCTTCCTGTGTGCTGGTACGTATCCTCTTGGTATCCTCTTGTAACTCAGTGCCAAGGCGTACTTGGGAACTGCTGCAGTTTCTAACCTGGGTAGAGAGAAGTACTTAGAGCACAAGACTTTATCCTGAAACATAACCCAAATCTGTATTAAGCAGTAAATATAAATTACACTGAAGATACTCAACTGGAATTAATCATGGATGAGCTGTCAACTACACTAAGACCCAAGTTAAATGAGTAGTGCCTCAGTGCAAGGAGGATCATCTTTAAGCTCTTTCAAGTGTCATCCTATGTACACATTCACAGCTAAGCTTTTGTGGAACAGAAGTCTTCTTTCTCTGGATCTGTGCAGAACTGCAGTTTATTAAAGATGTTTAAAACTGCTGTTCTTCTTTGGAGTTCCCCATGGGGTTCAGTCCAGGAGGCTACCATGAGCACACTGAAGGCTTCTGTACCATTGAGTACAGACTGCAGAATGGTAAACACTTCTCTTCCAAAACTGGACAGGTCTTCTGTATAATTGCAAAGTTATTTGAGTGGTTTTATCATTTCATCCTGCAGGGGCTCGGAATAGTCTCCTAGCCTCTAGGTATTTTCTTTAAGCACTGATGTTTGGCTTAATTCACTCTGTGTGTGTGTGTAGGAGTGCACACATTGGTTTCAGGAGTGAGGAAAACCATGAGTCCGGTTTGAAGCCTTGCCATTGCAGCAAAGATTTCAAGATTGAAAGCAAAAAAAAAAAAAACAAAACAAACAAAAAACCCCATACAAAACCCTATAAATCCAGTATTGTTAATTGTTCCATCTTCATTACATTAGTTAAGTTGGGAGAGGGATATTTTCAAGACCAGTCCCTCTTCCTGTTAAGAGCATACAATTTTTAATTGGCAAGAAATAGCTTAATCTATTTAGATAGTAATAGCCTAGTTTGGATAAAACTAAAGTTCATAGAACAGACTTAAAATATTACAGGTAGCTCTAAGGTGATTAAATTGGTAATGGGCACAAATCACAGTAAAGGGAATTTTGGTGAGAAATTAGGAAGGGGGTTTTCAGTGTGGATGTGATTAAGCATTAGAACAGGCTGCCTAGTGAGGTTGTGCAATATCCATTCGTAGAGATAGGGCTATCAGAATGACGTTGAATAACCTCATCTAAGATAGACTTAGTCCTGCTTTGACCAGGTAGTGGTACCAAGTGGCTTTTAGAGATCTCTTCTACCCTTAAATACTCTCAGATGTAGCAGTTTGCAGTGGAACTCGTTCTACTTATGTTCAAGCAGTTCTTGCTGATTCTTACAGAAGATACCAGCTTCTTCCCTTGAAGAGGATGTGAGTGATATGTTTTGTTCTTTTTACTGAAACCATGGTTAGCCCTTTGCTTTAGTCCGTATTCGACATTTAACTCAAAGGCAACAGCAACTGAAGGAACAATTATTTTTCTCTCTAGATACATATAGAAATAATACAAATATACAGGTCTTATATTGACTTAAATTACCTTAACTCCTTCCATGGTCACAGTTATTCATAATACTTCGATAAACTTCTAATAAATAATACATCTAAATTAAGTTTAAAGACCCTGTAGGTTTTTTTCAGCTTCTGAAGGAAAGGGTGCCTTTTCTTAGGAATGTTTATGGCTTTCAAATCAATACTGAGCACGTTCTGAAAGCCATGGGAAAGTTGAGCTTGCTGAAATGTTGTTGGTTCTTTGCAGGTTGCCTAAGGGCTTGTCTTCAAAGCTATGAGGTATGCTTGGTTTCTAGAGGTGGTGAGCAGAAAAACAGTCAAGCGTTTTCTGCTTGTCCCTAGATTCGTGGAGGAGTTGTGTTTGGAGGGAAGAATAAAGTTGATAGTCATTGAGGATTTGAAATTTTCATAGGAAAGAGGAAATATGAAATGAGAAGTCTAAAAAGTAGAAATGGAAAGTAAAAAGAATAGTTTCAACCAGGAAAATATATGCAGGATATTTCAAAAATGTTTCATAAAGGAAGCTGTAGAGGTGGAGGAGATACATGAGGAACTGGAGAGTTTGTGTGATTTACAGAAAGAGAAGGGAAAAGCAGAGAGCAGAACAACCAACGTGTCTGCTTTCAGTGACTGGCACCCAGCTGACCGGTTTGCTCCCTCACTTGCTTTGGAGGCTTTTTCAAAATGGTAGGAATTCCAAGGTTTACCAAGACGTGACAGACTGATAAATAGCAAGTGTGTCTGTATACATGCATGTATATATATATACACCAGATTCCTTAATAGGTAACTTTAAAAAACAAGCGGCTGCTTGTGTTGATTAATGTGAAAATACTCTTACAACAGCAGCAGAAGACAGGCTATTCCATTATATTGTTGGGGAGCAGCTGCTGGTTCCCAGGTCGGTGCTACAGAGCAGGGGGACGCAGTGGTTCCCCTTTAGATCATATCTTCTTTATAGCTTGTGGGACTTTTTCACTGACTTAGAGAAGTGATCAAAACCAAACCAGGGTAGCAGATGGCTACGTTTAATAGCAAGAAAAACGTTTTTGTATGTACTTTCTGGCTGTGGAAGGGCTTTGCAATATCTTTAGACCTGTGATTTGCATGTATCTTTATGCACGTACTTTTGCTCATCTTAGGCAATAGTTCAACAGCTTCAGTTGCAGTTGAGGACTGTGGTAAACATGCTTCTGTCTTCCACTAGTGCAGGTTTTTAGTTCAGATAATGAGTTTTACTTCTGAGTAGAGTTCTTCCTTTGTTTTCATAATGCATTGACAAGCATAACTAATCAATATAAGTAATGGAGGAGTTAAAGAACTTAATGTACTAAAACGTGTTCTCCTTAATTTTGTACTTCATTGCTGTCAGTTCACTGTGTGATGGAATGGTCAATACCTGGGTTATCGCACCTTATGTTCTTCAGAGACACCACAGAAGACCAGTATTTTAATCCTTGTACATTAGTTGGCTGAAAATCTATTAATAGCATTGAATATGTATGAGGAAATGTTTATTAAAAGTTAAATTTTAGCATAATTAATGTTAATGTTCAATATTAAAACAGACTTATTGAAGCTGGCGTTGTGTGAACTGAAAAAAAAAATCTGTTGAGATTTGATTTCACCGTCACACTCAACTTTTATTCAAAGATTTGATATAGAAAAGGATAATACTTTTTTTTTTTTTTTTTACTTTCATGCACTTTCTGAATTTGGAGGCGGGGGGGTGGGGCAGGGGTTTACTGTCTGTGGTAAGCACTGGTGTAGCTCCTGGGAGAGCTGGAGGGTGGTAGAAAGAGATTTTAAACAACTAGTCTGGGAACACGCTGTGATTTTTAGGAACCAGTTCTGCTAGATGGAGCTACCTCTGACATGCCTGGTCTGTGGAGATCACAGGCTTGATATATGAAAAAAGGGGAGAATCATGGTTAAAATGCCAGACACAGAGCTAATAGAAGCATTTAAGGTATTTTCTTTTTTACTCCTAAAACTTATCTTTTTCTGATTTTTCAAATTATTTTGTGATTTAAGGAAGAGTAGTAATATTTTCCTTAAGCCGTATGATTTGTACTGAGGTTTAATTTACATGACAGTACATTTAAATCGTTCTGAAAGCTTGTGATAGGCAGAAAGGCAAAATGTCCTTGTTTGAGTAATTATTGTGCAGTATATGCATCCTAAAGCAAGAAAAAAGAGTTTAAAACTACCACACAAAAATTTGAAGGTGTTTCCTTTTCCTAAGAAGGGCATATCTGATCTGAAGAGCTTTGGGACTCTTCTGGTTTGAGCTAAAGTAGAATCAGTTTTTTAACTTCAGTTCAGTCTCATCTGAGTAACTTTGTTTTCTGACAGTTAACTGCATGTTTTTCAGACATTGTTTTTCTCTCTAGCAGTGATAACACGAGGCATTGATATGCAGAAAAGCCATTGCTTACACTTATTCCTGTGGAAAGCAAAATGTCTTCCAGCTAGTGGAGTTCCATAAGTCAAAGAGGCGGGAAAGGGTTGCACCTGCAGGGAGGGCAGACGGGTCAGGTGACCCCACTGACCAACGGAGCATTCCATCCCATATATGTCATTCTCGGGATAAACTGATCAATCATGAGGGTTGCTCTCCCTCCTTTGATGACTGATGTCCAGTGAGGAACTCATCTGTCTGTCCCTGATCCCAGATCTGTGTGTTCCTGAATCCAGTTCTGAGTTCAGTTCCCTCCTAGCCAGGATCCTTCTCTGTGCCTACTTTGCAGCATTTGAGATGACATAGTCATCAGGGGGTGGGGGCACAATTCCACGTGTTTGTATATATTTTATTATTTTCTTATTAATAGTATTTTCTTCATTGTTAATATTATTTCATGAAAGCTTTTTTAGTTTTAGTTTCCAACTCACAAGTCTTTTTCCATTCTTTTCTGTAGTGGTAGGGAAAAACGGAATTGGGAGCCCAGATGCTCTATTTTAACTGCCAAATTGTTCCAGGCCAGGGCTAAACTGTGATAGTTTCTGGTAGCAGAGGGTATTGGGGTAGAAATTGTTCTTTGATGAGACAATGAAACATGTGGTAAAGGATGTACTGAACGGGCAGAACCGGCTGGTCTATCCCTATGGGATCTTTCCACACCATTTACATCATGCTCAGGTAATTACTACTTATATCTTCAAATATATATATAAGAATATATATCCGCATATAGATTATTAATCCATGTTTTATCCACACAAAAGTTCATGAAGTTCATAGTTGTGGGTGTCCATTGTAGCTGTCTTTCAGGACAAGTGTGAGGTTAATCGTGGTTTGTGCCCACAGGCTGCAGGTTAGAGATGTCAACCTCAAGGAAGTTACTGGGCACCACAGGATGAAGGTGGCTCGTTATCCTGAAAAACACTTAGTAAACACTGTTAGTGTTATGCCTTAAGATTGAGCGTTCTCACGCTCCTTGAGGTGCACATAAGGCACCAAATATGGCCAGGCCCTCGAGTGAAAGCAACCCCACGAATGGGTTTGCCCTTTCCTGAAACAGGAGAAACTCGAACAGTTTTCCGTTTTCCCTAACAAATTCCTTTCATGCACCACAGGGACTTTATCCCCCTCTACTGGATGTAGAAGCTCGATTGGTAGATCCTCTGAACTAACTGGGTGGTTTTTGCAAATGCTTATCCCTTACTGCTCCCTGTTGCTTTCAGGGTAGTTTTTCATAGTCCATTATATCACTCCGTTTTCCCTGAGGCTGGGAATGCAATACATCTATTCAATACCATGTTCTTTGGCCCAGGTGTCTATGAGATTGTTTTTGAAATTAGTGCCGTTGTCTGACTTGGTTCTTTCTGGAGTTCAGTGCATCCACACAGCTTGCTTTTCAAGGCCTAAGATAGCGTTATGGGCAGTGGCATGGGACACAGGGTATGTTTCCAGCCATCCTGTGGTTATCTCCACCATTGTAAACACATGACAATTACCCTGGTAAATTTGAAGGGGCATGATGTAGTCAGTTTGCTAGGCTTCCCTATGTTTATATTTCAGCCATTGTCCTCCATGCCTCAAAGGCCTTAACTGTTTAGCTTGTTTTATTGTGGCGGATGTTTCACAGTCGTGGATAACCTGAGCAATAGCATTTGTGGTTAAATCCACAGGCCTGTTTATATGGTGCATCCCTTCTTTGATGACCTGAATTATCATAGGCCCACCAAGCAAGAAATAATTCACCTTTGTGTTGCCAATCCAAATCTGTTTGGAACACTTTAGCAGCCTTATCTACATGCTGGTTGTTTTGGTGTTCTTCAGTGGCTCCACTCTTGGGTACGTGAACATCTATGTGATGTACCTTTACAACTGGTTTTTCTAGTCAGACCACAGTATCTTGCCACAGTGTGGCAACCCAAATGGGTTTACTTCTACACTGCCAGTTGTTCGTTTCCATTGCTTTAACCATCCCCACAAAGCATTTGCTACCAAATCAGTCAGTGTAATGCACTCTGCAATGTCTAAAGCCAGCTGTATAACTTTTACTTCTGCAAATTGGCTCTATTCACCTTTTCCTTCAATCACTTCTATAGCTTGTTGGTAGACTGCATAAAAGACAGCAGAACCCATCAGAACACACTTTCTCATTTTCTGAAAGCTGATTATATGGTGGGCCTTCTTCTGCACATATTACCACTTCCTCTCGTGGAATTCCAAAGTCTTTGCTTTCTGTCCAGTCCATGATGACTTCTGATATTCCTGGATGTTTAGGGCTTCCTGTGCAGGCTTGCTGAGTTATTGATGCAGTCCATATACTCCATGTAGCATTATTGGTTGATGAGTAGAAGAAACTTTACCCTTGCACATCCAGTCCAGTACTGGTAATTGGGGTGCTCGGAAGAGCTGTGCTTCATAACCAATCATTTCTGAAGCAGCTCTAACTCTTTCATATGCTGCTATGATCTCTTTTTCAGTTGGTAGTTGGCCTCAGAACCTTTGCATCCTCGATTCTGGAATCCTAGGGGGTTGACCTTGTTATCTCCCATGGTGCTTTCTGCCAAAGGCTCCAGGTAGGACAGTGTAGCTGCGGTGTAGAGTCACTAACAAAGGTACTCTGATTAGATCAAAATCTAGTGGAATCAGCTTGGTGTAATAGGAGGAAGTTTAAGTTTCCCCAGTTTAGCTTCTCTGGCTGGCAGCCAAACCAAGTGTCCTCCTTATCCCAGACAAGGCCAAAAGTTAATTAAAAACAAAGTTCACTAAGTGATGCCTGAGATTCTCAGGTAAGGCCACAGCCATACGTATCACAAGGTGTATTACAGTCAGGCCACAAATAACAAGTATCACTTTCATCCAGTGCTTAAAATTGCTAACTGCCATAAAGGTACAGAGAGCAGCTAAGCCATAACATATCTTCTGTCTTACATGAAACATTGAGAACACCAGCTGTAATTAGAATTTGACAAAGATACCATGTGATGTTTTATGCCCAAAATTTGCAGGGAGATTGGCTACTATGATCATTACCATATAGCTCATGCTTAGGCTACACATGATGTGTAACATGCCTTTGGCCAGCACCTGTCATCAGAAAAGTGGTCACCACAAGTTCTATGACCCATTTGTAGGCCATTAACACCATCATTGCTGTGAGAAAATTTTTCAAGAATATAGCAGTAGTTCTCTCAAAAGCAGCATAAACCAGCAGTCAGTTTTAATTTCCAACCCTGTAGCTCTTCAAAGAAAAAAAATCTCACCCTGATGGTTTCTATAGAAATAAGTATGAGCAGTGGTCTTTCTGTATACCAGTGCCCTGTGTTATCATTTCTAGAGAAACACTGTCTGAAAAACATGCACTTAGCTTTTAGAACATGAAGTTACTCAGATGAGACTGAACTGAAGTTAGAAAACTGATTCTACTTCAGCTCAAAACTGAACAGGTACAACTTTCACCTTGTATGGGAAGAGCCCAGCTCAGGGAATCCCTGAGCATAAGCCAACCCGAGCGAACAGCTGGAGCAACAGCAGGAAAGCAGATGAAGGTTGTCTTCTGACGAAGATTCTTTCTATAAAAGTACTGGATTTATCGGGCTTTAAGGCTTGGATCAGAATTGCAACAAGGAAATGTTGGGAGTACTGTAGTTCTGCTGGGATAAGTCCCTTTTATGGATAATTTTGACGTGAAATACCTATATTAATTGTACTGTTATGAATTCAGAAAGCTATCAAACAACTTGAATGCTGTAGACTACCAGTTCTTGCACTGCAGCTTTCTTTGTGGAGGGGGTACAGTTAAGTAATAAACTGTAAGCAGAATTTGGTTTTTGTCTTCTTTCACTTACTCTCTCTGCATTTCTTAATAGACCTGTGTTATTATGGGTTGTATGAATCTTTTCTTAGATCAGAAGACTTAATGAAATTATGTCTGCATTGCGTGAGAGTAATGTTCTCATTACTTTACAGACAGTGTTCTGTAGGTTTGACAAGAAGCTACAATTATATGTGTTGCATTGAGTTGCAACAAAGTTAGCTCAGTTTTTAAGTGATTAATGACACTTCACTGTCATGCACGGTACCTTTTAGAGTGTCCATATTAGTATTTGAAGCCCATGCTTTCAAGTAGACTTACTATTCTAACATGGTGGGATTTTTAATGTACTGCTCTTCTTTAAAATATGCTTTATAGTCTGGCTTATTTCCTATGATTGGAAGAAGTAGTTATTTGAACGTAATAATTTATTTAATTATTTAATTTATATTTTTAATCAAGGACTGGATATGATACATTGCTTTTTTTTATATTAAAAAAGGTTTCATTTTAAACAGGGGCGTTTTAATGCCTTCTTGTCTTCTTGTATCAGTTGTTTGCACGTCTGGAAATTTGAAAGTAATGCAGTAAGCATGACACAGTGTTGTGACAGGGCAGAGTAAATGACAAACTGGGATCTTGACATCCCATCAGCTTATTTCTCCTTTTATCATCTTACACCATAGGTATGTGAGAAGAGGGGAATATTCCAGCTCGATCTCTATTATATTTCACTAACTGTTGTTTGAAATGTGGTAAAATAGACATTATGGAGCAGTTTGAGTGTTTAAAGGTGCATGATACTGTCATTCTCGAAGCTGGACCAACAAGCTGAAACTGGTCCAGGATCTTGAACTCGGGTCCTCCAGTGTCTGACAGTTCCCTTGCTGCTGATGTGTATCATTTTGCCCTGCCAACCCTGTGCAGTTTACAGGTAGAGGGTAGGAAGTAGTGGTGAAAGGAGCTTTGCTCTGCTTGAATCCCCTGGGTGCTGCATTTCAGTGTAGACTTTTTTCTTTTGAAGCTGTGTATTAATGCATAGCATTTACACCTGTGAAGGTTATGTAAGATTTGTGTATCTGTATATCTGAGCTGCACTGTAGAGCTGACAACTGCATGTGTCATGGAAAAGAAGCCATTGATTACACAATCAGTGTCACAAGACCCCTAAAATAGGATACTCCCTTTCCTCCCCCAGAAAGAAGATAGAATCAAGCATAGAATCATCAAAGTTGGAAAATATGATGTGATGTGAATGTTTGAGAGGTGACGTTTGGAGGGTGGGGGTTAATTGAGAGCACTGGTACAAGAGAATCAGGTGGCTCTTAAAGCCAGATGTCATTTAGACATATCCTCCCCTCTTCTTCATTTACCTGATATCAATAGATACTGGGAAAACCAGGAAAACCAGCAATGGAACATCCTGTGACCCCATTCAGATCTTGATCTGCCCTCTTAATATCTGAGCTCAATGGAAACCAAGTCATTTTCCCCATTCAACTCCCTTCCCCATACCTGGCATCTTTAAGATAGACACTAATCTTTCTTGACATGCTGCGGATGAATTGTAATACTGCAGTAATAGTTACAGTCAGGGATAATATCTGCATAGATACTATTAAAAGCTTCCTTCTGAAGTGGTCCCAAACAGTCTTAATATTTTCCTTTTTCTTCCTTCCTTGGATACTCAGTGTAATTCCTATTTAATGAGAGTTCTCTTCATGACCTTGGAAAGTAAAAATCAAAGACAGAAGTGATTTCTTCCCTTTCTTTGTGCATTTCAGGTATTACCTGCAAGTTGAAAACAGGCTACCATGGAGTATTTTTTCTCTTTCATGTTACAAAAATAATAGAATTGTAGTCTGTTTTTTCTTTGCCTATGTAAACTGTATCAAAGACAAAGACGCTGGTTCTTTGAAAATAGTGTTAACTATTTGAGATTTTATTTGTGTGTGTTCTTCATAATCTATCATAATAAACGAAGAGGAAAAATGTATTTCGTCTCAGTTTTGTGCAGAAGGTTGGTATTCTGTAGTTGTGCTTCTTCAGTGTTAGTTTACAAAGAATAATACTGCTTCAAAAGATCCCAGTCCTTCACGAAAATGTTGTTCTTGCTCTTCTGAGCTAGGAGAAGCTGTGCTTTCAGGGTTCCTTCATTTCTCTTCTAACGAATTCAGAAGATGCTGCGTTCAGTTCTTGGGATAGGAAGATGGATTAATGCGAGACATAGATCGTAAAGTGTTCAGACTTCTAACATGTGGCGTGTCTCTGAAGATAAAGGGGGTTTAGTAACATTAATGAGGAAAGATACCTTAGTAGTTCAATGAAATTAAAGGAAATGCAAGATTCGTACATAATCAGTGGCTTTTCCTTTAAATATTAAGTAGAATTACCTGTTCTCTGAGCAGGTAAGGATCTCTTAAATGTGAATACAGAATGCTGTGTAACACCTGTGGCACAGTATTAAAATGAGCTTTAAGTTTACGCTGGGAAGAAATGTAGAAGGAGGAGAGGAAAAATGGAAGAACTACTATTTTGAAGGTGCAAAATTCCGTTTGGTTAAATCAGAAATATCTATTGCACAGGTAAACTCTCTGTTATTCTTGCACTAGACCTTCCTTCTTGTTACCAGTCTGTATTTATTGGGGATATTTAACTCGAGCGTTACTGTTTGAGAGCTACATTTCAAATCAAAGATGGCTAAATGATTTGAGGGTCTTCGTCAATGGTGCTGCACTTCCTTAGGACATACTCTAAACTGTGCCAGAAAAAGGCGCAGTTTCATTACTTTCAGGGAGATGCCTTGAATCGCGACAACACACTGTGTGTGCTATATTAACTAGATAAGGAAATCTGAAAGTCTGCTTTTTCAGAACAGTAAAATCAAGTTTCACAAATGCTTATTCTCACATTTGGCTGAAATGTGTGATCGAATGATACAGGGGCAGTGTCTGCACAGTGTCTTAGTCAAGTTCTTCTGCACATCCTTCAAGCATGGTACAACGTAAGAGTATTGCTCTCTTTCCTCTTCACCTAGTGTTCAGTTGGTTTGTCAGGAAGCCACAATTAAGAGCCACTATTAAGAGACTGTGAGTCTGGTCAAAGTATTTTTTTTATTCTTAGAAAAATTGAAATTTTTATTGGGACTAAAATATTTTTGAGAGATATTGAGGTGCCTCCACTTTTTTAATTATAACTGAGTTTGTGAAAGTTTCTATTGTTCCTAACTGCCTGTTCTCTTACCTTACACACTGAGCATAGAAAATTGCTGTAAATTGTGTGATAGTCTGTTCACAACTCTTCTACCTTTACTTGGTTCATATCTTGAGGACTTGGAGTCAAGACTATGATTAGGTGATGGATAGAAAGAGATTTTGTGTAGGTAAAATGAAGTGTGATAAACCTGGACGAAATTGATAAAGGTGTTCTCATCTCATATGGTGGTCACAAAGCATATTCCAAATGAGGTGGTTGATGTTCCTGATTTTTTTTTTCTGAATGTTTTCGCTAAGAAGAAAACAGATGGAATTTTTCTTCTGAAAGCCTACATTCACAAAAGCACTTTAATAATATGAACTAGAGCAAATGCTGCTCAACTCTGCTACTGCTGAGAAATTGAGGGCTACTTGGAATGTAATTTAGCCCTATTTTTATTCCCTGAAAGCTCGTTTGTGTGGATGTTCATGTCATTTACTGAAATTTAATTTGCAAACAAGATTTACTTTAGCTCTGTTTTGAAGTACTAATGTGTACAGAGATCAAAAAGCCCAAGAGATCTTGGACTTATTACTGCTCTTCTATGAGACTGTGAATCCATAAAAAAATTACTTCAGTTCAGAAAATTAGAAAATTGCATGTTAAGTACATCCAGTCATGCATAAAATTATACTTTTATGGTTATCAAGCGGTCAGCATTTTGGTTTTCTAAACACATGAATGAGAAAGGCTTTTTTTCAGAAAATTCGTACCAGTCACGTCACTACTTTTCTGCCCCACCTCAAAAAATATCCTCTCTCTATTTATATTTATTATGATTGGAAGATCTGCTGTTAAGATACAAAATATTTGAGCTAAGTATTTCTACAGTAAAATTATTAACACTGATTTCTTCTATAATCTTTGGAGAGGGGGTTATTACATCTTGTGTAATGCAATTATTTGTTAATGCAGGCATTCTGTTTTTGCATGTTGCCTGTAAAGCTCTTGAACAGTTATTGGAGAGATGCAAAAATATTTTCTTTGTTTTGGTGTGTATTTTTTAAATGTCCAGGTCAAAATCTAGACAGCATGCTTCAAGGCACAGGAATGAAGACAAATCCTGACCAAAAGAAACAAGCAAATGGAGTGACGCTAGCTCCAGAGGACACCTTACCTTTCCTTAAGTGCTACTGCTCAGGACATTGTCCAGATGATGCTATTAATAACACATGCATGTAAGTATTGCACACAGGATAGAAGAGGTTCTTTGAAAAGGCTCAGTTTTACTTGATTAGAAATTCTGGCTCTTTGGAAAGCTGAGCATTAAAACCCATGGTCATCTGTACGTAAGCAATATTGCTTTCCCCATACCTAACAGCCATCTGCAACCAGGCACTTTGCCCAGCAACTGCTTTGAAGGATTGAGATTTTGAGTAACCTTTAGCATTTTATAACTGGATGAGTATTAAATGACCCAAATCTAAACCTTCTGATATGACTACCTGCTTGCTTAGTCTGATATTTCTTCACCTAGAAGCTAAAAGGTAATGTTAGCAACACAGCCATTGACTGAGAATTGTTATTGTCACATGTTCATTAGTTGAGGATTTTGAGGGAAAGGAAAGGCAGAGGGAGAATGAAAAGCCTCTGAACATGTAGGGACAGGAGTATAGTTTTATCTTTGATAAGCATAAGAATCCTAATGGACTTAATGCAATGATTATGTGCTTGCTTTCGATGTTTTTTCATGTCATTAAATGTCACTGGTTTTCCTTTTTTTTACCTCTGCATTTACCATCCCCTGTTTAAGGCCTTTCTGTTTTCTTCCTTAAGAATTAGTACAAAGACACATAATAGAAAACTTATTATTTGCTACTGTAATTTGAGGCTTCACTTTAACACATAATATTATGCCTCCCTAAAGCTGTCACTTGGCAGATAAAGCAGTTTTTGTGGAACCCTGGGAGGTGGAATATCTTTTAAAATGTAAACAGAGATAGTACTTTATAAGTGTGTTTTTTCACCTAGGAAACATTCAGTTATGATCCAGTATTTGATCTTTACATTCCCTTGGCATTTATTTTTTGCCTTTTATCGCCCTCCAGTGTATGTAGTCAGTATAGGCTTTACTAGTTTGTTGCCTCTGAACTAATGGCTGTGTTGATCATTATCCTGATAGTAAAGCTGTTACTGAGTTAATGTGCAGTTAGTGTTCATGTGCAGAGTATTTTATGGTGTTATGCTTCCCCAATCTCCGTTTCTTTACATTCATTTAAATACAAAATTATTAGCAATCAAAAATATTTTTGGGTTTGTTTTCCTTAGTATCTGTGTTGAGGGAATGAATGAAATTTTATTTACTTAATAAAATCTTAATCGTACAGATATTGGAAGCGTAGGCCCACCATTACTAATTGGTTTGGGCTTCTTTACAAATATTGTTGACATTTTCATGTAGCGTAGAACTGAGAGCAATTGTATAAGAGGAGATAATGAGGAATTCAAGTTTTTTGAAAGAATGGAGTCTGTTTGTTACTGTCAACTTCAGAAAATGGGTTTAGGGGTGATTGGTTTGGTTTGTCCTAAAGGCTGAATATTTGAGAGGGTGTATGTAGGAAGAGCTGAGCTTTTGACCTCGAAATAGCCATCTTTCACATACTGAGACTTTTCTGTGAGAGTTTGTCATTCCAGTGTCAAGAACAGACAAGTGAATTTTATATATTTAACCTCTAAAATTGTAGTCAGTAAGACTTTTGGTCAGATCTCTGTTCTTCCACCCCCTCAGTTGTTTCTGAACAAGTGCCTGTGAGCGGTTGGAAGTGAGCAATCTTGAAGAGGGGCGAGGGAGGAATTACAAGGCAGAATACTGGGGAGGAAAAATACCTGCATTGTTCTGTTTGAAAATACTGTGCAAGTCTTTTCTTCTCAAACTGTATGGAAACTACTGTTAAAGAAAATCTTTTCTATCTATTGCCATTCTGGTTTTCATCATATTTTCATGGTCAACTAATGCTGCATATTCAACAACAGCATGTTGGTAAAGCACAATTCATGTTTATTCCAGAACAAATGGGCATTGCTTTGCTATCATTGAGGAAGATGAACATGGAGAACCCACGCTTGCTTCTGGCTGCATGAAGTATGAAGGTTCAGACTTCCAGTGCAAGGTGAAAAAATTGAGATATTGTTTATCTTTGTGGAGATTATATAGGGAAACCACATAATCAGTTTACATCTCTGTAGTTTACAACTGAAGGTTTGCATGTTGCCATTTGCCACCGAGGAGAATGGCACTGAACAGTCATGGGCCAGGAGCAACAGAAAGGACAGTTAATGGTGTTTGAGCAAAGATTGGAATAGAATCCTGGCCTATTAGAGTTCTCTGCAAGTATCCATAAGCCACTGATAGAGGGCATCAGCCTTTGGTTTTTGTCAGCTCTTTCCTCAGCTGAAGAGACAACTTTATAGTCAACCTAATGTGTTTTGATTGTTTTAATTTGGAATTCATTGTTTTCATCAGTTCATTTGACAGGAAAGCGTAATCATAAGGGGTTGTTTTCACAGAGCCACACACAGGCAGTTGTTCACACAAGAGCTCCCTTAAAGTTTCACACACAGTTTATCAAAGGTATATGTTTTCCTATCCAACATGTAACTATTTTTTTCTTTCTAGAAGAGTTATATATCATTAATATAACTTGCTTTAAATTTAAAGGGGTGTAATTAAGCAGACTGCTTTGTCTGTTATGAAGCACAGTTATTAAAGGAAGGATTTGTTCATAAGACGGGGATAAAGCATTAGCTGGGCAAACGAATATTCCCTTGGAAGACTGGATTTTGCTTCTTCTTGTGTCACATTGCTTACATTAAGCAAAGCTTTTGGGGGTGATCAGCAGCTGAGTTGCACTTCTCTCCCCCATGCCTCCAGTGCTATCACTGGTTTGGATACTAAATTTTAAATCAGTGGGACTTGTGTTTCTGTCCAATATAGCTGTGAGTATCACTGCTTTTTGCAAGAACTGTTGACTTTAGTTATAGCTGTGAGTGTTTAGGGTTACTGCAAATCAGACCTGAGGTGTCATGAAATTATTCATGTATTAGTGTCTTACCTTCAGATTTTCATGCCCCTCCACATTTTTATATGGTGTTTTGAGGATGCTTTTGAAGCAAACGATGCTCCTCTGTTGCATTCAAGAGAAAAACTTCTAAAGGGATTGGGCTTTTTGTTGTAAGAGCAGTATTTATTTAACATATGATTAACTGCTTTAGACCGAGCTTAAACATTTTGCAATATATGAAATAACAGCTTAAGTAGGAGCGCATCTATTGTGAAGATAGAATTTATGCAACCCAAGAGATAAATGGCTTGTCTGCTGCTATGAAGTTGTCTCGTATATTAACGTGAGGCTGAACTGTTTTTTTAAATAAAAAAAGCTTGAACTTTTCTCTGTGCTGTGTTTCATCAGTAGCATCATCTGTACTTGTCCTAACTGATCACTTCAAAATCTGAATGTTTGTTCACTTGTCCTTCAACAGGACTCACCTAAAGCACAGTTACGTCGTACAATTGAGTGCTGTCGGACAGATTTCTGCAATCAGGATTTACAACCAACATTACCACCACTTGATAGTACAGGTAAACAGCTCCTAGATGTTCACGCTGCTACTAATAAATGCTATGTGGGTTCTGTTCTTCCTGGTCAACAGGTAAAAAGAAGAAGAAAATGAAATTGCAGTATGGCACAGATCTGTCTTTTTTTTTTTTTTTAGTAATTTTGATATGAAGCTCTGTGTTGCGCTTCATACTCTTCCTAGTTTTCCTTTTCTGTCACTTCCAAGTCAATCTTCTCCTCTGTTGGTCACTCATGGTATTACTCAGTTTGCTCATATCCTGCATGTCATCTTTTGATCTGTTTTTATTGTTTCCACAGCCTGTTCTCTTATTTTAAACACCATTTTCCTTATCTCTGGTCTGCTCTTGCCATGAGGAATATATTTATAAAAAAGTATTCTGACATTGTTAACTGTTATCTACTGTTAATTCATTCCTTCTTTTGTTGTTCACAGTGAAAATAGTTTATATTTTCATGCACTTAAGCACTGCTAGACAGAATTAACTTACTTAACACCTTCTCAGAATCCTGCTGCTGTAAATCCTTCTTTCCTATTTCTAGGACCAAACTGATAAGAGTGAACAAAAACAACTCCAAAATCTCAAGTAAAATCCTTTTTGTTGTTGTTGTTGTCATCCGGATGAAAATACCTCTTCTTTCTTGGTGGAATATGTGCTTTGATAGTAAAATGCTATAAATTTTGTGTAATTTCGTAAGAACTGATATGTTATATATGTCAGCTGTCTCAGTCCTTTCTGATTTTTGCAAGTGGCCTCACATACTGTCACAGAATCACAGCCTTCAGCCAAGGGTTGGACAGGACCTCTGGAGATCATCTGTTCCAACCCTCCTGCTCAAGCAGGACCACCTAGGCCAGTTGTCCAGATGGCTTTTAAATATTTGCAAGGCGGGAGAATCCACAGCCCTGTTTGGGCAGCCTGTGCCAATCATTGATCGCCCTCACAGTAAAGAAATGTTTCCTGATGTTCAGATGAAACCTCTGGTGTTTGTTTGTGCATATTCGTATGCACAGTATCGGAAAATATCATATCCAAACAAACTGTTTACAGTAGGTGTTTAATTAATAGACTTTGGAAACCTTCCTTTTTGTTTTTCTTTTTTAAATAGATGGGCTTTTTGATGGGAGCATTCGCTGGATGGCAGTATTGATTTCTATGGCAGTCTGCATAATTGTCATGATCATCCTATTTAGCTGCTTTTGTTACAAGTAAGGAAAGTGCTTTCTTTATTGGCAACATTTTTAATTTCCCAAATGAGTGTAAAGAGAACAGTTATTTTGTAAATGTACTCAGTCATATGTATTTCTGACAAAAATAGATTGGAAGTGAAACCATTGTAATTTAATTTCACATTTCTGTGGATAGCGGTTTGCATTGCTAGCTATAATGATATGCTCACAGCATAGAATTTAAGTGAATTTGATCCTTTCCTCTGGCTACAAAGTGTTTATGGTTTTTAAGCTACGTTTAACTTTGATGCTGTAGCATCCATTAAACAGCAATATCTTAATGCTATTTTATGGTTTTGGATCTTCAGTCACTTTGATAGGTGAATCTCGGAAGTACATGGAATTTCAACTTTGCAAAGTGCTTTTGCAAACCTAAAGCAACAAGGATGTGTTTTACAACTTTTCCTTTTTCTGCTGTGTTTCAAAACTAAATAATTGATCAGCTGAGCTCTGGCAGTTTGTGCAGGTGTAGTTTAAATGACTGTGCCTGCTTCTGTCAGCTTCCGCAGAAACGTGTGTCAGCTTCATCTGCAAGGCTGAAGTTCATGGGTCAAGTTTCGATCTGTTAGTTCAAACCCAAACCAGCAGTGTTATGCTAGTAACACTGGCTGTGAACTGAGTATTAAAAATATTCTTTTTCCACTTGAGTCATAATAAACTGATACACCTCTGTGTTCATTGCATCAACTCCTTAACATTAAAAAAATGTTACATGTCTGAAAAAATGGTACAGTAAAATTTGATTTTTTCTTGCAAGAAAACTTGTACATTTAAATAGCTTTTTTTTTTCCTAGCTCAATTTACTGCATATTTTGATAAGTGTTTTGGAGTTCAGCTTAACTTCTCCTCTTACTTTTGCAGGCATTACTGTAAGTCAATGGCAAAGAGGCACTGTTATAATCGTGACCTGGAACAAGATGAAGCTTTTATTCCAGCTGGGGAGTCATTAAAAGACCTTATTGACCAGTCCCAGAGTTCTGGGAGTGGATCAGGACTACCTTTGTTGGTAAATAATAAACTAAGGTTTTTGTTCACTGAACTTAATCAGTTACAAAGTTTGGTTTGTACTCAATGCCTAGGACAAAGCAGTTTGCCCATACAGCATGTTTATTATTTTATATGCAATTGCTGTGAAAGATACAGTACAAAATAAACACGAACAAAAGCCCATCTTCACATAATTAACTAAAATGAAGGGCAAAATTGGATTATATGTTATGAAATCTGTGTACATCAGAAAAATTTAAAGAAAAATTGGAGCCTACAGACATTAAGATAAAAATGCAGTGAATTGATAAATACTGAATTGAGCAAACTCAAAAATTTTTTTTCCTAGTATCCACTGTCTGAAAAAATAAATTTGCTTTTTATTGGCTGATAGTGGTTCATAATTTATGATTCATCAACATATGTAATACTTGCATAAAAGTTAGCCAATGAGACAAATGACTGTAATTGTTTATAAAATAGAAACAAATGGAATGCAAGAGAATACATCTGAATTAAATAAGAAGTTGAGCCGATTTAATGTTTTTGGGTTTGTTATACAATTCTTCCTTGGAGGCAGCAATGAGTTTGAAATGAGAATAGTGGAAAACAGTATAGAACAAACTTTACAATGAGATGAAAATTTAAAGCAATTCAAGCTTGAGAAGCAGCTTGCCCGGGTGCTTTTTGTTAATCGCTGGGTTTTCCTCCTCCACCTTCTCCTCATTTTGTTTTTAATAACTTTTTGTTTCCTTCCCTAGGTTCAGCGCACTATTGCCAAACAAATTCAGATGGTGAGGCAAGTTGGAAAAGGTCGATATGGTGAAGTGTGGATGGGCAAATGGAGGGGTGAAAAAGTCGCCGTTAAAGTGTTTTTCACCACAGAAGAAGCCAGTTGGTTCAGAGAAACAGAGATTTACCAAACTGTTCTAATGCGGCATGAAAACATTCTTGGTGAGGAAGCAGTACATTGTTTGGCTGCTGGAGGGCTTTGTGTGAGGGTGGAGAAGGAGGAGTTCTTAGGGAGCGATTGGAGGGGTATATGGTGGCTTCTATAGAAATAACCAGATGGATGTCTCTAAATGTATACTAATAAAATGTTATTAAAAGGGTAGAATCTTGCTACTCTTGGTTGGAGATGTATCTGCAGTCTTCTTGCTGGAAGGCAGGAACGGTGACCTCATGTATAGTTGAAATCTGAGCTCTTACATTGCTAGCTTTCATAAGCAGAGTGGATGTTTTTTAATACAGTCCAAGACAATGTAGCTGTAGGAAATCTTACTAAATCTGTTGCGTAAAAAAATTATATACAAATAAGTTCTAACTTTGTTTATATATTTCATAGGTTTCATAGCTGCAGATATTAAAGGCACTGGCTCCTGGACACAGCTTTACTTGATTACAGATTATCATGAAAATGGATCATTATATGATTTTCTGAAATGCACTACTCTAGACAACAGGGCTCTCCTCAAACTGGCATATTCTGCTGCGTGTGGCCTGTGTCATCTACACACAGAAATCTACGGGACACAAGGCAAGCCTGCGATCGCACACAGGGACCTGAAGAGCAAAAACATCTTGATAAAGAAAAATGGAACCTGCTGCATTGCTGACTTGGGTCTTGCAGTCAAGTTTAACAGGTAGATGAAAAAAATCCTCTGGAAAACTTTTATATAATTTTTTTTAATGTGCAAGTTGTCCAATTTAAAAGGAAGATGCAACATTTGGTTACATGCTTTCAGTATTTCTAGGTTTTGAGAATAAAATGCTGTTTGTCCTTTGCATGCTCGTAAGCATCGTGATGAAAATATGTTGCTAAGAGAACAATTAAAAAACTCTTGTCATGGAAAATGAAAGTAGTTTTGCAGAGGAAAGGAAGGGGAAGCTAGTTCAATTGTTATTCAAAACTGTAGTTGCTATCATGTAGTTTCGTTATAAATTATCTCACAGACAATTTGAACAGTGTAAATGTAGTTGAACCTTAATTGAAAAAGTAGTAGTATAGTAATACTATCGAGTAGTTTTTTCTGAATTTTTTTAAGTTCAGTGGAGCCACAGAATTGTCTTTTGCTACAGTAGAGCCTGAAGAAAAGCATAAGCCTTTGCAAGTAATTTTCTGTTCTATTACCAAATACATTCATCTTTATAGTGGTTTTTAATTCACTTTTTTAATACATGTTTTCAATGTCTTGCAAAAGAAGCTGTAAGCTGTCAACTTCCATGCTAACTATCGTTTTTCTGGATAGTCTCTTTCAGGAAGGTACAGTTTATTGTAAGTGTAGTGTTGCGAAGGGGGAAAAAAAGAAAGAATTTAATTTGTAAATGGGAGCTTTGCAGTGTAGTGATTGATTTATATGGGATTTCACTCCATGCCTTGTAACAATTCACTAACTTCCTAATATTTTCATGTAGTGACACAAACGAAGTTGATGTTCCCTTGAATACTAGAGTGGGAACAAAACGTTACATGGCTCCAGAGGTTCTAGATGAAAGCCTGAATAAAAACCATTTCCAGCCATACATCATGGCTGACATCTACAGTTTTGGGCTAATCATTTGGGAAATGGCTCGGCGCTGCGTCACAGGAGGTAAACTTGTAAATATTCTGTATAAAATCTACCAGATCCTTGTGTCACTTTAACAGTACTGCTCCGGGAAATAATATAAGAAGCTTGCTATATCAACAGGCTTGGGGTCTTTAAAATCGGTAGTAACAGTGTGTCCAGAGTCAGCTGGAAAATGACTGAGCTAAATCTTTTTGGTTGTTACAGTTAAGCATCTCAGGCTTTTTTTCCTTGCCCAAAAAGCAGAGTGCCTGGTCTGGGAGAAATAGCAGGATGCAGATGTGTTTCACCCCTGTGCTGTCAGTAAAACTTTTAAAATGTGATTGATAGGATATTATTCCTTTGTTATAATTCCTTGCATTTCTGGTATTATTCAGTTTTCTCCTTACATGTATTCTTCTCTTTTCCTTAGTGATTTTATAGACCTTTACTTGTTTTGTGTTCTTCTGTTTTCTACTTTCTCCCTGTTTCTTTGTAGCATGTGGTGGGTTAGAAGATGTCAGCTTCTACTTTGGATATCAAATGCAAAGGGACTGCAAGGAATTATTGTAGCTATTAAGCTTAATATTCATAATATTGGAACTTTTCTGGTAAATGTCTAATTGTTATAGTGAGTTTTTTTTATTTGTATCACAGTATAACAGTGTGATGGGTTTGCCTTGGCACGTAATTGAGTTAACTTTTGCTCTTGGCTAAGCAAATCTCAGAGTAGATACATAGATTTGTTTTATTTTTGTAAATGGCTCTTGATCTTTCACAATTATCTCCAGGTATCGTTGAAGAGTATCAGTTGCCATATTATGACATGGTGCCAAATGATCCATCCTACGAGGACATGAGAGAAGTGGTGTGCGTCAAACGCCTACGCCCAGTGGTATCGAATCGATGGAATAGTGATGAAGTGAGTATGCTGACAGGAGAAATCAGTTCAGTTTGTTCCTTAATATGGAAGACTATTTTAGTTTAATAAATACTGAAACAATGTAAAATAGGGGCTACATTCAGACACTGTGATATTTTGAAAACTGCACAACAACAGTGGGAGAAAGATGTGTTTGAAATCAACTGAAAATACCATATTTTATATGTATCTTTTCAGTAATCTAGGATGTGGGGGGGGGTAACTTTAAGCTGTATCCAAGGATATGAGTGCTGCTCTGACTGAGGTCTTCTTTTTGGATAGTGGAATATTTTTCAGAGCTTTGATTGGATCTAAAATCTAGATGAGTTTATAATTGGCTTTATTACTTTTAATGTATATAGAACATTGGTTTGTTGAATAAGGTGTTTCATGGAATAAGAAATTATTGAGTTTGTAGAATTCCTCTTTTTTTTTTTTCCTTTTTACTGGTACTGTCCAGGGCAAGTCATGAGGTAACCAAAATATTAAATTTAAATGTGTTCTTAAAGGGCCAGAGCTTGAACACAGAAAATAAGACCTAATTATTTGACCTAGCAAGCTAGATATGCCGTAGCGTTTCTTCCCCAAATCCTTGATGTCTTTTTTCCCCGTATTATATTTTGGCTACTGAAAGAACTCTTGTCACATTTTAATTTTCAGTGAAGATGTTCTCTACAGTTCTTCTGCCATATATATGGGAATTGTTCTGCTTATCAGTACCATTTTGGTACCACTGTTCTTGAGTTGTAATGATAAGTTCTGATAATACATCTTTGTGAAACTAAAGAAACATTTCAGTTAGTTTGAGCTAATGAAATACCAGGCAGTGAAGGAGTGATGGGTGGGGGGAAGAAGCACTGGGACATGATTGTGGGGTTGGTTTTTTTTACGGTTGATCTGTTTAGAATTTTGTATCAGTAATTTTGCAGAAGGTATAGAACTTGAACATTTGGACTTAAGAGTTCTTTAACTTGGGCTTGACAGCAAACCAAAATTCTGTGTCTCTCATGTCTGTCAGTTTTTACAATAGCTGTTCCTTTTGTTCTTTATTTTACAGTGTTTAAGAGCAATATTGAAATTAATGTCTGAATGCTGGGCTCATAATCCTGCCTCAAGGCTCACTGCCTTGAGGATCAAGAAGACACTTGCCAAGATGGTGGAATCGCAAGATGTAAAGATTTGACACAGTGAACTGACTTTGGGGAGCAAAGCTGGACTCCTAGAGCTTTTCACTCAAACATGGGTGAGACCTGTGTGGAAAGAGGAAATAGCTGAGGTTCAGTATATTTTCTCAGCACACTTCTACAGGCTGCTAATCAAATCTTCCAGTACTTCATAGACTGTGATACTGAGACCCTCTACACACTACATGCTACGTATATGGACAGCCTTGATAAAATACACATTTTGTTCTTGTTTGAGCTGCATTGAGACTTCAGTCATACTTAGTGAGTCTCCAGTAAAACTCTGGGTACTGAATTGAATGTTCAGATTACAGTGCTTTCTGTGAAAGCCTAACAAGCTATATGGATTCAGCAGAGATGGAGAGTATAAGCTTTTTTTTTTTGCCTTCTACCTGAAGAAACCTAGTCAATCCATACCAAGTTTTTGTGAAACAGCCTCTAGGTTATGAATCTGTTTGTGATACTACCCAGTCGAACAGTTCCTTATGCCTTCAGATGTGTGCCAGGATTATTTTAGTGTCATTTGGAATAGATAAGAAACCATGTAAATGAGCAAAGTTTTATGGTCAGGGCTCCATGCGTTTTGTGGCTCTACAGTCAGAGATCCGGTGCAGAATTTTCTCCTTGCCATTAAGATATCTTCCAGAATCTCAGTTTGAATTTTATTTCATTTTTTATCTTGTTTTGGTCACAAGGAGAACTGCAAAAATGTGAACCATTAGTAAATTAAGGAATGCCTACCTGAGTCTGTAGAGAGCTTGAAACAATCTCTCTTAGAGGTATAGACTGCCTTGCTCATCTCACTTACAGTCTGATGTGCTCCATGATTGGATAATTATGAAATTGAGCGTATTTTTCGCAATGCCACATACAATCAATATTTTTGCTGTAGAATACTTTACATCTTAACAGAAGGACCACAGATGATGTGTTTTGCCTTTCTCCTTTATTGGTACTCACTGGTAGGTATCTGTCATGCAACTTTCTTGCATAGAGGAGGGAATCGGTCAGCTGTGAGAGCATGCTTTGACAAAACTAGGCAGAAGGTGAAGTTTTTAAAGGCTTGAGGACAAATCTGGTTTACAGGCACAAAGAAGGGAAGGCAGGAAGCGCAGACTGGGCACTTCAGAAGATAAGGGAATATAACAAAGGTCAAAGCCAGGAGAACTGAATATTTGAACTGTTGAAGATGAGAACCACAAGGTGCAGAGGATGTTGAGCTGGGTTGACCTGATGTAAATGCAGGAGGCCACGTTTTTGGGCAGAAATTCAAGATTTGAGACAAGGTAAATCAGTGGGTTTTGTAAGTCCTAGTTAGGCACCTTTGGGAGAAATGGCAAACACAGCTGCAAAATTTGGTCCTCTTGTGCCAACTATTTGACATGCGCAGGAAACTTCGGTTCCTGCCTTTTCTTCACTGATTCTGACAAGTTGGTTAAAAACCAGAACCCCTCCATGAGGTTACTGTAAGGCAGGATTACTGATTTGTAATTCCTTTGGCACTTCTATTGTGACGTTAGAAAATAGTACCGTAACTCAAGTTGAAGCTTCAAATGCAAGAATCATCAGAAGAATGAACACAACAGTATTGGAACCATTGAACCTATTTGATAATTTAAGTGCCTATAACTTTGTACTGTAAATCTTGTTCTAGATAACTTTAAAAAGGGAAGTTATTTATACCGTGTGTCTTGTGCGTTAGTAAAAAACCCCACCTAGTCCTAGGTACATGCATACAATTAGATACTTGCACACACACACACATATGCCATAGTCAAGATTTGAATAATAAAGTTAAGAATAATATTAAAATTGATTAAATAAAGTTAAAACTTCAGATTGATTTATGCCGGATTCTTTGTTGTCTTGAAATATGTACATAGAGATTGTTTTGATACGTGTTTCCATTTCCTTTGAAAATATGACCGATACATAACAACATAATGCAGAACTGTTGTGACTTTTGAACAATTATGACCTAACTTTTTATTATTTTGTTCTAATTCACGTAATGTAAATGGTCAGGCAAAAGATTGCAGTATTTTTATTTTCTGTTGTGGTGTACAGACTTTATTTAACAGTTCTACTTATTTTATAGAAAACTAGCGATTTCGAGGGACTTTTTTAAAAAACAATAAAGTCATTACTTTTGTTCAGTAATGCCTTTAAGTATTAGTATGTATTCTGGCTGAAAAGTTCATAGGTGTGTCAACTATGATTTTAATTTATTGGAAAACAGCAAGCGATACATGATACTGTGCCACAGCCCTCGTGATAAAGGGCTTTTGAAAACATTTTTCCGTCCATTGCCAAGGAATATGTAATGAGTTTGAAATTGTTAATCATGTCTTCGAGCATAATTTTTGCACAGGTAGTTGGAAAATATTTGGTATGAGCCAAAAAATGGAAGGGATAAGCTTTTTTTTTTTTTCCTTCAGTAGGATGTTTATCAATAAGAAGGAAAAATGTTTATGTGGGTAACTTGCTAGCTTAAAATTTCAGAGCGTGGAGGTCTCTTTAAATTAACCCATTTTTATTTAGAATATCTTCTAATTTCTTTCAGAAGTTGCCACGGCATTATTAGCTGGAATCTTGTTTTGTGACTTTAAAAATTCATTTTCCCCAAGTTTTCAGGAGGCCATTCTTGAAAGTGTGAATTTCAGTAGTTTTTCATTATTCACTTATTTTCTGCTCCTTTGTTTAGGCATTTGCAAGGTGACAGAATGATGGTCTTTGGTAGACACCTGAAGACCTGAATTGATTTACACATTCACTTTAACATAGAGGAAGTGAGCTGGCTGCTTGCAAAGATCTTTGAGAGAAAAAAATATCTTTTTTGCCATAAGTGAAACCTTAATTTTTCAGCACTTCAGTTCCTAGGCTCATGCTCAGACATACCATGCGTGTGCAGTTATCGTTGTCCTGAACAGGAGTTGTTAGGTCTTTGGCATTCCTTGATTCCCTGATACTTCAAAAAATCGTTTGGAAAAAACAACTTCACTCAAAGCTAGCCCATTAACTTCATTAGCTTTTACATAATTAAGCATACTTAGTGCGGATTCTAAAGTTGTTGTTGCTTTATGCAAAACTGTAGCGCTCAGAAGCCTTTATAAAGTCAAGGTTATAGGATTCTTCTGTTGGAATGTGATTAATCTCATATTGTTGATCAAAATTTTTAAGTATGTGTCGTCCAAGAAAAAGTATCCCCCAAAACTGGCAAATGTGCTTTCATTATTTTCTTTAAAATACAAAAATCAGAAGTGTGGAAAATACCTTGGGGAGTATCAAGATGCTGCCTTGGAAGTTCTTGAACATTCACATATGGAGGAGATATTTTGTATTTATTTAACCTGCTACCTGTGATTGCAGTTAGGTTAAAAATAATTTGAGTCACTTAAATAATCCCTTCTATTACAGCAGCTGAAAGGAAAGTTTTTGTGTTCCTGGTTAACTTGTGAATTCCACAGGAAATGTGGTAGTCCTGAAGATAAATGTAGGCTTACATTTTGATTTTATTCCAGGTTTTACTCAATGTGTTATTTTTCCTGATTTTTTTCTCAAGGAACTGACAGTTTTTCAAATATCCATCACTTTTCCCCAATTATTTACTTAATCAGTGTATTTTGAGGTATTGAATAAAATGTAAAATTAATATTTTAAATTACCTCCCTAGCAATCTAGAATAAAATTTTAGAGCTTAATCTAAATGACCATTTGAATGTGTCTATAAACCAAATCATTTGAATACGTATCATCTACTCTGTCGTCACAGATTGTATCTAATGGTCTAAAATCTTTGCTTTTCAATGAATGATTTGGCGCTTTTATTCTTCTGACAGTGCCTCTGAAATCAAAAATGTTTGTCCTGTGCCCACAATCTTTGTTCCAGGTGGGGGTGATATCTAATAATGACTGGCAGTGCTCCACGATGCGGTGGTTTAGCCTTGGTTGATAGAGCAGAAATGGAGTGCACATTCTAATTAATTTTTGAACAAGTCTCATGTAATTGTTGCTTTGTAATAGTTTACCTTTGAATGCAATTATAGAAGCCCACATCATGTATTGACGTTTGTGTTCTGACCTGCCGTGCCCAAAATTAAATGTACTATATTGTATACAAGAAGAATAAATAGCATTGTAGTTAACCTAGGGACAGATGTAAATAAAATATGGAAGAAGAGTGGAACAAGTCAAATGGTCACACTCTTGTGTGTGTTATATGCCAGAAGTGTAGAATACTCCTTAAAAATGTGACACACTAATGTATTTTGTACAGCATCTGCTTTAGAAGGTGCCTTATTGAGTTTACCGTGAATTGCTTGTTCTGTACACAGATTATGTCCAATGTATCATTTTTAAGTAAATAACCTTATTTTAGTACACATTAGTTATGTGTTTTGTTACTATAAGATTTTGCCTTAAAAATGTAATGACTTGGAAATCATAATATTGTAACTAAATAATTCCCTACTTTTTAATACCTTGTTTATGCTTTTTTTTTACCCCACAGTCTTTGAATAAGTTGTCAGTGATCGCTTTTACTGCTCAATGGTGTTCGGAATTAATTGGTACTCTGTAAGCTCAGGGTCTGCATTCTTTGGACTAGATTTGGGCACAACAGTAAGACCAGAGTTTCCTTCTCCTGATTTTTACCCCTGTCTAATGACAAAGTCACAGACGAGTAAAAATGGAATAGTTCTTCTATTTGAGCATACGCAAGCTCGCTATGTGTTGGTTTTATCCATATAAGCTTGCCTCAAGCTCTTCAAGTAAAAAGAGAGAAAATAAAGGGACAGGGGATTCTGTAATTGTTTTTTGTTTGCTCTGTATACATCATTCTTTTTGTATAGTGATACCCGAATTAAGAGATTTGATCTAATATACTTACGTGCTGTTGGTTACAAAGTGATGCAGGTGCGTCGGTGCAGCCTGCTCAGTCTGCTCTGGTTTTATGATTCAAGCAAATGAAGACCAAGCGAGGGCATCTCTCATCTGTGAGTATGCAAGTCCATAAAATCTCAGAATTCATTTTCTCCTTCCAAAAATCGGCTGCTACTCTCCATAGAGTTCACATTTAGTTCGAAAGCAGGAAGTAAGATCAATTTCTACTCCTTTTTGTCTTTGATCAGGAATAATCTTAGCTTTAAAGATTTTTTACAGTAAACCTTCAAAGGTTTTGTGTAGTAGCTGGAAAGTTTTGGTATCTGAGCAATGTATAAACTGTTACCAGTATATTACAAAGATAATTATAGCGCTTCTTTTTTCCTGTAAAGTCAGATGTTGAATTTTTGCATTAGAGTGCTGGAGAGTGCAGTGGAAGACTTCCACTGGTCATGGCTGGATTGAAAGCTGGGACTTTAATGTAAGTGTTACAGGGGACATAATGAAAATACTGTGGGTAAATGAAACTGCACCAGTCTTTGTTCTGATATGCACTTAATTTTTTTCCCCTAATGTTGCTTCTCGAAGTGACCACAGGACGGTGCTAGATCCTAAAGAGAAAGAGCCTTTTGAAAAGGGGGAGAATAAATGGAAATAAATTCTACTGCCTGCTATGAATAAATACCAATATGTTACCTTTTGTGTATGATTATTTTGGACTTCTATATAAAACCATGTTACTGATGAGCTTGCATCAGTATTTAAGAACTGAAACAGCCTTGTCCAGTGACGTGTCTGAAAACCCCACGTGCATGATTTGTGTGCAAGCCAAAAGCATACTGAGTAGTTGATGAGTTGAATCACCAGCTCTTAAATAATCTGAAGAAATATCATTAATTTCATTAATTCCTTCTGCAAGCTTTATCTTCACCTCTCCCCAAAATACCATTTCAGTTTTTTTCACAGCTGTGGATCTGAGTCGTGAGGGGAGACCTCATGGCTCTGGTTCATGAGGGCTGACCGTGGACTTCAGAGACTGGCTTGATGTGGATATCTGAAATGGGTTCAGATGAAACTAATTGCAGAATTCAGGCATTGATGGATCTATGGAAAGTAAAACGTTGATTCACAATGGATATTTGCATTTTGAGTGAGGAGATCATCTTGGTAATGGAAAAGAAAAAACAAAAGGAGACTTTAATTTTAAAATGCAAAGCACTGCAAGATACTGACATTCATAAAGTTAAAGTTTCAGTAACACAAAGGTTGTGAGAAGGCATTAAGATGCACGGCCTTTTTATGTTGCTGTGAAGCTTAGTGGTTTGATCTGGAAATCCAGAAACCTGAGATATTGGCAACATTTTCTTGCAGTTACAGGAGAGCTAAGAGAAGTTGGAAGCTTTGTTGTAAATAGGAGGCTCAGATTGCCAGTATATCTACATCTTGAAATTAGTGTACGTCTTTCTGTGCCTGTGGGTGCTTGGCATCCATCAGGCATCCTAGTATAGATGGCCTGCTATGGGTAAACGGAAGCAACTTCTCTACTCTTACAGACAGTTCACTTCTCCTGATGCAAACGGTTGGCTTCAGTTTGTTTTCCATGTTTGAAAATCCCCTGTTCTTAATCCACTGAGCCAACCAATAGCACTGTTTTTTTTAATTTGTCAATTAAATTTAATTTGTCGGGTCCAAGCCTGAAGTCAGCTGTCTCTTTGTTAAGATGGTTTCCTCCAGTCTGTTGCCTAAAAATGCAGGTCACGGTGATGTGGCTGTGTTAATATTACAAAATAACCAACCCTCAAAAAAAGTGCAAACAAGTATTGGAGGGAGGTGTTGGCAGGCATTAAAGAAATCAATACTAGTAGTCAAATAGTTTGCATGTATTTGAGAGATGGGTTTAGATGGAGGTTTATTAAAAAGCTGATGTATTTAAAAAAAAAAAAGCCACAACAACCCGGAAGCTTAATCACCTTTTGTCGTGTCGCTGAAGAAGCAAGTCAGGCTTTCTGACTTATGTAATGTCAGTAGAATGTTTTAACCCATTATCTTTCGTAGTCTAAAAATGAGAGTGCTCCAGTCAAGTGTATCTTCTTTGTATGTGCATGTGGCTAACTTCAGCTCGCACTTGAAGAATACAAATATGAAAACATCTTTATATTAACATGGTGTTCACTCCGGACTCAGTGATCTCTGGACTTGCCTGGCTTATTCTTCAACGAAAGTAACTCTGGTAAGCACAAGGATGCCAAATGTTTAAAAGTTCTGACTGATGAACTGCTATCCTGTAGTCTGCCTACCATGGCCTTTTCCAAGTAGCTGCGTGGCTTTTGTTCCAGTTGAAGCTTCCTACCAAAGCTTTAAACATTGTTTTTAAACATATGTTTTTATATATATCCCCTATCTGTATTTAATTGTGGGGCTTAGCTGATAGCTGCAGAGTGTGCATGGAAGATGGGCTGTTCCTTGTGCTTGCCCTGACCTGGGCAACACACTTGGCTTGGCACTGCAGAGCACTGCCTGCACAATTGCCTGTAATCAGAGGACCACTGGCAAAAATATCTGGGGTCCCCCCAGCGTAGTAGCTTTGTACTGAAAGAACCCAATTTTACAATTTGTTTTTCTTCCTTTTTCATATATCATCGCTTCAAATTTTTCTTTCTTCCTTCCCTCAGATATTTGAGTGATCTGCGAGACGGAAGAGGACGCTTTGTGCTGCCCACCATGGAGCAGTGTGGGATGTGACTTCAGGGTAGATAAATGGGGAGACTTGGCCTGTTAATCTCGTGTGAAAATCAGCATTGATTGGGAGTAGATGGGAAATAATTTTCAGTCGTTTGCTTTGTTGGATTTTTCAGGGTGGAGAGTAACAATCTTCTCAACAAATCAATAGCTGGAACTGCTTTGTAACTTTATTTCGAAAGATAAATATTGTCTGCTTGTCAAACTGTTGGCTTAAGTGCAATGTGTTTTGGTTCCAATGTGCATTTTAATAGTTTTTTAGATGTTGTTTGTAGTTATAGTAATATAGTTTTGTAGTGTTGTTTGGCATACAGGTAGGTGGGGAGTAAACCCCTTAAGAGCAGGTAGATTTCTGTTAGAAAATGCTTCCTTAAAAGGGCATAAAATGCCTAATAAAAATCTACCTCTTTCATCAAAAATATTGGGAATTTCTACATGCATTTCATTTTGGCAAATTTAATTGTTTCATAAGGCATTATGATAGACAAGGATAAATACCACAGTAATTGAACTTCTTTAAATTTGAAAGCATTTGGGATACTCTATTTGATAGAAGAAAAGTTTAGGACATGACCAGACATGGTCATCCGGAGATTTTGGAAATGCTAAAGACTCCACAATTCAGAAATCCTACTCTTCAGTTCACTCTAATTATGAATTTATTTTATATCTGACAATGACAGCAGACCATTGAGCTTGCATTTTTTGCTGTTAATTTTATTTGATTTCTTGCTTTTTTTTTAAACTTACTAAATGCTGAACTCTGGACTGAATTGACAATATTCTTCAGGATCATCTTTAGAAATAACTGCACTTTTACCGATATTTTTTGAATATCATTGACATTTTCCTAATGTCTTAATGTAGGTTTAATTAATCTTAACAATGTTATATTAATATTAAATTATTGCAGTGTAGTTGAAATACAACACAAGCCCAGCAGCAAAAAGACTGAGCCATTTCGAAGATCCTTGCTTACAAATACTGGCATAGGGTTCATCCTGCTGGGTTTGATCAGTCTTTTCTAGAGTTTATGTTGTGTGCAGACCGAGACATTGGAGTGAGCTGCAGAGGTTCCCAAGACAGTCTCTGAGCCTGTGCTCCACAAAGAACTGAAAGGTAAAATTGTCCTGGCTTCTTTGTTTTAAGCTACCATTCACAAAATCTTGGTGGGAATATTTGCCATGGGAGAATGCTCTTTTGCCAGGGGAAAGGAGAAATGATTTGTGTTGTAAGTGAAGAAAGTCCCACAAAACATTTTTTTCTAGTTGGGTGCAATTCTCACAGTGGAAGGATTTGGGGATGTGTGTGCTGAGGCATTTGGAGACCGAAACATGAGAAAGAAAATCCCATTGCTGCTCATAAGCAACTTATCAAAAGCCAAACACTTCCAGAAAAGAAGCATGAAGACAAATCTAGGGTAGTGCTATGTTTGAACACATGCGGTAGGATTGAATACATCACAGATGAAGCAATAGGGAATTGATCCATTGCATCTATGGAAAGATATCAATAAAACAAAAAGTCACAATTCAAGTTTTAAATATTAGGAATCCAGCCATAGTTGTCCCAGGTGGACTCCGTTTGACTACAGAGCCCTGCAACAATTCAAAGCTTACTTTCTCCCCCTTCTCCATTTCTGCCATAGCAAAAGTAGTAATGGTGTGTCCATTTGGTGTTTTCCTCTGACTACTTGAGAGAGTTCTTTTGTACCCACGGCTAAAGGAGAGTTGTCCTAATGCTGGTCCTGAGCTGAACTCCACCGAGATGACAAACAGGTAGACACCTTTATGTGGTGCTTTGAAGTAGCCGTGCTCAGGGAAATAGCTGTTCCCGTAATTGAGGTATGTTTCGTTAAACCTCAGAGTTTTTTCTTTATCCTTTCCTTCTGAGAATCCCACATGGAATGCCACCGGTGAGTCTGAAAGAGAAAGAGGAACAGGGTTTTAGCAGTGAGCGCACTTCTCTCCCCACGATCGTCAGGATGGGAGAAAGGGTGAAGCCCTATTGGGCCTGATTTGTGTGTGCTCCTCTGTAGAGCTAAATGCTTGAAGGGGCTGTGTGCCTGGGATTAGATCAAGTGCTTCCCTGGAAAAGGTTTTGCTGTCCTAGAAATAAATTCATTTGAAATCTATTTTCTGATTACTCAGTCTCAACCACGGTTTTGCAGCACAGATGCCTAAGGGCTGATTTTTTTCTCCATGTTTTATGTCCTCAACAAGGGCTTCAGTCATAAAAAACAGTGCTAAGGCTGTGGTGGTTGTAATTGCCAGGTGCTTGTAGCCACACATTTACAGGCAAAGGGAACTGGTCAGTCACAGAGAGGTCTAAGCTGAAAAACTCCTCTCTGGAGCTTAGCCATGAGGGAGTGAATGCGCTCTCTGGTCAGTCCTCCCTGTTCCACTTGTGCTAATTATAGCAGTTCCTTTCATGCATGAAGGATTTGGTGCTTTGTGTATGCTCCTTCCAGACTCAAATAACAGGAGAAGAAGCAGCGGGACCATGAAGCCTTGCATTCCCCATCAGCTTCAGAAGAGAAAACTGCTATTTCGTTAAGAGCATCTACAGGTAAAATTTGTGTTCGAAACATCAAAAGTTGAATTTTTCAAAGCCAGTTTCCCAGCAGCTAGGATGGGTGTAGTTTTATAGGCATCAAGCAAAGTGCAGCAGTGCATCAACTTGGTTCTCATTCCGACTGCTTATTTTGATGGAGGGGGTGATGTAAATAATGTCAGAATGTCTCCCTCCAGCCTCCCACAGGGTACTGACAGGTCTCACAACTCACGTACCCTGTGTATGGAGCTTACAGCAGGGCCCAGAAAGAAGCTAGACCTGCACCTGAGCAAGTGAAAGAACCCACCTTTTTCCAAAAGTTCTGTCTGCACTGTATTTCTTCCACCCATCGCTTGCGTGTTTTCTCTGCGCTTCTCGGGCTTTTTCCTGTCTCTTTGCTTGTCTTGACCTTTCTGTTGCCTTCTCACTTTCCTGGTCAGCATCGACTGAATCTTTGTAAAATCGAGGCTTATATTAGAGGCAACTAATTCGTCATGGCTTCCAAATAGCTTTTTAAAAGTCATCAGATGTTCCTCTAGCTTCTGCTTGATGGTGGCTAAATCTGCTGAGAGAATTTCCACAGAGAGGTTGAGTGGCTCGACTACGTTTGCTATTGTTTGATTGCAGCAGAGGTCCACGTCGCTTCTGGATTCATGCTTCTTGATTGCCAGGCTCAGGTGTTTGATATCATTCTTCAGAGTTACGATATCGTAATAAACTGAGCTATCCAAGGAGTCGTCTTTAGCAGCCTCATGGTTAGGTTCCATGTGTTCTCTGGTGCTGCGTTGACTACTAACTTCAGCTAGAGTAGAGGATGTTGGCATTTCATCTTTGGAATGCTGAGGAGGTCTATGAGCATGATGTGTATTCTGTTGACCTCTTTCCAAGAGATGAAATCTCTTTATAAGAGATTCTAAAGTCACATTTTGTAATTTCAGTTCATCTGAGATACGTCTGAGAGATTCTTGCAGCTGAAATACTGATGTTATTAGGATACTAGGATCTTCTTCAAACAAGACTTCCATCAATTCTTCTCCCAGTAAAGCCTCCAGTGCTGCTTCATGCCGCAAGGCATCATCCAAAAGAGAGCCAAAAGAACTGTTGAGATACTTGATGTGTCGATTAATTTCTTCATCTTTCTTCTTCAAGAAGCCTATGTCTTCTGAAAAAGCCTTAACTTGTGACTGAAGCTGTCTGTTTTCTTCTTGACGGAGATTAAGGGACTGATGGATGGATGGAAAAGCTGAGGAGAGCTCTTCAATTTCGTCCCTCAAGAGATCTCTGAAAACTGATTCCAAGTGCCTCATATCCTTCAAGTTTGATTGGGCACCTTCAAGAGGAGAGGTGATGTTCTTTAGATCTTCCTCCAGTGGATCAGTGTCAGCAGATATTCTCTGGCAATTACATTCCTCCATGTACCTCAACAGATCCGAATAGTTTTCCTGAAGATTTGAGAGAGTATAGTTGAGCTCTGATATCTGCTTTTCCATTTCGGCTTTGCTTTCTTCTGTGATAACCGATCTCTCCATTAAAGTTACTGAAAGATCTTCAGGCCTATACTTTGAGATATTTCTTTTTAATTCCTTAAACCACCTCTCCAAAACTTCAATATTCTGAAAGGCTACATCTGACTCCATGTAAAGTTCTTTAAGCTGCCTTGTGTGCCCTGCCAGAACATCATTTATTTGTCTGATGGCTAACTGGGTATTTTCATCTTTGGGACCATGGTGCAAGGAGAGTTCTGTTAGATTTTTTTTCAATGTCTCAAATTTAATCCCAAGGTTGTTCTGCTCTTGTTTCATGTTTGCTATGCTGTTGTTCAAAGCTGAGAAATGGGACTGCTGTACCTTATGAAACTTCTTGAGCTTTGAGTCAGTATCTGCCTTGATCGCGGTGAGGTTGTGGTGGAAACTAGCCTGCTGCATTCGCAGGTGGTTCTCTGTCTCTCTCTTCACCTGGTCAGCTTTCACTATGTTTTCTTGGACTTTTGATTCAAACTTAGTTCCCAGCTCCTGGAATTCCTTCTTGGGCACAGTGCTCTGTTGAAATCGTTCTATACTTTTCTTGTTGGCTTCCACATCGAGGGACAGGTTTTTTACTATGTTTGAGAGGTTCTGTAAACTTCTGTTGAAGCTTGCCCACATTGGGTTAAAATGTTTCCTTAGAAAATTCTCCATATGGGGAAACAAAACTTGCTGCAGAAGCCTTTCCTGTAGATCTGTTAACACAGTTAAAAAATAATTAAATTTAAATTCTGCTTTTGGAACATCTTAATCACAGTAACTCAAATATGTATTTTTCTGTAGCAACTGCAGTCATACCCTCCAAAATTCGTCCACATGATAAATTTTGACAGTGGCAAAAAAACCCTAATTTTAAATCAAGGTGTTTGTGAAGCACATTGTGTCTTTGAGTCTGCAGACGAAAAATCAGGTGTGTATTGACTGCCTCATTTATGTTCTAAAATTATTACATTTTGAACTGCTAGGGCAAGCAGTTTTGTGAGTGGCTGTCACTGCCCATTTTCACAACAGTTGTTAGCTGGTGGTTTCCTGCTTGCTTGACTGTCTCATAGTGCTCTTTTTCTGATGCTCTCTACAAAGCACCTGCTACTTCACAAAGTTACACAGCATCTTAGCAGCTGAATATTCCAGGGCAGTTATAAATAACTTGAAAAATCGGTGAAGTGTCTGTCCTAGGTGTGATTTATACTAAAGCTTGATTCCTAACTTTAATGCTCAAACTTGGATGCTTTGAAGTTCACTGAGAACAGTAGTCTGTGTCACTGGAAAAGTTTCTGCAAGCCTGCCAAATTTGGTTGCTGTTTTTCTCCAACTCCTATATCGGGTTCACTGTTACACATTTTCACATATACCAGTCGGATATTCTGAACATTAGTGTTCTGCACATTATGAGTATGAAACAGAACAAAACCCAAACCTAAACTCACATCCACATAGAGGAAAATAAGCCATAGGAGCACAGTAGTAAGCTAACTGATTTTAAGTGTAAGCAACAACTTTATTCTGTGGTTAAGGCATATTCTGAAATTCCCAAAAAGTGCACAGGAATCTGCCTTTCATCTCATTTCCCAATTCAAGATCACGGAACTTCATCCATTTTTGCTCTCTTTAGGAACAACCAGCAGAGCAGGGGTATTTTTGGTTGCAGTTTTCCTTCCTTCCTGCTCTGCTTGGTTTCGCAGGGCCTGTTGTCAGGCTGATGCATCAGACCTCTCACCTGAATTGCTCTGGTTCACTTCTAACACCATGCTCGTACCGTTGTTTTCAAATATTCTCTGTAAGTCACCTAAGTTGCTGACTGCTTGATGAATATCACTTTGAAGATCATCCAGTAATGCCTCATGATTTTGAATGACTTCCAACATTTCTCTTGAATCCACAGATGTTGACACTAATCACAACATTGAAAAAACAAAGTCATGCAACGGAACGCAGCGACCAGGCTACAGATATTCCTACAAGACCTCTGAGAACACCTGTGTACTCTTTGCTCTGAAACCTTTGTGCTAACTTTTTGGGGGGCATTGCTGATTTTATAGCATCTGAACTCACAGTTTATTTGCAAAGATTTTTTTTCAACAGTGATGAAAACCTAATATATTTAAATATTAACAGAACTCCTCCAGCCACGCTAGCCATGATGGTAGTAAAATGCTCTTCATTTAAAATCTCCCCACACCATCAAAATGTTCTGGAAAAATAACTCCTTTCCAGCCAATTGACTGAAAGCATAGCAAAGTTTAACAACCCAGAATGAAAGGATAGGATGAAAGAGCAATTGAGGTGTTTCACTAAGGAATCGGAAGCATGGGATATGCAAGTGTCATAACTCACTCTCACCAAAGGGCCCTTTAACTGATATTATTCTGAATAAATACCTGCCAATTGGAGCTGAAGATTTCAAAGTGTGCACTGAGAGTTACAGAAGCTGGTACCACCAAGCTGTGCCATCCTGGGGGCCTCTTACCCTCCAGGCTAATCTAATGTTTTATAAGCTTGAGTCCTGTAGAGCAATTGCGTATTCGTTCAGCGCTGAGAAGCATAATCTAATGACTCTCTTTCAGGACTGAAATACTTCCCTAAAAGCTGATTGATGAAAAATACGTAACAGTACTGCAAGGCACACCATTTCCCAGAGAGTAAGAAAAGGTCCTTCTTGAATACTTGGATTGGTAGGATGGAGGGCCTGAGATACATATTTGCAGGACCTCACAATAATAATAATCTCAGAGCCACCGCGTAGCTGCTCTAAAATGGATTGCTTTTGTAGTAAGACTTCTGAGCATGGTGTGTTTTCATGTCAATCTGCTTAACAGAGCCAGGGCTTATGCGTTGTGCTGTTGAAAGACTGAACGCTCTGTACAAGCTGGCTTTCTCACAGGTGACCCACCAGCACACAACTTGGAAACTTTTGGATGCTTTGCCTAGAGATTTCATGTAGTTTTATACCTGAATGCTCATAAATGTCACTGTGTAAAATCTCTCCCAAATTAGGCTTTCATTAGAGAGATTGTCTGTAGCTAATTGTGTTGAAATTGCAGCTAAATAATACATCTCTTTTTCTGATCTTTGACTGAGAGGTAAAAGAATGGCAAGCAAAGTAACTTCGAGCACATACTGTGGTTTGAGAACTCCTCTTCTTCCCGTCTGTCAGTTTGATTTCCTGGCACCAGAATAAAATTGGGATCTGCAATTGAGATGTAATATATCAGTGAAAATGTTTTAGATGCAGTAACTGCTACATTTTAGCAAAGCACCGCAGGGCAATTTCATTTGTAGCGTAACTGATGTGAGAACAGGCTTCTGCAATGCGGGTTTCTCAGGGAAAGAACATCTTGTCTGGAGAATTTACTTTACTTACGGTACTGCCCAAGCATACAACATTGCATAAATGAGAATGCTATGCAGTAGGGGTGTATTTTTTAACTCATGCTGAGTTACTGCTCCTAAGAAATGGGTCTATTTAAAAAAATGTGCTTTTTTTCTTTTCTGGGGAGTCCTCCCAAAAGATCTGCAGATTCCTCTTCCTTGTTCCACAGTTATCTGAGCTTTCTGATGGCACCAGCTACAGTAAGTGATGCCATATGAATGAGGAGATAGAAGTGGAGCAGCTGGTTTTGGTCAGTGAGCATAACGAAGGAGAGACTAAACTAAAAGCACTGTATTTGGTAATGTCCTTCAGACATTATGAATGAAGATTAGGCTGGGGCATTACCTTAGAGATAAATCTGTGAAGAAAAGCTAAACCTACAGAGAGAAAAAAAAGAACTCCCATTTTATCCATGGACTCTCTTTGAGTTAGTGAGTTAGAAAAAGCTTGTCTGAGAATTCTCACACAAGTGTTTTACATTTTTGTTATGGTTGCTGTAATTACTAGGGGGAATTGGCTCTTACCCATTTAAATTCTCCTGCTTTTGGAGTAGTATTTGCCAAATCCTGCCAGTGCCATGAAGCATTCCAGTTTTTAAACCACATTGTCCCCCTCTCTTTATGTTAGCAGCTGCATGCATCGTTATTCAGGAGTGCAAAGATTTATAGTATTTTATTTTATGTAAAGTCTGTTGCTGGAGCTTCCAAGGAAGTAACAGCCAGGGTTGTGTTCTTGTGTCATACAGCTGCTCCCCACTCTAGGAGCTGGTGTCTGTGCGGCCGGGGTTAGCAGGGAGGAGGCAGCAATGAAGGCTGGAGAGGGAATGCTCCCTACCTCGTTTGAACTTGGATATGTTGTGATTTCCCTTGCCAGGTGACTTCATCCTGTGAACTGGCTGTGGGGGCATTTCACATACTGGCGTTGCTTTCTGACGTCGCCAGTTTCTATCTGGAATTAGGCATTCCTGGATGGATTCATACATCTGACAGGCAACCAGCAAATGAATACCTTTATCCGTGTGTAAAGGATACAAAGGTGCTACCAAAGGAAGAATAATTAGCTAATGCTATTAACTATTAATTAAAGCTAATTATGACTGCTCCTTGTTTCAAGATATCAATGATTTGGGGCACAGCAGACCAAAGAAAATAAGACATGGATTTTCAAAAAAAGGAGAACCAAAAAGGCAAACACTTCTTGCCACTACAATTGGCATTATGCTTGTTCCTCTGGCTTTCCTTACCACGCTGTTCACAGTCCTTGCCGATAAATCCAGGGCAGCATTTCCACTGCAAAGACTTCAAAACCTTCTGTTTCACTTGATAGACTGGCTTCAGAGCTGTCCTGTACCTGGGGAGAAAGGGTCTGGGCATTAGATTGCGAGTTATTGTCAGCTGGCATCACTGACCGTAGCAGCAGTGTGGTGCCAAGCGCATCCTCGATGACCAACAGAGACCACAATTAAGAGATTTGTCACAAACCGTATCACTGCTGCGTAGTAAAACATTTCAGCAGCCCACAGCAAATTATTTCCCTTATGTAAGATTGCTTTCCAGGAGTACTGCCTGCGGCAGGAGGGGTGTGCAAATTCTTGCATGCAGACAGAAGGTAACCACTGTTCAGTGAGCAGGGCTCTGCCTCGTGCGCCTTTCTGTCCTACCTTGCATGTTGCTGCTCTGCCTTGCACTTTGCTGCTCTTTGGTAGAGATTTTTGCCAAACCTGCTGGCACTGATCTGACACAAGTCTGAGAAGTGCCACAAATGGCAAATCTGTGTAACTATCAGAAACACAACTGTAATGTTTATTGTAACAGAGTCATTTGCCATCAAGCCTGGGCTGAGCTTCAACTTCTGTAATAATTTTGATTTGTAAATAATTTTGAGTTGTAAAGAAAGTTTTATTTTTAAACAAATATTCCAGAGTCTTACTGGTAACAAGGAGACACAGATTTATTAAAAACTCCACTGGAAATAATCATGAAACTTTCTTTTTGTCCAGAGAAAGAGAAATAAATTGTATTAACAAATAACAGAGCATTTTTGCAGTTGAGTAACTACCTGGATGTGAAAACAGGTAGGTGAGTATTAAATATTATTTCACTTCAGACGTTTTGTGATTCAGTGTCTCCCAACTTTAATAATGTATTATTTCTGATACCTTAAGGTATGTGATTGGCTTGCACCAGTGCTCTTTGGGGCAGCAAGTCCTTCTGAAAGAAGAGCAAGCACTTGGGCAGCTGCCCATCTCTGACTCCTGCCCTGTAATTGGTCTCAGTGGTGGCCACAGTCAGAGATTTTTTTTAAGTTATGTGTGTGTATTATGACCTGAAAATCATTGAAAAGGTACAATCTCTGGTTTTTCCTTGATAAACATGTGGGAAGGTTTGAAAAATTGCCTCATCACCATGTACTCCTATACTTTATGGCTTGAAAAGACAGTTGTTTTAGCAAGTTATATAAATGCTCAATCAACTTCGATACGTAAATCAGACCCTGCATTGCTTTGGTATTAAACTGAGTTGGTGCTTTAATTCTTTTTAAAATGTGTCGTTAGATACTTTTGAAAATATCATTTAGATACTTCAAAGAAAATGTTACTTTCATTGGTTTTAATTAGGGTGCTTACATGATCTTCTGGCAGTCCGGTCCTCCATTTGCACAGGGCTGTTGGGAGTTGACAATGTACTTCTCCTTCATGCAGGCTTCTATGTATGTTACCAGCCGAGACTGCATGAAGGAACACCAGTTCCTAGCAGAAGAAAGACATGAGAAAGGTATTTGAAGTCATTTTTTTTAAAGTCTCTGCTTGTAACAGTGCCAAGGAAGAGTGAAATGCAGAAGAGCCTTCTATTCCCTGGCCCCTGACCCAGCTGGATGATGAGGAAAGTGGAAAATGCCTGCTAGCTTCTCCCTCCACTCCCAGTTCATTTGTTTTCATTTGGGATGTTTATCTGAGTTTGTTAAAAAAGGGTTGATTGTCTGAACTTTGATGCATTAGTTCCATTTCCAGTCCTTTCATTTAGCAGGAGATATTTCCAACTCGCCATAACCTGCAGGTTAATGTCACTTTAAATGTCAAATTGCCTTTCTCGGCACGTTTCCATTTCAGATGCGGAAGACTGACTCATCAGGTTGAGACAGACTGCTGCTGAAAACTTCATCCTGCGTAAGCCCCATTAATAATCAGTGTCTTCCTAAGTATGGCTTCTTCAAGATAATATAGTGATGGATTGTACTTAATTAATTAGACCAGCTTTCTCCCATCACCTGCAGGAAAGTAATATTGGAAAAATGAGGGTGGTTGCTTGGGGTTTAGTTTTATGATTGTAGCAAGGACATGTGAGTTGCTGGCTTGGAAAATTTTCCAAGTCAGAATGGTACAGGTGTCTGTTAATCCAAGAGTGCACAGGAGAGCTACTTGATTTTCAAGAGTTTACAGTGAAGACATGGAAGTGTTACTTTTGGTTGAAGTTTGGTGGTTAAAATCCAAGATCAGAAGTGACGGGAAATAAGAAATAACAACTAGAATGGGAAATGGGAAGAAAAGTTGGTCATTAGTATCTGATTAATTAGTAGTGGCAGTTATTGTTCATAGACTATGAATGTATTCAACACATTACGTCAGATAGTGTGTTTAGAGAAGTTCTCTGAGGGATCCTACCACACTCTATGGGCAATGACAAGTAGAAAGGGATGTGACAGCTTTGTTTGGACAAAGAAGCCATAGGGAGATGAGGGGTCCCTGCTCTCTCACTGTTTAACTCTGGCTACAAAAGCTTCAGAGGAAAAGTCACTGAACAACAATTGCATTTTACAGACAACCTGTCTTAAAGACAGTCTGAGGCCTTGTATTTCCCATGAGTTTGGCTACGCGTCCTACCTATTGCAGGAGAACACCTACCATGGTCATTTCTAAAACTCTCTGTGCACTCAGGGCTATTAAGAAGTGGCAACAAATAGATACTGATGTTAACACATGCTAATCTTCTTCCTTAGGGGAAAGGTGGGGTTTGAGCAGCTAGGAGAGAGAAAAGGAAAGATATCTTCCACCCTCACTGCTACAGCTATTTCACCTTAACTTTCCAGAGTGCCTCTCTCTAGACAGGACCAAACAGGCTGCCAAGTTAACAGGTAACCTCTCTGATTCCTGTCCTGGGAAACAGAAGCAGGGGTTGGATTTAGTTCCTCTCCTCAAATGGAGATGCAGGTTTTGAAGGGTAAGGGACTTACACTGACCCTGGCAACCCTGTCTTTGTGGTTTAGGCTCTGAGGCAGTGACTTTACACAGCCCATGCCAACTGGATATCACACAAGATGCAAAGGGCTCCATCTTCCCCAGTGACCCATGAAATCCAGCTCCTCCCTTTGCAGCTAAACCTGTAGCTCCTCCAAACATCCCTTGATGCTGACTGGGTTAGGGCTGTTAACTATTCTGAATTGAAGCACCAGACTCCACAGGTTAAATCGCAGTCTTTTTTTCCAGATAGGAAAGCTGGCATGAAATCAGTTACAAAAGGGGTTTGAGGCCATCATCGTTCCCTTCATCATTCCCTCATGGTAAAACACCTGCAGAGGAAACAGCTCTCTAATTGTCATGACATTTGCTGACCTGGTTGAACACCACTTGAACATCAAAAGCAGAGCTACTCTGATATGTTAGTTGCCTACATGACAGGTATTTTAGTGATGGCAAGAACTGGTCATTATGGTTTTCTTTTCTATCATTGTTCTTCCTGATTACCACTGACAATTCAGTACTGGAAAGTTTGTCACTGGAACGCTTGAATACCCAAGAGTAAATCTGATGAGTAAACAGATGCTATTTTCACAGGATCTGGGTTTTTTTCCCTGTGTCTGACATTTCTAGGGGTCTGCACCCAGTACTGTCACAACCATTGCTATGAGCCTTACAGCTTGCTGGTGTCGGTGCACGCAGCGTATCTGCTGATGCCAAGCCTGGAAGAAAATTAGAAATCATGTTATATAGTGTTACTGAGTGCCTTGCCGTTAAGTAGTCAGCTCTAGTTTCTTAGAACGTAAGTGATACCAGAGTTATACTGTACTGGTTGCATCAGTTGGGTTGTTTGGAGAGGTCTGAGGGTTCTTGTACTCCATGAGTTTGTCAGAGCTTGTGTTCAAGGGGAGCAGAGCATTGTGTGAGGGGCAGAGCTGTGTCTGATACAGAAAAGCTGAACTTTGGGTGGTGTGTATTTTTAAATGGGAATACAGGAACCAAATCTCTGATGATCAGCATATATGGAAAAAGGTTTGCAAGAGTCACAGGGCCAATGGGGAACTGAGCACCGCACAAAAGCAGAAGCTGTGGCCACGGTGGCCGGGCAGCCAGGAGAAAGGGTGGAAGCTGCACGGAAGCTGGAAACCTCAGGAGGAAAGGGCAGACAGCCTGGGCGAGATGGGAACTGTCCACCTGGCTTGCTGGGCCATAAACAGCTGGGTTTGCTCCCTCATTTCTTAAAGGAAATGTGATTGAGATTTCGGCAAACACCCATGGAAGCAAAACTCTCCATCTCTTAGCTGCAAGGGTAGGAATCTGGCAAAGCTTGTGGCACTGACAGCGCTGCACAGGAAAGCAGGGCAAGCAGCCTGCTGCAGCCTTTGTTGTGATTTCAACCCTGAGCTGTAGTTTTAAAGCCTTTGCAAGTGACTGGCTGAATTTTTGTGGTGGTTATCAGTGGCTGTCTTGTTTCCTATGGGACAGGGGCAGAGGACAAATCTTTCAGGTTTTGTTAAATCCTCACTCTATGAGAGCCCAGTTCTGTGCCTGTGTTCCCAGGGGGTTCAGTTAAAGCCAGCACACCAATGCACTGCTCTGGCTGGTGTCAGCCTCTGAAGTGTGTCTGTGTCTGCCTGGGTTCTCCAAGGCTGCACTGCTTTTCAGCAATCGATGAGAGATCAGCAGCTGAGACCTGCGTTTAGGCTTTCCTCTCTCACACCTGGCAAGCCATAGCTGGGAGCGACTTTTCCCCATCAGATCCTCTGTGTTTTTCATTCTGGGCAGATACAGTGACTGGGTGCTGCTGCTGAAGCTTGCCAGCGCTATTGCTGGGTGCAGTATCTTGCTTCTGCCCGTGGGATACCTGCCAGACCCAGGCAGAAGTCTGAATTCAGCATGGAAACCTCCTTCAAAAATAGGATTCTTTGGCCATAGTGTTTTGTTCTTTCCTCATGAAAACAATTCACGCCCCATGATTCATCATCTGGGCTGATTTGGTTTTCCCACTATACGTGGCTCCTAAACAAGTCCTTTGAGTCATTGAAGCAGTGTGAATCTAAACCAAATGTTTACGTGCATCAGCGTGTGTGTAAGCAAGAACGTGGCATCGTGCGAGTGCTTTTGCTGTATTGCACATGGGAATGTGCACATGTATTTAATAGAAACCACAAGGATTCCCTTTTGAAGCCTGTTTATGTGTTGGAGGTCAGGTGGAGGGCTTACCTCTGGCTTCCCACTTGTAGAAAGGGGTTATACTGTATCAGAAATTGAATCAAGCATAGAATCATAGAATGGTTTGGGTTGGGAGGGACCTTAAAGATCATTCAGTTCCAACCCCCCTGCTATGGGCAGGGACTCCCACCCTGGTGCTGGCTTTGTACAGTTATTAGCATTATGCAGAATGAATAGCAGGGGGAAAAAAGGGAATTTAATAGATTCTCAATAAAAACTTCCTTTAATGGTGGTCACTAATGGTGGACTCTTTCGTTAGTGTCTGCCCCCATAGATCTCTCACTTGATCTTAAAAGTTTATTTTTGAGCTGAAGGGCTACATGATACCACGTTTTGGTTTTAATCACAAAAACTTTTGGTGATTTTAAGTTCCATGAAGCTTAGCAAAATTTATTCTTTCATCAAAGAAGTAAATAAGGCCTATCTGACCTATCTGTGACGAACTGCAATATAGACACCTGTGTCCAAAGGTGAAGCTTTTATTGCAGTTTTTTTTACACATCTTGTCAAATGCTTCCTTTAAGGAAACTTTGCTCTGTAACTAAAAATACTCCATAACTGAATTAACCCTGAGGAAAAATGTGTCATTCTTTAATGTTAAGTGGAACAATATAAAGACTTAGCCTTGATCTGAAGTTCGGTGAGGTGAACGGGAGTTCTTCTGCTGGCACCAATGGGCTATGAAGTTTCAAAGAGCTTCTCTTTCACAAACAGCACTTTTCTTATTCAACAGATTTCTAGAACACAGTGGCTTTGTGTTCTGCTCCTGCGTTTTTTCCCTCTCTGTAATTGTGTCTCTTCATTCACTGAATATATAACAACTTAACACCCTCTGCTCTTATTCTCTTTAATCCAGTTTCCTTTTGATTTCAGCTTTTGCTGCCAAGGAGAGAGGAGTAGAAAGAAGTTGTTCATGTGAGGAGAGCAGATCTTTCTCTCCAGTCTGATGAATGGTGAAGTTTATCACAATACTGAAAGTTAGAGCAACACTTGAGGGAACCCTTGCAAATCCAGGGCTACACATGATGGGTTTGTTTAGGTGCTTTTCCTATTTACATTCCAAGTAAATTAATCCTTTTTTTAAAAAACAAGGAAAAAAAAGGATCTGACTAATTATTAATAATATATTTTTCTTTGCTAGACTATGTTGGTTTTTTTCCTAGGCTTTCATCTAATCTCCTTCCTGAATAGAATATTTACATGCATCTGTTCACTTCTCTCTTATTTTGAGGCAAGTGAACATTTTTGTCTGAGGTTAAATACATCTGATGACATAGCATTCTGTATTTAAATAAGATTCAGCAAATTTAGGTTAACTCAAGCTTCTTTTTTTTGAGCCTTTTAGGTCTTTAAACTAAAAACTGATCTTACAATGATTTTTTTTGTTCTTGTGCTGGATACTACTTGTGCTTTTACTGAAACATTGCAAAGTGCAGGCAGTTCTGTTTCTGATTCTAGGATTTGGCTGAGCCACCTTACAACAAAATAAACCCCATGGAACCAGGAGATAAAGCAAGATGGCTGCTCTGCAGTATTTATCACTCTGCTCAGATGAATACAAGGGAGTCTCTTTTCATCCACTGCTACACCAACAACCACAGCAATGTAGTGAGTGTGAATTACGTCCCCCAGCTCAGCATGCTTTGTTTTTCTCAGTTAGATATCCTCGTGATTGGCACTGCAATGCAAAATTTTAGACATTTCCTAGGTCAATGGAATTTTTGCCTGAACAAAAGCTTCAGGATATTGTTTTTCCATAAGTTTTGTTATTCCTTTGGCGGTACAACTGAGTTGTCCTTCACATCAGTTTCCTCAGGTTTCTGTTCTCAAGGAAGCCAGTTTCTATAACTACTTGGAAAACTCCTGTCCAGCCATTCCTTTGTCTACCGCTGGCAAAGCACAAATCTTTTCAGGTCTACGACACTTTCCTTTTCTATACTAAATGCACCAGATATGCAATTATTGCTGCTTAAATGTTCTGCAAGATTACAATAAAGTTCTTCTAATTTAATCAAGTGATTTTCCACTAACTTGTGCAGAATGACTCCTGATTTATACCAGTTGAAGCAGAAAAAAAAAATGAAGCATTAACTGTGGAATATAATCTCCAATCTGTTTTTCCCTCAGTGCAAAATTCTCACTGATAAGAAAAAGCAGTCTCAAAAAAATGGAGGTAAAATATCACATTTAAATTAATCTAAACTCTGACTATGCACATCAGATTTAAGGCAGATATATCTTTTCATTTGTTATGGAATGCAGAAGGTGTTCAGCTGTTTAAAATGTGTTGGCTGTCCAACAGAACAAGGTGCACCACTGGGTTTTTCATTAGCGGGCAGGGGGTGATCACTGGTGGTCTGTCAGTGAATTCTCCAGCAGCCCTATATTACAGTCAGGCAGTAGAAACTCTTATTTCTGTCTCTGCCTCAGGATGAGTAGAGCTCCCTCTTAGGCAAGGTCTTGGACCTTCCTGTGACTCGTCCCATGAGCCACCCTGTTTTTTGCTGAGCTTTAAGGAGGCTAAGGGTAGTTTCAAACATATAATTTCCAAACAGTCCTGGAAGTCCTGGAATCCCCAACATAAGAAGGATATGGAACTGTTGGAGTGGGTCCAGAGGAGGGCTACGAAGATGATCAAAGGGCTGGAGCACATCTGCTATGAGGACAGGCTGAGAGAGTTGGGGTTGTTCAGCCTGGAGAAGAGAAGGCTTTGGGGAAATCTTATAGCAGCCTTCCGTACCTGAAGGGGCTACAGGAAAGTTTGGGAGGGACTATTTACAAGGACTAGTAGTGATAGAACGAGGGGGAATGGCTTTAAAATGGGAGTGGGGAGATTTAGGTTAGATTTTAGGAAGAAATTCTTCACAATGAGAGTGGGGAGGCACTGGCACAGGTTGCCCAGGGAAGCTGTGGATGCCCCCTCCATGGAAGTGTTCAAGGCCAGGCTGGTCGGGATCTTGAGCAGCCTGGTCTAGTGGGAAGGTTCCCTGCCCATGTGGGAGGGTTCCCTGCCCATGGCAGGGAGGTTGGAACAGAATGATCTATCTTTAAGGTTCCTTCCAACCCAAGCCGTTCTACAATTCTTAGTCTTCCAAAGCCCTGAGTAATGCTGGTTGAACACCACTTCTATTCCAACAGTAGTGCCAGTTAGTCTGTTATCAGCTGGGACTTGTCCTACAGAATGTCCTAAAGACTTGGCGCAATGAAGGCTTTCTGAGCAAATCCAAGCCTGAACCTGGAGCATCCCTTTGAGCCACAGCTCAAGAGAAAGCAGGCTTGGCTGGGAGCTGGTTTTGAACCAAATCCAGCTGTTGAACAAGCTGCTTCAGAGCAATAAATGCAAGAGGTTTTTCCTCTTCACAAAGCATCCACAGCCATTACCTCACTTATGTTCTTGTCCTCACAATACAAGCTCTACAGGCCTCTCAGAGGGCAGCTTACTCTTGGGTTTCCTCTTTTGATTCCTGCAGACTTAATTTTACCTCTAGTATAACACGCTCTCTCATTTGTCAGACATTGCCTTGAAGCATGAAATTGCAGCCAGTGCCCACCTACCAGCAAAGCTGTGACAATGCCAGTGAGTCAAGAATGTGGAAGAAGACAACCTTCCCAGATGGCCTGCACTCCAGGTGCAGACAATGTGCACTGACCAAATTTGGGGTACAAAGGTAGTTTTGTTCAATGTTGGCCACCAGTCACTCAGTCAAAGGAGTATGGACCCTCACAAGTAGGAAAGCATTGGATCCATGTGGTAATAGTGCTGATGGTGGTTCTGTGGCTATGCTTGAAGGAAGATATCCCTTGCTGTATGGTGAAAGAATGAATTGCTGCAGCTTGCACGGATGAGCTGTGAAATAAAGCGATCCTTTGGGCACAGAGGGTTTGATAACTCCTATATCGCATGCGACAAAGCTACGTCATCTGTATCAAACATGCTAATGGAGAGCCATTCCACCTGCAGCTATGCAGCCCAACAAGAGACAAATATCAGAGAAATTTCCAAGTCCTGAAATGAGCCGAGTGCCTAACTTTAATAGGAAACCATTGCTTCTGTTAATGAACTTGGCACTGCACTATTGTTGAACATTAAATGGCCATTCCACTAGTTCACAGGATGTCAGAGGCTGAAGATCACGTTTAGCTGCATTCCATCCAAGCCTGTTTTATTTTAAGCATATGTTCTATGCCTCCTTGTTGGGAAATTTAAGTATGCTATAAGCTTCCTAAGAAAGCCCCTGACTAATTTGAAGAAATAGATGAGTCAGTGTGAAACTGGTCTTAATTAAATCAGTGGATGTTTTCCTGTAAAAGCAGACAAATAAGCTATTAAGGTTGAGCCTTCTTCTGACTTTCCCTTGAAGGAGACTGATTTGGCTTCTCTTTGCTTGTCTATACACTGTAGAGGTTGGTTGTTCTGATTTTTACACCTTGGTTAGTCACAAAGAGAGTCCCACTGTTTTCTGGCTATCTCAGTGCTGTATTAAAGAAAGGTATATGCTGGATGAGATAAGAAAGTGCCTGGTTGATGTTAGAAGGCCTTCCTCTAATCAAGGGATGACTTCACAGACTTATGTATCTAAACCTTGAAATATGTTAATGCAATTAGGATTTTCTTACGCTGAAGATTTCTGCCTTTGCTATTTAGAATGCAGGTGGTGGAGTTTGGGTGGGTTTTATTATTTTCATTGTTTTTACATATACATTGTAAGAAAAATCGCAGTCGACGGAAGACCAGACATGTGTTTGTGGATTGAAGAGAGGGAAGAAAAACTAAACCACCTACCCAGCTGTAGGGCAAATCCAAATCAGACACTATTTGGCAACAAATACACTTTTAGAAAGACAGAGGAGAAGTTCTATGAAGCTTTGTCGTAGAGGGGAAAATCAGCTTTAGTTTCCTTCCCATCTCATCACCACAGTCCAGTTCTCCCTTGCTGTGTGAGCTATCCATTCGGGGACCAAATTTGCCAGTTTGGTTACTAAGAGGGAAAGTTAAAAATAACCTACATTTATTTTTAACCTGGAACTCTTAAGTGGCCTGGTTTACAGTGTTACTCAATGGGCAGGTCAGGCCAACTGAGCATACAGGCAGGTTTGGGCTTTGCCATCAGAGCCAGACTGTGCTGAAATTGCACCTTTTAGATGCTTCAGCTATCTATTTTTTATTTCAAATTAAATATGAACCCTAAATGCATGAAATCTGAGTTGTCAGCCTGACTGGTCTTGGTGTTGTGGGCACATGGGTTGGATTCAAGCCAGCTAGCTGCAGTTCTGCTCAATGCTCTGCAAAGATAGGAGCCTTGGACTGTGGTGCCTCACTAGTGGTGTATCAATGCATTGCTTGATTTGAGAAATAAGCTGTTTGTAGGGAGAGAAAGCAAGCCCTTTCTGACCGTAATTGCAGTAGAGGTCCTTCCTTGGATCTCTCAGGTTGCCCAGAAAAGTTGTGGATGCCTCCTCCCAGGAGGTGTTCAAAGCCAGGCTGGATGGGGATTTGAGCAGCCTGGTGCAGTGGAAGGTGTCCCTGCTCGAGAGGCAGGGGGTGGAACTGGATGATCTTTAAGTCCCTTCCAACACAAACCATTCTATTATTTTATCATGATTCTATGTGTGTCCACTTTTCTCTGACTGGGTCTGAATTGTACCAGCCTGACGGAGGGCACACAACTGGATATTTAACGAGGCCCTCTCTTCAGCTCCCCTGAGGTCAGCTCAGCATCACGCCTTGCTCCAATGTATGTCATTATCAAGTATTTGATGGAGGTGGCTCTAAAGAAGACAAATCTCCAAGGTGTCTTGTCAATTTAGGATGAGTTTTGCAACTTATCAGGTGTGCCATCCACATAGCAATTCTCAGAGCAATAGTGACGGATTATCTCATTGAAGTATTTATTATCCCTTTCCATAAAACTTGATCAGACAGCAGTTGAATTGGTTACATCTGATGATAAATATTAGAGTAGGTGATGAGCTAATACAAAGCTGAAAGTTCTTATGTGATATTTACTGTGTCACTTTGAGAACTTCCACGTGCCTGGTCATGTCACAGGCACCTTTTCAAGCCTTATTTTAGCTGCCAGTATCCATTCACAGGAAAGCCACCTATAATAACAACAGAATGTTCCTGTAAGTTCTGCATTAAGCATCTCTTTTATATGGGAATTGAAGAGTGTAAATGTGTTAATAACCTATTTTGGGTATTATGCATTCAGTATTTAGGAAATCTAGAATGTGTTTTTACTGTTCTTGCTCTTCATCTCCCATTGCTAAAACAATGCTAATACAGTGCAGCAATTTCACAGCACAGATATCTTTATATACTTGTGCTTATATTTCCCTTTTTAATTCTGCTGAAAGTTTGGGTACACATGGATCTGTTTACCTCAGCCATGGCATAAAGTCTTTGAAGTCAAACCAATCAGCTCATTTGAGACACAGCTGCCGGGGGGGAAGAAAAAGCTGTTTTATTTTGGAAAAATAGCCTTTTCTGGTAATTTTGATTCTGTAAATAACATCTACAAACCCTTATCCACTTTGAACATGCAGGGCTTCCCTGGTGCACTCTGGTACAAGCAACAGCTGAGACACTAAACTGTTCTGAAGTTCTTCCTCTGAAAAATTGTTGAAGCAAAAGGATGATTATCTATGCATTTCTCTTTTCAAAAAAGTCACCTAAAGGCCAGCAACTTCTTAGTGACTTTCTAATTTTAAAACTTTTTCTTGAATAATTGTATTATTCTAAGAGGAATTAATTAGTAAAGTAATATATCCAAGCATTTACCTGAGATCTACGGGGTCATTTCACCTTACATGCTGGAACATAAACCAGAGGATTCTATCTGACTAATTACCTTGGTCTTCATTATTCACATAACTGCTTTGACAAAAATAATACTCTGAAATTATTTTTTAATGTAAGAGTATTTTGTAATAATCACTGTTTCTAAAACATAGGTAAAACAGTAAAAGTTAGAAAAAAAAAATTCCGTTAGAGAATTATGAGAGACAGGGATAAATTTACCATAAAAATTTTAATTTGCTTATTTCCTAGTTCTGAAAAGAAAGTGTTTTCTTATTTCAAAAGCAAACTAGATGTTGGATGTGGTTTTAGTAGAAAATTACTCCCCAGCACCCCAGGCCTTTTTATGGCATGTCTTTATCTACCTGTATCTCTCAATTCTTGATTAACTCCCTATGCTTTTCTTCTTGCTCTTCCCTTTAGAGACAGATACAAGCTCCATTCCTCAACATTTTTTCCAGGGCATGTGGCACACATGTAGGGAGGAAATACCAGACTGATGACAACTTCTTGTGTGTGTATAGCAGGGCACTCCAGCCATGAGCACCCATTGTGCACTCAGAGGACTCCGGATCTGAAGGTACTTTGCTACAACCATTTTCAATGACTTTAGAATCTGGAGTGCAGTTAAAAGGGGAGCTGAGCTCCTTCTTCTTATTCTCGCTCTCTCCCCCCAGTTTTGGCCATAGTTCTTCTCAGAGTCTGAAATTACTTCTGTAAGACATACCAGCTTCCTGAGCCTGTGTGTGTGCTATGAATGTGATAGCTCGAGCAAAAGAACAGATATGTTAAAGCTACTCCCAGGCTAGGTATTGCTCGCCTGTAGTCATCACCATGGCTTTGTAATTGGAAAGAGAGTTATGATTTGGCTCATTATGAAAATATCTCTATAAAAGGAGGAAATATTTCTCTTCTTGAGAGGAAATTAGGATAAGTAATGCTGCTGCACAAAGATACGTAGCAAAAGAAGAAATCTGCATTAGGACAGTATATTACAGCATCTTGCTGACCTGTACGTGCACCTTTATCACCATTGAATTTTCATAGTACTTATAGTTTTCAGAATGCTCTCAGTGTTTCAATCAAATGGTTACCAACTTGCAGTATAACATGGATGTCCAGAGTAGCACTTTGGCTTTGTTTTCCTTCCTCTGACACTGTCTGAAATGCATGACCCATAAGCCAAGGAATTAACAGTGCGTGTCATGGTTGAACACTACCCATCAAGAAACTGGAAGTCAACACTTACAGATTTTAGAAAATAACTTAAGAGTAATGGTGAGAGGTGCAAATTCTTGGGAAGATGTAGTATGAATGGCAATAGAGTTTTAATAAGCTCACCGTGCTATCTGCAGGGTAGAGGCCTCAATTTTACATGTAGATGAGATTAGAAACATGATTGCATGCTTTAGTTTGTGTGAAAGGGAAGCATGGCATGAGCAAGGTTTGCTAGTCTCTTTCCATCTCCCTTTTTCCCTTTCCTCAAGAGCATTTAAAGGGAAAAATACCAGGGCATCCTAAAGCACTGAGCTGTGAATACCACTCACTGTGCTGCTGTTTCAGCTCTCCCAAACAGGGCTCTGCAGTACCTATCCATCAGAGCTATAAAAGATTCATTCTATGTCCTCCTTGGTTTTCATCTATTTTAAACATTTAGAGACCTACTTACATGCCCTGTAACAAAAAAATCACAGTGTTTGGAAATATTTCTGGTGAAGAATATGCCTTTTCCACTCTGGCTGGCTACTCTTCTGCCATAGATTACAATGAGAAACATTTCATTGTCATGAAAACCTTTGGGAGGATTGAATTTGTAGTAATTTTCATGCTTATTTATTATTCATCACTTTGTTATATTTACTCCTCACTATTTTAATTTTGCTAAGATTCTGTCATCCTCTTTCCATCTCCATTCTTAAGGCCAAGACTGCAGCCAGGCACATTCCAATGATGGGCAACGATTGTCATGATCAGCAAAAATAATCACCCTTGGTTTGCGATGAGAAAAAGTCAGCAAATCAACTTCATCTAGTTCTGCTTTGCCAGAAATAGCATTTTGTTTTAAGGTGCTACAGCAGAACTGGAAGGAAGAAGAACATATCTGCCAGGTGTGTCTGGATACCTAAGCCCATTCTGCCATCTCAGACTGGGACAAAGAGCTGGTCCCATCTATGGTTCCATCCTCCACAAGCAATGCAGCTTTCTTTTTCTGTAGTTAAAACATACTAAACCCTCCTATTTGGATATAGATTGATCCCTAAAATCTAACATATTTTCATGAGAAAGTTGTATTGAAAATGATCTTTTATCAGCAGATTATAAAGATGTCAGACAGAATTGCCCTATCATTAGGTGCAAGACAGACACTTTGGAGTACTTACCCATTTTGAGACTGTGGGCTCACAGCTTCAAAATCCTCTCTCTCTTCCTGAGGTGAGGAAATCAGACTTGAAGGGTGATCTCGAGTGTCCTCGCTGAGACCTTCTGCCTCCCAATAACCTTCTTCCTCATGTGACAGAGGACTCTTTTGGGGGAATGCAGAGGTCTCATAAATTCGTGGCTTGTGCACTGAACCATCATGATGTCCCTGCTGTTCAGAGTGTTTGACCACCTTTGCCAGTGCTATTGTATTATAGATGAGCAAAAGCTTCACGAGCATCGTGGGTCTTTTCCCACCCGGTTACACCTGTCTCTTGTTCTCTTCTCTGAAGTGCAGCCTGGATTGGTTCAGGAATGCCCTGGCAATAGTCTTTAACTGGAAAGTTGGAAGAAGGAAGGGGAAAAAAAAATTATAACAAAGAGCGGAAAAAGCTTTCGACCCTCCCAGCTACTGTGGAAACGTCGGTGGCTGTTGAACAATGCAAGTCTGGTTCCTGTGTGGGGCTCAAACGTCTCTGACAGAGGGAAAAAAAAGGTGGTAGGAATATAGCTTATTCAAGGAACTTCTGAGCTTGGCTGCTTTCTAAACTTATCTGTGAACAGGAACTTGGCTTTTATCAGCTGCCTTCTCCCTCAGGCACAGGAAAAGGATGTTAGCTTAAAGGAAAGGAAGAGAAAAGAAAGGAAAGAAAATACTGAGTGGTGTAACAGACTCTGGTTACCGTGCCAGAAAATGTCACAGACCTTCTCACTCCAGTGTCTATACATGGGTTTTTATCTACAGTTTAAAGGCTGAAATGCCCTGGGTTTAGCAGCAGAATATTCGTGGTATGTACAGCAAATTATGGGCATTAAGGAATTCAGAGTAAGTGCATGGCAAAAAAGGAGCTTACAAACATCCATTTTTGTGTGGCCTTTGCAAAGTAGCTCTGTGAATCATACTCTGTTCCCCAAGTGAAAGTTCTTCATGACGTAGTTCTTCAAAGAGCTCAGGATTATAGAACATTTTTTAAAATTTCTCTTTGGGTTGCCATCTCTGGATTCCATGCCTGATTTTTTTGAGGGGTCTTAATTAGTGTTACAAAAAAAAAAAAAACACACTTGCCAAGAGCTGCCGTAAAGAGCTACCTCTGTCACCACATCCTAATACTACTAATAAAAAAAAGGCTGTGGAGGTTGGTTGTATCTTTCTGACTAGTTTTGCTTTATTTAATAGTGCTGCTTTTAGTTTTTTTGCTATCATAAAAAAGTATTTCTTTTCTCAGTGGCTTGCAGGGTGATGTGCCCTGGTATTTTAAGAACAAAATGAGGGAGAATGATGCTCTGCTGACAAAATAATTGGGAATAGTGGTTCAAGACTGCTAGATCATGTCTCAGTTTGAATGATGAGATGTGCAGCCCAAAGTTCAGCACATCCTGCAGAGCATTAAATGTAAAGCTCTTCTGGAGTTATTCCAATACCAGCTGAAAAATAGAGTATAAAATCCCCCTAGGGTTTTGGAAGGCCTTATTATTAAAGGCTGTGGATTTGCATCTCCTTATCACTGGCTGAATCTGGACCCCTCTCCTTCTGGTTGTCCTTCTTTTGTGCTTAGTGGAAGAACCTAGAAAACTGCAGAAATGTCCTTACTGAGCTGTGACAGACACAGCTGTTGAAGAACAATTAAGCCCTAGGGCAGTGGCATGTGGGGCAAAGCAGAGGGAAGTTTTGGTCACTTTAAGGGCAAAACCTGCTCTTGCTGTTGTAGTCACTCTCCAGGGAGATGAAATCACAAGTTTCTGGACTGAAGACCGAAAGAAATAAGCAACTTCCCTCTGTTCCTTCCTGCTGCTTTTATTTCAGAATTGTGTGCATCCTGCTATAATGCATGTTAATGCGTGAATATTTCATGTGCCGTGTGTCACATACAGATGTGCCTTTCTTAACAACAAACTGGATGTGACCTAACTGTTATGTATATTTACTTAATAAGACCTGTTATTTGGAAGGAGCTGAAACAAACATGAGACAAAACAAACTATAGGCTCATAACCTGGGCTGCTGTGTGGTCGTGGCTTGCAGAAAAGTGATTTTTGTGCTACAGATATAGAAATCGTCCCGCTTGTGACCTACTTCCAAAACCTTTGGACTCATCTTTTGATATATACCTTTCCATTTAGTCTCAACTCCACCATTAAATCTTTGTTCTTCATGAATGTGATACCTCCCAAGTAGTAGAGCAATGTTTCTCTGCTGTCTTCTTAGCTCAGAAGATCTGATGCTCCTTGAGGTGCAAGAATCCGTTCTCTGTTCCTCATGTAATGGTGCAGCAATTGGGAGGCACAGATTACTCAGCCATTTGAAAGTTACTAATTTAGCATGAAATTTTGGTAGCAGTTATGAAAGATGCTAAAATATTGAGCGTGCTGGGGAATGACATCTCTTCTCTTGTGATGAGCATAGCATGGGATGCTGCCATGAACACATGAAAAGTATCAATTATTGAAAGTACTTTCCTTATTGAACAGCAGTAGTTAAGATTTATGTCTAATTGATTTGGGGTGTCTAAATAACATATTCAGGTTATACTGTTGGTTCGTAACAATTGATTTATTGGACAACTGAGCTGTTAATTTTCTTGCTGAACATCCATAGAGGAACAAGTATGAGGAGGGCTCATTCAGTTGTGACAAGATAAATCCCAGCTTTGCCTCTTTTTGTGAGCTGGTGCTTCAGTGTGGAATGAGGGAAAACGTAGAATCATGGAATGGTTTGTGTTGGAAGGGACCTTAAAGGGACCCAATTCCAACTGCCCCTGCCATGGGCAGGGACACCTGCTACTGCTCAAAGCCCCATCCAATCTGGTTGGACCAGGGATGGGGCATCCACGACTTCTCTGGATGCCCTGTTTCAGTACCTCGCCATGCTCACAGGAAAAACTATTCCTAATATCTTATATAAATCTCCCCTCTTTCAGCTTAAAACCTTCCCCCTTATCCTATCCCTGCACTCCCTGATAAAGAGCCAGTTCCCATCTGCCCTGTAGGTCCCTTTCTGTACTGGAAGGCTGATATAAGGTCTCCCCAGAGCTTGTCTCTTCTCTAGGAAGAACAGTCCCAACTTTCGCAGCCTGTCTTCTTATGGGATGTGCTCCAGCCCTTGAATTATCTTTGCAGCCTCCTCTGGACTCACTCCAACAGATCCATGTCCTGCCTGTAATGAAAATCCAGAATTGAACGCAAGACTCCAGGTAAAGTCTCGTGAGAGCAGAGGGGGAGAATTCCCTCCCTCACCCTGCTGGTCACACTCGATGCAGCCCAGGATACGATTGGCTTTCTGGGCTAAAGCACACATTGCTGGCACTTGCTGAGCTTATCAACCACCAGCAGCCCCAAGTCCTCCACTTCAGGGCTGCTCTCAGTTCATTCTCCACCCAGTCTGTAACTGTGCTTGGGATTGCCCTGACCCAGGTGCAGGACCTTGCGCTTGGCCTTGTTGAACTTAATGACAACTGGGCAACTGTGCACCAGCCAATACCAATAGATATCCATTTGCTGTTCAGTTGTCTAACGTAGGCTTAGTGTACCTTAGGGAGCTCGGTGCTACTGCTGGAATGGAAGAAATCAATAAGACAAATAAAATTTAAAACATAGTTTGGAAAATTATTTGGAAATAGGTGCTACTCTAAATGTATACTTGAAACCCAACCAATAAGTGACGTGATAATAGTGGTGCAGAGATGTATGGAGCTGCCCTGATACTGCTTAGGAGTCTCTAGCAGTTCTTAGAACAGACAGCCAGAAATCCCACCCTGCTCACTCTCTGTTTGACAACTCATTTTGACAGATAACAGATATTTTTCCTCCACTCTTGGTCCTGAGTCGTTAGAAAGTTATTAGTGGGGTTTTTTCCCCGTGTCCTTATTCATGAAAATACTTTTTCCCCAACTATTTCTGAAAAATGCTTCTTCAAACTGTTTTCAGTCTTGAAAACGTTGATCTTGCCAGTTATATCAGATTTATCTGCGTGCCCTGCCCTTGCAGACAACTCCCATGACTACTTGTCTGTAATTATAACCTCTTACTTTAAACACAGCTCTTAATCCTCTCCAGTGTTGCCTGCTCTGAGAATTCAATGAGAATTGAATGCAATTCCATAATCAAGTTGTCAAATAGCATCACTGTCTTCTGGATAATCTGCGTGAGATACAAAATCTCATCTTGGCTCCATTCTGTTTGTTTAAAGGCAGAGCCCTGCGGCTTTAGTTCGATAGGAGATGGGTGGTCAGGCAGTAACCAGTGCCAAGTAATATCCTTGATCAATGGCTTGTATGTACTTGGAATGCAAACATGCAGGCTATGCCAGTCAGGTTCTCTCTGGAGAAAGAGCCCTTAGAAATTCAATTTTCAATGATTAGGTTCCATTTTGTGTTTGGTTTGTATCTTCCCAGGTTCACTGTCTCCTCCATAGTGCTCTTAAATCTGTACTGTAGCCTTAAGTTCAGAATCTGTGTATTTAAAAGGAAAGAAATTGCCTTGGGAAAAAACGTTTGCAAAGCTGCAATTATTTTAATAAACATGTGCTACTTTAGATTCACGCACCCCAGCTCCAAATCTCTGAAGCAGACTGAGTAACTGAAAGGGTTTTATGTCTCAGAAGATGTATAGGACAGTTTTGTCGATAGCTGCGCAGCAATAGGATGACTTCTCATTAGGCATTGGTTTTCAGATCCAGATAATGCTGTCTCACTCCGTGCCCGCTGCCAATGTGCACGTGTGGGGAAGGGGAACAAGGGCAGAGGAATGTTAGGAGGGGTCTGCTGGGCTAGGAAGGGATTTCTTTCAGTGATATGTCCTTCAGAGGAGTAAGATAAATTCTTGTTGACTGCATTTTTATTAGTTTGCTCAAAATGGTATTCAACAGCAGAGATCAGCCACAAAAGACTGCTGAGCAGCAAGCACTCTGCTCACAGTATGTGTGCCTTAAAAATGGCCTCTCCATCAGCCTTCACGCTATGCGTTCTCTGGCAGAGGAAATTACTCATTAACTATGCAAAGGTACAAGCAGGGATTCAAGTCTCAAACTGTTTGCCAAGAGGATGTCAAACAGAACTGCTTGTTTTTGTTAGGGCATGAAGATGAATAATCTGGGACAGTTCTCCCTTCTACATTTTGAAGTTTTCGTAAACAGAGAGAGAAAAAGGGAGGGAGGATTTCTGTTTATATAAAGCAAAGTTTGATCCTGTCAACATTAATACTATTCTCCATGCAAAAGCTTCCTGAACAAAGGATATTTTCCAGCCACAAAAGCAGTCTGCTTTTCCTTTCCTTACCTGTCTCTAAAACAACATCATACACCATTTATACACTTCAATAGAACATGACCAAATCCCACTCCTTTCATCCAGCAAGACGACTTTGTCAGCCGTTAACCTCCAGTGTGAGTTCATCGTTAAAGGACAAGGTTAAGCTTTAGTGTGCAGAGTGACTTGCAACTGGGGAAATTAAAGTGGGAAAAGGCACAAGTTAAGAAAAATCCTGTTTTAATCTGCTGCTGATGCAACGAAGAAGGCAATTGAGGACAGGAAATCTTGGCTTCTGCTTTTTGTTTTCTTTCCCTCACGTGTGTGCTTTGGGAATAGGTAGACCTGGATTAGACTTGTCTTGCCCATATTCCAGAATTACTGTCAGGCATTACACAGGTCTTCTTCCAGATAGTAGCCACTGACACCCAGAGAGCAATTTAGATGTGTGGGAGGTGGGGAACTACACCTTTTAGAGACCCTCAAGAAAATACAGTGTTATGGAGCAAGAGACTCGGTGGGCAAGCCTGAGCAGTCAGGATTCAGACTTCAAATGAAACAACTGGATGGGTTGTCATTGTGCAAGTCAAGACAAGGCTTTCTTTGGGTCTTATGCAGGTCAGCTAAATGTTTCTGAGATATGAATTTGTTTACAAAGTGATATGTATGAAACTCAATAGAAAAAAATGGGAACTTGATGTGTAGCTTAACTGCCTTCTCCCCAGTGTCGCAAGGTAGATAGCAGAGAAAAAGAGGTTGCTGCCTCTTGAGTTTCCTGATGGAGAAGCTTCTCTTTAGCTGCTGACTATATTATCTAATACAAGGGAAAAGCTTTTCAGGCATAAAGTCAAGATCCTAGGAAAATCTTAAAGCCAAGGTTGCTTACATTACCTGTTTTTGTTAGGTTTGCCTGAGGTGGGAGTGGCAACAAATCTGGACTGAATCCTCTGCTTAAAATAGAAATAAGGTGCTGCTGTTGCCATGGGGTGGCAAATATTCAGGAGCCATTATTGGTGCTTGCCCTATATAGGTTGCCTACAACGTTGTCTTCTGTCCAAAGCTTTCCTAAAATCGCTTCAAGGTACAACAATGCCTGTGCAAACTACCTGCTGCCTTGGGAGTGATCCAACAGTATTTAAATGCCTCTTGTGAGCTGTTTCTGAAGGTCATTGGGAAAGGAGAAGGCAGGAAAGGAGTATCCCACTCAAATATGGGCTAATTCAATCTGGTGATGATTCATGTTTCATATCCCAGGATGACTTGATATTTCATGTATTTGTTACCTTATATAGCCATGCAAAATATGTAGAATTCAATTGTACAAATCACAATGACAGAACAATAGCTTAACAAAATCGAAACACACTTCTCCCTTAGCCTTATCAGCCTTGGCATTTGAGAATGCCAGCAAACCCCATAACCCTGGAAAGCTCTATGCTCTGCTTTAATGGTCTTTAAGCCAAGGGAAAAAGTAAATGGACCCTGGAGTAATTCCCAAAGATGGTAAATTCACTTTTTCACCAGTTGTAGTAAAAACAAGACTCCTGCCCTGTGCCTGATGAAATCAATGGGAGTCTTGTGACTGACTCTGAGATTAGCTAGGTTAAACCACTGGTTGTATGACACAATAAAACACATATATCTGCAATTCAGGAATACATGGGGAGCAGAAATTTGCACCACCTGTGTACTTTGATTAGTGGTCGGTCAGCCACCTAAAAGGAAATTTTGAAAGATGGTAAGAAAAATCTTTTTCACTTCTTGTTGCAATGGTCTAAAAAAAATGAGAGCTCCTGCAATAATTGGTGTGTTGTGATGGTCTTCCTCCAAATCGTGCACTTTTTAAAATTATGAATTGACAAATGTATTAGTCTGTCAAAGATTTGGCTCCTCTACATTCAAATGGACATCTGTTATGCTTTTTTAAGCAAGGAGATTTGTTTGTGAAGAAAAGATTAAAAAAAATCTGTATGTTATTTTCCAGATCAACAGTTTTCCATTGTTTCAATATGGCATGAAAAAGTACCACTCCCAAAACCTAAAGAAACAGTCTTACTTCCACAGTAAGAACTGTGTTTGTGTGCATGTCTGCTTGTATGTGCAAATGTGCTGGTGTTTATTCAGGCTTTTTGCTTTTCTGTGTAGTCATTCCCCATGTGACACTTCCAGGCTGATAACTTGTGGCAGCAGTGGCTTGCAGACAACGGCACTTCGTGACGTCATGGTGTGTTACCCTCCCATGACACAATTAAACCTCTGAATTTTGTATTCTGTTTGCCTGGTAAGGAAAAGCAGCCAAAGCTGGTCAGAGTTTGTGCTCAAAGGGTGATGCTCCAAGGCTTCTGTAGTTTCAGGTATAACACTATAAAAAATATATATATGTAAATAATGACCTTGTTGCACCAGCAGTTGCTTCCATGGCTGTTTGCACTGGGTTTCAGTTTCCTAACGGGACAAGAGCTGATTCAGGCCACCCAGGATCTACTTCAGAAAATTATCTAGCTTGAGTTTAACTTCAAACACATTAGGATATCCAACTATATTAATGATCGTAAGCTCTGGTGTTTTTTCCTAGCAAGACCTTGAGGCTGGAGGGATCCTCTGTGCAACCCATAAGATTTCCTCAGTCACTTCTCCACTGGATGATTTTCTCTCCCCGCTGTGCTCTGCAGCACAGACACCCGACGATGAGCGATGGTGTTGGTATGAAATGTCATCTCACTCTGCAGCAGCAGAGCACAGCTCTGTCCACAGCAGCTCAGAGAAACAAATAGGAAACAGGATTTTCCCCAACATGCCTCTGATTATTCAGAAATGAACCATTGTAACAGGATGTGCAGCCAGGTAAAACCCGTAATTTATACTAAATGCCTTCAGACTTGACAAACGTGGCAAGTGGGACTTACAGCTCCCTTTGCTTCAGCACCAAGCCTCAGTATTTACTAGAAATAATGTTCTTGTTAGAGTTTTGTGCAGGGTGGGTTCTGGTAACTGCCAGACCAAGAAACCCAACCCTGTTTGTTTGCTACAAACGCTACCAGCTTTACATGCTCTCCAGCCTCTGGGAACCCAGGAGAGCTTGTGTTTGCCTCCCACTGCAGCCTCAGGGAGATGCCCTTTCAGGAACTCAGCTCTTCAGATAAAAAGTCTCCCTCTTCACATGAAAGCATCCTTGAATGAGAGAATTTCAGCCTGTTTTAAAAGCTTTATCTGTCTGGAAATTTTCCAGACAGTCACTTACCTACCGATGTCCTCCTTCTCCTCCTCCTCTCCCCCCCCCCCTTCTTAAATCTGCCCTAGCAGATCCATATCATTAATATTTCAGCATCAGCTGTTGGCAGGCATTGGCTACGTTGCAGCACACTTCATCAATAAGAGCCAGCAAAGCCTGTGAGGTTTTCCACACTGCCTTCATCCAGCAAAGGAGTAAGAGTGAAGGCAGAGACTGGCAGAGAGCCCGAGTATCCACTGAGGGTCAGGGTGCATATTGCAGTCCCTGTCTTGAGGTGCTTTTTGCTGCCGTCCCTCACTTGGATCGTCCCTAGCAAGCAACAAGAATGGATGTCTTTAAGAAAGGCTTCTCCATTGCTAAAGAAGGTGTGGTAGCTGCTGCAGAAAAGACCAAGCAGGGAGTGACGGAGGCTGCAGAGAAGACTAAAGAAGGTGTGATGTATGTAGGTAAGAGAGAACTATTTTCGATCTACATTTGAGCATGAGCTGCTGCATAAGTTGTCCCTGAGAAAGTCCAGGGAAATTATATTGTGGCTAAAGCTTGGGAACAAATGGCAAGATGCCTGGATAACATCCTCAGCTTTGTCACAGTCACTGTGTAAGCCTGGAGTGCCACATTCTCCTTGTGCCTCAGTTTCCCCGACTGCAAATTAGACAGAACCGGCTGCTACTTCAAGGGAGGCAGAATTAATGTGACGTTAAGGAGTATATGCTCAGGTGGAAGGTTTCTGTTACCACTGTTCGCTGATGGTCTGCAGGGTGAGTCACTCACTCTCCAAGCATCCAAGCTCTGCTGGTGTCTGCCTCACCTCCACGCTGCGAGAGGGATGCTGAGGAGGTCCCTGAGAGCAGCCAGCAGCGTTACCAAGCGGGGATTGCAGAATGCATGTTTACCCACAAACATGCTGTTTTACCCCGAACTCCTTCACTTGTTCATCGACCTGTTTCATTCCCCTTGCAGACATTAATCTTACTTCACAAGAGACACCCAAATCATTTTGCCCAAAAGATAGAATGTGGAAAACAGCATGGTTTGCGTCCTGCTGGAGACCTCTCACCTCTCCATCAGAAACCTCCCCTTTCAAGGTCACTCTTGAGACCCACTATCTACTGCGTACGATTATATGGCTGGATGGTCAGATATTCCAGATACTATAAAATCTGCCAAGTCTTACGTTCCCAAGACTGTTTACTGCACTTCACACTGCTTTTTGTTTGCTGTGTGTGGGAAAAAGGAGGAGGGTAGTAGGAAAGTTTACATGCAGGCTCTTCCTGCTGTCGTGCTACAACATCCACAGCTGTACATAGCTACTATATTTAAAACAGCTACGTTGACAATAGCTGCAGATACATGTTTGTGCAGATCTGGTGATGTCTTTATCCCAAAATTTTAAATTCTCAGGCATTGGTGTGCTGTAAATGAACGTAGGTAACAGTTCATGTTTCAATTTGAAACTAGCTCACAAGGAAAAAGATAAACAGCATCCGTTCTGATTGAACTAACGACAGGAACCAAAACACCAGCCTGTCAAGTCTAGGTGGAAAATTGGGGCATCCCTACTGCTCCAGCTGCTAAGTGATTTGAGCAATGTCAAAACGGATTGTTCCAAATTTTTATACATAATTTCTCTTCAGTTATTTTGCTCGTCTCTATACTGTGACCTGGGATTCTTCTTTGCACAGCCATGAGGGTACAGACTCTGCTTATGAGATTCTGAACTTTTCCACAAAGTTTTCTAAAAGCCTTCTTAAGAACAGATCGCTGAATGAGGATCAAATGAGGATCAAGGTGAATATAAAGTGGTTTCTCCCTTCATTTTTCTGTTTTGTTGGCTTTTTTTTGATATACCACCAATTCCTGCCCTGCCAGGCACTGCATAGTGCTTTGCCTTTGAGCTGATTCAGTTCCTGTTGCATGCTAGGGGATGCTCAGCCCTTTGGGATGTATTCAGCCTTTCACAGGCAGGAAAAGTAAAGGCCAGATGCTGATTAGTTCAGAGAATGGATTTTTAAATAGAGAAGGTGGAGGCCAGGTGTATCGATTAAAACTGGAGAGATTATTATGCTGTCTGTGCCAACTTTTTTCACTCTGTGACACAGGAAGGGTTAATCAGAGACCTGAACTGCTCCTTCCTTGCTCCTTCCTTCACAGAACCTCATCCTAGACAGCTTGATCTGGGGTGTTATGTGGTGCTAGGAGAAAATAATAGTATAAAATCTTGAGGGTCTTTTCAGAAAGTCAGGAAAGAGACAGGGAGAACCCCTTAGATGGACGAAGTGGTGGATCCCTGACTTTTATTCAGGTTTGTGTTAACTCCTCACTGACTCTCCAAGGAGAACCCCAGATGTCTGCACACAGCCACCACAACTGGTGAGTCATTCGCTGTTGCCCCAGGAGAGGAAAAATGCCCATTCAGAGACATCGACCTGGAGCGGGTGGTGTCATCACGCTCTGTGGCCACCTTGTCCCTCTTCCATGAGACACACAACCAGTGCTGGAGCTGGAGGTGCCTCCCTGTGTGCTAACTCTGCAATGCGGTTCATGGCAGGGCTGGTTAGAGATGCTGCCATCGCCGAGGCAGTCAAGAGTGTGGGGTGTTCCTGCCCTGCTACCTGAGTGTGGCATGGTGAAGAGGATGCACAAAAAGAGAGAAATCCTGTAGCAGGGGCCAACGTTGCTCTTAGTAAAATTGCAGCCTGCTCTCCAAATAGTAGCTGGGTATACTGAAGTGGCTGTGGGTTCTTGCACAGTTAATGTGTATCCGGAAGTTGATTCAATAGGCTGTCTTTTTTTTATTTGGTTTAAATGGAGGGATAAGTGATGCTGAAGTAAATTAATGAAGTTAATGCAAAGCTGCATCAGTGTATTGAGTGTGAGGTCATCGGTACTGTTTAATACTATAGTTCAGGAAGCCTCAACAAAGAATCCACTTCTAGTTCCCCAGAACAGCTTTTGGTCACGCATGTTGCAGAAAGCCTCAATGCACCCAACTCTACTTCAGTGAAGTGACTCCAGCATGAACTCCTGCAGGACCTGCAGCACGTCATAATATCCTTTTCTACGACAGCTCTTTTCCCACTGCACAGCGCTCCTCCACCTCAGTCGCACTCTTGTGATACCAAAGCTCTTGCAGATGACTCACAGCACTCAGAAGAGGCAAGATGCATGAACTTCTAATTCTGTGTACGCGAGCTGCTGCAGGCGAGGACTAATGGGTGAAATGAGATTGAGCATCAGGTGATTGCTTTCCGATTCAACAGATGCTGGCAAGGGTATGTGCCGGAAGGTCAGATTTCAGCTGGTGCATAGTGGATGCTGAGCCTGAGTCATTGGGTGTGGTCGGGTTAGGAAGAGGAGGCGAGCTCTCCCCAAGCTGCAGCGGTGGCCCTTGCCACTGCCGTTTCTTCTGTCATGAAATGCATTTGGGTGTTCTTCTTCTACCAGAATCCTTCCTTTCTGGAATTATTTTTCATCGGAAAATGTGGCAGCCTGTAAACACCCCTGTAAACACCCTGTAAAAGGATCGAGCTGGGATAGTCATCTTAAATCAAAAGTCTGGTAAAACAATATACAGAAGTACAGGTCTTGTTTCGCTATGCATGTTTAATGCAAAACTGAAATATAAGGAGGCAAATTATACACTTTGCTTGCCTAAGAACTGCTCTTTCACCAAAAAAAACAGCAAAGGAGGGCTAACCTTAGGCATCTCTGTCTGATCTTGTATGTCAAATCAATATTGTGGCAGCCATTTATTGGAATGGCACTGGGAGGGATGCTGAATCAGGATGGGGTCTGGATTGCTCTGTGTGCACTTGGCCCGTTCAGGAGCTCGTGTTCATGGCTCGGGACTTACATCTGCTCTGCTCATTGCTAAGTTTCCATACACACTTCTATGATAGGTATCAGTATTAAAACCACTTTACAGCAGTGCATATGTATCATGTGCATCACTAGGACCTGCACTTTACAGCAGTAACAAGTATAAATTACAGAGATTTCGTCTCTCCAGATTTAACACAGCTAGGGAGGGTGGAGAAAAATGTTGTGGGCATATTGTAGTAGAAGAGCTTTGTTCTGCCCCAGGCAAGCCTTACAGCTACCAAAATAAACCAACAATTGAGAAGGACTTTCAATAATACACAACATGTAGCAGGCAGAACAGAGCAGGGCTGGTTCTGCTGTTATCAGGGTGCTGCACCTGTTTTGCTTTCCAGGCTATTAATGAGAACGAGGTGTGGTTTGTAGTTTGTTTCTCCCACCACACCCATGGATGTTCCAGCACCTCTGGAGTTAAAGATCTGTCTGGCTCTCTATTTGTATCATTGTGACAGTTGGCCATAAAAATCCTTTTGTTGTGTCAGTATGGGAAACTTGAAAAGAGTCTGTACAGGTGCAGGCGATTTACAAAATACAGTAAGGTGGGACTAGTGAAACATTTTGGCAAGTGTTTCTTTAACTTCCAACTGAGAGAAATTTTATCCTTCGATTTTGTAATGTGAAAAAGCATCTAGTACTGTGGGGGCTGCCCATCTACCCTATGATCTCATGTCTGTGCTGCAGTGTACAAACAGAAGGGCTGTATAGCAGGTCACTTCAAGCTTGAAGGAAAACCTTGGAGATGAAGTATCCCATAAGGTCTACTTGTGTTGCAAACTGGATGCCCTCACAACCTGTAAGCTTTTCTGCCTTGAGAACAGTGAGGTAAATTTCACTGTAAGCATACCTATGGTGTAGTTTCATAATTGGAGATAAAAACATCTGCATTCTACGTATCTCTGTGACCAGCTACTTGCAGCTGAAGCTGAGGCACCAAAATAGGTATCTGGTAGGTAGGTATGTAGCAGCAGGGTGGTTGTTCTATAAATTCAGCCTCAAGTTTCACCAGAGTCCTCATTAGAGATATAGAATGAAGCTTTAAGTGACCTGCTGTAAGGCAGGGGAAGGCCACAGGTGGGACAACCACATCTTGAAAGACTGAAGAAGGTGAGATTTCACCGGGTCACTGGTGATTTATATCTGCTCAACTGTTCTTTTCATTTTGGAAACATTCTAGGGACAATTTTTCCTAGTTAAGCATGCTATAATCAAGATTTTTCAGGTCTAGGTATATCCAGAGAATTTATGGCCCAAGTTCTCCAACTCCCAACACAAAGATACTCATTGACTTCACTTGGGGAAGGAAGCTGGTCCCCTCTGCTGGCTCTACAAATGTGTTGTGTCTTAGCAAGAGGTAACAACAGCACCACAGCTCCCCCCTGCACCTACTGAGAGCAGAAAGCCATCCATGTCCAGAAACCAGAGGGTTCTTTGCCAGATAGCACTGATGGACTATGTTTCCTTTCTCAGGTACCAAAACCAAGGAGGGCGTAGTGCAAAGTGTGACCTCAGGTAAGAGCGCAGCCCTGAGAGGGATATGGAAATCTGTAATGTTTTGCTGGACCTCTTGATAAGGCCATTATTCCTGCCAAATGGAAGGTCTCTGGGGGACACTTTGATATACATGACCTTCCATTTGGTGAATGGAGAATGCCTGCCCCAGGAGTGATGGTTCAGAGTCTGACATTTGCAATGCTCATGGATGGGAGAAAATATTTAATCAGTACAGCAGGTCAAAAAAAATCTAAAAGAGCTTACTTGGCAGAGCCAGATCATTCACAGCAATTTAGACATTGGACAATGTCAATAGTGCTGCCCTGCATGCAGAAGGTGCTTACCTGCAGCCGTTCTTGTCAGGCCGAAATTGTGGTTTTTGGGAGACACCTGTTAGAGAGTCAGGGACCTAAGGGATCTTTCTAGATATCCCAAGCTCCAAAACTGGGCAGCCTTCTGAAGTGCTTGGAAGAGAGATAAATAGATCCTTTCCCTAGAGAATTTCATGACCAATTTACAGTGGTTTTCTCCTACCCAGGTGTATTAAATCAAACAGAAGGCAGCCAGAAAGAGGTCACGCGCAATCTGCAATGCAAAATACCTTACGTGCACAATTGTCTCTTAGCATCTTACAGTGGATTTTTCATTTTCCAGTTGCCCAGAAAGACTGAAAGGCTGCAGTGTTGCTCTCTCAGCAGCATTTTTAGTCAGACAAAACTCTCATGTACATAATCTAAATTCAGGTGTGATCTCACATAAAAAATCCAAATAAGAACTGTGCTAGGGCCAATTTTGTCTCTTGACTCAATGCAATCATTTGACTGCCCCACTGAATTTGGCAGCGTTCTGCCAGTACCTACCTCATTGACTTTCTGCTTTTGTTGAAATCCCAGTTGCTGAGAAGACCAAAGAGCAGGCCAATGTGGTGGGAGAAGCTGTAGTAGCCAGCGTGAACACAGTGGCAAACAAGACTGTAGAAGGAGCAGAGAACATTGTGGCCACTACAGGAGTTGTAAAAAAGGTATGTTTGCTTCTTCGATGATGTAAATGACAGAAGAGTTGTCTTTGGATTACAGTTGAAGTATCTACAAACATTTACAGTTGATGGCTTTACCTATTCAGTGAGAGGCATTCAGCAATATCTGCTTTTTATAATGCTTAATGTTATTAAATAATGCTTAATATATAATCACCGAATTATTTCATTTGTAAGGGACTTCTTGAGTTCATCTAGTCCAAGCGCCTCTAGGTCAATCAGAGCAGGTCACCCAGGACTGTGTCCAGCTGGATTTTGAATATCTCCATGGATGGACTTTTGCAATATCGCTGGGCAACCTGTGTCAGCATTTAACCACCCTCACAGGAATGAAAGAAGTGTTTTCTTGTGTTCAGGTGGACACGTTGATCGATTTGTGCCCATCCTGTCAGCTGGCACTGCTGGCAAGAGTCTAGCCCCACCTTTTTTTATGAAGACAGAAAAGCACTTTTTCCAGGGACTTTGAGCAGAAATGTTGCCAGGCTGCAGTGAGCATCCAGTCAGAGTCAGAGTTCTGATGTGCTGAGTGTGAAGGAGCGAGAGCTCAGTGCTTGCTGTCACACCTGGCTGGTGCCCACGTGACACGCAGCCTTGGCCCCAGCCCCAGCAGCAGCAATTACAGCAAAGCCTGGTCCCAGCAGAGCACCTGACCCTCCTGCTCTGCTTTGTGCTGATTTTGACAACAACCAAGCAGTTGCTGATAAAGGCTGTGTGACCCAAATTGTGCACGGATTAAGCCAGGTTCAGACAAGGCGTCTCCTGTCCCCCAGCCTAATTTGACAAACTGGGTTGCTTCAAGTGAGGGGATTAAGGGGCATGTGAAGGAGCGAAACAGCTCCCTGGGTGAAGGCAAAGCTGACCATTAGAGAAGATGCTTTCACCAGCTGGTAACAAACAGCAATGATTTGTACAGTACATGAGGCTGATGTTTGGTAAGCCTGGCTGCATTTCCCCTCTTCAGAGAGCTGTGATCAGTGGTGTGAATAGCGGCATGAGCTAGATGAGTCACCACAAACCCAAACCCAGAATCAAAGCAAAGCAAGGCTGGCCAAAATTGTTTTAATTGTTCAGACAGTTGGCTGATGAATTTCCTGAACTGCACGTAAACACATTGTGATGTGAAACAAAACTTCTACCCACCATGTAAATCCTAAGAGAACAGCCTAACAAAAGCTACAAGTGACGCAAAATGTCCTCCTGAAAGCATGTGAAAAGGGCAGATACAGAAGTTCTCTAAGCCCTTGGGATAAGGTTAATCTCTATCCTCACATGGAACAGCAGTTAGGCCGCAGGAGTGCAGTGATTCCTAATTCCATTGTGCTAGACTACCCCCCCTTACCTTTTGACTGATTGAGTGCAGGGTGGTTGACCCAGGAGAGCTAGGAATTTGCTGACGGTAGGAATCCATCCTGCAGATACTGAACTGTCTCCCCTCCTGGCAAGGACTAAGCAGCAGCAATCTTCTTCCCACTTTGTCCTAAGTGAGAGCCCTCCCTCAAAGACTGATGAGCTACAATTTACAACTGGTAATTTCACAGCTCAGACCCGTTGACATTATCTGTTTCTATCCTTGTGCAAATAATCCCCCAGAAAATCGGTGATTCCTTCACCCTAGTGATGGTTCTGGGTTATGCAGACTGCAGACCATATATAAAAGCCATGAGTTTTCCAGAGAGGTAAAGCATGAAGCATCTCAACATTCTGATGTCTTCTGTTGATGTCCATCTGCTTAGCATTAAAATGGGGATTGATCAAGAAATGAGAGTGGGGTGTGCCCCGTGCCAAAGGGCACACTAAATGAGGGAGCCAGGCGACTGCTTTGGATATAATATCCAAGTGTCATGCCAAATAGCAGAGGTGGAAAGCAGAATGAAAACAGGAGGAGAAAAGCAAGGTGAAAGAAGTCACAGGAAAAAGAAATTCAGGAAGAATGTTTGTTCCTGTAAAAGAGAGGGGTTATCAACTGTAGCTTTTTACTTAGGCTTAAATTAGGAGTGCAAATCTTCTAGTCACCCTCACTCACCATTCTTCAGTTGCATCTGCTAGGTAACTTTTGGATAGCAGTGATGTGAAAGATGGAGCTCCACGTGCATCCCAGCTGCTAATGGTTAATGGCTGTGAGTCCAGAGCTGCTCTCGAGGGAGGACCCTGAAAGGAGCAAAAGGGTTGTGCTGGGCTCTTGGCACCAGGTCTCCTCTCTGCAGATCTGCTCCTATTGTGCTGCACAATTTGCTAATGGAAATAGAGCCAGAGGCTGCCAAGAACAGCACTGGGCACTGTAATGCCCAGTGGAGGTGCACTAAGAAAAGCGATAATGTTAGATATTTAAGAAATAAGCAACTACTAAAATCTTGCAATCCTGAAATTACACACAAGCATTGCAGCCCATGAAGTTGGAGAAAGCTGTTGTGTCCTGTCCTGAGACTTGCTCATGCTCCATCCTGTCCTCCTCCTCTTTAATTGCAAAGAGCATTTGCTAATGTCTTATTGCTGTTTTGAACTGTTTCCACTGTTGTTCCCTGCTGACTTTATAGCGGGGTCGTTCGAAGCACCAGGGGATCTGCATGAATACGTGGTGAGAACTGAGTGGCGCTGCAGGATGGCTCAAACCTGGGGAGTGAAGTTGCCTAGAAGGCATGTCTCCAGCTCAGCAGTCCCAGTATTAATATCAATTACAGAGAGCCTGTTGACATTTAATCTGTGTGTTTGACAGCTGGGATCAGTGGCAGGCAGATACTAGGAAGGAGTGGGGAGCTCTAAGGATTCTGTGTTAAGTTTTCCTTGGGGTGGCAGCTGCAGGGTGATCAAGCTCTGAGGGTGTATCATGTGGCAGTGCTGGCCATGGGGAAGAATCCAGTCCTTCGTGGAACATGGCAGGCATGGAAATGGAGAGACATGGTTGTGTCATGGGCTGTGATGTGGGCTGTCCTCGGTGGGAGCACTCAGAGCTAGGCAGAAGGAAATGAGGCTGAAGTAGTTCCATGCCTATCAAGGAGTGCCAAGCACCAAACAAGAGCAATCATGAGTAGCAATGGCATCATCTTGCAGGACTTTGGCACTGGCCTGGTCACTCCTAGCTGAGTACAATAAAATGTTGACTGATTTGTAGCAGGTTTTAGGTGTTAAGGAAAGAATATGTGAGATAAAGAGACTGTAAACCCTCCACAGTTTTTCTGATGTGCAAAGGAATGAGACCCATCAGAACTGTGTTTTGCCTGTGACTCTGCACCCATCCCAGTCCCTGGAGTGGACATTAAGGGATTTCAGTGAAATAACCACCCACTAAGCATCCCTGTCTTAGAAGAGGATTAATTCTTCGTCTGCATGACACAGCACAAAGTTTGCTGCATTGCAGACACCACGTGGCTGGGAACAAGTGCCTGTACGCACACGCACTCACGCTCTCACAAAAAGTCCCTCGGGGACTGGAGGAATTTCCCCAGTAGCTGATGCTTCCCTATGCCCTCCACCTAGATCTTCCCTTTAGATCTATTTGCCCTGCCAGTTTTTGTACAGTTTAGTTGTCAGTTCATGGCTTTGTCATTTTGAATTGGGTTTGGCTTTTTTTCATTTCACTCCATTAATTATTTGAGCAGATGTCAGTTATGTGCAACTGTTGGGTGCATTCGTTGGATCACATCATTTCTCTCTATGCTTGGTCTAGCACACGTGTACCATGCCCATACCACAACAAATTGCTTTCATAACCCCACTGCACATTTTGAATATGAACATTTGATGTTCATGGCCTTAATTCTGTTTGCTTAAACGCTGCAATGCCACTGGCTCTAAGACATTTGCACTGAAGGCATTAGAAGTAGAAACTGATGAGTGACCTCCCTGTTGAAGTTAATTTGGGCAGGGCAAATGCCATTTAGGAGAAAGCAGCACAGGGCATTGGAGAGGCCACTGAATGCAGAGCTGCTAAGCAGGAGGAGCAGGGAAATCAACAGCCAAACTACCTTACAATTAAGTAGAATTAATAGTTGACACTCTTTTGTATTCAAGCTTTATCCTCTGTATTAAAGCTTCACCCTTTGTATTCAAGCTTCACTGTACATCACTGATGCAGTGATGTATCCCAGTTGTATCCTTCAGCATCCCATGGAGCAGGAAAGACTGCAACAGCAGCATGGAGTGGGATGCTTTGTCTACAGGCATGGTTTTTTGTGCTTCCCTCTCAGTCTCATTAGTGCATCCAGACATACATTTTTCACATGCAGAATAGGCATTAGTAGCACTAAAGTCTACAGGACTGTGTCTTGTGCTTCATGCCTTAAGGCTGTACCCCAGTAATCCTGTAGGATTATGATGTAAATGTTATTAAGTATGTGTTTTTTGTATAAGCATATCCAGGAATCCTAAGAGAGTCCGACTGTGAGATGGATGAAAGAAAACTCCCCCAAGAGTCCATCTGAATTTTTTGTCTGCCCTTTCGGTGGGTCCACTCACTTCAATCACAGGTTGACCTCTTAGTCAGAGCTGGCAGCATCACTCTAAGTACTTTCAACCGAAAACCCATCCAGGACACCCTGTCCACAGGACCTGTCAGGTTGCCTAAGGGTTTACAAGGGAGTGGTTTGGGGATACTGCCAAGTAGCGTTACTTTTGCTCCAGTGCCCAAGGTCAAGAGCACTACAGGAGACTGAACCTTTCTCTGCCTTATGCAATTGGTGTCCTATTGTGGGCTGTTACATTTGTAGCAGGTGAGGTTGCCAGTGGCTGGTCTCCTCTGCAGCCTTAAAAATGATAATAAAAGAAATCTTGCTTGCCTCTGAGTTTGTTGAGCTTTTGATGAGTAAAGTTCTACCATCCGACATTTAGACTCTGCATGCTTTCTCTGTTAGCTATGGAAGATAATCCCGACAAAGTTATTTATCTCAGAATTTTTGGGGATGGCAAAAAACTGGCCATATATGGATGAAAAATATAAATTCCATTTCAAATTCCATTTCATTTATGGATTCAGCCAGTGAAATAGCACAGTCGCTGAGGGGAATTTCATAGAACCTGTGAAACAGAAATCTGAAGAATCAAATTGTCATTAGCTTTTTTTTTCAAAATCTGTAAAGTTTTAAAAACTGGTTTTAAAAGACATATTAAACTATCTGAACGCAGAAACCTATACTGCACTCTATTTAAGACCTCTTAACATCATGCAGGAATGTTTTTATAAAAGGCAGGTCCCAGTTTGCTGATTTTTTTCATTCGTGATATCTGAATAGGTGAATATGTTTCATAACCTTGGTGGAATACTGTATTTTATATATAAGTCTTCTCTATATTATATATTCTATATACAAATATATTTTTATATATGTAAAATATTTTAAAACTTGTGTTTTATTCCTCTAATGACTTATGTTTTGTGTTTCGCTTAACTATTGTGCTAACTACTTAGTTTTTCTCTGTTCTCTAGCCAAAAAGATTCAAACCCCTTTCCCCCAAAAAATAGAAGAAAGCAGCCCATAACAAACTAAATAAGTATTTTTCATTTTAAATACTTTTTTCTAAGACAATACGTACTATCTGAGAGGGAAAAAAATGTGCTTCCTGCGTAAGAGCAAGAGAAGCATTACTAATTACTTCGTGGTTGCAACATGCCTTTCCCTTAGAACATTTTATGCCTTTTAATGAGGAGATGAACACTGAAAGGAACAGGAATGTTCTTGTTGTCCTCTAGAGAAGCTGGATTTTCACTCTTGAGTGAGTCAGTGTTATAGCTGGGATTGGGACCCAGGAATTTCTGGCTCTTCATCCCAAGTGAAGACCCTTAAATCACGTGATCCTCCCCCTGACAAGTTTCCCTGACAAGTCACTGAAATCCCCAGCCAGGTAACACCCAGCTGAAGAATGTAGCCCTTCCCCAGCTCACGCTCGCTATTCTGGGCAGGGTAGGAAGCGCATGAGAAAAAGGCTGTGAGAAGGTGGCCCTAACACAGCCTGACACCTCTTCATCCTGCGATTGTGCTGGTTCCTCCACCACTGTTTAGAAACATTCTCCAGAAACATGGTTGCTTTCCTTTCTAAAAATAGTTCTCTTTTATCCTTCTGGAGCAGAGTCTTGGCAGACAGCAATATTTAAGGGATGTAGTAAGCAGCACAATAGCTGAACAGGGAATCTTCACCCCACCCATCGTTCTCAGCTGCAGCATCTGAGGGAAAGATCCCCTTTTCTGTGACTGTTTCCACATCCACAAGAGCTGAGCTCCCCTCTCACAAGAGGGGTAGGTGGGTATTCCCTGTAGAAAGGTGGGGGACACTGCACTTGTGTTAATAAGGGCTGTCCTCCAGCTTTCCCAACACAGCTCAGCACCTTAGACTGCTGACTTTGTTTCACCTTCACGGTTTCACACAGCTGCTGGTAACCCCATTGGCAAAAAAAAAAGTCTACAAAGCACCAGCTGTTGCAACTATTGGCATTGCCTTGCACTGCAGGTTTCTTTTCTTTCAGTCCAAATAACTGCTCGTAAATCTATAAAATACAATTTGTGGCTGTTTACCTGCTTTGACCTAGTGAGCATTGTTAAGTTGTAGGGTGCATTCCATTTTATATGGCTCTATATGTACATAAAGTACTTTAGAGCCACAGACTGGATCCTGAGCCCAGATCTGTTTCTATAAATATAGAGTAGTGAGTACTGTTTGCTGCCATCAAGGGTTTACTCATTTCAAACAGCTGGTGGCTAAGTGGGTCCACCAGAGCGGTGGCCACTCCCCAGCAGCTGCAGCGCCTTGCTGTGCCAGGAGCTGGAGACCAGAAGTTGGTTTCTGTATTGTGCAAAGTTTGGTATCATAGAACCATTAACATTGCAAAAGACCTCTATGCTCACCCAGTCCAACCATCAGCCCAACACCACTGTGCCTACAAACCATGTCCTGAAGTGCCATGTCTAAAAGTTTTTTGAATGCCTCCAGGGAAGGAGATTCCACCACTCCCCTGGGAAGTCTCTTTCAGTGCTTCACCATTCTTTCAGCAAAGAAATTTTTCCTAATGTCCAAATCTAAACCTTCTGGGGCACAACTTGAGGCCAGTTCCTCTGATCCTATCACTTGTTACTTGGGAGAATAGACCAACGTTTGCATCGCCATAACCTCCTTTCAGGAACTTACAGAGAGCAGTAAGGTCACCCCTCAGGCTCCCTTTCTCCAGACTAAACAGCCCCATTTCCCTCAGTGTCTCCTCATGTCATTAGGTTACCTGGGCTTACTTTAACACAGATCAGGCTGATGCTAAAAACCCAGTCATTTCAGCCAATGGGATACAAACTAAGCGCACATTTCTTAGGAAAAAAAAAAATAAATCATACTGTGCTTTTCATGTGGAGACACGCCCAGTGCATGGCTCACTCTGTAAACAAACATATTGACTCTCAGCAGGGATGTGAGGGAAATGCCAGGAGCTGTGACAGACATTGCTACTGGACAGTGGCTCACATTTTAGCCATTTTCTCTCTCTGGTGGATTGATTTCTTATGGTAGCTTGTGTGGAGAGCAGGAAGCCTATGGCAGGTTGTGGTGCTTTCCCATCTCCTGGCTCTCCTTCCTGCCAAAAATGGATCTGAAGTCCAATTTTCATCTTAAATTCTCATGGGATCTGCCTTATATCTACGTAACTCTGTGAAATATATACATGTTTTCCTTTTTATTTCACATCACCTCTTCTTCCCTAATTCAGTCCCAAAAGCATCAGGGTAGTTATTCTACTGATGAGAACTGTTAAGACTGAACAGGAAAATAAGGACATGCATCAAAATGAAGAATCAATTCCCCCAAAACACAGGAAGCATCAAGTTCTGTTTACATTAGGTTTGACAGGGACATTTAATTTGTGCTGCAGCAGCACCAGGGAAAGCAGTGGTCTCATGTTTCCAAAATATTAATATTCAAATGATATATCCCACTTCCATGCAAAATTGACTTTATATAATATATATGTCTTGGGTTCCTGCTATGGTGGCTCTGATTTTGTATGGGAAAAGAGAGTGGAAACTCGGGGATGCTGCTGGGCACATGTGCTTAAAGGGAACAGAATTATGGAATAGAATCATGGAATATCTTGAGTTGGATGAGACCCATAAGTATCATCAAGTCCAAATTCCTGCCCCTCACAGGACTACCTGTAACTGAACTGTAGGACTAAGAGCATCATCCAGACTCTCCATGCACTCTGGCAGGCTCGGTGCCTTTTCAGCGCATTAAAAATTGATCTCCAGAATATTTTATGGCCTATCATCTCTGCACATACTACACTTTAAATTGAAAACATTTGTTATTTTTTAAGGCGCTCCTGTAAGATATAGAGAAGATTTGTCGTTTTAGCAGAGTTCCCTGGTGATTTGGGGCTGGACTACAGAGGTCCCACTATTTCTGCTTCCCCCTGCTCTTGCTGACTGATGCCACCAAGGTGCATTTCTCCTTTCTGTCCATCCCCTGCGCATGTCCAGTATGGCCAGGATTTTTGTCTTCTCTCCCCATGTGGTCAAATCACATTAAAAATGATTGCCTGGTAATACAATCTTTTCTTCTTTGAATAGGAAGGTAGCTGAAAGATGTGAGGGAGTGGATAAGAGAGCCCAAAGTGCTTATGGAAATTCTTGTATTTCAAACACAAAGGAAAGCCTATCCTTTGATAATGAAATTTTATCTGAGGAGTGACATTAATGCTGCCACAATACTGCTATTCCTGAAATTAGTATTGGTTAGTCTATGCCATGAGTGCTTAGGGAAAGGCTAGGCACAATCTGTCTTACTCCAGGTAAATTCATTTGTTTCTCTCAAATTTCTTCATATTGAAGGAATCAAAATTCAGTTTGGCCTCAGTGACAGGAAACAAAACTTCAGAATAAGAACTGCTATTCCGTATGAAAAAGACCCTAAACCAGGCTGTAAGAAACTTGGGTTTTTTCACAGACATCTCTAACAAGCTGCTCGAAAAATTGATTTTGAATGATATTTGCCATCTACTAAGCATGATATTTTATTTACGTGTGTAATGCTCAGACCTGCTTCATACAGTCTGCTCAAATAGTCTGTCTAAGATTAGGGTGATGACTCTGCATGTGGCAGTAAGGACAAACATCTCACTTGTGACTTGGCAGGAGGACCTGGCACCGCCGCAGCCACCCGAGCAGCCGAGGGTGGAGGGAGAGGGGGCCCCGGCAGCAAGCACAGGCAGCGGTGGAGAGGTAAGTGATGCCATGGCCCTGATTTCCCCACGGTCCCTGGGGTCTCAAGACCACACATGGGCATTGTGGGGGGGGTTAGTGCTCTTCCCCATGACAATCTTCCCCTTGGCTTCTGCGGTTATAGATCTGCCGCCCGTAAATCCCATCAGTATTCCCATTTTCATGAGCTGTTTGACAAAACCTGAGCTCATCAGCCTGCGCTTTTGGCACTTCCTTTTTCAGGACCAAAATGTTGCCATGAGTGACAGAGCTTACAGACCGTAAACTGCTGCTTGGTTTTAGCAGTTTTGGCTGGCTTTGAGATGTAAATGCGCATTTAATAGTTAATGTTATCCTAACAAGTTGATGTTTTCTATAGATTTTTCTACATGTGAAATAGTTATTTCAACTTTTGAACTCTGCAATGTCCTTTTGAAGCCCTGTATCAAATGACAGTTTCTGGGCCAATTTCAGCTCTTGAGGAAGGGAAGACAACCTCATGTTCAACATGGATGCTTTAAATGGACAAACACTTCTCACGCAGCATTTCCTTTACAGTTTTGGTCCTAAGGCATTTGGCTGCCCACTTCCCAAGTCCCAAAACAGTCTGCAGCCAGACTCCCCATTTTCCAGCTTCTCTGAAGCTCAGACTGTTTTCATGGTGCCTGAAGCTCCCGGAAGGCTCAGCTTGCACCTACAACCCACTACCAGCCGTCACCTCCGCTGGTGCCAGTCCCCCAAATGGGCCCTTCTAATCCGACTGACTTCAGGGCTACACGAGGGTTAATGTCAGGCTGCACACTGGGGTGGGAGGCAGAGTAGCAGAAAGCAGGACACTCCTGCCGGTGGCAGCCTGGCCCTGCATTAGCTCAACATCCACCACATGCAAAATCACACCCTTATTTTCCCCAGAGTTACAGTAGGAGTGTGTCTGGTTCCCAGAAGGAAGAGATATTTCATTTATTTTCTGCACCACGTACAATCACGGTTATGTAGTTGTTAATGTATTTTTATGTGGTGGCTACCACATTATGTGGTCACCACATTAGGATTTTCCTTCTAATTTTATTTATATATATTTTTCACTGGAAATATTTAATTGTTTTCCTGTCTGTTTTCTCCCACAGGGTGAAAATGAAGCCAATTAATCAACTTAGGGACTCCTGGCTCAAAAGAGAGCATTCCAAGAGCATACATAGAAATATTAGCTGACTACAACATGAATATTCTGCTCTACATAGACTAACTACATTCAGTCCTGTAGTCTTTCACCCCCCTCATAAACCAATCATAGAATATATGTAAGCCAGACTTCTCTGTAAGTAAAGTGCAGCCATGTACCAAGGTGTGTGTCTTCTTCTGCAGTCCCTCGTGGCTTTCCAGCCCGCTCCCTTTGCGTGTTTTGGTTGGACTCACTGATCCGTGTTTCACATCCATCTGCACTGGCATTTGGAACCTCTAGGTATTGTGGAAATATTTTTTTTTAACTAATAAAAAAGTGTTTGAACAAGTTTTTTGTTTTGTCACTTCTGTTTGCACGTTTTAGATGTTGAGACTGCTGAATTGATGATCTCTTCCTGTAAAAATATGTATTAAAATACAAAGATCTCAGGACTGTGACGGCCTTGGATGTTGATGTGAAAGATGAGGAATAATGAAAAATGGTATTTCTGAAGTCAATAGCATAGGTAGGCCAGAGATTTCTGGCCAAAAGTAGAGATTTCACTTTTCAAATATTCCCCCATGTTTAAGAGAGAGTTCATGGGGGAGAATTGGAAAAAAAAAGGCTTTCTTGGTCAGCATTTGTTCTTTGCTGTTTATTCTGCTTACACCAAGCTTGAAAACTCTAGCCTGACATCTTTTGGGTGTAACAAATGGGTAGAAGGTAATTAAGGAGACTCGGTGGGCTCTCACCTGCTAGATCAGAACTGTACTGCTGCTGGCAGGAGCGGGCAGGGTTCCTGTGAAATGTGTGAGTTGGATAACAAGTGCTAGAGGAGAATCATTGGTGCAGTGCAAACACCAGGGCTTGGTACTGGTTAGAGCAACCCGTCAGCGTGCAGATAAAGCTGCTGAGTGAGAGCAGTAGGGGCCTTTCACATTCACAAACACAAAGAACAGCAAAATATTGCTACAAGCTGATTGCTGTAAATAATGAAGAATGAATTTAAGGCATGTAAGTAAGTATGGGCCTAAAAATTGAGTCTTTTATTCACCTACAAGCAAATCAGTGAGACTCTGGAATAAACAGGTTTAAGCTGCTTTGACGTCAGAGCATTGATCTTCATTAAGCTGCATAATGATGATGACTACAGAATGTATTACAGGAGAGACTTGCTGTGGCATGGAAGGATCTAGCGAATGTGCTACTAGCCTCCCTCACACATTAACAATACGCAAAAAGCTTTGCTTTGCAGAGACCACAGGATTTCCATCCGAGTGAATGTTTTATCCTGGCAAGGAAAGGGAACAAAAGAGCCCTAGCAGAGATAATAAGGCTCCTCAAAGGAAGCTATATCTGATATGTGCACAGCTTTTTCTGATGCCCTGCAAAATATCTGCAGAACCTGCCAATTAACAGAATAACTAAAGTTGAGGCCAATGCCCAGCAGCAGGAGGCTGGAGCCTATTCTTAGTGCTCACTAGAGAGAGGCAGGGAAAAACCCCTCTGCTCCAAAGCTTTGATTTATGGAGATGCTAGAAGTAATATTCTACCAGGGAGAAAGAGGAGTTGAGCCCCCATCCCTCACTACAGCACATGTGGGAGGCAGGGCAGCTATTGGCTGGAGGAGGCTGTAGCTCAAAGCAAGGAGTAAGCCACTCCTGTTCTCTCAAGCAGGCTTCTCCCCTGGTTCAAAAGACCTTAAAGCAGGAGAAAATGATAATTACAAAGCTAAGATTGCAGACAGACCACTCTGCAGTACTGAGCTGCATAGCTGCTTGGAGAGAGGCTTGCAGCCCTCCACATCAATATGCTGTCCTACAGCAACTTCTTCCATCTGGGAAGGGAAGGGTTTAGCTGGTATCCACACACCTATAGCTAGAAGCATGAGCCTAAATGCTGCTAGACTGTGGGCACTGAATTTTTTCTAACTGTTTCCCAAAGCTCTGCCTGTGTGCTTGCCTGCATCTCACATGGCTGAGCACTGTTTCATGCCCGCACTGGATAGTGTTTCATCACTTCCTTTCCAGAGCCGCTGCCTAGGTCTGGTCCAGTCCCGTGGTGTTCTCACCTTGCACAAGGCAATCACAAGCTTTAAAGAAGAGATCAGGACAAGTAGTTTCCTCCCACTGTGTCAGTGAGCAGGGAGAGGGTAGTGCTGTGCCTGTGCAATGGCCCAGGGAGTCATTGCCCAGGAATCCAGGTGGCTGATTCCCTCCCCCAGACTAGCCAGGGAAAGCAGAGGTGCCAGTCTGTGCAGCCTTTGCCAGAGACAGGAATGGTGAACAGTTGCTTCTCCTGAAGTAGAAGGGTCTGTCATAAAAGAGCCAAAAGATTATCTATTAATTAATCAATTAAACTTTGTTGTTTGTCTGTTTGGTTCACTGCATGGAAAAGAAGTATATACTCGCAAGGAGTATTCAGACACGTATAAAGAGAGGTGGTGGAAGGAAACTGAAAAATAGAAGGATGAAGGAGATACATCAGAAAACATCCCGTGGGAGATGGTGCTTTCGCAAGGGAGATGCCAGGAATCCCTCTGCCCCAGGTAAAAGCTGATGGAGGCACACACTAGCTGCTGACCTTTCATGGTTTGGGTGATCAAGAGTTTCTGTTACACATCTCACCCTGTGTTTATTTAAGCAGACCTTGTAGGTGTGATACCTGTCAAAGAAGCTGTTAATTTAATCCCACTGTGAGGAGACGGTGCTCAGTGCCAGGTGCAGCAGGGCCATAGTTCACCCCTGATGAAATGACTCCAGGTGCTTGCACTCAGACCTTCATGATCCAATGAGCCAGGAACAGCAGCTGCCAAAGGTTGCCTCAACTTTACCATACAAATGACCAACAAAATGCTGAAAATCAGGGTTTTTTTTTTCCCTTGTAGCAGCAAAACTGCATGTAAACCGTAGCATGTAAAACTGCTGTTAATCTTTATTAAGTGATTTGTTCTGATACAGTTCATAGCCTTTGAGACCTCCCCCAATTACATTTTAGCCAAGGGCTAAAGGGCAGGCAAAGCCTGATTTTTTCAAAGGTGTTTGTCTGGGATGCAGCTGGGAAAGCAGTGGCTGTCTCCCGAATATCTCAACCTGCATTCAACTAAATTAAATGCAAATCAGGTAATAATACACTTCTTAAAATCCCACTTCATCTGAAAGTCCTATTTTCATGTCTGTATAACGTGTGTCCTAAAACTGAACTCAAAGAGCACTTGATTAAAAATTGAAGGGCTGGTTTTCTTAATACTGTTCTCCATAAAATAGATACGATTACATATTCTAATCTCTTGACACTTTTTTCCTCTATTGTCACATAACTCATTTTGTAAATGCATTGAACCCCTCCCAAATCACATGAAGGTCCTCCACACCGTCAATAGCGTGTCAGACAAAACACAGATTAAAACCAAGCTTTCCAAATGTCAGACGAAACCCTGCCTGCACCACTTTGCACAGCTCTGTTAAGCACAGAAAGTTTCTCTGTCAAGCTCTGGCACTGCTTTTTTGGCTTGGATCCCAGCATGGGACTGAGGCAGGCTTGGTAGTTCTGCTTCTCCACCTTTCCTCTCTCACTGAGTCGCAGGTGGGGTGGGCGACACGGCTGTGTGCCAGAAGGGTAGAGCCAAGGTACTCCTTCCTCTCAGTGTGCCTAGAAAAATATACAAAGCTCTCCTGTTGACCTTACCCTTGGTTTACACCCCAGATCACATCCTCAGCTTTCCTAGCCACTCCTGGGACAGGACCAGTCATTTCTTTCCGTAGCCCTGTGCCAGATCTTAAGGTTGTAGTCAAGCCTTTCTCATCTTTTTAACCTTCTAATTTAAAGACCAGACATTTTTTTTTTGCTTTCCTTATAATGAAGGTGCAGGGTATCACGAGACTCCACAACAATTCCTGTATTGCCTACAGTAAAGCTGGGAGGGGCTCTTTGTCAGGGATTGCAGGGATAGGATGAGGAGTAAAGGTTTTAAAGTGAAAGATTTAGATTAGATATTAAGAATTTTTTTCCTGTGTGGGCGGTGAGGCACTGGCACAGGTTGTCCAGAGAAGTTGTGGCTGCCCCATCCCTGGAGGTGTTCAAGGCCAGGTTGGATGGGGCTCTGAGCACCCTGATCAAGTGGGAGGTGTCTCTGCCCACGGCAGGGGTGTTAGAAGTGGATGATCTTTGAGGTCCTTCCCAACCCAAACCATTCTTTGATTCTGTGATTCTGTGATTCTATTCAAGCATTGTTTTAGTCCTTGATGCTCCAGAAGACAGCAGAAAGTGAATGCTTCTGACGATTCAGAAATAAGAAGGTAAAGCAATCCGTATATACTGACCTTATTTTGATCTCATGCTTTGAAGCAGAGCTGACTGGTCATTTCTGGAGAGTGTTACCAGTTGTATAAAGGAAGAATCAGTTAGACCTAATTTTCTGCCAAGACTGTATTTCAATATTTGAACTGAAGGGCTGATTTAGCTTAATTAAAACAGCTTTAGTTTGATCCTTTAAATGACTAATGTATGACTTATGACAACTATATTATTTTATGGCAAAACAATTCTATTTCTTTAAATAATTCTTTTTCTTGATATAAACATCACACCTTTTCCACACTAATATCAGGCTCTTTTATCAGCTGCGGATGTTGAACACTGCATATGTTGTTAACTTCAGGAATGATCTATGTAAATCAGCCCTGACACATCATTGCATTTACCTTGCTGATGGAAATGGTATCTACTTGCAAAACTCAACCCTGGTAGAATTATAATTGAACAAAACCCAAATAAATTTCAACACTTCCTATTTAATTAACTTGATTTGTCCATTTGCATGTGTAAAACATGAGCTCTAGCTCTGATCAATTACTTCTTACCTTCATCAGATAATAAAAACAGAAGGGTTCCTGTTACTGATATATGAGAGGGTGCTCAGAGATGCCATAGAAGAGCAGTGAAAGGAAACCAGAACAATTTCTAATTTCCCTGCAGTGCCTTAGCTTAACTGGCAGCTATTTGGGCTGCATGTTTGGAGTTGCCAATTAGCTCCAGAACTATGGGTCATGGAGTCCTCCAAGCAATCAAAGAATCAGGTTTGGGGGATTTTTTTCTCCCCAACACAAGTAATGGTTTGTCAAAGCAACAGATTGAGAATGGGTCGAATATGAAGAAAAAGCCCAAAGAACCAGGCACAGGAGAAGCACATCAATGAGACAAGTTACCTGCTGGAGGTGGTGACACTTTTCATGCCTCAGTTCTGCCCAGCCTGTGTCAATGATGCACCCCAGCATTGCCAGGTGGAGTAACTTTTGGAATACCTTGAATTTTCAGGGCTTTCATGGCATGTGGCTCTGCTTGCAAACTGTGGTACCTACCCTAGATGATGGTAAACGGGAGAGCTCTTTGCAGTCTCAGCAGATAACGAGAGCTGAATAGAGCAAACGTCCAAACTAACTTTCTACCTGTAGGTGGTTTGCTTTGACCTTAGGACACACTGAATGACACAACAAGAGACCAGGAAAACCTCAAACAAGAGGTAACGCATGGGAGGAACAGGAGCTAAAACTGTAGAAGTGCTTCGAGGCTGGAGCTTTGGTCCAATACTGCGGGGAAACAAAAAGACAAGGAGCATGCAGGCTGTAATGTTTTGGCATTTAGCTTTCAGCATACTTTATAATATCCTGCCCCACCCCTATCTTTTCTTGTCAAGAGACAAGATAGCTGAGAACTGAAGACAGTGAAAGGAACAATCCCGCAATACTTGTTTGCCAGGTCCATCGTGTGATGATTAGGTCTTCTCTGATGTGATAGTGATAGACTATCAAAAAGCATATGAAACAGTCAAAGCAGAGACTGGGATACCTGAAGGAACAGTTCTTGAAATAGCTGATTTTTTCATGCAGACCTGCTGGATAATTTAAGTTCTACTGCTCTGGAGACACAGCATTGCAGAAGACTGCACATTTGAAAGCTGACTTTCAGGAAAACATAGCTGCTCATGGCTCAGGGCAGCCACAAGTGCAATCAACTCCAGCTGAAGTCATGGGAAAGGCCAGTGCCCAGGTGGCCAGTGCCTGGCCATCCAGCTCATCATGAGCTCAAGACACTTCCTGTGACACTTGTAAGAGACCCATGGAAGCCCACCATGAATGCCGGTGCACCCACTTACACCTGGTGTTGGGATATGCACACTGTGAAATGCAAGTCAGGTGACCTATAGCTTGGACTGGGATAGGAATTAATTTTAAATCATATGGTTAGTTAGCTTAGTTCATTGATCTATAATTAGAAAGACGTTACTACTTTGCTTTTAGTCATCTTTAAATAGCCTGTTCTCAGGAAAAGCTTTCAACAGATTCACATGTGATATTATTCCCTTTGGGGGCTAAGGGAAGGTTAAATTCTTTTGAGAAATACTTTCTTACAAAATCCAAATGTAGCTCAAATCTACATCAGTAGCCTCAATATTCACAACAGAACAAAATGAAAACTCAGGGATAAATTGCTGAAAATTTTCAAGCCGATGAAATTGAAGTCCTCATTTTTGCTCAGGTCAATCATCCTTTTTATTTGTGTGCACTCTAATCACCATCTAACATCAGCCCAAAATAGATTTTAACTTTAAAAATATAATGTTAAAAAAAGGGAATAAAGATGATGAAATACATTCCGTTAATTTTCTGATGTAGATTTTTAACTCTGCAAGCCACTTGATGCATTTGTCCCATCATATGGGATAAATACATACTATACCAAAGACCCTTTTTGCCTCTGCTCTGGCCTTCATGTAATGATTGGACCTCAAGTACTGTGTGCAGTTCTGGGCCTCTCAATACAAAAAGGACATTGAGGTGTTGGAGTGCATCCAGAGAAGGGCCATGAGGCTGGTGAAGGGGCTGGAGAGCAAGTCCTATGAGGAACGGCTGAGGGAACTGGGGTTGTTTAGCTTGGAGAAGAGAAGACTCAGGGGAGACCTCATCGCTGTCTATGGCTGCCAGAAAGGAGTCTGTGGCAGAGCGAGTGTTGGTCTCTCAAGTGACAGGTGACAGGACAAGAGGAAATGGCCGTAAGTTGCGCCAGGGGAGATTCAGAGTGGATATTAGGAAGAATCTCTTTACTGAAAGGGTGGTCAGGCACTGGCAGAGGCTGCCCAGGGAGGTGGTTGAGTCACCATCCCTGGAGGTTTTTAAAAAAAGGATAGATGAGTTTTTGAGGGACATGGTTTACCAGATAATGGGTGTGGTTGGACTCGATAATCTTAAAGGTCTTTTCCAACCGGAAGATTCTATGATTCTATGATTGTGCCATATCAGTTTCTTGGTCAAGTGTAATGCTTTCTTTACTTTTATTTTGCTTGGAATCAGGATAACTATATTAATAATACGTATAAGATTACACTGGATGAGGAGTGATGCTACTGTGCTGACAGAGGTACAGGTTTTTACTCACCAATTCATACAATTCATTCTGCTTTGAGCAGAAAGTAAAGCAAGCAGGGGCACAGACACCCCTTGTGAGTGCAAAGTGCCAAACAATGATTTCCACTTGGAAAAAAATAGTTGGAGCTGGGGTAGTGTAGGTAGCTGTCAGAGAAGAATTAGGGAACAATATTTACCCAAACTGCTGAAGAGTCTTTAAAATATTGCTATAAGGTGGTGGATGTTTAATACTCGCTGTAAGCATGCATCAGTTTTAAATGTTATCCCAAACTCCTCCTCTCCCTTCCAGGCAGACCACCCTATCCTGTACCAGTGGGGCCCTTGAGCTGAAAGCCCAGCAGTGAAAACAGCTGGGAGGGCAGCTGAAAGTTATTTGCTGATGGAATCTCAGCATGTCCTCTCTTGAGCCATGACATGGTGCCTGGTGGGTGCTGGAGGAACTCTTCCTTGCTCCCACAAGCACTCTGCACAAAATTAATCGAGGCAGCAGAGATCTGGCTAAGAGAGCTGAGAGTGCCTGAAATCTGCCTGTTTGTTATGGTTTTGTTGTTGCTAGGTTCTCAGGTTTGGCCAAGAAAGATAAATAGGGCCAAGTTAGTTGTTTTGTCCAAAAAATGCCAGAGCCCCACAATACTGAGTGTCTTTTATCTGAGTTTTCCCCAATACAAATAAGAAAAGCATTCCAAGAAAGAAATCAGCAAGAAATTGAAAAAGATGCTTGATGGGAATGTATAATTAAAGTGCTAATTGACCTGTAGGAGAGAAAAGAGAATTGCTGTTTGAAATAATAAGTGAGAAGTGCCAGCGGTGCAAAATGTTGAAAAGAGCCCTCTGAAATGACAGGCTGAATAGGAGCAGCGGAGGAATGCACTGAGCCTTTTTTTCTGCTGCTGCTGCTCCTCACTTGGGTACTAATGATGTGCTAAACTTATGAGCCCTGTCACTTCCCATCCTAGTTTAGCTGTGGCATCTTGTTCCCATGCTCATTTCTCAACAAAAAAAAAAGCTTTCCCCAAGAAGATGAATATGGATAAGAACATCTGAACCGAGGTGCTTTGCACTCTGGAAGATGGCAAAAAGGAATCCAAACCCCACAATGCCAGCGAAACATTTGGCCCTCAACTCCACCAACACTTTCAATTTCTAAAAGCTGTGAAATGCCAGAGGTTAAAGCCAGAGTCTTTTATTAATATAGTGACGCTAGGTAAGGGAATGATTTTAAACATTATTATTGTGTTCACAAAACCCACAATACAAAGCCACATGAGTAAAATGTGGTTTTGCTACTTTGGCTTCTTTTTTTTATCCTTCCCCTGAGAATTGCCAGTGCTGGCACTGGTTACCCCTTACCTGCCTAACCCAGGCAAGGCCCTCAGTGAGGCTGGGCTTCTGCATTCTGATTTGGGCAAATAACTGGAAAGATGACCAGAGTTGCAGTTTCTTATAAAAATAGACTTAATTACATAATTACAACTCTCACCACCTAACAACATCCCACCTGACAAAAAAAAGGATGGTGATTAAAACTGCTAAAAACTGCGTGTAGTTTGGGCTGGTTTCTGTTCTCAGGAGATTCAGCTCAGGGCACAAAGGCAAGAGAAAGAAGCCAGCCTGGCAAGGACAAAAGTTGGCCGTGCACAGGTACTGCCACTTCAGTAGTTTTCCAGCACTCTATAAAAGCTCAGTTCAGTGTTTTTTCTCTACTTGTGATGGTGGAACAGGTTTTTTTTTATTATTATTATTATTTAAAAAAAAAAGCCCAAAATTATAAACAAAGACAGTGCGATGAAGCAGAAATCTGTACCTGGGCACACCCTTTCATTGGGGAGGGTAAATAAACGGCTTTTCTGTCTGTATTTTCAGCTCTCATTCCTCACATTGAAACTCCACCCATTGTATCTATCACCCCCAAAAGCATCAGTAGGGCTCTCAGCGCACATATAAAAACCAGGACAGGTCAGGACACCTCTCTCACAGTGAGCTATTCATTGCCAGACACTTGATTTTATTGAAGCAGAGGAGTGTTTACAGGTGTCAGAAGCCACAATGTCTGCTAAAAACTTCCAAGGACTGAAGGAACAGGCTGAAGGTGCAGCAAAAGATGCTGGTAAGAAAGATTAAATTCCATTGTACATTTGCAGGGGGCTCAGCTGCTGCTTTTGGTTACGGGAACTGCAATCTGAAGTTCCACTATAAGTTTCATTGGTGCTGGCAGGACACAGCTTTTCCTTTTCTTTCGGTTCCTGAGGCCAAATTCTGGCCATCATCTGGAGAGGGCCTCAGGCTGGCCACAGCTCTCAGTTCAGCGTGGGCAGCTGCCTCCACCCGTGCTCAGCTCCTTCAGTGGCTGCTGAGCATTATCCAACCTTTGTCACTCCCCAAAAAGATCTTTAAACTCAGTGGATTTGGAGTACTGGAGCCTTTTGTGGTAGTAATAACATTTTTTTATCCAGAACTGACATTGCTCAGGGTGAGTTTTTTCATGCTGTGGGGTGGTTTTTAAACTGCTCTCCTTTAAAGAAGTTTGACTTAACCTTTGATTAATGTTTGCTACTTGGCCTGACTATCAACACCTTCTGGTAACAACGATACTGACGGCGATGAACTGTTTATAATAAGTAGTGCAGTATGTTTCTGTTGTATTTTTCTCCAGAGATGAACCTCAGACTTTACAGGGTTTATTAAAAAAAACCCTGTGTACACATTTCTGTGTTACCTGTGCCTATGTTGTAGAACCAAACACTGCATTGTTTTTAGCACTGTGTGTTGGAAACCAACTTTTCAATGCAAAGTATAATAGCTTTTCCTTTAATGAAAAATTGCAATATCTGTGCAGCTTATTTGATCATTTTATAATATATTCCTCACAGAGTTTGTGTGCAGCTCACTCCTAGCAGGGTATAATTTGTATCAGACATAGTCCTGAATTCTGATCTCACAAACAACTTTGTTGTGTAGCTGAAATATTTGAGTAATCCCCACTGATTTCTTTGAAGGTACAATAAGTTCCCAGAGACCTGGGAACAAATGTGTAGTAGACCCAGAAACATGACAGTGTGCCTTTCAGAAAACCAAAATGTTTTATATACCCTGAATATATTCACGTCAAGGAGGGATCACTTCTTCTTTTAGAAAAAATGATAGGATGGCTCTCACTGTTTTATGAACAATCAGACATCCTACATTTTATGTGTCATCTCTCTTTTGTAATGCCTTCTGGAGTTGACCTGTACGTTTCTAACTTCTGCTCCTTTTCTTCTTCTATTTAAATCTTATTTGTAAAAACTTCTCTTTTTTTTTCTGTGCTGCTCTGTTTAATACATCTGCTTCCATTTTTGGAAAAGACTCTACTCCCAAATGGCCCAAAAAGAAAATGCAAGATAAATGGCCAAGCTTCTCTAAGCAGAATAAGCTAGGAAAATCAATAAAAACACATGCAGTGTAAAATAAGCACCTTGCAGCTAAATGTCATCATTCCAAATCACTGCTTGTCTTTGCTTCTTTATGTCCTTCTTATTTAATCTTCTTATCTGTCATCAAATTCCTCAGCTGACCATAGGTGCTAGGTGAACACTAATCTCATAGCAAGTTGTTCTGGCAAGACACATGGCTCACAGGGTGCCGATGAGAGCAGCACACAGCCTCAGCCTGCTCCGTACCAGGACCAAAACCTTTCGCGGAAAAGCCGATTGACGTAGGGAATTCCTATAAGCGTAAGTGTGAACAGCTGGAAATGATTTTTTTTTGTCCTTAATTACAGCAAATGCATTTGGACAGGCTACTCAGGATGCAGTCAACCAGTTTACAGAGGCGAGCCAAAAAGGTAGGAGAAATGATGTGCAAATCAAGAAGCAATGGAGCAGTTCAACACAAGTCAGCAGTGGGCAGTGCTTATTTTCCTCTGTCCTACTGGGGCTCCTTCTTTCCACTGATGATTTTTGGCCTTTTATAAATCTCATGGGACAGATTTTTCAAGATCTCTTCCTTCATAGCTTCATATGTTTCCTGGTAGGACACTGACAGCTGACTCTCCCCTGATCACCAAGTCCCATGCACAACACCAAGATATACATAAAATCATAGAATGATAGAATGGTTTCGGCTGGAAGGGACCTTAAAGATCATCCAGCTCATCCTACCCATTTTGGCTTCCTTTATAGAAAACTTGTGGGAAAAGTGCAGACAAAATTTTGCTCTTCTTTCTTTAAGATTAAATAACCCCACGATACATCTTTCTTCCCTAGCCTGGAGGACAGGGGTCTGTCCAGGTCCAGCCCCAGTGCCTGCTGAGGCAATAGCCAGGGTCAAACATGAAAGACCTCACAGCTGGAAAGGTGCCGTCAGGAAAGCGCTGCTGTCTCATTTCTGGGGATTGAGAACAAGTTAAACTAAAAACTAAGCTCAGTTTTCAATTTTAGTAATTTTCTTAGAATGAGGGGAGAATTAGCCACTTCAGAGTCTAAAATGTTTAATGAAAGCCAAAATACATTGGCAATATCTCCTCCGAGCAGATACCCTCTACTACACCACGGCGTGACAAAAACGCAGAGCTCAGGCAGTTGTTAACGTTACATGGGGAGGCAGCAAAATTGCCAAAATAGAGCTGAGACCCCAAAGTAAGGAGAGAGCTTGTGTCCTGTTTGTGAAGGTGACACCCTGCTGTGGTTTTCTGTCCAGGCTCCTGTCAGTTGTTGTGCAAGGTTTACCTCTGGAGAACCCTTTGTTTTAAAAAAATATATATCCTTGTATTTTTATAATCTAGTAATTTTGACACTTCCATCATAAATATTAAACTATGTTGCATTTTTCAAGTTTTTTTCTTATCTTTTTTCCTCTCTTGCAGCTATTGACAAGGCTTCCAAGACAGTGCAAGATGGGGTAGAAAAAGCTACCGGACAAGCTGCAGAAGCAATGTCTGGCCTTGGGAAAAAATGTGGATTTAAGAAATGATGCTAATTTAAGCTAACAGTATTGCACATAAAAATCTTTCTTTGGTCTGCAATTTCCTACTCCTTTGTGTACAAAAACTAAAGCTGTTTGAGATTTGGATGATTTCTCTCTTTCCAAATACAAAATTTTAAGGCAAAAGGTCCCTCTCCTCCTTTATGTGGAAAAATACATCTTTTAGCACATCTTGTAACATCTGTTGGCAATCTTTAACATGGCTCGCAAGGCTTCAGCAATGCTATTGCCCTGCTCTTACAACAGTGTGAAGATTATTGCCACACTTGCTGGGTGTATTTACAAAGTCAGCGAAACCTTTCATGCTCTGGGACACCAGAACATTTGTGTGATGAAACTGAGTTTCCTTCCAGTAATCAAAAATTAACTGGGGTTATATTTCGTGTCAGTTGTTTGTTTGTTTGTTTGTTCCCACTTGCTGTATTTTCAGATTAATATAAATAAAATGTACTGTAAGATTTAAGCCACCCAGAAATACATCACTGTATTATGTACTCCTGTTGGTTTATTGGGCTTTCAGTGAAGGATCACACAACGCCTTGCAAATCTCTTGCTTTTTTTGATTCAAAGCCCATCAGTGCCCATCCTGTAAGGGAGGTGAGAACTGAATCATTTCATGGTTGGCAGGCAGACATGGAAACCAACAACCCTGTGCTGCAGAGGAGTCCCATGGTCTCTGCGAGAGAGTGGGAGCTGTGGTGTCCTTGCCCTCGTCCTTTCTCTCCTACATCTGTTGCCAGTCTAGGTCTAGAACCAATCACAGAATGGTTTGGGTTGGAAGGGACCTTAGAGATCACCCAGTTCCAACTCCCCTGCCATGGGCAGGGACAACTCCCACTGAATCAGGTTGCTCAAAGCCTCATCCAACCTGGCCTTGAACACCTCCAGGGATGGGGCAGCCACAGTTTCCCTGGGCAACCTGTGCCACTGTCTCATCACTCTCACAGGAAAACATTTCTTCTAATCTAAATCTTTCAGCTTAAAACCATTACTTTTTGTCCTATCCCTGCACTCCCTGATAAAGAGCCCCTCCCCAGCTTTCCTAGAGGCCCCCTTTAAGTACTGGGAGGCTGCTTTAATGTCTCCCCAGAGCCTTCTCTTCTCCATGCTGAACAACCACAACTCTCTCAGCCTGTCCTTATACGGGATTTGCTCCAGCACTCTGATCATCTTCGTGGCCTCTTCTGGACTTGCTTTAACAGGTCCATGTCCTTCCTGTGCTGAGGACTCCCAGAACTGAATGCAGAACTCCAGGTGAAGTCTCATAAGAGTGGAGTAGATGGGCAGAATTCCCTCCCTTGCCCTGTTGCTCATACCTCTAAAGCAGCCCAGGACATGGTTGACTTTCTCGTTTGCAAATGCACATTGCTGGTTCATGTTGAGCTTCTCATCCACCAGCACCCAAAGTCCTTTTCTTCAGGGCTGCTCTCAATCCATTGTCTGCCCAGCCTGTATTTGGGTTTGGGATTGCCCTGACCCAGGTGCAGGACCTTGTACTAACAATTTCTTGTTATCCACGACACACCTCCTGTTAAATCTCTTGGGGAAAAAAAATTGGACACTTTATCCCACTGCACACGTGCAGCATCAACTGGTAGCACTGGTGTGGGAGGTGGCACCACAGTATGCTTGGTGCATCTCTTTAATCACACCTGAGCTACAGCCTCTGCGTGGTGCTTCCAGGCAGCCCCAACGTGCTGCACAGCAGCTACCAGCTCACAGAGGCGGTGGTGCTCGGGGATGGAGCCAGTGCGAGAGAGGGAAGTGGGCAATGTTCATGCTTAGGAGATGGAAATATTTATTTTAGATTACTGATTGCTGGGCAATCAGAGGCTGTTGCAGCGAGAGAGGGTGCCCACTTAGTGATGCCTCTGTCAACAGAAGGCTCTAATACCCACTTATTCACAGTAAGTGCTCTTCCCTCAGCCTTTGGGTGTTCTCATTGCTAGGCAATATTTCTTTAATTTATTTATTTATTTTTCTTCTGGTTTGAAGCCTTACTCATCTGATTTCAGTCATAACCTAATCTGGGCCTTACAAAAGAAAACAAAAGAATAACAAAAAAGCATCTGGATTTAATGAAAGAGGGCAATCAGGGAAAGCTGCCTTGCACCTGTTGGCCAAGAGCTGTGGCTGACCAGGGCTTTGTGGAGGCCACGTGTGCACTGATCTTTGCAAGTGCAGTCCTAGGAGAGGCTGCCTCACTGCTGAATCCAGACACCACTGCAATCTGCAGGAGGACTGCAAGGACCAAAAAGCCTTTAGAGGACCCTGTAAGTAATAGACCATCTCTGAGTAAACACAGTGCAGGGCTTTGCAAAGTGTCCCAATGCAACGTCCACTGTCATTCAAAGCTTTAAAAGCCTAAATATTTACTCAACTACAAGCTCACAGAAAAAGCATTAGACTATTGCACTCTCAGTTACTGAGCAACCTTCAATAGTACTTAATTATTTTGTGCTTTCCATGGTTACCTCCCTGGTGGTGAAATCTTCACAGAATGAGCTCTTTAGCACAGCAGACGTGGTGCAGCATTTGTGGGTCATAGAGGTCCGTGCACCACTTTCCACTTTACCTTTTTTTCTCTGCAAACTATTTCTTAGTTCATATTCCAAAAGAATATTGAACAGTTGGGTTTTGGCTGTTATCCTCTTGCATGATTGGTTCTGTCCATGTTGCTTTGTGTGTGGGGAACACAGCCTTGACGCTCGGTGTGTGTTTTTTATGTTCCCTTATACCAAACGCAGGCAAAATCATCATAGAATCGTATCATAGAATGGTTAGGGTCAGAAGGGACCTTCAAGACCACTCAATTCCACTCCCCTGCCATGGGCAGGGACACCTCCCACTCGATCAGGTTGCTCAAAGCCCCATCCAGCCTGGCTTTGAACATCTCCAGGGATGGGGCATCCATTACTTCTCTGGGCAACCTGTGCCAGTGCCTCATCACCCTCACAGGAAAACATTTCTTCCTAATCTACACCTCCCCTCTTCCAGGTGAAAACCATTACCCCTCATCCTGTCCCTGCACTCCCTGATAAAGAACCCCTCCCCAGCTTCCCTGTAGCACTTTTCAGTACTGGAATGCTACTCTGAGGTCTCTCTGGAGCCTTCTGTTCCCTAGGCTGAACAATCTCAAGTCTCTCAGCCTGTCCTTGTATAGGAAGTGCTCCTGCCCTTGGTTTATCATTATGGCCTCCTATGGGCTTGCTCTAACAGATCCACGTCCTTCCTGTGCTGCAGGTTCCAGAACTGGACACAGTACTCTGAATGAGATCTCACAAGAGCTGAGTAGAGGAGGGGAATCACCTCTTTAGTTGCCACTGCCCACTGCTCTGGCCCAGTGTTGGCAGCAGCAGTGGCAGGGACTGCATTGCTGGAAGGACCGCTGGAGATCATCCACTGGGCCAAGAGAGGTGCAGCACCTTTCTCCGTCTGGGCAAGGAGCACCAGGAGGCAGCTTCTGACTCCTGGTCCCCAGAGCAGGGCTGCCTTTACCACTTCAGCACGGATCCCAGGAGTCTGATGAGAGTACAGCACATCTCTTCTGTCCCAAGGGTGGATGCTGTGTCACAGGCACCCATGAGTCTGAGTCACTTGCTGGCAAGTGTTTCTAGGTCTAAACTCTAGCGCTTTGCTCCATAAATAAGGTCACTACCTTATTCACAGTACTCTTTGACCTTGAAGTGTCTGGGGTGGTCCCTTCCTCATACATGGCACAAGGAGCTATGTCCCAATCAACGACCGTGTCTTCCCATCACACCAGAAGGTTCCAGATGTTGTGTTAAAGCAAACCAGATATCCTCAAGGCTCCTACCAGCTCATGTGCCACCAGCACTACAGAGATGTGACCACCAACCAGCACTACAGACACGTGGTGTTATCAAACACCTGAGTTCCCAACTTTCCTAAAATTTGCATTTGGGTGTGCCCACAGCTGCCTGAGCCATGAAATGCTGAGTGAAGGGGATTCATGTGCAGGCCTGGGCCAGCACGTGCCCCATGCCCCACTCCAACACCCCAGAGCCCTTGCTAGGGAAGCTGCGGGGACAAGCAGCCACTCCATCTCCCCTTTGCTGCTCAGAGGGCAGTGGTTTTACCAGGCTGCTCAAAACCTACCTTTGCCCAAGCAGACGCAAATCCTCATCTCAGGTGAATGCTTTGATCAATGATCTGTGGGTTATCAAGGGTCTGAGCTTTCTGAAGTCTGTGCTTGTGGCTGCAGTTTCCCATTGTGTGCCAAAAGGGGAAGATGCTTTCTTTGGAAATCCCCACCACCTCTCCTCTACCACAGTGCCCTTTACCTGGTTCCCATGCAACTCCACATCCCCATGACACTGAGGCCAACAGCTTCTGAAAGACTTGCATGAACTTTTTTACTTTGTTTATAGGCCCTGACTTAACGGATGCTTCTCCTGCCTTGTGCCAACCCCTCAGCTGCTGTGTGAGGATACACACACACAGAGGTGTAGCTTTTTTTAGTTTCTCTTTTGCTTTCAAATAGGAAATTACCAGGAATTTCATGCAAAGAAACCCTTTTTCTAGAATCATAGAATCATGGAGTCATGGAATCATAGAATGCTTTGGGTTGGAAGGGACATTTACAGGTCATCCAGCCCAACCCCCCTGCAGAAGCAGAGACATCTTTAACTCAATCAGGTTGCTCAGAGCCCCATCCAACCTGACCTTGAATGTTTCCAGGGATGGAGCTCCTCTACCTGCCAGGGCAACCTGTGCCAGTGTTTCACCACCCTCATTGTAAATAACTTCTTCCTCATATCCAGTCTAAATCTCCCCTCCTTTAGTTTAAAACTCCTTGTCCTGTCACAACAAGCCCTGTAAAAAGTCTGTCCCCATCTTTCCTATAGCTCCTTCTTGCTCTTCAGTGACAGCTCACTCTCTTTTGTTTTTTAATTCCTTTCTTTGCAACTGCCACACCGAACCCAGGCAGTCAAGAGCACCCTTGAAGTGTTTGTAGTCCTCGTGGTTATTTTTAAAATCTGGGAGAGCAGAGCCTGTGTAAAAGCTGGGTAGCAGAGGGCATAACTGTTGACCACAGCATGATGACTTGCTGCTTGTGCAGAGAGGCATGTTGTGGTAGATATTAACTGAACCCTTGGGAAAGCAAGCCCTCCTTACTGCTCTGCTGCAGGACCTGGCACAAGCAGCCCCCCAGGGCCTGCCAGCGCCAACCCACCTTTTTCCCCCCTAGTTCTATTCTCACACCTTGTTGCATTACCTACTGTTTCTTTTGCTGTCTAACTTAGGCAGTGTTTATGAAACACAACCTTTTTTCTCCTTTAGGACCAGCCCTCTGGCTTTTTCCTTCTTTTCCCAAGTCAGTCATTCTGCAGTTAATCGGGTTCTCCCCCCTGTGGCACATCCTGTGTGCCAGACCCCACAGGTCCCCCCTTGGCCTTCCCTGGGCTGGGTGACTGTTGCAGGGGCTTTCCTGGCACAGCTGCAGCTGGGAAACCTGTCGCTGAGTGATGGGGCATGGACAAGACAGGCAGGACACGTGTGGCTGCTGTGGGAGGCTGGTGGCTCCAGAAAAGAGCTGCAGCTGAGGCAGTCCCAGTGCTCATGGGGCATGAGTGCAGGAACAGCTCACTGCTTCATGAGGATACCACGGAGAAACCACTCACTGTGAGATGAGGCAGCACATCTGCTGGGACAAGATTGCCTTCCAAAACATAACACCAAGAAACCTAAAGCTGAATAAGCAGTTGCTGTGTTGGTTGCTCTTCTCCATCTGTCACTGATCTGTGCTGGGGGTGAAGCTGCATTGTTGGCTGCGTGCTTGGACTGTGTTATATCTTTATGCCATGACCTGAGAAAATGTCAGAAGACCTTCCCCTCTTAGCCCCTCTCATTCCCAAAGTGCACAGCAGCAAATCATAGAATCATAGAATGGTTTGGGTTGGAAGGTACATTGAAGATCATCCAGTTCCAAATATCAACAATAATAGAGGCAACTTGCGAAGCCTTGCCAGGCTGGGGCACTCTCTGCACCCTTCATACTCCTGAGCAACTGCTATTGCTGGAGTAACCATGCTGGAGAGAATGTCCCACCACTCCCTGGGATCTCTGGTTATGAATGGATCTATTGTCTGTGATGTTGTCCAGCTTCTTTTTGGAGCTGCCAGCACTGTCTGCTCCCAGAGCCATTGGCGGCAGTGGGTTCACAGGGGTTTGCTGCCCACGAGAAAAAACATCCTTCCTTTCATGTTTTTCTTTTTAAAAAAAAACTTCTGCTACCAATTCCATAGATTGCCCCTTCACCAGAAGCAAATAAGGGCCCTGCTACAGGCAAGAGGCCCACACCTGGGCCAAGGCTGCCCAGGTGTGCCAGGGTGGGGAGGCTATAAAGGGGCTGTGGGATAGGGCCTGGGGAGCTCCTGGCTGTGGACATGGTAGGCTGGAAGGAGTGGGTGTGTGAGGTACCTGTGTGCTTTGGGGAGCAGGAGTGGTGTGGTTGCTGTAGCTTTGCCTCTTATTCTCTGATTTCTGCCCTCTGTAGCTCAGGGTGCTGTGGCTGCATGGGGTGGGATGCAACAACATCAGAAAGGCTGAGAGCTCCCAGCAATGGGTGCTGGAAGGTGGTGGTACTCAGTCAGGCTGGGTATGACTGTCTTGCAGCCTGCACTTAGAATCACAGGATCATTAAAGTTGGAAAAGACTTTTAAGACCATCAAGTCCAACCAACAATACAACACCACTGTGCCTACTAAACCATGTCCTCAAATGCCGTGTCTACCTGTCTTTTAAATGCCTCCAGGGATGGTGATTCCACCACTTCCCTGTGCAGCCTGTTCCAATGCTTCACAGCTCCATTGGTAAAGAATTTTTTCCTGATATCTAATGCAAACCTCCCTTGGCACAGTTTGTGGACGCTTCCTCTTGTCCTATCATTTGTTGCAAAAGACCAGCACCCACCTCACTACAACCTCCTTGTAAAGAGTGATGAGGTCTCCCCTCAGCCTCCTCTCTCTCCTCTCTCCCAGCTGCTCCTCATTAGAATTGTTCTCCAGACCCTGCTTTGTTGTCCTTCTCTGGATGCACTCCAGCCTCTCAACATCTTTCTTGTACTGAGGAGACCAAAACCGAATACAAGATTCAAGGTCCAGCCTCACCAATGCTGAGTATAGGGTGATGATCCCTTCCCTGCTCCTGCTGACCACACCATTGCTCATACAAGCCAGGATGCTCTTGGCCTTCTGGCAAAGGATGCCAGGTTTTGCCTCTGCTCTCCAGTTCTGTGTTTGGCTGTTACAGCTGGTGGCTGAGTTCAGGATGTGTTCCTGCTTGCGCCTTGGCAGGTTTGTCTTCAGCAAGCTGCCCTGGCATTGCTCAATCTGAGCAGCAGCCCTGGGCTTTGGCTGTGTCATCAGCCGGGCATGGGGTCGGGTTGGTGCATAGAGACGAGCCCTGTGCAGGCGGTGGGAGCTGAGGCCCTGCTCTGCATAGCCCTGGCACATTAACAAGTGAAGTTCACTGGGACAGGCCACTGTGCCATGGTGGCTGAGGGAGATGAGGAGAGAGGAAGAAGTGGCAGTGGAATGACATGGAAGGCCAGAGGGCTCTGCTCCTGCACTGCCTGTGCTTCTGGGGAGTTCAGAAATGCAGTGACTGAGCCATGTGCTGCTGCCATGATGGATGGCAAAAGCAATGGCACTGAATGTAGTTTAATATCAGTTTAAACGCATATGTGATAAAAATCCTGGTGCCTGCAGAGAACTACACCTCTTTGCTGGTCTTCTATGGTTTTAGTGTATGTGTAGTAAGGGAAAATAGGTCCTTTTTATATTTGAAAACTGTGGTCTTCTAGTGCTGTATGGTTTCACTCCTGGGAGGCAAACATCACCTTCACCTTTGTATGGAGTTTTGCATAGACACGTACTCTCTCTGCTGTTACAATTCCCTATGTTCCTGCAGCACACTGGTGTAATATAATTAGTGTTGTGCCATGCAATTTCATTTCTATGCTCATATTCATTGGGAAGACAAAGTATTGGTGCTGGTGCTGTACCGATCTGTTCTCATGGAAGTTGCTCATGAGCTGGTGATGAAGTGGCTTTTGAAAAAAAAGAGTTATATTTGCAGTGGGAGAGAAGGAAACATTGTTCACTCTACAGTTGGGATAGGATGAAGAAGGGTATTTCTAGCACCTCTTTACAATGTAAGCAATCACCTTGCCAAACACACAAGGCTGTCGCTGACTCCGAGTCTCACTGTCTTCACAAATCTGTCACTGTCAGTAACTGGAGCAGCAGCAGAGCAGGCCTAGGAAACTGCTGTTTCCTGCGAGCAAGGCCGGCTGTGGCTAATTGAGGATGTTACAGGGAACAATGGGTGCATTTTACCACTTGGCTGCCATGCAATGAGTTTCCATGGCTCAAATGCTGCTCTGAAATATTTTAGATAACTCATTCTTTTTTTCTGCATCGTAGGTCAGTTCCGAACTTTGTCAGCAGCCCTTGGCTTGACATCAAGGAAGACATCCATTTAAAACCAAAATTGTTGCTTTCCTTCTGCTTTTTTTTTGTGAGCATTTTCTGGTAGAATCAGTTTTCAGATACGGTAAGTAATCCTTTCCCTGCTGTCAGAAGATAAAATGACGCAGAAAAGCCCCTCCCCACCCCCAGAAAACTCTTTACATCACATTTAATTGACACTAAGGACTTCGTGGTCAGTAAGAAACTGCAGTGGCTGGAAGAAAACAGAATCATAGAATGGGTTTGGGTTGGAAGGGACCTTAAAGATCATCCAGTTCCAACCCCTTCTACCATGGGCAGGGAGAATTTTTGCTCTAATGCTGAAAGGGATATTGAAGAGGAACTGCTATTCATGAATTGACATGAGGTGTTCCTAGAGCCTGCTGTCGTGGTAACTGTAGTCAGAAGATCAGTTTGAATAAAACTGGATATTCTAAGGCACGTTATGCTTCCCCTCCCTTTTCAGCAACAATTACTTGATCAACAGAGTGAAAGCTCCTGTCCATGGTATGAAAGGGCACAAAAGCAGTTCTGCTAGAAAGCAGGTGATCCCAGGAAACAAAGAAGCTTAGACCTTTGGGGGGAGAGCAGGGCTGGCTGACACACAGGTGTCCTGCAAGAGGAACAGGGATGGTGTGGGGACTGCATGCTCGGTGCCCTGCCTCCCACCATTCCATGGTGGAACTCGGTGATCTCCAAGGTCTTTTCCAACTGGAAGATTCTATGATTCTATGGTGCTGCATGCCGGCTGGCCCCATGTTGTATCCCATTCCAATGGCTCCAGCTTGGGGAACATGGTGGCAGCTCAGCTTTTTGTTGCTTCGGGCAGGTGGTGTGAGCTCTGTGTCACAGCTCAGCCCTGCGTGGCCTCTGACACGGGCAGGCAGGGGCTGCACCCACCAGCCCTTGCCTGATGCCTCTGGGAAGGACACAAACTCTCTTCACTCTCCTCAGCCAGGCATTGGAAACAAGGGATTAAAACATTAATTATGACACACCACAAAACTATTAGCTTCATCTAACACAACAAGGATTTCATCAGATACTTTAAAAAGCTGGGTTAGCTCCTCCCATTTCTTTTTAATAGCCATGAACTTTTAAGTCCCACTGGGGAGGAAAAAAATGTGGACAAGAATCATCTGAAACTGGATACTTTTCTATGTAAGGTTTTGAAATGCCACAGTTAATTTAAGCAATTCCCCAGCTGTTTTGCAACACAATGTTTTTCTGCCAGGTTGCTGAGAGGCTGTGCCTGCCTGTATCTCCCCCCACGGCACCGTCTCAGGAGCCTTTGGTTGGGACAGCTGTGGCATGCACACTGTTTACTAACTCAACATGGAAAAAAGCTTTCATTCCTGGGCTATGGAAACCTCTGCCAATTAATCCACGCCCTCTCTCTGGGGAGGAAAACAATAAACACAAATGTCTTTTCACCCTTTTATGCCTCCTATATTAATCACCCGACCAGGGCTCATGGCTTTTCTCTGCTCTAGTTTGCATTTGCCCTGTAACTACTGGGAGGAGTCCTGCTTTGTCTATAAAAAGCTGCACTTTGCCAAACATCGTAGCAGAACCAACTTTAGGGATTCACTCACCCATCCTCTGCGCAGAGAGAGGACCAAGTGCAGCCATGTTTGGGATTGGAAAGAAGCTTGCTGAGGAAGCCACGCAACAAGCTGAAAGTGCTGCACAGGCGGCAGGTAAATACAAATCCCTACTTTTCCTCCTCCTGTGCCTTGGGGGTTGAAGTATGTTCCCGGCTCCCACCCCTGCATCTGGGAGCAAATCTGTCTCTCGGGCATGAACTCTATAGATGCTGTCCTCAAGGGGGTGGTCAGTGTGTCCCATCATCTCCAAACCTTCAAGCACTGTAGTAAATGAAGGACAGTAACTACTGGCTTCCCACAGTTTCCCCTACTCCAGCGTTTACTGTGTGGGTGTCCAGATCATGCACTGAGAACACCAGAAAGCTGAGAGGTGAAGGCAAGGATGCTTATTTAGGGCTTTGTTTCCTAACATGGACAGCCAGGATAAATATGGGGCTTGCAGTAGTGTAGTGGATTAGTTTCCTGAAGGTCTGATGTCTTCGATCTGCTCGGCACTGCACAAATATGCCAGCTTGGCTTTGCTGTCAGTGCTCCAGCCCTGCCAGCGTTGCAGCCACTCAGCCCACCGAAAGCACAAGGGCAGTAGCAGGGGCTCAGGGCACCAAGTCAAGCAGAGGGGTTTGCTGAGTCAGCCCCAGCTTTAAATCGTGTGCAACTGCGATGAGCCCTTGTTATTGATGCTTTAACACAGAGGTCTGCACTGGTGCCATTCCTTAAATGCTTGTGCTTAGTACAAAACACGAGCAGTGGAGACTGTTTCATATTCCTTTATGTGACATTTGGGTAAACTCTCGAAACCAGATATTTCATCTATGTCTTCAAATGCAGTGGAAATGTTACTTGCAGGCTGGAAGTTGAAGCAAGTGGAAAGCCTGCTACTTCTATAGTGTCTGTCCTCGGTTCAGCTTGCTAGGACTATGAAAGATGTCTAATCCCACACCCACTGCCCTCTTTCCCAAACAATTTGGGTCTATGCTTAAAAAACCTGAAGCATGAAAGGAAAAACCAGGATGTGCGCAATCAGAGGATAATCATCAATTTTTGTTTTCAAATGAAGCTTTCTGCTTTTGCTGTACAGCAGCCCTAGAAATGTGTATTTTGTGGAGTTTTTTTGATGTTCCTAACTTTTTTAACATTGTGGAAATGTTTTCTGTGCTAGAAGACTGATACAGATGTTTTGGAAATGGCAGTTGTCATCTTGAAGGAGCTGAGTAGTAATCTCTATGTTCAGCTGATTGTTGGCTTCTAAACACCTGGTTCTAACTCCAAGAGCAAAGTTTCTCAATAGCAGCAGCAGTCCTTCCCCTTCTGTTCCAATCTCTTGAAGTTGAACCAGTTCTTCATTTACCAGCAGTCTGAAGCCCTTTGCCTGAACCCTGCATGCATCTTCCCAGCAAGCCCTGTGCTGCAGCATAGCTCTTTCAGCTGGAGCTGGATCCTGGAAGAATAATGGGAGTTCCCAGGCACTGGACTGACTCTGGCCACTTACTGATGTGCTGTCAGCACATACCTTGATGATGAGCAGGATATACACAGCACGTGATGCTGAACTCTTCGCATCACTCAGTAGTGCACCAACTGCTGGAAGTATTACAGAGGTACCCTCTAAATCCCCATTTAAATTACAATAAAGGGGGATTTTATGCTGTTTTGGTTAAAAAAAAAAAATCTAGACTGTCCATCTAGTGGTTCTGCAACTATTAATTACCTTGTCTTGGAACTACTTCTGATGTGCCTGCACGTGCCGTGAAGGTGCATGAGGTATTGCTAAGTGCAGAGTGGCACAACTGGGCTTCACAAGTACCTAAAATTAGCACCTACCCTTATGGTTCCTGAAAGGACAAACAAACTTGGCCATGACCTAAGATTGCTATGGGAAGCATTTTCCTTAGCCACACCTTACAAGCAGCATAAATGAATCATCACCAGTTGGGAAACTGTAGTAAAAGATGATGCATGATGACAATTAATACATCTTTTAAGCATTCAAAAGTGTCCTACAAACCCAAGGTGAAATAGGCTGCTGGTTTACAAAATACTTAATGAAACAACTACTGTTGATCCAAGCTTGGAGAACTTTGAAGTTTTAGCCACTCCTGGTCCACTTAGGTGTTCTTCCTCACTTCAGCATTTCTCCTTCATGTGAAGCCCATGAGGGATCTGGCTCCGTCAGTCAGTGCCTGCTTCAGTGTCTGTTGTGCAGAAAACATCAATGTTTTTTAAAAGGCAGTATTTGGAGCCAGGGGAATAAAACCAATACAGGTTCAGTAGAAGACAATTTGCCCCAGACTTTTATTTGATTCTTTCAAGCAGGACTTCCCTGCTCGTAGCTGTTGGAGCCTGATCACCCAACTATCCATCACTATTTTGTAGGCTGCAGTTCCTCTACTTTAAGACAACTTCTCTCATTCTTCATGTCTCAATAGGTCTCCTCTATGGGACATTTCCATGCCTTTAAAACTAGCCTGGTCTTTCAGATAATATAATCTTCTCTAGCTACAAGAGAAGTATTACACTGTTCACTACACTTTGATGTGCTGCTCTCATGGCGTACTGCTTCCAGACAGCAAGCATCAAGCTTTATGCAGTCAGTGGGAGAATCTCTACCAACCAAACTGCCCAAGCCTGCTCCATGCAGATCCTAGCCAGGCTTGGTAAATGGAAGGTGTCATTGCACCTGATTCTCTACTAGGGTTTGTTTCCTGAGACTGTAGGTGTCACAGACAACTTCTATCACCTCCATCCACACCAAGAGACATGATAACGGGGAACTACTTCCAGCTTCCTAAAAGCAACTCTCTCCCACTAGACCAGGGTGCCTATGCTTATAATTTTTCATCCTTTAGCTCTGAAACATTTAGCAAACCCTTCTCAAATGTGATTACTGAGTTTAGGGGAAGAGTAATGACTGCTTGATTTACACTTGATTTTCTCCTGATTCCAGTTAACACGGTGGGCCAGACTGTGCAGCAAGCAGTAGAACAGGCTAAGGATGCTGGTCAGAAAGGTACCGTAATGCTTCTGTTTACCCTGATGTCACAACAGTTAAATCTCAGATAGGTCCCCCAAACCTGCCTTGCCCCTCATCCCAGAAAGGTAAAGGTATTGCAGTGATGCTACAGTTACCCTTGTTTTTCTGTTTTAAAAGCTCTTGGTGAAGTCTACAAAGTTGCTGAAACAGGTGAAAAGGCTGTAAAAAATATAGCGGATCAAGCTACTTCGTGGGGCAAAAGCTTTGGACAGTGAAGATAAAAATGTAACAAACACCACTGAAATTTTTGTATACCAGTTTCTACTGCATGTACTCTTAAATAAATACTTACACTCTACCTGTCTTGCCTGTATTCCTTAGGGATCCTTTGGTTACACGCATTAAATGTCTACAGTCACTGGTCTAGAAAGACTGGATTAATTCATAGAGCAGAGAGCAAAAGTTGTGCCGTGTTATTAATGCAGACAAACATTGTCTTTTTTTTTTACAAGCTAAGGGATGACTTAAAGTAGGCACAAGGTAAAGCCAAGGACATGAGAGCTGGTCTCTCTCCCATTTTATCACTGAGTGCAAGTCACACAAGCTGAGCACCTCAAGAGGCATTACAAGACAAGATCAGACCCGTGTGCTTCTGTGGCTGTGGTTGTGCTTCTGATATCTGTAAAACTGCAATTAGCTACTGTGCTGATGACTTAAGTGCCTTTAAGGTACAGGTAACCATTGCAAAAGAGCAGTGTGATACTCAAAAAATGCTAACAGTAGAACAAAGCATCACTGCCAACAGAGCACTCAGATCGCAACTGAACTTCTTAACACTGCCTGAGCTGGATCATTGGTACAACTTCAACAGCTCTGCACAGCAAAGTATTGTAAAGCAGGACACAGTGGAGTCATTTACCACAGTGGCAGGGCTTCTGTCAAACAGATGGACAGTAATCAAACAGGAGCTGGAAGAATGAGAACTGGCCAAGTCTTGACTGTATAATAACAACCAAACCAAAAAACTCCTGCACATGCATAACCTCAGAGTGAGAATGGAAGAAATGGCTCACCACTGCAATAAGTAAGGAATCCAATACCATAGACTCACTGGTTTCTAACAGTAATTTAAAGGTCACTTACTTGGTGTGTGTAGATCATAGCAAGAACTACCATTGCTCCAACACTTCCTCCTGATGTGACAGTTGCCATCAATGAAAACAGACACAGGTCTGAGTTCTTTGCTGGGATGAAAACTCATTGTTCCACTTGTTCTTCTATGTAAGAGATATTTTTGAATTTAGGAGTCTGTAGGCAGCATGCACCCCTAAATGCTCTACTTGTGATCCTTATGAAATTCACTCGCAGCTTCAGAATGCTTGATAAGCAACAACAACACATCCTTGCCACTGCAGGCATTCGTAATCTTTCATGCAGTAATAAGTGTTGATTATGTAGATAGTTCACGTTTGTGCACCCAAGCCTCTAAAATCACCCTTAACGCATGGCAACTGTATAAAATTTTACCATTTTCTTCTCCCTGCTGCTGCCAGGTCTTGAGAGATGTGCTGCAAAACGGCATAAAGAACATGCAATTTCACTTTATTCTGAATGGTCTGATTACATTGGGACTGAGCTCAGAAACACTCAGCACCAGTACAGCCTTAATGTACAAGACTACTTAACAATGAGCCATCTATCACAAGCAGTCTGGACTCACTGACAGTTCGGCTCTTGCATTCAGCTACAAGCAAAGGGCAAATCAGCTGACATACTATAATCTTAAATCAGACTCCAAGCATTGATCTCCCCAAGAATCTCAGGTCTTTGATAGAAAGTACCCCAAATTTTCCTCACACCAGCCTTTAGATACACACAGACCGATGTCTCGCACGTCTCCAGCACTAACTCTGTTAACAAAAAGATCAGTGACCGTTGCGATCAAGTTGGCTGAGGAAAAATCCAGCCAACATCAACAGCTCATTTCTGGGTTTGGTAATATCATACCTGGTGGTAGGTCTGCTTTCTTTCAAGATATTCTGGGAAAATAAGTGATAATGCATGAGTATATAGAAACACAAGATGTTAATAAATTGGGAAATTCAGGCATTGTGCAGCTTTTGGCTTTTTTCCTTCCAGCTGAATATAAGAAGAAGATACCATAGAATCATTTGCTGCTTTGGGTTGGAAAGGACCTTAAAGATCATTCACCTTCAAACCCCCTGCCACAGGCAGGGACACCTCTCACTGAATCAGGTTGCTCAAAATCCCATCCAACCTGGCCTTGAACACCTCCAGGGATGGGGCATCCACGACTTCTCTGGGCAACCTGTGCCAGTGCCTCACCACCCTCACAGGAAAAGACTTTTCCGCAATATCTAATCTAAATCTCCCCTCTTTCAGCTTAAAACAATTACTCCTCATCCTATCCCTGCATTCCCTGATAAAGAGCCCCTCTCCAGTTTTCCTGTCACCCCTTTAAGTATCGGAAGGTTGCTCTAAAATCTCCCGGGAGTCTTCTCTTCTCCAGGCTGAACAACCTCAACTGTCTCAGTCTCTCCTCACATGGGAGATGCTCCAGCCCTCTGATCATCTTCCTGGCCCTCCTCTGCATATCCCAATTAGCTATCTATGTTAGCTCTCCATACGCTCCAACACTGATAGTCCCATTTTTCAAGATTGCACAGCCAAATTAGAGGTGTTTTACTAGCTGGAGAGGGGGAGAAATGAGCGGAGAGTGAGAACAACAGTAAATTAACCAAGTGTCTTCACTGTCACTGCACTTTGCTTTCAACAACTTTGTTGCCAGATAATGCAACTCAGCTTTTAAGACACTTTCTCTTTTAACTAATACAACTATACTTATTTAAGAGATTTTAGCGTCTGTATTTTGGTGGAAGTAGGTTACAATTTGTCAGAGTTTAATTGTTACAATTTTATTTTCAGTTTACTACCTAGTGTTTACATAAAAACTGCACTGAAAAGCATGATCCAAGATACAGATCTCATGTTTAGAAATCCACACCTCGATCACAGTAGTTCTTCAATGCTCAAAGGGTTCTCACTTTAAAAAAAAAACAAACACAAATGTCAATGTGTGCAAACATATGTATACACACCCAAACACTGCACTTATGTGACTTGTACTGCCCTGGATACCAGCGTATATGATGGAGTAAGGCACTAGGTAAATGCATCACACAGGTTTATTGCTCAATGCTAACTACTAGAATAGTTCTTCACACAAATTTGAGAGGACACAGCAAAGACCTGAAACTATTTACCAAACATACCCAACTTCAAAAGTTACTTTGGCAGGCAAGTTCAAGAGACTGAGATCTGTATTAGTGAGTCCTACAGGATAACTCAGAGAGAGTATCTTCTCAGTAGGCACGTAATGAATAAACAAGTGTGCAGTGGAGATTCACACACTGATTGTAACTATGGAAAGCTATTGAATTAAATAGAAAACAGTAATACACCAGCATAGTAGGCTTGGAAAGGTCAACTTTTTTTTTAATAACTGCTCTTCTCTGCAGGTTATATCATGCAGTTACAAAGTAGTTAGAAAAAAGCATGAGTTTCTGGGAGGGACTAGTTGTCCTTTTAAAAAAAACATTCATACTCATTACATAAATAACATCTGGCACTTCAAGGGGACTCCACTGGACAGAAGCCTTATACTTTAAAAACTGTGCTTGATCCAATATTGTGTTGAGGTCCATTTTGTTGTCCTGGGGTATGTTCAAGACCTCCTGATAGCGGTGGGGGAGAAGGGCTGCATGTGTTAAGATTGTTTAAGTTTATAATGGCATTCTACCTCCTCTGTAATCTGGCCAATGATTTCTGGGCTCAATTTTGCTTTAGTTGTTCACTGAGGCAGTATCTAATTTTCAGAAAGCCTCTGAAAGGAAAAAGAATTCAAAAAAACCCTAAGTATGATTGCTTACCAAATTCAGACTATCCCTTTTTTAAATAAAAGGAAACAACCTATAGTCAGAATATTTATGTAGATAACTGGATTAAAAATGTAACGAGTTGCTCAATAGCTTCAGCTTATAAAAATATTAAGTCTGTCACCTCTATGTATTTCATGGTGACAGTCAAGCTAGCTTGAACAAGCAATAAAAGGCAGTCCTATAACAGCAGCACAGGTAAAGAAAAAACATTGCCTAAAAAGAATCAGGCCTGAAGCTTCACTACAAATGAAAATTAGACTCCTATCAAAGTTAATCCCTGCTGGAGGCCTGTTCTTCCTTTGACAATGCCACAGCATTGATCATACAAGGCCATACTGAAAGTGCCAAAGCCAAAATTACATCATTAAACAAAAGTGCATGAAAGAATAATGAGCCAAGTGCTCATCTAGTACAGTATCTGATCTGAAGTCTGAGTGGTGGCTCAGGTGGCAAAAACCACTCTTTCATACATAAAATGTACCATTTTGTTTTGTAGGCAAAATACCCAGAATGGCCCCCACAAGCGCAGATGAACTGGTATCTTCAGATACATACTTGTATACAATTTCCTAATCCATCGATTTTTATTGTAAAAAAAGACTAGTCTGGACTGAAACTAATTGAGAATAGAATCCACTATAATGTCAGAAGAAAATTTTGTGGTTACATGTAAACTTGTGATAAGCTTTCTCAAGAAGAGGGTACATTAACAGTGAGAGGGACGGGATACAATAAGGAGCGGTAACAGCCTCTTTATGTAAAGGTCAAGCCAGCCTCATTGTACACTTTGAAGACCTTCTCGATTGCATTGACATATGCAGCTGTTCTCAGGTCCAGACCCAGGTTGTACTTCATGGCAGTACGCATGATTTGCTGAAATAGAAAAGGTCATACGTGATTGCTGCAAGTTTCTCCATCGGAACTACACCAGATTTTGCTCGGAGGATCCAAGTTAGGAGTAAAACAGCTGCTAGAGTGGGTTAACAGCTCTGATCCTTTGTGAATCAATTCCATTCCTCTTACAAGAGATCTTAAAAGGACAAAAATCTTTCCCAGATTATTACAGTGCCCCTCTTCAGGTCTTGGATCTATGTGTACCTTGGATACTGGGGGAGACAAAACTCTCAAGTAGTTTTTGCCCCACTCATTAAAAATACTGCATAAAGGGATTAATCTTAAACTGATGATCGTAAAAAGCACTCTTAGGTATGTGTCCCAGATCAGGTACAAGAGGACAACTAACATTTTCTACTTACTACAGTTTCTATTAGTAAATACTTCCCAATTCCATGTATCAGTGTCTACTGTTTACCCAGTTACAGCTGGCCATCCTGGCACAGAGCAGAAATACCTCATACAGTGACTTCCATTATTATGAACAGATCATCTGCTCCTTTAATCTCAAAGAAATTCTGTACAACCCATTCAAAAACTGTCACACAGTCATGTAAGTTTTCTTCTATAAGCATATTTCCTAACGCAGTACTTACCCGGGCAGAACGCTCCATTGTGTAAGCCAGCCCAGAGTGGACAATGTCTTTCTCAGATGCACCCTGCAACAACAGGGAATAAAAACAGGGTTCAGCCCAAAACACAAAGGTACTAGTCCCCTATTGGAGACAATAACTCATTGGATTCCCATAATTACTGAAGCTTGCCTGCTCATTTTCAATGACCAGTGTAAGGATCTAAATTGCCTTTACTGTGTTACTTGAACTAATTGTGCTCAACTCAACTTTAAAACCTCAGATGTAAGCAGTGAAGTCTTTTGTACGTTTAGCTTCTAGATGCCTGACGCATTTTTTAACTGATGTTTTAACTACTGCTTCAGCCTTCAGAACACACAGGAAATGTTAACAACCTGTAGAAGCTACTTGCAGTTGAAGACAGTCAGGTTTTAGGAAGGGCATGGATCCCAAATTCATGTACTCAACATCATATTAGCCCTGAGCAGCTCCAGAATAACTTTGTTCCCATTACAATTTGAATACACAGAACAACAAATAACTGAAGAAAGACCCAATTAGGATGACTATCATCTTCAATGTTCCATCATCCTGAGTGCTGTAATTTAATAACAATTTGAGACCTGCCTTCACAAAATACGTGCTTTCCCTCAAACACCAATTTGGGTTGGATGTAGAAATCACTAGGCCAGATTCTATGGCTTGTGTTTAAGAGATCACAGCAATTGCTTTAAGACACAGAACCTATCTACCACGCTATTCATTTAGCCCAACATTTATGAAAATGCTAGCAACGCACTGAATCAAGCTAAAGTTTACTTCTATCATCTGACAATGGCCCAAGCTTACATTGACTCCCCTGATTTCTTCCTGAGGGAGCATGGTTTATGGGTTTTCACAACTGACTGGAGGTTTTCACCCACATTTGTCCCATCCCTTCCTGAACTCATGTTTAAAAAACAAGCTGACCAAACCTTTTAGCTTTCATACATCTCTTGGCATAGCATTGCACATCTTAACTGCCTGCCGTGCTAGGAACCATCCCTGTTCTTCATTTGGTGCTTCACTCTGCTGGTTTTGTTTGAATGCACCTCGTTCTCCTTCGCCCTTCCTTCCAGTGAACAATCTATCCTTACCCATCCGTTCTCACACCGCTCACTCTATTCCATAGATTACTATCTCCACCCCAGGACTAGCTGAGGTCAACAGGACCTAGGTTAGTTCATTGTTCCATGTATGAGAGAAGCTTCTGTATCTTTGATTATTCTTGTGATGTTGCTCTGAATTTTTTCCACATCTACAATGTTTTAAGAAGCAGAGACCTAAACTGCAAACAGTGTTCACAAGGCAGACACACTCTTGATTTATATTGTGGCATCATTAGTCAGTCATATTTTTCAGAACAACTCCTAATGCTGGATTAGCTTTTTGATTGCTATGGATTTCTAAGCTTATATTTTGTCACTGTCTCCGGATCTTTCACTTGAATGAAATGGATGAGTGCACAACCCATCATTTCATATGAAAATTACCCACCGTGTACTGCTACTCATTAAATACTACTCATTTCATCTGACATTTCTTTAACCATTAATTCAGTCTTAGAGAAGCATTCTGCATTTTTTCACTCAGTTCTTGTTTATATTATCCTGGAGTTACACAAACAGTGTGGTGCAGGACCTTGTTGAGAGTTGTTTGGAAAGCTAGGCAAAGTATATCAACAAGATCACCAAAACAAATTCTGGTGATATTTGAGACAGTATTTTGTACTACAAAAGCTCCACAGACTTTGATAGCTAGGTTTCAAAGAAATTGTGGAATCTATGTATTAATCAGGTTAGCCAGCAGAAATATTAAAGATTTCATGGAAAACAAAAGCACTAGGAAAAAATATAGGTTTTTAAGTTCTCTTTAGTGGCCTGCAAAAAGAACCATTCCTTGCCCCCTCCCCGGTAAAAAAAATACACACATGGTTTTGTCTAAACAACGGAGAAAGTCTGTTGCCCTGAAAAACTCCAGTATGTGAACAGCAACGTGCAATCTAACAATAGTTACAGAAACAAAGCGTACTTCTATTAAAACCATAGCTTTTAACAAAATTGGAGGTATTTTGCATGGGCTCAAGTCAGAGAAAAAATAGCTCACTTTCAGTGTTCCTAAGCAGTTCAGATGATTTGCTTGTTTTATTTGTTTGGCCATCAGGCTAACTACGTACTAATGCTTTGCTTTGGGCAAAAATCCCCATGATAGCTACAACAGTAGAATTTAGACTGCAGTTATAATACCACAACACAGTTGCAGTAACAGTAAAAAAACAGCAACTACTTACCGATATCCTATCTTGAAATTCTGCTGTAGGCACAACTGGAATAGTTCCCCCATGTTTCCCAAATTTTCTTTCCAAGCTTTCCTGGACAGACACTAGATAGCAAAAAGAAGCAGAAGCAAGGTAAACGACAAGGAAAGGAATGCCTTCCCTAACAAAGGAGCTGACCCTGGGACTTTCAGCATCCAGCTGCATGAAATACAGACTATAGACACTGGGGTCAAAGTGAACCATCTTATTCTTGTTTTCTAAGAAAAGGAAAATATGTTGATTTCCCTGTTTTTATAGGTGAAGGCCTCCAATATTATTAGTAATACTGCTATAGTACAGTCACAGGGCAATCAACTGTGGATATGCTGATGCTACTTTCCTAACCTCATAAAGCTGACACGGCAATCTGAATTAACTTTCCTAACTTGCTAAATAGCATTAGATTAAATATTTCTTGAAGTTAAAGCAATCGGTTATCCCCTACTGCACTTTGCATACACACTACCTGATAAAAAGAAGCCCACGTGGAATTTTAGTTTTTTCCTTAGGACGTGAGAAGTGCTTTGGTATTTTGAACTGATACTCGCATTTCATCTTAATTTTTCACATTTAATTAGTAAGGTTTCCTAAGCAACACTGTAGAGTATTTAAATGATACAATACTGCAGTTAAGAAAGAGATTTAAATTACAATTGCCATAATCCTCAACCACTTTAGAAACACCTTGAAAGGTATCTTCTATGAGAAAAGGTTATAGTAAAACACATTCAGATGTGTATTTTGTTCAGCCCAACCTTCCAAGGTTCTCAGGTGTTTGCTACAGAGTACTATTTAAAATGGAGCAATATCCAGCAGTTCTTCTCCATTAAGCTTCCTCTCTACGTGTAATCAGTATTCAGGCCAAGAAACTGGGATGCACAGAATGACCCTAAGTGGAGCTGCAGGCTACAAGCAGATTTTTACATTGCCTGTACCAATTCTATTATTGATCTTTATAGATCCTCTACTGTGTATGTGTAGAGCAACTCACTTGAACTTTTAATACTTCTTAAATACCAATTGTACAGCTGTAAGTCGTTTGTTAACAAGTAATAAATACCTAACATAGTGGTCTCAGTTCAGTATTTTCATAAAACTGAGGAAAGTACCTCTTTGTGAATTAAAAGATAACTGAAAAAGTATGCACTTAATTTCAGTTGTTAGACTTGCAAGCCAATTAGCCTCTCAGCTCTTCAGTACGCAACAATAATAAACTTGCGGGAAATTGAGGCGAATCTGAAATAGTTCTGCATTAATTTCTCCCACATTTGGTGTTTGTTAATCCAATCTATTAATTAAACAGTGAGTGAAAGCAGACATGAGCACTTACTGAGCAAGTGGTAGTTTGAATCCCTTTCATATTTAAAAGTCAAGCGGCCATAGCTGACATGGTTCAAGTTTTTCAGCCACTCAAAATAGGATACTGTTACACCACCAGCGTTCAGGTAAAGATCCTGCACAGAAAGAGTAAACGTCTTCAATTGTGACCGTGTGACAAAGACAGCTCTATCGTATTAAGGAAAAGAAAGCACAAGTATTATGTACAAAGTATTAATTTAAACTGCAGTACAGAATCCAATCCAGTCGTTACTCTTGCATGACAGCACTTATCCTCTTCCGCCGTTCAGGGATTACTTCTACTGCTTTCAAAGAGGACTTGACTTTAGAACACATGAAGTTCAGGTGTGCTTTACTACTTTATTTTTTTTTAGCACAAGTACTTAATCAAGAAAATGAGGGCATTCTTAGGCCATCTCAGTGACTAAAGGCTGAAGATCAGCCACTCTTCATACCAGTATCGCTTCATCAGGACACCCTTTCTCTGGGAACAGGTTATCATTACACCTGGATAGGTCTTAGGTTTTCCAATTATAGGCAACATTTACTCTATACAATCTACATACACAGTTCTGTTAGAACATCACTCAGAGATGCAATGGTTACAAATACATCAGTCAGAATATTTACTCTGCCTTCTTCCTTCACTTAGTGGACTAGTCAGTTGGGCTCCAAAATGCAAAACTACAGATGCAAGAATTAATTGTAGATTGTTCTCTCTTCCAAACAGGTAGCCTTCACACAATAGCTATCTTTGCTCATATACAGTTGCAGCAAGATCTTTAAGTAATTACTACCTAAATGAAGCAACATTGACAACCACTTCCTAGACATCAGTTCTAAAAGAATTAATAACTATTAATAAAAACTTTCAATAAACAATGTCTTCCTACAGTTCACAGAAATGTTACTTTTGTAATGAAAATCACAGGTCATAATAGAACCTTACAGGGATAACCATGATATTCCGCTCCAAGAAGATTTTGTCAGCTTCAGGGGTTGTAGGGCCATTGGCACCTTCAGCAATAATCTGAAAGGAATCACAGCAGAGTAACAACTCAGAGGTAGGTTTGTTTCCATCTGTGCTAATTATTGAATATTAGCCTTTAAACTGTCCTCTATTTGTCATTTGCATTTGAATGCTCCAACTTACTTTTGCTTTAACCTTGTGAGCATTGGCCTTTGTCAACTGCTTCTCACTGGCAGCAGGGATGAGAATGTCACAGTCTGTTTCCAGAATACTGCCCTCAAGTGTCTGTGCCTTAGGGAAGCCCATGATTGTCCCATGTTGCTGTTTGAAGGAAACAAACCAGTGTTTTTAGTGTGTGTGTACTCATGCGACTTCCTTCCCTTCTTCTAACTCTCAAAAGAGAAAGAAGGGAGAAGCAGCACTACTAGAAAGACAGCACAAAACATCACTCTTATTTACTTAGATTAGGTATAAAAACAAGCTACAAAGAATCATAGAATTGTTTGGTTGGAAAAGACTTTTGAGGTGATCGAATCCAACCACATCTGTCCCCTACTAAATCATATTCCTGAGCACGTGATCTATCTGCCTTTTACACCTCCAGGGATGGTGACTCAATCATTGCCCTGCGCAGCCTCTGCCAGTGCCTGGCAACCCTTTCAGTGAAGAAATTTTTCCTGATAACTAATCTGAACCTCCCTCAGTGCAACTTGTGGCCATTTCCTCTCATCCTTGTCACATGCTACTTGGGAGAAGAGATCAACACCCACCTTGCTGCAACTCCTTTCAGGCAGCTGTAGACAGTGATAAGTTCTTCCCTCAGCCTCCTCTTCTCTAGGCTAAAAGATTCCCACTCCTCACAAGACTTGTGCTCCAGACCTTTCATCAGCTTCACTGCCTTCCTCTGAACATTCTCCAGTGCCTCAACACTCCTCTTGCAGTGAGGGCCCCAAAACTGAACATAGTATTCGAGGTGTGGCCTCACCATTGCTGAGTAAAGGGAAAGGATCACTTCCCTGGTCCTGCTGGCCACGCTGTTTCTGATACAGGCCAGGATGCTGTTGGCATGGGTAACAAGTTGAGTAATGGTCAAAGTTCCTATGATTGAGGCATAACTGTTTTCTGGCTAAAGACACTGATAACCATGTGGACTCTGGAGTATTTAAAAACAAATAGTCCTCCTCAACTCTTAAAATACATAGCAAATACAACAGTTTTCAAATAAGTGAAATGACCCACCAGTCTGCCACACAGAGGATAAGTTGCATCACATAAGATTTAGAAGTATCATTCTAAGATTCAGTACTACAATGATAGTCCCTGTTTAGTGACAGAATCTTTTCATTCTTTTGGGAAAGGGCAAGGTAAAAATATTAAAATATTCCTTATGTAACAGAAGACACGTCAAATAAGCCCCCTGGAAACTCTAAGTAGAACATATTTTAGTGTCTGTGAAATGTCCCCTCAAGACTGCTTCACTTAGAAAGTGAAATAAAAAGACCACATCCAATTTTCATTATAAACTACATATTCAAGTCACACTGCCAGACAGGCTTTCATTTTTTCAGAAACATCCAGAGGGTAAGCAACAGCAAAAATGCACTTTAAACTCTTAAATTTCCATGTGCTTGTGATTCTCAGCCAGGAATCCTTCAGGAACCTTCTTGCTCTGGTTCTTTGAGACGTTCTTCCTATTACTCCAACGCTGAAACCACAGTAATTATTCTATACACATGCAAGCCCTTGCCATTTTTCTGAGAGTCAGGTAAAAGGGTGAAAAAGTGCTGCCTCTATTCGGATTGAGGATAAGGAGAAAGCCAGAAGAATCAACATACTTTAGCCATTCTTTAAGTACTAATAGCAGTATGATATAAATAACACAAACTAACATCAGTCTACAGTCATCCTATGTACTTCCATTGTGGACAAAAAAGAATCTATTTCTGCTCAGCTAAGTTTCATACCAATTTGTAATCTTCTAGCTCCTTTGGGTCAATCCCATCAGGATTCCAGATAGAACCATTAAACTCTCCAACAGCAACACATTTTGCTCCAAAACGATGCAAGTACCTCATAGAATGCAACCCCACGTTACCGAAACCCTGTGAGTGGAAAGAGAAAGGGAAAAGTAGTTAACCCTTCAACTACAATGATGACTCCTGCTAAGGCTTAGCTTTGAATAGCTTTAAATAGTTCCTCATCATTAGATGATGCATGCAAGAAAGATGGAAGAAATCTACATACACTCTGGATTGAACACCGCTGTAGAAATTACGCATTGTAGCCAGCAATGTACACTTGTGCCAAGATTTTTATACAGGAAATAGAGAAGGGAAGCACTAACAGTACTATGGAAGTGTCAAAACTATGGTATTTATCAATATAGGAACATTAAACACATCTATTTTATAACTGGGACTGCATTAGATGAGTTCATGGATGTTTGTATGACCATTCTAAGGCCTGACTAACATTTGCAGTAAGAAGGGTTTACAAGTGTAAAATCATTCCACAATAGAAAGCATTGAACAAGAATACAATCAGTTATTCACACTGAAACATACAAGCCAGTCGGAAACTATGTTATTTCCAGTACAGTTCTGAAGTTGCCCTGAACAAACCAGGTTGTCTAAATTTTAATTTATAGAATTACAGAATTGTTTGTGTTGGAAGGGACCTTAAAAATCATCTCCTTTCACACCCCTGCCATGGGCAGGGACACCTTCCACTGGATCAGGTTGCTCAAAGCCTCATCCAACCTGGTCTTGAACACGTTCAGGAATGGGGCAGCCACAGCTTCTCTGGGCAACCCATGCCAGGGCCTCACCACCCTCACAGGAAAACATTTTTTCCTAATGTCTAATCTAAGCGTTCCCTCTTTCAGCTTAAAACTGTTTCCCTTAGTCCTGTCCCTGCACTCCCTAATAAAGAGCCCCTCCCCAGCTTTCCTGTAGACCCTTTCAGTACTGGAATGCTGCTAGGTCTACCCAGAGCTTTCTCTTCTCCAGGCTAAACAACTCCAACTCTCTCAGCCTGTCCTTCTAAAGAAGGTGCCCCAGCCTTCAGATGATCTTTGTGGCCTCCTCTGGACTCACTCAAACAGATCTACATTCTTCCTATGCTGAGGACTCCAGAGCTGGATGCAGGACTTCAGGTGTGGTTTCAGGAGAGCAGAATAGAGGCAGAATCCCCTCCCTCTCCCTGCTGTCACGTTCCTTTTGATGCAGCTCAGCAGATAACTGGCTTTCTTTTCTGCAAGCACACATTGCCAGCTCATGTCAAGCTTCTCCATCAGCACTCGTAAGTCCTTCTCTTCAAGGCTGCTCTCAATCCATTCTCTGTTCATCCTGTATTGGTGCTTGGGATTGCCCCAACCCAAGGAACTTGCATTTGGCCTTGCTGAACTTCATAAGGGTCACTCAGGCCCATTTGGACGGCATCCTTCCCTCCAGTGTGTCATCAGCAAACTTGCTGAGCATGCACTCAATCACATAGTATCACAGTATCACAAGGTTGGAAAAGACCTTCGAGATCATCGAGTCCGACCTATAATCTCACTGAGCCTCTCTGCAATAAAGATCTTAAATGACAGCGGTCCCAATACCAGCGCCTGAGGGACACCACACGTCACCAGTCTCCACTTGGGACACTGAGCCATTGACCACAACTCTTCGAGTGCGATCATCCAGCCAATTCCTTATCCACCAAGTGGTCCACCTGTCAAATCCATGTCTCCAATTTAGTGACAAGAATGTCATGTGGTACAGTGCTGATTGCTTTGCACAAGTCCAGGTAAGGGACATCAGTTGTTCCCTCAGCCACTAACTCTGTAACCCTGTCACAGAAACTCACCAAATTAGACAGGCACAATGTGCCCTTAGTGAAGCCATGATTAGACTGGCTGCCATCGATCGCCTTCTTATTTTCTGTATGCCTTAGAACAGTTTCCTGGACAATTTGCTTCACGATCCTGCCAGGTGCAAAGGTGAGACTGACTGGCCTGTAGTTCTTCAAGCTTTCCTTTTTTCCCTTTTTAAAAATAGGGTTTAAGTTTCCCCTTCTTCAATCAGTGGGAACTTCACAGGACTGCCGCGACTCCACAGATGCATCTGATCAGGTGCCATGGACTTATGCACCTTCAGGTTCCTCAGATGGTCTTGCACCTGATCCTCTCCTATAGCAGGCAGTTCTTCGATCTCCCACTCCCTGACTTTGCCTTCTGTGACTTGAGTGGTGTAGCTTAAGCCCTTGCCAGTGAAAACTGAGGCAAAAACATCATTGAGTACACCATGTCCTTGGTAACCAGGTCTCCCCTTTCCCTCCCGAGAGGGTCCCCATTTTCCCTAGTCTTTCTTCTATCACCAACACACCTATAGAAGCTTTTCTTGTTGCCCTTGACATCCCTGGCCAGATTTGATTCTGTCAGGGCTTTAGCTTTCCTAATCTGATCCCTGGCTGCTCAAACAATTTTTCTGTATACCCTGCAGGGTACCTGTCCTTGCTTCCAGCCTCTGTAGGATTCCTTTTTGCGTTCCAGTTGGTATACGAACTCATCCACACAGGCCACCTGGCATTTTTGGCTAATTTCCTCTTTGTTGGGATGCTTTGCTCCTGAGCTCAGAGGAGGTAATCCTTGATTATTAACCAGCTTGCTTGGGTTCCTCTTCCCCGCAGGGCTTTATCCCATGGTATCCTACCAAGCAGATCCCTGAAAAGGCCAAAGTCTGCTCTCCTGAAGTCCAGGGTACCCATAACATGTATGAATGAATACCAAACCCCTTCAGATTCCAACTACATTAATCATGAAGTCTTAAGAACACCAAAAATACACATTCAAACTTACAAATTCAGGTTAAGGTATTGGGTTCTACTTTTTCAACTGCTCATTTCATACTGGAACAAGAACATAACCTGCAATCCCTTCTGTCCAAAAATTCTTCTATTACAAAAGAGTGCTACAAATTTTGTGTATGCAGAAACGGCACCACAGCTCATTGAGAAACGTGCAATATGTTAAAGAACTCCTATAATAGTACTTCACTGTGTTCTTTGCAGCCTATAAAGGCTGGAGATTTGGCTTTGTGTCTGTAGAGCGCAATAAGAAGTCCAGTTTTTAAAAAAACAATTCAAAATAAAGGGTACCCATGTTGCTTGAAAAGCGCTTCTAAGGTTTCAGAGTAAAGGTTAGCTTGGAAGTCATAAAACCCTAACAAGATGTACTGCTATAGCTCTTTTTAAAAGCAGCTGTACTGGAAGCTCGTTTACTGCTTCTTCCCTGCACTTGAAGGAAAAAAAGTTACCTGAACAGCAAATGTTTTGTCCCCAAATCCAGGAGTCATTCCTAATATACTCATATATGAGGCTTCATTGACGAAATTTTCAATTCCATGGAAGAGACCACGGCCAGTTGCAGATATACGCCCATGGATTCCACCCTGGCTGATGGGTTTACCAGTTACACATGCATGTGCATTAATATCCTGCAAAACAGTGAAGGACGTGTAAGCTATGAAATTACTCAAAGAACAACTGGAACAAGAAGTTGCATACACTTCAGAGAAAAGGGAAAACGGGAATCACGAGAGTTGGAACATGATATACTTGACAAACTAAATGTATACAAAGATGATTTCTTTCCTGAGCTTGTGTGAGCAGCTTTGCAGAAGTACTCCAGTAGATGATGGAAAAGCTGTGTAATGCAATATTGCATACGGTTTGATTTTTTTTTGTTGCATTTATGTGAACTTCAGTCTGCAGCTAATTAAATATGGTGACATCTCTCTTGCACCATTAGCAAAGAGCAGACCTTTGACAAATGAAAAACCTTTGAGAGATTTCTTTCTCAAAATTAGCTCCTATTACAGCCATAATTTCAATCATTACTCTTGACATTTTATTCTTTTAAAAGCCTCAGATGTATCTTTGGACTGATCACAGCTAAAGCTGTTTAATCGTCAGTGTTTGGTGTTCCTTTATACCAAATAGTTACTTAGAAATAACAATACAGGCCCAATACCTTCTTTTTGTCAGAATAAAGGGATATTTGATTGCAGAGGAAAAACCTACAGTACAAAGTTCATATGAGAAAAAGTAGGTGAGTATTTACTACCTTTATTCAGAAAAGCAATACATACAACCCAGACTATCATTAATTTGTTGGTAATAAAATTATTTTTTCCATATTCTAGGCAGCCAACCAAGATAAACCAGATTATTTAAAAACAGTTATTTTTTTCCAAATTGAAATAACTAAGAAAAATTTCTTCCAGACTAGACATTGTTTGGGTCTCCCTCTCCTGTCACCACTGGTTCCCATGCTCCCCACACCCTGGAAGCACAGCCACACAGTGGCTTGGCAACCAACAGAGTAGAGATGAAAGGGAATCCATTGAAATAAGTCTGCCAGCAGCCGGATGGGATTCTATTCCAACAGCCGCATATTTATTGGGAGGCTCCCTCCTCTCCATCGCTTGTGCCAAATGCATTTGCATGCCTGTGGCCTGAGTGCAAGATGCTTGGTGAGAGGAAGGAAAGCAGCAGACAAAAGTAGAGGCAGAATGGCAGATGACAACTAGAGCCATAATGGAAACAAATACCATTTATTGTTTGAAAATGATAGCAAGTTGACCATATAAAGCCAAAGACAACCCCTCTTTAGAAACAATACAGTTGACGCTGGCCTTGCCACAACATTCCTAATTCGGTTTCCCAAAATATAGCTGCTTTGCTCTCATTAAGCTGTATGCTCCCTCTGGTGGCACATCAACTGTCCACAAGATCCACGGTGCTGTTTTGCTGGAAACAAACTTGCTCTGGTGTTTTGATGCATTGTTAAGTTTTCATTCTTTTTCAGATTGAAGTTACATTTCAGCCTTTGTGTGTTCACAAAGGAGAAAGTGTGTTTTATAAGCACGTGAAGAAATACAGCCTCCCACCACATACAGAATGTAGTTCTTAACATCCCTGCATATGCCCCAAAAGTCAGTTGGATGTGCCAGGAAGTACAGATGAGTGGAAAGGATTAATTTAATCAAAAACTTTAGCCATATATAAACCACTGATCCAGCAACTTCAGGTGGATTTTCTGGAACAGTTAACATGGTAGCTATTAAAGACTTGCATTGCATGGTTTAGCAAGAAAAGAGCATGAGGTGAGAGCAGGTCCAGGTCTTCTTGAAGTCCAATATACAAACCACAGTTTGATGTCAAAGTCCCCAAAACCTTGGGTTTTAAGTCAATCAAAAATGCCTAATGCTTCTTAGACCCAAAAGAAAGATCAGGGCTTGTAAATGGCTTATGGCTAGTGTAAAACTTACCATAGTAGTACTAATAGCTACAAACTTAGTTGGACAAGTTCAGGCACTGAACTTTTGCTCATTTCTTAACCCCTTTCCACGCTGCAATAATAATTCTCCATGCCTCTCCAGCTTCCTGACTGTGTGTTAGATTTCAAGTAGACTTCCCCTGTCTGTTTGTATCTGTTATTTGGCTTTTCCTTTCCCCTTCAAGCTCCCTGAGCACATCTGTGTGCAGCCACATTGACTCATCAGGTCTGTAGATTTCTCGGGCAGACTCTTCTCACCAAAGAGTTATCTTTCCACTCAACTGAACACAGTCCCTCGCACAGCTTCCATCTGTTTTCTGAATTATGGTTTCACTTTTGTTCAATGGTCATTTTCTGCTTTTAGTTCCCTTCTCTCCTTCCCCCATGGTCGCTTTTATATATTCGGTATTCCTCAGTCACTTTTACTTTTGTTCTTAGCAACTCACGGAGATAGAGATCTGAAACATCTCCCTCTACAAACTAGTTATGATAAATTATTCTACTTATCACAGCCTTGTCAGAGTTCTCTCCTTCCTTCTATATACTTGGCCATTCTCCACAGTGATTTCTAAGTCTCACTATGACTACCACTTTCTCTTCTGCTTACAAACAAGTAACTCCATAAAATTAAGTAAACAAGTTTATTTTTTTCCCTATTTGAATTCTTTAAGTTTTCAGAAAAAATGTGCCTAAATCAGAAATGTACCTAAAATCTACCTAAATCTCAATTTTTTTTTTATTCTTCAAGAAAAAGATACTGCCATGCAGAGAGAGTCCAGGAATAAAAGAAGTTGTTGTAGCATAATTCAAACTGTATTTTTATCCTCAGAAGTTGTTTTCTTTACTCATTGAAGTGTGCGTATGTGTAGGACTATACTACAGGCTGAGATGACAAAGTGGAAAGAATAAGAAATTCAGTCATCTAAAAATCTTCTCTTGTATCAGTGTTTAGTTTTCCACTTGTAAAAAACTCTGAAGGTTCTGTATGAAACTATTTAAACTATTAATAAATACAGCAAACCTTAAAGCAGGTCATGTGCTGCGAGCCCTTTGTGTCAGCTGTAATATGACAATGCTGTTGTATCACAGTGAAATATGCATTTTAGTGCGACTTAAATATTAAAATAATGTGAGGTAGTAGTTTTCTTAAGTGTTGGAATTTTAAGTTATGACTGAGGGAACAAGTTGCCCCTCTGCATGTTGAAGCTTTTTTGAAAGCATAATTTTGGCTTTTTATCAGGTTTGAAGTTTTAAATAAAATATTTAAATAAAATATTATGTGAATAATAAGAAGTAATGTTTCATAGTGATTCCCCTATCTAACAGCTCTGTGTAGAAGTGATTTAACTCAACCAATCAGCATGCTTGTTTCTCAAGCATTTCTTTCTTCTCCCCCGTAAGATACTTTAGGTCGTATTTCAGATGAATAACCTGTACCACCCCCTCCTCCTACTGTTTATGGCAGACAGCACAACACAAGCATTCTGCCAAGAGACTGTCTCAGGAAAGACAGACATTTTGAACAGACACTCCAGACAGATACATTGGGTGGCTCTAATTCCTTCTTTCTGGGGGCGTACAGCATGCTCTATTCCTGAAGTTGGAAGGCAGAAAGTGAAGAGGAGCTGGGATAGGCAAACGTGCAATAGCTTAGCATATTAACACACTGATATGAAGCTCCATAGCAAAGCATGACCTGCTGGAGTAATAGAAACAACACCTGAAAGAGATACTAGAAATTTTGGATAGCACAGACAGTAGAGCCTTAAAGTGATCCATAATACAACTTTTCTTCTCAAAAGAATAAAACAAAAGCATTTGGTCAACAGTCATGGTTTTGGTAAAGTCAAACCAGGTACAAATAACCCCAAGCAACCTCATGACAAAGGCAAATTAATGGCTATAATGAAAAACTAATTTTTTAAAGCTAATTTTTTTATTGCCTTTGGGAAAAAAATTATATCAGTGTCCTTTTGCTTTATATTTTGGAGAATTTGGTGAAGTCTATGCTGATTAGTTGTTACTTTTAGGGGACCACAGAGAACTTTACTTTTACAGGTTACACCAATAGTGCACACAATTTCCATGGTCTCTTCAATGCACAAAAGCACGAGCATTTATTTAATAACACTTGAAAACTCAGTAGTCTGAAACAGAAATATTTCAGTACTTTCAAGACTATACCAACTATTATGAACTAACAGTTAAAAACATTAGATTAGTAATTATAATACTAAAGAAACCAGAGGGAAATGGCAGAAATATATTATACGAATTATTATACATTATATTCTATACGAATTATGAGACCATTACAAACATGCATTTTCTTTTTGCTGAAGAGTTGCAATCAGTATTGTCAGACAAACATAATTTAAACCTTGTATAAAAAAATTATCCTTAAAACTTTAACTGTACCCTAAAAACCTGATGCCAATTAATTTGATACAGTGTGCAAGAATATATTTAGGTACACGTAATTAAATAATACTATATGATTAAGCAGCATGGTAATGAATTTCTAGATAAAAAGCCTCTGCTCAAAACTCACATAGTGTCCTATGGTATTGGCATAGGTGTCAGCAATCCAGGACATCTCCCTCTCCCCTGTGCTCATATCAGGAGCAGGCACATCAACACCAGGTCCTGTCGGCGACAGTGGAAACAGCTTTTAAACATGAAGAGTTATCTTCAACCATTATTCTCTTGGGAACTGTGCAGGGCTTGGCAGGGAAGAACTGTTTTCCTGTTTAATCCTCAGTTTATTAAGCAACAACAGATCCTTCTGGATTCAATTCAGTTTGAGGTGCCATATCACATATTTGTACAATAATGTCTTTTCACACAAGCCACTCAGTAAAATAAAGGTTTGCTTGTCAATAAGAGTAAGATAATGCATCAAAAGCATGGGTTTTTTGATTATCATTACTGTATCACCAGGAAGGACGCTATCTAGGCATGATTTCTATACAGCATGACAATAATTGTGGGTTTTTTGCACTAGAATTTCTTTTTCTGTTCCTGGGTGACTACAAAAATACTGTTCCTAGTCACTGCACTGTAGCACATGCATTTGGTTTTACTCACTTCAAGAAGATACTACATCTTGCTTTGTGAAATAAACCTTTGAAAGAACTTTCACATATCCCCTGTAATAAAAACAAATCCTTAATGTTTTTTTCTAGCCAACTAAAAATAGCATTTGCCCAAGCTATTTAATATCAGAAGGATTTGCTCAGCAGATTGTAAACGCAACTCTGCTTCTACCAACTTATTTTTTGTGATTATTTTTAAAAGTTTGTGAAAGCTGAGTAGCATCAACCATACAGGCAAAAAGGATGACAAATTTAATCAAACCATTTTAATTGTCACTGGACTAACAATCACTATAGCTGGCACAGTGTACAGTTACACGTGAGTAGGGTAATACATCAGTAACTGTGTTTACACAGAAGCCTAATATAGATGAGAAACACTGTCTGGAAGAGCAAGAAAATCCAGATAAATGGATATACATTCCCAGGTGCAGTTAGACATCAGGAACACATGACAGACTTAACTCATTACATGCCTTACTATTCACTTCAAGAACCTCCTCCAGGTAAAGATCCTCCATTTAATTACAAGTTGAGCTAGTAACATTCAGCCTTCTCCAGAGACTTCCAGAGAGCAACTCGAGACAGCAAGCTCTCAGAAAAACTCAGGGTTGAGAGTCTGAATGAGACACCTACTAACATTACAGAAGCTGAGGTTCTGTTACAACAGGCACCTATGCTTCTCTTGCAGCCTGTGGTTGCCATGGGTGAAGCCATCAACTTTTTCTGGGGTGTATCTTCTATTTCCTTCCTGTGTTTCCTCAGATATCTGCCAAAAGCCTCAACTGAAGCTACAGGAAACAGCAACAGTGAAGAGTCTGATATTAGAGATTAAAATCAGAACAAACTCAGCCACAATGATAATCTACCTCTAAAAGAAAAGTGATTCATTTTGGATCCTGTGAGCTCAGTTTTTGTGGCTTTTCATTGCACAACAGCCACCAGAAAAAAAAGTAAAGACCATCCCCTTTAAAATGCACTTGGATGCAGTGACTCAACTCTTCGCGGCTCTTTGCTGGAAGTTCTATATCCAAATTATTTACAGCTCTCAATAATACAGTTAGGTAAGGATAATATCTAATGGACACTGCCAATGCACAATAAAACAGACTCCTAAATTTTAATAGTAAAATTGCATAACATACCAATAAAGCCCTTTTTTGCCAGCTCCATGGTAAACCTTCTTGTGATCTTTTCCAATTCATTGTCCTATAGAGGAAACATAACAAATATCACAAGAAGTCATTAATGTTTATGACTCTTTGCTAGAACTTATGCCCAAGCATAAATAGTCGCCCTTTTCTTTAAGAAAGGATGATTCATATATTTATGTAATTTATATGCCATTCCCTAACAGACCCTTGGTATTCAAGCAGCACAAGGAAACATTTGGCTTTCTTTCCATACATTCTGATCTGTGACAAGTCAGCAGTGTGGCACAGGAAGAATCTGTGCTCTGCTTGTGGCAGAGATTTCCAGCAAACAAATCTGATATCCTATGTGACAGATTTATAAACAGCAATGTCTGGCCTGCCAGTTGCATAATCAACACAGGAGAATGACTTCTCACAAACCCTTACAGGAGTTTCAAGCTTAGAATATCTATTATGTATCCCGGTTTTCCTTTCTGTACAAGTTATTCTAATTAGGCCAAGAAGGCAAGCCTGCAGTAAACTTTTTATAAGCCAAGTTAGCTATTACTCACACTGGAACACTGCACAGAAAGGTTTAATGGAGCATAAAACTATTTGTCAAAATAAACAAAAAAATTAACTTTTTTTCCTAAGAGTACTTTAATTCAAGCCTTTATTAACAGTATCAACTTAAAAAAAAAAAAATCAAGTTCCAAAAATTTCAGGTTCCAAGCTACTTGTAGTCTCCTAACTTTATGGAAAAAAAGTAATAAATTAAGTAACTGAAGTACCCCACTTCTGAAACACAGACCTTTTAAAAATTCTTTTCCTAGCTATTGCAGGCACAAGCTAAAATCAGCCTTTACAAAGGCAGAAGTAGCAGGAAGATTAAAGTATTTAATAATGACCGTAGAAGAGTTTTTTTTAACTGGCTGGCTTCAGTACTGCAGATAACCAAATTTTTATCTATTATTAAGCTTACTGTGTAGTTCTTGGGATTGATCTTGACACCAGCCTTTGCCCCACCAAATGGCACATCTACAAGAATGCAAAGCAAAATCATTTTACTTTTTCAATAATAAAAGCAGAACACATCAGTAATACACGTGAGTAATTTTACCTTTGGTTTTAGCAGTAAACTTGGTTTTGCAACGTTTAGGGCTTCACAACCAGTACCTGATCTAGGCACTCCTAAAAATGCGAAATCTTTCAAAGGCATCTTAAAAATGGTCTCTGAAACTCAAAAATTCATTATAAAAATTTTGTATCTTTCAAGCTTTGATATTTGGCACTTGTAGAAACAATAGGCTTTACGGTTTACATGTTACTGGTTTAGCTCAAAAATTTTACTTTGGAAGTACTCAGTGAAGCGTCTCTCTACGTATTAAGAAAGAATTTTGTTTTCTTACATGTAACGTGCAGGTTTTCTCCAAACTCCTACAATTTAGCAGATGTGTATGAATTACACACATTCATCATAACCATAAAGGAATTTCATCTTTCTCTTCATCCACAGCTCTCCTGCCTGAATCCTCCACAGCCTCCATCTGTTTCCCCTAAAACTAGCCCCCTCCTAATCCAAGTTTGTCATACTTTGATTTGAGTTCAAGAGGCAGTACTTTTATGGGAGGGGGTAGCTGGCAGAATTTGGATTTTTGGAATGAAAACACAACTTTATTCCAGTACCTACAGTTACAGCAGAGGGAGTATTTATTATTATTTTGGTCACTATATATTTTTCCCATTTGCTAGAGATTTTAGTCAGAGATCAGTGCCTAAAATTTTAGTCTTTTAGATTTTTTTCCCTGTAAATTATGTTAGAACTGATTGAAATTAAAGAATGTATCCTTCGTTGAAAAATCATCACTTACCAACCACAGCACATTTGTATGTCATTAGAGATGCTAAGGCTTTGACTTCATCCACACTAACATCCAAACTGTAACGAATACCTGCAAAAGATACAACGGAAAAAAGGAATTTGCTGAACAACTTCATAGGTATTTCTGAATTGTGAAGGCTAATTCCACAGCCATCTATAACATCCAGGTATGTAATTGTCACCTTATTTGCTTTAAGACTTAAAGAATAATCTCCCATTCTCCTGCTTAAATATCTATCTTAGATGATTACCGAAGTCTTTAATTTCAGCTAACTAGTTTAACAGCAGTTCTCCACCTTGGAACAAAAGTAAATACTCCTTGGGAGGAAGATGAGCCAAGCTGAAAGGTAACCTGGAGTAGAGTTTTCAAGAGACTGATAAGAGTTCAGTAGCATTCTGTAAGATCTTCAGCTTCGGACTTCATTCATTGTATATACAAGAACAACTTTGTTCCTGGACATAACTTCTCAGTACAGGTTATACTCAGGATCTCTCTACTGGAGTAATGCAAGCTCCTGTTAAGTTATGAGCCTTGCACTACGTTGGCTGAGGTCCAAAAAAACCTGATGCAGCTTTAGGGCTCTAGCTGCCAGGCACAGCCACATAACAGAAAGCAGCAAGCCACTCTACTAATTCAAATTTGTTCAAAACATTTTGATGGAATAACTCAACCCCAGCAAGCTTGTGTGACCTGACCACCCATCTGCACCTGCGTGGAAGCCAGCCCACGCCTGCATTCCCTGCTCTGAGTCACTCAGCAGAACCACAAGTGTGTGCTGACAAATAGCCCAGAGGACAATTCAAATTGCCATTGTCTGATAGCAAAACAGATGATCCCCACCTTCAAGGCAGTTCAAAACTGAGTGGAAAATAACACAAAAAGGCAGGGAAACGTGTCATCTTCCTGACTCTTACCAGTCTTCTAAAACATGGGTTGTAGCTGTCCAATATATTGATGAAAATAAAAATTAAAATTAATGTATTCTGGAGGCAGAATTTTCCAGCCATACTGACAGGGCCTATATACAGAACTGCAGCAGCCCAAACACAATGTTTAACATCACTGTACCCAAAGCCACAGCGCCACAGCAAGATCCACACATTAGCTTCTATCCAAGCTTTTCCTACATAACTAAGATATAACAGATCCATGAAGAATTTATTATCGCCACCTCTACTCCCCAGATTCTTGGCTGTAGGCTATGCCATTTTGCAGTGGTTTGTAGCAGGTACAGATTGTCCTTTAGATGCAAGGCACCACAATTTCCTATTATGCAAAGAGAAGGCCACATTCAGGCCCCCATGAGTGAAAAAAGGCCAGCATCCATTATCCAAACTAAAGCACTGTGCTGCCATGGAAGCTATTCCTGAATGCTCTGGAAACAATCCCAGTTTCAAAGGAACTGAGAGCTGCTCAAATAAAGCTGAGGGCCAAGTGGTGCTTTATTTTGCAAATTCAATCAGTAAAAGAAAGCACCATACCCCTGCAGAACAGAATTTAAATTTAACATGTCCATGGGGGAAGGGTGGTCTCCAATGGCAGACTGGTTTCTGACTCAGGAAGCTGTAAGGTGTCCACATCTGCGCTTTCAGGAACCTTCTCACAGGCAGCAAGATTCAAAATCTAAGTGGAATTAGAGTCTAACAGACCAAAGCTATAATGTACACGTTTAATATCCCTTACTCCGATCCTTCAGGGGGGTGTTTATCATCCTGTGAAGCCCTGAGCAAGAACAAACACTGCCTACAGCACTGACTGTCCTGCCTGGGGACATGGCTCCCTCTCGGCTGAGCAGGCACTCTGGGGCCAGGTCTCACGTTGCTCAAGCCAGCCAACTCTGAAGCCACAATCTCTGCTGAGTAGAGATGAACTTTGCCCTTCCACCCCAGCTGAACTAGGTCACTGTGTATTTACTCAGCCCATATATTTATTCAAACTCCAAGCTACATAAACAGAGCAATTTTGCTATAGCTATTCTCCTATGGCACACAAAACGTCTATTGATAAGTGGAAAGCAGCAGGAAGCTAAATAGTTCAGGATAGCTGTTTTGTACAGTTTTATCAGGGAAGCAAAATACAAAAGAAGAGAGCAGCCCCCTCTGCACATCATCAGGAATATGGAATCTGACAAGGTGAACAAGCAGCAGTTTAATCAGAAGACTCAAACACACACCAAAGAGTTACATCTCCAGCTTCCTTGTAATACAAGTCAAGGATTATTAAAACAAATATTAAACTTTCATACCATGGGAAATGGGGAAATGCCCCAAGACCAAGAAAGCACTGAAAGGCTTTCAGCTGATATGCCTATTTGTCACCTATGTACGCATACCAGAATAGGGAAAACTTTTAGACTTGAGACTCTGTCTTTTATTTGGATAGCTTCATATTTTGAAGCAAGATTTAGCTTCCTTTTTAGCTTCTTAAAACAGCTTTAATTTAAATGTCTTGTCTGCTAGTTTTATCTCCTTAGGCAGAAGACTAGTCTGTTCAGTCGTGCTGAGTTCCCCAGACACTTCACTCTAGTTTACCTGCTAAAAGCTTCCATTACAGCATCAGGCATAGTTCAGGGTGTGGATTCCAGGTTACCTGACAGGTGTGATGATTTTTTTTCCCCTTCTGTGGCATAATCTTAAGATTTGCTAACATTTCATTCCTTTTCACAATTTGGCCAGCTACTGTTTTCCAGGAATTGTCATTACTCCACAGGAGTCCTACCTCTTGACAGCGAAGTTATTTGTGCTAAGCAGTTAGGACTGATAAGAAACAGGCATCTGAGAATGCTGTACATTCCATCTGCCACGGGATGCACAAAGATAAAAGGCTTAATTACTATTCTATTTGGACAGTGAAATTTAGTTTGACAGCTTCCTAATTTGGCAGGAGTATTGCCATGCATTTGCATGGCTCTTCTGGCAGTGTTACTATGCATTCAATAGCCTGAGTCTAAAAATGGACTGCATACACAGAAAAAATACTGGTGGTTTGTTTTTTTAAAATATTCTTAATATATATAAAAAAAAGTCATCGCTATGCAGCAAGATTTTTTTTAGGATTTTTTTTTTTTTTTCAAACCCTGGCAAGTCTAATGCAGTCAGTCCCTGGAAACTTGTGACTTTTACAGCAAACTAGCTACAAAAAATAGTTTGAGGAAAGCCTCAAGTTACAGTATGACTCACTGCCATGGAAAATACTTTTCATTGGAAAACATACAAATTCTTGTTCTAGCTGAAAATTCTCTTTCCCTGCCACACCCCAAAAAGTTAAACAGTGTGCTGAGAGACCTTGTTTATCTCTGCACAGGACCTGCTAAACAAGGAAATTGTTTCATTTTACTTTTGTTTCATTACTGCTTGGTATCAAGACAAGGCTTTATCATCACACAGCAGCATCTATGCTTTTAGAACTTTTTATCTGTACTTTGGAGATGATATACTTCACCCAGTCACCTCTTGCACTGAGCCCCATAATTGTTTTGGCCAAAACAGAAATGTGCTCATGATTTAAACTTAGCTTCTTGGGTAGATGCTATGGATTCATTTTCACTTTTCCAAAGAGAGGTAGTAAAGCACTTGAAGCCCAGTATTTTTTAAATAAATGTCAAAGTTGTAATTATCAGTAAGCCTTCTGTAATAATAGCAGTCAGTTATTTTGACAGTACACTCCTTAGTGCAAAACTAACTGGCATGCAACAAAGATCTTGATTTCAAAGAAAACTGGCTACACATCCCACTAGATTTTACATTGCACAGATTTCAGTACGGTCCATGATGTTCACTGTCTTTGTTATGCCTCCTCAGAAACTATGGGGCACACAATCACCAACTTTAAGGATGATTACTGCCTTTCCAGTATGCTTAAAAATCTACATTTAGGAAAGTCAGTGTAATTATTTCCTGATCTTCTAGCACAATGATCTTACACAGTAGTATCTGCTATGCCCTTAACAATAATGAGCGTGAAGCATTCAAAGACAAGTCTCAAAACTAAACTGTTGCCATAGTAACAGTTCAGACCAAAGCACTCTAAACTTCTCTTCCTGCACTAAATATCTTGCAAATCTTAGCAAGTCTCTCACATTCCCCAGAACCCAAACCAGATTTGCGTCTCAGTCTGGATTATTAATATCGAACTGAGGTTTTTGCCCTGCTTTGACTTCAGTGTTTTCTTCTATGATGATCTTTTATCTTTGAAGCCAATTTGGGTCCTTTACAGATAATTCTTGTTAAGACAGTGCATTTGTTCCACTCACCTCTACTTCCAAATATCTGCTTATCAGAAGCAGCATTTTGGGGCAGCAGCTACCCTACACTATCCATACAATGCTCGGCAAAACACGTTTCATGATCTCATTTGACACATTTTAGGATGGACTACAGCCATATTAATCTCCTAATTAGCAACACTGGATTCTTCAGTGCTTCTGTGAGTTAACAGATTGAACAGCCCCATCCGAAGCCTGACATACATCCAGAGCCCAAAGGGGCTTCAGTGAAGACGCTCACCTTGCTCAAACTATTTAGCAAAATCCCAAATAGAATCCATAAATCAGTTCCAGCATTTATTGTAATGCCTTAATTTCTTAATATTTTAACATGCTACTATCAAACTCTACATAATCGTTAACACTCAACATAGAAGGAATGCTCCAAGCAATCCTTACTCTTTCAGAACAATTATGTTTTCTAAATCCAGAAAAACAATTCAGCCCTCCCTACAAGGATATTGTTTAGCCTTGTTTAACCATTTGGAAAGCGTGGTAAACAGCACGATGACAAAGTCGTAATTATTGAAGATGAAGAAAATCCAGACAACAAACAGAGCAAGATGAGTAATTCATTGCCGGAAAACAAGAACATTCCTAGTTTCAATTCACAAACTGCCAAGAGAAGAGATAAATATTTTTATCTCTTCCCACACAGCATCAGCCAGCCATAACCTGGGGCAGGAAAGAGATTTCCCTTTGGACATAATCCTCCATCCTGATTCAACCAGAAGTTATCTAATTCAATGACCATCAAGGTAGTCAACCAGAGAGAATACCTCACAATATCACTTACTGTGTACTTTTAATAAGCTGTACTTGCATTTGAAATATACCTAAACATATACACATACAGTTATTTCTTTCCATGCATAGAAAGAAAAATGAGAGTGGTACACGAGGAAGACTGTGTTTTAAATGCAAACATGACAAATCTAGTACACAACCAGGCAAGCATATATTCCCTGAATCCATGCCATTACAATAAGGCTATGAAGTAGAGTCTCACCTGCATAACTACCTCAGACCAACCTAAGGACTTGAGTTGCTCACTAAACTGCACTGAACGCTGTGGTAGCAATGACGGATACAGAGGGATGCAGTAACAGTACTGCCATGCAGATACAAATACCACATGCACGGGTGTGTGCAGAAGGCGGAAATAACACACGAGTTGGCCCTGGCGACTACGAATGCCATAGGAGCTGCAAAACAATAAGCCACCACAGTGCTGACATGAAGCAGGCAAATGCCATCTTCTGCCTATGAGTTTAACTCCTAACAAGGTGGAGCTGCTGCAGTTCACACAAAGAATACCTGCTAGATTGACCCAGAGAACAGGAGGGAGACAATAATGCAAGAGGTTCCCCTCCTTCCTCTCTCCAACATGTGTTTATCCAGAAAGCCCGATGCTGAGAGGTATGATCTCTCTATAAATAGACAAGGAGCTAACAGTAGCAAGGGAAAACAACTATTGAAGATCAAGGACAAAGCTGGCTACTGCACAAACAATGAGCTGATCATAAGAAAAACCTCAGACTGAAAGGATTCACAGCCAGATAAGTAAGGCGTAACCTCCTGCAGGAATATCAGAGGTATACCCAAACCAGATACAGTTGACAGAATTGCAACCAGTTTATTAAAAGACAGCTAAAGCATAGGACACTCATTCCTTGTCTTGTTATTTTTTCAATTTGCAATTGAAATATATATCCACTGCTGTACTAGTTGTCAAGTTCAGTATGCTCCACAATAAAAAAAACACAGAAACCCGTGAAAATAAGACAGACTTATAAGCTTTAGCTGTAACATTGCAAGTGTTGTTACCACAGTTAGGCTAACTACCCTTTTTTCCCCTGTAGAACTCTTATTTCTTTGACCTTAGATCAGTTTCCAGGGTTTATTTTGGGTACAGATGGTCCACATCACATCTGTTTTATGGCCTCTCTTTCCCTCTAAGACCCCCCAGACATCACCTCAGAACTTTTATCTATGCATGACTTAAAAAAGCAAAGCCATCAATACTAACCAAGGATAAACAGACCACTGAAGTGAATCACAGAATCACTTCTCCCACTTAGAGAGGTGAATAAAACAACAACACAGTAGCCAACACATGGGATTGTACCGGTCCAACCCTCGCATGTAAAGCTTCTTTTGCAAGTAAGGTTACCATCATGATGTATGGACAGTGTTAGACAAGGTAATGGGTACAACAGAGGCTATCTGGTGACCAGGCACTCAGATTAGCATCATCCCCAGACCTCAGCAATCAGAAAACTGCAGAAAGGACAGCATGAGTAAAGTGTCACCTTATGCAGTAAAAACTCATTAACGTGAACTCCTAAGTCAAGTGAGAAGGAAAAACCCTGACAGGCAGAAGAAAAGCAGCCAAAACAAGAAGACAGGAAAGTTTTGTAATGCAGAATAGTTCCTTCTACTAACCAGCCAAGGCAGCATCACATAGGAAATGAGATTCATTCACCTCTGAGTCAACTGAGCAAACGAAGTACAAATCTGCCTTTACATACAGATAGTGAACTCTGAAGTAATGTACAAGTTTTTCCAAAATCCCTATGTATGTGAAAGTCGAACTAAATCTAGTCTGGCACTAAAGATGCTGTTAAAGCCTTCTGGAGCTGATGAAGCCACTGAGACTTGGTTAAGGCAAGCATAAGACAAGTAGAAACAAAAGGTTAGGCTGTTCCCCAACTCTGATTAATTTGGTTTCACTGATAACAGACCTGCGGTGACAGTCAACAAGCACATGAAAAAAAAAGGAGTTTAACCAGTTTTACACCTTTCATAAACCCTGATCAAGTTATTTACAAATACACAGTATTTTCAGTAGGAACTGGCATACCGAGTCCTCCATACTCAGTCATCTCATTTCCTGCACCCTGTTGGGTTCAGTTCAGTCCTCTAGGCAGCTGTCAGTGCAATGAACAAGAGCAGCTGTGGTTTCCTGTTAGTGCTGGCCGCTAGCATGCAAGTCACCGCGTCAGCAAGGGAGAGAGTGGCCTGACCCACAGCACTACTTCAGCTACACCCAACGTCAGTGCATTTGTAGACATACTAAGTTTGGATCATAAGCAATTCCTGTTCCAGCACACCAAAAAACTGCTTATGTCCATGTTTACAAGGGGATGAGGAGGCATCTAACTACATTTTCCCTTCCAGCAAACAGTGCTGCTACAGAAAATAGTCTTTAAAACCTGGACTTGCATGCTGCAAGGCCCACCACTTAAACAGGTATCTGCATGACCATTCCGTGAAGACTCCTAAAGCACAGGACACCAAGAGAAAAAGAATTGCCACTGTCTTAAGTTGCAAAGCTTTGCAAGCCCCAAAGTATGACCAAGGATCCATTTCTACAACAATTCTCTAAGCACCATGGGATGCAACAACAAATGTTATTTCTGGCTTCTCTCAATGAGGTGGAAAACCCCAACAAGTTGTAAACTGGAAAGAAAGCACATTTCAGTACTCCGTGCCACTTTGCCCAAAAACCCTGTTCCCTTGACCCAATGAAGCATCACCTGCACTACCATGTAGCAACAACCATGTCTGACAACCAAGCCGACTTGTGTTTCTACACCTGTTTTGAAGGGAGATAGGAGAGTAGGAAAAGCCATTAAATAGCTTCCTATTTTTATTAACTATGCTTTAGATTGTTAGAACTAGGGTATTAAGAGTATTTTTGAATAGAAATGACAGTCAAGCTTCTCACCAAGGTGTAAATGTTTGCCTGTGTAAAAAATGCAAGACTGATCTCAAAATTCTCCTCATCCAGCCCATTCCATGTCTGCATCAGCCACAGCCAGAAGCCTTATTTTCAAACCAGGTCTCTTCTGGCATTCACGCCACTGAATCATTACAGTTTGAAGGCAGCAGAGATAGACTACTAGCCAAAGAGCTGCTGCCTGTCTACTGCAAGGTATCACTTGAGAGTTTTAAGCTTCCTTCATCAAGATTAACCTCACGTTATCAAATTTGGCACTTTCCAGATCTGGGGCAAGACTACTAAGCAGCAGTTGAGGTTTCACCCTGGAAGAGAATGAGCAGGCAAAAAAATGAAGGTGATGTCTGCAACAGAAGGAACATAATCTAACTGCTGTAACCTTAAATTAAAAACATTTAATAGAAACAGAAGGTGCTGGTGAAGTGTGTATAATTCAAATGATTATTTAGTCCATTTCCTCAAGTAACTGAGCTGCCTCCAGGTTTAGAGCATTTAATTCAAGATTTTTAAATATGATTTACAGTATAATTTTTTTATTAATTCATGGTTAAAGCTGTAAGTGACCTTAATAAACAACAACAGAAGTAACACACAATCACTAAAGAAGTATTTTAGTGTGGGTGTTTAAAAAAGGAAAGAGGAACAAAATCAAAGGAAGACGGTCTTTAAAGACCTAAAACATTTGTTTCCTTGCATTCTACACTTGAATCTTAAGGTGCACTTTGATCATTTGTCTAGTCTACATACAGAGCAGTATTTAATATTCTTTAAACAGCATCTTATATTTCAGCTTATTTGTAAGTAATAAATGGGCATACTATGTACCTTCTCTGCAAATGTAAAGCCAAATTTGATTACAATCGATCTACATGTAACCAGAAATATAACAGATGAGCATTCGAAGTACAATGCTCCTTAAAAGAATGGCAGGATGACAAAGCATCCCTACTGCTTGCCAGTGATTACTTAGCAGTAACTGAAGACTATCTCTTTCTTCACACAAAACACAGATCCTTAAAAAAATACCAGGTAATGGGGAGCCTTATTTTATCAAATTTACTTTTCAGTAAGTGCAAAGCTAAAGTTTAGAATTCTGTATCTGAAAAGATCCAGAAGCTTCATCCCTCCTACTGCTCTGCAAGTCTTCCAGATGCCAACTCTCCCCTCCTTTAAAAGGTTGCCTTATGGCCTTTGGTGTTTCTTGCTGGTGTGAATTACTTGTACTGCACTCTGGACTCCACAGGGCACGGGACACTTCAGTAAGTTTTCCCATATCAGACTGCCATGGAGTTTGAGTTGTATTTTGCTGGGCTTTGCAGCTTTTTCCCCCATGGAATCTACTAGCATTCTAGTACATATAGTAGACAACTAATTGTTGGCGTGCTTTCAGTGGAGCCAATGTACCACAAAGGTAGAAATATCTTTACCACCCCTTTTCTTTACAGTTCAGGTAGAAATGTTCTACATCTTCCCACTGGTATTCATTGCAGGTTTTAAACAGTCAATCTACACTTATCACATGTCCCATTTAAGTTTACTACAAAGCCAGATCTGTCACCTGATAGCGAGCAAATTCCTAGAGAGCGTTAGAAGGTGAAATCCATTTATGATCACTGCACTGAAAAGCGTGGAAAGGAAACATCATCTGCAACTCCCTCCCTAAATCCACGGCAGGGTGGGAAGCAGCACAGGAAGAAAAAGAGAAACTATTGAGGCTTCCTATTTTCTTCAGCTGTCATTTCCAACTGCCTTGAAATTTAAAGTTTTAACTTCTCATAAATGCTCCCATGTTTGCTCCTGTGTCAGCATAAGAAATGCTACCGAAAATCAAGAAATCTTGTTGAGAATTTAGAAATTATCACAGCAGAAGGTATCCAATAATCCCATTGGTGGTTTTGGTTCACTTAGAGTATTTATGAGTCTTTGTTGTGAAAACAGTAATTCTCTTCAGTTCTTAGGAATACTTCTGTGAAATATTAGAAATTATCATGTCAAATACTGACATGGTACTTCATTTGCCACCACACAAAAAAAATGACTTTTCGTAAACAGCAGCAAAAAGTAATTTAACCTAAGCAGTGACAAAACAGCAGAGCAATAACCACCAGTGTTTTAAAAGAAATTACAGTAACGGCAGAGACACAGTAGCTCCACAGAGACTAAGCTTCAGCCACAGCCAACTCGAGCTACAGCTCAGTCTGATGCTGCTGGTAACTCTTGCACCAAGTCATCACCAGAAGCTGAATGAGCTTCTGTTGAGTAAAAAAATTACACATCACAGGACGATCACAACATATTTGATTTTGAAAAGTTAGGAACCACATCAGCAGGCCAAATTATTTGTGCTGCAAAGACAAAAAAAACCCATGTATCACACAGTATCACAAGGTTGGAAAGGACCTCTGAGATCAAGTCCAACCTATAACCTAACACTAACACCAACACTAACACCAACCATCATCTAAACCATGTCATGCATCCACACCAGCAGAACTAATTATCAAGAACATATGTACCCAAGAACATCCTTCCAACTCCATTCTAGAAGTCAGAGGTGATAAGTAATCAGAGAAAACCACAAAGTTGGTCTACGCTGAAGAAAAACAAATGGATTTACAGACCACAGCAGCTCTGGTTAAAGACATGGTCCTGGTAAAGACTCCAGTGCCAAACTGCCCACAGAGATCAGAGCTCCTGAGTCAGTTCTGCTGAAGTACACATGTATTTGTTTTCCAAAGAAATGCCATCCATCTCAGACTAAAACACAGTGCAACTCCTTTGAGATCAGGGCTGATCTCTAACGAGGTGGTCCCTTCACACAGGCACCCTGTTGGCTTCTCCTATGCCAAGCCGGCCTTCCATAGGAAAACTGCTTCTGCCTTTCCCTGGGGATCCAGCCAGCAACTGGGAAAACTTCTGTTCTTCCTCCACCAACATCTCCTGGGTGAACACTGGGGTTTTGGGGACAGACACGGGACTTTTGTGGCTCCTGGCTTCTGAGCATACACTTCCAGTATGGGGTTTCCATGCTTTTTCCAGTACAACGGTTGGAGTCAGACCGAGCAATTGCACCAGCTGTCCTTGCACTGCAGGCAACTGGGAGGGCCCAGTAGGCAACTGGAGAGGCACAGAGGAACCAGCCTCCAGGACCCGTACAGTAGAGGCGGCTGCAGGGAGGTGAAGAGGCTGCTCCCTTCTCCCACAATATGCTCTTTCAGGGACCACCAGGGAAACTGAGCTGAGGAGTGGGCATTCAGGTCTTTCACTTCTCTCTAGTGACCCCTGATAGGGCCTGAAGGAATGGCAGGAAGATGTGCCAGGCCAGAGTTAGGCTGGATATTAGGAAAAGGTTCACCCATAGGGTGGTGGAGCACTGGAACAGCTCCCCAGGGAAGCAATCACTGTAACAAGCCTGATAATCATAGAATGGGTTGGGTTGGAAGCGGCCTTGAAGTTCATCCAGTTCCAACTCCCCTGCTATGGGCAGGCACACCTCCCGCTAGACCAGGCTGCTCAAAGCCTTGTCCAACCTGGCCCTGAACACCTCCAGAGATGGGGCATCCACAACTTCTCTGGGCAATCTGAGCCAGTGCCTCATCACTCTCACACGAAAACATTTCTTACTAATGTCTAATCTAAGTCCTCCCCCTTCCAATTTAAAGCCATTTCCCTTGTCCTATCACTACAAGCCCTTGTAAAAAGTCCCTCCCCAGCTTTCCGGTACTTCCTTGAAGTACTCGAAAACTGCTTTAAGGTCTCCTTGGAGTCTTCTCTTCTCCAGGCTAAACAAACCCAATTCTCTAAGCCTGCCCTCGTAGCAGAGGTGCTCCAGCCCTCGGATCATCTTATACTCAAAGAGCATTTGGCCAACGCCCTCAGACACACGGTGTGGAACGTTGGGGTATCCTATGCAGGGACAGGAGTTGGACTAGATGTGCCGTCCCTGGAGGTGTTCAAGGACAGGCTGGCTTGGGTTTTGAGCATCCTGACCCAACAGAAGGTGTCGCAGCCCACGGCAGGGAGGCTGGAACTGGAGGGGCTTTGAGGTCCCTTCCAACCCACCCCATTCCATGACCCCTGTAGGTCCAGCTTCCCCCGCGGGTCTCACCTCCCTTGCAGGGGGTGCGGTGCTGGCTGTGCTGCGCCCGGTAGCCCTCGATGACCTCCCACTCGCCGTTGTCGCGCTTGATAGGGAAGGAGACGCTCAGCACGTGGTTGCAGGGCTTGATGATGCGCAGGATGCCCCGCACGCGGTGCCGCCGCTCCTCGGGGCTCTCGCGGGTGCGCAGCCCCTCCACCAGCTTGTCCTCCACGATGCTGGCGCCGCGGTCGAAGAACCCCTCCACCATCTTGAAGAAGTTGGGGTCGTCCTCCTTCTTCCCCGCCTCGCAGTAACGCCGCCGCGCTCCCGCCACCGCTGCCCCTCCAGCGGCTGCCGCCACCGCCCCACCCGGCTCTGCGCCCGCCAGCACCGAGCCGGCGGCCAGGCGGGACGCCAGCAGCTCGCCCAGGTAGCGATACATGGCGGCACCGCTCCCGTCACGGGCACAGACCGGGAGGAGCGGAGCGCGGACGAGAGTGGCACCGGATCCCGGCGCCGCTGCTGCCGCCTTTAAACGGCCCCGGCTGGGGGGGGGGCAGGAACCCGCCGCGCCGCCGCTCTGCGCATGCGCTGCCCCCCCCCCGCGCTGCTCCCGCCGCGCCCACGGCAGGATTCGCGGACGGGCGGGGGGCGTGGCGGGCATGCGCGAGGCTCGCGCCACGCCCCTCGCCAAGCCACGGCCCCGCGGAGCCGTAACTGCCCTCGTGCCCCTGCTAAGGTAACGCCCCCTGGAGCCGCGGGCGCTCCGCGCTTCGCCCCGCCCCCCGCTTGAGCCCCGCCCTCGCCAAACCACACCCCTTGGAGCCGCTCACGCCGCGCCCCCGGCGGGGTTCGCGGAGGGGCGAGGAGTGGGAGGGGCGGCGAGCATGCGCGGGGCGCTCGTCCCGCCACGCCCCCGGCGAATCGCGGAGCCCCGACCCCGCTCCCGCCCATGGCGTGGCGGAGAGGGGAAGGCGTGCATGGCCGCTCCCCCGCGGGACTCGGTAGGTTGGCAGTGGGAAAGGGCCGCCCCGCCCCGCCCGGAGCACTTCCCGTTCCTTTCCTGTTGCGGTGGCTGTGAACTGCTGGGGCTCCGCTGCCGAGGCTGTCCTCATCTCCCCCTTTGCCATCCCATCGCCTTCCCTCTCCCGCCTTTCCCTCTCCCGCCTTTCCCTCTCCCGCCTTTCCCTCACCCCCCCTTTCCCGCCTTTCCCTCACCCCCCCTTTCCCGCCTTTCCCTCACCCCCCCTTTCCCGCCTTTCTCTCACCCCCCCTTTCCCGCCTTTCTCTCACCCCCCCTTTCCCGCCTTTCCCTCTCCCCCCCTTTCCCGCCTTTCCCTCTCCCCCCCTTTCCCGCCTTTCCCTCTCCCCCCCTTTCCCGCCTTTCCCTCACCCCCCCCTTTCCCGCCTTTCCCTCACCCCCCCCTTTCCCGCCTTTCCCGCCTTTCCCTCACCCCCCCCTTTCCCGCCTTTCCCTCACCCCCCCCTTTCCCGCCTTTCCCTCACCCCCCCTTTCCCGCCTTTCCCTCACCCCCCCCTTTCCCGCCTTTCCCTCACGCCCCCTTTCCCGCCTTTCCCGCCTTTCCCTCACCCCCCTTTCCCGCCTTTCCCCCTTTCCCGCCTTTCCCTCTTTCCCGCCTTTCCCTCTTTCCCGCCTTTCCCTCACCCCCCCTTTCCCGCCTTTCCCTCTTTCCCGCCTTTCCCTCTTTCCCGCCTTTCCCTCTTTCCCGCCTTTCCCTCACCCCCCCTTTCCCGCCTTTCCCTCTTTCCCGCCTTTCCCTCACCCCCCCTTTCCCGCCTTTCCCTCTTTCCCGCCTTTCCCTCACCCCCCCTTTCCCGCCTTTCCCCCTTTCCCGCCTTTCCCTCTTTCCCGCCTTTCCCTCTTTCCCGCCTTTCCCTCACCCCGCCTTTCCCGCCTTTCCCCCTTTCCCGCCTTTCCCCCTTTCCCGCCTTTCCCCCTTTCCCGCCTTTCCCTCTTTCCCGCCCTCCCCTCACCCCCCCTTTCCCCCCCTCCCCTCACCCCCCCCTTTCCCGCCCTCCCCTCACCCCCCCCTTTCCCGCCCTCCCCTCACCCCCCCCTTTCCCGCCCTCCCCTCACCCCCCCCTTTCCCGCCCTCCCCTCACCCCCCCTTTCCCGCCCTCCCCTCACCCCCCCTTTCCCGCCCTCCCCTCACCCCCCCTTTCCCGCCCTTCCCTCACCCCCCCCTTTCCCGCCTTTCCCTCACCCCCCCCTTCCCGCCTTTCCCGCCTTTCCCTCACGCCCCCTTTCCCGCCTTTCCCTCACGCCCCCTTTCCCTCACCGCCCCTTTCCCGCCTTTCCCCCTTTCCCGCCTTTCCCCCTTTCCCGCCTTTCCCGCCTTTCCCTCACCCCCCTTTCCCGCCTTTCCCTCACCCCCCTTTCCGGCCTTTCCCTCACCGCCTCTTTCCCGCCTTTCCCTCTTTCCCGCCTTTCCCTCTTTCCCGCCTTTCCCTCACCCCCCTTTCCCGCCTTTCCCTCACCCCCCTTTCCCGCCTTTCCCTCACCCCCCTTTCCCGCCTTTCCCTCACCGCCTCTTTCCCGCCTTTCCCTCTTTCCCGCCTTTCCCTCTTTCCCGCCTTTCCCTCTTTCCCGCCTTTCCCTCTTTCCCGCCTTTCCCTCTTTCCCGCCTTTCCCGCCTTTCCCTCACCCCCCTTTCCCGCCTTTCCCTCACCCCCCTTTCCGGCCTTTCCCTCACCGCCCCTTTCCCCCTTTCCCGCCTTTCCCCCTTTCCCGCCTTTCCCCCTTTCCGCCTTTCCCTCTTTCCCGCCTTTCCCCCTTTCCCGCCTTTCCCTCACGCCCCCTTTCCCGCCTTTCCCGCCTTTCCCGCCTTTCCCGCCTTTCCCCCTTTCCCGCCTTTCCCCCTTTCCCGCCTTTCCCCCTTTCCCGCCTTTCCCCCTTTCCCGCCTTTCCCCCCTTTCCCGCCTTTCCCCCCTTTCCCGCCTTTCCCCCCTTTCCCTCACCCCCCCTTTCCCTCACCCCCCCTTTCCCTCACCCCCCCTTTCCCTCACCCCCCCTTTCCCTCACCCCCCCTTTCCCGCCTTTCCCCCTTTCCCCTTTCCCGCCTTTCCCCCTTTCCCGCCTTTCCGCCTTTCCCGCCTTTCCGCCTTTCCGCCTTTCCCGCCTTTCCGCCTTTCCCGCCTTTCCCCCTTTCCCGCCTTTCCCGCCTTTCCCTCTTTCCCGCCTTTCCCGCCTTTCCCTCTTTCCCGCCCTCCCCTCACCCCCCCTTTCCCCCCTTTCCCCCCTTTCCCCCCTTTCCCCCCTTTCCCCCCTTTCCCCCCTTTCCCCCCTTTCCCCCCTTTCCCCCCTTTCCCGCCCTCCCCTCACCCCCCCTTTCCCGCCCTCCCCTCACCCCCCCCTTTCCCGCCCTCCCCTCACCCCCCCCCTTTCCCGCCCTCCCCTCACCCCCCCCCTTTCCCGCCCTCCCCTCACCCCCCCCCTTTCCCGCCCTCCCCTCACCCCCCCCCTTTCCCGCCCTCCCCTCACCCCCCCCCTTTCCCGCCCTCCCCTCACCCCCCCCCTTTCCCGCCCTCCCCTCACCCCCCCCCTTTCCCGCCCTCCCCTCACCCCCCCCCTTTCCCGCCCTCCCCTCACCCCCCCCCTTTCCCGCCCTCCCCTCACCCCCCCCTTTCCCGCCCTCCCCTCACCCCCCCCCTTTCCCGCCCTCCCCTCACCCCCCCCCCTTTCCCGCCTTTCCCTCACCCCCCCCCTTTCCCGCCTTTCCCTCACCCCCCCCCCTTTCCCGCCTTTCCCTCACCCCCCCCCCTTTCCCGCCTTTCCCTCACCCCCCCCTTTCCCGCCTTTCCCTCACCCCCCCCTTTCCCGCCTTTCCCTCACCCCCCCCCTTTCCCGCCCTTCCCTCACCCCCCCCCTTTCCCGCCCTTCCCTCACCCCCCCCCTTTCCCGCCTTTCCCTCACCCCCCCCCTTTCCCGCCTTTCCCTCACCCCCCCCCTTTCCCGCCTTTCCCTCACCCCCCCCTTTCCCGCCCTTCCCTCACCCCGCCTTTCCCGCCCTTCCCTCACCCCCTCTTTTCCGCCTTTCCCGCCTTTCCCTCACCCCCCCCTTTCCCGCCCTTCCCTCACCCCCCCCCTTTCCCGCCCTTCCTCTTCCTTTTCCTCCAGTTTTGGGGGCAGACTGTTAGGAAAACCGCTTTTATGCACGTGTGTTTGATTGGCCGTTCTGTCAAAAGGGGACGAAGGCTTCAGGTCGGGCTGCTGACACAGCTGCTTGTCCCCTCTGGTTTTATGGATGTAGCTTGTCCCCTTCTATGGGCCCTTGGCCCATTAAAAGGAGATGGAGTTAATGTAGCTCGGACTTTTGAGTCCCTCTCTAAGAGCTCTGCATTGAACTATGTAAGGTCTGCATTCAGAACACAGAGTCATAGAATTCAAATGGTTTCATACAATCATAGAATTGCATAATTGGAAAAGACCTTTGAGATCACGGAGTCCTATCGTACCTGTCCGCTACTAAGCCTTATCGCTGAGCACCTTGTCTACCATCTTTTAAACACCTCCAGGGATGGTGACTGCAGCACCTCCCTGGGCAGCCTCTGACAGTGCCTGACAACCCTTTTAGTGAAGAAGAGACCTTAAAATTGGGAGATAGCATGTCACAGCATTTTTACCTTGTTCCTTTTTAGAAGAAATTAGCATTTTGTTCCCTTTCTGTAGGATTGGGCTGTTTGGAAAATACAGGCAGGTTGTTATGGCATGTTTGACATCAACGCTCACAGGGCAGGAATAGCCAGGAAGTTCCTTTATTTCCATGGGAATCCTCTAGCCACAATGGACATCCAAGGGTTGTGCTGTCAGGCTTGTGGGAAAGTAATTTAAGTATGGTGTGTATTTGTCAGCAGGAAGCTTAGTCACAGGCTCTTTCAATACACATGAACTTCTCAGGCAACTGATATTCTAATTTTATCAATGATTTCATGGGGGTTTCTCTGTCCTATATTTCCTGAATAATTGTCATAATGACCAGTAATAGGAAAGGTTGCCTCTTAACTGTAATGAGGATGTTTTATTACCATAGTCTAGAGACTAAAGATCCTTGATAGAAAGCGATATGGAAACAGAAGCAAGAAAGGAGCTTGTTCTTAGGCCGGTTTGTTATTTGGATTTTCCCACAGGCTTCAGAAACAAACATTGATTTATGTTTTTCTGTCTGCGCTGTAAGTGGTTCACAGACAACTTCTTTCAGTTCACAGAATTGCAGAGTTCTCAGTGATCATATCAGTTTTGAGCTACTCTTTGATTTCCTTCATTGCCAGGTTCTCATTAGCTAAAACAACTTCTGTACAGGCTCTTAACTTCTGTAAATGTGTGGGAAAGAAGGTAATGAAAGGTATTGTGGTAATTAGTCCTCATCAGCTACTTATTTTCACCTGGTACTGTAGGTTATTTAGAATACTATTTCACAGACACAAAGCTTGAATGGAAAATAGGATTAACCAGTTTGCTCAAGTGTGTGAATTTAGATCAAAACAAGGTTAACATGGTTAGCTCCTACTCTGTCTTCAGCTGTGTCATCTCTAATTTATGACCTTTGCTCAATTAGCAGCTGCTTGCAATATCAGGCTAAATTTGCAGTACATGTTTGTGAATGTATTTGATACTGAGTGTGGGGCTTGGCAGTGTGAGAACAAAGTGGATCTCTCCATGGGTTCAGGCACATAATTGTATTTTGGGTACTGGCAGCACCGTAGCTGCCCTCTCTTCTAAATGAGACTGGATTTCAGCAAAATATTCAACAAGCTGTGTGCTGAATGCAAAGAATAACTAAACCAGTATGTTAAATTTTGTAGGTTTTAAATATTGTAAATGAAAAAATAGCTAGGGAATTTTATTTGCATGTTTTTATGAATTAAGTCATGTGTACAGTTTACAGGTGCTTTACCAGCCTTAGGAGGTCCCCGCTGTATATTTGTCAGAGGAAGTTAAAATTCACATGCTTAAGATGTTTTTGCAATTACTGCTTTCATACTTGCTATAGTTAAAGATTAACTCTATCTTCTTTGTTCTTGTATAGCATATGGGGTGCCATCAGAAGGTTCATATTTGAGTAGTATCAATGAAATAAAAAGCCCCTTGGATGGATTAAAAGGTAACTTTTTGTGTTCACAACCAGAAGTTTCACCGACTTTGTTAGTTTCATATTGAATGTTGTTTTCAGGCCTGCATATGAAGAAAGATAACATAGTGAAAACTTAGTACCTGCGTGGTAGGAACTGTCTGTGTATTTCATGGGCTCTGTGACAAGGTCATATTTAACTGTTTAAGCATGATAAGTTGGTACAAGCTTTTATTTAAAATCTGTGAATTATAGGCGAGAGAGACAAACAAGTTGATGTAATTTCCTAAGCTGCTTCTAAAGTATCTTTATATATAATTTTAACAGATTATTTTTAATATGTATACGATGTATAATAATTGCTATATTGTGCCCTCCTGAAGCAATCCTGGTTTTAAGGTGCAAATTATCAATTTTGTAGCAAGTGCAGTCAAATTCATCCTGTGTCAAATTTTAAAATCTTTTTGGAAAAAAGTCTTCTCAGACAGGAATCCAGTATTTTCTGTGCTAGCCCATGGTATTATTTGAAGTATTAGCTATTTGAGAATAGGTGATGAGGGTAATCTTTTTCCTGTATGTAACATCATTAATAGTGGTGTCATAAATGGAAAATATATGTTTATTAAAATTAAAAGGTCAGTCAGGTTCAGCTTAGTATTCTCTATCCAAATTGTCAATTCAGCTAAAATGTTCATAGGATGTATTGGTACTGGATTCTCTCCAAAGCTAGGATAACTGTCCTCAGTTGGCATCTCAGTCTCCTTACTAGCTCACCAAAGTAGGTGAAAGAGAGGAGAAGCTGGAAATTAGGGATCCTGACAAGACACTGAATTCCTCTTGCCCCCACCCAGCTGAGCCCCTTTGTGTCCAGGATAACCCTGGGGTGTACCTCTGGTTCAGAGGCTCCACAGTCTGAACGTTCATTAGACAACATGCTCAGGAGGAAAGCTGGTACGCACTGTGGGCAGAGAAATATTTCTTTCCTGTGGTGAACAAATTTTCTTCTGGGAACCGAAATGGATTTTGAAATGCTCTGCAGATGGAATTACAGTTGTTTCAGCAAGCTTCATTTTAAGCTGTCAGCTGTATCACATGAAGCATTTGGCAGTTCTTAACCTTTGCTTATAGAATTGATTGAGAGGAAGTCTAAATATTGGTAACATTTAAATATGAAGACATTTTTTTCTAGTGATTCCAGAAATAACACGGCAAGTTTTAAAACTGAGGTTCTAGCCCAGTGGGATAATTTAGACTGTTATACAAGTCAAAGTAAGATCTGGTTCCCCTTTGAATTGCCTGTGTGAGCAAATACGATTCCTTTCCTCGTTTCACCAGAAGCTGCAAAAAAAATGCTTATTTTTCTGGGGCTGAAGAGTTAGGCTGTGTTGCTTTACCTCAGTGTAACTAAATGGCTGGGAGCCGGGTTATCATCTATTCCTGAAGAAAAAACATTCACTCCCTGGGTTAACAGAACTGTGGATGCTTGAATAACAATTAATGGGAGAATGGGAGGGTGTGAACCATCAGGATTACTAATTGTAGTCCTATTGATGTTCCTCTCAGCTGGGATCTTGTGCGTGTCTCCGTTAAATAGCGGGTGTGCAGGTAGGCAGCAAATACATAGGACTTCACAGTGATTCTGCTGCATGGGAGCTGCCTGCTTATTGTGGCCAAGTGTGCTAAAATGCCATTGAATAGCAACCTTAATGCTTTTGCAGATCTTTAGCTCAAGATATTTTCAAGTTTTATGGATTATATTTTCAAGTTTTATGGATTATATTTTCCACCTTCACAATGCTGTAAAGTGAAACTTCATGTGTAATTATTTTTGGCATGGGAAGTGAAAGTAGAGAAGAGATGGCTGTTTCTTTATCAGCAGGAAAATGTACCGGCATTCAGAATAATGGGGGGAAACGTTGATAAAGTGTGTGGTCTTTTAGATATGTATAGTTTTATGAAATAAATACACTAGAGTTCAAAGAATCTAAGGTATTAATGTAACCTGAGCCTCATTTTAATTCCAAATTTGTGAATAAATTATTATACTTTATTTATCACTTAGATCTGAATCTAAGTTCCACATGTCTTGTTTATATTCTTCCGTTTTTATGCCATGGGGATGAAATGAGAAGTGTGGTGTGACCCAGTTGTTGCTTTCCAGTGCTGCTATAGGGCTGGCTCTGTACGATGCCATTACAGGCAACATGTGAACTGGGTAAATCCCAGATGACAACTTTGTCTATATAAGCACCTTTACAAAATGAAGACTTGACTAGAAATCTTAGAGTTATCTCTTTACAACGAAGTAGAGACTAAAGGTGAAGAAAAAGGCATTTCACTCGCAGCGTAAGATCTCAGTGCTTAAATCTGTTGGTTTGGAGGCAAAGGAGGAGCCAGCTGAATTAAGAATTCTGGTAAAGACCTGTGGATCCCTTGATTGAGGTCTGTGAGGTAGTTTTTCTTTCCTTTATAAACAGCTTCAGTGGTGTTCAGCCATACCAAAGCTGGGAGCAAGCTGGCAGGTATTCTTTATTGGCATCCTTCACCTTTATACAAAATAACCCGAATTTTGTGGTTTTCCAGGTGGGCTGCAGAAGTTAGGTTTGGGCATACTGCAAATCTGAAATGTGCTTTCTGTAATGCCGCAGAGCTGGAGAAGAGATATCTGGATTATTTCCTATTGAGATAAAGACTTTAAAGCTTCCATTACTCTTTGTTATTAGTGAGATGCTTGGGTACCTGTGGTCTGGTTACTGAACATTATTTTTATGTATTATTTTGTGTTAAGTATTTTCATGATTGCTAAATTCAAGTATAAGCTGCTAACATCTTGTTCATATATAAATACTAACTTTCTTGAATGTTTGCTGCCCTATGAAATGAAAGTAGGGAGCGAAACTCATAACTGTACAAGTAAAGAAGGAAGTTGGTGTGTTTAGCCTGGTAGAGACTTTTTTTAGGAAACGCTAGTCTGAAGTGAGAGTCTTGTCTTCTATATTTTTGAGGCACTGCTGCAAAAATAATGAATAGCTGAGCAAAATAATGATTAAATTTATTATTTAAACAATCATAAGATTTGTTTACTTTTCCAGACCTTCTGCAACAAGATACTGTTTTTATTTTACAGTTCTGGCAATAGAATTGTTAGCTTCTTTTCCAGAAATTCGATGGGGAGTCCTGTTTCTCTCAGTGAAAGGTACTTGAAAACCCTCAGTAAGTGGACTGATCTACTAATGTTGCAGAGTGAGTGTCAGAGGGCAGTTTCCTGAGCTTTTAGAATGTTAATAATTCAGCTGCAGAAGTCAGAAAGCATTGAATAAATTCTGATAACCTCCTCATGAGTAAATACAGTTTTGATTGCTATGAAAAGTGGTGGTGCTTATGTTTATGGGCTGTAAAGACGGTTTGTCTCCATCTGTTTATATTGTTGCTGTGCACGATGAGTGAGGTTGCCAACTGGTTACTTCACCTCTATGACAGAAGGGATATAAAAAGCTGTTCATGTATACAGGAGATAATGTCCTCATCTCTTGTTTTAAGACAGTCTATACATACGCAAATATATTCTGTGCCATGTTTTGGTGCTGTTACTGTCAATATGTTACCGATAGGCATTACCAGATAATATAACTGAGAAATATAAAATATGCTTTTTTTAACACTTATATCCTGTAATGCTGCTTCTGGTTTTCAGATGGGTAGTACAAAAAGTAACTTTCGGATCTGATCTGAAGCTTTTAGAAGTCGGTGACAGATTAATCTGATTTCAGTGACCTTTTAGCCAACATGGCCCTTCGAGAAGCGGCAGAGGTGATTGCAGGTCGATGTGAAGGTTTCTCCTTGCTCAGTTCCTGTGTCAGTGAGAATCTATTAAAGCAGTGTTTTAGTGTCTTTGTGGAAAAATCTTTAGATTTTGCTTCGGCTTTCCTCATTTCTAGTTTAAAAGACAAAAGAGGGGATAATACACTTACCAAACCAAATATATTTGAGATTCCCATCTAATTAATTGTTGAATGTGTTTGAAATTAGCTGATGTAAAAAGCTCATTATGGGAAAACTGACAGGTATACGGACTATAGACCTTCACAGATGCCTTGTGAGCTGTGTTCCCTTAAGTAGGATTAGGAGGGAAAGTAAGTTCTTTAGTGACTTTATTTCCTGGAACTTATACTATTTTTTTAGAGAGTTGCTCTCTGTTTTAGTCAACACAACAAACAAGACATACTAGAAAGTATGATTTGCAAGGAGTAAACTAAGAATTGTTTGAAAGTAACATTTACGATTGAAATTGATGGTTTTGCAAGTCTTGGTGGCCTTGGCTGTCTGCCTGAAAATTGCACCTGAGATGTTAACAGCATCGGAGATTGTAAACCAGTATTTTCTTGCTTCAGTACTCAATTGGCAGTCAGAGGCTGTTGATATAAACGAAGTGCATATTGTATAAATAACAAACATTAAAGCTGTTGTGAACTAGAGAATACGAGTTTACTGTAAGGCTTTTTTTGCATTTCTGTGTTAACAGAAATTAACTTTATCCTCTTTCACTTTGGAAAGCTGGTTACAGAAATCCATATTGTTAAAGTGTGTAAATGCTTAATCCTGTAAGATGTTGGTGGATGAAGCCCAGATCAAAGGACTAAAGGAATCAAGAATTGCCTCTCAAGTTTGTTGGTATAATTGAAGTTGGTATTGTTCATCAGAAAACTCCTGGAGTACCTTGGCTGGTATGTTTTAACACATCACGTTTTTCCTAAAAAAACCCATAAATTAGAAAAATCACAGGTCATGCTGGGTGCTAAAAATGTGTATGATATATTTTCTTAGTCGTCTTTCAAAGACTCAAAATTGTTCATGGTGTTCACTGGATGTAGAGATCCAGTAGAAAAAGTCACTGTTTGTAGCTCATCCCAGAGGAATCTCAGAATGGGAAAACAGGTCAGAATAAGAAATACTTTGGTTTAATTGAATTGTACCATCTTGAGCACATTTGAATGATTTTTGAAAACACTGTATAAAATACATATTTTTTCAGTCCTTTTGGTCTGTCTCAGAGTTAAATTACTTTGTTTATTAATAATGTCCTTCAGTGGCAATGCTAGAGTTCATTAAAATCACATTATGTATGGTGTCAGGTGCCTATGTGGTGATCATGTTAAACGTAGAGCCGTGCAGTGCCAGGCATAAGTGTCAGATTATGGTGTTGTGGCAAAACCTGCACAGACAAAATCTGTGTCCTGGTGTATCTTCTGGAGGAGGTGTTGCTGCAGCCATTGTTGCTTGATGCTGGTGAGGGAGCAGTGGGCACCTGAAAGAGCAAGAGTGGGATGGCGTCCAGAGATGTGAGGTGCATCCAAAGGAATGTTGGCAGTTGACATCAGAACAGTTTGCAATTACTGTTATAAAAGTCCCTCCCCAACTTTCCTGTAGCCTCTTCAGGTACTGGAAGGCCACTCTGAGGTCTCCCCAGAGCCTTCTCTTCTCCAGGCTGAACAACCCCAACTCTCTCAGCCTGTCCTCATAGCAGAGGTGCTCCAGCTCTCTGAACGTCTTCATAGCTCTCCTCTCAGCCTGTCCTCATAGCAGAGGTGCTCCAGCTCTCTGATCGTCTTCATAGCTCTCCTCTCAGCCTGTCCTCATAGCAGAGGTGCTCCAGCTCTCTGATCGTCTTCATAGCTCTCCTCTCAGCCTGTCCTCATAGCAGAGGTGCTCCAGCTCTCTGATCGTCTTCATAGCTCTCCTCTCAGCCTGTCCTCATAGCAGAGGTGCTCCAGCTCTCTGATCGTCTTCATAGCTCTCCTCTCAGCCTGTCCTCATAGCAGAGGTGTTCCAGCTCTCTGATCGTCTTCATAGCCCTCCTCTGGACCTGTTCCAACAGTTCCATATCCTTCTTGTGTTGAGGATTTCAGAACTGGACACAGCACTCCGGGTGGGAGTGTGGTTGAAGGTAAGCTTGTTTCAAAATGCTGGTAAGATAGAACCTCTGTCCATCATGGTAAAAGACCTTCTCATTGCAGGAGGAGTGTTATATAGCTGTCATGTGACTAAATGAGTTAAAATCGTCATGGAATTTGTAATAGCTTATCTTCATTTCTTTTGTTTTGTCTTATCAGTTTTTCAGATAAGCTGGTGTTTGTCTCTATTTTAGTAAAGGAAAACTAACTGCCAGTCTAGATAATGTCTGCTTTTTGCTTGTTCACAGTTGTCGTAAGGGATCTCCTTTTTTCAATAGTGTGTATGCTGAGTGTTCATCTCAGGTTTATAGCCCACATTAGCATTGTGGCAGTTGTATGAATAAATGTACCATTGGGCTGTGTGAGCAAAAGCTGAGCTTCTTCCTCGTGAAGGTAATAGAGGAGAAGGAAGGAAAAAGCAGCCAGTCTGCCTCACTCTTCTGTTCTCCTCCGTATTCTTTACGCCTCACCTACCAGCGAACCCATACTTGCAGGGCAAGTCCATTAGTGTTATTTAGTTCTAGGTTTAATTTATTCTTGTTTATTACATGGCTAATTTGGTGAAGGTTATTTTAAGTCAAAGAAATTAATGGGCCTGTTAACTAATAGAAAAAAGATATCTTATTTGGCAAAACATTATACTGTCATCACCTTTGTTTTCTCCCGAAGTGTAAGTCTCAAAGTCACATCAGACTCCAGTGCATTGTCTGGGGACTTAAACTTTAAAGCAATTCTTAACATTTTGAAAATTAAGGCTTTGTTGTGTGAGTAGGTTCTGCACAATAAATAAAGTAAGAGAAAACCACTTTCAAATAATGCATGAGATTCAATAACTAAACAAAAAATAACACTGAGTGCCTGTGTTAGTACCAAATTTGAATAATTTGAGTATTTTGTGCTGGTGTAAGTCAACAGCTAAGACCTCAACTAAGCAATAAAAGCTTTTGACTGGGAGGACGATATATATTATATACAGGAAGTGAGAAAATTGCAGATATGGAAATGGGAAAACCAGAGATAATGAATATTAAAATCTCAATAGGTAACCTGAAAGGTTGAGATGAGAAGGATAGTTTTGTGAGTTATCAGAAAGGGAAAGGATTACGGAATCCTTTGGGGAATGATAGTGCAATGTTTGAAGTATGAGTAGGAAAGAAGATTCACACAGAGTTTGTTCCCCACTTGTTCCAGCTTATTCAGTGAGCCAAGTAAATGACTTAATCTTTCCTAGCCTCAGTTCCCATAAGAAAAGCAGATGATACTTTATTCCCTGCTTCTTAAAGTTATGGGGAGGACAAATACATTAGGTATCATTTGGGACTGAGCTGGTTATGCAGATTCATATGGTCCTTCTTTCTGAATTAATATAGGTCAGAAATTGCAGAGCATGGATAGTGTTTATTCTCAATGAGAAACCCATGGAATTTGCTTTTCTAATAGAACTAAACCATTTTTATTTTGATTTTCTCAAGAAATACAGGAAAGTCTTAGATGGTCTTCTAAGTGTTAAGCAAAATACTTCGTCTTGAATGTTTACCCTTTAAGATAACTTATTTTTCATTATTTCAGATTTTTCTAGTTCTCTTGGACTAAAAGAATCCCTAGAAGTTAGAGAAAATGGAGGAAAAAAAGCAAATGCTGTTTGTAGTTGCCTCCATAAGCTACTTGAATGTGTCAGTTTGGATAAAAGGAATGGTTGTCAATTATATTACATATGTGTTTTTGCACCAGATTTCATTTCCATTATTTCTACACTATGTGCTTACATGCCTGAAAAATAATCAGTTTCAGCAAGTTTTCATCTAGCAAATTGGATGATGGCAGGTGAAGAGAAGGCGATATAACTCGACCTGTGACTACATTTGGTTATAAAACTTTCTAAAATGCCAAGTAAGGTGAAATTACTCGACAAACAAAGGAAATAGATACTAGAATTGGCATGAGCTCTTTGGGAATGTGCCAGTGTAGATATGATTGTGCCATTTTGCTGAGAATGGCATATCAGCTTTTTTAAAGCAGTGTATTTCTTTGAGCTTTGTCTGCACTTGCTCTTTTCTGTTTTGTTTTCCCATCCTAGATCATAAAAGAATATAAAATACAGAGATGAGGTGGCGCAAAGTGACTTTATCAGACCTTTAACTGCACAGACCTGTTAGAGTATGGACACTGCAGTTTAGCTGTTCCCTGGTCTGCACGTGGCAACATAAACCCACTGGGCAGAGCCCTAACTTTCCAAGAGTGAGACTTTGATTCCTGCAGTAGGATAACCAGTCAAGACCGAACCCCTTATTGCAATCATGCTTGGAAAGTATGACTAATCCTAAAGATCACTAGGGTATTATGTAGGATTTTTCAGGTTCTGTTTGATTAAAAGAAACCACAGAAGTTAGTGTTGGAGAAAAAGCAGAAGTTCTCTTTGAATAACAAATTTCTTCCAATAGTGCTCTCTTGACATCTAGGTCTTGACTGTAGAAGTCAGTGTTTCCTTCTTAGGATAATAGGATTAGACTACTCTTGAATTATCATGCGTTCTGTTATTAGTGTAAAGCATGGTGGCAGATTTCTATCATTGAGCCTGAAACTAGACTGGAAGTCTAATTTAATATGGAAAACCCTAGATGAGTTTTAAATAGGAACAGCTTCAGCCCTCACTTTATATTGATCCATACAAGATGAGCAGCTGAATAGGTCAAAACCTGTTCTTTCTAAGTCTCAAGTAAGGTTTCCGCTCCCCTTTCTGAAATACTAATGTTGTCTGAAAGAGCAAGATTTTCCTTTTTTGAAAGATAAGTTTGAGTCGACGTTTTTTATGGTCTTTCATTTTATGTTGTTTGCAGTATTAAGAAGCTGGATTATGATTGGGGAGGAAAAAACTCTAAAACACCACCTTTCTATACAGCAGAACAGTACCAAGGGGCTTTACATTGCTCAGCACTGGAGGACACTACTGATAGACAGCCTCTGTTTCTCCATGATGCCAGTTAAACACTGTGTCATTTCAGGGGCACTTGTAGAATAGTGTCTGCATAAAGTAGCTTTCAGGATCAGGGCTTCAGATTTAAAAAATACCTGAATTTAAAATGTAGGCACTTATCTTTTAAACACTGGGTTTTCCAAGTTAAAGGGATGGGCAAAGGTAAATGGACTTTACAGCTGGTTCCCATTTGGGATTAGAATTTTAACTGTCTTGAGAATTGGTACAGTAAAACTTAGTTTTTTTCCAAACTGAGAAAGGAGCATCAAATAACATGATAATGTGTAAAAGAATTAAGAACTGTGTATACATATTGTGCAGTTGTTAATTCTTCTGTATGTTATGATGTTACCTCTTCCCTCCTCTATATTTGCCTTTTTTTAATGAGGAATACAGTTTAAATGGACACTGCTTTGGATGTTTTTCTTCCCAGCTTCATCAACTCAAGCCCTCGCACTTGCTAATTTTGTGAAGATTAAAGCCTTGCATTCATACTACATTAACTTTTTCTCACTGTGGTCTCACTATTCAGTTTTCTGAATAGTTTTTCTGTTAGCAGCTGCAATTCATAACATGTTGTATAATGTATTGTAATGTTGTACAAGTTCCTGTTGAGAAAAAGTTTAGGTTAACATGTAATATTTTGGTTCTCACTTGTTGCTAAATACCTGGTGTTTAATCAATGATTACTGCCTTTATTTTGGGGAAGATGCCTTCAGTTATTTCTTTAATCTGATTTCCACACTATAAACTGAATCTCCATTTGTTGATATTTAGGTAGCTTAGCAGTTTGGTTTTACGTGATTTTATTTATCACAGTCTTTGCTGCTCCAGTGTTTCATAATGGTTAATATGAAATGTTGCCATATTTCATTTGATGTTATGATCTCCTGGCTCCTAAACTGCTGTTAATTTGGATGGTGTATTAGTTTTAGCTGCAAGGTAAAGCTTTATACATATAGTGTAAACATCAGTATAGCTCTCAGGTCTCAGATAGCTCAGAGCATTAGTTAGGATAGAACAAACTCCTGCTTTTTTGAATTCCTCTTTGGTCAGTTGTAAAGGTTACTTGCCTCTGGGAAGGATGACAGGTCTTATGTTTAAAGTGGTAGATTTTCTGCTTTATCTGTTAATTTAAATAAGGTTATATAAACATGTCTTCTGTGAAATTTATGGGAACAACAAAACCAATGTGTATTGATTCATTACCTGTTAGGTGCTCAATGCTACTGTAGTTGCTTATTTATCATCCATCATTATTATCCATGTGCCATCCTAAAGCAAGCAGGTAAAATCTGGAGTTACTGAAAGCATTGGCTAAATACCTAGAATAATTTGATATGGAATGGATATCAAGTCCTTGTATATCTTTACCTCCCTGCATTAATCATAGTTTATGCTACCTCTTATTTTCTTCTTTCAGATCTTTACAGAAGGTGAAATTCACCTGTGTGCATGTGAGGCTGATATAGTAGGAGCCACACATAGTTGTAACTGTCTTTCTGTCAAGGTATGTCAGCTGACAGAGTAAGGGCAGGTTACAAAAGATTGTTCAGAGCTACTTCAGTACCAAACTTGGGTGTGTATTGGGACATTAAACAGAACTCTTAAAAAAATCAACTTCTAACACTGACACTGCCCTTTCTGTTCTAAATGAAAGCGTCCTACTAGTGATTTTAAAGCATTTTTCTGAAGTCTGCTGTGATTTTGCTGCTTTGTGTAGCAGCTCGCATGGTTGTGTGCCTGAAAATTACTCTAGTACGGTAGCAGGCCCATGCGCCTGTGTGCACGAGCAGTCACATTGTGTCTGTCCTGGTGGAGATCAAGTGTAGAAATTGCAGCATTTGGCAGATAGAAAAAGAAGAATGTATTTGCGAACACGATTACGGTTCTGGTATACAAAACATTTAGAAAACCGAGGTGAGCGTTTGTTAAATCTCATCTTTCCTCGTTATATTGAAAGGTATTCAGATGCAGTTTATAGTTTTAGTTCAGCATGGAGCAGCTTCTACATGAAGGCAAAAGGGTGAATCATAGAATGGTTTGGGTTGGAAAGGACTTTAAAGCCCATCTAGTTCCAAACCCCCTGCAATGGGCAGGGACACCTTCCACTGGACCAGACAGAACAGATTAACCTTTTTATTTTTCATACTTAACTCTTCATACTTCAGGAACTTAATAGTTGGTGGTAAGACTGGTCATCTAGAGTACCAACTTCTCTCTGAAGGAAGGGTGTTTTCCTCCAAGTTGCTGGTCTGTCTGAACGTGTTAAGTCTGCAAATATAGCCTGGATTTTCTCCCAAAGCACATAATAGAAGAGTTAAGGTGGACAGAATATTCCCAGGTATTAAACTGATAAGGTGGAAATAAACTATGTTGAAAACTTTTCAGATTAGCTGTGAGTCAGGCAGATAGGACTGGTAGATGAGTGTCTTACGGACATGGTTTAGTAAGGGGGCAGGTAGGGTTGGACTGGATCATCTCAGAGGTCTTTCCCAACCAGATGATTCTATGATCTCAACTCCTTAGTGCAATTCACCTCAACACTGAGGACTGTGCAGTAATGCAAGTAATAAAATAATTTGTAAAAGTTACCGAATTAAAGGCAGCTGAGTGAAGGTACGCAGCAATAGTCACACTAGCATGGTACAGAAAATAATGGAGGTCTTGCCTCTGACATAAAAACGGCAAAGGAAATGATGCATTTTTATTGAGGCGTAGGTACAGGAAGGTTTTCATCAGTGGCTATGCTGCTGTGCACTAGTGGTATGCGCTGTGACGTTCAACAGTAGAGGGAGGCTATGACGTGTAACAGTAGAGAGGGGTGACTTCTGATACAGTACCTTGAGGCTTTTTTATTTTGCTTGAGGTGTTTTCACACAGGTGAATTACCACGTGAAAGGGTAGATACATGTACAGGCCATATAAATCAGTGTTTCAAGCATTTTATTCACAGATTTTGTTCATTTGTGATAGTTTCATGTAAGTTTTATGGGCATGGTAGGATGGAAATTGTGGTCTACAATTTTTTTGAAATATAGTCGGTCAAATTATTTTGAATAACTAGTCCAAGTGCATTGCTGCCTTGAAGTCTAACAGGAAAGTTACTCTTTGAAATAGGGAAATTTGCATCTCAAAGGCACCTTTGGCTCAGTCAACTGTATTGATAGTTACTCAGTGTCACCTGTTCTCTGTTAAAGCTTAACCAGTTTGTTAAATTAAGATCTAAACCATTGAAACATAAAGGTTTATATATTAAAAAGGTAGTGCTAATTTCCTTTATGTATCATATCTTATATTTTTGCAAGGTAATGCTAAAGGAATTAAAGCTTTCTTTGTGATTCTAGCAGTTTTCACTATGCTTAAAATACTCTGGAGTTTTTCTCTTTATCTTCCTGCAGTGCTCTAGTAAATTAACAACTTTACTCCTCAACTCTACTGCCTGTGAACGGACATTTGCTTGGCTGACGTTCGTGCAGTTCTGTAAAGAAGTTGGTCGCTATGTTGCTTCTGTAGCCACAATAAGGAGCAAGCGTGTGCAGTGAACCGTCTGTGATCTTTGTAGTGCTTATGCACTGTTGGATGGAGCCAGCTTGGCCCAAGTCTGAAGGTTATATTTCCTTAAAGAACCTTTATCTCTCAAAAAAATCACAAACTGAGAGAGCATATCTCTTTCCGTTATTAAGGCTGAAGTGTATTCTTGGGTGGGGGGATTGGGTTGTAATGTGTGCGATAGGAAGAGCCTAAAGTAACCTGGAAATTTCTTTGCATTTTTTAGACCAGAAATACTAGAGATATGATTAGAAAAGTTGGTATTGTCATGAAGCTAACATCTGTCAAAGGTTTTATTTAAAAGATAGTGCTCAAATCAGAAGTGTATTATGAACTTCTCTTGTGAGACTTTAGATTTACAGAACCATGTGAAGCCAGCTTTCATCTTCCAGCGATATGAAAGTATCAGGGAGCTCTTTAGGAGATCAGATGGCCAGTTACTTTGAACCTCATAAAAATACACTGATGATGGCATGTAGGTTGTAGCTGTGTACTACAGAAACAGATAAAGAGTAGAATGTGGCTCAGGGTGGGGAAAGAGTAAGTCTGGTGACACAGGTTCAGCCCTGTCAAAAATACTTGCCGTTATTTCTGTTGATGGGAAGGTTAAATATTTGCTTTTCTGGAGAGATCCTGCATACACAGTGTGGAGGTAAATGAACTCCTGATTGAGCTGGTGGTCTGAAGAGGTCTTGTGGGCCTGTGTGTCACCTGGTTTCTGCTGGTGCTGCCTGCGTAGTTCCTAGTTCTGCACAGCACTGGAGCACGTCTTCATCGTGTGATGACTTGCGTGCTCCTCACGTGACTTCTGTGAGTGGGTGGCTGGTTTTTTTTAGTTAACAGACCTCTAGCTCTAATTGTATAGTCATGCTGAGAAATGGAAATACACCCCACTTGCCTTAAACGAAAAGGGAAGTGTGGCTTTTATTAAAGTCTGCTGCTAACATTTCCACTTGTAAGAGTGAAAGGCACTATACTAACAGCAGTACATTATTCATTTATCCCACCTAAGTATACTTAACAAATGATACCTTTTAAACACTGTCTCCCACAGTACAAAAGCATGAGCACAGCACAGTTTTACCTACAGCTGTTGTCCAAAACGCTGATGGTATCCCACTTCTGTCTAAGAATTTGCAGTCAGCATCCATTTTTTTGTTAGAAAATGTCGTCTTTTTTGAGTGAGGCTTTTGTAAAGGTGAAAAAATATTTTTGTGTTTAAATAACTTTGTATTTTAAAAAACTCTTCTGCTGTACTGTGGAAGCCACATACAATGCAAGGGAGTAAGTTCTCTTTCCCAACCCACTAAAGCAATGGCAATTGAGAGATGAGAGGCCTTTGATTATGGTTATCTGTGTGCCATAACCAGTTAATCCCAGTGATGTATGTAATTGCTGTGGAAGATGGATTCCAGTCACTTTCACAATGTCAAACACAGCGCACGTGACTTGAGCCTAAATAAGAATCTTTGGTTTTTTTTTGAGAAATGCCCTGGATTTATGCAGGAAGAGGTACTTGAGTATTATTAAAATGCACAGTATTGTCATGATAACCTGGCATTTGTGTTACTAAGTCGAGCTGAAAGGTGTTTGCTGTTCTGGAAGCAGAAATTAAATCAAAACCCAGAGAATTGTTGCTCAGTTTAGAAAAAAGTTCTATTTTCCTGGTGGGCCAAAAAAAATTCAGTTTAAGAAAACAGACTTCTATGAGAGAGAAAATATAAAAGCTGATGCTAACCTAGTATTTTGGGTTTTCTATCTTCCCATCCTAATACATCAAATCCATAAGCAGTTAATCTGGTAGAAATAGGGCTGTTAGGATCATGTTTCATTGACCGGTTCCCTCACTTTCATCTTAGACCCTGTATTGTTTTATCAGCCTCAGTATATCAGAAGATTTAAGCCCTAAAATAGATTTTTCATTGATACCTGTGGGTAATTTTCTACAGACTTAATACTTCTTTTTATAAAAAGTCACGATGATTTCATTCTAATATTGTGAGATCTTTGACTGTGCTGAAATACCTGGCAGAGTATCTTTCTTGTCAGAACTGATAGCAGTTTAGTTGCTTAAATAGTTCTCAGAAAGAGGGGTTTGGGGAATGAGTATTCTTCAACAAATCGTGTGTAGCACTTGAGTGTATCTTTGACCTTTTACCTTTATCTTTCTTTCCTACTCCAAAGGTCACTGTCCTTCAGAGCTTTTAACTTCCTTTGTTTGTAACAGCCACTGTATGTATGTTCATATCTCCTTAATTATGTGGGTTTATGCATTGCAAAACAAAAATCAATAAAGAGCATTTACTCAAAAGGAGATCTCGCAAGGCAGTGAGGAAAGAATTGTAATGTTAATTACAAAAACCTACTACCTTTTCTCCAATTTTCAAACACAGTGAAGACAATGTATTAGCGGCGTTCCGATTTTTGCATCATTTGGTTCCAGGAAGTAATATTTTTGAAGTAAAAGGGCTGGTGCAGCTGCCTAGTAGATGCCTCTGTATGATCCAAGCTTGTATTTACAGAAGAAATGTCTTTATTTCAGATCAAGAAAAATATTTTCCTTTTAGAGCACAGCTTTAGAAACCCCAGGCCTTGATCCTCTAGGCAAGGAGGTGCACGTTAAGTGTTAGCATCCCATTTAATTGCTTGCCTTAGTGATTTATTTTACTAGTTCAGTAGTAGTTATGAAGAACAACATGGTGTTTCTAACCTTTATTCAGTACTTTGATTTAACTTTTGAAAAGCTTCAGGCTGCCTGGAGCTTCTCAAACCACTGTTTTTGGTTTAAATTACTGATCTCCCTGTTTACGCTCCTGGAGTATTTAGGAAAGTTTCTATTGCAACACCTAATTGAGAGGTGTTCCATATTCGAAGAAGCATTTTGTCACTGAAAGTGCTGCAGATAAGAAAAACAGTTTGGATATGTGATCTTTTTAATAGTTATGTATTGCTGGATGCAACTTTTATGTATTTGTGAACCAACGGTATCTGTCTTGAGTCCAAACGGTATTGTAGTCCTCTGGTAATAGCTGGTGACAAGAACCAAATACTGAGTGTATTAGTACTGCTACTATTTGGTAGAAATAATAGTAAGTACTAAATTAAATTACTTTGTGGTAAATAAGAATATTCAGATAGCATTTGGAGGTGACTTTATACTGATATTACAGGTATTCTGTAGGCAAGTGAGAGCTTGTGATTTTCATAAATGTAGATATTGACTAGGAGGGTTTGTGCTGTACCACTATGTCTGGTCAACAGCTCCCTCTGCATGGTATTACAGAAACATTATTTATTATGTGAGCCAAATAACAACCTTGGAGTAAATTTACATTTGGATAAGCAGATCAGTTAACCATAGGACTGCAGTCTTTGCCTGAAACCTTGTATTAAAGTTTAGATAAAAAATATTTTGTGATTGTTTCTGTCACCAAATGGAGGATGGAAAGTAGGACCTGTAGAACCTATCCTTTCAATTTCCCCAGCTGCCCATATGTACATACACTTCCTTCCACTTGCGTGTTCTCTTGACTTCTTCTTCAGTCCCACTAGCCTTGTTGAAAGAAATCTACTTAAGTCTCTGTGAAGCCGTTTCCTTACAGGTATGATCATCTCTTAAGCCCATAGGATGCATCCGTCTTTCTTATGTAGAGTGTAAGATGACTTCAGCTACCAAGTTGCTTAACTTAATATCTTCTGCAGTTTTTATTTTCCATTGGGTTCCTCTTGATACGTATATGTGCGTGTGTATATATATATATATATTTGGACCAAGCTTCTGCTGATTTCCTGGATAGATGCTGTTGCTGGTGTATTAATTCCCTTGCAGTGCCAGCATGAGTTGTTGGCAGAAAGATCATCCTTCTCCTTTCTTGCACAAGTTGCAAGCAAACGTGTCGTGTGTTCGTAACTTCCTCCCAAGAGTTCTCTCAGTTCTAAGGGTATGAAACTCTTCCTGCACTGCTTATTGTTCCTCCAACTTTTCAGGGTTGTTGTACAGCTACAGTACCTGGCTTTTGAAAAGGCAAAGTTTAATATTGAAGGAAGATTTGAACAGCACGGTAAAAGTGCCAGGTGAGTTTCCTGTAGCGTAACCAGAATTCTGCATCTGGAGGTTTACTTCTATTTTTCCTCTGTTTGGCAGCTGTCTTGGTAGATTTCTGCTCTACCATCTTATGGAATGTACTGTCAAAAACCAGCAAAACAGCTCTTACAGCTTGAATTGAAATGAAAATCAATATGCTGAAGATAGCTATTAATAATTCATTTTCTTCTGTTGAAAGGGTAATGAAGCAGTCCTTTAGTTTTGTTTCTACGACTATAGAAGTGTAAAATCAAGCGTGTAAACAAGGGAGGGGGAAGCTCAGAGTAGAAGGTAAAATTTAGAATTTAAAGAACATCCTGCTTCATGTATTTGTTAACTCCAGGGCCGGGTTTTCAGCAGGTAAATGACAATATAATTGCTTTTGCATATTGTAGGAATCAAGTTATTGACTGCTCGCAGGTTAGGAGGTTCTTCATCAAACTGTACCAAATCAGAGCTGCAAGTTAAAAGATATACTGCTTTTACCCCAAAAACTGAAGTGTTGGGAAGTGGATGAGATCTCTAGAGAGGAAAAGTTGTTATGCTTTTGCATTATATTGCTCTAATCTGTTGTTTTCTGATACACTGCAGTCTGTTATTTCTGTAATTTTATTTATAGCTGGAGGCTGTAGTGTGTGAAGCACAGAAAGAAACTGTTATCCAGAGGTGGAATTAGTGTGGTTTTCTTTCAGCGTAGAAGGCTTAAGTTAAGATGTGATGAAACTATATTTGGATGTAACTTTTAGGGATTTAGGCATCTGACTTCCATTAATATTCAGGCATGATAGGAAGCTGAGGATGTCACCCTCTTTAAATTAACTTGGCCTGATGTTTAAATGATTATTGTGGTGAGTGAATACTATTAGTGAGTAGTGAATATGGAATAAAAGTAATTACTTCTAAGGCAATTGAAGGGTAATATAAGGCATTGTATGTAGCATCAGATAATGTTCCTAGAATGCTTAACTACTTGAAGAGGATTTTTACAGCTGTTTTTAACTTTGTCCTATGCATAGCAAATCACTAGAGATTAACATACTGTTAATGACACCATTGTTCGTTTTAAAAACCTTTAAACTTAGAATTCCTGTCTTACTCTGTAGGTCAGGGGAAATACACTGTGTACCATGATGTGTTTCTTGTAGTAAGTGTATTAAACTTTAGTTGCATTGTCTTGCAAATGTAAAACTTGCTGATGTAGTGACTGTTTTTTTTTAATAGATCATTGACCCATCAATCAGACTCTGACCATTTCAGAGATAAAAAACTAGGCTGTCATTGGCTCTTATGAATAGAGCACCTTTCCACAAATTAAGAAATGGTGTAATAATTAACAGGTGTAATGGGTATGTGCATTCAGGTTTCAGTTATATCTTTGAGCGCTAGCTCCTGTTATCTTTGGTGTAGTTAACCCCCTGTCTACCCATAGATAATTTAACTACAGTGCAGAATGTATCAGCTTCTTTAGAGTGTACTGTGAAAAAAAAGTGGGAGAGACACAGTAGTTGCCTTTTTCTTTGCTGTTTATACTATCTCAGTACATGACCAAGTAGGTAGTTTACTTCTTCATAGGAGATGAGGACAAGTGGGATGCGTTTCTGAGACTCTGAAATGCAAGCGTCCCTGTTCCTGCCCTCATCTTCATAAACCGTCTAGTTATTTATTCCTTTATTTTTAATAATCTGTTGTTTCATTAATATTCTCATACTGTGATGTACCTTTAGTTCCTTAACTGGAAAGAGAGAAAAAAACTACTTTTTTGCTGTATTGTAATCCTCACACATGTCCTACTTAGTATTGTAGTGCAAGCAAAACTATTTAAAGTAAACCACAAAAATAATCCATAACAAATGAAGATCGTTAAATGTAATTCTGTTGTAAACTTTATCTTCTCATTTTTTCTGTTATTCCCTTGTTTAAATCTAAATGTAAAACTCTTGTTTTGCTGCAAAGATCTTTATCTTAATGTAAGGAGAATTTATCCAGTTGAATCTTAAGGATAAAACCAGAAATACTAGTGTTTGAGAATTAAAACCAAAACTAGTTTCTATGGTTTTAATATGGGGAGTAGATAGAATTACAAACAAAAACCCCATGCCTGAATGTGGTTCTTCAGTGATATTTCAGGTATTGACCGATGAATTAATTGTTCAACCTTGATTATAGGAGGCATAAAACTGAATGATACCGGTTACTGGGTTGTGTAGCTTCTTTGTATTATGGCATGATATATCTAATTTTAGTGGTAGTATGTTTTTTTTTCTAGCTACACCTGTAACGTGCCAAAGATGAGTGTTTCAGCGTGTTTATAGCTTTTCCACTTTACTATGACCTTTATGAATGCAGATGTATCGACCCCTAGAGGCTTGTTAGGAAAATGACCGTTAATGTAACAACTGCTAAAAGAAAAGATTTAAATATTTGTCAATGTTCTATTTGTTTCAGTGCCTTTTTTTCCTTCTGTTTGCAGGTGGATTAGCTCCCAGACTTCGTTTCTCGTGTTCAGTTTCCTACCTCTGCAGAATTGTCTATTGCAGCAACTTCTCTTAAGACTCCCAAAATATGTAGCTGAGTGTCTGCATTTTACACTCATAGCTGTGTCTGAGTATTATAAAATGATAATATAGCAGAAATATTTTTTTGAAAAGAGGTCTTTTGGTTTTTGCTGTGTAAGGTGGCCTTATTTTTAATTATCTAAAAAATTTGTAACTTCTTGGGCAGTATGATACATTATAAATGAATTAAAGCAAATTCTAAATAATCTAGTCAGATTTCACTGACCTTTTAGTTATAATTTATCAGTAATATCTTGAAACCTTCCATTTCCTAGAAATAATAATTTAATATAGCGTTTTCATGCTAAAACAGCATGCAAAGTGTTGCATTTCTAGCAAACTTTTAAACTAATTTTAAGCAGCTCTAGTATTTTTAATAATTTAGTCAAAATTCTAATTTTATGGGAGGTGAAATTATCTCCTAACCATGCTGAGTTTCTTACAGGCAGTTATTTCACATGAATTAAAATGAAATACTGAATAGTGAACTCACACTGAACTGTTTATTAGCAGTGATAAACAAAGATCAGTCTGCTCAATAAACTTAAATCAAACTTCACTATAACTGTGCATCTGCTATGTGTGTCCAAGTATTGCAATCAGAAATTTTCCTATTGTAAATTTATTTTTCTATGGAAGTTTGACACAGTAAGTAACTTCATTTTTTTTATTTTTTATGTTTAATTTTATAGGCTTTAAGCAGTAGAGTAGGATTTTTACCAGTTAAATTATTAAATACTCCTTTGAATTTTAGATATTTTTAAATTGTTTAGTAAAGGCCAAATATATTTTTTGTGCTTACTAATAATTAATGTGACTGTTGCATAAACCCCATTGCTTAAAATCAAACTTGCACAGCAATCAAAAATGTCAAAAAGACCTCAAATTCATATTTTTGTGGGAGCACCCACTATTCCATGCCTGCTGGAGGTATCGGAGCAAAATAGTTCAACATCTGCTGCTGAAAAATGGAGAGAACTCCACTGTTTGTGGGATACACACGGTCTTTTTTCTGAAACAGGCCAAGGTGCTGATGACTCAGTGTTTCAGGCAGAAGGCTCTGTAGGCACAGCAGTTCCTCCAAACAGCTCTCAGCAGTCTGAGGAGGGGAGATCAATGGTAGCAAAAGGATGTTTGATGTCTCTCGTACCTGTGGCAGTAAATTGTGCCACCAGCACACCTAAAAAGACAGAAAATTTAATTTATTCTGATTGTCAAATACCTGAAGACAGGTGCGTGCGTGCACATGGAAATCAGGCTGCAGAGCAACACCTTATGCAAAAATTTGCAGAATCAGCTAGACAAGATAAACGACCCCATGGCTGTTGTTCAGGCCTCGTGGCAAGAACTGCCAGTCATTTAGAAGTGAACAACTCTGACATTTCTGCTCTGGTTGCCAGCACTAAGCACATTACCATTCACCTAAGGTCTGTGGGACAAGGTATTCATTTGGATTGTAGAAGTGATTGCTGTGAACATCTAAGTCAATACCCGGATATGATTCTCACCCCAAATCAAGAGTCAAAACCAAAAGGGGAAGCGAGTGATTGTTCAGACTTTGCAGTGTCAACAGATACTGAGTTTCGTAGTATAATGGCTTCGAGTCAGATGGCTGTTTGTGTAGAGCAGCGGAATGAGATGCCGAGAAGAGTCATAAAACTGTCAGAAACAGAAGCAGGCAAAAAACCTGAAGAAAGGCAGTATGATCACTTCCAATTTGATTCTGGTGTTGGAACATGTCTTAATGTGGCTGAAATAGAATGTATGGAAGAGTATGCAAGTTCCCTTGAACTTTTCAGCTCTGAGGGCGATGGGAAAGACGTTTGCGTTGAATCTACAAAGCAAGAAGTAAGTACTCGGGAAAATGCAGAGGAGTCTCAAGAACTTAATGTTCCTGCTGGGCAGTTTGTGAATGACATCCATATTCAACCATTAAGCTCAGGAATATTGTGCTCTCAAGTAGACAGTTGTCATAAGAGCCCTTCTAAAAGAGCCCACAAATGTGAAGGTTCGTTTCATGTTTTTCACTCGACATTTAGAAGACAGCTGAACTCAAAGAGAGCTAAACTGAATTCTTCTCCGCCTGGTCCTGGGATGAGAGTGGATCGAGAGAGGATGGCTGAGTTCAAAAAACTTCAAAAGAAACTATCACCCCTGAAGGACTGTTGCTGCAAAAACCAAAAGTACAATATTTTGGTTGCAATAGTACATCCTTGTCATATCAAAGAAATACAGGTGAAGTCTAGACCAAAATCTTCATCCAAAGTTCCTGTAGCAACAATTGTAGTAATTGACCAGTCAGAAGTTGAGAGAAAGGTGGTGTTGTGGCGTGGTGCTGCATTTTGGTCTCTCACCGTGTTTCCTGGGGATGTTGTACTGCTTACAGGTGAGCATTCATTTGCCTGTTTAAAATGTGGCTCTTTGAAATGCCTGCTTAAAGTAGAACAATATGCAGCCAGTAACTTGGAACTAAGCATTTGTAAATATCTTTCTTACCTTCATTACATCACTGTTGTAGAACATCAGCTGTCCCATAGGAATTTGCCAGTTGTCTTTGATCTGAGGCAGAGCAGTGAGTTGACACTACAGAAGTGCCATAGTAGCCAAATGTTTTCTGTAACCTGTCAGTGTTGTAAAACAGTTGTTCCCGAAAGGTATAAGTGCTACTATGAACCAGATGTGATAGTTATTTGATTTATAGACCTTTTTGTAAATCTCTGCTGTTAGACCAGCAGATGGACCAGAAAATTGTGATGTTATAGAATCACAGAATCATTAAGGTTGGAGAACGCCTCTAAGTTCAAGTCCAACCATCAGCCCAACACCACTGTGCCTACTAAGCCATGTCCCAAAGTGCCACATCTTGCACAGTTTTTGAAGACCTCCAGGGATGGTGACTCCACCACTGCCATGGGCAGTCTGTGCCAATGCTTCATCACTCTTCCCATAAAGAAATTTTTCCTGGTTTTTCCAATCTGAACATCCCCTGGTGCTACTTGAGGCCAATTATTTTTGTCCTGTCAGTTGTTACTTGTTATATTCAGTCTCAGGATGAGGAAGACTTTTCTTCCTGTGAAAGACTTTGTAGCTTACCACGAGCATCCTGAGATGGATCATGTTGTGAATTAGTATCTGAAATAGACTGCAGAAATGTAAAAGGCTGTTTGCCTCTCACCTTTCTCATAACATGTGAGGTAATAATGAGGATTCCTTCTGATAAAGCCTTTGTACACTTCAATACCTACCAAGAGCAAACCCATCTCTTAAAGAGAACACATCGTGTGTGAGAGAATGCAGTACTACAAAAATGATATTGCACCTATTTTAGGGCTAGAATTGACCAGAACTTGATAGTGAGCTAGCCATTTAGGTTTAGCAATGTAAAAAAAACCCAAACCACTCAATAGAGAATTGTTTGACTATTTCTACAGTTTATGATGCCTATTTCTCTTTGTTAAGAGTTCTTAAAGTGCTTAGACGGAGGTGCAAAGGTAGATATTTTAAAGAGATTGAAGATAAGTTGTGCTTTTTCTTTTCTGCTTAGACATTATCTCAAAATACATCAAAAGTCTTTCTGGGTAAACCTAGTGCTTTACTACTCATTCTGAACTGTTGCTCAATAATGTACCCAGTACTGCCACCCACTTATACAGTATCCGGTATAGGGCTATTGAATATTGTTATGAATTGAAGAATTACATCAAATTAGTGACAAAATGTTATTAACTCGTTTGAAGTAGTGTCGGGAGATTAAAAATATCACTTTGTTTCCAAATGATCTCTTTCAAACTGTCTTTCACACCTATGTGTATGAACATAGGCAAGAAAAGTACGATGAACTTGAATATTGTTGGTACATGAGCTTTTATGGTTGCTTTTTGTCTTGCAGATACAATAATGTATGAGAATCTTTGGTGTGGAGAAATCATGCTGCAATCTACATTTACCAGTCAGTTACTGAATCTGGGGAACTGCTCAGCTCTCAATCCAGAAGAATGTAAGATTGTAGGGCATAGGTTTCCACAAAGATCACAGTAAAATAGGTACTTCAAGTGCTCCATTTTGTTGTCAGTGCCTCATACACAGGATAAAATGGAAATGTGAGCAACTGGGGGGTAAATGCATACAGGAAAGTATAATACGAACAGTTGTGGACAGGATGTGGACACGATGGCATCAGATAGGCACATGCAGTTTATGGTGAAGTTCGGAGTTTACCATTCAGAACTCTGATAAAACTGAAGTTTTTTCACTGAAAACACCCAGTTTAAGAAGTAGCCATTATCTCAGGACTCAACCATAAGAAGTCTGAGATTTCATGAAGATCAATATGAAAAAAAAAAAATAGAGGCTTATAGAGTAAGCAGATCAGTTCAGGGAAATTAAATCATTGTGAGTGATTAAGCACAACGTCTCTAAAGATACCTGAGCCATGGAGGGCTGGAGACTACGGGGAAAATTCAATAGAAGTATCACCATGAACTTGCATTGTTCTTACTGTGTTCTTGATACCTTTTGTTGTCAGCTATTTAAGGCAGGTTCTGGGGTAAATGATCAAAAACAGTTATTCTTCTTATCAGCTATGAGACAAGATTTCTTTACTGATTTTGGTGTGATTTAAAATACTGTACTTAGCTTAACTCTGGGATGTTTTCAAGAGGAGGCAGATGAAATAGTTTAATTTTGGATCAAGTGTTACACATCTCAAGAATTTCTTGCCTTAGAATTATTGTGAAATGGTTTTGGTTTTGACACTGCAAATATGTACCAACCAATAATTTTTCTACTTCTAACCTTAAAATAAGAAGGGGTGTCCCTTTAACTTTGTTTTTTTTTCATATAAGTTTATCCTATAGTGGATGGTGGTGTTCTCCATGGCTTATTGGCCTACATCTCATCAGAATTCCCACACTTTGGAGACATTCCCCAACGACAGGTTCAGAGGCTGGACAGCGTTCAGTATATGCACCTGGACCAGCTCCAGCCAAATATGTTGGTTCATTCAATCTTGAAAATAATCAACATTGCCATATTAACAGGTAAGTTCATGCACTGGGCTTCCACTTCCAAAAATTCAACAGTAGGTAAAACTTAAATAGTAATTTTGCAAGGCGATTCTGATTGTTTCCCATTTCATATACCAGTTTTTCACAGAGGAATCGCAAAACCTTTGTAACAATCCACTCCTGGGTGCAATACTTGAGAAGGGGGTTGGTTTCTGAAAATGTCATGTGGAACAGTCAAGCTCTACTAATTCAGAGCTCACGTACCAATTACCTTCCATGTAAGCGTCCTGTCATTAAAGGAGAATTTGATTGCACTATAAATCTTGCGTTTTTCAGAATGAAATCAGTTGTTATTTTAATCTAATGATTTAGGATTTGCTTGCCTTTCTGACTTTGTAATGGAAATGTGTTGCTCTTTTCTAACGTTTTATTTCAAACACTTCTTGTTAATTTCTTTATGGTTTTTTTGCCTACTTAGAGTAGTTTTTTAAAGCTAAGCATTCCTGGTTTCTTAAATAAATGCAATATTAGTTTATAATAATCCTTATTTGTGTACTGTTTTGTACAAATTCTTTTTGATTTTTAACGCTGGAAAATGCACAGTGTGAAACCAGTAACGTCTTACTGTGATATCCTATTTCTTCTGCATAGGCATAGAGAACTCATTAATGTAATTTTGTTTTGGAAATCTGGGTTTCCTCTGTGTTTTGTACCGTAAAGACTCCTCTCCCCCAAAGAATCGTGGACAACAGTCCATGTACTGATTTTTTTTTTGAGTTTAATCTGTCATACGTTCCTTTTCTTCTGATTGCAACTATTTCAGGATTCCTTTTACTGAAGCAGTTTTTCCATGTTAAAATAGATAATTTATTTCCGTTTCTTCATAATCACACCTTAGGGCTGCTTCTGAGCATCTTCTCCACCCTCTGAAAAGAACAAAATTAAATTATCTTGGGCCTTTCTCAGTGTTTCCTGCAGTGTCTTGCCATGGTTTTTAACGTGCTTTGGGCAGTTACAGACCACTGTTCCTACCTGGAAAAGAAATCTTCCTCTGTATTTTCCTGCATGAATACTATTCTTTTCTTTACGGTACCACTATTTCTCAGTGCTTGACTTTGAGCTTTGCACGTAGTTTTGATCAAGTTGCAGTAGCATCTTGTATTAATGCTTGCATTAGTAAGTTTCCAGTTTTTACCCACAATGCTGATATCGTTTATTTATTATAAATGGAGAATTTTGAAGATAGAAATCTTCACAATTTATTATTGTACTCAAATCTCAGAACTGTTGGATATTTAAAGAAAGAGTTCTTGTTCAAAAATTTTGTTTTTATGAAAAATATTGTAGTTTGTGTGGAACTGAAGCTACAGGTAATATCCTGGGTAAGAGATCTGTTACCACTTATATGTACTGTTATTAATCCTCTTAGTGTCTTGTCCATGACTATAGTTTTCTTTTACGTGAAAACTTCTAGAGAAATGTTTCTTTCAGTGTATCCCACGGGAGTTACAGGAAATTTAACTTCCAGTTATGACAATCTGTTACTGAGAGACTGAGTACAATTTCTTTCTACTCATACCACTCAGGATGAGTGGGAGCTGAAAGATGCTCAGATGTCTGCTCTTTCAAACGGAGGTGTTGAGTTGTTGGCTATTTAGGTGGAAAAAGTTAATATACTTAACAGATTCCTTAAAACTAGTTTCATGTTGCTCTCATTCTGTCCTGAAGAAATTATAGGTATATTCTTGTTTGCATATAATTGTACCATAAAACGTGCTAGCAGCATGATTTCGTCTTAATATTGAGGCATGTAAGTTTTATGTATTTATATGCATTTTACTGTGTAAGTCATGTGGCTTCAAACTTTTTCAGAGTCTGTCTATAGCTACAGAGGTGGCAGCCAAAGGAAAATTATTCTGACAGTAGAACAGCACAGAGATCAACGCTATAGGATGGTGCTGTGGGGAGCAGGGGCTGCCTGGTACCCTCAGCTTCAAAGGAAAAAAGGTAAAGACCTTGTACCTATAGGCAGCTGTAGAAGGATTTTTCTGATGCCATAATATCTTTAAACTGCTCAACTGGTAAGATTTTTCCATTCAAGATATTTGATACCAATTTTAACATCTTCTCTCTGTAGAAGCAGTGCCATCAGTAGCAGAACATGAATGAACTCCCTTTATAAGACTGAGAAAGCATGAGGATTTAGAAACTTGAATCTAGATGTGAGATGCACTTGTGCCTAGTTATGTAACTATGAACATAGTTAACACTCATGTTCTTTTTTTATCAGTTTTGATGAGTCTTCCTTATTGTATTCTGGTTTAGCATGCATTGCTGGGGTTTTTTTTGTACTTCTGATTTTCATTCTCTGCTTTGCACCTTGCCACAGTGTCAGGCTTTGTATCCTACTGGCCTTGCTATCAAGTCCCCCTGTAACTGACTAACAGCATCTCTTGCAAGATAGCCTGTGTTTTAACAGTGATTGCTGCTGAATTTTGTTTTGTTCTTTTAAAATAAATGAAACTAGGTTTTTGTTAGATTGATTTTAATTAATTTAAGAATTTATATTTCTGATCAATAGATACACTTAGGAAGTAAATGTTGTATTACTTGGAGTGCTGAATATGTCTGCCTAAAAATCCAGTTTTCAAGCAAACTCAGAAAGGTTTTCCTTGCAGTGCCTCTGTGCCTGTTAAATGTAGACAATCTGAATTCTTCCAGTTCCACTTCAATGTATAAGTAATCCCCACTCCTAGAAATCATTTAACTGCAAGACCTGCATCTTAAACTACTTGGAGAGGGTGTTCCTATTTATGAATGAATTGATTAACTTTGCTACGTAATACTACGTGGCTCTTACTTTTGTGCATACTTCAGCATGAGCACTTAGAAATCTTACTTTAGTATGCTAGAATATTACTATCTTCAAAATATGTATTTTTTTTTGGTTGCCAAAAGAAGATAACAAAGGTAGTTTCTAAGACACAATAATGTATCATCCTCTGATACTTAAAGCAGAAAAATGTAAGATGTAGATATCTGTAGTGTTGTTTTTATTTGATGTAACCATCTCCTCAGGAGACTCTTTTTTGGAGTATTGCACTGTAAGCATTGCATCTGGCAACAGATTTTTTCAGGAGCTTGCAATTTTAGCAAGTAACCACCAAAAATCAGACTAATCCAAAATACAAAAATACTAAAGCATGCTAGTAAAATGCTTATACAGACACTTAAAAATCTCTGTATTTTCTCAACCTTATTTCCAAAAACATTTATTTTGGCTGCACATTTCAGCTTGAGAAAAGGCAACAGGAAAAAAAAACAACATGATTGGATATCAGACTTCGTTAGTAAGTGAATACGGGATTCTTACAACAAAGTGAAAAGCAACCTGACTTCTTTAATCTCTGTTTTTAAAGTAATTTTTTGTTTCAGTGTCAATTGGAAAATGAATTCATATTTTAAAATCAGACCATTGTGGAGACAGAAGATTAGAAAACAGGGACGTATTAAAGATGTAGGTTGATTAATTACATAATCTTTTCCTTCTAGTCATTACCAATGTTTTCTTATTAGAGCTAACAAGAAACTTCAGAACTAGTTTATTTTTAAAAAAGTTAAATTGTCTTGAAAGCTGAATTCACTACAAGTGAAATGAAAGCATCCTCCTTTTATAGTAGGACTTGGATGAAGTTTGTATAGGGAAAGGGAAAACTTTACATGTCATCAGATTTGTGATAAAGTTACCAGAGCTGAGCATGTGAGAATGTCTTGCTGATTTGTTTCTCAATCTTCTGAGTGTCCTTGGCTTTCTATAAATTAACCAAGGTATAGAAAGTAGTTGTTTACTTTTTTGTTCTGTAGATCACATCTGGGACTTCAAATACCTTCTGGTCCAACGAAGTTCTGTCTCAGGTGACCTGGAACTGCACACAACTCCATGGTCATCCTGTGAGTGCTTGTTTGATGATGATAAAAGGGCAATTGAATTTAAAGAAAAGTTTCAGAAAAGCAAAACATCCCTCATGCAGCTGACAAAGCTCTCGGCACATTTGGAGGAAAAATGCTCAGGTAAGCTTGTTATCCACAGCTCTGTCTTTGCAGTGTGTAACTAAGCAAAAGAGGTGCTCTGATCAAGTAAAATAAAACTGGTATTGCAGCATTTAACTCTAGTTTATGTATAAATAGCAGAAAGCCACGTTCTTAAAGCTGTGCTTTTCGGAGTCTCTGAATTAGTGTGGAAGAAAAGCATTTGGAAATTATTTGCACAATTCTAATCTCTTGAACTCATATTCAGGCTCTTCTATGTTGGCATCTCTCATAACAGTGCCTAAAAATGTAGTTCTTTTATGTGTCTTTAAATAATATTTTACCACAATGGTTATTTACTGCATCAATCATCTATAAAAGATGAGCATGTGCTACTAAAGGAAAAAAAATCATGATGTTTGATAATTATTTTGGGGTTGTATGAGCTGTAACGCTTCCTTTTGCTTTCAGTTATAAATGATGTGGAATGCAAATTTCATTGAAATTGTTGTTTTTGTAGGAGTGGTTCAAGTGAAAGCCCATATCATAGAACTGAAGTTTGACATTTCAACTGGGCAGTACAAGCAGCTCATCTTCCATGCTGACACACCGCTGGAGTGTGTGTTGGCTTCCCTGCCTGTGATTACCTATTCAGGTTGTGCTAAATGTGGTTTGGAACTACAGACAGACGAGAACATGATTTACAAGCAGTGTAATAGGTGTTTGCCATACAACAAGGTGAAAAAATTCTACAGGTAAACAGAACAAAACTAAAATAATTCATACTATTAGGGAAGTAAGCTACCAACTTTCTTCATTTTCTTCCACATATAAAAAAAATATTTAGGGTGTGGTTAGCAATTCCTGTTTTACTGATGAATTTTTAAGGAGCTGTTGTTGAATTGCTGTGTTATATTGCCATAATATATATGTGGTATCCTTTGTTTAAAGCTGGCATTTTGATTTCTTTTAATACTATATCATACAGTAACAAGGTTTACCCAGTACCATGTCAGTAAGCTAAGATGGAGTGGAAGCTCGAAGACCAGAGAAAAAACTCCTTGAGCCTCTTGTTTCAGCTTAAGTTTGAAATCATATGAACACACAACCACGTTTTTAAACCAATTAATGAATTTCAACCTTGCAGAAACAGTACTAACAAATGCTTTCAGTAAATGCTCTCGTGGAGAGCAGAGATCCTTAGTTATCAACAGATGGCACTGTGAACCAAGCTGTATACGAACATTGACGGAGAGAAAAGAAACTAAACAGATCCAGTTGATGTTGGAACATTATTAACTAGTTGTTTTTGCCCAAACTTTCAAGTTCCTAGCACCTTTTCCCTGGAATTTGGTGTGATGGTAGCATCTTCCTTCAGTCTATATGAATGAGTGTTTGTCATGTAAAAAGACACTGTTAGTGTAGGGTTATAGGTTGGACTTGATGATCTCAGAGGTCCTTTCCAACCTTGTAATACTGTGATACTGGGAAGATGAACATTTTAACAGTAGCAGTAATGGGACAGGAGATTCCTAGGTACTTATGCACAGCAGGGATTGAATCCAGCCCTTCTGTACTAGTGGAAAAGCCCATTCCACTGCAGTGCTTCACCAGCTCTGTGTACAGGTACTAAAAACTATTTACTTAGTAACCTCTTAAGGCATATTTTAGCAGGACTATGTATGCCTTCAGTGAAGTTTAGTAGCGTTATAATAATGGTAAATTAATGTTTTTTTATAATAATGTCAAATGTGTTTTCTTTTACAGTGATTTAAAATCATGATCTTAAAAACAGTGGTATTGAAGGAATAAAGTTAATAAAAATAGCATTTTCTGTGGCGCTAGTGAAAGAAAATAATCAGGGCTAGGCTCTGTTTTGAAGGCTGTGTTGAATTTTCTTCCTCACCATGATCGTTCACTCTTGTTGAAGTAAATAAGACTATCTGAAAGAAGACTTAGATGACCTTGAGAACAGAGTATGAACTGAGAAGCAGGTAGTCAGCATATAATAACCAGGAATGAAGGAATGTTAATCTTTCGTAGTGCATCACTTGGTTTTTGAGTTACATCTGCAGACCACTTTTGCCTATGGTTTTGAAAGCTTTAAATTTTGCAGCATCTCTTAGTACACTTCTCTGCAAACAAATTTAATTGTACTGTTTCGAAAATGTTAATATTTTTGGAGGTCATAATAATTTTCTTGTACTTCAGTATAAATTGTGTAAACCAAAGCACGTTTCTTCAGAGATAAGCTAGCAATTGCCCACAATTATTTGGGAAGGTGAGCGTAGAAGTGTAGTGTTGTTAAGCTTTATCTTACGAAAGGGTCCAGCAGTCCTTAATGACTACAGATAGTTTGGGCCTTGCTTTCTGTCTAAACCAGCAGATTTGAAATACTCTGATAATAGTCAGATACCGAGTTCTCTCATCTCTTTGATAATCTCTTTCATCAGTTATGAAAATGTATATACATTTATATTTTATATAATTAAAGTTGAAAGCGTTGGATGACATAATGCTAATTTCATGACAGTGCAGTTCTCATTGTCATCTGGGAGAAGACCGCTGCTAAAGCATTCTTTTCTGCAGTTGTCTGAACGTAAGGCTTACTTGATAGCTTTAGAAGTTATTTTAACATCAAGTAGTAAATTCAGTGTATGTATCTTCAACTCATTCTAGCTCCACAGATTTGACAGAGATGAGTGCATAGAGATTTTCTGTTTTTTCTAGTTCTCAGTGTTATGCTAGAGGGTAATATCATATTCTATTACTTTCATTCAGAAATGTTGCTTCTGTCAATAAAACATAGCAACTAACTTCTAAGAGTATTTTGTGTTCTCATCTAGACCTGCTCTGATGACAATAGAAGATGGAGGACATGAAATTTATGTTCACGTCGTGTCTGAGTTGATGGAAAAAATCTTCCTCAATATTCCTGCAGACTGGCTGAACAGATCAGTAGGTGCTGTATCATGAATTACTTGTGATAGAAACAGACAACAAAGTTCATGATGGAAATAAAACTTTTAATCATTGACAATTTAGAATTGGGATGAGCTTGTTCTGGAAATATGATGATTGCTCTATTGGATAAGGCTTACAAAAAAAAGCCCCAGCTTCAAAGGGAACACTTCAGTTGCTATCTGACAAACTCAGAAGTTCAGAGTTTGGGGTAGCAACAATGATATGTGAGATGGTATTAACATTTATTATACTTTAGGTGACAAAGTATTCAGTAACCGAGTGGATCCCTTATGTGCAAAATAGAATCTCTTAGCGGTTTTTAGAAATAGCTGGCATGCTTTCATGATGTAAATAACTGAGTGGTGTTTCAGACAAGCTTCCCTTGGTCCTGTTTGACTTCTTGAGAGGTTCCAAGGTTCACAGATGCTACAGTTAAATGAGAAATAGTCTTAGCACAGTGCTTTTAAAAAAAATGTTAAAGACAAAAGCTAATTTTCTGTTCAAATGTTGAGCTGCACTACCATTAATCCAATACAGCTTTCATGAAGGTAGAACTTGAATGTTAGGTGCTGTTATGAAAATAAGGAGTAAATTGGATTGTTCTGTCTTTTGCAGTGCCCTCTTCGGATATGACCTACAGCACAATAGTAGCAGATCTGTGTCATTTGCTGCTGGCAGATACGGAAGCATCCTATTTGTTGGAAATTAGGAGCCATTTTGTGCTAGATGAAAACAGCTATCCTTTGCAAAAGGATTTCCATCTGCTGAATTTTCATCTTGATCTTTGAAGCATTGACCTCTGCGAAAACTGGGTAACAGAGACCATAGGAACGCACAGATGGCAAACAGAAGAAAAATGAATTAGCTCAAGGAAGCAAATATTTTTAAAAACACAAGAAAACATTTTGGTTTTAATTTATTAAAAAACAAAACAAAATCAAAACCCAAAAGGTCTGGCATAGAATATCTGCTAATGATACTGCTGCTGTGATACTGATAAATTGTTGTAAAGTATGTTTTTTTATGTGGTTTTTTTTTTTCTTAAACACTTGCTGGGTATCTGTTTTCCTCAGAAATATTCACTGGTATTGAGAGACTGCATTGTTCTCAGATATGGCAGTCTAGAGGAAGACAGCCACAATTCAGTAATATTATCTTACTTATGAGGTATTTGTTTGTCTTACCCTATACATTATCTGTGACTTGGTTAACCTTTTCTTTCCATGCTTTGCTGTTGTGGTTACTTTCCTTCTTTAAATAGAGGAATTTCTTCCATTTACCCTCAGCAATTTTGCTGCTGTTGTTTGCTTTTGCAGAACAGAACTGTGTCACTGAATCTAATTTTGTGTATCTAGAAGTTATTGCTCCAATTTAATTAAGAGGTTTAAAACAGTTTAAACTGGTTCATTTTTTTCACAGACCATTAAAATTATTTAATTGTAGTATTTATTGAGCATAAGCTGGCAAATAAACTTATATCATCTTAAGCCAATTTAATCAGTTTAACTCACATCTGCAAAACTTGCTCCAAACTTGATCAGATTTAGAAATGAACTTAATTATTTTTAAAGTCTTGGTGTATTCTGGTAGTGACTTTTATCAGTAAAATCTGAGTAAATGATGACTGCACCTGACTTCATAAAGTAGCAATCTCGTAACTATTGCTCTGTGAAAGTGTTTAAATATATAGATCAGTATTTTTCTCTAATGTAAATATCTTTCTCTGATATAAATTGTACCTCTTACAGAGGCAGGTCAAAGCTGTAGGGTATGAATTGTATTTGCTGTCTGGCTTGATCCTTGCAGATCTTTGCCTGCACTGTTCTTATTTAAGCAGTTCCACATACACTGTTCCAGCTCTCCTCAGGCTTCAAACACAGAACTGTTCTCAGAACTGAATTAGATAAATGGAGTTGGCAAGTGTATTTATTGCAAGTAACGTGACTGTTGAACAGCTGTCTTGTACTGTTTGAGGCTACTTAAAGTTGAATAACCATGGTTCTTGGTGCTAGTTTGGATTCTGTTGTATCTTGTGTGAAACTGGTTTGGGACTCTCAGGTTTTTAATGATGTTGATCAGAGCTGTAAGCCACGTGTTTTCTGTGTGCCAGCAAAGGGGAAGGCAGTAATACTTCTAGTCAGTCTGGCAGAGAGAGAATCCTGAGGATTATTGACTTTGAAAAAATGAACTCTCAGCTGAAGTTTCACAAGGTCACTTGTCTTACTTCTGTATTTAACTACTTGTGTTCTGATCAGTCTGGTCTGAGTCTATTGCTCAAACAAGTTTGTGGAGCCCTGCTTCTCATAGCAGACCTTGTTTTCTGGTTTAAACTCTATCCATCTTGTGATAAAACAATTCTCCAGTATTTTTGTCTATCTCTGAAACAGCCTCTGACACTTTTGTGAGCAAGAATAGAAATGCTGATCCTACCAGCAAAATCAGTTTCCTGCTGTTCTGTTTTCAGCTAAAGTAGAATCAGTTTTCTAACTTTTCAGCTCAGTCTCATCTGAGTAACTCCGTTTTCTGACAGTTAACTGCATGTTTTTCAGTCTGTATTTCTCTCTAGGAGTGATGAAATAGAGCACTGGTGTGTAGAAAGGCCGTTGTTACACTTATTCCTTTAGAAACCAAGGCCATCCTTGAGCTGGTTAAGTGTCATAAGTGAACGGGGTGGAAAAGGGCCTTACCTGCAGGGAGGAGCAGACAGGACAGGTGACCCCAAATTGACCAACAGCATATTCCATCCCATATACGTCATACTTCATACAAAAATGAGGGATCACCAAGGTCTCGCTCTCTTCTTTGATGGCCAATATCCAGTAAGTACCTAGTCTGTCTTTTTGCTCCTGATCTGTCTGTTCCTGAGTCCAGTTCCTGAGTCCAGCTCAGGACCTTCTCTCTGTGCCTGCTCTGCAGCATCTGTTGTGACATAGTCATCGGGGTGAGGCAGGGGGGCAAATTTGTATCTATTTTATTATTATCAATAGTGTTTTTTATTATTATTGTTTAATTAAAGTGGTTTTATTTTTCAATCCACAGGTCTTTCTCTTATTTCTCTTTCCCCTTTCCTCGGGTGTGGGGACTGGGCTTGCAACTGCTTTGTGTTTAGCTGCTGCTGAGGCCAGGTTAGTGCTAAACCGTGATACGTGCTGTGCCAAGATACCAGAGACTGGGATAACAAATACAACACGGTGACACCAAAAACTGTGCTCGACACTAGCATCACCGTGTGCAAATCAGATGCCAATGGCAGGACAAAATCTCCAGAAGAAACTAGGTAGTTCCTTGTACGAAGGAACACTGCAAAATCTCCAGAAGAAAGTAGGTAGTTCCTTATACAAAGGAACACTGCAGAGTCTCCTTAGAGGAATGACAATTTCCACAATGTTGAGCCTGGGAAGGAACCAGTCACAGAATAGACCAATCGTAGTGTCCTTGTCTGATGACCAAGAATGAAAACTTGCCTTTGCTACTGTTAATAAGTTGTACCCAAGATAATATGGAATAGCAAAGCCTGTAAAAAAAGAGGTCGGGAGACTTGTGATGATTGAATTTCACCTCACTGTAGAAGCAATTTTTTGTTTTATGTGACCTGGCAAAACCAGGATGATGCTGCTCTAACCCATCACCCTGGGGAAAGTCATAAGCATCTGTGCCTTTATTCTTTATTCTAAATATGATCGACTCAGTAGGTTTTGGTTCTAGGATGTGAAGTTCTTCATGCCAGGGAAAACTCCGTTGAAGCGAAGAGTAGTTGCAGTGTTTGGATTTAAATGAGGTGTTGCCACCAGTGCTAATCAAGTATGAGTGAATACATTCCAGGAGCATTTTGAGTTCAGTAAGTCTTGAAAACTAGACATCGATTGCATTAAAGAAAGCTGAAGGATTGTTTTACGTGTGCCTGTGTGTGGTTTTGGGATAATTTGATACCTTTGAGTGAAACTCGTGGCTTGGTGTGCTCTCTGCTCCTACCACCAAGTTCTGGGGAGTACGATGGGGTCTCTCCAGCTGTCTGAGACCTCAATGCCTCGTTCCCCTCTCATGACTTTTCAGATTACCATTCTGACTCTGGTTTAACAGTGTCCCTTCTTGAAATCCAAGGTACAACCATGACGCCGTAGTTTAATAAATTCTTGTAATTCTATGGTTTTCTTTGGTTTTTGTCTTCACTTTAGTGTTTCCTTGTAAAATCTGTAGGCCCTGCTGCCTTGTGTTTACTGCTGCAGACTTCTCTCCCTACCTTTCCAAAAGGAGACCATTTAACTCTGTGCTTCCCTCTGGCGTAGAGATTTCTTCTAAAGGAGCTTTCTGGTCCTTTATCACCCGTAATGCATCTTGCTCCCTTTCAGTTTTGTCAGCCTGCTGCTTTTAGAATGGACTGTTATAGTAGGAGCAAGCAATTATCAAGTACATCCCATCTGGCCTCCCATTTCCTCACTTAGAGGAAGGATAGAGCAGTGGTGATGGATGGCAGTGATCATCAGGCTTCATAAAAGACTAGCATAGGTATAACTTGAACTGGGAGAGAAGGTGAGGTGGAGGGTGATCCATAAGGGAATAGAAATAAATACTGAGTAGCAGTAGGGCTTCTCCAAGATCCTGTTCTCTAGAACAAGAATGTAATCATTATTCCTGTCTATTCTAAAACGGTGGTAAATTGTTGCTCTCTGTCATTTGATGGGGTTGTACTTTAAATTATGTGCTAGATTTATTGCAGAGCTTTAGAAATTCTTATATTTATCCATAGTAATGAGAAATATTGAGGTAAGTGTTGCATTTTGTATGATCTTGTATCTATTTCTTGTGTTTTTCTGGGAGGGGGCTGTCTGTGCTGTGCATCTTGGTACAATCATAATTTTTTTTAGAGGAGAAGAAGCATTGTTAGGCACTGAAAGGTGTTGTAATCATTCCTGCTCCTTCATCTCAATATCAGTCTCAAGCACGAGACCAGATGGATGATCCTTAAAAGGCAGTAAGTTAAAAAAAAAATAATAAATTGCTGTATTATGTGACAGTTGATAACAGTATATTATAATTCCTTATCAAATAATGTTTCTTGCTTTACTGGAATAACTCACTTGTTCAACAAGAGTCAAAAGTGATTGTTTCTCATTTACTTATTCTTTGCTCAAGGTTATCCATTGGTAAGTGCATTTAAATACGCTTCTTCTGATTTTTTTGCTGGAATTATTGAATACACAAGCTGGAGGTTTTGGTACTTTAATGTAGAAAGTGCAAAGAAAATGGACCACATTAGTTCAATGCATTGTTTTATTATATAAGGTGCATAGAGTCAGAGAGGTGACTGACTTCCTACTTCAGAGATATTTATGTTAACAGGCACTGTACATCACATGCATCTTTCTGCACAAGCTAGTGAACCTCACTGTCTGAAACAGTCTTAATGGTTTACTTTTGAGATATTTAATGTTTATTGGTATGATTTAAATCATAAAGAAGAACATAATGTATTTGGTAAAATCATTTTATTGTAGTAATATAGTTATTGTAGATTTCATGTGTGTTTTTCCTTCCCAGATTGAAGGTGTTGCCTATTAGATTGGATTTCAGTGGGTTTGTAGGTATAAAATTGGACATCAGCTCTTTGGGGTGCTGGCTTCACTCCCTTAACAGATATAATAAGGGCTGAACATTTTGAATAATTCAATTCAGTGTAGTGAGTCTAGGCTCGTCTTGTATTCAGTGGTGCGGTTAGCAAGGCAGACTGAGGGTATCGTGTACCATTTCAGTCGGGCCATCAGGTGAAGTTTTATATTACAATTCCTCTCGGATATATTCTCATTCATAATATTTCCTTCAGATAATAACATTATCAAAAAGGAAAGTATTCTCATCTGTGCAGTGAAGCCTCATTTTTTTTAATATATTGAATTAATTACTATTGTATCCTGCTTGAAAGGAATTTGGCTTTATTTCAGCAGCAGAGATTATGGTCCTCTTGGAACATAATAGTACAAAATGTTTTGCTGCAATAGTCTGGTTTATGACTGTAGGGTGTGAAAGATACTGAGTTCAGGTCCACAGTGAACAATGAAGAGGAGAATAATGTCCTATTTATTTTATTTTGATTAAAAATAATTGCTCTGATCTATTTTATAGAACAGTAATTTACTTAATGAAGAGAACTATGCCACTAAAACAGATGCTTCCTGTGTGCTTAAGCTAATTGGATTGTCAATGTAAGAATGATCGTAGTAGGTCAAACCCAAGATTCTTGCAATCAATGCTTTGTCTCCAGCAGAGACATATTTAGGGAGAAATAGATAAGCACAGGACAGGTCCCTTGTATTACTTTCTCAGAGTACTCCTGCAAGCTTCCAGTCATTTGTGGCTTCAGGACTTCTTTTGTGCTTCTTCCTTAGTGTCAACACAGCACTGTACACTGGGGACAGCAGAAAACATCTACCTGAGTTATTGCAAGAAATACTCTGTGCTAAGGGATGGGAGTGGGTGCTTCTAGGTTTTGATCAATAGTCACTCGGTGTTTCCCACCATTCATACGCAAAAGAGGTTTCAAATATAATGGCACTATTTTAAATACTCTGTAAATGTTGTAGTTGGTCGGCATCTCTGGGCTCTGTCTGTTTTGGCATGCTTACATGGTTTAGTAGGCATGGTGGTGCTGGGCCGATGGACTGGATTATCTTAGAGGTCTTTTCTAGCCTTATTGAGTCTACAATTCTGTAGACTGGGTTTCCATTCCTTTTGGTGAAGCTGCTCTCTCTGTGGTGATGCAGTGCAGTGGACAGGCCTGGTATCATCACTGACAGATCTTAGTTCATTCTGGGTTCTGTCCACACCACGATGGATGATCATTTCTGCCCAGAACTCATGCCCAAGAATTGGAGTTTACTAGTCAAACTAATGAATATTGGGTGATCATATTTGTCTTCCTGTTTTGTTTACTCTGCTGCATATTCATTAAATTGGATGTGGTTTTTGAGAGGATCTAAGAGCCTTCCAGCCTACCAGGGATCAAGACTATTTGGGCAAGAAAATAATTTGTTTTATTCTTGTCTATTTAGGAATATAAAGTGGTCAAACCCTGTGTGCCCTGTATCATTAGATTATGGAAGCTAGTGAGAGCTTTTCCATTTTAAGGTTGCATTTTTTTATCCCTGCTGTTTAGATGCTGTGGCACAGAGCATGCCAGCGTTTAACCAGCTCCTTGGGCTTGCTGATCATTTCATTCCAGTGCTCTAGCTCTTTGCCGCGGGCGTACATGAAAGGCCCCACCACCACGCGTCCTAGCAGATGTGTTTCTGGGGAAGAGAGAGAGCAGTTAGTGATGAACACCTGGGAATGCTTCTCTGAAATCCTCACCTAAATTAGAATATTAACTTAGATTATAGAGTAGAATTAGAATTCTTAAAATTTTTATATACTTAGAACTGGAAAATTTCTTTAAGTAACTTATGTTCGGAAAATCGTTTTTAAACCAAAATTTTCATCAAGTAATTCACTCTGGATTTCAAGTTTTGTAGTTTCTACGAGCTAAGATTTAGCGTTAAAAAGGACTGCAGTAAGTGGGTATTGGGTCAGTTCAGGCCAACCCTATTGCCTGCCCTCTAAACTGTGATCAGGTTAAGGCACACAGACCCATATCTGCCCAGCCCCTTCACCTCCTCTAATGTGGAAGTGTGCCCTGGTTTGGGGCATCAGCCACCTCAGTGGGGTTCATACGATGCTCTTGCTTGGAAAAGAATAGATGTATTACTGAAAAGGCAGAGCATCACAGTATGTGAGTTGCCACTGACCACCCTCTGCCAGTGAGCAGGATGTTTCCTTTTGGCTGAACTCTTCAGCTGTGGATGGGGAAAATAACTTGAGGCTGCTTAGGTCAGCTTCAGAGTATTTGCAAAGTGCTTGGCTGTCCACAAGTGACAATGATGAAAGAGTCAAGTACTGATCCTAGTTCTTGTCCATCTTCAAAAACAATGCACCTACCCAAAATCTCACTGGAAAGCATTTGTTTAGGAGCATATGAATCCAAATGATGGTATTAATGCTTCATTACTGTGATCATATTTGCACCGCAAGGAAGATGTTTTTTCTTGTGAGCACTGGAAATACTGAATTCTGATTTGCTTCTCCAAGCAGAACTCCTTATTGCATTCTCTGACTAATAGTAAGAGGTGACCTCAATCATCAGGTTTCCTGCCAGGGAATGGAGGTGTCTTATCTATTTCTTCCTTCTCACTACTTGAACTGCTCTGATAATTAAAATTACTATTCCTCCTTCAAATTTGGGTAGGAATAATGTCTTCAAAGTTTCCCATTTACAGGAAAGCTGGGGAGGGGCTCTTTATCAGGGAGGGCAGAGATAGGACAAGAGGTAACAGTTTTAAGCTGGAAGAGGGGAAATTTAGATTAGACATTAGGAAGAAATGTTTTCCTCTGAGGGTGAGGCACTCGCACAGGTTGCCCAGAGAAGTCGTGGCTGTTCCATCCCTGGAGGTGTTCAAGGCCAGGCTGGATGAGTCTTTGAGGAAGCTGAGAGAGGTGTCCCTGCCCATGGGAGGAGAGATGGAACTGGAATGGTGTTTGAGGTCCCTTCCAACCCAAAGCATTCTATGATTTTAAGAAAATTTTGGAGGTTGGGGTGATGCGCACAAGCATTCAGAGAACTTAATTGCGTAAGTTTTTTTACTTAGGATACCAGAACAAAAGTACAGCACCCTGTACTGGCAGTGACCAGCCTGCAGTTATTTTATTCATGTCTACCTTTAAATTTATCTTTAGCCACCAAAGGAGAGACATACACTAACTGCAAATAAGTTGTTCTGCTTGTTAAAGAAACAGCCTGTGAAATACCCCAAACCTTTTATTTGTTTTATGGTTATTGCTGAAAAGTAATTAGTTCCTCTGAGGTTTAAATATCTGTGCAATATGTAAGAAATTTATTACATCTTAACTGTAGTAATTTATAGGGCTTACTTTCTCCCTTGATACTCTGGAGCACAGATAGACTCAGGCTTGCTGTATCCAGCTCTGTCTGATCTGCCTTGAAGCTGAAGGTTTCATTATACACTGGATTGGGAGATGCCAGAACAGCTGCTGTCTTTTTACTTTTGATGAATTTATTATGGTTCATTAGTGAGACTTTGACATACACACCTGGGGGGAAAAGAGATTCAAGAAGAAAATACATCAGAGACAGCTGGGAGAAGGCTTAAGGCATTTCTTGCTTTCAGGAGTCAACATTACATATAAAATCAGGTCATGGAACATACCTGGCAGCCTGGCCATGTGTAACAGTAACCTGGGAGCACACAAAGTGCTTAGGGTTCGCAGTGCGCTTCCCAATTCAAGAGCTGTTAAAAGGAGCAGTCATATTCTTACCTTGCATCCTTGATCTTACATTCCTCTACCTTCCTTTCATCTGATGGGGGCATTTTCATGGCCCAGTTTGCTGGGTCAGTAATTTCATATATTTGATCACCTAATCGTTTTGATCCAACAGAAGGGAAGCTGCGAAGGAGGGAACAGATTCTCCCAGTCAAGGAAGAATACTTAAACAGAAGATTTTGCTAATGACTTCTAACCCTGTGGTAAGGGAATCTGCAGAAAATTTGAGGAAAAGATCAATCACTTCTGCTCGCTCTTCTAGAAAATACTACAAAAAAAAATGTTTGAGTGTAGGAACAAAGCATTTTGCTGCGCTTACTGGAGGGGGCCTGTATTGCATTGTGGTCTCGCTCAGTATATCTTTGACAGAACCAAAGCAGCCTGAATTTTTCCATTCTTCCCTACCGTTCCACAAAATTTAGTGACAAGCCTGTAGAAATTTTATCTTAGTTGATAGGTAAAGATTTGTTCTTTTCCAGTGAAGCAGTCATAGATTCCGTTCTGTTACTGTGTTTATTGCACCCTGATATTTGGTTCATTAAGATTCATCTGTATAGAAAAATGATTAGAAATGTCAGGACTGAGCAGTGTTGATGGACTCCTAATATCTCTTTGTTATTTCCACAGATCCATGTGGCTCCCATTGCTGTTTCAGAGGGAGTGGTGTTACCAGAACAGACTTTTTTTTATGATGGAGCTACTACCAGAGTACTATATCTGGAAAGAGTTAACTATGTAAATTACTTCTACAAGGTCCTGATGTTTCATCACTTTCTTATTACTACTTGCATTTCATTCAATAATGTGAATCTAAAAATTCTGTCCTATACTGCATATCTTCCATCAGAGATGAGTGTTGTACTCGTCCCTGTTAATAATAAAAACCTTTTGATTCCAGTTTCTTCAGGATTTACGAGAGAATCTGTGGACCATAAACCGTACTTGAAGGACATTATCAAAGGATATAATTTATTAATAATTTAATAATTAATTTTTAGTAATTTATTTAATTTTCCTTATTTTTCTCAGTAATATATTCTGGAGAATTGCCTTCTGACAGCTCTTCCTTCCAGAGCGTGGCCATGGCTCTTGCTCTTATTATGATAACCTCAAAGATACCAGCACTAAAATGACATGACAGATTAATGCTAGATATGTAGAGAGGAACACAGATAGCCCTGGTTCTTCACAACTCTGCAGGCAGAGACTCTCGATTTATTAAGAAATACGTTCTCCCTCTAACGTAAAGCTATGGAAATGATGCAAAAGAGAACATTTGCTCTTAATTCATGATGCTGCTTTGTTTACCTGCCATGAACCAGTCATATCTTCTCTGTCCGTCCTTATCTTAATTATTTGTACTGTAAAATTAATACATTCTGTAATGTCTTTCTCTTCCCACAAGTGCACAGGGTATGATTCTGCTGATAGGAAACCTTTATATTCTCATCATTCTACTGTGCATGTCTTCATTGATGAGTTTTACCCTAAACAGGGCAAATTAGTCTCTGATGTTAATTATGAACATTCGTTTACTCATTTAGATGGCATTGCTTCTGAAGTTAAAATATCCTGGTAACAGCCCACTCGAAGAAACCCGCAAAAATCCTTCATCACTGATGTGTGTATACAGAGAATGAAACCTCTTCTTTCTAACTATGGGGTGTATTTTGCATTTATACTGTTTAGTTTCAAAGCCCTTCAAAGAAACCACTACAGATTTAAGCACGTTTGGTTCTTCCATCTATTTTGCTTTGAGTATTTACATTTTAAGCAGCTTTTTGAGGTGTAATCTCAGTATCTCTGAGGCCAAGGACACGTGAGCATGATGTACCAGGAAAACCCCCACTGCAGTAAGGGAGAGTTGTTGTCATTCCCTGCCATAGTCCTTTGAGGAATGGCCAGGCTGTGCTACAGTGGGGATTTTTTCCCAGTCTCCCCAGGACAGCAGTTGTTCTGCAGCTGGTACCTCCAAGCTTTTGCCTTGAGGCAACTCCATTAATGTTAGTATCCCCTGCAGTGCTGCCTTCTCTGAATTGGAGTGCAGCAAAGGGAAGCAGAAGGAAAAAATTGCCCCTGAGGACATGAGACAAACCATTTGTTATGAAACAAAACGAAAACACAGCACAACTGAGCTATCAAAATCTAATTACCCCAGTAACAAAGTATGGCTTGTTTCCACCCAAATTAAATCATGCGGATGTTTATTTGGTCTTTGCAGCATCGCTCAGTGCAAGCCTGGGTGGGCAGATAGGAAGGAGCAAATTAGAACAGGAATTCTGGAGCTGATAGCAGAGAGGAAATCACACTTACCGAGAGCATGGCTCTCCTCCTGGAGCTTTAACCCCCTAGCCCTCAGAACCACTACGGTGAGACGGCCCAGGTAGTCATTATAGCTGAGGGAGAACTGGATATCACCATACTCCGATGGAGGCTTTGAAGGCAGAAGAACACTTGTCAAATACATCTGAAAAATTCTCTCGTCACACAGAAAAATGGGAGAAAAGAGTTTCTCTTTATATTAGTGGTTTCTGCCACATGAAGGCAAGCGAGTGTATTTTATTGACTTAATTTATGGTGTTGTGACATTGGATAGAACCAATTAATCAGGCTTTCTGAACTTTTGAGTTTCTGTCTCTCCCAGGTGATGCTGGATAATCCCTGTAAAACAGCTATGGATCTGCAGGTTGGCAAGATGGGAAATCTGATTCCAAACGTTTATCAAATGCTTTTGGATTTGATGCATTGGATACAATTTGCTTCTACTCAGCTGTACCCCTCCCATCCTTGTCAGATGGCAGAAGTTCAACAATGCCAAGCAGCCTGGCATCACATACCTCCAGGTTTTCTTTCTCCAGATCTCTCCATATTACCAGTTTGTTGTCATCAGTTAATGTTTCATTTTTCAGTGGGAAGATAACTTGGCCTAGGAGATGATGCTTCTTCTGCTTATCAACATGGTAAACCAAAAACTTCAGAGTCCTTTGGAGCAAGACTTTACTGGAAACCTGTACAGGAAAAGAAAGAATATTTTAATAATCATAAAGCAGGTGATACTTCCTACTTAAACATGACTTTAAAGGAAGAATTTCTCCAAACATTGAAGGTAGGTGATTTCCTTTGATTTTTTGAAATCCACTTTCCTAATTTGCCTAAAGTTTTAGCTGTGCAGCAGTCTAAATATCCAAGCTAAAACAAGAGTATGTTCATTTATAAAATGTGAGGTTAGCAGGTGTTTTTTTTAACTCATATAGACCTAGTGTTACATGATGTACTCACTTCCAGACACAAATGTTTAGAAATCTGTGAATATTAATTTTTCAGTTTTCTGGAACACAATTTTTTATTTTAAAGCTTTTGCCTTGTGGCACCTGCTCAAAGCCTCTTGGCAGAGGGACCCAAACTCCTGGCTTTACAGCCCTGTACAGTGTAGCAAGCATCTCAACAGTTCTCATTTCTCACCCACTTCCACAGCAAAGAAAGTAAAAGCTATAAAAGCATTAGTTCAGTATAAGTAACTCTGGACTTGAAGAGCTTTTGTGCTGAATGGCTCAGCTTTAGTTCAAACTGGAGTTTTCGTCATTCCCAGGACAAGTTCTGGAATCCACAATTTTGCTGTAGACCACACTTGTGTGCAATTCTGGAGCCACAGACTTAACCCAGCATCTACAGAAACCCCATCCCATATAAATAATAAATCCCATCTCCAATGGAAACACCTTGTGTCTTGGTGGAACTGTGTGGAAAATGAATTGTCACGAAACATGCATTGTAGTTTGACAAGTCAATTATTTGCAAATAAAAATCTGCTTCACCAAAAGGAAAAGTACCTGAAAAACAAAGTGTTCATCAAACTGTGGGTTAAGGGTTTTGCGTTTCGTTTTGGACTGCAGGTAGATTCTTTCATCAGGCAGCAAGTAGATTTTCACAAATGGACTGCAGGAATCGTCAGGAGGCTGCAGCTTTCTGGCTTTGATCAAGGAGACGAGAAGCCTTTCCGACTCTTGTTCATATTCTATGGAGAACCAGAGGCGACCAATGTTGCCTTCAGGAAAATCCGTCTCACTCTTGTCTTCAGGGAACTTGTACAGCTCTGGGTTAATGGTCCCTACAATGTAAGCTCCAGCTTCATAAAATAAAAAACAAGCACCCTCAGATTAGTGTCAGGACCATAGCAGGCATTTTTATAATTGCTGCTGTATTGGGGAAATCACATCAGTCTCTTTACTAACAATCCATTTTTGCATAAACTTGGTGTTTTAATGCTTTTTCCCTCAGTTTTGGAGGAGTACTTGTAGACTGCACTGCTGGCTCTTTCTCTTATTCCTGTGACTGTGCCTAGATGACTTTGAATATTTGTTGTTGCAATCTGCAACTGTTCCCACTGCTGTTTCTGTGGACAACAGTCTGATATTTATAGAATTGTAGAGTAATAGAATGGTTTGGGTTGGAAAGGACCTTAAAGATTATCCAGTTTCAACCCCCTGCCGTGGACAGGGACACCTTCCATTGGATCAGGTTTCTCAAAGCCCCATTCAGCCTGGTCGTGAACACCTCCAGGGATGGGGCATCCATGACTTCTCTGGGCAGCCTGTTCCTGTGTCTCACCATCCTCACAGGAAAACATTTCTTCTTAATATCTAATCTCTATCTCCCCTCTTTTAGCTTAAAACTAATACCCCTTGTCCTATCCTTCCTTATCTCCCTGATGAAAAGCCCCTCCCTTTTCAGTACTGGAAGGGCTGCTTTAAGGTCTTCCTAGAGCCTTCTCTTCTCCAGGCTGAACAATCCCAACTCTCAGCCTGTCCTTGTATGGGAGGTGCTCCAGCCTTCTGATCAACTTTGTGGCGCCTTCTGCTTCGTGAGTTACACCTTATGTTGTGCCTTTAGAAAATACAGGAGAAATTGCTTTGTCTGCCACATGTACAAGATCCTATAGAAGAAGGGCCAGAATGGCAATTCGTATATATGTGAAACATAATATGTACATATATATATACACACACATACAGTGTTTAGGGCTTGTACTGTGTAATGCTGTGTCTGATATGCCCCCAATAAACATACTTCCTAATAATAAAGTTACCCTTTAAAAGAGTGCGCTTGAAGAGTGTTGGTTTTTGCAATGCCATACCCAAAGAATGAAAGGATGAGCGTGGCCCACATTGAGGAATCACACAGGGGTCACCGTCTTCCTGAATGTGTTCTTCATTCGTCAGGTTAATCCAGTCTCTTCCATGCAGTGTTGGTGGGATGATAAAGGGAATGCTTCTGGATCTGCTCAAAACAACAGCTATTCACCCCTCTGATTTAAATGTGGAAACAAAACTTGGTAACAGTAATCTGTTTTAATCTTACACCTTTGTAAGAATTCTGGAGATGTGCATAGGTAGAAAAGATAAAATCCCACTGTTTTGCAATTGATTTGATTTGTGTAATGTCTAAAGGTCCAGTGAGGGACATGAGATTCTTCAGTCAGTTCCCTCACTTTTTCCCTTTCTTCTCCTTGGCAATCAATCTTCTGAAGGAAAGGAAGAATTAACTGCTACTGCTCGTTTTAGAGCCCCAAAGCCCTGCAGTAACTATTTCTTAAAGGAGTCTTCTTTCTGAAGTCCTATTGTTTGGTTTTCAGATGCTTCGTTATGAGACCACCAGGAATGAACGTAGGCTGAATTCGTGTAGGTAACAGATAAGCTCTCCATGCACCAATTACACTTGAATGTATTACCTCTTTTACAAAAATCAGAAGTAATCACTGTGTTCATAGTTACAGGAAGTATTATTTTCCTGAAGAAACAAATTAGAACACAACTGATTACTTTCATATAATTTAGAAGTCTCATTTATTTCTGTACTTGCATATATTTAAGTCATTCCCTTGTCTCAGGTTTGAAAGTTGAATTGAGTTACCAATAGCGTGTGCTTTAGAAACAAAACAAAAATGTATACCTTGTGCCTTTTGGCTGAATTTCAGAAGCTGGCTGATCCCAGAAAATGTCATTTGTGTTTGTTGTTTTGACAGGACTGGTGAGCTTTTCATAAGAGAGGCGACGGCACAGTTTCTTCCAGAGCAGGTAGGTGGTTATTATTACAATGAGAACAAATAAAAGAGTCCCTCCTATTATACCTCCAGCAACAGCAACTGCTTGTTCTGTTCAAACATAGGAGCACATAAAGCGTCATAGGAGAATCAAAATTATGTATGTTTTGGGTGTAGACAAGACTATTAAAGCTGACAAATTTGTGATTTACATTCCAAAATGATTTTTAAATAAAACATGCTGCTCATGTACGTGTTTTTGTCTTTAGTTATATCATAATGCAACAACTGAAGATGTATGACATTGGCAGTGAGATTAGAAAGTGTTTGGATATCCTGGCAATGACTGCAGCCTAAGAGAAGATAGACAGGAACCCAAGGAGTTCTGCAGGCTCTTGTTTTACGTTACCATAAGCATTTACCCCAGCACGGCAGAAGTGCTGGAGCTTTCGGAAGAGAAGAAAAGGAAACCTGGGCGCACCTAACACAAAAGGTACCCTTACTTTGGTTTGTTCTTCCAACTATTCATCTATGTTGGACTGAGACTAGATACTGGCACAAGGAACAAAGCAAAGTTTGTTTTATTTCTAAGGATGCATGTGTTTCCTGATCTGTAAAGTCAAACTTCAGCGTCCATTAAATACTGTTTCCTGAACCTTGATTGCTTCACATAAAACAAAACCTTGTATAACTTGGGGTTTGGGTTTTTCCACACTAATAAAATTGAAAACTTAATAAGTGTCTTTAATATTAGTGTATGGAATTCCGTTGTGAGAATTTCTGACTAGATCAAGGGTAGACAACTGATAATGGGCTCGGTTCATAATTTTCTCATGTCTGCTAAATATATTGGAGTAAAAGGCTGGGAAGACCTCTTCTGCACTGTAGCATATACCCAGGCTGTCCTGGTCTACCACTAAACTAGTACTGGTGCATCCTATCAGAATATCCTTTGTCTAAAAATGAGCCCAAACTGCTGAATTATCTTCCAGTCTGCAGCCAAGGGAGGCAGCTCAGGATCAGCCAAGTACTGCCAGTTCTCAGGCTCTCCCCTGGCACTGTTCTTATACAACTGATACTGATTATTTTTCCTCTTCTTTGCTTTTAGGTAGAGAAAACTGTGATTGTGCTTTATTCCTTTCTCCTTTTTATCTACCTGTGCTTGGTAGATACAATGCAGTTAGTCACCTCTATGCAACGGTACGAATAAATAAAGACAACACAAGCACAAAATAATCAGTCAACACTAAGTAGTAGTTTTGAATAAGAATTCAAAACTAATTTGACGCAGTTTAGTTTATTGATTTGACCTATAAAGGGCATAGGAAGCGAGTTGCAAATACATGTATTACTGGCCTTTTTTCACTGTTGCCATGTTGAGATAAGTGATATGAAATGTCCTTCAGCTACAGAACACTTATGTAAATACTTTGTTATAAAATTAACCTGGCCACAGTGCCTCAAGGGCCTTTATCTGATCCTATCTCATTTTCTTGCCTTTGGTACAGTCAGAGGAGCCAACTTATTTTTGCAGCTCCTCTCCAGGTGTGTTGCCTTAGCTCTGTGCAGGAATTGGCTGGCTGCTTCCCTATAAGGCATATACTCACTGTTGTTTTCCAGCACCATGAAGCAACCACCCTACTCATGCCTATACTGCAGCAACAGGCACTTTACTGTCCTTGCAACCGGTAGGTGGGCTCAATATGCTTCACTGTTTAGCCAGGCTATTAGTACTATAGTATTAGTGCAAGACTTATTCTGAGGAACAGGAAACAAAAACCTCTTTTGTATGGGTTAATATTAATACAGAGACAAGTCCAGTTGTGCTACACTGGTAATTTAGTTTTCTTTTGTAAGAATGCACAGTATGAGGAAATGCACAGCAAATGCAGTCCTGAACGTGGAAATCTTGTGTATTTGTTCCTCTTAGTTTAGCAGGGCATGCCTGAGTATATTTTCAGACAAATTGCCATTTTATTACAGCTTAGATGGCCAGGTGCAGAAAAAAAAAAGAGTTTCAGTTTAATGCCCATGAGTATGATAGCAATCAATGGTTCCCTTCACACAGGTCCACTATCACCAATACAAGTGTTTTCCAGGTGGTTTCACTGTCTGATGTAGCTATCTTAAAGGTTAGCATTTAAGAGAGCTCAACAGGACTGTCTGTTTCTCTGTTTTCAAGTCTTAGATACCTCTGTCAGCTGCAGTCCCGTGTTCCACTGCAACAGTTTGCCACCATTTAACATTAAGGACAGTGGGCTGAGGTGGGCTGTGGTGCAATATAGAGCACAGCAGCTTTGCACTGATTTGGACTGAGTGAATGCATTTCCAGTCTCTCCATTAAGCCAATTTAATGTACTGAATTTGTTCACTGGAGAACGATAAGTATTTAAGACCAGCCCACTGCCACTGGCTTAAATTCTGCATTATTTTTGCTCAGTGGAACACATAAGGTGAAGTTTTACCCATTTCAGTAAATCTGTCTGTGACTTAGTGGGGGTAAGGAGAATTTGGCTCACTTCTATGCCATCTTATCTGATTAGATCAGCAACAGGACCAGTAGCCTAGGGCACAATGTAGCTCTAGTCAGAAAATTGACCATTGAAATAAGTTGTATCCATTGTGTGCAGGGAGAGAAATATGTATCTTTCAAAATAACTACCTGTCATCATGAGAAATCGATGTATTGTATTCTGCCGTGGTACAGGATGATGGCAGCTGGAGGTGGAGGAGGCCTGCTGGACCACTTCATCTCCAAGAGGGCTGTGCTGGGAGACTGTCCGTCATTAACAGGTACCGGGTTTATCCTAGCACAGAGAAACGTTGATGGTCATCAGTCCCCTTTGGGATAGGATCACCTTTTGCCTCATGTCTGATGATATTATATATGATATCTGATAAAATGCTTTTAATAAGCTTTTCTTAAGCTTTTTAGAGTGATGGCCAGGCAGTTCTCTATCAAAACCTCTAATCCCTCTATAAACACTTAGGTTTATTAACATTTGCAGTATAAAAATCCGTACAGTATAAACGAAGTCATTGGGGTGGGGGGGAAACTCTTTGTGCTTGCTATGCCTGTCTCAAAGCCAAGTTCTCCTCTGCCAGTGGAGTGCTCCGGGCATGGAATAAAGATTGGAGGCATCTCACAGACCTGTGAGTTCCAGCCTTGCGTTTCCTCAGCCGGCTCCAGAGGAAGGCTGCGGAGGTTTGGAGGTGATTCCTTACCCAGGTGTTCCCACAGTGCTGGGGTTGGGGGCTGGGACAGGGCAGGGCAAATTCCCAGCAGGGCCCCCCCCCCTCCACCTGCCTGTGCCCCGACAGCTCTTACTGGGCTTGGGCATTTACTGGGTGCCCTGGCGCTTACCAGGCACAGGCACTTGGGCACCTGCTGACTCTTACTGGGCATGGGCATTTACTGGGCAACCCAGCACTGACCGGGCATGGATGCACAGGCTCCTGCTGGCACTGACCAGGCACCCCAGCACTTACCAGAATCAGGTGCTCAGGCTCCTGGTACTTACAGGGCACAGGTGCTCAGGTTCCCATTAGCTCTTACCAGACACCCTGGCACTTACTGGGTGCAGATGCTCGGACTCCCGCGGACTCTTACTGGGCATCCCGGTACTTACTGGCCATGGATGCTCCCGGTCCCAGTGGCAGTTACTGGGCATGTGCACTTACTATGTATGGGATCCCAGACTTCTGCTGGCTCCTATCGGGCACAGGCACTTACCCAGGGTGGGCACTCAGGCTTTCACGGGCACTCACCAGGCATTCCAACACTTACTGAACACCTGGGCATTCTCCAGGCATGGGCACTTGAGCTCCGGACAGCTCTTGCTGGGCACTGCATCTTGGGCTCCTGCTGGCTCTTACTGGGCACAGATGCTCAGGCTCCTGCCAGCAGTGACTGGGCATGGGCTCTTGGGCTCCTGATTGCTCTTACTGGGCATCCTACCACTTCCTGGGCATGGATGCTCAGACTCCTGCAGGCACTGATGGAGCATCCTGGCATTTGCCAGGCACAGGCGCTTGGGCTCCCTCCGGCTCTTATGGGGCACCCCAACTCTTACTGGGTACAAGCACTTACTGGGCATGGATGCTCAGACTTCCAGCAGCTTTTACGGGACGCCTTTTTACTTACTGGGCACAGATGCTCTGGTTCCCGTTGGTTCATACCGAGCATCCCAGCACTTACCGGGCACTGGTGTTTGGGCTCCCATCGGTTCTTACTGGGTACTCCAGCACTTACCGGGCACGGATGCTGAAGCTCCCACGGGTACTGAGCAGGCACGGATGCTCGAGCTCCCTCAGCCGCGCTTCCAATCCCGTTGCACCCTGCTCTCTGCCGCCGGTCCCGGGGCTGCGAGCGCTCCCAGCACCGTAGGGACCGGAGCAGCCCCGCCCCGCCCCGCCTCTCCAGGGCTGGAAATGCCAGCTCAAGCGCAGACATCGGCAATCCCACCGGGAAAAAGGAACGTGGCTCCTACAGCCACGCTAGGGAAAAGCAGCTTAATTTCCAAAATTTGGTGAGCAAGAAATAAGCATGCACTGGTTTCCAACTTCTGACAAAGTGCATCAGTGCAGAGGAGCTCGAGCAGCCTGCTCAGATGCTGTGGGGACAGCTTTCCCTGTTTGTGTTAATGGGACGATCATAGAATGGTTTGGGTTGGAAGGGTTAAAGATCATCCAGTTCCAGCCCCCCTGCCATGGACAGGGACACCTCCCACTGGATCAGGTTGCTCAAAGCCTCATCCAACCTGACCTTCAACACCTCCAAGGATGGGGCAGCCAGTCTTCTCTGGGCAACCTGTACCAGTGCCTCCCCACCCTCACAGGACAATATTTCTTTCTACTATCTCGTCTAAATCTCCCCTTGAAATCTTTGATATCTTGCGTGTGTAATAAACAGAACCAAACAGATCTTAACCAAGAAAATGTCTTGTGCAGTGTTCAGTAACAAAATTCTTCACCTTCGCTTGTTGCCTGCTGGTGCTCGCTGCTTTCTCAGCCTTCAGTTTAACAGCTGTTTGTATTGTACACACTGGTTCTGTTCACAGCTATTGCATTTGCATAGTGCTGTTTAATCTAAAAGCCAAAGAAACCTTGAGCAACAGAGCTGGAGCACAGGCCTTAAGAGGAGTGACTGAGGGAATTGAGATTATTTAGCCTGGAGAAGAGGAGGCTGAGGTGAGACCTCATTGCACTCTACAGATTCCTGAAAGGAGGTTGTAGTGAGATGGGTGTTGGTCCACTTTCCCAAGGGACAGGTGATGGGACGAGAGGAAGTGGCCTCAAGTTGCACCAGGGGAGGTTCTGATTATACATCAGGAAAAACTTCTTCATCCAGAAGGGTTCTCGGGCACTGGCAGAGGCTGCCCAGGGAAGTAGTGGAATCACCATCCCTGGAGGTGTTTAAAAGGTAGATGAGATGCTCAGGGGTGTAGTTTAGTAGTGGACAGATACGGTCGGACTCAATGATCTCAAAGGTCTTTTCCAACCAAATGATTCTATGATAAATGCCTAGGAATTAAACCAGTATGACTGCAGTGACATATCATCTGTTTCTGCGGAATCTTAGAATTCTGTCCATTGCAATTGTGATGTTCTGCTGTAGATGTAGTGTGGTTAGCTTTTTCTGTTCATTTTTGAGTCCTTCATAAATGAGAATTTTTTTAGATAATTTTTACTCTGAGAAGAAAAAGCTCCATAGATTTCAGTATTGTGCTTTTAACGCAGTTAGCTATTAAATATTGCAAAGTCAATGTTTTCGCTATTCTTATTTCTGTACTGAATTAGTACTAGTACTGAAGTATAGATTTTTTTTTTATTTTTGCTTAGCAGTTTTGCACTTGTCAGGACACTCTCTATAAGAAAGTTTGAGACAACTGGAAGTTTTGAATTGCGTGGCAAGACCATCAGCTCTGTGCTTTCTATTGCAGTCTTCTCACCTGAGCTCATGTTTATGTCTGTGTGCAGAGTGGTAAAGTTGCTTTAAGCCTCTGACTGCTTTGCAGAAGGTCAGTGAACTGTGAAAGTCACCCTAGCCAGGTGCTCTGTCTCCCACACAAGCTGTGCTGCTGGTGTGGAGGGGTGTGAAGTCTGTATGTCTGGGATGCAATATCCATCTGCAGAGTCAGCTCTTGTTCCAACAAGTCAGTGAATGGGATGAGGTGAACTTGAAGGAGCTGATTTCACCCTCTCCAAGTTTCTGTGGAAGGAATGAATGGCAAATTTGCTAAGGAGGGAGCTTTACTTTTGACTGTGCTGTACCACAGCCTTCCTTTTCTCTAGCCTTTGCGTGCTGAGTTCTGGCACCAGTCTGAAATAATAAATACAGGGCATGAGGAGCACAATTATATTCTCTATCACACATTACTAACCTCATTCCTAGCCCTAATTCTTTACAGGTTCCCTGTTTCAGTCTACACGTTACCACCAAGGAACTAAAATTAATATAAACCAAACATATAAATACTGCTTGCCCGGTGTCTGAGTGTGTCTCCTTCCACAGGAAGTACAGGAGATCCCAGGATGAAGGCTGTTTCTCTGTGTCCACTGTGTCTAAGCATGGTCCTGAGTGCTTCCAGCCAGAAGCTGGAGTGATTTTCTTTATTGTTTTAAAAGCCCAGCCCTAAGTTCAAATGTAAGACAATGCTGATCTGCCCATGTTCACATACTGTAACCTCACTACTCCGTCAGAGAGAATTCTGGAAGTGTCCTAAGAGGTAGCCTGCCTCAGTCTGGCCATTTTAGCAGGGCTGTTCATCTCAAGTATGTAGTACTGCCTTAACAGATATGTATTCTGCACATTCCACCCTTCACCAGGATGGTCTCACACTCTCTGCTTCTCAGTTGATGCTGTGAATATTTAGTCATGTTTCTCACCTGCTGAATTCGAAAAATGGTTTTGTTTTCTCAGAGAAAATTTATCTCTGGAACAGCTGAGGACAAGGTGAGAGGTTAATGTTTTGTGTACCTAGATATTGTACGATAAATATTCTCAGTTTCTGGTGCATTGTTTTGTAACATAATATGCGCATCCAGGTCTCACTTCTTACAGAAACCCTGGCCTTTCAAAGCCCACATAACAATTCCATTTGTAACTACAAAATTGTATTTACTGTACTTCAGGATAATCACTGAGATATCTGGTTTGGAATACAGGGCAAAGGATCCTGCATTCTCCCCAGTTTCTAATGGCTTTTATAGTATTAGCAACAAAAGGAGATAGACCCCGAATAGTAACACATATTGTTTAAGTATGTTTTCCTTTCTTTTCCGTTCTTCTGACTCTGGTGGCACATTCCTACCGCATTTTTTAAAATATATGTTCTCACAAAATGGCAGAGCTCATCATCTGGGGAGGTACCAAACTGCTTTCCTTACAGGCAATTTCCCTGCTTTGGTGGTGGTCAGTCTCGTTTTGAATGCTGAAATGATAATACCATTTTTATGGCTGCTCAGGTGGAAGCTTTCTTCTTGCTTGCGCAAAGCTAAAACTCGTGCTGAAAAGGCAGATGTGGTCACTGGAAGAGATGGGTAGAAAAGGTAAGCCTGAAAATCTGCTATAGGGTTACCCTTAAACCCTCTGAAAAATAGAAAGACTAGTTGGAAATGTAGTATAGTCTCTGGGAATGGATTTTAAAAAGTCATAACATTGAAGCTAAAGAATAATCTGTAACAAAACAGTTTCTAAAATGTGTTAATGTAAAACCAGTGGTGTCACTTTGCTGGTGAGGCACCAACTGAAGTAACACATTTGCATAGTTTGTCATAGAATATTCCTATAATTTCCACTAGAGTGGGTGAAGTTGGAATGTATGTGTTTTTTTAAATGTGATGTCTTTGTGAAATATTTGCTCAGCACCTTTTATACCATTCTGTTTACAATGAAGTTGACTGGGTGTAATTACTTATGGGCTGTTCCTACAAAGAGCATTGACAGTGGATAGAGAAATACTTAAAGAAGAATCACAGACACCAGTAGATCTTTCTCATGATAAATAATTCTAGCGTAATTCAGTTGACATTTTCCTCTAAAGTCTAATCCCTACTGTAATTTATTAATAATGTTATAGTTACAACAGATCACTTTCATTGAAAGGATTTTTTACTTTTTTGAACCTTTTTTTTAAAAAAAAAAAATTCCACTTAGCTGCCCTGGAATGATCTTTCAATCCAGACATTTTGAGTGAAGTATATTCAAGTTCTTCTCCCTTCGCGCCCTCACCCATGCATTTATGACTTCTGACTGTCACAGTGGTGGTACCTTCAGGTGGAACAGTGTCTAGAAGGAGGTAGACTCTTTTCCAATTACGTGTGGCTGATTTTTTTGAGGCTGGTGAATCAGCCAGGGACAGCATAGGTTACAGTCAACAGGGAGCACTGATGGGCACCCTAACTACAACAAATAGATTGCATTGAGAAGTATAATTGTGAGTGGCAGAAATAATGAGTACTTAGAATTTCTATAGTGCCTTTCATTCCCAGGCTCCCCATTTCTGCATCAACATTAATTACTGGTAGTTAACTATCATAAAAGCTTTTCACAATAATAGTTATTGTTATCCTCATTTTATAGATTGTTTAACAACTGGAGTTGCTCCAGATTCACACTTGTGTAACTGAGATAAGAATTTCTCCCACAATCTACTGTTGGCCTTGGACTAACACCCAGTTCTGAGCTTCAGAAAGCTATGAATAATTGATTGTTTCAGATAAAAAAATGTGAATGAAAGGCCTACTCTGCCATAAAATGTACTTTGGATTCATTCTGGGAGCCACTTGTTAGTTTCCTTTCCAAAGTAAAGATGGGAATATGAGAGTAAGTGCATCCAGAAGGGAATGAGCCTGCCAGAATTGTTTTCTCTCAGCTTTGCTGTTGGCAATAGTTGCCTTTAAGCGCTCTGAGTGTCTCAGGCTGCAATCCAGAACTGCTCTCCCAGTAAAATTACAGGTATGAACTGGTGATGGAGACAGGGCCAGAATGGACAACAGGAAAAAAAAGTCTTAAAAAGTTGCCATGTTTGGTGACTCTAGAACAGCTTAGGGAGAAAGACAGCAAAGAAGAAAAGGGGGGGAGTGTGGAAGATACCATCAACCTAATCAAAGGGTTTGGATTCATATAGAATCATAGGATGCTTTGGGTCAGAAGGGACCTTAAAGATCATCCAGTTCCAGCCCTCCTGCCATGGGGAGGGACACCTCCCACTGGATCAGATTGCTCAAAGACCCATCCAACCTGGCCTTGAACACCTCAAAGAACGGGCAATCAATGACTTCTCTGAGCCACCTGTGCCAAGGCCTCTCCATCCTCACAGGAAATTTTTTTTTCCTAATATTTCATCTAAATCTCCCCTCTTTCAGCCTCAAACTGCTACTTTGCTATTTCGTCTTAGTCCAGTGAAACCCTCGACGCTGCAGCTACCCTTCAGGGAGAGGCAGACAGGATGATTCCTGGACCTGAACAAACCTTGCACTCCAGTGTATATGTCCTGTCACTTTTCTTCTGGCACAGGGCTGGTCAGTAGAGCCTTGGGCACATGAGAAACCACTACAGCTCGCACTGGGCACGCTGTACAATGCAGGTTTTCTTCCATGCTTCAATACTCATCTTCTGCTTGGTGCTTAAAGTCCCTAATAGGCATGGACACACAATGCATTTGTTTTCTCTTTAGGACCTTCTTGCAAATCTTTTCAGCAGTGTTACAGTACACCTACTGGTAGGAAAGTGTACAGAGCTAAAGTCTGCATATCAGCACTGCTACAGAACTCAGAATGTTTTGCCTTTTTATACCTTTTCTTTTGCTTTTAGCTTGCTTTAGCTGTTTGTAGCACCACCTCCTGTCCAAAGCTGAGCTTTCATGTGAATCAGTAGAGCAAACCAACAAATCCTCTTAAAGGTGACTTTTTTTTTTTTTTGCTGTATGAAATAGAATGCAGAATATGTGAACTTCTGTTCCTTTCAATTGACTTTTCCTTCCTATGTTTTACAATAGGAATTTCAGAAAGGCCAAGCCTGCTTTTACTGGAACATGTTCTTATAGCTGTGGGTTATTTTTACTAGTGTAAATTGCATTAAGAAAGTAGCAGCTGTTGCTGTTTTGAGAAAGAAAACAGTAGAAAATGTTCCTTTAAAATTACTTTTATTCATAAGCTCCAAGATCACAACTGATGTGCACAAGGCCTGTAGAGTTCTTCTGCAGACAAAATAACTTGTGAAGCTCTGGATTGCATGGCTTTAAAGCTTTTGGGGGGGGCAATATCTGGCTTTGTGTTCTGGTTTTATGCACTACTGAGCCTTGGTAATAGTAATATAAACTTCATAACTTTCACAAGGCCTTGTGAGATTACTTCTATACACATGCAAAATAAACTTCACACAGCTGTAGAGATGACAACAAATGTTACTAGTTTTTCATTTTAGGCAATATTTCTCAGCTCTCACTCCTTCTGGACCACATAATGGATTTAGGAAAGACATAATGGAACAAAAGGTATGAGTACTCAAGACAAACGGGGAGGGGTTGCTGAACAGGCATATGAACCTATAGGCAGGAATGCATCTCAAGATTTGGGTGAAGTGCAGGAAAGCACAAAATCATAGGATCACTAAGGTTGGGAAAGACTTTCAAACTCATCCAGTCCAACCATCAGCCCAACACCATTGTGCCTACTAAACCATGTCCCGAAGTGCCACATCTACACATTTTTTGAACACCTCCCGGAATGGTGACTCCACCACTGCCCCAGGTAGCCTGTTTCCAATGCTTCACCACTCTTTTGATAAAGAAATTTTTCCTAATATCCAATCTAAACGTCCCCTGGTGCAACTTGAGGCCATTTTCTCTCATCCTATCACTTGTTACCTGGCAGAAGAGACCAACACCCACCTTGCTACAACCTCCTTTCAGGGAGCTGCAGAGAGTGATGAGGTTTCCCCTCAGCCTCCTCTTCTCCAGTCATGCATATGGCACAGCAATTACACCATATGTAATATAGCCCTAATCAGTGCAGCCTTATGGGATACAAACTTGTAACTGAGAGCAAAATTAGATGTTGGGTTTTGGGAGAGCCTGTACAACTGGAATGAGATACTGAAGGCTGAAGATCTGTTTGCTTTAACTTGTGGTTGTTTCTGCTGGCACAGGCACCTAAACTTCTGCTCCATGTATAGCAACAACAGATTTACAGGTGTTAACCTGTATGTTTTTGTGTTATTAAAAAAATAGGTGCCCAAAATCCTGGGCAGGGCTGTAGTGAGGTCTTGAGGGTTAAGGATGTAAGAAAAGAATTTTTTAATCCTGAGTGTAGGGAAAAAAAGAATAAAATTTTGTATAATTAAGTCCTTATTTCATCTACATCAGTGATTCCTTTCTGTTTGCAAAGCAGTGGGGAGGCTGCAGGCTGGTGTCCAGGCTGGAGTCCCTCTGCTGGTCGCAGGGAAGAGCGAAAGTGTGGTGCTATCTGGACCCAGCTTCTGGTTCGGCCAGAATACACGGTTCAATATGATCACAGAATCTGCTCAGAGACCATCCTCGTATGTAGAGGGACTTAGTAGGAAAAAAAAAAAAAAGGCACAGAGCCTGTTCTTATCCTGCATTTACAACGAATAATAAGAATCACCTGATCCATTGATAGAACGTCTAGGACTGAGAGTGCCTAGGATGCATCAAAAATACATCGTGACCCCTTCTAAATAAATCTAACACAATGGGATTTTGCTCCAAATATATTTAATTCCAAGTGATATCAATCTGCTTTGGCCTGTGCATGAATCCTCAATATAAAGGGTTAAAAATTAAATTGAGTATAACAAGTGTCACGTGGGCAACATCACAGCAGCTATGGGAACTATTCAACTGGCAGCAAAAAACCCAAATCAAAACAGAAAAACCCCATAAACCCCCCAAAACCAGAAAGGTTTCATCTTAACTCAAGTCTTTTCACAAAGTTAGGTTAGGGCCTAGCCAGGAAGGGCCAAAATAAGCTGATGTAGGCACATTTCATGTAGTGCTGACAAGAATTATGATTGCTGCATCAAGAATGCTTGATGAAGCTTTGGCACCGGCTGCCTGGGGAGGTGGTGGTGTCACCATCCCTGGAGGTGTTCAACAAACGTTATCGATGTGGTGGTTTGGAACATGGTTTAGTAGGCACGGTGGTGATGGGCTGATGTTTGGACTGGATGATCTTAGAAGTCTTTTCCAACCTTTATGATTCTAAGAATGCTGCACACCGTTCCTGTTGTTAGCTCCTCACTTAAAATATGTGGGGTAATGCAAGAAATACAAGAAGGATGAAAGTATATCTTTCCAGCTAAGAAGAATCAGTGTCATTCCCACAAATAACATTGCCTTGCTTTACTCAGAAAGGTAATGCCTGAAAGCTGGAAGCAGTATTTTTTCACTATGACCTAAGTAAACAGTTTTTGCCTCTTTCCCAGCCTGGGGCCTAAAAGGTACATTCTGTGGTTGGAAATGCCAACCTGAAGGACACCTTCCCACCTTTAGCCAGCATGTAAGTCTGGTTGTATGTATGGAGAAGTCCACTGGGGTTTAGGACTTTAGTTGATACCTTTTTTCCCCCCGCCAACATAATTTTTCCTCAAAGGGAATGAATGAGATGTCTGATGATTTGTTTGTTTATTTGGAAACTCGGATCTGAAGGATGGGAGAGAGTTAAAAAATGAGATTTTCTGTAGATTCCTGAGACCTATGAGTCAGTGTGTCCATGAGCAAAGGTTACATAAAGTAGTAGATTAGAACAAGGTTCAGTGCATTAACACTGTTACTGCGTTTCAATCTGTCACAGAGTCAACCCTGCAGAGTACTGCAGGCAGAACTAGCCCGGGGCTTACAGCCCGTCTCGCTGGGCTGCCTCTGGCACTGGATAGACTTGAAATAACATTATTTCCTTGCTGTGGGGCTGCTCCAATATCTGTGTGTACTACTTATATAGGTTTCAGTCGTGTAAGCCTTATTTAGTATAGAGAGCTGTTGCTCTCAGCTCGTGTCTAATTTGAATTGTCACCCTGGTTGCATAATGATTTCGTCTCTGTTTCATATAATTGAGGGTCATGCCTTTTATGAGTGGAGTCTGATATAGGCAGCCCCAGGGACTAGATCCAAATCCTCTTGAAATTCCCCCAAGTTTCCTGAAGCCTCTGTCCTCAGTCTCTCTTCCTTCCATCATAGTCTCTCCCCAGCAGGTCCTGGACAAGCCTCTCAGCTCATCTGAGAGAAGTTAGGGAGAGCAGTATAGGAAGATTGCTGCTGCTTGGGGCAGAAATGGCGATGGATGTGCTGCCCAGGTGTATAGTCTGGGGAAAAGGAAGCTGGATTAGGAGTGTTAGTGAGCTGGAGTCAATCTACAGGCTGTGGAGCCAGCAGACAACTAGGTTATAATGACTGTGGTCTAAAATTGTTTGGGAATATTACAGGTCATGTGGAAAATGAACACCTTTCTTGGAGGTGCAGAGCTATGTTTTTTCAAAGTGTCAGAAATTCTGCTCCTATGCTGCAGAACTTTCCTCTTGTGCAGTGTTTTCCTTGGTGCTTTCCCCACTTTTTCACTGATATCATTTCTTCATTTTACATCTGGAAACTGAGGCATCAAAGTTCAAGTCTTTATTTAGCTGCTTGACTCCCGTTAAGTAGGGGAAACTGTCTCTACAGCAGGCTTTGTTCACAACAGTGAGCTCTGGGCACCAGCTCAGATCTAGGAAGGGCTCCAATGCTTTTGTTCCTATTTGTTGTCCAAAGACCAAGTAATTTTTTTTAAATCACACTACTTGCAAAAGTTAACTGAAGAGGGAGGTTTAGTACATACATGAGCACGTATTTGAAAAGAGTTCAAATCCAAATACACAGTAACATCTTGGAGAACAAGTCACATAGGACAGAATTATTAATGACTTCTCAAAGTAATGTTTTGGACTGTTTTGTTTTGTTTTTATTGGGAACAGGCCCTGGGAGCCCTGCTGGCTTCTGCAGTGCTGTCTTCCCCCCTTTCCCATTAGAGAGGAACGGAACAGATGGAAGGCTGGCAATGAAATGCAAGGCGAAGCTAAACATGTGATTAAATTCTCAAAAAGGCCAAAACCCTTATTTCATGAGAGGCAGCTTGAAGCTACCCCAAAACTGGCCTGAAGGGTTATTTTCTGTGCAATTACTTTTGCTACTGTAAAGAACAGAGGAGAGAAACGGCAGTTGTGGATGGGAGGAACTGAGATCTGAGAAAAGGAGAAGTGAGAGCAGAGAACCCATGTGATAGTCCCTTGATTTAAGATGAGATTTAAGGTTTCGTGTCATGAATTCTTTGGCTCATAACAAAACATACTTGAAAGAGGGATGCTATTTGCATTCTCCATAATCAGTTGTTGTTCTATTCATTTGATTAAAAAAAAAAATAGTAGAGATTTGCTAAGTCTTTGAAATATATGAGATTGCTGCTATCAGCAGGCTGACTTGCATACTGCCAGGGCAAAATAAAGGCAAAAGAACTGGTCCACTTTGAGAAAGCTACTCTTAAATCCAAGATGAAAAAGAAAGGAGATGACACAGCTCAAAACCACCACTTCTCACAGTACTAAAAGGCCTGACAGCTTTCAAAAAGATGAATCCCTCAAAGGAGAGTACTACATCTATTTTGCTTCTGAAAAAAGTCATGTCAGTACTATTACAGCATTATTCCCAAGAAAGATGAATGCAGATGACCTAGCAGATTTTGTAATGACTTTCTAAAATGAACAGATGAGATAAATCCACACGAATCATCTTCCTTTTCACGGAAAATAACATTGCAGAATAGATGCTTATTCATAGGCCATACTTGCTACATTTGGGCTGTCTAACAAACAGGTATCTTCTCCCAGGCAGAACAAGAAGCACCCTAAATGTGTCTGACAGCCATTTTTTTCTTAAAATAGTTATACAGGCACCCAACCTGGCATATCCTTAGTTAGATGTATAAAAATGGGGGAGGTCCATTAATCTGTCTATCTATCTTCAGTATATAATAGTTGAGTCTTTAAAGAGTAAGGCTGTTATTGCTTTTTAACAACAGCTTTTTATTAGACTCATAGAATGGTTTGGGGTGGAAGGGACCTTAAAGATCATCCAGTTCCAGCCCCCCTGCCATGGACAGGGACACCTCCCACTGGATCAGGGCGATCAAAGCCCCGTCCAACCTGGCCTTGAACACCTCCAGGGATGGGGCATCCACAGCTTCCCCGGACAACCTGTGCCAGGGCTTCCCCACCCTCATTGTGAAGAATTTCTCTCTAATGCCTATCATATGCTTTGTCATGCAACTCTGGCAATAATGATCTCTCAGGGGAGGGATCAGTTTCAGTCTTTGTAACACAGAAAGCTCATTAGATTAAACTAATCAAGCAACCTTAAAGTAGAGATTGATCCCCAGTCTGTTCCTATTACTAGAAAAGATTGCCATGCTTATTCTCACTTTTTCCTTAATTCTTAGTGGATCTTCGAGTCATTAATGTCATGTGTGGCCCTATGCAGACTGAAAGTATTCATGCCTAGTGGCCCGAGCAGGTTGTTCCATGGCAGTCAAGGCAGTCTGAATTCACATGGTTTTACACCGTCCCTTCATATATTCACTCTGTTCTGTGCCTCAGTCCTAGTGCCCATCTATCCCTGCAGCAGGAGGTTTTCACTGTGGAGATGAGTGCCAGGAGTGGTAGGAGAAGGGGAAGGAATGCAGAAATAGCACAGAGCGCTTTGCACTTTGAGTAAAACCAGAGGGCTGGAACTACCTCTGCTGTGAGGACAGGCAGAGAGAGTTGGGGTTATTCAGCCTGGAGAAGAGAAGGCTCCAGGGAGAACTTACAGCAGCCTTCCAGTGAGGAAAAGGGCTACAGGAAAGCTGAGGAGGGGCTCTTTACCAGGGAGTACAGGGGTAGGATCAGGGAGAATGGGTTTAAGCTGAAAGTGGGAAGATTTAGATTAGTTATTAGGAGGATTTTTTTTTTTCCTGTTAGGGTGGTGAGGCCCTGGCACAGGGTGTCCAGAGAAGTCATGGATGCCCCATCCCTGGAGGTGTTCAAGGCCAGGTGGATGGGGCTTTGAGCAACCTGATCCAGTGGGAGGTGTCCTTGCCCATGGCAGGGGGGTTGGAACTGGATAAGGTCTTTTTCAACCCAAACCATTCTATGATTCTGTGAAATGACAATAAAGGTATGTTGTGATTCTGGGGATTATTACATACCTAAACACTACTTTCTGGGTCTAGTTCTTAGTCACTCAGTACTGGGAGGTCTTAGAATTTGAGAAGAGCTCATTTTCTCAAATGAAATTAATTGGTGGTCTAGAGTTACAAAATTTTTAGTAAGTTAAACATTTATATATTTAGCATTTTTTAACTAGAATGTTAACATGTGATTAGATGGATTTTATCTGTAAATTATCTTTGAATTACAGGTGTTGCATGTTTATCTAAACTTAATTTGAAGTTTTTTGATATTGCATACCTTATAATTGCTTTCTTTGTGAAATAAGACTTTAGTAATAACTGGGTTTCTTACATCAAGCAGAAAGTAATGGTAAGTTTTATATCTTTGAACAGCCTCAAATGCATGTCACGTGCCTTAAGGGTTCATGAAAATACTTGCTGTGCTTGCTCCTATACTGGACTGATTGGAATTAATTTAGGTATCCAAGCATAAGCAAAACCTGAACACCTGGCACTGCATAATAAATGGTGATTTCAGCAAGGGGTAGCAGCATCTAGAGAGTGGAGAGCTTCTGACTGGTTATGTATGTAGTAAAAGTTAAGTTTGGCATTAGTTGCTATCTTAAAGGCTCTCTCAGACTGTGCCAAAGGGCTGTTGCTCTTCAAAAATACTTTACAATGGAGACATCCAAGAACTGATCCAAACTGACTGTGGCAGATGACATTCAGTGCTACACAAGAGCCAGCACATTGTTCCTGGAGGGCTGCATTACTGCTGTAGACTGGGATATCTTCCAGCAATGCATTAAGCTAAAATCAGGACATTTACAGGTGCAGTTTCGCCGGCTTAAGTGGCTTTAAATCAACAGACAGCAAATACCAGCCTTCCAGGGTTTGCACAGAGAGCCCCCAGACAGAGATGAACAAATTGAAGCAGCGTTTTTGTGAGTTGGCTTGGAAAGGCACTTCCAGCAGGGCATTTTGTCTTCAGGAGCACTTGAATCTGCTCCCTTAAAGACCCCCTCCCCACCTTGGGGTGTCCGAGGCTGATGGAGGAACCTGGCAGCCGCAGTCTGGGCAGGTCCAAATCACCCCTCCTGGCGTGAAAAAGTTACAAACTATAGTTACAAACTACTGTGAAAAAAATAAGGCTGTGAGGTTATAAATGGGAAAGGACCAGCAGAGGGGCTTCAGTACAAGTTCTTGGGTCTCATAAGGAGGAACCAAGAGATGAGGATGTTTTTTTCCTGCTCCATACCCTCTTCTGAAGGGGGGCAGCTGGCCAAAGCACAGTTAATGAATTTTAGATTAGACAAAGGGCTCCTGCTCTAAGACTGGGCTTCTCTCTTGAATCTGGAAGCCCTGATAGCCTGGATGGAGGTTGAAGTGTCAAAAGCTGGCCTGTGAGCCTGACAGCTCTGCCCAGTGGTGCCCCTCCCTCTTCAGCAGGCAAGCAGAGCTATCCGCCTGTCCTCACATGGGGTGTCTGAATGTCATGGGACTGGTGACTTGCTTTCTTCTGATCCTCAAGCACCCAAACTAATAAATATAATAGTCATTTTTGAAAGCTCTTTTCCACATCTGGGTGTGGGACTTTAATTTCATGAAATTAAACATGTTTTCATATGTTTAAAGCCCAGGTGGAGTTCTTGGGAAACATGAATCCTAGTCAGGCTGAGCAACAGTTTCTTAACTGTTCTGCAAAAATCCTGTCAGAAAACAGTTTCCCTTCTTCTCAAAAGAAACATCGTCTGGATTTAGCCTAAGGTATCTGTAGGCTATTGGCTTCTCAGTTTCTTTAATCGTCAACTTTGTTAAAGAAAGATAAGCATTAAAGTCTCCAAATTTGAATTGGAGACATAGAATCATAGAATCACAGAATGGTTCGGGTTGGAAGGGACCTTAAAGATCATCCACTTCCAACCCCCCTGTCACAGGCAGGGACACCTCACTGGTTGCCCAAAACCTCATCCATCATTATACCTTTTCTTATTAAAGGCATAATAAAAAAGCTGTGTGCCAAAGGCATTGTTAGGGCTGCCCAGACGTGTAACCTGTTGATGTATAAGTTCTTTCAGTAAGCACATTTAGATGCTTTTAGTGAAAATAGTCAACCTTGCTGGGCATACCAAATCCAGTACAAGAGAGTTCTGCACCTTCCTCCTGTAGAGGCTTTAAAGAAAAAGAGAAATGCAATATCATCATTATATCTTTTATATGTTCCTGGGACATATGGGCAACCTGGGACAAGTTTGGAAGACGCATTTGACTGTGGAAGAGTCATGTGGTGAGTTGTTCCACAGCCAGCTGCCGTCACCCATGGAGCAATGCTGGAATAGCTACGAGTGCCAGGGCTGTCTCTTATCTTGCCTGCCAGAGGCCTTTTGCTGGAATAAGAAAGGAAGCAAAATGCTGTAGCATTGTCATCTCTCTGCAGCACCAGTGCAGTCCTATCCCACTGCAAAGAGAGTCTCCTGGGCATGATCATGGGCTGCCAGGAATGCTGATAAGATGGGAAAAAGTGGCATCGAAGAACAACTCTTTCGGGCCCTGCAGGAAACATGCAACAAAGTCAACACAAACATCTGACTTCCAGTGCCTGCTCTGCTTCATTGCTGTAATAAACACAGCAAGTGAAGTAAAGCAGCCGGAAAGCTGCTGTGACCCATGCGTGGCTGTAAACCCCAGAAATGCTGCCTGACCTGTAGCTCAAGGGAGAAATTGCTTAGTGAGTGTATGGAGTGGGTGTTTCAGGAACAAAGCCTTGTAGCACATAGAAAACATCTGGCTTTGCGGCCCATTTTGAGGGCTCAGGGAGCAATCTTGTGTTCCTAAAAGCATAGGGAGGGGCTATTTGATCCCCCTTTCCCAGCTGAGCAAGACATGATGAGCAAAGACTTGAGAACAAAGTGAGGATGTTCTGTGTTTTACAGGAAGGCTGTGAACAGAAAGATAGAGGGTTATTTTCTGATGTTTTGCTATCCTTTTCTTTGTCCCATCGGGGATCCAACCAGCCTGCCTTGTGTGAAGCTTTAAATGGAAGGGAACATTCCAGAAGAAAATAAAAGCAACTGTCAATATGGGCACAACAAATAGAGTCTGGGAAAGGGCAGGTGGAGCAGCTGATAAAGGTGAAATTCTTTACAGAAACGGGCCACCATAGGTGGGGGCAAGACTCCCCTGGCCTCATCTGTCCGTGATGCACCATGGATCACACCTGGCAGCTTGGAGAAACCGGGATGCCTGGGTCCTCAAGGCAGGATTTTCCCTGCTGGGGAAGAGTGGGACAGGAGCATCCTTGGGACCCTGCCAGTGCCCTTGGGTGAGACCCTATGTCAGGCTGTTTGTGAGGACATGGTGCTGCTTTCACAATTGCATGCAGCGAGGGCCAGACTGGCTGCGGCCTCCTGCAAGTGGAGGATCCCCCACGGGATGCAGTAACGCAGTGGTGAGGGTGGCCACAGGGAGGTGGGCAGCTGTGAGTCCAGAAGCGCCTGCGGGAGGGAAGCCAGGACTTGTGAAAGGGCAACCAAGGCCATGGCTGTGAGCACCCACATGTGAGTGCTGATACGTGCTTTTCTGAAGTCATTTCAGTTCAACTAAGACGTTTTAGTAAGCGGAAACAGGTTCTGGAAAATTACTTGCAATAGAATTCATGGTCTAAATTGTGTCCTGACCACGACAAACCAGATAACTATCTAGAGCGCGCTGCTTTTTCCATTTCTCCCTACTCAGCACAAACTATCTCATTCTTTTCAGTCCATTGGTGTGTCCTTGTTCCCAGTCCATGCCTACACAACTGAGGCATTGTGGGGTTTGGGCTTTTTTGGTTACTCCAGATTGATGGAAGCACTGGATGTTTCCTACTTGTGATTTCATGTTTATCTAAGGATAGGAACTGAACACATCCAGCTTGGCCCAGGCGTGAGTTCCTTTGTATACCTTTTATTATTTTCCTTTTCCCCTCATCATTTCTATTCCTCCCTCTCTGCTCCTCCTCTTCCTGCGCCTCTTTGCCTCCCCTCCCTGTGCTTCCCTGGCGGCATCACTGCCTCTGCACAGGCCCAGTTTCTCTAATCAGATGAAGCTGCAGGATTATCTCCCTCCCTCATAGGCTCCATTTTATTTCCTCCCCAGCCACGGGGGAAGGCAGGAAAGGATGTCACGTGTAGGCAGAGGAAACCCCATCTCCCAGTCTCCTGCCTTTGATGCTCTCTAACAATCCCTCCTCCTTCTCCTTGTCATATGCTCACCTTAGTGTCAACAGCATCAGGCGGATCAAGGAGCCCAGTTCCTAAAGGAAATCTGAACTCTTTTGGCTTTTGTTCTTCTCAGATGTCTGAGCATCTATTTTAAATCCCCTCCACATAACTGGGACAGGGAAGCTGGATGTGCAGTCTTTGAGTAGGGGGAAGGTAAGGACCACTGAAGTCATGTATTGCCCGTTCTCTCGCCTCCTGTAAGGACAACAAACCCTCTCCGTTTTGCCAGCAGATCTCTGAGAGTAACAAAGCAGATGAGGGGAAGGGAGAGGAGCTGCACAGAGACAGACCCAGGCTATGTAAGTGCTGTGTTGGCAGCAGGGGGTTGAGAGCTGGACTGAAAAGCCCAGGAAATTGCAGTTTTCTCTGAATGATGGTAACTGTGGCTTGGAGTTTTAGTTGAATTTGATGTAGTTCTGCAGAAGGTGGGGTGTTTTTTTGCTGGTGGCTTTCCTTTAGTTGTGTATGTGTTTGTCTTTTAGCAAGTGTTTCTAGAATATACTTGTCATTGTTTCCCATTCATCTTATTCCTCTGCACAACTGCAAGTTTATGAGGGTGCTTTTTGGTTATCTTTTGTGTGTATGTTGGGGTTTTGATGCTAAAACAGAGTAAATTTTATCGCTTTAAATTGTTACTTCTTAGTACTAATCTGCTGGATAATGGTTTCCCTTGTTTTTCCACCGTGTACCACATGTCTTGTTAAATTTCTAAGAAGCCAATATCCAACACGAGAGAGAACCTGAGGAATATTTCGGTGCCTTCAGCGTAGCAGCTTTGTTTTACACTCTTCTTTCCTAGGTAAATGATAGATCGCTGTTTAGAAGGACCAGTAACATTTTCTCTTAAACCAAAATGTGTCTTCTCCAAAGTCAAATATTTTATTTGACTTGGCTATTTGTTATCACTAGAGTATATGTTTTAAGTCAGAAATCATAGTAGAAGAGTGTTTTGTGCATATGTTGTGGTTTATAAACTCCTGCAATTAAAGGTAAGAATTTGTGCTGATGCATTTCTGGATTTTAAAGGTAGATGTTTAAAAGGGAGGGAGGGAGCAAGCAGTTATCTCTGTTTGGAGAACTACAAGCATGAAAGGTGACTGGAAAGATAACCATTGGATAAATACATTTTATAAGATGATGATCTTGCACATCAATAAGATTGACTACATAAAGATCAAAATCTACCTCTTTTCCAGTGACTCATACTTCAAAGTAATCATCTGATACAAAACCACCAGTGATTTCCTTGCAGCAAGACATTGATTAAAGCTTGCAAATAGTTGTTTGCATGTTTAAGGTTAAGCGTATCTCTGAATGTTTGCAGAAAGATCCAAGTTCAAAGACCTCTGGTTGGAGTCTTTGTTTAAAATAATTAGATTTGGGGAAGGTTTCATTTATGAGGGTGGATTAGATGAGGGCTTCATGCTTTCATGTCGTGGGTCAGTTACTCTGTGGAACACTGATTATGGGATTTTGTTGATTTTTACCGTCCGGACATTTTGTTTGAACTGTTCTTTAGAGAGAGTTGCAGCTGCCGTTCAGTTTATCTGGCAATTACCTGGGGCTGCGTGAACAACACGAGCTGTAAACTGCTCTGTGATGTCTGAGTTGGTTGATAATACCCTATCTGATAATTCCCCACTAGATAACCCTACCAAATCCACATCTTTCCTCCTCTGGTAAACTATACATATTCATGTACTCTTGAAAAATAAGAGTGTATGAGAGGGGTGGAGCAGACCAAAGTTCTTATTGATGCTCATTATACTTCTGAAGTTTAATTTTTCTTTCTAATAAGGGAAATGACAAAGGGTAAATTGGGCGTAGCTTTAAAACACTCCAAATGAACAGAGGTATTTGCTGTACAGTGAGATAAAGGTAGAATTGTCTGCAGGCTGGTGAGTTCTGTGAGAACAGCAGCAAACCCCTCGTCCTTCTCCAGCAACTCTTCTGGAGATTAAAGAGGCTGAGTACTCCATTCCTTTCCCCTACTGATAATGTCTTCAAATGAGTATGGTGTGTACTTGACTGGTCCCTTTTGGTCTTTTGGTTAATTCTTGCTCTTTTATTGTACAGTAATAAGAGTTTTATAACTGGTGTAAACTGTAGAGCTGCATGCATACACAGTATCATATGTGAAAACACTTCTCTTTGGGCTATTAGAATTCTGGGAGATCTGAATAATCCAACCTCTTAATAGTCTTTTTTTGTCTTGGGGGAGGGGATGGGGGTGTTTCAGTGGCGAGAGATCTTCCTGTAAAAGCAAAAAGAAGGGGAGAATGAAAATAAATATTGGAGTACAGTGATCAGCAGTATCTGCACGAGGGATATGATGAGGAAGAAGGGAACTGAGAGATACTAAGTGGGCCATTCTCTTATTAATACCATTTGATGTGATATTTCTTGTGGATGCTTTGTAACTATTGAATTAATCTGAAGCTCTGCAGCTGATGGATGTTAAGAGTTGTTATTTGGGAGTATCTTCTGTTTCCTTATTGTATGGTGGTGAAGAAGGTCGTCTCTCTCCTTTTCAAAAGGTATTGAAGTACTTCAGAATAAAGCTCCACATAGAGAAATTATCTTCAGCAACAGGAACCATGAAAAACCCCTTTGGGGCTGCTTAGGTATTTACACTCAGAGCATGGGAGTAGGGAGTAGGCCAACTAAATGAAGACAACATCAGCCAGATCTTTGCTAGTGTGGTGTCGAGTGCAAGCATTAAGCACGTGATTTATATCCAAGCATCATTCTGCACCAAAAGAAGTATCATAAGAAGGATGATAAACTGCTCTGTCCCTGTGTGCATTTTTAAAGTAGTACATCTTCCAAAATTACGGCTTAACTCCTGTGCAGTGTGGATTTGTGGACAAAACAGAGAAAGGAGCAGGAGTATTTCTCTATCTGCAGAATATTTGCTAATTAAGCTTTAGCAAGGGCACACCTGAGTGTGCAAATGAAGGTTAATGGGATTGAGCAGTTGTAAGACCTTCATTTGACTTGTAGAGCTTTACTCTAGTCAATAGTGCATACGACTGATAGAGCCCGGCTCATCTGAACTGAACTGAAAGGTCTGACTTTTCAGTCCAAACTAAGCAAATCTGACATGGAAATCAAAGAGATGATGAATGCACAGAGTCACCCTAATTCTTTTAAATTTGAGGTTTTGAATATACCTTTGAAATTTATTTTATTGTTTTCTTCCAAAAATCTGCTGGGAAAGTTCAGTGTTTGTGACTGAACAGGGTGGATAAGTAAGCCTTGAAATGTTGTGAAGGAATAAGACACATCTTGTTGTAGCAGTTTTATTTGGTTCTCAATGGCCTGTAAACTGTGGCAGGGGTGGAGTGCTTTGTTAATTTAGTAACAGGAAAGGTGCTTACAGGTTGGGAAGAAACTTTTGGAGTTCACTGCCTCCTTCATATATATCCCCTTGCCTGTAGAACACAGGGATGACTTTTGTGGTTCCTTTTAAAAGTCATTCCTGGTTTGCTTCCTTTCACTAGCAGGTACAGGTTCCACTGATCAATTAAACAATTTAATATTGCAAACTGGTTGCAAATTCCATCTTCTTTTGAGGCTCAGGTTGAGAAACTGTATGAAAACTCATTGGCAATGACAGATAAAAGCATAAAATTAAGGAAGCAATTAAAAAAGAACCATGAATCATTCAGTTTGGAAGGGACCTTGGGCACTCATCTATTCCAACCTCCTGCTCAAAGCAGAGACAGCTACAAGATCAGATAAGATTTCTTAGGGCTTTGTCCACTTGAGTCTTGAATATGGTCAAGCCAATGTTTGAAAAGTAAAGGAATCCTAGAACAGAGACTTAATTCTTTACAATTAGTATCTCGTTGCTAGCAGTTAACAGCTGATGCTTAAAGAGTTATCCTCTAACTCTCCATGTCATACAAGTGGGATCTTCCCCTATCCTGGTGGTCTCAGGAACCTGCATTGTCTTGCAGGTCCTGAATTGTTCCAAAAATCTATGCCTCATTATTTTGTGTTTCTGACCTTATCAAATGTTAATAGGGAAGTAGAGCCTTCTGCAGCTCATTTTGTGGTTGAGATTAACCAAGAGGAGGGGAAACTTCCTTGTTTACACAGAGCAGGGTGTTCTTGAGGAAGTTCTTGAGGAAGAGAAAACACTTGCAAGCTTTTGTCTGCTGTATTACTGTGTATGTTTTTGTCTCTCCTTAAGGTCTCTGGTGTCAAACAAGCATCTTGTGATCATGGGCTTTCCTCTAGCAAAGCTCTTCTGTTTTCCTTCTCTCAGGCCTGAGAGGGTAGAGAGGTGCTCCCTTTCATCCCTTTCAGATGTTTACTGGGCATCATAGATAATGGTTTCTCACATAGGTCTGATTAAAGCACAGAGAAACTTGGGACAGTTGCGTTTTTGAGAGAGACACCACATTTTGACATGACTGTTATTTATGGTGAAATATCAGCTTTGAAAAGGAAACTTATTTGCCCTAGTTCCTCCCATATTCTTTGTTTATATACTTCCAAAGTTAATTTATACTGCAGTCAGACACTGGGAACTTTTAGCAGCACAATGGAACACAATTGGATAGTCATTCTCTCAGTCCTTTTCATTACTCACTCAACTATGTATTTAGCACCACTCATCCCTGTGGATAGAGATTGCCAGTTCTTTTCCAGCTTGAAGATATATAAAAGACAGTTTGCAGTGTGAACTGAGGACTTAAATTTGTGGGAGAATCTCTCTACTGGAGAGATTTCAAGAAGAGTACATCGTAGTGAATAAATGGTTGTAAGTGCGTGCAACACTGCAGGATAGCATGCTCTGCAGTTGTGACTGCTTGTAAAGGGATAATGAATCTACTTATAATACATCATTGCTATTTAATATACCATGCATATATAATAATGCATGTCATTACCATTTGTATTTTATATGCCGTATATGCATATGGCACCTATTTTGAGAAATTCTCTTAATACTGGTTTTACATATTTGAAATACTTAAGATTACTCATCCTCACTTGATGCTGGGAAGCTGGAGGAGGAGGTGCTTTAAACAGATGCTTCTGAGGCATGGATAGTGTTTGGACTTTATTGGTAAGATGAGTTTTCTGCAAGTGCAACAAGAATTTCACGTACAGATGTTCTACTTATTTCTTTTAAACCAAATATTACAAAAGAAGGACCAGAACACATTCTTCTCGATGTCTTATATTTAATAGCTTTCATTCTGGGATTTCAGAGTGCTCTGCAATCATGAATTAAGCCTTTAAATACCTACATCAGAGTCTTCAGCATCTAATCCCTGAGTCACAGATGAGTAAACTGAGTCACAAAGTGAATGATTTGCTCAAGGTCATGCAGTATGTCAGTGAGCACAGACAGAATTACAAGGCAATGGTTTCCTCTTTCTAATTACTGTCACCTAAAAAAAGAATTATTTTTCTTTGTAGCCTTTGTGTGGGGAAAAACAAGGGAACAAAAAATGAGGGTAAATTAATAGGTTTTGCTGGATAAGTTGCCAGTTTTTTTTAGGCAGGAAAGAGAAGTAAGTGTTAGATGTAGAAGAATGAACCATTTTTGATTGTTTTGTCTTTCAGTCTATAAATTTGTCTTTCTTTATCCTAACAGGAAGTGCTTCAGATTACTGTTACCTTTGTTTATTCACTATTGTTCTTGTTTGATGCTGCTATAGGAATTGCCATTCTTCGATTAAGGATGTTATGTGAACATGAAAAGACACTGTGCTTGCGGCTAGATCGGGTCAGTATTTTTGAGGGAGATCTGAACTTGCTTTGTCTGCCACCATAACCAGTTGTAAAGCTTTGATCTCTGTCAGAATAATGCTGAGCCCCAGAGAGTGGGTGTTTCTGGGAGGCTGGGGGTGTCAGAGGGAGGCTGAGCTCTGCGCTTGGGCCACCTCCTTCCAGCCAGCACTGAGCAGACGCACCTTAACTGACCACTGATTCACACAGATTGCGTCACAGAGCTTTAGGTGCCAGATGCACATTCACTTGTCAGGGCGGAGCATCTCATTGCCCTCGTAACTCTTGCTATTGAGCTTTCAAGCAAGCAGCAGAAATGATAATTTGAATATTTTCTACTGAAACACATGAATCCTAGTGATAAGATGAGAAGAAGTGGCCTCAAGTTGCACCAGGGGAGGTTTAGATTGGACATTAGGAAACATTTCTTTACTGAAAGAGTGGTGAAGCATTGGAAGAGACTGCCCAGGGCAGTGGTAGAGTCACCATCCCCTGAGGTGTTCAAGAAGTGCGTAGGCATGGCACTTGGGGATGTGGTTTAGTAGGCACAGTGGTGTTGGGCTGATGGTTGGACTGGATGAGCTTAGAGGTCTCTTCCAACCTTAATCAGTCTATGATTCCATGAATTTACAGGTAGATATTTTAATCACTTAAGTAGTTTGAGTGGAGTTTGTTGGACGTGCAAACTGCTGACCTCTGTGAAGACTGCACTAGGGTGTAGCTGTGAGATTGGAAGCAGGCTGTAAGAGTGCTTTTGGTTTTCTGTATGATTTTCAAGTTCATGATGCCTCACAAGCAATTGTGGTTGATACAGTTCGCAGAGCTGGGCCTCTGATGGGTACAGGCTTGCTGAGCAAGCCGTGGTCATGTGATTTTGCACAGTTCTAGATGAATGGGTTTGCTTTGGGGTAGTATGTCCAGGATGGAAGAGTGGACCCAAAAAGGGAGCTGTGGGAATGGTGAGTCGTTCAATAACAGAGTGACAATATCCCCTCCAAACTGGATGTGATGGAATAGGATTTGATCCTCTGCTATGGAAAGGAAAGGGTTCACTAGTGTCTGTCTTTCTGAAATAAATCCAAATGTAGATAGGACACTGCACATTTTTTGCATCAAAGATTAATTCTTAAAAAAATTATGAAATGCTTTTCTCAGAGGACTTCCATACTGACAGTGGATATCAGTAGCCAGCAGTTCTGAACAGCATAAACCTGGCAGCTGAATTAACAGTTTCATTTTGCGTAATTCTGTTCTGTTTAAACCAGCAAGGCAATTATATTAATGTACCATTCTGTAGGCACACGCTGTTCACTGTAAGCATGATTCTAGGTCAGTGTTGCCTGCTGGCATGATATTGGATGGGATTTTTTTAAAGCCTGAGCTGCTGAAAACAGCTGATTAGATGACCATATCAGCGTATTTCATTTGCAATGAAAAACATTTTAAGTCCTGACTGAAGAGACAAGCTTTAGGGAAGTAAACTGTCAAATACTAACAGTGAGCATCAAATATGACTGTACAATGTCTCATATTATACCTCTGTAGGGTCTGTTGTAGGGCAGCTTGTACACTCAGTTAGGTCTATGGACTTATAGTGGGAGGAATGTTTTGCTTATAAATTTCTTCTAAAAAAGAGATCCCAGGTTGTTTCTGGAACAGAAAAAGAGAAAGGTGGCTAAGAGGACATGTAGTTGCACAGTGCATCATGTGGTGGTGTCAGGGCTGCATCCCAACACATGCCTCCCTTGTGACAGAGTGCACCCCGCTCTGGTTTCCCAATAATTTCTTTACAGCCCTGTGTGAATTCCCCTTCCTGGGAATTCAGTTCAAGTTGTCATTAAAATAGTCTCCTTTGGTTCATTCTTCTCTCATGGCACTCTCTCTTTAGCCTTTTTCATTTGAGAATTTAGAGTTCCCAGCTCTGCTTTCCTGACTCCGACTCTACCGGGGCCATGGGCTGCCCCTGCTGTTTCTTAAAAGCAAATGCTCATCCTCTTGCATGACTTTTCTGATGCTGTTGGCATAATCGTGGCTACAATGGCCTTGTCATTCTGCCTTGAGGTGAATGTGTTGGCAAATGTTTGAATCTATTAACTTTCTGACACAGGAACTATTTTATTATGCCCTGGTGATGGTACTGAAAATGCTGGTAAATAAACTCTCCAAGACTCATTTTGGAGTTTCAAAAAGCAGCATCCTTTATTTCAGCTCTGGGCACTTGAGGGAATGATTCCATCAATCATGCGTAATGAGACAAGGGCTGTTACAGAATGTATGTCCCACTTATATGCATATGTATGAATTTTCCCAGAAATCTTATGCATGTCCTACTACTTTCTAAGGACCAATTTTAATTTTATTATGAACTTCACAACAGCCAAATCTCTGCTAACTAGAGCCTTGAAATCAGCTCTATCTGAACTTGCATTTTTAGATAAGGAAACACACCCTTTGGACAGTATTGTCAGGGAACAGCATTATTTGAAAAAAAACGTGCTATTGAGAAAACATATTGTCAGAGGAACAGTCTGTGTCTGTCTAACTTTCAAAAAAATATGGTTATTTAGATAGAACTTAGCTTAAATCAAAATATTGCCCTTTTTGTAGTAGAAACTATTTGTATCAGTAAGGCCACTGGTAACAAGGCTACCCATGGTAGCATCAGTGTTTGGGTAAGAGGTCCTCAGCAAGGAAACAGCTGGGGGTCACTAATAGTAACAAGGGGACTCTTTCATTTATAGCTGGTTTTCAGTCAATGCAGAGAGACATCTGTCCAGTGGGCTTAGCTTCAGATGGGGAAAAGACAAAGTATTGTAGAAAAGCCTGATAGACAAAGTGATAATTACCAGGCACGAAAGAAAAGCTGTGACACACTTTTTCTATAAGCACTGAGTGTCAAAATGCCTCTGCTGTTGTGGTTTTTTGCCTGTCAAATGTACTCCTCTTCCTCCTCCTCGAAGTGAAGTATGGTCCTGGTGACATGCACAGTCACTGGTACTTCCAGGGGTGCGGAACTGCAAAATTATCCCATTCACTCGCGTGCACAGTACGCACTTGTCTGGTGTGTGCATCAGGTGGTGTTTGTAGATGCCCAGATCAATCTGTCCTGTAGATCTGTTTGACACTTCGAAATAGAAGACGACACAAGATGTTTACACGATTGCATCAGCAGGTTGAACCGAACAAGGGGCAGTTAATTTATAATGCTATTCCAAAATGGGAAGCCCAAAGGAAGACGATGGATTAAAGGTTAAGTAATTGGGGTCTCAGACTTGTTCTATACTAATCTAATTGTTGATATAGTTGTATTTACAGAATTTAGAGAAATTCCTTGAAGTTCCTCAATATCTTTTCCCTTACTGTAACTCCTGTATTTCTTCTTTTCCCTTATATCTCACCAAATATAATACAATTAAAACCACCAACCCCCCCCTAATCCCAGACACTTGAATCTCTAAGCTTTTTACAATGGCTAATCCTGTTTTGCCAGTGCTTTTCAAGTGGTTTGACTCTCCTCACCCCCCTCAACTGTATATGTCTGTGATTACTGTTAATGGACTATTTCTTTCAGGGGAGTGCAGTCAGAGAGAGGCCATCAAATCTGGTAATGCCAGAACATCAGTCTTTGCCTAAGTGCAAAACAGACCTTCGTGGGCAAATTAGCAGTAGATCTCAATGTGAGCAAGCAGGGACAAAGTTTTAGACTTGACCATGCTCTATTTTTGTTTTTTAAATTTTGGTGGTATGAGCCTCTCTAAAGTGAGGACAGCTCTAAGAGAAATTAATATCGTATTCGATGAAGTTTCTTTTTATGTCATTTTACCATGGTAAACATCAGTCTTAGAAGTTCAATCATAGATGCCAACAAAGAAAATGCATTGCTTAAAATACCGAGTGTGAAAATGCTGCACTTCTTCTGGTGCCCAGGGTAACCTGGCTGTTTAAGCAGAAATTTAGTTATTTCTGTCTGTGCTGTCTTGTGTCCAAGGTCGGTGTCAGCAGTGTCTGTGGCTAAATGACAGCTACCTCTTCGGTTGTAATTAAAGTTCTGCCATTTTAAACATAAAATGCTCTTGCTTTTCCAAATTTATTACCATGGTGTCTGTAGTAAGATTAAATAGAGTTAAGAACCTACATATAGCAGCCTTCTGTTCAAGTAAATCTCCTAAGTTAATTAAAATCACACTATTCTCCTTGTATAAAACATACATGCATTTATCTTTGAGTTTAGTGCGTTTGTCTTATAAAGCTGATTATTGTACAGGGTACCAAGTGCAGATGCACAGTGGGGGCAGAATAATGCAAATAAAGGAGTGAATTCTGGGCAAAGCTCTTGCAAACCCCTAACGTCACGTGCCTTCTCAAAAACTGCCAGTGCTCCCCACGGAGGGTCCTGATCAGTAACCAAAATTAACAGTCACCATCCAAAAATTTTGGTATGGATCATATCACCTAACTCTGCCAGATTCATAGAATGGTTTATGTTGGAAGGGACCTTAAAGCTCATCCAGTTCCACCTCCTTGCCTTGGGCAGGAACACCTTCCGCTGAATCAGGTTGCTAAAAGCTCCATCCAGCCTGGCCTCAAACACCCACAGGGATGGGACGTCCACGACTTCTCTGGACAGTCTGTGCCAGTGCCTCACCGTCCTCGCAGGAAAACATTTTCTTGTACTATCTAATCTAAATCTCCCCCTTTTGAGCTTAAAACCGTAAAATCATAGCTTTCATAACGAGGCGAGTAACTTCAGATATTAACATAAGACTTGGTGTTAATAACAAGGCTTTAAGGTCCCTTCAAACCCAAATCATTCTTTGATTCTGTGATTTGTTTAGTGGATGTCTCGTTTGTCCTATCGCTCTTTTGAAGGCTGGCAATGCAGAGAAAAAAAGCAATCCCTAGTAAATACATAATGCAGGAGCTAAATATGATCATACTGAAATATCATGTGGTATTATTATCTTCCATCAAAGCTTGCTTTATATATTGATGTGATTGTAACGAATTATTCCACTTGATATCTTATGTTTGTTTTCAAAACTGTAATTAAAAGTATATGCATGGAGTACAAAAATACTGAAGAATTTTGGAGTCATAGTTAATTTAGCAGCGAATGGCTTTCAGTTGGTAACATCCATTATATTTAATATTCTAAGACAAAATTTGCTGGTGTATTAAATAGGTCGCAACTTTAATCATAAGTCATAGCAAAATACACATTTGTTGCTTTAAAGTAGTTCAGTGGAATTAGTGAAAGCAGCCTAGATCCTCTCATAAGCTATCTGAAGCTAAGCCAAAAATAGTGGATGTTAATTCCATTTCTATCCTAATCCTTTCTCTGCTTGTCTAACAATTTTCTATATATTCATAGCAGGGTATCTGTCTCCAAGTTCGTGCTTTCTGGTTTGTGTATGCAAGTGCAAATTTCCTTTGAATTTCCTATCTCAGATCTACTCAGAATATACCATAGGTATTTCTGAATAAAACTACTTTCTATAAATTATATATTTATTTTTTAAAACGCAAAGTTAAGCAAAGCAGTCTTCCCCACCCAACATGCCTAAAACGTTGTGTCAGGTCCCTAAGTCCCCACTAAGTCAGCTGTGTTTATATCCATGTGGGTAATCCATTCCTGATTAGATGATTCGCCAAATACAATGCCATTGCATGACTGTGAACCTGGAGAGGTTCCATGTTTTTACGTTTGGGTTTTTTTGGAGAGGGAGTTCTTTTAAGAAGTTTATGTCGCCAATTCCCTCCCTGGCGTATCTGTCGGTATAACCATCCAGGCTTCCTTCTTCCTGCCTTTTCTCAGAAGGTGTCAGCTGGATGTGTTGGAAAAGTGTGAGATTTCATTAGTCTGATATTATTTAGGTAGAAATAGTGATTGTAATAGCTCTGTGGGAAGAACAGCCACTCCTGTGTGTGCACAGAGCGTTCTGTCTCTACTGCAGGGATATAGACGTACACCAGAGTTTTTGTGCACCCTGGGAAATCAGTGCCAGCATCACGTGTGGAATGGAGAGTGTGGGAAGGTGGGTACAGGCTTACATAGAATCATAGAATGGTTTTGGTTGGAAAGGACCTTAAAGCCCATCCAGCTCCAACCCTCTGCCATGGGCAGGGGCACCTGATGGATCAGGTTGCTCAAAGCCCCATCCAACCTGGCCTTAAACACCTCCAGGGATGGAGCAGCCAGCACTTCTCCGGACAGCCTGTTCCAGTGTCTAAATACCCTCACAGGAGAACATTTCTTCCTAATGTCTAATCTCCCTTCTTTCAGCTTAAAACCATTCCCCCTTGTCTTATCCCTGCACTCTTAACAAAGAGCCCCTCCCCATCTCCATTTCCAAAGTCTTAGGAAGAAGCACACCACGTGTGCAGGGTTGCCCATGCTTTATCCCACTAGTAAGTTTGTTTTTCTGCAGAGCTCAGTGGTCTTCTCTTTCCACGCTGTGCTGATGTTAGCGATCTGTGTGGCTGGATTGATGACTTGATGTAGTGAGGGCCAAGCCAAATTAAAAAAAAAAGAAAAGAAGACAAAACTAAAATTAGAGTCAGCAAGCTGATGTAATTTGTGGCACAGCTGTGTGCTCACCTACGCTACTGCAAAATGCAGTGGCAACATTTGGCTGCAGCAGGGGTGAGGAAAGGCTGGGTCTAGAAGATATTGGATTGATCGGCAGCCGTCATCCTCCGTGCAGAACTCCACGTGCACAAGTCTGGCTCAGGGCCCTGCCTCTTCCAGGTGGGCAAAGTGTCCTGGTTGTGTAAAGGCTCACAAGTCTTTCCAGAGTGGGGAGAAGGAGCAGGGAGTGGAGGGGAAAGCAACAGGCAGCCTGTAAATGGAGAAGTGTCCAGGCTCTCTGGCAGAACATAACTTGGGATTTCAAAAGGATAGGAAAGTGCATTATTCTAAAAGAATCTTGTTTGAATGGGGCTTTTCTTTTTTTTTCCTATTCTTCCCCCAATCCTTAACTATGTCCTAAAGCACCAGGTGAGATGCTGTTTTATTTAACTGGTAAATGTTCCCATTGCTTTTAAGGTCCAGAAGTCACAGGATAATTGTTACAGCTGTGCTAGCATGGAACACTGGTCTGTCTGAGCAAAGATGTTCAAATGCTGTTGATAGCTGCCGGTTTTAATTTTATGTCTGTGTTTGTATGTGTGTAATATATGTAGCATTGTCCCATGTTTGGTCTTGATTTCAGCTGCAGTTGGAGTCTCTGTGGGTGGGGCAATCACCTCAGAGTTCTCTTTGAAAGTTTCATTGCAAACATCTCCCATATGAGGACAGGCTGAGAGAGTTGGTGTTGTTCAGCCTGGAGAACAGAAGCCTCTGGGGAGACCTTGTAGCAGCCTTCCAGTACTGAAAGGGGCTCCAGGAAGGCTGGAGAGGGCCTCTTTATCAGGGAGTACAGGGACAGGATGAGGGGAAATGGTTTGAAGCTGAAAGAGGGGAGATTTAGATTAGATACTAGGAAGAAAGTGTTTACTGTGAGGGCAGTGAGGCACTGGCACAGGTTGCCCAGAGAAGTTGTGGCTGCCCCATCCCTGGAGGTGTTCGAGGCCAGGCTGGATGAGGCTTTGAGCAGCCTGATCCAGCGGGAGGTGTCCTTGCCCATGGGAGGGGAATTGGAACTGGATGATCTTTGAGTCCTTTCCAAACCAACCCATACTATGATTCTATGATGTTTTCAGTAATGTCAATACATTTTGACAGTTTCATTCATCTGAATGTGTTTCTTCACATTCAGGTGATGGATCAATCTGAAATGCCATCATTCTTCCAGTTACAGAGGTTTCTGCATCAATGCTACATGAAGAGAGCAAATAGAGGCCTTGGTATCTGTATATCTGTATATTTGAACGTTGCAAACTTTGTGAGAGAGCTCCTCAAAGTCTACACAGCCTTGTATCATCTGTTGCAGGGTATGTTTGAAGCTGCCTTTCAGCTGAGACTCAATATTTGTGACTCAGGATTCCCATTGGTAAATGTTGTTTCATCCCAGTGTGTGTGCATGCCTACGCAGGTGTTATCTTTTAAAGAGATTAAATGTAAGGCCTTCACCTTGCCAACAGCTATGCTCTGGTGTTTAATCCTATTGACTCCTTCAAACTCTATGTGGCAGACTGTACCCAGATGTGTAAGTGGCTGCAGAATAGATAACGCGCTGCAGGAGATGAGTGAAGTGTTTTAAAACTGTCCTTTCCCCAGTTCCTGCTTCTCTTCCAAGCATTCAGTGAGATTTTGTGAGGGCTTTTGAAACAGATGTGTAAATACATTGATGGCCAGCTGGGCAAGAAGTGATTGGTCTTGACTGCAGCTCACTCAGCAGTGCCTTTAGCCCAGGAATCTGAAATTCCATTCCTAGCAAAAAATATGCTTGTCTGTTGTCCTTGGATGCCACCAGCCCCACAGGCCAGAGAAGCTGCATGGCGTACAGAGCAGGCTTGGGGTGGGTAGAGTCTGTAATGAGTTAAAATTCTAACTACAAAAGCACATGTGCAGGAGGGGAAACTGCCTCCTTACAGTCTAAATCTGAGCAAACCCTGATGCTAGAGGATACTGCTAAAAACCACAGGACCCTGCTACACAGCCCACAATCAGCAGCTTCTCAAAGAAGTGATTGCAAATATTGTTATTTTTTAATTTTATCTTTCTCAATTTAATTTTATTATGGAAGTGGATATCAGTTGAGGGGAAAATTGCAGTCTGAACTATTAGCTTGCCAAAGTTAACCATGACAATGGAATTACAAATGTAAGCACTGATGGCTGTCTGGATCAGCAGCGGAGCTCTTGGTTTCTGGATGGAGCAAAAGGAATGCTCTCTATCAGTTATGTTGGCAGATGACTCTGAGACTGTACATATCATATTAAAAAGATCACATCATAAAAGCTTCTCGCTGAGAGGTTTGAATGTGAGCCTTGGCAACTACTGGTCTCTTGGTGTTACGAGAGGGCTTTCCTGTTATGTGTACAGAGGGCTTTTTTCTACCGTGTATACATGCCTTTCTTGTTCCACATGTTCATTTTTATTGCAGTAATAAACAAAATATCCCGTAGTACTTGACCTGGAAACAATGAATCATAGGATCGTAGAATGCTTTGGGTTGGAAGGGACCTTTACAGGACATCTAGTTCACCCTCGCTGCAGGAGCAAGGACATCTTTAACCAGATCAGGTTGCTCAGAGCCCCATCCAACCTGACTTTGAAAGTTTCCAGGGATGGGGCCTCCTCTGCCTCCCTGGGCAACCTGTGCCAGTGTTTCAGCATCCTCATTGTAACAAATCTCTTTCTTATATCAAGTATAAATCTCCCCTCCCTTATTTTAAAACCATTGTTCCTTGTCCTGTCACAGTAGGCCTTGCTAAAACATCCTTCCCCAGCTTTCCTGTAGCCCCTTTCAGCACTGGAAGGCTGCTCTAAGGTCTCCCCAGAGCCTTCTCTTCTCCAGGCTGAACAATCCCAGCTCTCTCGGCCTGTCCTTGTGAGTAGATTTTTTTCAGACTAAACTGAATAAATGCTCTAGATTTTTCTGTTCAACAGAATGGGTTCTTTTAGGAGATAAGTACTTTTATACAGGAGTGTGAATAGATAGAGATAGATTAGCATTTAAAAATAACTTAGTTATGCAAATGTTGAAAGACCTTTGTGATACCAAGGGAATGTGAGTAGTCAATCGGTGAACAATCCAATTCAATCAACAAAAACGGATCACAAAATCTGATTAGATTAAAAATTTTCAATTAAAACTTCTCTTAGATGTGGAAGCAATAACATAAACATTAATTACATATAGGATGCTACACCCACCAGCAGAAACAAGTGTTTGCCAATGAAAGAAGTTCCTTAAATTCCTGCCCCCGGCTCCCTCCCCCACAAAAACAAGAACAGAACCACAACACTTTGGTTAAAGAATTGCTTGTGGATTCCCAAAGGTGATTGGCACAATAAGCCCATGCACTGAAGCATGGATTCTTAACAGACTGTGCTGAGATGCAGACTTTCCTTCCAGCTTAGTGGTTCCTAAGGGAGTTTCACCTTCATCCTCCCACTGATTCCCTCTTTGCTGCCAGCTCCTGTCATGTCAGTGGTAAGCACAATCCTGAAGGCCACTCACCCTGTTGTGGCCCAGCTGGGTATCTTCACACCGTGCTGCCAGCATGACTTGTTCTGGGAAGAGTGGCACCAGCTCCTGGCAGCACTCACTTCCCTGGGTTTCATGTCACACCTCCTCTGCCAAAGGTGAACAAAATAGTTTTGTCTACATCTAGTGTATACTTGTATAGACGCTGGGAAAAGGGTTGACTAAAAAAGTGATCTTCTTGTGAAATGAAATCCAACAAAGCTTGGGCTCTGTGAAAGCAGGGGAAAAAGGGAGACCTTGCTCAGTTGTTGAAGCTTTGTTAATGTTTGAAAGCTCCAGCACTGACTGGATAACTCATGAAATGGAAATGTCAAGAAACTAAAAACTGAACATTTTTTTGTTTTGACGATACAATTATCATCTTTGGCTACTGAACATGGTGATGAAAAGCTAACTTATTTAAAAATACTTCTGTCTTTGCTTAAGTTGTATAACATCTCTGGATGTCTTAAAAATGGCTGCAGTAAATTCAGGGGAGATGATGCTTGGCAATGCTGAGATTGTCATTGTTAAAAGGTAGAAACAAAGAAGAATTGTTTTCACCTTTGTGTTTTATGAAATAGGAAAAAAACAATTTCAATAAATTCTGAATCTAATTCGGGGAAAAACCCTTTGTGGAAATTGAGAATGGAAACTGAACACGCAGGAAAGTGCTTTTTTAAAAGTATGTCAGCTGTGAAAAGCAAGAAGCCCATGCAGAAGGTCGATAGAGGTTGTAGCTTCCAGTGCATTTATTTCCTTCTTACATTGCCTTTTTTTTCACTGTTTCTTGCAGATCTGTCTTTTTTGCGATGTCAGCTGACAGCCACCAGCTCCACACTCATTCCTACCAGGATGCACTAAGTTCTACTTGTCACAGTCTCTTGAATGTCAACAGTCACCCCCTGTCAAAGAGCTCCTCGAGTCTGGCCTGTACCGGGCAATCAAGTTTAGAGGAAAGTCAAAGCAAGAAGCAGGAGCTGAAGAAAAGCCACAGTAGCACCATCTGCCATACCCTGGGAAACGAGAGTGATGCCAGGAGCGTGCCCAGTCCTGAATGGTCCTTCTCACAGCCTGGGATGATGGGACTTGGATCCGTGGTCCAAACCATAAGTGATCAGTCAGCCAATGACAATTCACAGAGCAGAAATAAGGCAACAAACCATTTCCTTGTCGACAAGCAGTCCCCAGCATCCTGTGAAGTGAGGAATGCTAAGATGTGTGTAAAGAGCAGCACTGTTGAGAATATTTCTTCAGCCAGCATTGTACACCAGCAAAGCACGTGTGAGATGGAAGAACCAGGAACTGCCCTTCAGAGAAGCCGCTCAGACCTGACTTGCAGTTGCAAAGAGCAGACTTGTGTCACTCACATAGAAACCAGTGCTACTCACTCCAGCATAAGCTCTTCTATCAGCAGGTATGGTCCACCAGTGACTAGGATGTCTTTCCAAACACAGAGATATGGATCAGAAACAAATGAAAATACATCTCACTACCAAAACCTTGTGACTCATCTTCCAGTTCTGCCTAGAGACCAAAAAGTACCCACAAACAGCTTCGACAGTGGTGGTATCCCACGTAATATTACTGTTTACACAGATCCTGGAACATTTCACACTGCTATTCTAGGACCCCACATGCCTGGAAATGGTTTCTCAAACAGGACAATGTTCAGTCAGGCCACTGGGATTATTCATGGTGGTCTGACTTACGGTAACGTTCCGAATTCTACCTACTCCTCCAGAACTCATAACAATTCTGTGGGGCCTTCTAATACAAGGCAGGACCCTTGCATGAAAGTAGATGCCACCATCCCTGCCTATTGCCATTCTTTGCCCATACCATCTATACAGCTCGTTCCACGGTTGGTGTGCTCAGTTAGTGAGTCAGGAAGAGAGCAGACTGCACCTGGCTATTTTCATTCCTTCTCTACTTCAGACATTCTGACGTACCCTAAGCTGGTGTCTTCAGTAAGTGAATCGGGCTTGGATGCCAAGAGAGTCCTTAAGTGCTGCAGCACTCCTGGAGAACAAATGCAACATGCTCAACACTGTGGTCAGCAGGAGAGAGCTCCTCCAGAAACAAAGCCTGCTTGTGTTGCCTTGAGTAGCCAGCAAGGTGCAGACGTGGTAATCACAACTAAGGATATGTGGACTATGACCTCTATGAATGATTTAACTAAAGGACTGAAACCAGCTCTGGAGCGTAGAGATGCCCAGGTGCAAACTCTTCCAACCATGGAATGCAAATCTGTGGCAACGAGCCCAGCGGCTGCAGCAGAAGGCCACGCACATGTGTTCCCAGAGGTGAACCTGGAGCAAGACTTGGAGGCCCCTAAATCTCCAGTACGTGAAGTGAGATGGGATGACGAAGGAATGACATGGGAAGTGTATGGGGCATCTGTGGATCCAGAAGTCCTTGGGTTAGCCATTCAAAAACACCTTGAGATTCAAATAGAACAACTGCAGACAGAGCCTACTCAGACAGCTGGGAAAAGTAATGAGGAGCCACCTTCTGACAAAATGGGGAAAAAAAGGCCATTCAGAACAATGATGCATTCCCTGAGGTATCCAAGCTGTTGTGCTCGTTCCAGTACTGCAGTGGAGTGAGCACAGCTGTGGGACAGCTGTGGATTCCTAAAGGAAGCTGTAGGACAGCTATGCTGCTTTTAAATTGTGAATAAGTGCTGACTGTTGTGTGTTGACGCAGTACACGTGGGTAATCCACTTCAGGATAAGTGGGAAAAGTTCAATGACCCTCAAATACACATCAAAGCAAAGAACCCATCTGAACGCTCTTGACTGTATTTAATGTAGCACGATTTTACTTTTCTATGTTAGTTTTAAACCATATTGTTAAGAGTCAGGCGTCTTTTCTAAATGATGCATCTTTTTAAAAGAATGTTTTTTTCCCTGTATTTTGATAATTTAAGGTTAGAAAACAAAGTTAGAACATGATGCTTTAAATCAAATTCTTAGCTTTCAATCCTACTCCCTTAAATTGCTTTGGGAGCTACTTTGCTGTCAATTTACAATGATGCTGACTATAAACCCACTTTAACTGTAGAAAAAATGACAAAACAGTGTAGACAGACCAAGAATTGTAACTTTTGCTACATAACTCCATGAAGTGATTTGGATATTGCTGTTCTGAACTATTCCCTTTGCAAGCTGATGGAGGATGCTCCTGCAACTTTCAGATTAGTTTGTAGCTGTGGTGAACCTACACTCTAAATATCCAGAACTGATGTTTACCACGTGATAGATGCAAATGTACAGTATTACCAAAGAAGACTCACATAATGTGAGTTACTTACTGAATGTTTGGTTTAGAGTCATGTAACAAAAGCTGTTCAGATTAGTCTCTCACGCTATCGTACCCTAGAAATCATAAGCAGTTTTGGTTTGCTTATATTAAAAGTAATTTCCAGTGAGTTCTTTTTATGTGCATCTCTTCTAAACAGTGGTTATTTTGAATTGTTGCATAAACCACAGGCAACAGTTTTTATGTAACCTTCGCTCACCTTGTACTCCCTGTCTCGGCTGACGTCAAGCGTCTTCTGAAAGTGAGACTTGGTCTCTTCACCAAAATACAGCTCTAAGGCTCTTTGCTCCGAGTGCTGTGGTCATCTGGGCAGCTTAAAGATTTCTTTTCTCCCAGAAGAAACTTTGCAAACAATTTCACAGGGAGAAACTGATTGTGATGCTGTAATGCAGCTGCAGCACAGGGCCTGTTTGAAGTTAAAGGTTCATCAAGATGACTGAGACCATTATTTCCAGTATCATACATGGCCTTTGGTTGATATTTAAGATTTTTCAGGAAACTAGGAATGTGCTATATTTTTGATGAAGAGAGAGGAGGAACATGCATTTCTGTCTCAAAGGAAAACTTGCATCATCAGAGAACTTCCTGCTGTGGGATTATCCCTTGTTTCTTTAAATGTGCGTGGTTGTGCTGTTGTTTTGGTTTGGGTTTTGTTCGAATAAGTTGGCAGGCTGTTTACATCATGTTCACTTGACATTGGTGTATGAGCAGGAGCCCCTGGTGCTTAGGACAGCTTTAAAATTTCATCTAGGAAATCCTTAATTCCAGCTGTGACGCATTAATTTAATAACATAGAGTAGTTCAAGATCAAATTTTCATCCCTGGACAAAGTGGAATTAAACAGAGCTGGCTCACAGTGAAACTGGCTGTGAGTTTAGGAGGCTCCGTTCAGGCCCTGAGACTTTGGCCTCAATAGAGCCTGAACTCAAAATGAGCTCTATACAAACCAAGTCTGAAACTACTGGAATATGACGCCTTACTCAGGATGCTTCCAGAGCCGTGAGCATCCAAGTTTTGATACCAATCCTAGATGTTAAAGCTCCTTTTATTAAAGCTTTGCTAGAAGTAAAGAAGTGTAATGAGTAACTGGAAAAAAAAAAGAGTCCCTTCTGCTGTGATTTAGTGATTAGCTGAACAGTTTCTATACAGGCTTATTTTCTGGTCTGCAGTGTCAGAAGCTGTACCAAACATTGATTTCTTCTTTTCTTCAAATATCACAATTTGAGAATTTTAAGCACTATGTTGGCCTAAAACCACGTGTTTGTTAGCTTGTCCTTGGGTGGGCAGGAGAGTTAAAGATCTGAATCATTAAACTAAAACATTAAAGTAGCAAGTGTACCTTGCTCCCCTCACCAACATAATCCATACTTTTAAGCTATTTGACTTGTGGAATAATCTTCATTCTCCTTCCCATTCTTGCCATCTCAAGCTGCTCTCCAAAATAAAGCTTCAGCCCCAGGAAGATGATAAATAGGACCTGTATCAAATTGTCCAGAAAGAGAGAGTTTGCAGAAGGGACTGGAATATGACACTTTGGCTTTTTATAGAAACTGGAACAACTCTTAAATTTCATATAGTTCTAATGTGAGTTACCTGTGGGTCATGCATTGATACAGATTTGCTATTACAGTACTAAACACTGATTTTCATTCCTGGATGAGAAAAATAAAGGATAAGTAAGGGGAAAGGGGAAAGGACCCCAATCAAGAAAAATAGATGCTTACTTATTCCAGGCATTGTGAGTCTCCAGGATTCTAATTGGAGTCACTGCTGGTAACAAAAATAGTGTTTATGTTTGAGGATTTCCTTTGCTCTTGGAAAGGGTTAAAATAAAAAGCATATTAATTGACCTCTGGGAAACAAATAAATGAACAAATACTTATCTGAATATTAGCCACATGGATAAAATAAGTTCTTTCACTTGTATGATGGATCCCACTCAAAAAAAAAAAAAGGGAATTTGGATTAATTTTGCATTTGGGTTCAATTTTTTTTTTTTAAATTTCAATACAGTCAGGTTGTTTGTTAATTATTCTTCATATTCGTGCTCCGTTCAAGTGTTGCTCTTGTAAATGTGCAAACTCTATCTCTCTTTTCTAATGTTTTCTAACTTGGGAAAATCCAAATCCATTTTATTCCACTTTTAAATATAAATAAAGTAGAAGGAAAACTTACATTAGATTTATAACTGAGTGGGTCAATGCTGAACACACCCTCTGACTTCACCTTAGCTTGACAAGCATCTATTATTTCATTGAGCTCCTTTGAAAACCAGTCTGCATTGCATCTTGTTGCCTCTGCTCCCCAGCCTGGATGCTCAAGAACCATTTGCAGGTTGGTTTTCACACAGATCCTCAGTGAAGACTGTGCTGGCCCACTGAGAACTTAACTGTTTTGCGTCTGTTTTCCTTCTTTCCCTTGAAATGTGGGAATAGCCACCTGGTAATGCAGTATTTTGGACATGTTACAGCATCCATAAAGTCTCTATGAGGACTGAACTCTATGTGATGCTTGTTGGCTATGGGATTGATAATGAGCTGAGATGCTTAGGTCAGTGTTTCAGCACAGATGGAAGGGTATTGGTAAGAATATCAGTATGGTGATGAAATACCTCTGAAAAAGAAATAATTAATTTCACTCTGAATTATTATCTTGCTTCAGTAACAAAGGAGCTGTATTGCTATATTTGCTGTTGCCATTCCTAATGGAGAGGCCAGAATCTGTCAGACATTTGACACTGACTGAGTTTATTATCATTGCACAGTTGTAATTTGAGATAATCTTTGACTGTGGGGTTAAGTATTGAAATAGAGGGTATTCTCTCAGTGTTTTTAATAAAAATGTCCCTTAGTTAAGTGAATTACTTAAAAAAAAGTAACTAAAAAGTTACTCAGTCAATGTCATATCAGTTTTAAAATCATTGTATTTATTAGTTTGGTCTTCTTCTGAAAGTGTCCGTTGCTGTGTTTGTGACAGGTTGGTTAATGGCTGGGGATCAGGTGGGAGAGCCAATACCCAGTTTCACCCCAAGCACAGTCACAGGGGTGCCCCCTCGTGATTCCTGCTGCCCCCAGGGTGATGAGGAGACAGCAGTGAGGATGGGGGTGTGCAGCTGAGGGGCTCTCTGAAGCAGGCAGCCCTGTGGTGGTGCTGTGGGCTCTCTCTCACCTCTATTTTTCGTCTGCAGTGTTTGCAGACCACTTGCCTTTGGCCTCTTACTGCTGGAAGAGACCTTCAGTTGCTACAGGCTGGATCCTGAGCTGGTTCTGCTATGCATGGCCACAGATCTCACTCCACACACACAGGCTTTGCTGTAGGAACCCCTGCTCTAGAACAAGCTTCTCTTCCTTTCAGACAAAGCTTAAGAAATCATGTGTTGTACAGCTGAGCCAAAAGTCTCATGGAGCAATGCTGCTCCATGCCATGATCCTCTGAGGTGGGAGGGAGTGGGGAGGAAAAAGGAATCATCTGTTCTCTGTTCTGTCCCCAGCTGCAACCAAAGGATTTTCAGGGAGAAAAGTCATCTCTACTGTACGGAGAAGGGAATGTGTTTCTTCCTGATCACTTCTCTGCTTACAGCCAGTAAGAAATAATGGCAAGCTGGACTAATTGCATTATTGGATAGACATTTAGTCTTTTAAATCCAAAGCAGTAATGACCTGTCTGAAGACATGCTGAGGTAAGAGGCCTTCTAGAAGGATGTTACTCCCTATTAAAGATGGAATAAGAAGAAGCACATAGTTTTGCTTAGGAGAAGCAACATGCAGTAAGGTTGGGTTACAGCAGAATCTCGGAGCAGAGATGAGACCCAGGAACCCCGGCTCCAAACAGGGACTGGGGCCAAGTTGCCCTTCAGACACTGCCAGCCCCCCTCTCAGGAGCTTTTCCAACTGTGAAATTGCAAAGTTAATACTTCATTGCCATCTGTTCCTCTCAGACATGTTGAGGTGATTAATTTGTCTTCTTAAGCCCCTTGAAAATGAAAGCAGTCTATTAGTGCTAAGTATTACTGTTAATTGGCAAGAGACGAAGGAGGCAGCATGTGGGTTAATGAGTTGGAAATAAATAATTCTCATCAGCTCCCACAGTACCAGTTAAATAACTTGGTGGGACTTGCTGCGTCAGTCACTTGTGTCTTTCCCTTTCTGGGGACTTTAAGAGTGAGATGAGATTTTATTTCTAAGTTTTCTTTTCCCTCTATTCAGAACTGTGGATCTGAAATGAAGAACACAATGTGCCTAATGAGCTTCTTTTCAGAGCCTTGGTATTTATAGAGGTCACAAGATCCAGCTGACCCTCTGCAAATCGGGAGAATCTAATGCCTGTGAGCTCTGGGCTGCTCATGGCTGCAAATGCTGGGTACCCGCTGAGGGGAGGGAGCAGTGGTGCTTTCTGCAGGAGTCCAGGGCATCCCATTCCCCTGCCCTTCTGCAGAGGCCAGCTCTAAAGTGCTATGTGGTTTATAAAGGGGAAGAGATGTGTAGGCTGTGCACATTAGTGAAAATTTTGTTCCTTTCCTTGCTCAAAAAGAAACTTGCAGCCCCAAATTCTACCCAGTATGAGAACAGATGTGCTCCTTTTTCACCTCTGCAAGCAGGAGTGAGCGCATCTGTTTTCCAGCAGCACCCCACAGAAAATCCCATCTGTTTCTTCCTCTGAGAGCTCTTTCACAAGTCTAAGCACAGAGTTGCTTGTGGCTTTTCCTGCCTGTCTTCATCAGTGAAGTGCATATCCTTTGCCACGGTCACTTGGATGTCTGGCTTTCATCTTTCTCAAGCTGTAAAGGTGCTGGGTCTTGAGCTGACAGTCATCACATCTACAAGGGCCAATGTGTTCAGATAGCAGAGTGCTAAGCTGTAGCTTGTAAGTCTTTAGAAGCACTAATCCTATCTAATATGTGACCTAAACAGATGTCATCTATCTTATTATCAGCCTTTCAATATTCTAGGGGCTACGTCACTCAGATGTGATTCTCCCTCTCTACTCTACTTTTATGAGACCTCACCTAGAGCTCTGCGCCCAGCTCTGGAGTCCTCGGCACTGGAAGGACAGGAATCTGTTAAAGTGAGTCCAGAGAAGGCCACAGAGCTGATCAGAGGGCTGGAGCAATCTCGCATACAAGGACAGGCCAAGAGAGTGGGGTTGTTCAGCCTGGAGAACAGAAGGCTTTGGGGAGACCTTGTAGCAGCCTTCCAGTACTGAAAGGGGGGCTACAGGAAAGCTGGGGAGTGCAGGGACAGGACAAGGGAGAAGAGTTTTAAGATGAAAGAGGGCAGATTTAGATTATATATTAAGAAGAAATTTTTCCCTCTGAGGGTGGTGAGACACTGGTACAAGTTGCCCAGAGAGGTTGCCACATCCCTGGAGGTGTTCCAGTCCAGGCTGGATAGGGCATTGAGCAACCTCATCCAGTGGGAAGTGTTCCTGCCCATGGCGGGGGTTGGAATTGGCTGATTTTTAGGGTCCCTTCCAACCCGAACCAATCTACGTTCTATGATTCTATAACAACACATGAAGGAAGCTTAGAAAACAAAGCATGGAAACACAAGGAAGGAAATGACACTGCAAACCTCCATCCTGTTCCAGCCACCTTCTGCTCACATTTGGGCCAAAAAGACAATGCCAGCAACAATGGAATTGGAGGTGGCTCAGCAGTGTAGAGATGGAGGTATTTTGTCCCCTGTGATGTTAAAGGTAGCGTAACATAGCCAATCTTTGTTCTGAGCTTCCATGAACTCCTGGTGGCCAGGACAACATCTCCCAGCTCTGCCTGGCACACAGCCTGGCAGTTCAGATGGCTCTTCCTCCCTTGCATTTTCTGGTCCCTGCTCACCTCCTACAATTTTTACTGTAAAGCAGAGCTGCGGGTGACAGCTCCCTGTGCAGTGAATCTTGCTGAAACACCCTTTTTTTTGTGCTTTCCAGCCCACAGCTGCTGGCAGGCAGCTCTTCCCAGTGCATGAAGCACATGCAGCTCTCCAGGTTTTGGTGCTGTGATGTGACCTGTATGGAGGAGCTGGCATTTCTGGTCCGTCCCCTGCCATGGACACCATACCCTCAGTAATGACACAGCTGTAAAAAGTCAGTCCTTTCATCCCCTCTTGCTGCTTTTGCAATGGCTGTAGATAATTTGCTCACCCTGCCTCTGGTGCTGGCTGTAGTGCAAACTGCTTCATCCCCTGTTGGGACTGAGCAGAAATTCCTGTGTGTAGGTAAGTTTAATGCTGCCTTGCGTTCACATTGTCTGGAAAACTTTACAAATGCCATTGCCTCATAGAATCCAAATTTGAGGAAAGCCTGTATGTGAATTTGAATTCATGGTGTGATGGGTTGCATTGTAATATCTTCCTTGTTCTCCTAGTAATCCGTGTTTGCTAAATGCTATGATATTTTATGCAGCAGCTTCAACCTAATGGTAGAATTAGGGGTTAATTTAGTGCCACACTGCTCTAGCTGCTTTCTTAAAAAGGATTGTGGAAAAAGATGAGACAAGCATTTCTGAGAAAGCAGAAGAGACCTGTTTTGATTGTGTGATGTCCATTGTTCAAAAATCTACTTCCCCACTTAAATGACAGCTATCTTTAGAGCCATAACACAGCATAGTTATCAGATAAAACAGCCCTTGTGCTTTAAGCCTGCACCATGAATCCCTTCCTGCCCCAGTTCTGACTGGAATACATGTGTGTTTATATATGAGGGAAAAAAATCACAATGTTCAGTAATTAAAATCCCACAGCTGTTTCCCTACAGGCTGAATCTACGTTTGTGATAGAACAGGTTTTATGAAGTAGGTTGAAGCTTTGTAAAAATGGTTTTAGGTTAGTTAAAATTGTTTGAAATTATATACTGTTTACATCCCACTGTCTTTCGCTTTGATGCTGTGGCTGAGCACTGATGTCAAGACCTTGCCTGGGGCTACAGAAAGCGGGGATGTGTATCTCTTCTGCTTTCACCTCCCAGGAGTCCCTTCCCTTGTGTTGGAAAACAGGTGTCTGGCCATCAGGTCTGCACCTTCCCCGTGCATTTTCTCCTCATGAGGTTCTTATTTAAGTTTTTATTATTTCTCTTGAGGACAGGCTGAGAGATTTGGGATTGTTCAGCCCAGGGAAGTCTCCAGGGACACCTTATAGCAGCCTTCCTGTACTGAAAGGGGCTACAGGAAAGCTGAGGAGGGGCTCTTTATCAGAGAATGCAGAGATAGGACAAGTGGGAATGGTTTTAAGCTGAAAGAGGGGAAGTTGAGATTAGCTATTAAGAAGAAACATTTTCCTGTGAGGGTGGTGAGGCACTGGCACAGGTTGCCCAGAGAAGCCGTTGATGTTCCATTCCTGGAGGTGTTCAAGGCCAGGTTGGATGGGGCTTTGAGCACCCTGATCCAGTGAGAGTTGTTCCTTCCCATGGCAGGCAGCTTGGAACTCGATGATCTTTAAGGTCCCTTCCAACACAAACCATCCTATGATTCTATGATTTTTTGCATTTATAGATTTGGACCACAACAAATTAGAGAGTTGTTCATGGCTGTGGCGGGATCCTCATTCCCAAACGCTGGGTTCTCTCTGCAGCCCATTGCTTCCAGAAAGAAGTTCTGCCTTTGGTTAGGTTTCCTGGAGAAGCTACAGAAAAATCTTTCCTGGAAAACTCTTTCATTTAAAGATGTGTGTGGAGTTAGATGGAGCCTGTACTTGTGTTTCCTGTGAAGTGGGACAGACTACATGAGGGAGAGACAAAGAGACAGTAATAAAAAAAAGGTCTGAAACTTAAACTAGATGAAGGAAAAAGGCTGAGCATGGGGTGCAGTAGAAGGTTAATAAAATATCTGCTTGAGTCTACATACGAAACCGTTTGCGTGGGAGTTCAAAACTATTTAGTTTATCTCTGGCATGGAGGTAGCTCTACCCAAAAAGCAAAGATTCAAAGTGAGTAAATACAGTACAAAGAGTTTTGAGAATTCCCTGCAGGGAAGAAACGCACAACTGACTGCTGCCCCGCTTGGCTCCTTGGGCACTGGGGCTGGTGGCTGCGAGGTCGGCCTCCAGCCAAGGGCAGGGCAAGTGCAGGGGGAAGTTTGGGAATGGCTCTGGCCCACAGCTGTGGGACCAAGTGCCAGGTCACGGCCTGCCTGGAAAGGGACCAAGGACAGATGTCAGAGAGGATATGTGGGAGGGAGACATCAGAGAGGATATGTGGGAGGGAGGGCTGCACATCGGGCTGGCAAGGACAAAGAGAAAACAGCCTGTTTCCAGCAGCAAAGCCTGAAGCAACTGGTGATTCCCCCGGGAGCTGCATGAATGTCCCTGACTCCTACAATGTCAACTTTTCTAGAATTTCATACTCCGCTTTGGGACCATTGCTGTCTCTGAGAGGAGCCACTGTCAGCTTGTTGGTCTGCCTTGGCATGTGGCTTCACCTCCAGCTATGCCGTACCTGCTGTGCCACTGTCACTGCTTTATTTCCCTTCCAAAGGGCAGCAATGTGCTGCCTGACTGTGGGGTGGAGTTGCAGAACAGGGAATTACATCATGGGGCATTAAACATAGAAGTTAACACAACTTATTCTCTTCAGCAAAATTATTGCAGTTATTGAAAGAGGAATGGTCTAAACAGGAACCAAAAACATTCTTTAAGAATATGTGCATAAGCCCCACAAGATTTGCTATAAAGTCATTGCAGAGAACATTCCTCTGGTTCCTTGTGCTTTGGGTGGCGCAGAGTAGTGGAGTTTTGCAGGCCAAAATCTAAGAGCTAAAGGAAAAGCTTCCACCTTCTTTTTCAAGGCCTTGTGGAGGGATAAATTCCATCCTTCCCTTCACACTGCAGCCAAGCAAGGAAGACATCTTTGAGTGTACAAAGAGGACTATTAAGCACTTCTGTCAAATCAAGGCAAAGCCAAGTGGTGGCTTGCCAGGAAGGATGGGGTTTATGGTGCAGGACTACATGCATGATTTCCATTCGTCAAGAAATAGGACTGAATTTTGGGTATGCATTGTGCAGTGTCATACAGTTGCCAAGGGAAAAGTCACAGGTGTTAATCCTACTTAACTGTCTTTGATGTGTGTGTAGATCCCTTTTACGCATCCAAAACGCTTCTCTTCGTACTCTGGTCGGAGGCTTAATGTCAATAATGACACATGGTTTTATCCAGCACTGAAGAACACCACAGTACATAAGACTCTTCCTTTTCCACTCTTTTAACATGAGGAGATCATCTTGTTTATTTTCCATAAAATACCATCTCTACCCAAGTCTTTGCCCCTATTTTTAGCGGGCTACCCATTTGCCCTTTGCTAATGCCATTTTAAGTTTCATTTTTGGATCTGCTACGTAGGTTGGGGTAAAAGGCAAATCTTGTGTGGCTAAGGATGTGGCAGAGGGAGGAGTGGCGTTCACTGCCATCAGCGGTGGGAGGAAAGAGCCCATTAAAAACGTGCATATGGTTCCTAACTGTGAAATTCCTTTAGGGGCGAGAAGGAAGATGTATCTGGCTGACACATCCTCCTAGGAAAGCATAACCCTAGCCACAGTGAATCCACACAGAGAGTGTGCTGTGTGAAACAAACCTACCAGCGTGAGGGGTTCCATGAAAACAACTCCATACCAGCTGGATGATGATATATATATAGCCTTGGACAAGGCTATGGAAGATGTATCAGGGAACTGCTTTGTCCAGTACACCTGCCTGCCCAAGAGAGGCTGCTCTCTTTACTGGGACCATTCTGCTTGGTAACTGGATCGGGAGGTGCCACAAAAATATGAGTGCTGTTTGTTTTTCAAGGTCAGAAAAGGTGGGCATTATCTTCTCTTAAATCCACAGAGAAGGATTGTATAGCACAGCTTCTGTCTCCGACATGTTTAGAAGAAGTCAAACACCTGAAATGCAGGCTCCTAGGGTTACAGCACATCTGGGATTAGGTGGCTGACTTCTACTTTCTCTTATGTTAGTGCTGAATTTGCACTCTGGCTGCAGCCATGAGCCCTACCCACAAGTAAGAGCCTGTTCAAAGGAACGGCTCCTTGGTCTCTGCCAGAGGAGGTCCCGTGTGTGGGAAACTGTGACCCACCTACCACATGTATGCAGAGCCGCACACCTACTTATGTTTCTATTTTAAGTCCTTTCTCGTTGTTGGTGTATGATTTAAGGACTGTGCAAACACCTCTGAAATGCAGCACTTCACAGACAGGCATTCTCCGAGGTGCTGGCTGGGTGGTCCTGGAAAGGCTGAGATCTTCTTGCCTTCAATAGTTTAAAGCATGGGCAGCAGCAATACAATGCTCTCTTGTCACCCTCCAGAGTAGTAACTGGGTCCTTTTCCCAGCCGACAGGCATGATGACAGGTGTTAGAATCACAGAATCATAGAATGCTTTGGGTTGGAAGGGACCTTTACAGGACATCTAGTTCACCCTTCCTGCAGGAGCAAGGACGTCTTTAACCAGATCAGGTTGCTCAGAGCCCCATCCAACCTGACTTTGAAAGTTTCCAGGGATGGGGCCTCCTCTGCCTCCCTGGGCAACCTGTGGCAGTGTTTCACCACCCTCAGTGTAAAAAATTTCTTCCTTATTTCCAGTCAAAATCTGCCCTCCGTTAGTTTAAACTGACTCCGTTAGTTCCTTTTCCTGTCACAACAGGCCTTGCTAAAACATCTGTCCCCATTTTCCTGCTCTTCCTGGGGCTTTCCTTGTGCCAGGAGCCCCTTGTCCACCTCAGTCTAGTGCTCAGCTGCAGAATTTACCATCACCACCACTGATCCTTACCGACTGAGTGTTCTGCTGTTCTTCACGCCTGGGGAAAGACAAAACAGAGGGAAGAAGTACTGCATCAAGCACTAATCATATCTAGTATGTGACCTAAACAGATGTCATCTATCTTATTATCAGCCTTTCAATATACTAGGGGCTATGTCACTCAGACGTGATTCCTCCCCTTTGCTCCCCTCTTATGACAACTCACCTAGAGCCCTGCATTAGTTCTCGAGTCCTCAGCACAAGAAAGACAGGGATCTGTTAGAGCGAGTCCAGAGGAGGCCACAAAGATAATCAGAGGGCTGGAGCACCTCCAATATAAAGATGGGTTGAGAGGGGTTGTTCAGCTTGGAGAAGAGAAGGCTCTGAGGTAACCTTATTTCAGCCTTTCAATACTTAAAGGGGGCTTATAAGAAGGATTGGGAAACATTTTTGGCAGGGCCTGTAGCAATAGGACAAGGGGTAGTGGTTTAAAACTAAAATAGGAGAATTTTATACTAGATATTGGGAAGAAATTATTCACAATGAGGGTGGTGAAACATTGCCACAGGTTGCCTGGAGAGTTGGTGGATGCCTCATCCCTGGAAGCACTCCAGGTCAGGTTGGATGGGGCTCTAAGCAACCTGATTGAGTTAAAGATCAAATAATCACAGAATGGTTTTGGTTGGAAAAGACCTTTCAGATCATCGAGTCCGAACATGGATCGAGCGTGGCTAAGTCCACCACCAGCCCGTGTCCCCAAGTATGACATCGACTTGTCCTTCAAACAGCTCCAGGGATGGTGACTCCACCACCTCCCTGGACAGCCTGTGCCCCTGCTTACTGCAGGGGGCTTGGACTTGGATGAACTTCATGGTCCTTTTCAACCCAGAGCATTCTGTGAGTCTGTGATTCTATGACTTCAGGATTCTGTGGTTCTATGAACCTACGATTCAGTGTTTTTGTGATTTTATGATGCTGTCATTCTACGATCGTCTGATTCTGTGATTTTATCATTCTGCGATTATACGATTGTTATTTTATGATTCCATGACTCCACGACCCCGCCCCGCCGCGTTTCCCTGCCCTCCCCCTCTCCCCCCCTCCCCGCCTCCCCTTCCCCCCTCCCGCCGCGCCACCACCCCGAGCGCGGTCGCCCTCCGCGCCGCCAGGGGGCGCCCTGTCTGTGCGTCGGTCGGGGGGCGCCCTGTCTGTGCGTCAGTCGGGGGGCGCTCTGTCTGTCTCTCGCGGAGGTGTCGGTGTGGGTTCGGCCGCGCGGCGCCGGGCGGAGCGCAGGGCCGGGGAGCGCGAGCGGTGAGCGCGGCCGCGGGGAGCGGGGCAGGGCCGGGGGCTGCGGGGCGCCTCGGGGTGCGCGTGTGTGAGCGGGTGCGGGAGCGGGTGCGGGAGCGGGTGCGGGAGCGAGTTCCTCTCAGCCATCACCGCGCCGGGCCCGGCGGGGGGGATGCGCGTCCCGGGCCTGAGGCAGCGGTGGCGGCCGGGGCTCAGCGGGACCGGGGAGCGTGAGTGTGAGAGAGAGAGTGGGGGTGCGGTGTGTGTGAGAGTGGGGGTGCGGGGTGTGTGTGAGTGTGAGGGTGCGGTGTGTGTGTGAGAGTGGGGGTGCGGTGTGTGTGTGAGTGGGAGTGCGGTGTGTGTGTGAGTGGGGGTGCGGTGTGTGTGTGAGTGTGAGGGTGCGGGGTGTGTGTGAGTGGGGGTGCGGTGTGTGTGGGGGTGCGGGGTGTGTGTGAGTGGGGGTGCGGTGTGTGTGAGAGTGGGGGTGCGGTGTGTGTGGAGTGTGAGGGTGCGGTGTGTGAGAGTGGGGGTGCGGTGTGTGTGTGAGTGTGGGGGTGCGGTGTGTGTGTGAGTGGGGGTGCGGTGTGTGTGTGAGTGGGGGTGCGGTGTGCGGTGTGTGTGTGAGTGGGGGTGCGGTGTGTGTGTGAGTGTGAGGGTGCGGGGTGTGTGTGAGTGGGGGTGCGGTGTGTGTGTGAGTGTGAGGGTGCGGGGTGTGTGAGAGTGGGGGTGCGGTGTGTGTGTGAGAGTGGGGGTGCGGTGTGTGTGTGAGAGTGGGGGTGCGGTGTGTGTGTGAGTGGGGGTGCGGGGTGTGTGAGAGTGGGAGTGCGGTGTGTGTGAGAGTGGAGATGCGGTGTGAGTGTGGGGGTGCGGTGTGTGTGTGAGTGGGGGTGCGGTGTGTGTGTGAGTGGGGGTGCGGTGTGTGTGTGAGTGAGGGTGCGGGGTGTGTGTGAGTGTGAGGGTGCGGGGTGTGTGAGAGTGGGGGTGCGGTGTGTGTGTGAGAGTGGGGGTGCGGTGTGTGTGTGAGAGTGGGGGTGCGGTGTGTGTGTGAGTGGGGGTGCGGGGTGTGTGAGAGTGGGGGTGCGGTGTGTGTGTGAGAGTGGGGGTGCGGTGTGTGTGTGAGAGTGGGGGTGCGGTGTGTGTGTGAGTGGGGGTGCGGGGTGTGTGAGAGTGGGGGTGCGGTGTGTGTGTGAGTGGGGGTGCGGTGTGTGTGAGAGTGGAGGTGCGGTGTGAGTGTGGGGGTGCGGTGTGTGTGTGAGTGGGGGTGCGGGGTGTGTGAGAGTGGGAGTGCGGTGTGTGTGAGAGTGGAGATGCGGTGTGAGTGTGGGGGTGCGGTGTGTGTGTGAGTGGGGGTGCGGGGTGTGTGAGAGTGGAGATGTGGTGTGAGTGGGGGTGCGGGGTGTGTGTCAGTGGGGGGGTGCGGGGGGTGTGTGAGTGGGGGTGCGGGGTGTGTGTGAGAGTGGGGGTGTGGGGGATGTGCGTGTGGGTGTGCATCTGCGTGTCTGAGAAAGGGGATGTGTGTGTGAGAGAGGGTGTGCGTGAGGGGGTGTATGTGTATGTGAGAGTGGGGAGGTGTGTGTCTGAGGCTAAGAGTACGTGTATGAGAATGTTTGGGTATTGAGGTGATCAGTGACAGAACAAGAGGACATGGTCTGAAGCTTCCTCAGGGGAGATTTAGGCTTGATATTAGGAAAAAAAATTTCACTGAAAGGGTGATTGGCCATTGGAATGCGCTGCCCGGGGAGGTGATGGAGTCATCGTCCCTGGAGGTGTTTAAAAACAGATTGGATGAGGTGCTTAGTGCCATGGTTTAAATGGCGAGTGGGTGCCAGTGTTGGGTCATAGGTTGGACTGGATCATCTCAGAGGTCTTTTCCAACCTTGTGATACTGTGATGTGCATCTGTGTGTCTGTGTAAGAGAGAGTGTGTGGCTGTGTGTAATGTATGTGTGCACGTGTGAGAGTGTGTATGAATGTGAGAGTGCGAGTGAGAGCGTGTGTGTGAGCATGTCTGTGTGTATGCACCTGTGAGAGCATGTGTGCACATTTAAGAACCTGTGCACGTGTGTGTGAACGTGTGAGAGCATGTGTCAGCGTGAAGGGGAGGCTGGGGTTGTTTATGGGACTATGTGTGTGAGAGAGTGAGGCTGGGTGTGGGGGTGTGCATCTGTGTGTGAGAGTGAGAGTGGGACACTTTGTGTGTCTGTGAGTGTGTGTGTCTGAGTGTGAAAGTGTTTGTATGATACATGTGCGCGTGTGTCAGTGGAGGAGTGTGTTTGTGTGTCTCTGTGTTTGGGGTGTCTGTGTATGTCTGTGTGTGTGCATGCGTGCGTGTATTGTTAAAAGTATGCATTATACTTGCATATACTTGCAGCATACTGCTGCATTTCTTCAACAAGGGCCCCTTGAATAAAAAGCTCTTATTGGGAGCTCTTAAAATAGATGCATATTAAATAAGTGCATTGAATGAATGCAAGTTGCTGTAACAGCAGTTTTAAACCAGATTAAGAATATCATAGAGTGGTGTGAATGTTAGGATTGTCCCGTGCAGGGATAGGGGTTGGACTCAATGATGCTTGTGGGTCTCTTCCAAATCGGGACCTTAAAAATCATCCAGTTCCACACCATGGGCAGGGGCACTTCCCACTGGATCAGGTTGCTCAAAGCCCATCCAACCTGGCCTTGAAATGTTCAGGATGGGGCAGCCGCAACTTCTCTGGGCAACCTGTGTCTCACCAGCCTCACAGGAAAACATTTCTTCGTAATCTCCGTCTCCCCTCTTTCCACTTAAAACCATTCCCTCTTGTCCTATCGCTGCATTCGCTGATAAAGAGCTCCTCCCCCAGCTTTTCTGCAGGCATCAAGTGAACCCTGCTTCAAGGGCCTGGCTTGGGTCGGGCAGAGAGTTAATTCCTGTGGTGGGGAGCTGGCATCCATTGTGTGTGAAAAGAGGGGGTTCTTTTACCAATCTCACTTCCTTTTTGAGCCCATGAGCAGCTCGGCTGCCATCACTCCAAATTGAGGCACCAAAATCTTCTGTCAGCAGCTGTGGTTTTGAAAAGGTTGCATAATCAGTAAGATCTGGGCTGGAAATGATCAAGACTTGTGTACAGGGCTAGGTTAAGGGTAAGGGGTTTGAGCCAGGCCTTCAGCTTTAAACTCTGTGTTTGTCATTGATATTAAAGGGAAAAGCTGACAGAGGAACAAATGCTCTTTGGTGGGGGTTGTAGGTACGATATGAGTCACTTAAAAAAATACTGTTCCTTGTTCTGCAAGTGCATGTGTTGAAGTGGTATGTTGATGGTGATACAGAAAGCTGGCCCTACTGCTTTGGAGCCATGTGCTTCGACCCGAGCAAGGGGTTTGTCAGTTGTTTTCCATAGGGTTTTAAATGCAAAAGGCTGAGAGATAGTTGTGTTGAAATGTAATATCTATTCTAGGGTAGCAGCGTATTTTTTCCTCTCTGGGATATCTGCTTTGGCATTGTAACCATGGCATAGTGACTTCAGGCCTTCATACTCAGGTATTTTATGATTTTACTTGTGTGCCTGCTGTGCTGCACTTAAAAATATAAGTGGTTGATGGAATAAAGTGATGATCAGACTTCTTGTCTCAGCTGCACTGGTGGCCTGGGACTCCTCAGAACCCAGTTTGCATGTAGACATCTCATGACTTGCGCTTTGTACACTGATTGGGCTTTTCAGGGCTCAAACAGGATGAAAAGGCAGTTGTGTGGGTTCAGGTCTGTGGCACAGATCCAGTACAGTGCAGGCAGGTGAAAACTACCTGAATTTCAGAAAATGTACCACCTGAAATGTTTTTAATGTTATCTTTGCTTTCTCTCTTACTCTGAACTGTCAGAGGCCGTTTTTTCTACATATGGCTTGTGGTGGTACAGACTTGTCTTGGAGTAAAATAATCCCTCCAGCAGAAGCTCCACACAGATATTGGCTCATGATGTTGGTTCTGCAATGTGTAAAGTGCTCGTTGTGTTTGGGTGTATGAGGAAATTTCTTACATTTGGCTCATGTACTTACAGTATTTCACTCCCTGACCACGGCTCCCATCGACCTAATTTGGGACAGTTGCTTAAGAGGAACTGCTGTTTCTTGGTGGGGTAAAATGGAAATGAAGAGGGATTTCAGTCCAAGGCAGCCAGCTGGTTTAAAACCGCATTAGGTCAGGTCAGAGACACCTTTGGAACAACTGTACCCTGCCAACTGAAAGACATCCACGTTTATCTATAAATAGTCTGTTTGAGGAGAGGTTTTGTTCCCTCTAAAAGGCTCAGTAGGGCCATCTTTTTGAGGTTATTCACCACCCATTTGGAATGGAAAACAATAACCTTCCGGAGCAGCAGTGTGGGTGGCTGTGCTGAGAGTGAGAAGCTGGTAAAACCAGTTTTTTGCTGGGCTGTTAGCAGAGCAAGGAAGGGCTGTCCCCTCCTCCGCTCCTTAACCACGTGAAGGGTAATTAAAATCTTAAATTATTTTTGTCCAGTAGTTTCTGACCTACAAATAAAAGCAAAAGAAGACAAGTACTTGTTAGGGAGTGCAGGGATAGGATGAGGATGAACGGTTTTCAGCTGAAAGAGGGGAGATTGAGATGTTTTCTTGTGAGGGTGATGAGACCCTGGCACAGGTTGCCCAGGGCAGTCGTGGCTTCCCCCCTCCCTGAAAGTGTTCAAGGTCAGGTTGAATGAGGCTTTTAGCAACCTGATCCAGTGGGAAGTGTCTGTGCCCATGGCAGGGGGGATTGGAACTGGATGATCGTTAAGATCGCTTCCATCATAAACCATTCCATGAGTCTATGCAGTATGGGAAGGAATGCCTTGGGGTGAGGCAAGCAGCCTGTTTGGAGACTGGAGATGGTGCAGAGCATTGGGAGTGATGCTGTGTGGGATTGTTCTGTGGGGCCTTGCAATGACAGCGCAGTGAAACTGCTGGGAGTCAGTGGAATCAGCCCCAAATCAATCTGTAAGGACCAGTTGTTAACAATTCCTTCAGGAAAAACAATAATATCCTGCTTCCTTGCTGCCAGTTCCATTACTGCAATGCTTTTACTGACCCCAGACGTGTGTGTACCTGTGCTGCCCTCGACTATGTATGGAATTGTGGCAGCCAGGATCGGCATGATGGGAATTCTCATTTCCCCCAGGAGTTAACGGCCTGGGAGCAGGTTGGTACTGAGATTTTGGATCCTGGTGGGGGCAGGGGAGCTGGCAGGGGAGCCTCTGTGTGTGGTGGCGAGGGAAAGTGGATGTGTTGCCAAACGTGTTGCCACATGCTGTGGTTTTGATACTGAAAGTGCTGACAAATGAACTCTCTTAAAACTTGTTTTGGAGTTTAAGAAAACAATGTCCTTTTAATTCAGGACTAGATGCATGAGGGAATGATTTCCATCAATCATGCGTAATGAGACAAGAGCTGGGATGGAATATATGTCCCAGTTACATGTATAAATTTTCCCAGTAATCTCATGCATATCCTATTACTTTCCAAGAACTGATTTTAAGTTTATTATGAACTTCACAACAGCCAAATCTCTGCTAATTGGAGCTTTGGAGCCAGCTCTGCCTGACCTTGTATTTGAGACAGGAAAAGGCTGCAAACAGAGGTGTTTATAGAAGAAGACATCTTTTCGGCACATACCATACTTAACATAAGACATTATAATTTCATAGAATCGTTTGTATGTGTTGAAAGGGACCTTAAAGCCCATCCAGTCCAACTCCCATCCAATCTGGCCTTGAACACTTCCAGGGATGGGGCATCCACAGCTTCCCTGGGCAACCTGTTCCAGTCACTCACCACCCTCACATTGAAGAATTTCTTACTAATGTCTAATGTAAATCTTCCCCCTTCCAATTTAAAACCATTTCGCCTCGTGCTATCACTCCATGCCCTTGTGTAAATGTCCCTCCCCAGCTTTCCTGTAACCTCTTTCAGCCCTGGAAGGCTGTGCTGAGGTCTCCCCAGAACCTTCTCTTCTCCAGGCTGAACAAGCCCAACTCGCTCAGCCTGTCCTCATAGCAGAGGTTCTCCAGTCCTCTGATCGTCTTCGTGGCCTCCTCTGGGCCCGTTCCAACAGTTCCTTATCCTCCTGATGTGAAGGCGGTGCCGTGCGGGGGGCGGGAGCTCTGGCCGCCCCGATAAGGCGGGGCGGGGCCGCCCCTCCTCCCAGCCCGGCCCAGCGCAGCCCAGCCCTGGGCACTGGGAAGCGGGGCTGGGCTGAACACAGCAGAGCGGAGACGCGGGGTGTCAGAGAGGCAATGGGAGCAGCGGGAATGCCTCCTGCGCCCGGAAAGTAAGTGCATATCCCGCTGGCGGGGGTGGGGGGCGAGCATCCCGGGATGCAGCGTGGCCGTGGTGGGGAGCAGTTCCACGGCATGGATGTGTCCAAAGCAGTGGCTCTGTATGGCAGTGGTGTTACTGCAGAGAGGGACCTGAACATCTCTTATGCTCCCAGTGCTGTTTAGTGGGAATTGGGAAGCAAGGAAATCGGTGATTACTCCACTTGTTTTTGTTAGAGGCATGTGGAAACAGAAAATAAGGATGGATTGACTCCCGTCCTCAGCTGTAGTGTTAGTTTTAATTGGCTGATTTTTGACGATGTGTGAGGAGAGCCGTTTCACATTCCCTCTTTCTGTGTGCATTTTTGAGAGGGGCCATTGCCATTGAATGAAAAACCAGAAAAACAACAAATGCAGGTGTTCACAGAGATCATTAAAGGAGCATTTCTTAAATTTAGACTTGATGATTTTAATGGTCTTTTCCAACCTAAAGGATTCTGTGCCTCTGTGATTGTGCCAGTATGAAATTGCTAATGCACAGAGTGCAGAAGTAGCGTTTTGTCAGGCAGTGCGCCCAGTTCCCTGGTGGCATGAACTCAGGAAACACATAAATGGCAATGCTGTGTACTTTAGACTGGGCATTTGTAGCTACACAGCTGAACGTAGTTTCACAGAACTCCAAGTACATTATCTAGTGTGTGAGGAAACACGGCAGTTACATTTAGCCTGGCAGGCTTTGCCTGGGTTGTTACATAGATTATGATGAATGAAATAAAAAGAGCAATACAATTTTTTTTTGTTTCCTTTTGAGCACATGACAGCTTTTAGTATATATAATGCCCTCATTTTCTTGGCTGGGTATATTTCTGGCTTTGCATTAGTACTTTTAGACTGCATTGGAGAGCTAGGGCTCCCGCGTTTTGTTGTAGGTTGTACACGAGAGAATTGGCAAACAAGGTAATATCCAAGGGATGTTGTGAGGAGAAAGCTTATATTGTGTTGAACATCACTAGCACGGTGAGGATCATGGAACCTTACAGAATTGAACCTGTGAACGAGCTGGTGCATGCAAATACAAGGGCAAAACTGGCGTAGCGCAGACTAGAGAGTGATCTATTCTGGACTTCTGCACCCTATCTGACTTGGTGGAGAATTAACATAAGCTGAAAACTATAGTCAAGTTCACCTCTCTGTGCTTCCTAGAAAATGAGATGTTATGGTGTGGATGGGGTTGAGCTGTGTGCAGGGGCTTGGTGAGGCTTGCACTGTGTCTCTTGGCGGGGGCACCTTTGAGAGATGAGAAGCCTGTTGTGTGGAGGGAAGTAAGGGAGAAGCAGCCTCTGCTGCTGCCTCACAGTGACACTGGCTTGGTCAGTCCTCTTCCCCTGGTGAACCCGCTTAGCGCTCTGCTCTCTCAGATACACAACTGGTGTCTGGTGGGTCTTTGCTGCAGAAGGGGTCTGGGGCTGCAGTCGGTATGGTCCTGGGGCTCAGGCATTGTAGGCTACATGGCTGCTTTGTGGTCGTCTTGTCATCGTCAAAATATTTTCAGTTCCTTCCAGAGGAATGTTAAAATCTATGAAATATTTAGATTGGTACATGTGTACGCTTTAATTCTGCTGGAAATTTCCACAGTTGTCATTGCTGAAGGTTTAAATAAAATGTTTACTATGAATCTGAAGTCAGTGCTTGAGGAATCCTGTGAAACTAATGGAAAAGTTGAAACTCTTCTGTAACGAAATACCCACTGCTTAGGAAAAATGCTGATATCAACACTTTCCATTTTTACTGAAAATCCATATCTAGCTTTTTTCCCTTACTTGCAGAACCCTCACCAGTGTAACCTCTGTATTCATTGTCTGTCTGAGCCCCTTTTACTTGAGAATGTGCTGAAAGCTGAGCAAGTTACCACAGCTGTGAGCACAACAAAAATAATGGGCACCTGCTGTATAAGCTTCAGCCTTTGCAGCGAAGTGTGATCTGTGTATCAGCATTTGGGTTTTCAGTTGGTAATGGTATTTCAAATGGTATTGGCATTTTCTCCTTTAGGAGAGCTGGTTCATTTGCCTGCAGCTGAAAAAAGAGTGACTGAAACAGTTCCTGCCTCTTGCCAGGTCATTCTTGCCCAGTTCTGGCCAAGCTGTGCCCGAATTGGCCTTCAGCTGCCGGAGCTTGCTGGCTGGACGTAAAAGCAGGAGAGGATTGCCTAAGCTCCTGTGGTTGAAGCTGTTGCCAAATATCAGTTGGTTTTCCTGTGATTGTGCAAATTCTGTGGGCTAAGGCACTTGAGTGACAACTGTCACTCTTGGAGAAAGCTTTATCTATGTTTAGAAAACTTGCATGGATGTAGGGTCTTAGGGTTTTCTTTGTTCACTGTTATAGTGAAGTAGAACAGATGATTCTTCATATGATGCCCTTCCTCTTCTGTTAAGGGGAAATAGAAACTATTTTTCCATTGTGTTTTAGGAGCACTTCAAGAATGAGTCCACCACAGGATAGGAGCAAAAATTCCTGTAGCAGCGAGCCTCTGGCAAAGTGCCTTCAAGCAAAGAAGGACTTGGAAACAGCTATATCTGGAATCGTCAAAGCTGAACAACAGATTAAGGAGAACTGGCGGGAGGTAACTTAAAACATTCTTTTAAAAGAATTTAAATAACTAAATTATTTTCATTATTCCAGAGTACTTTCTTATCATGATGATGGTCTGAAATTTTCCTGGAGACTTGCAAGCACCTCGTGGTGTGATTTGGTCATGCTTTGATAAAGGTATTCCTGCATTGCTAACCTGGGCATGCAGAGTTTCCTGAAGCTGTTGGTTGAAACAGCAGACTAGAGAAGGATTGCAGATAATGTTGTTCTCTGATACTTCTGTAAAGGTAGCCTTGGCACTTTTATTGACTGGAGTTGTGCAGTGCTGTGGGTGATGGGGGTTAGTCTCTGAGGGATAAACTGCTCCAAAAATACTACTGGTCTGTGAAAAATACTACTTTGCAATCAGCACAGCTTGATCCTGCTGTGTGACAGAGTTCTGGAAATGGTATGTGTTACCTTGCAGGTGAAAGCGAAGATTCACAGCCACATCAGCCGCCACCTGGAATGTCTGCGCAGCCGTGAGGTCTGGCTCTTTGAGCAGGTGGATCTCATCCAGCAGCTGAAGGAGGAGGCCTTGCAGCAGCAGGCGCAGCAGCTCTACTGGGTGAGAGCTGGTGGTGAATCACTGCACTGGCATTTTTAAGTAAACTTTATCCTTGCAAGTATTGTCTCAGTTTTAATGTTAGAAGCCAAAACAATAACGCGTTTTTGTCTTCCGTGCAGTATTTGGGACAGTTCAATTGCCTGATTCATCAGCTGGAACGCTCCTATAGTAACGAACTGGCAAACCAGATCTCAGTCTGCCTGGAGAGGTAAATATGTTTTCTGATGCAATTTAACACAATTGGTATTTATTTTGACTTAGGAATTGAATCTAGTTTTTTATTCTAATAGAACTAACTCACTGTTTATAAGTTTTTAATGTTTCCTAGAAATAAGATATTCAAAGCAGTCTGTGATACGATTCCTTTCATCTTTTTTGTCTTAGATTGAAAAAACAGGACTGTAACACACAGGGGAGGTTCTCATTTGTGCAGATTGTTTGAAATATTAGTTGTTGATGGCAACTCAAGCCAGAAGGAGGAGGTTGTGTTATGCTGGCTCTTTCTTCTGTTCTTGGTTTGTGGATAGGGATCTCTTTATAGAAGTATTAAGTCTTTTTGTTCCCTGATTTGTGCCAAGTCAGCTTGGAAGCCTTTTTATGAAATGATGTACTGATTCCTAAAATGTGACAGAGGAAGATTGAAATTTGACTATTTTCTTACTCTTTCAGACTGGAAAGTCTTACTCTTAAACCAGAGGAATCTTCCATCCTGAATTTTGAGGCTGACACATCTTACCTTCGCCAGGCTATTACCTCATTTGGCTCGATTAAAACGATGGTGAGCACCAAGACCTTCCTGGGCTGGAATAACTGAACAAAAATAATTCATTTTTTGGAGGCAGTAGTGCAATGTATTCTAAGTGATATTTCTACTTTTATTTATAACTTGGATGGATTTTTGGTTTAACAGTGTAATGTTCACACAGTGGTTTATTAACTATTGCACGTAGTCCTGATTTTTGTCTGAGCTTAGACCTACTTACGTACATGTTGTTTTAATATATTTTGGTAGAGACTGAGGGAATGATGGTTGTATTCTTGCTGTATTCCAGAAACTACGTTTTTCTTTATATATTAATAGTTATACATCATAGATGGGTTTCTGTAAGGTAAATATTTGGGATTCTTATGTAAGCAGCGTATCTTCTGTGTTATTGGAGATAATTCTCTTAAAGGAAGTGGACTGAAGTTAATATTTTTGTAGTAAATCTCCATTCTGCTTTTAAATGTTGAGAAAATTATTATTCACAAAGAACAGACCAGTTGTAACTGTGCTTAATGTCTGCTTTATCGTAGAATTCATCCTAGAAACCAGGCAAAATTGACATTTAAGTTAACTGTTACTTTTTTTCCCTTACAGCAAACCTCAGAGAGAGAAAATATTTCTCCCTGGTTCTCAGGGCAGAATTGTGCCCTAATGAACTGCGAGCAGGTAAGATTAAGACTTGTACTTGTGAATGTTTCATTGTATTAAGGGGAAAAGGAGGGCTCGAGCACAATATGTTAGCTGCTTGAGTGATGACTTCTGTTTGTTTGTTAAGATGTTTGAGTAGCTGGTAACGGTCACTGTGGTGAGCATTAGTGATCTGATGTTCTAGCAGCTCCAGGAACAGGCGTGCAGGAATACCATATGAAGGTGAATTCGGAGTGACACTGTCAAGCAGAATTTTTCAGTTGAATGTTCCTTGGTGTTGTCAAGTCAGGACTTGGAATGATCTGATTCCTTTTAATGCAGAAGTTCATGGGAAATCTTACGTTGGGCTCTGCAGAGAAAGAGCATCAGTGAAATGGGGCAGCAAATCAAGGAACTGTGGTCAGCAGGGAGTTATGGCTGTGTTACATGCGCCTCAGCTGTGTGTTGTGGAAGTTTTTCCTTCCCTTTCTTGTCATTTGTGCTCTGAAGAATCTGGGACACAAAGCGATCTTATCAGTGCAGAGGCCTAAAGTCACAATCGTAGAATGATTGAACTTGGAAGGGACCTTAAAGCCCAACCCATTCCAACCCCTCTGCTGTGGATCAGGTTGCTCAAAGCTGCATCCAACCTGGCCGTGAATACCTCCAGGGATAGGACATCCATGACTTCTCTGGACAACCTGTGCCAGTGCCTCACCCCCACAGGAAAAGACTTCTTCTTAATGTCTAATCTCAGTCTCCCCTCTTTCAGCTTAAAACCATTCCATGTCATCCTGTTGCTGTGCTTCCTGATGAAGAGCCCCTCCCCAGCTTTCCTGTCACCCCTTTAAGTACTGGAAGGCTGCTCTAAGGTCTCCCTGGAGCTTTCTCTTCTCCAGGCTGAACAACCCCAACTCGTCTCAGCCTGTCCTCATATGGGAGGTGCTCCAACCCTTGGATCATCTTTGTGGCCTCCTGTGGACTTGCTCTAACAGATCCATGTCCTTCCTTTTTTCTTAGTTGGAAGGGACTGGTTTTTTTGTTTGTTTCAGCAATACCAACGACTGGTGAATGTTTGTTTTCATGTTTACCATAGATCACCTCAGCATAATTGCTGACTTTCTCGTAACCAAGAATGTTCTTTCTCAGCAGAAAACATTGTGTGGGACAGTGAGTACCTCACTTGCTGACTGGTTACTGGGAAGCAAACCTGTGGCTGTTCACCAGGCTCCATACGTTCCCAGCACCAATCTGGAAGATTGGGTTACTAAAAAATGTGTGTCAGAGCCCAGCCAGGTAAGCCTTTATGCACTAACCTAGCTTTTAATAAAGGCCAGAAACACAGTATCCAATTGGAGGCGGAATATGGTGGAATGAAGCTTTCCATAATTCTCTGTCTTGTGTTCAACTAACACTTCTGCATTTCCTATTGGAATGCTCCAGGATGTAACTGTGCAAACAGTTACCCAACATTGTCTTTTAGTGTTAACAGATGCATTTCAATGTGTCTTTACTAGGATTTAAGCTCTTCCAAAATCTGTTATTTTGAGCAAGCCTGGGGAAATCTGAAAGATTTGGAAAACTGGCTCCTGCAGAACCAACAACATGATGTTACTGGGAAGATGGACTCCCCTGGCCGCAAGGACTCCACCTCTACTTTCGACTCGTCCTTCTCCACTGTCGAAAAGGTGGAGGAATTGGAATCCTTTGGAGAAGAGGAAATGGATCTTTCTGACTGGCTGCTCGCTCCTGACACAGCAAATGGTAACAGAGCTTCGGATGGGAAATGGAAGTACGAATTCAAACCTTTTAGGGAAGAATTCAATTTGAATGATTGGCTCCTCAAAGCTGAAACGTGTACCGGTTGTGGCAGCCAGGTCAAAAGTGTGGAAATTGAAAACCTGGGAAATCTGAAGTGCCTGAATGAGCATCTGGATGGAAAAAAATCACCCACTACTTCTGCTGTAAACGCTTGGCTTCTTCAGCATCCTCAGACCCCATTTAAGCTGGAAGATGTGTGCAAAGCTAATGAGCCGTGTGCCAGCTTTTCAGAGTGTGTGTGTGATGAAAACTGTGGAAAAGAGGCTCTGTGTAAATGGCTTCTGAAGAAAGAAGGGAAGGATAAAAATGGAGTTCCAGTCAGCCAGAAAGATGTACCAAACCCTGAGCAGGAGAAGGCAAAGTCTGCTGCCCAAACTTGGCTGAACCCTGTGCAGCAGCTCACAGGGGAACCCGTTAGTGCAGAGAAAGCAGATTATTCGGCAGAGATCGCAGAGCCCTTGAAGGTATTGCTCGAAAGGCCCCTCACAAGCTGGCTGGCCAAGGGCGAGCAAAAAGCAGAAAGCGCAGAAGAAAAGGCGAGCAGGGCAAAAGCAGATAATAGTTTCAAGAGTCCTTCCCTAGACTTCTTGGCTCCTTTCCAGCTCCCTTTGAACGTAAACAGCTGGGTGCTGACATCAAACCACCTAGAAAATGCGAACCCGCCTCCAGCGGAAGACAAATGGCTTCTACGCAAGAAAGCACAAGTGAGCATGTTCATAAGTCTCTGCTACTGTGGTGTCTTAAGCTGATGTGCCAGGTTTATTGTTTTGCTTAATTTAATGCCAACCTTCTCTTCCAAACTCATAGCTCTTTGGGACAATACTGACTGACAAGTTCTAGGTTTCTTAGCTTTTTTAATGCTTTCATGGAATCAATCATATGATGGTTTGGTTGGGAAGGGACCTTAAAGATTGTCCAGTTCCACCCCCCCTGCCATCGGCAGGGACACCTCCCACCAGACCAGGCTGCTCAAAGCCCTATCCAACCTGGCCTTGAACACCTTCAGGGAGGAGGCATCCACAGCTTCCCTTGGCAACCTGAGCCAGGGCCTCACCACCCTCATTTCTTCCTTATGTCTAATCTAAATCTTCCCTCTTCCAATCTAAAGCCATTCCCCTGGTCCTATCACCACCAGCCCTTGTAAATGTCCCTCCCCACCTTTCCTGTAACTCCTTTCAGCACTGGAAGGCTGCTCTGAGGTCTCCCCAGAGCCTTCTCTTCTCCGGACTGAACAATCCCAACTCTCTCAGCCTGACCTCATAGCAGAGGTTTTCCAGTCCTCTGATCATCTTTGTAGCCCTCCTCTGGAGCCGTTCCAACAGTTCCATATCCTTCTTATGTTGGAGATTCCAGAACTGGACACAATATTCCAGGTTGGGTCTCACGAGAGCAGAGAGCAGAATCCCCTCCCTCACGCTGCTGCCCACGCCTCTTTGGATGGAGCCCAGGACACAGTTGGCCTTCTGGGCTGTGAGCACACATTGCCGGCTCATGTCGAGCTTCTCATCAATCAGCATCCCAAGTCCTTCTCTGCAGGGCTACTCTCAGTCACATCATCCCCCAGCCCTTAGTGAAACCAAGGGTTTCAGTGATTATTACTTAGTTACTTAAGTAGATTAGGGCAGCATTTAACACAAAACAAGTCAGTTTTGAAGTGTAGCTGGTCTGCTAAATGAAGAAAGCATTCGGCTCCAAGGCTTAGAAGCTAGTTTCATTTTCTTTGTGAACACTTGACAGAATTTGAAGATGCATCAGAATTTTTTTATGTTTCGAGATGAGTAATTAAGGTGACTTCTCTTCCAGGACTTTGGCCTTCCTACAGTCTGTGACATTTTTGCCTGTATGAAACTCAATGGAGATAAAGAGAAATGGCTGTATCGGACTCCTCTGCAGGTAGGAGGGACAGAATGCGTTACCACAGCTGAGCCCAAATGTCACTTGTGGGTACAGAATACAGATGATGGCAGTTCACTGTTGTCTTCAGAGTTCTGTCTATGTAATGTTTAACAGCAGGGATTTTTTTTTTCCCCATAAACCTGTATAACAGCTTAGGGCAGGGTGTCAAACTCACGGCTCCTGCTGATCTCCTGCAGCATAATGCGCATCACACGTTGCACACGTGACCAGCACTGGGAGGAGTGTAGGGGCAAGGAGCTTGGCTCTGTCACTGGGTAGAAACAAGGTGCCAGGCCGGATAAAACAAGGTGGAGAGCTGAATTTGTCCTGCAGGCTGTGAGTTTGACACTCCTGGCTTAGACCATTCTGTTTTTTTTCATTATTCCTCCCTTTTTGCTTGCAAGCCAGGGAGGGAATTATTTATCTTCTTGATGAAATTGCTCTTCAACTGATGGAAGCTTGTTAAAATCTTGGTAACTTCTCTTGTAACTAGAATGTGCAATTAATGTCTAAATTCCCAGGCAGCTCCTTTCTTATCTCAGTAGCGTATTTACAGCTGACATCCTGTTTCTCTTCTCTTTTTATCATTGCTTTTGAAATTCATGGAAATAGTCTGCCTTAACAGGCGCACATCACACCCTAGAAGGCCAGATACTTGGTTCTAGGAAGTATTTGAGGATGATTTGCTTTTCCCCAGGGTTTCTTGCACTTATTTTTTTTTTTCAAAAGCATTGCTTTCTGTTTATCAGAGAATGTAACCATATTTAAATTTGTTTAGATGTGAAGAACGGGAAGCGCTGAAGTGATTCCCTTCCTGCCGATCAATCGCACACCACGCTGAGTGACTGCAGCCAGCTGAATCTCGTGTTTGTGTTTGGCCGTCTGCTTTTTCTTCTAAAATTATAAGATTACTTGTGTAACAGCACTGAGGTGCTGAAGATGCCTTTTTGTTATGATTATTTCTCAAATGTAAACCCACTGAGCATAAGCAATCTGATACTAGAGAGGTGTTAGTAATTCCTGTCTGTTATGGGGCTATGTAAATCTTCTTGGGTTGTCACTTGAAGTACGTCGAAGCCAGTGCAAGTACAAAGCAAAATCTCCCTGGTGCTGTGAAATAACAAACCTTTGGCAGCAACTTGCAAAGTGCTGCCGTTCCATTCAGCTGCTACAGCTTTGTCATGGGTTGGGTTCCAGCTGGGACTGCAAGATCACTTAGGTTGTCTTTGAGAGGAGTTTCTTTTATTGAGCAGTCACTAACTTGAAAGGTTTCATTTGTGCATCTCCCGGCTGAGTACAGTATGTGTAGTCCAGGTTTGGAAAAAGACATTGATTTATGGGAGCGGACACATGGCAGGAGACTGGGAACTGAGCTTTGAATGAAAGCTTTTCTTGCCAATTTTTGAGCCATTCTGAGAACGGGGCAGGGTGTTAATATTCTTGCATCAGCAAATGAGATCCTGCCACATCCCCAGCATTTAGTAACTATTTGGATTTTACGGAAAAAGCTGCAAGATGAAATGTGTGCATTTCTGCTTATTTTAGGCAACTCATAATGAACTTCTGTTGACCAAACCACTGGAGAGCAGGCATCCTAGCAACCTAATATTTAAAGGTAATATTTTTGGGAATTTAATGGCCTCTTGTCAGATCAATATCGTGCTGTTTAATTGGGAAACACTAATTTGGCAAACTGCGTGGCTCCTACTGATGCATTTTAAAGATATTTAAGCTGTGGATTTCCATGTTGTTGTTTACAGGAAGGTGTGGTCAAAAATCTATCCCTATAGCTGTGGAGGGAACAGGAGCAATACCTCTGTAGGCATTAAGCATTTTGAGCTTGTGGGAAGGAGGGCGGAGATGTGAGATGGAAATGTGGATCCTGCCTGTCAGCTTGCGTAAAAAAATGTAAAGTTTTGTGGTTTCTGCTGCAGCTTCCACTCACTTAAATTCCTCTTTAGAACTATAAAAATAGCCTCCCCCTCTTCCCATCCCCTCAACCTGTCTGGAAATAAAAGTGATTTCAGTTCTTCAAAACACTGTAAAAAAGATTATTAATAGTTAGATCCAACCTCTGTCTCCTGGCTGATAGTACCTGGGCCTTTGCTTTAGAGTAATTTTTTGGGCTCAGCGGGAGATGCTGCACATCTGAAACCAGACCCCATGGGGCTTCCTGCCAGCAGCCAGCTTGAGGCTTCCATACTGTCACAGCTGGGGCTTTCTGCTGGAACCAGGAAGCTGGTTTTGGAGTCTGCTTCCCCTTTGTCAGTGTCCATGTTGCTGCCTGGGAAGACTGCACTGTGATTAACTCCATTAACACAGCCTAACTGATTAGCAGTTGAACTTGAAGAAGGCGACTGACGTGCAGCCCACCTCTTTCATCTCCTGTAGCTGTCATCGTGTGCTACTTTGTCAGTTCATTGTGAGTCTTTGAAACCTGGGCGCATGTTCCTTCCCTCACTCACTTGTCACTAATTCATATTTATGTACAACATTGATTAATCTTTTCCATTAAAAAAATAATTGCAACCACAGGGTGTGTTGTGTCTCATTTGCGAGGTGGTGGACGATGCTGGGAAATGTTTTGGGGCCAGTACTACTTAATATCTTCATAAATGACCTGGATGCAGGACTCGAGGGTTTACAGAGGGATCTGGACAGATTGGAGAGCTGGACAATCACCAACAGCAAGAAATTTAACAAGGACAAGTGCCAGATTTGGCACCTGAGACACAGCAACCCTGGATGGACAGACAGCTGGAGAGAGGCTGGGGAGCAGCCCTGCCGAAAGGGACCTGGGGGTTCTGGTCAATGGCAAGTGGAACATGAGCCAGCAGTGCCCTGGAAGCCAAGAGGGCCAACTGTGTGCTGGGGTGTATCAAGCACGGCATCACCAGCCAAGCAAGGGAAGGGATTGTCCCACTCTGCTCCGCACTGGTGCAGCCCCACCTCGAATATTGTGTGCGGTGTTGGGCACCACAGTAAAAAAAGGACATCAAACTATTGGAGAGTGTCCAGAGGAGGCCACAGAGCTGGGGGAGGGTCTAGGGGTGAAGATGTATGAGGAGAAGCTGAAGTCACTCGGTCCGTTCAGCCTGGAGAAAAGGAAACTGAGAGAACTCATCGCTGTCTACCGTTTCCTCACAAGGGAAGGAGGAGCAGGTGCTCTCTGGTGACCAATGACAGGACCCGAGGGCATGGCAGGAAGGTGTGCCGGGGGGGGTGGTTCAGTTAGATATTAGAAAGAGGTTCTTCATCCAGAGGGTGGTGACACACTGGATCATCTCCCCAGGAAAGCAGTCACAGCAGCAAGCCTGGCAATATTCCAGAAGCTTTTGGACAATGCCCTAAGACACAGGGTGTGAATGCTGGGATTGTCCTATGCAGGGACAAGAGCTGGACTCTATAAAATCTCTGTGGGTCCCTTCCAACCTGGGTCATTCTATGATTCCATGAAACCCTGGTACCAGGAACACCAAAGGGACAACTCCTCAGTTCTGCCCCGGACCCAGGGCTGGGATGGTCAGTGCTGCTCCTGGAAGAAATACAGATTGAGAGAGAGAGTGGTGTTTGTTTCTTCTCACTCTTGCATACTAGAGGATTTCTAGATTTTGGGGAGCCTTCAGTCCTCTTCTGCCATGGCTGTAGAACATCTCCAGTCGGGATGTCCAATTGGATGTTAGTTCTTCTCTGACTCTAATGCTCTCCTGGTGTTTGGGCATCAATGTCCCCACGTGTTTCGTTCCTCCTTGGAGGGTTTTCCATTCCTTTAAACCCCAGGCTGCATTGTACCAGTAAGAGAATGTTCTCATGGGATAGCATCCAGCTAGGCCTGGCAGCCTCTTGCCCATGACACCTGCTTTGTGTGATTTTTTCTAAATGGGCTGGAGGTGCATTGTTGGAAGCAGCCACATGCAGAGCATGTGCATCCTGAATGTTTACCTTTCAAAGATGGAAAAAAATACCTAGTCTCCAAAGACAAGGAAGACAGAGCAGCAGGAGCTGAGAACACCATTCGTGGCTTCTCAGGCACTTGAAGAACTTGCTTTGAATAATCTGAGATTATGAGATCAATGCCTTGTATTGAGGAAGGCTTAATTCCACCTCTCTCCCTCCCTGTGGAGCTAGAGCAGTAACCTCCCCCTTCTCTCTTCGCCAAGTTCCTGTAACAAATGAATCCTCTGAACTTGCTTCTGTGCAAGGTGGTCACATCATGTATGTCTTGGTGAAAGGATGGAGCTTCACAGCTCCTTTCAGGCAGGAGACTCCACAAGTCGGGAGCATCCCTGTCTGAGAGCTGCTTCAGCGGCGACAGAAGGTGCCCCAGACCTCAGTGGAGAGGAAGAGCCAGTGCTCAGCAGCTTCTGTGCATGAGTGACAAGGTAGGTAAGGACAGCAACCACGCACGGAGCCTGGGGAAATCCTTCACAAGCGTGCGAGCCAGCTTGGCTGCGGAGGCTCTTAAGTGAAGGGCACAAGTGGCACCAGGCACATCCTTTCCCTGCAAGAACCTGTTCGTCACAGAGCTCCTGGGCCGCCTCGGGCTCAGCCGTCTGTGGTGCAGGGCAGGGGGCACCAAGGTCCCTGCAGGGGACACAGCCTGGGATTGTTGGGAAAGTACCAAAAGGGGCTGTGGGTTCCCTTTGGTGGCCTTGCAGGCACCAGCACAGGCCAGGACTCAAAAAGCTCCACCTAACACAGACTCATTTCCTATCTGGAATGTATTAAACACAGGGATAACCTCCTGTTAAAGCACAAAGTAGGATTTCCCCCCTCCTTTCAGAGGAATCAGAGGCTGTGAACACTGGATCATTTTTCTGCCCTAATATGCATTTCCCTCCTGCCTTTCAGAAGCATCTTCTGCTTCCTGGGGGAAGCTGGAGATTCGTCCCATGTGACCACTGAGTTTTTTCAGCAAATTCCCCCAGCTGTAAGTGAAATCACCTGCTGGCAGGGAAGGATGAAAGTGGTTTGCCTGGCTCTGTTCCAAATATCACACAAAAGCTGCTTTACAAGATCCAAAACCCTTTCACTGTACCTGTTGTCTGACTCCTCGCTCGCTGCAGCATGGAATGCTGTATCGGAACTACCACCACGAGATGCTGTGACTGGCACTGCCAGAGGAGAAAGCACTGCTCTTCGGGATGGCCAGGCTCTCCCAGTTACACAATGCCACATGGGAGGGCTACAGCTCGCTTGCCAAATCCTGCTGGTAACCTGCTTTCACTTCATTTTAGTCCTGTTGAACTCGGATACACTTTGCGTCACAGATTTAGGTAGCACTTTTATACCGATTGTTCACTGCTAAACTGTGAACACAGCAAGTCTTGACACAGAACATTGCAAAGATGTCTAAGGATGGTGAGACACTGGCACAAGTTGCCCAGAGAAGTTGTGGATGCCCCATCCCTGGAGGTGTTCAAGGCCAGGTTGGCTGAGGCTTTGAGCAGCCTGGTCCAGCGGAAGGTGTCCCTGCCCATGGCAGGAGGTTTGGAACTGGGTGATTTTTAAAGTCCTTTCCAACCCAAACGATTCTATGATTCTATTCTATATTCCATGCTTATAATTCACCTCCCTCGTTGCTGCCTCCATGCTGGCTGTATTTCACTGCTGAGGCTAAGATCATTCCACATACAAACAGCTTACGAACCAAAGTTCTCAACAGCCCTAGAAACAAAGCTATTTCAGAGAAATGCACTCAGCTCTGCCCCCAGGGCAAGCAATTCCAGGAAACTGCACACCAGATAACACTATGTTGTCTCAAGAGGCAGCCTAGCCTGGAGGTTGTGGCAACTTTGAACTTAGAGAAGCTTGTTCCTACACAGCTTCCCTTTCAGCTGTCCCACTTCATTGGGGGGCAGAGAGCTCCAGGGTTGTATTTGTCCTGAAAGTCTCTAGAAAACCTAGATGCGTTGCGAAGTTCCTGACACTTAAAAAGCAATGAGACCCCAAAGGAGCTACGGATCCTTCACCCAGCATTGTCAAGCGTGCAGGATTCTTCAGTCCTATTAACAGTGAACAAGAAACAGGGGTGGGGAGGAACTCACTGAAGCCAGTGAAGAAAGAGCTCAAGAGAAAGTGCACACGTTTTCTGGTGTCCCACACCACACCTTTCTTTAGTGCTAGAACCCTCAAAAAACGACAGCTGGAAGGTCCAGCGCCAACAGCACAACAGTGACACAAAGCCTGCTAAAAGCAGGAGAACATTAGGCTCAACAAGACAGCACTCACAAAGTGGGTGAGAAACAGACGTTTCATTCCCTTCATGGTCCATCTTGTTGAGTGCTGGCTCAGAGCATCTACTTTGTCCCAGGAAGCAAGCAAAGCAAATTGAGTGCAGCTGCAAAGCCTCGTTAGTTGGAGCACTTGCTCTATAAAAAGGTGATCTCAGGGGTCATCTTGTCCTAAGGAGGCTTCTTAGCAGAGTTGTGTTTCTTCTGAGGAAGGTAAGAGCTACTGCTTTCCTTCTACTGCTCTTCTGTTGGTTTTATTTTGTTGGGTGCAACAGGTATCAATAGCTGTTTCAGCAGGGAGACCTTGGAGTAAACTGTTCTGCTTGTCTGCTGAACAGGAAGCTTCTTGTTTTGCTCTTATCTTGCCTTTGCATTGTCTCAGACTTGTTTAATTATGTACCTGTTTAATCATTTAAAAACTGAAGGAATGAGCTGTTATACAGTAACTCTATTTACAGAACTAATTCTCAACGTACTGTTTAATTTCCAACAATGTTGGAAAGTGGTTCCATTTTAACCCTGGAGAAGGTGTAGGTTCATCACCTGCCTTCATTCTGTCAGTAACCTACAAACACTACTTGGAAGGAAAAAGCTTGTCACTAATCAAAACTCCTGTAACAGCTACTGAAAGGAGTATTTATACTGCTTGGCTGAACTCAAGCTCTGAGATGCTGGAGCACCCAAGTGCTTTGATAATCCAATAGCAGCTGTTCTGCAACAGCTGTACCTCACCCAGAAACAAATAGTTCCTTACTAGTAAGGAAGTGAGTGAGGGAGTCGTGCCCTGATGTGCCTCACCATCACCTTGTGTCAGGAGACAATCGGCCTATTTGTTTGCTTCTCCTCATCCCCAACTCCCCCAGGATTTTATCACATTGGTCCTTCAAAACAGAACTGTAAATAAGTCGCTGGATGCAGCACATTTTTGCCTTATCAGCAGTAGGAACAGCAAAACGTAGAGATGGCATTGCGTAAGCACCACCCTTTTTATTAATGATGTCCCTCGTTACAGCTTGCCCTGTGCTGCCAGAGCAATGAGCCTCGCCCTGAGCCAGCTGCTACTGACGGCTCTCGCTGCCTGGTGAAAGAGCACAGGGAATACAGCCACAGACTCTACCGTGCAGCGCAGCCGCTGCAGCACACGCAAACCACCAAACCTGCTAGCACAGCAGCTACAGCACTCGAGCACGCCTCATAGCTCTGGCCCAGGGTGGTGAATGTGTTGGGGAGACTCTAGCTTGGTGGCCACTCTGCTCACTTGCAGGTCCAACAAATCGCTGCCTCCAGCGACTGGCTGGCGGGCAGGAAAGAGCCAGTCCAGCTACATGGCATTAACAGGTTCCTCCCAGCACAGTTTCCTTCAGTTTCCCACTAATTGTAAATAAAATAAGAAGGGGCACCAGACAGATCTTGCAACTGGTTTGACTGGTGATTATGCAAGCGTGTCCTCTGTCCGGCGCTGGCTGCTCTGCTCAGAGGGATTGCCGGGCTACAGAGCCCTTCAGGTGCTCCCAGTTGTTATAGAGAGCGTAGAGCCCAGTAAGCGTCAGTCCTGCGATACCACCTCGTGCTATCCCACGCATTCCACCTGAAAAAGAACAGAATAACATTTGTTAAGAGTCACATCCAAGGAAATGCTCAGCTACAGAACCTTCCAAGCAGCTGTTCAAACCCAGAGGCATATTAATGAAGCACAGGTTTGTCTTTCCGAAGAACTTTCCTTCCAGAAAGGGTACCTGTGCTAACTCTGCCTCCCCTCAAATGTGCTGCCAGGCTCAAGGCAGGTCATTCCTGATCCCAGCACTAATTCTGTAGGTAGGAATTCCTCTCAAACCATTAGCACTACTGCCCAGGTGAACCACTCCAGGACTAGCGAAGCACAGATGGTTCTTGTCATGTCTTGCTTTATCTATTGCATCTGACTCCACCACAAGTGTTTATAGACAAATACAATCTCTGCCTGCTTTAAGAACAGGAACTGAGGAGCTCAGATAAGGCTCAATGATTGTCAGTTATGGTAACTAGGTTTGGAGGAAAAGAAAGGGTGGGAGGGACACAAGTGGACATGACCTTGAGACTCATGAAGGCCATCATGCAGAACTTGGCACTGCTTTTGTGCCTTGGGAATGTTAAAACTTTTGAAAAACAAAAAAGCAGATGAAAGGGATCAACTGGCAAGAATTTACTAGGGTGTACATTGAACAACTTTGTTCTTTTATTAATGTTCAAAATTATTGTACGGTGGCAAAAATTGAGTCACGCAGGCAATATAGAAAAAAGATCTTTTCTTTAACTGCTCACTGAGTACTTGAAGGTTCTGTGAGTGGTGAAGGTAAAAATATTGGGCAAGTTTGGCTATTCCTGGCACCTGGCTGGAGCTGGGAGCTAGATGGCATCTCCACTCCACCCATGTGAGGGCTGCGGTGTACGGAGGAGAAGTAGAGACTTCTGTTTCTTTGACTAAACAGCACCATGTTTCTGTTCCTCAGTAGTAGCAAGTGCCTTGGGAAAGCTCTCAGAATGTGCTATAAATGCACAGGAACACCTAAGAGTACACTAGGAAAGCTTCTCTGAGTGGAATTCTGCAATGTTTGCCAATCCCAAATGAAGCAAGCTAGTTAATGTGTACAGTGGATAGAACAAGGCCAGTTTCTGCTCACAGCTAGATGAAACCTGCCCACTTTATTGTAAAGCTGATGGAGGTATTAGGGTTCCTCAAACTTGAAAAGAAATGCATCTCAGTAATTGGTGACTCTTTTTTTTCCATTCTGTGTCATAAAGTTGTCTCAGAATTGTGTTTGGGCTTCTAGCAGGGCATGGAGCTGTTGGCGTCGGCTAGACTGAGACAGCACTACCTGAGATGCAAAATCAAATGGAGTTGTTAAAGCTACTCCCATTGCCCAGGCACGTAACGAAACCAAGAAGGTGCAGAAGTGATAGCAGAAGCTGTACTTTGTACTAGAGATCATGTCTAGCCATGGTTTCTAGGAATGTGATTGCTTAGCTGTGATGGTTTGAGAGGTCTTTGGGCTATAAGCCAGAGTTCACTGCCCAGCCATTGAGAACAAAAGTGATCTAAGGAAAGCCATACTGCTTATGCACCTACGTGCCTAAACCAGCATTTAGGAATGTGAATATAGACTTGTTTTGATAATTCACCCTGAATTTATTGCACAAAAAGCTTTTCACATGAAGGGGTTGCAGCTGGGTACACATAACTGACCATATGCAAGCAGCTTCTGGCAAAAAGCCATGGGTACAATTTAAAGGACACTTTGTGCAAAACAAATATTTGAGATGGGCTCAAAAATACCAACTTGCTACTTCAGGGCAAAATGAATAAAACATTAGAACCTGATTTTCTGCTGTTCTTATTGAGAAGCAATTGCTCACAGAGCAAATGCCTGGAGAGGGCTCACAACCATTGTGGTGTACAGGGAAATGCACAAAACATCCACATAGAACGCAATGCACTCCAGAGCTGTCTTCCCTTGGCCCTCAGGTTTAATTCCTCTCCTTTCCCCTTAAAATCCTACTCTTCCTGTGGAAGAAAGGCAGGATGAAGGCTGATCAAGTGTGGCTCCAGATTCTGTGAAGTCAGGACTGTACAAGAAAGGGGTCTTCTAGAACTTTGACAGCTAAGTCACCTCCTAGCATCCTTGCAGACCTGGATGCAGTGCTGTAAAAACACATTGTTAGTATTTTCATGTGCTAAGCTCAACCAGGTGAGGATGGCAGCTCTGAATCCACTTGCAAAGTGTCAGTCACAGGGTCCAGTGCAGCCTGTGGGCCTTGTAGGCAACTTAGGGACCCTTGGACTTTGCTGAAGAAGGTGCTGCAGTGAAAGTCCATTTCATAAACGGGAACCAAGCTTGTGGAGTTGGTATTAGATGCATTACTGAGAGTCAGAAAAAGCAAGAAAACAGGCAAGAAATGTTTCTTACCAGGTTCCCTGTGCCTCTGATAAGAAATTATACCAGTAACTTGTTTTGTAGCAGTTGCACCTGGTTTCTGAATCTACAGTAATTACAAAAAAAAACAAAGGGAAAAGAAAACACTTCCCTTTCCTGAATTGGTTAATTTGTATTTGAGTAAATAGCTCCAGGTCTGCAGCAGAAATACAGGGCAGAACTCAGCCTGGTTGCTGGGCAGGAATTGTTAAGCCCTCTCAGAAGATTACCTTGTCAAAAAAAAAACCCACAACCTTCTCCACTCCCATTCCAGCTGTGTTTGTGTGATAGAACACATTTCCACCCCTCCCCTGCAATTGCTCTCTGCAATCCTATGATACCAAGTTTGCCTTGACAAACTCTGCTAGAAACACGTTTGTAAGCCTCTAATCTTGCATGCCTGAGTAAGATAACTCAAAGTGCCAGTTCAGACTCTTCTGAAAGCGGTATTTTGAGATCGGGCAACCTGCACAATAGTTGAGCACTGCTGTGGGTTTCCAAAGATGCATGTCGTGCTCTCTAACTGAGAATATAGTTCTCTGAGTTTCAGCTGCTGCGCTTTCCATCATAGAGCACTGTTCCTCTTTCCATTTCTTGATGGAATGATCCTCTCCTAACACTGCATTAGACTCGTATAGTAGGTGAAGCTGAGCCATAACAGTATCGAGTGTAGAGGAACCTACTGCTCCCCTGGGAAGATTATTCCAATGTTTAACCGTTGTCATGGTAAAATATCTTCTTCTGGAATCCAATCATACTTTCAGCATGAGTTACTCCACTACCCTGGGGATAGTTCCTGGGATACTTAAAGCAAGAAGCACCCAACAGCTAACTGAAACCCTAGAGTCACGTGCTTATCCAAACAAAAGAAGTGTACATAAGTCGTGATTAGTTTTCCATCTTCCAGTCTGTATCAGATACTGAGAATACAAATCATTTCTCCTCCTTCAGGGCTTCCAGGAACAAAAATATTTTAAAATGGTTTAAAGGGCTTGACTTTTCAAATGTACGAAGCACCCTCAGTTTTGCTTCATGTTCAAGCACATTTGTTTGAATATCTGTGGGTGGTCCTATGTCAGTGGAAAACTCGGCTTCCTCCTGATGCTCCACTTGGGTCATTCTATTAAATCTTGTAAGCATGACCAAGTTTGGGGATGCAGAAATTACTGAGGAATCTGATAAACTTATTTTTGGAAACAAAGTACATTGGAGAAAAGCACGTTCCACTTTCATACTGCTGCAGCTAAGACATTTCTGCGATTAAAATACAAAAACAACAAGGCTTGAGGGGGAAAAAATCCTGTAGTTACTGTGGTGTGAAGGCTAAATTAGAAAAACAGTAAGAATTTACAATTTAATTTCCAAGTTTAGAAGCAATAAAGGTGTGGAAATTACTTTGCAAATGTTAAAATGCCCTGTTTCCTCACTGAGTGAAAGCAGCAGCACCTGACTGACAGGAGACAACTTCAGCTCCTGTACATGGCAGCAAGAACCCGGCACATCCCTGCAGCACTGACAACTTGGTCCATTGTTTCTGCTCCACAGAGTTGGGCAAAGTTCTTAGTAGCGGCCATACATATTTTTAGACATTTGCCCTCAAATAACAAAGAAAGCCTCAACAAGCTTTTACCTCTAGTGCCTGCTTGTAGTTTGCCCCTATCTCTCATTTCAGATCCAAAACAAAATCCTTTCACTGAACACCACTTATTATGTTAAAAGCAGATTCTAGCAGAGGTTCTTAATCTCTAAAATGCCCAACAGCCCTAAAATTCAAAGTTTAGAAGCAAATCCTTTACTTGCTTTTCTCCAAATAATGCAGAAAAATAGGCTGCCCCAAGGCCACCCCTGCAGCAACCGACAAAAAGTTCCTCTTTCCCTTTCCTCACCAAACAGAAATGAGAAAAAAAAACCAAAACCTGTCTGGGCCAAATGAAAACAGATTGAGCCCAAAGGGAAGAGGCTTTTGTAGTTTGAAGTAGTTAGCTAACACAACTGCCCTGAACTCCTACCCATCAAATGTCACAAAGCTGATCTTTAGCTCTGGCCAGGCTTTACTGCCAGCAATAAAACATTTAGCCCTTCTTAATTAATTCACAATGTATTGACTTTTCAGGGTTGTGTTCTGAGGCCTTAAGATTACAACTACTCCCTTCAGCTGCTGTTGATGTGTGATTCCCTTTTCAGATGCACAATTCCATACCACATTATGTAACATCCATGTGCAAAAGGCATGAGATTGTGCATCCAGAATCAGTTTCCTACTGCACAGAAGTACAGTAAACAAAATAATTAGATTGTCCAAAGCATTACTTCATTTTGTTCCTGTTTCTCCCTAATCTGAAGAGGTATTAAAAAAAAATTATCTAAGAAAAAGCACATCTACAGCCTGTGTGACCCTCAGATAAGAGGTAAAGGTTAGTTAACTTTTTTGCTTACTGAAATCTCTGTCAGGGATTGCAGTGAGAAATTAATGGCTGTCATGCTGGGTCAGACCAAAGTCCCACCTGGCTTGGTATCTTTTTCCTGAGTGACAAATCCTGTGTACTTGAGGAGGAGTGCAAGATCCTCAGTCAGCTGTACCTTTGTGACGTGATCACTGGAACCCCATGCACTTTCATGGTGGGAGGGAATAAAAGTGACATAGTACACAGTCACCTTTTTGATTGTTGCTACTTTCAAAGCAGTGTTTGATTTAGAAGAAAGGTTGAAAATGCAGGGAAGAGGGCTTAAATGTTTAAGATATTTGTGCTTCATAACACAACAGAAAAACATGACAGACCATAATTTTTGCTTGAAATAAAGAATAGCCTATTAAATAGAAAAGCCATTCTTGCAGACTTCTATCATGACTCCCTTTTAGCAAAACCCAAACAGGATTCACTAAGTTGCTACAACACTTGTACTACATACGCCCCAGCAAAGGAAAGCAGAGGGTTTTCTTTCATCCATCACTCAACTTCTACCCAGAATGTTTAGTTTATGTTGTGAGCTCAAAACACAACTTCCATAACTTGTTACGCTAGACTTGTGAATTTAATACTGTACTGATGTTGCTCTATTTGGGCTAAAATCTAGGAAGTAATCTTGGTATTTTATTTAAAATAAATGTGAATGCTAGAGAGGACTGTAAACTGGAAGGGGGAGATTTAGATTAGACATTAGGAAGAAATTCTTCACTAGAAGGGTGGTAAGGCACTGGCCCATCCCCCCCCCCCCCAGAAGCTGTGGATGCCTCCTCCCTGGAAGTGTTCAAAGTAAGGTTGGATGGGGCCCTGAGCAGCCTGGTCTGGTGGGAGATGTCCTTGCCCATGGCAGAGGGGTGGAACTGGATGGGGTTTAAGGTACCTTTCAAACCAAACCATTCTAGGATTCTGACTTTGGTGAAAGGGAGCAACCAGTACGGTGTTTCAAAGCTTCTCAAATCAGTTTTACTTTCAAACTCAACCTAAGCCACACTGTATGTTGAGATGGATTCCATCTAACACTTGGTTTATAACAGCAAGTTTATGGTATCTGATTCACTCAAGGAGTGATAATCAGAAGTCTTGAGAACTTAACTGTTTCAGTTATTTGTGATGGGGAACTTCCAATGACTAACACCACTTCCAGCGAACACAGAGGGGCTGCAGGCTCTTTAGTGCTTTTACCTCCTCAAACATGAGCTGAGTGTTAACCAGCCTTGCACAGAGCTGCTCACAATCTGATAGTTCCAGAAAACGTGTATTTTGGAAAGCCTTTTTTGTTTGCCTGCTGGTGTTTTGGTAATGATTAACACCTCTGCAAGGACAAATTGTGAAAACTGGTACCAGTTTGGAGCAACAAATCTCAGCCTTCAGAGAGTCTTCTATTTCTTTCCTGTTTGCTCATTCCCCTCAGCAAAGGCTTCATCATTTGTTTCAGAAATTGTCTAGACCTCATAGCGTACAAGAGTATTCCAGTGCCGCAGGGCTGCTGCTGCGATCCTTTTGTCAGAGCTATGTTTAAACATGAAACAGAAAATTATAATAAAAACCCTTTCCATACTTTATTTCTTCTTAAATATGTTTCTGATCTCTTTACAAAACAGGAATGGTGGAAGTGGGAAATCAGTGCATTTCAATAGCAGTGCCTGCAACTCTGCACCCACCCTTTGTGCATTTCAGAACAGCCCTGATGTGAAACTGTGTGTTTGTGGGAGTTTCCAGCTGATACCAAAATATGAGGATTTATAACAGAAATGTCCCCAACAGCTTTCAAATTCTTATTTTTTAATGCCAACACAATACGGCATTCCATGTAATGCAGCAAATGATTGCAAACTTGACAGAAGTCACCATGTGAACTGACTGTTTGCCTATGGTTTAAATATTCAAGGATTTTTAGGTAATTATATACTGATGCTATGTAAAGACATAACTTGGAGGGCAGCTTTACCATTCATCAGAATGAGAAAGGGCACTCTGGCATAAGGTGACAGGAGACAAAGCATGGGAGAAACAGCAAGAGGGGCAAAGCATGAAATTAAAAAAGGAAAATAAGATTGGAATTAAATTCTTGAAACAGATGTGAATATGGTCTTTTTCACTTCCAGAACTAATCCTTGACATTTAAGGTCTACTGCTCCACTTAAATTTCCTACACATGGTGAAAAACATATTTCTTCTGAGTTTCTGTGCACGGCAGTTCATGTACACGACACTCACCTGAAGTACATTGCAGAAATAAATACAGGCTTACTGAGCACATGTACCTTCACCAGTGGTACTGTTCACTCAGTAGATCTTATGTTACAAAACAAAAGTCCCACTGTGCTCTGGAAAGAAAAACCTTTGTAGCGTCAGATGACTGTGCATACGCATGACCGGAGTAGTTACCCGTGGCTGCAACTGTGCCAAAACCAGATTACAGATCATGCCAGCTCTGTGCTTCTGAAAGGGAAGGGAGACCTCCTGCTGGAGTGTATGATGACAGTTTTCCTTCTTATTAATAACCACAGAAAAGGTCAGACTTCCATACTGCTGCCCTATCCAGCTGTTGGTAACACAGTAAATCACTCACACAATCACAAATACGAAATTGATTACAAGTGAGCCATGTGCTCTTGCAAGGCTAAGTGTACAAGCCAGTATTTAGGAAGGCTTCTCAAGGCAATTATTTTTGGTGTCAATTAGTCTAGGCCGACAGGAAAACAAGAACTCTCAAACTGTTTTGTCCCATACACAAAGCCAGCCTTCACAAACACTTCTAAGCCACTGACACTTTGCTATAGATGTGAAAGTACCTGGGTTAATTCTAGAATTATCTCTTCAGTAAAATACAGGCAAACCTTATAGCCAAACCTTCACCAAAGTGCTTAAAACTTGTACTTTTCCCTGCAGTAATGTCAATCCGTGGCTCTCAGTGCTCCTTCAAAAAGGATGATCCCTCCAATTGTTGGGCTTGGAATACGTGTTAGCAGGCATTTTGCTGATGAAGCTCAGACCCTCTCTTCTGCAAACAACTCTGCATCAGCAAACTAACCTTAAATCCATGCTGTTCTCAAATAACATTGTTGGTTTTGATTGCTATGCAAAGACTGGAATCCTGCCACAAGACAAAAGTTTCACCAACAGCTAAGTAATAACTTCATAAATTTATCCATTTCCCTGTGTGTGTAGGTTTTTTGCATTTCTAGGTACAATCACACAAATCACTTGTAATCAGTTTCTTCTTGATGCAGCCAAGCTGTGTTCCTCCCTGCTCTCACTTGGGAAGGTAGTTCCCATTTGCCTGCATCCACTTGTGGACACAAGAAACTATTTATCTGTTTTATTCTTGCTATAGATGAAAAATATGACTAAGAATGAGCTGGTATATATTTTATACAATCCCACTATAAGTCTGAGTAAACATTTGAGTGTTTACTCAATATAAGAGACAATCTGATTCTCATGATTCTTGTTATTAGTCTCATACAAGTTGGAAGTAATCCAATTTAATTGAGCTGGAAGTTGTTTAAGTGCAAGTTTTCCTTAAGTAGTCTTAGTTGCGTGAAAAACAATGTGTGGGTGAGTGGATTTTGAACTAATAGATCTTAGTTCCTAGTGTACAATTTTGACACCGCCAATTTTCAGAGCAGTATAGTAATTAGTAAATGAAACAACAATGCTAATAACTAGGATAAAGCAGGAGAAGAGGAAATAGAAACATTTTGCTACTTTACCGGTGCTTTTGTACAGCATTCCTGTCAAGGTTCCAGCAGCTATTGTGTTCAGGTCATCTTCTGCACCTCGTGTTTTTTCAATGACAACTCCAAACGCACTGTAAAGTAGAGCTGGGAAAGAAAAACATATTAAACAGTCAAGTCAGAACTCCCATTCTGTGAGATGTGAGGCTTAGAATGCAGGCTCAGTGGAACTATTTAAACTATGCTGCTGAAGCATAGCTTTTCCGTTTATTTAAAGGGAGAGACCCTCTGAAAAATCCTTTCTTTGGTGTTTTTTTCCAGGCCTGTTTCATACTACAGATAAATTTTTCTTTCTCTAGCTATAGTTAGGTTATGATGTAGCACTCCCCATGACATCTAGTACAGCCTCAAGACATAAGTATGTGATATAAAGCACTGACTGAAGTTTAAGCCCATTTTGTTGGTTCAGATTTGTTTAAAAAAACTTTTGAGGGTTTAACTTTGTACTAGCAGGCTTTGTACTGTCTCCTGCAGATGGCATGAAGCTAAACTCAACAACACTTTCTAGGTAGCAGAGAAAATTGTTGCCCACGTGATACTGAGATGAAACGCAAGTTAAGAGAAACATTCAGACCACGTCGCCAAGGGCGAGAGTAGAACAGGCTACCTCTCCCTTACAAATTATTGCTTGGGATTTGACATTTAGAGCTGCTTCGCCTCTGCTTGCATAGGAAAATTTGGTCCCCAAAGAGCCTTTTGCTTTGGGAGAACTTTGGGGACTGTCCTGGAAAGGATCAGAAAGAGAAATGTACAGGCTTTTACCATGAATGCAGATATAATCTATGCATTTTGGTAAAGGGAGAAGGTACCCCCATCCTGACCCCTTACGATATAATCATACCTCACACTGACAAGAACAGTAGAGTATTTCATCATTTTTAAGTGATAGAGACACCATGCCACTTTAATTCATCCCTTGTCCTCCGAGAATTTGAAATCTTTACTTCGGTTAAAAAGCATGTAAATCCTTCAGAAGCAACCGTGTTAATGCAGATGAGTTGAACAGCACCATCTTTCTCCACTCAGCACAGCAATGGTATTTTGCCTTGTCTTACTATCACACAGAATAAACAATGATGGGAAGGAAAAGGATCCAACAACATTTATTTAAAACAGTTTAACACACTTTGATATCTCTGGTCAGGAACAGAATGGCAAAAATTGTCAATAGTTACAAAAGGAGTCACTGAGGCACAGAAACGCTGCTCAAGTGAAATAAGATGCAACAAAAAATACTTCAGTTCCTTGAAAGGAACTTCTCTGACAGCAAGGACAAGGCAGAATCACAGAATCATAGAATGGCTTGGTTTGAAGGAACATTAAAGCCTATCTAGTTCCAGTCCCCCTGCCACGGGCAGGGACACCTCCCATCAGATCATGCTGCTCAAAGCCCCATCCAGCCTGGCCTTGAACACCTCCAGGGATAGGACATCCACAGCTTCCCTGGGAAACCTGTGCCATTGCCTCACCACCCTCATTGTGAAGAATTTGTTCCTAATGTCTAATTTAAATCTTCCCCCTTCCAATTTAAAGCCATTAAAGAGCAATACCAAATCCCAAAATACTAAGTTCTGCTTAACTCTGTGACTTGGGAGGCCCCATTTTATAAGAAAAATAACAATTTGTTACTGGAATGCACAAACATTTTCTTGAGTAATCTTTCTTCAAACACAGCTTAAAAAACTGTTAATGTGTCACTTAACCTGGAACCTTGAACTGCAGTGCCTGCATCTCAGTTTTTGGACATAGTTTGATTAGATTTGGAATGGAAAATACGAAAAGAAAAAAAAAACCCAAAAAAAGAAAATCCCACCATAAAAATCAGTAGGCAATAGGCACCTCTTGTGGAAAGTGCCATTCTCACTGTAGTGCAGAATCTCATCTTTAACCAGGGCCTCTATACTAGACTGGGTTACAACATAATGTAATCAATTTTAAATATTGCTAATTTCTATTACCACTTTGTGGGGCAATGACCTCCATCATTAACCTTCTTCAAAGTAATTTCATCAGTTTTGGATTTCTCCTTTCAAAGCAACTGAGCATGCTTTGGTCTTTTAAGATTAGAGGCACAGTCACTATCACATTCCTTCTACAGATTAACCTTTTCTGACTTTCTAACTGGAAACAGACATCAAGCAGTTGCTCAAGTGATCACTGAGCGTCCTCTTACGTTACCTAAGTTATTTTAGAAGTATTAAATTATATTTTTTGCCTTAAGCTGTGAATTAACTGTAATTTATTAAAAAGCAAGAATTATCTATACTTTTCAGTTATTCCTATTCCTATAGATAGCTAGAGTTCTTGTTCATACTATACTAAAAACTCAGGGGGTTAACTACAGGTTTTTGGCTACTTCTGCTTCAAATCCTACTTCAGCTTTTAATTTCTTTCCCAATATCTATTGAAACATCCTGATATCTCAAAGAAAAACACTGCAGTTTTTCCTGATAGATTTTGTAATGAAAATTTAGAGAATGCACTCTCCCATCAAATAGTTACATCCTTAAATTGTTTTCCCTACAAAACAGCAGATTTCTTACCCAGAGATCCCAGAGTGTTTGCCCATAATGCTCCTTGCCTCGTCACCATATTTAGAATTCTATAAAAGAGTTAAAAAAAGGGTATTAAAACATTTAGTGCTCTGTGTTGACATTGAGGCTGTGTCTATGATAGTAGGTGCCATGTGTTCATACTATACATTTGATGAACAAAACTGGAATAATGAACCAAAAGCCCTTCAAAACAAAAGGGTAAGGGAAAGCACACAGCTTGGTAACAATCTTCTCTATCCTGCATAATGCAAGTAGTAACACGGGAAATACTGAAGGCAAATACTTCATCCTGTCAAATCTTAAGATAATCTTTCTCTCTTTTCAAGTCAAACCTGCCCCTTACCAAGAATCCAGTTTCTTCCCTTCAAATGACTTTCTGATCCTAATTGAGACATGTTCCATCTGTGGTGACTACACGTAGCTGCTCAGAATGACTGATACACTTATGCTGACTTAACTGGGTGTAAAGGATCATCAGGAAAGCTAGAGAGCTCTTCTAAAGGTGAGAGCAATGCAGGGACTGTGGCCAGGGAACACGGTGATGCCTGAACAAACAGTATAGGTACTAAAAGCAAGTCCGAACTAAAGCAGTCAGGAAGAAATGAGTGAATCTTTTGCACTTCCTTTTCCAAACCTCAGCACCTGACCTCACGTAAAACACCCAGAGTACTTCTGTATGTATGCTTCCAGACTAGCACTAAAGAGGGAAGGCAAATCTTTAGCGCGCTCTCAGAGAAGCACAGTGCCACTTCTTTTTGGCATCAGCTGTCTCCAGAACGGTGACAACAGCAGCCAGAAGAAATGACTGGTCTTTATCTCCCAGCAGTGTAACACTATCACAGGCACAGCACTGCTCTGGACAGCTGACTACCACTGGAATCTGGTTTATCATTTAAAACAATGACTGTCATACATTGTGTTCCTTCTGATTTCAGTTCATTTCCCACTACTTTTCCTTTTTCACAACTTCTGTTAGGAGACACAGCCCATTACTGAGTATGGTGGTAATGAACTAAACAATAATGGAAAGCTTCATTTTGAAACGGGGAAAAAGAATCCAAGGGTATTGACAATTTCCCATAATTACAACCCCACTCACATTTTATTGACATTACAATAACTCTGAACTGACGAGCAAAATCATAAATTTAGTAACTATGACATAATGTGAAATATTTCACAGGGGATTAACAGCAAAATTCAAATTTGTAAAAAAAATAAATATCTGTCTACATTAAGCATCAATTTGAAGGAAATCAAGCTAGGCAAGTCTCTTCCCTGCATCTGATTAGGAAAATATGGAAGGAACTTGATCCATTTCAAGGTGATGACCTTCAGCAGGCCTTTTCCCTAACAGCAGCACAGGCCCTGACTGCCACCTGCTGGGCTCGGCCCATCAAGCTTCGCACTTCAGAACATGTTTCTGCCTGACTCAGTTCACTCCAAATACTAACATGACAATTCTGTTCATCTGGAACATTATGCAAGAGGCATAATTATAGTTGAGAATATTTCAGTTCTATCTTTAGTTCTAGAGATGGCAAAAAGGGAATGATGAATACACAAACAACATTTTAAAAGGAGCAGAGCCAGTATAAACTGTACCAGGAAATTAATTTAAAGGAGGAAATTATTTTTTCCAAAGTAAAGCATTCTGGGGAGTGAAAGTGGTTTCCTTGCAGTTATTTGGTCTCGAGCTTCATCAGGGGAGGTTTACTTGATATTAGGTAAAAATTTTTCACCGAAAGGGTGATTGGCCATTGGAATGCGCTGCCCAGGGAGGTGGTGGAGTCCTTGTTCCTGGAGGTGTTTAAAACAGATTGGATGAGGCACTTTGTGCCATGGTTTAAATGACAAGTAGGTGTTGGTGCTGGGTCGTAGGTTGGACTAGATGATCTCAGAGGTCTTTTCCAACCTTGTGATACTGTGATATTTCACTCCTCTACCTTCCCGTTATCTCCTTCACAGGCACTTAAGTTTTATTATAGTTATGTCTGAACTACCAATAATTCCAGAAGCACCATACTGGACGAAAAAAAAAGTGTTTCTATCTTTACTGTGTTCTTTCGAACAATCAAGTAAGGTAAAAGCCATGTGAGTCTCTGGACACTGTAACCCAGAACAACCACCACCATGCATCATTTGCTCAGCACACACCCCCTTGTCAGTCCTAATGCATATCCAGGCAGGCCCAGCTTCTGCATTTTAAACCCTTTCTGGTTTTGGAAAGTTTGGGAAAGGAGAGCCTCTCTCTCAGATAAGTCACAGCAAAAAGATAGCTCAAACCACATTGTACTGCTTCTGGGAACATTTCAACTTAGAAAACCGCTATTTTGACTTTCATAGAATTGTTTGGTTGGAAAAGACCTTTGAGATCATTGAGTCCAACCGCACCTGTCCACTGCTAAACCATATCCCTAAGCACCTCATCTACCCGTCTTTTAAACACCTCCAGGGATGGTGACTCCACCACCTCCCTAGGCAGCCTCTGCCAGTGTCTGACCACCCTTTTGGTGAAGAAATTTTTCCTAACGTCTAATCTGAACCTCCCCTGACGCAACTTTGCTCTCGGTCCCTTTGAAATAGATTTCTTCTAAATATGGAAGCAGTAACTTATTCTCAGATAGTTCAGGTGAGGCAGAGGACATATCGATTGTCACTAAATGAAAAGCAAAAAGCTTGAACTAAATATAATTACAACGAAAAACATTTCATAACTTGAAGACAAACACTGACTGTCCTTTGTCCCTACTAAAACCACAATAGATCTATTTTTGCAGTATATTCAGACCTAACCTTGTGCAAGCTAGAAGAAATAGCTCTGTCACTAAGATGTACTTTTTTCTGAGATTAAACACTTACTGAACATTTCTAGGTTTTGACCACGCCATATTCTGTGTCTCCTTCAAGCCAAGTCGTAAACCATTCAGCGCACCAAATGCTGCCCCTAGATAGCACAGTATCGGTTATTACTTTTTAAGATGAGAAAGAAACAAAACCAACAATACTAGAAGCAAATACTGAGAACTGACTTCAGTACCGAGTCTGAAGACAGGACTGCAGCCCAAGACAGTCACAATCTGTCAGTGACCACAATCCAGGGGTGCCACCTAGATGGCCAGGAAAGAGACAAACACCACCACCCACCTGCCATGCAGCATCCTCCAATGGTAAAAAAAGCCAGCTCAAATCTGCCTCGAGTCTTGTTGGCTCCTGTGGGCAAGATAAACTCATCTGTATCCTGGGGGAAAACAAAACAAATAAGCACCGTTGTACTTTCCAGGTGTAACTGCTTCAAAATGTAGGACATAGCGTATTTTTCATTTCAATCCACGCTGCGAACTAAAGAAAAAACAGCTGCAATCAGTGTTTCTGGAAAACTGTTGTCTATGCTACTACAGAGATGGAACATCCTATGTGTATGCTTTAAAAAGAACAAAAAAAAACTTTAAAAAGATAAACTGACTGGAAACATTTTTTCTAGCTGTCCTAACTTTTTACAAATTACTTCAGGCAGCTGAGGAACTCCTGTTGTGAGGGTTGTAAGTTTGTTTGTTTCTCTTTTTTTAAATGCCTTTGCTAAATTAATTGTTATATCTTGCAGCAGGTACTACAAGACTGGCTACTCTCTTAAAACCTTCCCCTTGTCGATTGTGCAGCACTGTTTCCTTACTTTCCCACCGCCCTGACATTAAAGAAAAACACAACTTTGTACTTAAAGACTTATTTCCCTGTGACCTATTTTGAAGACACAAAAACCCCAAGGAATACATTCAAAATAACTGGCGATGAGGCATGAAATACCTCAGGCTTTTCACCTGTACATCTTTCTCCCACAGGGACAGGCTGGTGTTGTCATAAATCAAATTGATCTAAAAGCCAGAGAAATGAGCTGATAATGAGTGTATGAGTAGAGATAAGGTGAGCCAAAGCACCTTTTCAATAGGATACTCTGACAGGACACACAGGTGTTGATGAGGTGTTAAAGCAGTAAGATTTCTTTTCATGTTTCTGTGCTTCCCAGTCATAGTATTACTGACCTCCCTTTTAACTGATTTAACACCTATGGGCTCAAGAAATTGCGTTCTAAGAGGTTTTCTTAGCCCACACAACATGGACAGCAATACATAAAAACCTTATCAATAAGCTGAACCTATAATATCCTCCCTGTAACTAGATACTTAGAGAAATTCAGTGCTTACACTAGTTAGCAGTTTCTTATTTTTTACTATTGTCCTAAAAAATCAAGAGGAGGCAATCACTGTCTGTATGTAACCTGTGTTTCCATAGAGACAACTACCTAGGAAGCCCACCCTCTAGGTCTGTGACAAAGGCTGACCTGCCATTTAACACTGGATCCCCGCTGAAGGGGACAAAAGCATGGCAGAAAACACACTGGTTTGTGCCTGCATTGACAGACTAACAGAGAAAGCGGATTTTAAATCGTGAATACCACTACAGCATTTGTTATTATGGGAAGGCAAGGATTGAAATATAAGATTTTTAACAATAAGGCTGGCTTTCTCTCCTCATTCTGAAAGCAAATGGATTGCCTTTAAACACAGGAGACCTTCACCCCTCCATGCACACCTTCACCCCTCCATGCACACCTTCACAAACAGATCAATTTTAAAGGCTAACAATTTAAGTTCTTGAAGCTAATATTTTAAAACACATCATTCTCCTTGCATTTTTAAATACACAGAATGCTTAAGGCTGCAAGGGACCCGTGGAGACTGCTTAGTGCAGCCCCCTTGCCCAAAGCAGGGGCAGCCAGCAGTGGCTGCCCAAGGCTGCACCCACATTCTACACCTCCCCAAGGACTGAGACCCCACAGCTTCTCTGGGCAACTTGTTCAAATAAAAACAAATATTCTTGTATTTAAATGGGATTCCCATTCTTTTCAAAGTACTTGCTAGTCCTAAATGTAGAGAGCAGTGACATGTCAGAACACAAACTGCAGCTGCTAGTGTTACGCTAATGGGTATTTTTAGAACTGTTTTATAAAGTTACTCATGACGCTGATGCCAATACCACTTTCTCTTTTAAAGCAAGCTCTTTAAAAAAAATAAAAAATAATCTACTGGAATATACAGACTTTGTTCCAAGAATTCTGTTATACCATTTTTAACACCAATGCGTTCCCAGATATACTGTGTTAACCAAATAAGACAATTTCAGCAGGTATTTTTGGAAGAGGTCTAAATAATGACTTTGAGGTTTTTTGACCACTTAAAAAATCACTCTAATGAATTCACCTCAAACAGAGGCCCGTCCCCTGTCTTCTACTGTTATGGGAATGTTACATTGTGAATCTTGACTACAACAGCTTTGGTGAAGGAGAAATGTAGAAAACAGGCCCCAGAACTGCAATTGGAGTTTTCCCCATAAAAAGCAGCAGTCACCCAGCATACCATGAAACACAAGGCACACAGACCAGCAGATGCCACAAAACTACTGACCTTCAGTGCTACTTCTGCAAAATGTAATGTTCTCAGATAACACAGGCCATATATATAAAAATATATGGAAGATACTAAATAAATGAAATCATTAAGATGCATCCTTATTGAATTAACTTAAACCTTTTTTGGCTATTGTTAATGTTGCTGAGAAAGGAAAACATTAAAGGATTTAAAAATCTTTTTTTTCCTTATGGTGACCTTTGGGCCAACACTTAAAGGGCCTGCAGGAAAGCTGAGGAGGGGCTCTTTATCATGAAATGCAGGGACAGGACAACGGGTAATGGTTTTAAGCTGAAGGTTACATATTAGGAAGAAATGTTTTCCTGTGAGGGTGGCGAGACACTGGTACAGGTTGCCCAGAGAAGTCATGGATGCCTCATACTTGAAGGTTCAAACCAGGTTGGATGGGGCTTTGAGCAACCGGATCCAGCAGGCAGTGACCCTGCCCATGGCAGTGGGGGATGGAACTGGATGGGCTTTGAGGTTCCTTCCAATCCAAAGCATTCTATGATTCTCTGATTGTGTTACATTAACAAATATTAGCCTGTGCAAGTATGATAGCTGCATTATTCTGTAGAATAAAATGTAGAACTCCGCTTCACAAAGTTCTCTGTTCAGCTGGGAAAGGACATGAAAGCCAAATGACATTGGCTGCTGCTATGATGAGCACACGTATGCTGCAAGGCCTGTGCCAGGTCTGGAGTTTGGCTGAAGACCTCTGTAAACTTATCAAACTTATCTACCCAGAGTTGAGAGTTTCGGGCTGCTCTTTACTGACTGAAGAGGTTCAGTGGAGGGTGGGACAAAGGGTAGGACTTATGCAACAGTGTGTTTGGGTTATATCTCAGAAGAATCATTTAGGTAGGAAGAGCCCTTTAAGATCAAGTCCAACCATAAACCTAACACTACCAAGCCACCACTAAACCATGTCCCTCAGAGCAGAGTGGGAGAACTACTCTTTTCAATATCAGCAGGCTTATACTGAAAAAGCTTATCATCCTCTATGTTAAAACTGGTTTCCTTCTCCTAGAGGCCACTGCACTGCAAGTTTTTATTAGGAACACTGAAAAAATTGTTCCTTTCAACTGTTTATCATTCCAAGACTGATGTATAAACATAGCAGGACTCATATATGGCTGTACAAACAGTGGAATTAAGTTCAACATGATGAAAATGAGCTGCCTTCTCACCTGTACAAGATACCTGGGGTCCAAGTTTAAATATGGGGACAAAGGACTCATTCCAGTTACTGAAAAGGAAAAAAAAAACAGAATACTTTAACACCAGCTTCCCTAGTAAGGATTCCACACTCAGCAAGCTGAAAACGGGGCAGACCTCATGTGGGAAAGCAGCCCCACTCCCGGATCGCCAGGCGGTGCTGCGGGGGAAGCTGCTTTCCTCCCTGCTTCCAGCACTTGCCTCCATAACTCCCTGCGGGATGGGGCCATGGGGGTGATACAAGAAGTAGTTTCTATTACAAAAAGAGGAATATTTTAATTTAAGCTAAAGTAGTTAAGTTTTATCCAAGTAACTGTATTTTTGGATATCAGAGAGAATATCGCTCTGAAAGCATGTCTTCTTTATAACATGCTTTTTTCTAAACAGTGCTTTTCCTGACACCGTTCAGAGAGAAATGGTAACATCTTGTGTTAAGTATAGTATGTGCTGAAAAGATGTGTCATCTTCATGTCTGTTTGCAGTCTTCCCTATCTAAAATGCAAGGTCAGACAGAGAACTGGCTCCAAAGCTCCAATTAGCAGAAATTTGGTTGTTGTGAAGTTCATGATAAATTTTAAATCAGTCCTTGGACAGTAACAGGATACGCATTAGATTACTGGGAAAAATTATACATGTAAGTGGGACATATATTCTGTCCCAGCTCTTGTCTCAATACACGATTGACAGAAATCATTCCCTCATGCGTCCAGCACTGAATTTAAGGACGCTGCTTTCTAAAACTCCAAAACAAGTCTTAAGAGAGCTTATTTGCCCGCATTTTCGGTATCAGGGGAATCCACCTGCCTCCTTCAAGGCGGGACGGGCCATGGGGAAAGCTGTCTCTCTCCCTTTCTTCCTCCCCACTCCCAGGCTCCGCAGCGGGAGCAGCACCGGGCCCGGCCCCCCACCCAGGCCCCAGCCCACCCGGTGAGGCCGCGCCATGTTGGTTCCCGACTGCGGCGCCGCCCGCCAGCCCCGCCGCTACTCACGGGGCACCCCGGCCAGATCTGCGTTCGAGTATCCCGCCCCACCGGCGCCGAACAGCCCGCCAAGGCCCGAGCTTTTGGAGGAGCCGGAGCCGCTGCCGCCACCTCCACCGTCCATGGCGCCACCGGGCCTCGCGCCCGCTGCCCTAGCCGCCGCCGTAAAGTCGCACGCCACTTTGCGACACCACCCCACTTCCCCGCCTAGCGCTGCTGTCGGCCGTGCACGCTGCTTTGCGACTCCCCCTCCTTGCTTTCCGGTGCGCGGTCGCCATGGTGAAAGGGACTGAGGTGGGCGGGGACGCTACTTTGCTGTCCCAGCACCTCCTCCACGCGCTGCCGTAAAGCCACGCGCCGCTTTGCAACCCTACCCCCTCCCTGCTTTCCGGCGCGCGGTCGCCATAGCGACAGAGGGTTGAGGCGGGCGGTGCGCCGTTTCACCGCCAGCCGCCGCAGCAACCGCCACTGCCGCCGTAAAGCTCCGCGCCGCTTTGCGACTCCACTTCACGACCCTGCTTTCCGGCGCACGGTCGCCATGGCGACAGTGGCTGAGGCGGGAGCGGCGCCGGTTTTCCGCCAGCTGATTTAGGCACTGCCTCCGCCGTAAAGCCGCAGGCCGCTTTGCGACACATGCCCGCTAACCGGCCTCATGCTGCTTTGCGACTCCCCGCCGCCCTGCTTTCCGGCGTGAGATCGCTATGGCGACAGTGAGTCTTCGGGGGGCGGCCATCTTGCCGCGCAGAGCCCGGCCCCGTTACCCTTCCCGCGCGTCCCGCGCTGCGAGCGGCCGGCGGGGCGAGCCCGGAGGATGCGGAGGGGTGGAGCCGCAGTCACCGCGTCGCCGCGCCATCCCCGGGGGGCGGCAGCTGCTGCCCGGGCCCGGCGGGCACTGGCGGGGCCGCGCGGCTGAGGAGGGCGGGAGGAGGAGGCGGTGCCGCCGAGGATGAGCGCGGGCTGCGGGCCGGAGCCCCCTCGGAAAAGAGCCCGGCCGAGCCCCGGCAGCCTCGGCTCCCAGGGAGAGCGGCCCCCGCCGCCCGGCCCCCGCCAGGAGGGGCCCGGGGGCAGCAGCGCCGTGGGGAACAAAGGTTCGTACCGGCCGCTGCGGGGGAGAGGAGGGTCTCGGGGGCCCCATAGCAGCCTCCCGGTGCTGAAGGGGCTGCGGGAAAGCTGCGGAGGGGCTCTTTACACGGGTTTGCAGTGATAGGACGAGAGGAATGGCTTTAAATTGGAAGAGGGAAGATTTAGATTGGACATGGGGGAGAAATTCTTCACAGTGACGGTGGTGAGGCACTGGCACAGGTTGCCCAGGGAAGCTGTGGATGTCCCGTCCCTGGAAGTGTTCAAGGCCAGATTGGATGGGGCTTTGAGCAGCCCGGTCTGGTGGGGGGTGTCTGCCCATGGCAGGGGATTGGAACTGAAAGGGCTGTAAAGTCCCATACAACCCAAATCATTCGGTGATTGGGCCCAAGTTTTAATGTGTCTTTTCTTGTGTATTTGTGGTTTTTGACTGCTTCTTTGCCTTTTCCTGTAGGTAGCTTGGGGTTGGAATGGGGCTCCCTGGAGCCCTACCTGTCCCTGCTTTGGGAGCTGGGGTGGCTTCAGGGCAGCAGGAGACTGGACGGCTCAGACTGCAGAGCCCGGGCAGTGCTGGGTTTATCCCTCCCTGCTGCTCGCTGCATCCCTGCTGTTCCCGTGGAAGGGAGGGCAGGGTGTATATAGCCAGCCTGAGGCAGGCCTGCAGCAGTGGGGCTGGATTGTTTCTGACTTTGCTTCCCACAGTCAGCATGTCCCACGTTAGGAGGAAACTTTTCACCCTGAGGGTGGTGAAATACTGACACAGATTGCCCAGAGAGGTGATTGGTGCCTCATCCCTGGAAACATTCAAGGTCAGGTTGGATGTGGCTCTCAGCAACCTGATCCAGTTGAAGATATCCCTGTGCCTGCACGGGGGTTGGACTGGATGACCTGTAAATGTTCCTCCCAGCACAAACCATTCTTTGATTCTGTGTGCTGAGCCAGTGGTGTAGTGTGAGCCAGTGCAGGTTGCATCCCTTGGGAGATGGGTTTGGGTACAAGATTATTATGCTGGCTTTCTGCCAGTTTCTTTACAAACTTTTGGTAACAGTGCAACCATCCGAGTCAGGTGTGAGCTGCTACAGGGAGCATTTTGGATGTGGGAGGATAAATGCTACCTGAGAGAGGAATGGCGTGCGGTGAGGTGTTGTGCTGTGCTGTCAAGGCAGCAGGGGGAGCTTGGGCCCAGGGCAGGAACCCACCTGGATGTGTGGCTGCTGATCTTGGGGCAGTCCTTCTGCTGCGAGACAAAGCCACGTGGGAAAAACTCCCACCTGGCTTCCTTAGGTTATTTTTACTTGACGTTTCTGCTGTCAAAATACAACGTTAAAGCATAGTAAAGTACCTGTTCAGTAATAGAGAGAAGGGGAGGGAAGGGGAAAAAACAAACAGCTTTGCTGTTAATGAGTTAAACCTTAGTAACCAGTACTTGAGAGGCAACTTTGAGTAGGTAAGTTTGACCTTGTATGTGTGTGCTTCTACAGAGTGATAAGTAAGAGCCTAACAACGCAGTTGTTTTCCTCAGCAGTAGATTTTGAGGCATGGTTTGTTTTGTGGGAATGATTTGAGGAACCTTGAATAGAAATTTAGAGACCACTTAAAAAAAATTGCATCCAAGTTTGGTTTTATTGCGTCCATCAAATGTAAGCGTACCCTGTCTTTTTGTTGCCTCTTATTTTTTTTATCACCTTATCTATAACAGAAAGAGAAGTTTCTAGTATTAAAGTAAAACAAAGTGTGATATGTTGGTCCTAGGGCTTAAATGGCTACTCAGATGTGAGAGTTCAGACCAAAGTTATGATCTGTTCTGATGCTGCTGCTATCACTTCTATTGTGCTAATGAGTAAGTATTCCTTGCTCTCAGTGCAGATTTCTACCTTGGGAGATCGTCAGCTGCCTTTGAAGAGGTTAATTCCTCCCAAGTTTTAACATGTCTTTTCAGAGTTTTTTTCCAACTGTTTCTTTCCCCTTTCCTGTAGGCAGTTTGGGTTAAAACTGCAAACGTAAGAAGGTGAAATTTGGTAAGCAGAATGACTAATGTATTCGCTTTTAGGGGATCTCTAGAAATAAAAGTCTCTTAGTTCATTAAGTCCACCAAGCTGTTACTTCTGTCTGAGTGGAGCGAAGCTGAGTGTTGAGGGACTGACTGGCTGCACACGGCCCAGGTACCCTTGTGCTTGTAATCTGTGTGCAGCTTGGCATTGCTCCCTAGTCACCCTGTCACACGATAATGATTTTATACTATCGTTTCAGCTGTTTCAGAAGAATCTACAGTGATCTTAATGTTTTCTGGAGATTACTTTTTCATTCTAGGAAATCTGTGCTGTTGATGAGGATATTTGATCACCAGCTGTGGGAAAGGTTTATGAAACAGTGTCCCTTAAGTTGCCTGTGGCCTAAGCTACTGATGCTGTGAGTTACACAACCCCTCAAATGCTGAGTCTTTCCACAGTGACTGTTAATCAGAATAGCCAGATCTGCTGTGCTGGTTTTTAAGTTCTGCAAAACGACTGTTGTAGTAGGGCAAGGTTGTCAAACTCGCAATCTGTGGGCTGAATCAGGCCCTCCACCATGATTTATCCGGTATGGCACCTTGTTAATATCCAGTGGCAGCGCCGAGTTCCTTGCCCCTACGTTCCTGACAGTGCTGGTCACGTGTGCAGTGTGTGACAGGCGTTACGCTGCAGGAGCAGGAGAATGGCAGGAGCCATGGGTTTGACACCCTTGCAATAGGGGAACTGCAGGTTTTACTTACCCAGTTGGAACTGGTGAATAAACAGCTTGCACAATCAGCAGGGGCAGGTAGATAACTTCTCCTGGCAAATGGAAAGAAAGGAAGCTAGTGCTGGTCACCAAATTCTCTGAATTATCTTTAAATAACAACAATGAAACAAAGCTAAAAATCCTCCTTATATTGATGAAGCTTACTTTCCAGTTGTGAAATAACTGCTTTGAGTTTTTTCTCCCTGTGCCCCAAGTTTTTACATAATCAGTTCATGTGCTACTTTCTATTAAAAGCTTGACTGAACTGCAGTGTTACAGAGATGAGACCAATCACATTCACTGGAGCCGCGTCATTCGTAATAGATCTGAAAAAAGCATCCTTCGTGTTTTGTTGCTGGTTAGAGGAGTGAGCAGTGATAGACTTTACAAACTCTATGGATGGAGGGGAAAAAATAGTCCTGTTCTCAGCACTTCATACTTCTTATATGTACCATCTTTGTATTAGGTTTCATGTTTCACAGTATGCTGCGTAGTAATGAAGTTCTCAAATGGGTCTTTAAGATGCCTTGTTGTTAGTTCTGTTTTATTTAAGTTGCATCATAGAATCATAGAATGGTTTGTGTTGGAAGGAACCTTAAAGATCATCCAGTTCCAACCCCTCTGACACGGATAGGAGCACCTCGCACTGGATCAGGTGGCTCAAAACCGTGCATTTGCTCAAAGGCAAAAGTCGTATTGCCACTTCATTCTAAAATTCAGCAGAAGGCTGTCAGGGCTTGCATTAGTGGTGGTAATTAAAAGGGATAATTAGAGCTGGAAAGTTCAGGTTGCTTTATTTAATTTAAATCAAGAGGTTAACTGTATTAAAAAAAATTAGATAAAAACCCACCACATACACCAGTGCTGGCATTTGTGAAGATTGCTGCGGAAGTTACCCTGCTGAGTGATACCTGGAGTTAATGCCTGGATGCTCTTATGGTAGAGATTATAATGAGGACTTAACTGAGGTGGTTTTGTCTTCATTCAGTACAAGTTATCTTATTTGTGTGCAATCGTGTTACAGTTTTTTGCAATAACATAGTGAACTGTGGTTTTTCAGTTTGTAAACAGCGGACAATTACTACTTGGTTGGAGAGTAAAGGACCCAAGACAACTGAGTCCAAAAGGTAAAATGTATGGCATTCCTATTCCAAAGTTGTGTCCTTTGGGTGGGCCTGCAGGGAGCTAAAATTACAGATTGCCAGTAGAGCTCTTGCTGCTGGAAAAAGGGCAGCCTCATTGCTGCTGCTTCCCTTACTTAGGCATATCCTATCGAATATAACCAACGGACAGACTCTTGATACAAAAAGCTGAATGGTCCCCAACCCTATTCTTCGCATGCCACAAACTAAACTTTTTGGCTTTTTCCTGAAGGACATCACTGTTCAGGTAAATAAATCCTGCTGCTCTTGCAGAGAAAAAGATAGGGACCTGCAGCAGGGGAAGGCAAAGTGTGACTTCTGCTTCCAGCGGCAGCCACCCACTAGGCAGAGTTAGTGATGATGTCAGTCTATGCCCTTAGTCAACAGAATCAAGATGAAAGTTAAGGAGGACTTTATTATGGTTTCTAACTTTTTTTCATCTGGAGAGAATAATGAAATGATAGCTTAAAACTGTTTAGATCTGAAAATAAGGATAATGATTCACTGGAATAGGTTTCTCGGGTAAGGAGCTGATTCATCATTGTCCTGGAACCTTTAAATGGAAATAGACTGTTACTGAACTGCATTCCCCAGTGCATTAAAACTTGTTGATCCTGGTAGTGCTCACCTGCAGAGTATAGTAGGTAAAACTCTGTCATTTCTCTTCTATGTTTATAATATTCCTTTTTTTAAAAAAAGTATATGTATACAGAAATTTCATTTAGAGATAAGATGTTGAATTCCCTGATTTCTTTTCCACAGCTTACACAGCAAAATTAATAACAACACTGAAGCAAATCCCAAGATGACTTCTGTTAAAAAAGAGAACTTTTGTGAGCATGATGTGGAAAAGCTAGAGAATATTTGTCAGCAAAATTATTCAGAATTATCTGTGGAAGTTGGTGCAAAGCAAGTGAATTTGCCTCAGACGGGCAACATGTGTAACTGGGAGGCTGAGGACAAAGATGTGGTCTTGGACACGGAGACTGCAAAGGGGACACAGTCTGGAGACCTCTTTAAAAATGCCAACATTGATCCGATGCACAAAACTGGCACTCAGGCTCAGAAGGGCTGTGAGGAAAGCAGCGACAATTGGACACAGAGGAAATTTTCATTGGGCCGGTCTTTGAAAACAGGAAATACAAAGCTTTCTTCAAAAGACACTGATAGGGACGGACAAGCAGCTTCATGCAACTCACAGAAGCTGAAGAGTTGCAGTTCTGTCTGTTTAACAGGTGAACAAGAAGGGGATGTAGTTCCAGAAAGTCCACTTTCAGATGCTGGTTGTGATGCTTGTGTATCTGATCCTGGAGGTCCCGAGAAACTAAGGAAATATCAGAGCAGTTCAGGGGATTCGCCTGCTTTTGAGAAAGAAAGTGAACCGGAGTCGCCGATGGATGTAGACAATTCTAAAAATAGCTGTCATGGGTCAGAGGCTGATGAGGAAACGAGTCCATTTCTTGATGAGCGAGAGGAGGTTAATGTGTCAAAACCGATAAACAAATCTTTTAGAATTCAACATGGGGATGCTGAACTGGAGGCAAGAAAGTCACATTTTTCTGCCAAGGGCTGTGAAAGCATTGAGGAAATAGATAATTCTGTTAAAGAGGATGGTCTGCATACCAAGGCACCTGGGATCTCTCCTGCTCCATCATCAGAATGCAAAGGTGTAAAACAGGGTGTGAAAAGAGACTCCAAAATCACGTCTCACTTCATGAGGATACCTAAAATAGAGGAGAAAAGGTAGTGTTCTGTCTGCCTCTTCTGTTTCACCTCTTTGGTGGCTCCACTTTGGAGGCTGGATTGTATAAAGATTTTTTAAGACACAAAGGCAACTTTGATGTAAGCTTGAAGTAACTTACTTTTAATGGTACGACTTGTGTTTTTTTAAAGGCTATGTTTGTCCCATGCAGTTTTCAAATCATTGGATATCTGTTAAAATGGGGAATTAAAGACACTGTAGGAGGTTGCTTTTCTTTATCAAAGAAATGATTTAAGACCATCTAATTTTTAATGCTTGTAAATGAATGGTGGTACAGGAGCGCTTTATGGAGTGCAGCATTCACTGATTCAAAATGCTTGAGGAAACTGATGTTTTCTTGGTCTTTTTAGTTTCATTTGTCAATAATATGTAATGTGTTTTGTTGAAGCATCAGTGCTACTGATGCTTTGATGGAAATAGACATGAGAAATTTGAATCTTGAAAGCAGTTCAATAGACATGTGTGAGTGAGGGGGGGAAGTTATTTTATCATAGTTCAGGAGAGAAGGACTAATGGTTACACAACACAGCAATGGAAATGGAAGCCCTGACCGTGACCCAGCACTCCTCATGCTTGATATTGTGTAAGAAGAGTAATCTCTGCTCCCAAGAGCTTAGAATTCAGTGAGAGCTGAGGAACTGAGTTAACAGCAAAGGAATAAGCAGAGACAAGAGGACTGCTTATCTTTGTAAAATAAGAAATTATCTCCATACACTTCAGTCCTTAATGTAGGGCAAGAAAGTAGTTTTGCACGTCTTTACTGGGAGATCCTTTCTGGATGCGAGGACCAAAACAAACCATACCTTTCAAGGAAATGAAGAACAGGATGACAGAGGGCGGCTAAGTCATAGCAGGAGCTTGCGCTTGAGAAATCTAAAGAGATGAGTGGGTTGAGAATGGATTGAGAAAAAAAAAGAGAGAGTTCTTAGGAAAACAGGTGGATGAAGAATTTTCTAAAGAAAAAAAAAGAATAGAGAACAAGTTCATCAAGTTGAAAATGCTTTGTTTAGCGAGTACACTTCACTAATTGAAATGACTTGCTGCTGTAGCGGAGCAGCAGAGGTTGAGGCTTGCATTTGTTAGTGCTAGAGCATCGTTTGTTAAAATAAACCGATGTTTTAGAAGGAAAACTCTTGCAAAAGATTTGCTTTGTGGATAGATGAGAATCCTAGCAGCACTTTACAGAGTAATTAGTAGAGTATGATGCTGTAAAGAGAGGGTTTTTTTTTTCTTTTTGGGGCCTAAACAAGATGATGTGAAGGTTACAAACTTCAGTGCCAGGTAAAATAGTGGTATTGTCTGTAGTATGGAAGAGGGCAATTGGAAAATCTTAAAGTAGTGATTCAAACTCACAGCCCGTGGGCTGAATCCAGCCTTTCACTTTGTTTTATCCAGCCTGGCACATTGTTTTTACCTGGCAGCAGCACTGAGCTCCTTGCCCCTATGCTCCTGCCAGGGCTGGTCATGTGTGCAGCATGTGATGTGTGTTATGCTGCTGGAGCAGGAGAACAGCAGGAGCTGTGAATTTGACACCCCTGCCTTAAAGATTTCCTTTCATATTCATTAGACCAGGTCTACAGCAGATAATAGTGTGGCTTAGGTCTTAACTAGGGGAGAAAGAAGCAGCAGTGTAACAAAGGCTTCAGTCATCGGTAATGCTGTGCCAGAGTTATCTTTTGGCTCTTGGATGAGCACGGTGGGCCTGTACCCTTCCCTACAATTGACCAGGCCGGAGGCAGTGTCTGCACAGAAAGATCATGGTATACACATAGAGACAGCAAACAGATTGGGCAAGATCTTTATTCAAGGGTGGAATAAGACCACCGAGGGGAATTTAGAGGTCTAAACAGTGTCTCAAATTGTAGGCTTTTAACTTGTTTTCCATTTTACTCTATTAACTTTCTCTTGCCGGAGAAATACCTGGTTTTTTACATCAAACACGCATCAGGTTCAGATTTTTCTTTCCCAAAATATCTCAGATCCATGCAAATACCTTCAGTTATTGGACAGGATTAGTTCATATGCTCTTTACATGTATTTGAATTTTGCCAGTGTTTTGGGTTGCTTTTAAATTTCTACTTCCACTGGAAGCCTTGTATGCCTGACATGAAAAATACAACCCTAGAGAGAAAGGGTGGTTAATAAGTTGTTTTTGTTCATTTCTAAGAGTAAAGAAGGGGCTGGAGAGGGTATCCTGACAAATGCAGACCAACGAGGCTGTCTCCTGGCCCTGAATAAACAGATCCTGTAGGGTAGGAGCAGAGGGAAACCCTGCCTTGCTAAGACACTGCAGTTCTGTGAAGGTGTTTGTAAGCCTGTAGAGAAGAGTGTTTTGGTAGAGACAGTGCACTTGTGTTGAGGTTGTTGGTGGCAGGGGTTTTCCCCAGATAAAGCTTTGGCATGGAGCCACAGCAAAGGCCAGGAAACAAATTGACTGTTATGAACATAACCCTGCAGTGGAAGTTCGTGTATTTGCCTTCCAGGTTTTTCAGTGGAAATAAAATGTTTCATCATATTTCAGGAAAGAAAAGTGTGAATTCAAACCCCAGAGACCAGGAAGGAAGATTCCTAAATATACGCCACCACCTCTTCCAACTAATAGGAAATGGTTTGGGACACCGATTGAAGAGATGAGAAGAATGCCTGTGTGTGGGGCCCGTCTTCCTCATCTGCGACCCTCAGCCAATCACACAGTAACCGTCAGAGTACGATAATTCAGTGTATTACCTGAAATGAGCTTTCTTACTGCATTGTTCAAGAATATGAAAGGCCAAATGTTAGTCCTACAGTGCTAGCAGGTTGTGGAAATTTTTCTTTGCCATTCCTTGCAAAGCAGACTGGGGCAACTGGTTTTCCTGAAAATTGACCTTTCTAATGCACAGAATTAAGATACTAAGATCCAGAAGAAATGTAATTATGGTTTTACTGCCTCTGGCTTGTTAGGGGCAAGTATTTTTCATTTGCATAGCTGTGTGTGTACTTCCTTGTCTGAGTTTTAAGCTGTGGGAATTGAAATATATCTGCAAGTAAAATCTATTATTTCAACATTTTTATGTTATATTCTTAAGTGATTCTCTTTTGGGTTCAAGATGTACAAAAGGCTTAAGATATTAAAGATGTGAAAAAAAAAAAGTAATGAAGAGGGTTTTCTAGCAATTTTACCACTGCATTTTAGATCAAATCTGAAACATTTGCCCTTAATCCTTTGGGTGGTATACAGTCAAATTATTGTTGAAATAAAACTTATGAGCAGAAAGCTGTAGGGTGATGGGTAAATCCACGACAAAAGAAAAGCGTGTTAAGGTTAAACACGAGTTCTGAGAGGATCAGTGCTGCCAGAAAGCCGTATAGCAGGTCAAATCTTTAAGAACATCATGTTATTTATTTTTAAATTTCTGATATTCTGTGGAGAAAACTAGAAATGTTTCTGTATCTGCAGTGATTTCTCATCCTCTTCGGCATTAGGTTAAAGAACATTGTTTCTGCACATGACTATAGTTACATTTGAAACCACATTTTGAAAATATTTGTGTGCAACTATGCAGATACCTAATTTCATAAATGAGGAAGTCTTTAGCTGATAATTTGGCATAAAATAATTGAGTATGTTACCTTTATTTCAATGTGTTTCAAGAAGTCAAATGGTAAGGTGGTGTTCTTTTCCCCAAGTATAACTTAAGAGAAACAGGTGGATTTTTTTCTAATGGAGTGTCCATCACGTGGTCAGTTTGTAGCTTTCCCTTTCCAAAAATGGTGGCTGTAGGTGAGAGCTTTTTTTAACTATGTTTTTGCTTACTTATTTTTTTTCCATTTAAAGACTTGAAAGTAGAGTCAGCTTTTTCCTCCCCCTCCTTCTGTGCTGCAGGTAGATCTTCTGAGGGAAGGAGAGGTGCCTAAACCTTTTCCAACTCACTACAAAGATTTGTGGGACAACAAACATGTTAAAATGCCCTGCTCAGAACAAAATTTATACCCTGTAGAGGATGAGGTAAGAGAAAGTATTTACGGTTGTGTGATCCAATAAGTTCGTTTACATTGTAGGTGACTTTGGTTTACTGTGTTTGCTTAGCTGACAAACTGTGTGTATGGAATTGGAAAATCAAGTAGATGAGCGTACCTGACCTGATAAACTGTGTTCTGGATCATGATGCTTCAGGCAGACAGATGATTTTTTTTTTTTCTACTAATTATTTTATCTGCTCATGATGGTATTTATATTTCTATACTTGTATTGGGGTATCAGCTCGAACTCCATACAAGGTATATAAATATGTATGTATATGAAGTTTTTTTTTGTTTTATGAAGGCATTGGGGATGCTAACAGGTGTGAGTGGATTTGTAACCACATTCTGGGTATTCTGATTATTCTGTCGCATATTGCCCATAGTGTGAGGGACATCTGACTGCAGCTCTGCTAAAACAGTGGCGAAGAGATCAGAGTTGGCCCTGTTTGGTTTGCTGATTGGGTATTGTTCTTCACTGCTCAGGACGTACGGAAGTACTTCAGACTGTGACGTGTCCTGTAGTGAAGGCACTACAGTGATTATTGTTACTTGAATCGGGGACAGAGAATCCTTATAACCTCCAGGAAATGTTCTCAGTCTTTTCATTTATTGATTTTACACATAGAATATAAAATTAATTTAATTTATGTTTCAGAGGTAAATTGTTGATAAGATCTTTGTTGCCAGTAGATCAAAATGTCTCTTCGTATAAATAACGAGTCTGCCCTTCTGGTAGTTTTGTAAAGAAATTGTTGCTTGTAATGAGCAGTAAGACTTTCTGTTGAGGAAAGATATCCCAGGATGTCTTAAATTTGGGTTGGCGCAAGAGTCAGCCACAGCAATAGACTTTTATAATCCGTGCCATTCATGTTCTTAATATTACATTTTTATAAGGTTATTTCACTTTATATTTTTGAGTTGCGTATTTTGTAAACTGCTGATGTTTTATGTGCAAAATCCACTTTCTTCTTGAGGAATGTACTAAACATTATTTGTCCTTGAGATGACATGAGGAGGAGTGCTCCATATGTGAAAAAGAGCTCTTTGAATTTTGTATATGCTTCAGATAAAAAATATATCTTAAGGAAGAAAAATGCATTGAACTAGAAATTGCAGAAGTACTTTGCAGTTACTCAAAATATATGGTTTGTTTTTAAAGAACTTTGCAAATAAAAAAAACTTTATAAAAAAACATGTGGCCAGGAAGACAGTTATTAGTAAATACGTCTTTCTGTTTTGACTAACTTAATCTGTTTTTTGTTTTGAAGAATGGAGACAGAACTGCTGGAAGTCGGTGGGAACTAATCCAAACTGCCTTACTAAACAAATTTACTTGCTCACATGATTTGAAGGTAAGCTTGTCATTTTGAAATTGTTACATATAAGTATATATATATGTACTATATACATAGTTACATTGAAGCTCTCCTTGTACAGTTAGTGGTCCTTGCTCAGTACTATTTCTTTAAACACTTTAAAAAGTAAATTAAAAAAAGATTGTGCTATTTAAGGGATTCCCTAATGAATTAAGGGTTCTAATTAATGAGTCTTAAGTTGTACCATTGAATTTATTAGGTATTATTAAAACGACTTGTCTTTTTTAAGTCCATACAAACCCTTTTGTCCAGCAGTATCCACTGGTTTGTGCTAAGTGTAGCATGTAAGCTTTTTGTGTAACCAGAGAGGTCATGCACAAATGACAGAGTTTGCAACACTAACTGTTAAGACTGGTGTGCTCATTGAAATCACAGCAGTTCAAGCTGCTGGCAGATATCTGTATACTTTAGAGACTAATGCTCTGTTTAATAACTCCTACAGTTCTCATTGGCTTTTAATGAATTGTGGTTGAAAGCAGCTTAGACTTGTTCTGAAGTCTTTTGTGAAGAATAATGTAAATTAGATTATACCCAAAAGGTGGGGAAGGAGGAGGTTGCAAAAGCTGCAGAGAAACTTTAAACAAATAAATGTGCTCTCCAGCAACAATGGAACTTCCCTTGCTAATACTGTTTTATTTTGTATTTTCTCTTGAGAATTTTTTAAATGTGGTGGTTCTTGTAAAGGGCTGGTTTAATTTTGTTGTGCTTCTGATTCTTTAAGTGCCTAAACTCGTGAAGCTTCTGCTGTATCACTAAGGGACACTTTTTTGGTATTTTTGAAGGAAGTAGGCATGGAGTGGAGAATGTTCATGTTGTGTGTTGTAGATGGATCCAGGCATGCCTTGTCTTCTTTGTGCTCGGAGGAAAAACCTGTAGATTTAAGCTAAAAATACAGGATTCTGTATGGTGGAGTCACACCATATTGATACAATGTTATGGATTTTGGAGAGTCCGTGACTGGTTTTAGCCACTAGGTGGTACTGTTCCTTCAGAAAAGCTGTATCCTAAATTGTTTTTTCTTCTGTTAATAAGTATCTCTAAGCTTTATTTTGTTGTGCCCTTCCCTAGGAGGCTATCCTGAGGTACAATGTTGCTTATTCCAAGAAATGGGACTTCACAGCTCTTACAGACTTCTGTGAGAAGGTAAACCAAGTTGGTTTAAAATAGGAAGAAAAAGTAAAATATAAGTGACTACTTTGTGTCTCAATACTTTTGGCTTTATTTTCCTTTTCAAGAGTAAAGATTTTGCAGTCATCATCTGTGTAGGATTATACTTTATGAACTGGATTAGTTTTAAATCTTAAGCAGGTGACTTAGGTGCTTCAGTAACACTTAAGGTTACTGAAGGTAAGGTAAGAAATGCCTTCTCTCTGTTTTATGAAAACGAGATGTATTAAGAAGTTGTATTAATATTTGTAGTGTAATGTTTTATTGTTTTAAAAAAATGTTGCTTTTTTCATTCTTTGAACATCTTTGATATTGTATTTCAGTGGTGTTTGTATAGAAGGTGCTTTGCTGGTCTAGCAGTAAAGTTTTGCTACATGCTGAGATGATTAATTTGAATATGGAGCCTTTGAAAGGTGGGGATGGTTTCCATGTCTTAACGTTACATTCCTGGAAGGGGATGGAAAAGAAAAATGAATAGTAGGTGGCACATGTATGTTGGAGTATTATTAATGTAAATCCTGACTGACGAGCAGAAACTGCTAATTAGAGGACTATGGGAGATTAAATGAGTTGCGATAGAAATTGTTGTATTTTTGTTCCACCAACGTGGAGGTGCTGTTAAAACACGTGCACTTCTTTTCTTGGGAGGGGTTTGCTAAGCTGTGTTAAGGAAACTATATTTGATTTAAAATTAATTGTTGTTAGTTATGTTTAAAATAGATGTCTGCTTAATTCTTGTGGTCAGAGAGACTGTTCTGTCTGTTGCTTGTTTCCATTGTGTGCAGGGACTGCTGTGTTATGGAATGAGGTTTGTTTTGCATACAACACGGTGCTGCTATTACTGACTTATAAAATTAACAGCAGTATTTGATATCCATGAGAGCTACTGTTTTCGTCTGTCGTGCCAATTCAGTGCTCCCCCCTCTCATTCATGGGGTGGGTGTCTTTGTTTTTGAGGCTGTCATGGAGGGTGGTAGAGGCTGTGGAAATCAGGCCACTTTGCTTCTATTATACCAACCGAAATTAATTTGACCTCTTCAGCTTTTCCCTCTCGCATTAGTAAACAATATGTATTTAAATTATTAGAATGTTTGAAAGTACAGGCACTATTTATAAATCTGACTCAGGAATGTCAATTTTGCATGATATTGCTACAAACACAACTGATCTAGGTCACGGGGCATTCCTGTCGTCCATCTTGGAGTTCAGAAACTATGGATGATTACATTCAGAGATTATTGGTCAGGAATTAAGTAATATCGGCTATCTGCAGGGAAGAGAAACAGTAGAGAAATAAAATATGTATCAGACATCAGTCTTTCACTGAGGATGAAAAGGCAATTTCTGTCACCTGAGAATGATGATTTATGTGTGAGGGTCCCAGCTGAAGGAAGGAGGGCTGCTTCAAAACATGTATTTTAGAGCTACGTGAAGAGCATGCAGTAGTGCATTAAATAAGGAGCAGGGAAGCACTCTAAGACAGTGGCTCCTTATAGAGCACAGGAGCAAAATCTTACCCTAGTCTTGCTTATTGAATATATTCAGTTCAGTGAACAGGACATATAGAGGGGGTGCATCTTGTAGAGGAAAGTCTTTTCTATTGTACAGGATATGCAAGCACTTCAAATTTTGTAAATTAACAAGGCATTTGCTTTTAAAGACTGTTTGCAGTCTACCTGAGTGAGCAGCTATTGAGTGAAAAGTTAAGATCTTCTGTGAAAATTAGCTATATACCTGCTGTTTGGAGGCATGGCTTTTGAGGTTACTCTTTCCAGGAGTTAATGGTCAAGGGCTTACCATTGTCTTGTGTGTTTTCCTGTTTCTCTTATGGTTTTGAGAGAACAGGGGAACTGTTTCGGATGATGTTTGCTGAGCAGAAGTTAAGAGAGTTGGTTGAAAGAAAAGCTGACTTGAGTAGTCAGCCCAAAGGGAAGGGCTACATCTCAGCAAAGGGAGAAACAGTCAAATACATATTAAAATAAAAATATTAAACCAGTGTTGGTCATCCTCAAATATCTATTTATATTCTTGTGCACTATTGACTTCAGTGGATTCTTAACCAAGAATTCTGTGGTCTGATTTAGAAAGGAGCTGGGTTTGCAAATGTAATGGTGTTTGTTTTAGTTATTCAAGTATTCAGATATTAGTTCAGCAGGTCTCTGCTTGGTAAATCTTCTGATTCTGGTCACAGCTTAGCTTATCTATGAATCTATTAAATACTTTCATATCAGTCCTGCATTGTGTTTCCTATTTTAGGTGTTTCCTTCCAAGATGCACAGTTACAAAAGGCATTGTTTTTAAATCCTACTTCAAATCAATTTCCTTATAATAACAAAAATTACTTATTTCTTGTACTTAAATTTATTTTCCTTAAAGAGTAGTACACTTTAAGCTTTCTTGACAAATGAGAAATAAGTATCGTGTGTGATCACCACACCCAGACACACATAGGCTGCCCAGTCCAACAGTTCATTCAAGGTGTTGTCAGAAGAGGGAGCCCGCACCCTGTCTTCAAAAGGTTCTTTGGGATGCCAGTAAATGCGTAGAAGTAAAATTCCTGTTTGTACAGGGAAGTAAATTTGGAAGCTTTGGAGTTTTTGTTTTAAAATGTTGATAGCACCCATCAGTAATGTGTGCAAAGCTCTCAGCTTATTTGTCAGATGTCTGACGGTTTTGTTGTCCTCTACAGAATTTCCACGCTGTTGTATTGATTTGTTTTGCCATCTGTTTGTTAATATTGGCAAACAGGCTTAGGATTTATTCAAGTTATTACTTAGTGGATGAAAATTATTAGTACTGACATTTTTCTTCTTACTTGCGAAGTTCTTGTCACTTGGAAGTCACACTTGTGTGTGTTTTTCTAGAACTTACCTGGAAACCATACAGAAAAGAGTAAACCACAAGCAGAAAAGCAAATGTGAGGAAACTGTTGTGGGTGGAGCTGTCTTTGGACCCACAATGTGTTGAAGAGCTTTATTTATGTGAATAATGATAGGTTGGGAATTTATTACGTGATTTTGACCAACAGCGCTATGCACTGTGGTATTTTTTATTTACCTTCCTTGTAGATTTGCCCTTCTGCTTCCAGGCAAGACCAAATTTTTTACCTTCCTTCCAAGAGCATGAAATAAAAAGTCTACTGAGGTCATTCAACGCTTATGTCTTAGAGTAATCTGTAACAACACCAACTCTATTTAAAGGGAAAAGTAGGGCTTTATCATTTAATACAGTCACACAGTCTGCTGCTTTAGATTGGGCCTGCTTGTTCCGAATAGTCTTTGCTTTTATTGTATCACTTTAAGGTCTCTTAGAGCTTAAACATAATTCTTGTTAATATTGTGCCATGAACTCTTCCTCTTATTGCTTGCATCTGTCCTGCTCTTTCAGGAATAGTGTTTAAATCTGAAAATGGCATGACATTGTATAAGCAGTGCATAACTTCCTTTAAAGGTGATTCTTTTAAATTCAGTTTTAGTTGCATAGCACACAAGAAGTTACATAAGCAGGGTATATGTTATGAAGCTTCAGGAGCCTTCATGATATAGAACCTCTGCTGTCATTAAGATCTGAGCAGATGAACCAGTTGGGGAGCAGCCTCACGGTTTATTTTGGTCCTTTATGGTAGAGTTGTAAACTTAGTTATTTGGTCCTATCTAAAGGTTGTGAGAATTAGCAGAAAAACTTAAGTTAATAACAAATCTACTGAAAAATATGTAACATAGACCCTTAGAGTGACAGAATGGAGCTCTGTGGGCAATGAAACAATATTGAGCGCTTTTATTGCTCACGTGGTTTAATGTCCATTGTCTTCTAAACTCCTTTGAAACCCAAAGAAGATCTATATCATTGACAGCATTTTAGTGTTAGAAAACAAAGGATTAATGTTCATGTGCTTGCAAATTCTTTTTTGCAAGCTATCTAAGTCATAGGCTTTCCTGATATGCTTCAGTAAAAGGGAAGAATCAGATATAGTAATTTGATTTTTAGCTACTCTTGCTGCTTTTTAGTATATGCAAAGCAGAAAGAGGAGCTCGTGTTATGTGTGCAGGACTGTTAGCATTTGTGATTCCCAAAATGTTTGTTTTTAAGAAGTTACTTTGTGAAATAATGTCTGTATGCTGTTCAGTGTTGAAAAGGAATAAATCCAGTACTTAGGTGTGTCATTAAAAGGCGTACTGTAATCTCTGAGGATTACTCGTGTATTGGAAACTGCAAATAGTTTAGACATGTTTGGTCTCTTAAGAAGCACAAATCGAAGGCTGGACTCGAGGTAGATTTGTGTGGCATGGACAGTGATTGTCTCTGAACTTCTGTGAGTCATCTGGAAAACATATTGCAATACATTTTGCGGATGTTCACATTACATCCCAAACTGGTTTTATGTTTGTCTGGACTCTTTGAGCTCCATCATTTTGCTGGAAAGTGTGTGAAATGGAGAAGATATAATGAGAACAGTCAGGAATGGTGTAAATGAAATATTTTCTATATGAGGAATGTCAGAATAAGCCAGTTCCATTGTTTCATGTCATTTGAGAGAGAGGTATGGGTATAACAGTGGGGTCCAAAACAAATGTAAGAGAAGATGAAGAGGAAATGACTGTTCATTCTTCTGGTAGAACAGTTAAGGGATACCAGATAAGTGTTCCCAGCAGGTAAGAGTTTCAAAAGCAGACAAAGGTCATCACATATTTAGATACTGAATAAAAAGGCTGTGGAGCAGGGGATGTAGAGGATTTTATGGCTTTCCATCAGGTTTTGAAGGGATTTGAAGAAATCACTGGTAGAAAGATCCCATTGATAGCTATGCAGGTTCTGTTATGGTCTCTAGAAATTTCTGAAACTGATTACTCCAAATAGCATGGTGAGGAAGTGCTGCTGATTACTTACTTTTTTGCTGTTCGAATTTCCAGGCATCTTCTGTTGATGGGCTTTCATGAACTTTTGTCCATTTTTGCATTGTTCTGACTTTGCTGCGTTGAGAAGCAGAAATGGCCTTATCACACATCTTGATGTAGCAGCAAGATGAGCTGTTGCTGATGAGAAGGCATGGGGGTCTATGCACGAGCCTCTATTAGGATGACAAAGTAATGAAACTCACTTTAAATTAAACTCACTGGAAGGCACTTATGCCTTTTAAAATTTGTTTTTCTAGACTTTCTGCTGAGCTTTGAATGCTTGGTTCCTACTTGATATAAGTAGGAAGACTTAAAGGGGATATGCTTTACTCTCTCGTTCTCACTCAGCTTCCAAATGTTGAATTTGTTTTTTAGTGTAAGAAAAAGCATGTGTGTCTGCGGTGCCTGTTTATGGATGTCTTGTGGTCTTTTTGTCTTTTGGGAAAGCAGATTGATGCTAATCAGTCTATTTAATGACCAGGATCTGCGTATTTGCTGTTGATTCCCATAGAAATTCAGCATTTAGGAAATAATTTTCTATTACGAAAGAAGTTGTATAGCTTTTACATTTGGTTTTTTCTATGAGATTGAAACAAATGTGATTGTGCTTTTTAAAAAACTGTCTCTTCTCCTGTCTATACTTAATTGCAGAGAACCTTCAGCATGAAGGAAAAGGAAGACTGTACCAGACCACTCTATCTGTGCTCCTTTTTCTCCTTTTCCAGTCAAGCATGAGTTTCACTGGTTTTAACCTCAAAACTGGCTCCCAGCAGTTTTTATGGCACAAATCTCAGCTTATCGTAAAATCTGATAATAAGCTGTATAGCAAGAAAACAAGGTCAGTTGTCAAGCTGAAGGAATATATCACTGTTTTTCTTCACCCTTAAGTTATGCTTTTACACGATGTAGAATATGAGCTGTTAAAAATGTATATCTTACAATTACAGCTGTAATTAATTATTGAAACAGGGTTAGGAAAGGAGATCCATTTGTCTCTGCTTCTTTCCATTAAAACTTGCTTGACAATGATACGTCTGGATGCTAGATTCTTTTAGAAATCCAGACCAGTCAGGATGTGAGACTTCGTAACCATCTGCTTTTATATGCAAGTGTCTACCTGTAATTTTCTAGAACCTCAATACCTTTTTCAAATTTTCTATAAATGTTATTTAGAAATTCATAAACTTATTTATTTACATACTCACTTGCATATTATATGTTAATTTATAAATACAATGTTTCCTGTGTTCTGTATATATCACATCCATATTTCGGATGTTTTGCTCTTCCAAAAGTCTGGTCTTCTTTCCTTGAAATGTTGGAGTTAGTTATTGTACTAGAAATTATTTTTTGTGTGCACAAACCCTTACTATTTAAATTTTGACCTAGCAATGTTCATATGGATATGTGCACACACTTCCTAACATATCACTTTTTTTTTTCTACTGCAGATGTTCTGCAGAGGTTCCAGAGTACAGGAGATAATTTGTAAAGTGAGGAGCAGTGGAGCATGTTACAATGAGTCTTGTTTCTGTCAGCCAATGCTTTGCGCTTAGGAATAATTAAAATAAATAAAAGAAAACTGTTACATTTTGCTGAAAAACTGAGCAAATGTGTGTTACTGAATTGCTGAACTGTGGCATAAATCTAGTAAAACCTAGGATTGTATGTACAGAATATGCTTAGTGTGGGGTTTTTTGCTTGTCTATAGTTTTTCATAAAATGAATGTGTTGCTACGTGGTACAGTAGCACTGAACATGGTACTTTCAGAAAATGTGTCAGATGCCAGTAATCCCATTAAGACAGAGCATGTTAAATGTTTGAGAACTGAACAGACAAATCAGATGTGCAAATATGGGCAGTATGTCTGCTCTGAGAAGAATTGGTTGTGTTTTGAGATCGCTGAGCTGATGTGAGTTACGTTAAGAATTGTCTAGTCAATTAAATGCTCCATTCCAGTTGCAAAATTTCAATAGCCACAAGAACCACATAGCCTTTAAGTGTACGTGTAGTCCTAACCTTCATAGCCTTAAACTTAATAACATTAAACTTAATAATCTTAAACTTTGGAAATTACCTGGACAATTTTGGAAATTATACTTCAGTTTTTTTACAATTATTTCCATTTTTCATCTAAAAAATTGGCTCGAATGCAACATCTGATTCTGCAATTAAGGTACAGGCTAGTTGGATTATGGTTGAGCTCTGGTTTTTTTGCTCATTGGGAAAAGACCAGACTGTTTAAGCACAGCTGCAGGTGTTGAAAGGGGCATATCTTGGGAGATTTCTGTGTTCTGATAGGGCTTTACCTGACTCTTGTCTCCCAGCAGGTCTTCCCCATACGTTTTGTTGTTTGAATGACCTGCGTGAAAAAAATGATTGCTGTAATCAGCGGTACTGGAATAGAAGGAATTTTAAAGTACCAAATTATTCTGGTGACTGGGTTTTTGATAAACCATTTTTATAATTGTCTGGACAGTATGAACAGAAGCAAGCGTTGTACAGAGATGGTAGCACTATAGCGTAGGCTTTTAAGCAAGAAGCAGAATGTCCCAAGGCTGAAAATAGCTTCTGCGTGGCTCCTTGCTGGATTTCATTTTAGTCCAGATGTTTCCAAACAATATGCGTGACATCAGGTTGCCTTTTAAAAATCTGAACTGAAAAGGTCTTTTGAGTGTACCATGAAGGGTTTTCTTTTCACAACAGCAGAAAGGAATTGGTCCCCATATTGAACAAAAAGTGGGGTTTTCTGGGGTGAGGAGAATGTGCATCTTGTGCACATTGAAAACAAAGCTGAGCATTGTAGAAGACAAATCACATTGAGTACTGAGTACAGCCTTATTCTTAGTTTTCTGTACTTTATCAGCAAAACAGTTGAGTATCTCTTAAGTGGTGTTTTATAAGCAGCCTTGCAATGGCTGTTGCATCAGTGTTGACTCAGACTTACCAGAGAAGGGGTTATCTACATGTATCAGAGCAGAGCTTTAATTCTGTTGTTTGTGGATACTTTGTGCTTTGAGCCAATGTAAAGATGAATTCTGAAGATCTCTTTCAGAGTTTTTCACTGTGTTGAGAGCATTTCTATTTAAAAAAAAAAAAAGAAAAAATAACTAGTAAATAGAAATGTTCTGGTTTTAAAAGCTGTCTTCTGATGTTTGCCCTTTTGCTTGGTTTGTGGGCAGGGGGCTGGTGAATGGCTTTCTTTGTTTCCATGGGATTATGTGTAAGCCATTGTTTATCTGTGCTCACCTATCTATCCCAAGTGACTAAGAGAAACTCCTGTTGGTTGTGCTGGCTTTCTTAATTGCTTTGGGCCTTTACAATTATTATTTTAATGGCTGTAGCAGTTACAATAAACAAAAACCTAAAAACCTGATGGTCAAAGCTTTCCAGAGAAACATACTCTGAAAAAGTGTATGTGGAAATAGAGAAGTGATAAAGAGGCATTGCCATTTATGCCTTCACAGTAATCCAAACAATGAAATGTATTGTAACTATATTGCCAGGTTTTTTTTCCCTGCTACTTTTTCATCTGAAAAACTGTATTTGTTTATATCGCTTCCTTGTGGAGTTTGTTACCTGTTGCGATGTGTTCTTAAAAGAGCAGGTTTGCAAAGGTGGCAGAGTGTGTACTTTGGAGCTGTTTTGAGGGTCTCATTTATCCAATAGGATCTTAATTACTGGATATCTTTCTCAAGATATTGGTCAGTCTGTAATACTGACAATCAAGCAAAAAATAGCCTATGTATTTGATGAAATCTACAATCCTATTGTGCTATCTTTAGTTGATTCTTCTCTGCTTGACAGATTTTGGTTTTGCTGGTGTTAAAGAAAATACAACTTACTCAAGGTCTCATGAAGCTTTTAATGCCAAGGTTATTGGTTACAAAAGCGCTTGAAAACAGTTGTAGTTAAATATCTGATGGCTTTTGAATGCTTCCACACGATCATTCTTAGCAGATGTTTTTAAAATCATAGCAGTATTAAACATTTTCTCCCCCAAGTACCTAAAGTACTCTAAACACAAGAGGTAAAACTTCTAAATGGACCTGGGAACGGATCGCTTTCACCCTTAGCTTGTGTTAATCAGATGAAAGATACTGATTTTTTTTCCTGATGTTACAGCCCTGCTGTAGAAACAAGGTCACTGTCTTTTCCAGTATTGTGTACTTCCCAAGAGTAACTCGAAAGTATTTAGAAAGCAGTATTTGACTTTTCTTCCCAGGACTTCAGTGCTGCTTTGGAAGTGGTTGTGATGCTTCTGCTCATGATAGAATTGCTTTGGCAGGAGCATACAGGTAGAGTCTGTTGGTGGCCTGTAGAGAATCAGTGCTGAAATTCCACTCATTGGTAATGAAAATGATTGAGTTTACATCTCTAGTGCCTTGGAAATACCAACCGGGCTTCCTTCTGAAATGTTAGGAGGAGATGGAAAAATAAATATATGTTTTTCTCTCAGATTTTTTTAGAACATGGAAAAGCTGAGAGCAAAGCCGCAGTTGTTAGGGATGGTGCACCTGAGAGATCATTCTAGGTTTGGATTGGCAGAAGATGTGAAGGGGGGGGATTAAGCAAAAATTATTTAAACCCTCCCTTGTGAGCTGTTGTCTTTTTTCCTTTTGAAGTGTCAGTTTGTGGTTTTGATAAATGGCAGAAGCGTTCTTCTCAAATAAGATTCTTCTCCACAAAATCCAGTGTTATGTTTTCTTTTTCTCTCTTCCCTCTAAAGATTGCTTTGTCCTTCCTTTGGTTTTCTAGTCAGACAAATGCTAAAGAAATGGGATGGATTTGACAGCTAAGTGTGTTTCCTACTAAATTAGTATTGTAATGGAACTAAAGGAGGCAGATGAGGGTATTCTTTCGTGCAAGTTTGGAAGTTCATTAACTTAACAATGGGAATTAAAATTCTCTCTCTTCCGCCCCCCCCATTGCATCTAGCTATCACTCCCATTTGTATTATTTTACATGATGACAAAGTCTGTTTTACATGCACACACCAGTTATTGGGATACATCCTGGTGTCTCTGCATATCAGGTACAGGGGCAGTTGTGGCACAACAAATTTTCAGTAGAACTCCTCTCCTCCCTGTTGCGGAGGGAAGGCTTTGTAAACGGTATGACTTAGAGGTGCTCATTTTGGTTTTTTTGGGGTGTGTTAAGTTATTAGTTCTCAAAGTCAGCTGATAACTTTTTTAGGCTTTTTGGTTTTTATTTTTCCAAATAACTGTGAGTAGGGTATATAGAAGTTACACAGTTTGTCTTAATCATCTCGTCCTGTCTTCGTAGCAGAGGGGCTCCAGCCCTTGGATCAGCTTCGTAGCATTAGTATCTTTCATTAAACTAACTTGGAAGGGAAAGTTCAGTACAGAAACTGATGGCCCAGAGTGCTTGCACACCAAAACAAAGTGATATAATGAAAGTGCGTAAGGCATCACCTGGGAAGGAAAAAGTGGAAAGAGACCTGGGAGTGATGGTGGACAGGAAACTCAACATGAGCCAGCAGTGTGCCTAAGTGGCCAAGAAGGCCAGGGTATCCTGCCCTGCATCAGGAATGGTGTGGTCAACGGGTCTAGAGAAGTTATCATCCCCTTGTACTTGGCACTGGTCAGGCCACACCTTGAGTACTGTGTACAGTTCTGGGCCCCTCAGTTTAAGAGAAATGTTGAGATGCTGAAGTGTGTCCAGAGGAGGGCAACGAAGATGGTGAAGGGGAGCTGTGGTTGTTTAGCCTGGAGGAGAGGAGGCTCAGGGGAGACCTTATTGCCCTCTATAACTACCTAAAAGGAGGTTGTAGGCAGGCAGGGGATGGTCTCTCAGGCAATCAGTGACAGAACAAGAGGACATGGTCTCAAGCTTCGTCAGGGGAGGTTTTCTTGATTTTAGGAAAAAAATTTTCACTGAAAGGGTGATTGGCCATTGGAATGAGCTGCCCAGTCACCGTCCCTGGAGGTGTTTAAAAACAGATCAGATGAGGCACTTATTGCCATGGTTTAAATGATGAGTAAGTGTTGGTGTTGGGTCATAGGTTGGACTAGATGATCTCAGAGGTCTTTTCCAACCTTGTGAGACTGTGAAAAAGCCAGAAGTTCAAATTCCTTTGGAATTAGGAAATAAAAGGGACAAATTCTGAAGGAAGCACTCTGGTTTCCCTCTTCATCCTTAAGGATGTTGTTCGTTTGGTCCTTTTGGTCCCAGAAAAATTAATATGGGGAAATAAACCCAAACAGATTGAAGACATTGAGGCACTTCTGTCAACACACTGGTTGCCTGTTGGCATGATGGCTCTACCTTCCCATGTGATAGATGGAACTGTCCAAATCTGTGTTCTCTATATGCAGTTTGTCTGGTTTGATGAGCTGTCAGGATTAGATATAAACTCTCTACGATTACTATCACCCCATGCTACCTCAGATCCTTCTTATTAGGACTGCCAGGCATACTCATTTGTTATGGTTTGGAGGACTGGTTTATAGTGACAAGAGGCCATTACTTACAGCCCTGTTTAGTCAGGCCTCTTTGCTGTAGCATCAGCGTTCATTTTGCTAAATTGCGATGCAGGTTTGGCGAAGAGCTCTTGCCTGTGCTACAGCTCGCTGAACCATTTGCATTTCAGCCCTAAGTTGTGTTTGTTTAGTCAGTCACTTTGGTGTAAATACTGATGAAATCACCAAGTGGTTTCTTTGGCTAAAGGCAAGTCATGCTTTGCAACTCCAGTTCTCTATTCATTTCCCTCGAGGTATAATCCTTGCTTTTGTTTCATACCTACATAATTTTTTGCGTGATTGAAGGCCTATGAATAAAGTCAACCATATATTTCTGTTTTTGCTTCAAATCCTGAAGGAGGCTGCAAAGAATGTGTGTGCATAATAAGGGAAGGATGAACTTCTCAAGTGTTTAAAAACAAAACTGATGTTTTTTCCTTTATCAAAAATTGCTGACAACCATTTCATATTTTAGAATTCCTTAAGCTATAAAAGAAATGTTATTTAGCAACGGCAATCCAGTCCTTTCTCTTTGTCTTTGCTTAGCTGTAGCCTTGAAAAAGGTTGTACAGAGTTAAAAGCATGTTGTAGAATTACTGAATCAATACAGACAGTCCTGTGCTGAGGGTTTTGCTTCAGAGCAAGGTGCTTGTTGTAACAGCTCCATACTAACCAGAGTATTGCTGCTTTTTGAGTGAGAAGAGTTGCCACTGGTCTCTGTAGCTCACTGACAAGGGGTATGACTGGTTCTGTTTCAGCTACTTCCCACCATGCGCAACATCTAATAACACATGACTTAGAATCATAGAAGGGGGTTGGGTTGGAAGGGTTACCTCCCACCAGACAAAGCTGCTCAAAGCCCCATCCAGCTTGGCCTTGAACGCTTCCAGGGAGGAGGCATCCACGGCTTCCCTGGACAGCCTGTGCCAGTGTCTCACTGTTCTCATTGTGACGAACTTCTTAATGTCCAATCCAACTTTTTGGAAGCTGTTCGACTTATTAATGGAGAGGAAGTTATAACTTCTGAAGTTATATTCCTGTAGCATTAGGAAGCTGAAGGATCTCAGGAAATTACTGGATGAATATGGGAAGTGGTGAAATGTGGCAAGTGGGTGGTTTTTGGGGGGATAGAATGACACATTCCTCTTTCAGCAGCAACAAACAAGTAGATTATGTAATGTGGCTCTAAATAAGCTGGATTTTACATCAGTAGAAATCACTGCTTCTTGAAGTGTTTCCTTCTCAATAAATCTTCATGCAACTCTGTGACTAAGTACTCTATACCCTGTTGTTAGGTTGTCCCAGGTTGACATTTGCATCGTGGGATGTCTGTCAGATACAGCTGTGGTGTCAGTACACCGCATCCCAGAATCCTTTTACTTTCCGTGATGGAGTGTTCTTTTTCCTGCTTTCCAAGTCTGAGGAGGCTGTCGCAGATAAAACCAGGCTCTGTGGCACACTGAATGTGACTGACAATGTGCAGTGAGAGCGATTGGTTTACAAAGTTGTAGGTGTGGTAGCTTGCAGGTTTAGTGGTCAAGAGGATAAGAGCCAAGCAACGAGGGCTTCACAGGTATTCTTTTTGATGGAAACCTCTTAGGAACTTTACCTGTACAGGAGAGTCCATGGGCAGAAAGGGGAAGTTATGAATACATATATGTGACCGAGACTCAAGTTACTTTGGCTTTTAGAAAGCTAAAGCAAGGAAGGATATGTATTTGTGGCTTAGTGCCACTGTTGTATAGTGTGTTTTAGCCTCAAGATATAAACGGGAAGCACAGGACTGAGTTGTTCCCTAAGGAGTTTATTGTTTTAGGGAGAAAGGTTTTGTTTGTTTGTTTTCTTAGTAATTTTTTAAAAAAAAACAGCGCCTGCTGAGTTCTCAGATTGCTCATTGCAGCAGCTGTTTTGTGAAGTTGCAGCTTTTCCGGGAGGAAACAAACCATGTTTAAGCTTGAAGACTATTGATGTACTACCTATTTAGGAGACCTTTGCCTGAGCAGAGGAATATTCAAACCAGGGTTGTTTAGGCTGCTTGGTAGCTTGATGAGAGAATGACGTGGGGTTAGGAGTTTCTTGGTAAGGTCTGTGCACTTTAGCACTCACAATGATCATTGGTTTAAAGTTGTGGGCTCCCTTTAAGTGACTTGGTTTGTGAATGTGTAGTAAGGTTTTCATTCCACCTCGAATATTGTGTTCACTTTTGGGCATCACAGTATGAAAAGGTTATCAAACTACTGGAGAGCGTCCAGAGGAGGCCACAAAGCTGGTGAGGGTATAGAGGAGAAATTGTACGAGGAGCAGCTGAAGTCATTTGGTCTGTTCAGCCTGGAGGAGACTGAGGGGAGACCTCATAGCCATCTACCTTTTCCTTACTAGGGAAGGAAAAGGATCAGGTGCTGATCTCTTCTTGCTGGTGACCAATGATAGGACTCAAGGGAATGACAGGAAGATGTGCCAGGAGAGGGTTAGGTTAGATATTAGGAAGAGGTTCTTCACCCAGAGGGTGGTGGAGCACTGGAACAGCTCCCCAGGGAAGCAGTCATGGCACCAAGCTGGACAATATTCAAGAAGCTTTTGGACGATGCCCTGAGACACAGGATGTGAATGTTGTCTTGTGCAGGGACAGGAGTTGGACTCAATGATCCTTGGGGGTCCCTTCCAACTCAAGTCATTCTATGATTCTGTTGTAAGTTTTGAGGTTGTCATTGGTGGAGGTCTGGTAGAAGGTGTGTGTAGGAATAACGTAGATAGGAGAGTGCGTTCTGGTACAGCATTAGGAAAGCAAGGAGAAGGAAAAGTAGAATTTCAGAGTTTAAGAAGTGAACTTTGCAGTTATGCATTTTGTATCAGAGCTGAGCTGTGCAATTGCTGGCCCTGCTGCTGTTTTGGGAAGAAATTGTCTCATGCTATTATTCTATTGTTTTCGAAGCAGCATAAAGAAAAGCTTGAAGTCTTGACAGCTGTGACAAAGTCCAGTGCAGTAATGTGTCACCAGATAAGTGATACTGTATAGTCTGTGGCAGTCAGCAAAGCATAGCAGCCACTATTTATGTGTCAAGTTTAAAAGGAAGGAAGTGTTACCCAAAGGGGAAAGAAGATCCGAATCTGACAGCCTGGTAGACATCCGAGGTTAAATGTCATCTTTTGAATAGGTTTAACTCAAATATTTATTTTGTGTATCGAGATCAAAAATTCCAGCCTTTAAATACTCATTTCATTACTTTATGGCAGTTAAAAACTTTATGCCTAAACATAGAGCAAAGTTTCCTGCTGGAGCAGATGGTGTTAAAGGTTAGGGCATAATTGTCAATATCTGACTTTTACTGTGAGTGCACCTACGGCCAACAACAGGAGAAAGGTGCGTTTTGTCAGTTTCTTTGTCATTAAAATGTTGACTTTCAGTAATGATTTGTATATTACTTGGAATTCTCCTCTATTATATCAAATTATTTTCATGTTTACTAGGCTTGCTATTCTTCCTAAGTTCTTGTTCCAATTGAAAACTTTGTATTTCAGCCTTCTTTGTATGTCTCCATGAGCAGCATCCATAATCATAGAATGGTTAGGGTCGGAAGAGACCTTAAAGCCCATCCAGTTCCAACCCCTCTGCCATAGGCAAGGACACCTCCCATGAGACCAGGCGGCTCAAGGCCCCATCCAACCTGGCCTTGAATACCTCCAGGGATGGGGCATTCACAGCTTCCCTGGGCAACCTGTGCCATTGCCTCACCACCCTCATTGTGAAGAATTCGTTCCTAATGTCTAATCTAAATCTTCCCCCTTCCACATTAAAGCTGTTACATAGTACACGGGCAAGTAACAGTGTAGGTATTGGGATTGTTTTATTTCCCCCTTCCCTGCCATAAGGTGTTTATCCTTTGAGCATCTGTTTGGGTTTTTTAACTTCCTGAGTGCTCTTAAGCCTTTATATCACTTGTGACAGGAGTGAATAGAGCAGAGATACTTGTATGGGTAATTTAATGATGTTGGAAGAACAGAAGTTGTTAGCTTTCAAACAGTATTTTCAGCTTGGCATTTATGGGGAGCAGCACACGTTGAGCCAGAGGCACTCTATTTTCATGGTATCATTAAGGTTTGAAAAGATCTCTAAGTTCATCCAGTCCAATTGTCAGCCCAAACCCACCATCCCTGCTCAACCATGTCCTGAAGTGCCACATCTACTATTTTTTGAACACCTCCAGGGAAGGAAACTCCCCTGTTTCCACGGGCAGCCTGCTCCAATGCTTCACCATTCTGTGGTACAGAAACTTTTTCTCATATCAAGTCCAAACCTCCTCTGGCACAGCTTGAAGCCATTTCCTCTCATCCTATCACTTGTTACTTGGGAGAAAAGACCAGCACCTGTCTCACTACAACCTCCTTTCCAGGAGCTGCAGAGAGTGATGAGGTCTCCCCTCAGCCTCCTCTTCTCCACACTGAACAGCCCCAGTTCCCTCAACCTCTTCCTTATCAGACCTGTGCTATTTTTCCTCTTTTCAAAACCATCGCCAGTATCTTTTTTTACATTCTGAAATCTTTCTGTTGAAGTGGGAATTACAAAGCTTTGATTATATGACTAAAAATATCACTTTATGTGATTTCGCAATTAGGCTTGAGTGTGACGACTAAAGTTGATAATACCTTGATGGTGTTCCATCCATTCTGTCTGCTGTTGGTTTTGTGTGAAATTGGTAGTAAATCCAATTATTTTCTAACAGTTTTACTTGAAAAATAATTAATATTCTGTTGTTTTAAAATCACAGTTTCAGAATTTTAATCTAGAAAGTGGTTGCCTCAAAGTCAGATCCCCTGGATGGGAAAAAGGGAGGCAGCAGACTAAACTGGTTTTCATCTTCCGTTCCCCAGCTGCAGTGTAAGTTGTGTGTTCTCTCCGCTTTTTGCCTTAAACACAGTATGTAAATCTAACACTTGTATCTGGTGATCCCTGGATCAGGGGAAAAGCTGCAGCACTACGCAGGAAGATGGAGAATGTCCTTTTGTCTCCGTGGTCTCCAAGGCCTTTCGTGTGGCAGGATGTAAGACTTGTGAGAGTATGGCATGCTCTTGTGCCGCTTTGAGTATGGCAACTGCACTGCTTTACATTGCTTTTCTTCTCACAGCTTCTCATTCATGTGCCTATCAGCTTTTCTTAGAAGAGCATTGCCCCACTGTAAGGAACCTTTTGCTTCTTTTAAAATAGGTGTATGGTTTGTGAATGGTGTGCAACATGGTTGGGTTCAGCTAAACCCATGATGTTGAGCTCAGGACTGGCAAATGCAACTTACAAGAGGGATCCTAAACTCCAGCTACATGGGCTTGCTACACTTTGGCAGTCAGTCATGCTGACAGCGGGCTGCAGACTGTTAGGAAGGGAATTTAGAGCAGGACAAGAAGGGTTTGATGCTTTGAGAAGCCTTGTGAAACATTGGTGAGCCTGTGGTTTTTTTTGAGTGTTTTCAATTCTGGTCTCTCCTTTTGAGTAAGTACATTAGAACATTAGAAAAGGGGCAGCTGAAGTAGTTGTGGGCTCAGTTGTCTTACTGGAAGCGACTGACAAGTTTTCAGCTACCACATGTGGGACCAGACAGGCTAAATCCTCTAATGTGTGTGTAATCCAATGACTGTATGTCTCGAGGGATCGTGGTGGTGGTGGACAGCAGTGGCCACACTTGCTTGCTCTTCTTACAGAGCTTTTCCCATGGCTGCTGCTGAAGGACAATGATCAGACCCAGCAGTGCATTCCGTGTGTCCTTGATGGCAGAACGTCACAGGTCCTTCTCTTGGGCTGTGACCTGGGTATGGAAGTGAAGTAAATCATCCCAGTACTTGTGGGTGTAGGTAATGATTTGTATCAGTTGAGAATTTGGTTCATTGGTTTGGAAAGGGTAAAATGATAACTTATTTATGATTCTTTTCTCTATAGGGCATTTGGTGACATGTTTTCTCAACTACAACTTTTGAGAGTTGTTTATGCATTTCAGTGGATTATTGCAAGGCAAAATGCAGGGAGGTACTACCATGAAAAATACATCAGGCTTGCACGAAGCTAATAGGACCTGTGTTTTTCCTCTCATATCTTTTGGATGGGTTGTGTTTTTACAAACATAATACAATGTTTTTTCTCCTTTTTTTTTTTTTCCACCCTCCCTTACTTTTTAACAGGTTCTTGAAGATGCAGAGGCTCAGCATTTGTTCCAGTCCATTCTTCCTGATATGGTCAAGCTGGCTCTCTGTCTCCCTACTATCTGCACACAGGTAAGAAGACACAACTTGTTAAGTGCTCTGTGGCTGCTTCTCTGCAAACTCTGACTAATGGCTAAGGTCAAAACATCAAGATGACATTATGTTATATAAAAATATGAATAATTTTAATTAATGAATAAATGTTATTTTATAAACCAATACTTAAATATATACACAATATATAAAGCAATATAAAATATTCTTTATGAAAACAACAATTTTTGTGTTCAATGTAGCTGAGGCCTTGTGAGCAGAACGGACAATGCACATGCATGATGATATAATAAAATGTAAAAAAATATAGCCTACTGGTTCTTGCTTTTTTTAAATGAAACAGCCATGAAATCTCTTGGGTTTGAAAATCACACTTATAAGTTGAAATACTTGAATAATCTTAAAACATCTGGTGTTTTATTTGATCCTAGAAGAAGTATTTTCATAACTTTTTAATTTACTTGGGAATGTATTTTATTCTAGTTAGAGCATCACAATACTTGCCCACATACAAAACTTTATTATTGTTGTGGGAATTGGTTCTGTAGGTGCTGAAGCTGTTAAAAGTGAGTAGGACTGATCAGCTAAGTGAGGATGTGTGATAGGTAACACATTACAGTTTGTAAACCCCTTGTTACAGTTTTCTGAATTGATTTGGTCGTACTTGAGCAGGGACTTTGTGATGCTGCAGGGACCCCACAGCAGATCCGTGACTTCAAACAGTGTAAATTTTTCTTACAAATTCTTTTACTGGTCACTTGGTGGGGGAAAATTTTATAAAGATGCTGTGAAGTTTCTGAACACAAGACTTGCAAGTTCATATTATAATGCCTTTTATAAAGATGTTGTACTGTCAGGCAGTGCAAATTGTGAAGGATTTTGTTAGACTAATTTTTTGGTTAGACGTAGAGCTAAATTTGTTACAATGTAACCTGCTGTCCAAGATGACCTATTTTTATAGGCTTGTAGAACTTACTAGAAAGAGCTGAGAAGCCTTTTTTCCTGTTCTAACTGTGTGACTTCAGCTGTCGTAATACAGCTTGTTAATTAAGTAACCAGAAGATGAAATGAGATTCAGTGAATGTGAAATGTGGTAATTACAAGAGCGAAGGGTAACTTGTTTGCTTTGTGGAGTCAGCAGGGCTGTGTATTAAACATTCTAAATTGGTACCAATTTCTGTATTCTCAGCTCTCTTGGTTCTAGGCTTGTTGTAATGGTATGGGATGAGGAGGTGAAAATCTCTATTCTTTCTCCTGTCCAGTGGGTTTATCAAATTGTTGCTGGAATTAGCACGCAGAATGATATCCCAACCACCTATATTATCCCATAATTGAAGAAAAAAAATACCACGAACATGGTGAGCGAAAATTGCAAAGCAGGAGGCCAAATCGTGGTAAAATGGAAGATGTAGAACAATTGAGGTTTTTTTTGGTGTCCCCTCCACCTTTTTGTATTGAAGAAACACTAACTAGAGCCACAGAAACTCCAAACTGCAGGGCAAAGGGACACTGAGCTTTTTGTTCGCTCTAATTATAAAAGAATGGGTAATCATGCACTTTCTGCATATATTTCTAAGTGTTTATTTCTTGAAGCAGGATGGAAAAAAAATTAAAGCCAGTCATAGGGCATAGTCTGTAGTGTGACTTCCACCATTCTTTGTAAAGTACTAAGCATGGTCATTGTAGCAGAAAGCATTTCTGAAAGGTTCTTAACTAAACACATGGTGAAAGTGGAGGTTTACTTCAGTTTTTAAGGTTGCCCAGGATTTGCAACATCCCATCTAATTTTTTTTGCCTTGTCTCTATTCCCTTGTTTGATAAGTTGTGTTTTCTTGCTCTGTCTTTTCATTACTGATTAGAAACCTGCAGTTTGTTAAGCAAGCTTTTTCCAAATCGTCTTGAATAAACTGCTCTTGACTTTAATGGTGCTGCTGATTAAAGGGTTCACCAATGGCCTAAATTACTCTTGCTCTAATTTAACAAATGTAATTTTGTGTTCCTGTTTTTTCTTTTAAAATGGGTAAGCTAATTTTTCTCTCTCATTCCCCCTTCTCTCCTGCCCCTCCCTCCCCCCTTGCTTCTTTTGTTGGTAGCCAATACCTCTGCTGAAACAAAAGATGAATCACTCCATCACGATGTCACAGGAACAGATTGCAAGTTTCCTGGCCAATGCTTTCTTCTGTACTTTTCCACGTCGCAATGCGAAGATGAAGTCTGAGTATTCTAGTTATCCAGACATTAACTTCAACAGGTATGGCGCTCTGGAGTAAATGGAGCTGATAACCCTTCAATGAAAATATTATTGTTGTCATTTAGGGGAGAAACTCATTTCTTTCATGTTTCTGTCACTAATTTCAGTTGTTTCCTTTCTGTCTTTTTAACTCTGAGGGACAAGAAAGCTGTGCAACTGTGTAAGAAAGGATATGCCTAATATTCCAAATTTTCCTTTTTTTCATGCGTGCACATGCACAGACACCTTTTGCTCTGGCATAATTAAGCTGATACAATTCCCTATGTCCTCATCAGCCATTCATCTGTGAACGGCATGTTTCAGTTGTGCTTCAAATGTTCTCTGTGTGTTTAATTTAAAGGTCAGTGTTTCCCCAGCCATGTTTCTCTTGTCTCCTTTGTGTCAGCAATGGTGATCTGCACATTAAGTCAGATCAATAAGATTTGACTTTTCAGCATATGCGCAATCTCTTATTGTTTTAAGGCAGTTGTAGAGCTGCATTATCCTGGCCTTTTCACTATAAGTTAGCAAAAAAAAGATTTTAAGACTGCAGTAAGAATTTAAATAAAGATACTCTGATTTCTAAACAAACAGTTGTTGTTTTTTCTTCATCTCTAGCTTACAGACAGATGGGATTAGAAATTTTTCTTATCTTTTCTTTTTAAAATATGCTTCTCATTTTTAAATGGAGGAAGAGGATTGAGACAGTTCCTGCTGTACGATATTGTGGGTGACATGGACTTGTAAATTGGAAAAGAAAGTTTGTTTTCTGGGCACTTCCATACAAGTCGGTGTAGATGAGCCTTAAGTTTATTGGACTGGAGCTTGGATAGGTTATTGATCTGGAGTTGTTCTTATTTCTCACAATTAACCTATGTCATGTGTGTGCTCTGAACACAGAGATGAAATATAAATACTCTGTTAAATGGCTGGAGTAACTTCATATTCTTTTCTGTGAACCTCACTGTTTCCTCAGTGTTTGTCAATTTATTCAATTTTTATATAATTACAGTTTCCTCTTTCAGTGTTTTTTTTTTCACTCAACCATTTGTTGGACCAAAATTTCCCCGCTGTGTACTTTTCTTTTGCTAATGAGCAGATCAGGGAAGCAAAGTAGAGATGTGAAAGGCAGTGGATAAAATAAGAGGGAATGTGTCAATGGGAGGGGGACTGGCAGGATAAAAGCAAAAGGAGGTTGAAGAGATCGAGTGGTAGAGAGAGTACCACAAGGATTTACACAGTTTTCTATCATGCTACTGTGTATAAATTAAATTAGTTGAAATCTAAAGTGGGAGAGGAGAAGAGGGATCAGTAGTATCCTATTTCTTTTTCCTCCTGTCAACCCTGTATTTTCTCACCCTGAAAAGTGAGTTCTTTAGTAGCAAGGGCAGACAATAAAATGGCACATTTCCAGCTGTTGTTTCAGGCTTGTAAAGATGCCAAGGTTTGGTCCATGGCATTACTTTAGCAAAAAGCCCTTCACAAAGTTGGACACACTCAAAAGGCAGGAGACAGTGACTGCAGTTGAAATGTTTGACTTCTTTCCCCTCTGTATGACAGTGCTTTGCTGTACAGGCTTTAGTGGCTGCTGCTCTGCTCCATCTGCTTAGGGATGGTCGTAACAGATTGTTCCACACAGCAGCCCTTTCTCCCCACAGTGTAACGCTCTGTAGTGTTTGTGAGACTTAGATCTTCCCCCAGCATAATTCATCTGCTGAGTAGCTGGGAATGAATGACTTTGTTATTTGAGTACAAAATAAATAATCTGTCATGGTTCCCTAACAAAGCAGATTACTGAGCGGATGGATGCTAGCAGTTGAGGGATTTTTTTCTTTAGCAGATGCTGTGTTCCTTGGTTCCACTGTGCCTCCGCCCTTTCTGCGTTCATACAAAAGGCTTCCTACCCACCTCTCAGCAATTTGAGGCTGAAACAGTAAAATTTGTGCTGGAGTTGGAAACACGGTGGTGTGAGCTGTTTCTTACCACAGCACTCATTTATCGATTCACTTTTTGCAGACTTAAACATGAGTATCTTTTTAAACATTGTAAAATAAGTTCCACACATAAACGCTGTCGTGTTTCCTCTTCCCTCCCAGTCTACTCCCTGCTTTAGGGTTTTTGTGATATTAACTAGTGGCTTCACCTGTGTTCCCCCAGATAGAAATCTGTTTGACTAAACAACAGATAGTGCAAGGAGTTGAGAATTTACTCTTTTCCTTTTTTTCCCTCTTGTTTCCCCCCCCCCCCCCCTTTTTTTTTTCTTCTTTTCCCTCTGTTTAGCAGAGTGCTTGGCACTGTTGCTGCAGTGATGCTGGCAAGTTGTTTGAATGCCAGTGCATGTGCTAAAAATTGCAACTGGTTGGAAAGCAGGTCATTTTATATGTTAATATTAACATGTCATCTATGCTGTACCTCTCCTCTCCTGCCTGTTGGTCTTGCCAAATAAGATAGGGAAAAAGCGGGCATTCCTCTTTTAACCCTGAAGCACTCAGTTTAATCCTATATTGTTACTCTGATTGTTTTGATTGTTCGTTGTGCTACAGACTGAAAGTCATTTGTGTGTAATGAAATACTCCATAATTTAATTGAATTCTTCCCTTTTGCACTTGGCAAGGGTGGGCCTGTTACGATTCTTAAGTCATTAATAACATAATTCATTTAAAAGGTAGTTAATAAATGAAATTAGTAGGTCAACTTTGAGAGGTTTGATATTTATGAATTCTAGTAGGTAGGATGACGTGTTCAGTGGCCAAACATTAGATCATACTGCATAGCATAAAATACTGCTTCTGTTCAAAATATTAAGCTAAAATTAGGAGTTCAATTTTTCTTTCTAAAAATACTTTTTCAAAGTATAAGATAGAAATAGATTGGAAGGCTGTATGCAAAAATGTCTCAGCACAAAAGAAATAATTAAATCTGCCATTTTATTCCTCTTGCTGATGTATTTTCTATGGAAGTTGAATGCAGAGCATGAATAGCATTGGCTCATCTGAGGTCGTCTCTACACTTACGACATTGCTTGCACACTTTAAAGTAGTTTCTTCTGGTGATGCTCATAACTAATCTTTGTGAGTAGTTGGTGGTTTAACGTAGTAGTTCCATAAAAACTATATTCCTCTTGAAATACAATAAAGGTAAGATTGGACTATGCTTTCTTGCATTTATTTTTTGAGATGCTGAGAGGGGTACAGTCCTCTGTCACACAAGACTTTGCACTGTGGAGGTTTTTCTTCCCCCTGTTGACCAAGTTATCAGACGTTATCAGTGTCATACTGCTGTAGAATTTGGTAACTTGGGAAATGACCTACTCTGGTCATTTATAATCGTAGTTGGATTGTATGTAAAAGCAAAGTATAAGGAAGGAAACTTCTGCACTCTTGAGTCAGTGTTCTGGATGACTGATAAGCAGATAGATTTCTTGAGGATCCGTTTTGCTTTTGCTGTATCTTTGACCTGCTACAGAGACGTTCTTAGCTGTTGTCAGCTTACAATAACTCCTCTGTTTTCCTTTTTCAAAAAAATGCTGTGATTAAAATGGAGATACTGCACATCTGATAGCTCCTGTCAAAGCAGTTGAGGTTAAATTCTTAATTGAAGGTAGTATGGCTTATGATGTAAGCCTGTTGAGAAGGCCGAGGGGAGACTTTTATCACTGTCTACAACTACCTGAAAGGAGGTTGTAGTGAGGTGGGTGCTGGTCTCTTCCCCCAAGTGACAGGTGATAGGACGAGAGGAAATGGCCACAAGTTGTGCCCAGGGGAGGTTCAGATTAGACATTACGAAAAATTTTTTGCTGGAACGGGTGGTCAAGCACTGGCAGAGACTGCCCAGGGAGTTGATGGAGTCACCATCCCTGGAGGCATTTAAAAGATGGGTAGACGAGTTTCTCAGGGATATGGTTCAGTAGTGGACAGGTACGGTTGGACTCAATCTCAGAGGTCTTTTCCAACCAAGCAATTTTATGATTCTATGGTTTTGGCATGAATATTAGTGGATGCTCTGGTCTGAAGCTGGCAGTGTTACACTAGGGCTGAATTTCTTCATCTTTATCAAACAAATGATTGGAAATCCAGGAAAAAAGCCCCACTAGTTAAGATACATAGATCTTTTTATGGAATGTATAACATAGGAAAGGAAATGGGCAAACGGTATAGTACATTTATGCAGGAGAATTGAAATCTAATTTACCAGTAATGCAATTGTATCTTTGTAAACAACATCCATTTTGCAACACTAATGAGTATTCTCCAGGGAATAAATGATCTAGTGGCTTTGAGAGAACTTGGTTTGGGCTGAGAAATGCATTGCTCCTTGGAGAAATGGTTCTGGGTTTTCTGAATTTACAGACTCTGATCCTGCAAAACAGATTCTACTGTGCCTGTCTTGGGTCAGTGTTCGGATTAACCCTGGCTGGAATACTTGGAGTAGGGTATGATTTTCTGAAAAGCTTAAAAACAATGTTTATGTGTGTTAAATGATGAAATACTCTGTAAATAGACAACTTTAAAAGGGTACTGTTCTTAACAAGTTGTGTGTAGTTACTTAGAACATCATGCGTACTTAGAACCGTACTCAATATCAGTATTTTTTATTAGTCCTGGAGGAAATTGCTATGTTAACTGTTTTATACCATCTTTTGGTTTTAGATCCTCAGAGTAAAACATTTTACCCTGTCATCCTTGGTGTTGAGCAGTTGGAGTTAGCATCTTATCATTTCATCGAAGTCAAGTATCAATCTGATGTATTTTTAAGACTTCTAAATCACCAACGCTTTTTCTTAAAACATGTTTATAATGCTCCAAGTTACTTGCCACAATAAACAAGTACAAAATTAAAAGCTCAGCGAATAGAGATGTGGGTGTATACGAGTGTCTGAGATGTAATGATAGTTTTTGTGTTTAGATTACCCACAAAATTACATTGGTCATTTTTTTTTGTTTATGGAAAACTTATAATTCATTATGTAATCTAAAGATGAAGTTCTGATTAAACATAAGGGTGTTAAATAGTACAGTGTTCTTAAATAACTTTGAGAAAGCGACAGCTCATAGCTGTGACGCATGACATCAAATAAGAAATTGCCTGTGAGGCTGCATTATTGAATATGTTGTTTTTCTCCGACTTGATGCCAAGGGAATTAAAAAGCTCTAAATTACTTCCTGTATAAACAGAGACAAGGAAGGTGGCTTTAGTACAGAGAAGAGGAATCTGTGTTATTAAGTGGAAGAGACGTGCACAGACACCAGAAAAGCAGAACTGAGGTTGCTGTACTTGACTTGTGTAAAGGTTGTGCTACCTTTTCCTATTGGGAAGTGCAGGTTCTGGATAGCGACGTTTCCTTCTGTGCTGTCAGGGAGTTGGTTGATTTGCTTGCCTTTCATTTCTCTGGGTGCAACTTGTCATCTGGATTATTCTGCTTTTGATTTATGTAAAAGTCCAGATTTCATGAATTGAAGTTTTGCTATTCTGAGTATCATTACTTTTAGTACTCACTTAAAATGTTTTCAGAGGCTTTCAAGGGGTTATATGTCTAACAGTTAACATTTTCTACTGGATATAAGAATTTCCCATTTTAAATTTGCCAAGGTTTCCTCATCTTACATTATATAATTGTTGTTTAAGTATTTAAAGTTGTGTAGGACAGTGGTCTCCAACCTTTTTCTGTTCGTGCATACCTTAATTATATTATACCTTAATCAGAAACAATGTATTTCGGCACTGTTTACTTAAGCTGGTTTGGCTTTTCCTCAGTGACCTGTATGCATGCTGAGGTCACTTTTCTTTAGCTCTGACATTGTAAATCATTAGCAATGCGCCCTTTGAAGTACCATACAGATCTGTTGCTGGCCTCTGCACTTGAGCTGATGAGCGGGTTCGTTAGAGATCTTGGCTCCAGCTTTCTAAGGCGGAAGTGTTGATTGAAAATAAGACAATTGTGAATTTACAGTCAATGAGACTGCAAGAACTAGAAGATTTATAACACTTTTTAGACTGGAAAAAAGCGTTTTAAATTTTAGGAAAACATGGGGGAAGATTTAGATTATACGTGAGGAAGAAATTCTTCATGATGAGGGTGGTGAGGAGGCACTGGAACAGGTTGTCTAGAGAAATTGGGGATGCCCCCTCCCTGAAAGAATTCAAGGCCAGATTGGATGGGATCTTGAGCAACCTGATCTGGTGGGACGTGTCCCTGCCCATGGCAAGGTGGATTTTGGAACTGGATGGGCTTTAATGTCCCTTTGAATCCAAACAGTTCTGTGATTCTATAATGCAAAATAGTGCACGTGTTTCTGTAGTATGTATTGAAGTAGTATAACTCTTGCCTTGTAACTTCACTATGTCTTTCCCAACAGTGGTTAAGTAATTTAAATTTTGGTCTACATTTTCCAGTATCAGTTCTTAGTATTTTATTTCTCATACATAGGATTTCTCTTCAGAACAGTTGAAATAAGTGTCAATATTTATTTGCTAGGGAAGAGTTTTCACTTGGCCACAGTGACTTTAACACCCACTGTGTTTATGACATTATTCACAGATGTACTTTCTTATGTTTTTAAATCTCTGACCTTGATTCCTTGAATACTTACATGTATCTCTGTAGAGGTTTTTGTTTGATGAACGTGGCTGCTACTCTGGCTTGGAAGCTAGAGATAAATTTGCAGCTGTTTGGTGCTCAGCCCCGCAAGCTTTCTTAGCTCCTGTGTTAGCTAAATTGGAGTTTGCTGCATGGCAGTGAGGACATCTCATACAAAGTGAAACAGCTTACTGATGCAGTTGCCAGTTATATTTCAGTTGCTTCACCTGAAAAGGGGCTTGCGGTGCTTTGCATCTGATTTACCATGCACTTCATTTGGGTGAGTTCTTTAATTGGCATTAATGGGTTTTGGCCTTGAGTTCTTCTGTCAGGAAATTGAGTGTATGGTTTCCACTTAGGTTATTGGGTGGGTTTTATAGTGGGATCTGTCTCTCAGCTTGAAGAATTGTATTTAATATCTTACTGATGCCCTCATCTAGCTTTGCTCTTCAAAATAGAGATATTTGCTTCAGAAATAAAATATCTCATAATGTTACCTAATTGATCATTTTGGAAATAAGGTTCAAGGTGAAAACATTCATAACTTTGCCACGTTATATCCTTGCTTTAATTAACAGGGCAGGACTGGGCCACTTTCAGTTGTTGTAAATATCACTTGCTTTTACTGTTGTGGTCACAATGATGACTGATCACTTGTCCTGGGCTTAAGAGAGCTTGGCTGGCACACATGGTGGGGCAGGACTGCTGGTTTTTCTCTTGTCCTTTTCTTCTTCTGGCTTCAGTACAGCTTGGTGGAAGTCTTCCAAATCGCTGGTGTCATTGTGGTGTCCACTTTCTGTGGAAATTTGAAAGAATATATGAAGCAATCAAATCCAACTAGGTGCATATCCGTAACTTTGAATACTTAGAAGTTACAACAGTTTAATTTGTAGCCCATTAAAATCCATGAGGATTTTCCTACTGCTCTGACTGGCCTTTAGAACAAATACCTAATGTTGTGTAGTGCTTTTACTTGAAATAGCTGCAGATAAGGCTTCCTTGGTCTGGTTATATGAAAACATGCAAGCAATATCATAGAATGATTTGGGTTGGAAGGGACCCTAAAAATCATTCAGTTCCAACCCCCCTGCCATGGGCAGGGACGCCTCCCACTGGACCCTGGTTGTTCAAAGCCCCATCCAACCTGGCATTCAACACTTCCAGGGATGGGGCATCCATGGCTTCCCTGGGCAACCCCAGCTTTCCTGTAGCCCCTTGAAGGCTTCTTCTATTCCTCACGCATGGAGTATTCACCTATAGCTAGGGATGGCTGTGTCACACCCAGAGCTTTCCCCATTCTGTTGTGCTGTTCTGTGGCTTTTACCCAGCCATACAGGACAAGAAGAGAAATACAGATAACTGTTCACATTATTATATAGTTATAGATGGTGCTGTGAGAATATTTATCTGCTATAAATTAGATTTTTCAGATGCAAATCAGCATTACTCTGCCTTTGATCCCAGAGGAGAAAGAAGATGTAGTTATCAGGGCTTATAATAAGAGAAAATACAGGACAGTGCTGAACATTTCAGATTCTAAGAAACCTTTGTTTGAAATTCCTTGCTTGACAGAGTGACTGTGTTTTGGCGAGTAATGGTAATGGATGAGGCCAAGTTCATTGGCCTTGCTGTTGCCTTTTAGCTTGATCTGACTAATGTCAGGTATAGTTTTTCCAGTTCTGAACTTCTCCTGCCCAGTGTGCTGATTCTGTTGAATCACATATCATCTTTGTGTCATGAAGAAATCTCACCTGAGAGTCTGTGACGTGAGCAAGATTTCAATTTGATAAAGAGAGGCAAAAAAGTAAAGGCATGATTGGGCTAACAGATCAATTATCCAGTTTAAAGGATACGTACTAAATGAGACTTCAGATAAAAACTGAGAGATCATTTGTGCATTTAGGCAAGACCTGCATCGTCTCCCCCATCTCTTTCTTTTATAAATCCGTAATTAATTGTGCAAGCACAAGCCCTTGATAGAACTTGCATATTGGCTCATTTTAAAATAGACTCTGTAAGTCTGGAGTTTTCTTTCTTCAAGTCCCAATTCAGTATTCAAAGTATAAAAAAGTTTTCATAAAACATTATTAACCTCCTAAAAATTGGCTTTTGTGACTCACTATAGATTTTGGATGAAATAGATATTTTCAGCATCTGTACTTTGTAAGAATTCTTAAATACCAAAAAAATCTAGTTCACTTCACTACTAATAGCTAAATCTACCTGACAGCATTCTGGTTTTCAAGGCAGGTTGTCATTCCAGTACGTGGAAACAAATGAATAATGTTGTGTCATTTCTTTACTTAGCCTGTTTGTTGGGGGAAAATCTTACATCCTCAGGGCTTTCACTGTATTAGACATCTTCTAGTCAACTTCCTACTCAAAGGGTATTATTTTTGAAGTCATAGCTATTCTTCCTTCCAGATAAATTCCATTATGTGTTGCCAATAACAATGCCTTGTTACTTTGTTGGAAGTGAAATTAAGTAATGCGTGTTCAAGTTGCTGGAAGGCAGATGATGCAGTAAAAGTATTTCAGCTAACCTTGAAAGAATGCATTCACTTAATGGCTGAAAATAGGATACTGCTTTTTAATGTTTAGGTTTTCACAAATGAATGTTAGAACAGCCATAGCAGCCCAGTGGATGAAGCCGTATCTGCTGGGACTGCGTTCTTTTCTTTAGAAACGCTGCGGTGCAGTACAGCTCTTGAAAGCAGTGTCATTGCATTAATGCTCTGCAACTCACTGAGCTGGAAGTAGGCTAAGATGTGCACCTTGGAGTGCTCAACATACACATTTTCACCCCTCAATCACATATTTCAGTCTAAGCCAGTCTGTTGCAAATAGAACTGTTAGCTCTCCTGAATGCTAATGAAATCATATGTTTGATATTACAAAATCAGTTATCAGTGAGATGGGCATTCACTCAGCATCTTCAGAAACATAGCAAGTGAATGAACTTGTTACTCTTAGAGACCTATCTTATAGGGGCTGCTTAGAGCATTCTTTCCCACAGAAGAGTGTTTAAATGCAAGGCTAATTGAAATATGTGCATAATAGTTAAAGAATCAAATCACAATTGGTAAGTAGCCTAATTTTATGCACAATATTAATGAAATCTAATTAATTGCTTTTATTTCTTGTTTTTCAGATTGTTTGAAGGACGGTCACCGAGGAAGCCTGAGAAACTTAAGACCCTTTTCTGTTATTTCAGAAGAGTCACAGAAAAAAGTATATCCTTTATTCTCTTTTTGAGCTACAAAGGATACCTGAAAAATTTAATCCCATTATGTTTAGGAATGGCTATGCAGCATTGTGATGGGAGTAACAAAAGCCTGTTTTGAAATACACTGTTATTCATATTAGTGGCACTTCTTCTCATGTAGATAATCCATACAATTAAATTTTTTGCACAGAGCTTATTCTGCTTTTTGTTTCTGAGAAATATGTATGAGGGAATGTGTAAAATATACAGAAATATATTTTCACATCTCTTCATATATAGGCATGTAGTGTGTGTATATAAACATATATATGTATATATTTATAAATATAAATATGTATAATGTTTATAATATATGCAACTAGTTGCTGCACCACATCAGAGTGAGAATTTAGAGGGAACTTAACACCATGTGTAATCTTTGAAATCACAGGCTTAAAGATCCTGAATCAAGCTTCAGGTTTCCTGCAATATGCACGTTTAGTCCTTTGACTGTAATGTTTGTAGTTCTGAGGGATTTTTCCCCTATTTGTTCTGGTAGTTCAGGTTTTTCCCATCTATTTCCCAAAGCAGAGCTGGTGGAGTTTGCCCAGTACGAATAAAACAAGTGTCAGCAGGACATGAGATATCCCCCGCTCCCTTAGGAGTCAGCGTGATGTTTTCCTTAGTGTGGGTAGTCAGATCTTCTGTTGTTACCATGAATTTGAACACCTGCATAAGCTTTCACAAATAGATTTATTGTTGCGAGAACTGTCCCAGAGCTTGTATTTTGGGAGAGAAAGAGATGTTTCTGCAGTAGCATACATCACATCTGCAGCAATATGCTTACTACACTATTTTTTAAAGAATATTTTCTTTACATGCCAGTATTCCACTGTTGGCTTCATATTTTCTCAGAAGGGTTTGTTTAAAAGCAAGGCAGCTTTATCTATTCAATATAGAAGTCCCTTTACTTGGTTCAGTCTTCATTTTAATTCACCACAAATTAAATGTAGCTCCATCCTGTGTCGAACTTTCAGCAGTGTCAATCTCTGAAGTAAAAAGAAAATTGTGATCTTTGTGGGACTGGGACTGTGTACCGGCTTTTTTTTAGACTTGAGTAATGTTGTTTTCATGCAAACCAAATCCTAATTTATGCAGCTGTCCCTGACCCCCTGTGCATATGAAATTTGCTGGGAACCTGCTTTAAGAAGCCACTGGTTTAGATTTCTTAACATCATAATTTTAAATGAGATTCTTGAGTGCTTTTTTCTTGTATTAAAAATTCCTCTCATACCTTTAAAAGACCCCATTTCTTTTTGTTCCAAAGAATTAGTAAGACTGAAGTAGTTTAACTCTATAAACTACTGTAATATTTTTCCAACACTTTTTATTGTAAATGGCAATTAAGTTTCTTGTAAAAGAACACAGTGGTGACTCTGTCAACTGATGACTTTGTGCTCAAAAGGTGAATGCTTTAATTTTTAAAACATCTCCACTGCTACCAGAGTTCCCTTATGGAAAAGTGCATGGTTATAGAAAGCTGTGCACTTTTTTTTTTAAGAGCAAGCAACCCTTTTTTTCACTAAAACCCTATAATTTTGACAAACAGCATAGGATTTTTTTAAGGCTTTTGGAAGGATAAGTTTGTGCTTTATGTACTGTTCTGTATGTTTTTCACAAACCAGTACAGTAGATCTACTGGAGTGAAGCAATGAGTCTCAAAGAAATGAATTTCAACCTAATAAAAGGGTTTCTTTCTGTTACAAACCTTAACTTTTTTGAGTAAAATAAGGAGAGAAGATAACACATCCTTCCTGCAGTGAGCAATGGCATCTCTTTTTCTCTTGATGTCATGAGTCTTTTCCCAGCTGAAATACAGTGAATTTCACTGGCATCCCGGCAGGGCTGAAAAATGGCTTGATTTAATGCTGCATCTTTATTGACTGAGTAGGACTTTCTTGGAAATACGAGCTGCTGCTTCATCCATGCAGGGGCTGAGTACTCTGAATTGCCTGTTGGCGCCCAGCAGTAGTTACCTCCGAAGGTTCACAGTTCCTTTTTTCATAAGTGGCTGTACATTTTCCTTTAGCTTCAACTATTGAGTCTCTTTAGTGGTGTTTACAGTTAGAGTGAAAATCACTTAAGAAATAGTTTTTCCTTGAACTGGGGAAAGAAAAATTCTCAAACTCTGAAGGGAGAAAGGAAGTGAATGTTTTGGTCTTCATGTTACTTGTTTTCAATTTGAACGTGGGCTGTCAGGGAAAAATTCAAAGCTACTCTTGAGGAAAGTTAAACTGTTGTGTTTCTGCCAAGAATGATGTTTACTGTAGTTTTAAAAGCTTACTACTTAAAATAATTTAAGGACTAAAGCTCCAGTTAATACATTTTCCTCTGGGCTTGGTTTGCCTGCAGAACCTACGGGATTGGTGACGTTTACAAGGCAGTGTCTGCAGGAGTTTCCAGACTGGGAAAGGTGAGTCGAACATCCTCTTAATGGAAGGCATTTCTTAAATCAATAACACTGAATCCCATTGATGTTGAATAGATTCAGGCCTCGAAATACTACAGAAAACAGTAGTTTGTATGGATTGTTACAGAGGGAAGTTGAGAGGAAAGTGGGTCAACTGCCGTGAGTAGTTTTGAGTGCCCTGAATATTCCGGTGTGTTTGTTTGCCTGCAAAGCCAACAAGACTTAAGTGAATTTTTAAAACAGTAGCACAGTTTTGCTGCTGTTGCTTGAGTGGGGAAAACAGAGAGAGATGACTTGATTTCAGAAATGTCAAGAAATACAATGAAGTATGTGTGATAATGAAGTGTATGGGCAATAACCAGCATGGAAACAGAAGTGTTGCAGCTTTCCTGCTGGCTGACAAGTTAATGTGGGACAAACTTGTGTGAAAAATGCAGAATTTCCATTTCGAATGTGGGGTTTTATAGTCATAGAAGCAGAGAAACTGAACAATTGACTATGTTAAACCTTTAAAAATTGTTTCTGAAAGGCAAATGCATTTCCTTGAATCCATCTGGCTTTTTTTTTTTAAATCACCTTATGTTTAAGTTGTGTGAGAAGTTTAAGTTTGGATGGATTTTCTTTTAAAATGGATGTCTTTGCGGGGAGATTCTGTAATCATCCTTTGTGTACAATATTTTTCCTCAACTACAGGTCTCAGAAAAAGCTGACTAGATTGCATGTCACCTACGAAGGCACCATCGAAAGCAATGGACAAGGTATGCTACAGGTAAGCGCATATAGCAGTAAACGTGCTTTCTGTCATGTTTTTGTCATACACTTATGGTCTACCAGTTTAATGAAGTTATTTGTTTATCCTCAATTGACTTAAATGACAAGATGTTGTGCAAAGTGAAAGAAACATTTCAATTAATTCCATGGGCAGTCTTAGTGCTGTCAGTATTCCCCAGCTCATCTAGATCTGTACATGTACCTGGTACAGAAAGAGCTGACAGAACATCACAAGCCTTGGACAGCTTCAGGTCTTTTGGTTCACACCAGGATCAGAGATTGACAGGATAGTTTCAGGCTGTGATCTTGATGAGTTGTCAAGGGTTTCAGTTTATTTTTAAGAAATTATTCTTGTGCCCCAGGCAGTGACCAGGTCAGTGGTTCAGGAGACTTTCCTGCTTCTGCCAGCACCGCTGTTTCTGTCTGGGAGACAGTCTGCAAAAGAAATGCATGAGGAGGATGTCCTGTCCATGTCTATAGCAAGGAACACATCTGCGTTTGCAAATTAGTTGCTTGGGTTTTGCTTTTCTTTTAAAAGAAAATAAAGTCTGCCTTCTCGAGTTAGGTTATTAAAAAAAAAAAAACACAAAAATTACATGTTGTTTGACCAGGAACAAGTGCTGTGAAGGAAGAGGGAGACTGTTTTTTGTGATGCTTTTTGCTCAAACTTTAGAATGTCTCATGACTTTGTGAAACTTGGAACACTCAGTTATGTTTTGAAATCATTAAGAACTCAGCAACTGCTCATTAATAACCATTTTCTACTGCCTCAACTATATTGTAACCTCAGAGGTGAGAGAATGTTGAATTATGCCTTTTCATGTACAATTTCTGTTGTACTCTGTTAAAAAGTGAGTGTTGTCTAGGATGTGGTATTTTTCCTCCTGGCTATTTAAGGTCTTGCCACACAAAATATCTGTGCTCAGATGACAAGCATTCACTCCAGGAGGAAGCAGGGTGACCAAGGCAAGACAGTGCAGGAATCCTCAGTGGTCCCAGTCACAGCAGGTTGGGTTGCTGGTGGGGACAAGTACAGCAGAGAGGTGGCAACAACAGTTTCTGCTGACGGGCTGCTGGTCATCAAACAAAGGCAAGATGATAAGTCAGGTCACCAGGGTGAGTCCTAGACAGCAGGCCAGCACATGGGCATCAGCAGAGGATAGGGCTGGGCATGGGCCCATACATGGTGCATCTCAGGCGAGGTCCAGGGCACAAGTGTGTGTTTGTGCAAAGATGAGGATGGGGGCCCAAGGTGAGGCTACGTGCGTTTATGGCTCTGACCCATGGAACATTTGGTTAGTTTTCATGTTACTTTTTTACATCATAGTCAAGCTTAGCATATCTTAAATCACTGAAGCACAGTGGTGTTTCCAGGGTAGACTTCAGGAACGCTTCCTGTTGTAGTGGCCAGCTCTGGGCATACTTTAGACTTGGCTCTGACTCCTGTATCAGTTTGTAATCTACATAGGTGTTCATACCACTCCATCAGCTTCTGTTCCCCTCCTGTAAATGTGCTCTCATCAGCTATAAATAAAAACTAGTGAGAAGGTAATAGCACTTGAAAGATGAAATGACTTAAAAATTATACATTTATGTAGGCGGTTAATTTGCATAAATAGTAATCACTTCATTGAGTAAACCAAATCCTTTTGAAACTTGTCTATATAAAAATGTAATTTGCAAAACATGTATTATTGCAGGAAAAAGTAGAGTCTAGCTTCTCTTGTTTCAAGCAGAAACCATAATGATCTAAACTTGCTGGGTTCAGGTGCATTTCAAGGAGAATTTGTAAGAGATTCTTTTAGGTACAGAACAACTGGTACAGGGGCAGTACTGATGTAAAAATGCTTTGTGGACAGCTGGGGCAGAATTCTTATTAAAGGACAACTTAATAATTCTTCAATGTCCACAAAATGCGAGAGGATTACTGTAATTTCCTGTTTTCATTTACTCGAATGTTTTTTATTCTTCAGAGAAAACTCACAAAACTTGGATTCAAAGCATTTGAGATGCAAAACTTTATTTTACTGTGTAGTGTCTCGCTTGTTTTAAGTTTTTGGAGAAGTAGAAAGGCAAACAAGAGAAAGGCATGCTGTTAATCGGGCTCTGTCCTACTGCGGGTATTTTTAAGTGATAGCAAATTTCACCAGAATTATTAAATTTGTAGAGGACTCTGTTTACTTTGGCAAATGAAAGGGGTTTATGTTGTTTGCTTATCTCATAATCCTCTTGAATATATTTTTGTTAGGTTGATTTTGCAAACCGTTTTGTTGGAGGTGGTGTGACCGGGGCAGGACTGGTACAAGAAGAGATTCGTTTTTTAATCAACCCAGAACTGATTGTGTCAAGGCTCATCACTGAGGTCTTGGATCACAATGAATGTCTTATCATCACAGGTGAGTCTGTGCAGCAAATGTTTCACATCTCATTCTGGTTTTATATATAGAAACTGTATTTCAATTTGGAGGTTCGTATGTTTAGTAAGTTTGTTATGTTCAGTGTGTTTATTATACTGATGGGTGAGAAGCTCAGTATGAGCCAGCAGATTGCGCTTGCAACCCAGAAAGCCAATCATATCTTGGGCTGCATAAGAAGTGTGACCAGCAGGGGGAGGGTGGTGATTCTTCCCCTCTGCTCTGCTCTCCTGATACCACGCCCGGGAGTCCTGCATTCAGTTCTGGAGTCCTCAGCAGAGGAGGGACATGGATCTGTTAGAGCGAGTCCAAAGGAGGCCACAAAGATGATCCAAGGGCTGGAGCACCTCCTGTATAAGGACAGGCTGAGAGAGGTGGGCTTGTTCAACCTGGAGAAGTGAAGTCTCTGGGGAGACATAGCAGCCTTCCAGTACTTAAAGAGGGGCTACAGGAAAGCTGGGGAGGGGCTGTTCATTAGGGAGTGCCAGGGATAGGGCAAGTGGGAACGGTTTTAAGCTGAGAGAGGGAAGTTGTACTTTAGATATTAGGAAGAAATGTTTTTCTGTGAGGGTGGTGAGGCACTGGCACAGATTGCCCGGAGAAGTTATGGATGCTCTCTCCTTGGAGGTGTTCAGGACCAGGTTGGATGGGGCTTTGAGGAAATATTCTAGTAGTCTATGTGTATTTTTCATTTTTCAATCTGCTACAGCAAAAATGTTGGGTTTAGTTACCTGAGCTGTCTCCATAGCCAGGAATTTGTACAGGTATTAAAACACATTTCTTGAAAAAGTCCTTCCAAAGCACTTCCTTCTCTTACACACCTGTATAGCAGAAATGGGAGCTTATATTGTGCGAGTCTTCCTCTATCCTGACCTATCGATTGTACTGGGCAGAGCACCTTTTATTTTCAGTCCTAAGCTTGGTAGTCTTTTAAGACAGTGTTTTATTTTGTTTTGCCACCCTGCCAGAACTGATGCCTTTTCTGTGAAAACTTGTTGCCAAATTGGCTTCTGTGTTTACCTTTTAAAAAAATGAGTCAGAAAATCCTTGGCAATCACTGATTTCTGATGTGCATTTTGGATCTGCTCCTATAATGAGATTAACATATTGAAGAAGTGTCCTTTCAGGGAGGGTAAAACCAGAGCACAGCTATCAGCCTGTGCAATAACTGACTGGGGGGAAACAAGGAATGAACCAATCTCTTCCATTTGCCTACAAAAAAATAGTGATTTGGCACGAACAAATAAAGGTGAGGATGTTTTTCCATTGCGGCAAATTTCTTTTAGTTTTCTTGAGTACTTTATAGCATTTTGCCATTAATATTTGTGAGATGGTGCTCCTCTCTAGTGGAAATGGCCATTCCATCATTTTCATTTCATCCCTGGAGCTCTTCCACCTTGGTTCTTAGCCAAGTCTCCACTGCGTGTCATAATCCTCTTGATAAATTACGTTCTTTGTGATGCATCTTGACTCAGCGGCCTAATGGATGTAATAACTGCACAGCAGAAATTTGCAGAAGAGTCTGAGAAATTGGAGAGAAATTAGATTTGTTGTGATTGCACAGTGTCTGGTTAAGATCGCTGCTGTCATGCCTATGGAACTGGTCATGCAAACAGCCAAGTTCTTCAGCACAGACATCTTCCTATGGACATGTCAGCGGCAATGCCAGAGATGCCCTGCTAGAGCTGTGAATAAATAAACATAGGTTTCATTCACATGTTTTCTTTTTTTTTTCCTCATTGAGTTCATCAATGCTTGGGCAGTGTTAGGAGCAGCGGAAGAAGTATTCCTTGTTTTTTTAAAATTTACAGATTGAGCAAGGACCAGTCCTGACTGCATCTTAGCGATGCATTTGCTGACTCCTAAGCAGATTAGTGATGCAGTAAATAAGATCAGATAATTAGTTCAGCTGAAATTTTACTCAGAGAGGGAAAAGTTGTTTTTCAGCTGGAGTTAGCAGGCTGATTGTGCATCTGTCTGGATAGCCAGAAGACTAATGGTGGTGCAAGATAAGGACCAGGAGAACAGGAGAGAAGGACCTACCCCTCACTTTTGGCAGTAAATGTGCACTTATGTTGGTGGCTACAAAACTGTCCACGTACGCTTTCACAGGCACTTTTTTATTCAGTGCTAGTGGTGCTGCCTCTTCAGAGGTATCATTTCTAGCTCCTAAAAAATGCTAAAGGGACAGTATGGTTGGCATTTTCGCAATCCCTGGGAACTTTATAATACCATACAGATCCCATGCAACTGAAAAGTTAAACTGTAGTCTGAGAAAGGTACATTTATTTTTAGTAGTAATTGCAAGACTTTCTAGATGTCCGAGATCCCACAGGCACCAACCCTTGGCAGTTTCTCTGCTTGTCTTATGCTGAACTATTACAAGTTTCACAAAGAATTTATTTTTGAGTGATGTTTATACATACTTTCTTTTGGCTTAGGTAGGCTTTGTTAGGTTTTGTAGCTTGTTTTTAAAGTTCTTGATGGAACTGTGCTGTTATGCTATATTGTGGCTTGGGGATTTTTACCCCTTTATTTTTTTATGGGAGGAAAAAACATTCTCCAGAAACATTACATATCCGGTTTATCCTGTACTGCTTCTGTTCTCCCAGCCACAGCAGTTTGTGCCAGGCACTGGCAGAGTCTGCCCAGGGAGGTGGTGGAGTCCAGCCATCCCTGAAGGTGTTTAAGAGGGGTAGATGAGGGGTGGTGTTCAGTAGTGGACAGGTATGGCTGGACTTGGTCTCAAAGGTCCTTTCCAACCAAATGAGTCTGTATGTCCCAGCAGTTCACAGGCAAAAGTGCTGGCAGTGGAGTAACCATTTTTGTCAGACAAATTTTCAGAGCTTCACTTATGAAACCCCATTGATTTTCATTAACTTTGGGTTTCTGGGACATGAGTGTTAGTGTTATTTCTCCGAGTTTCTCTGTTATTGATTTTTTGTGTATATATTTCTGTGTCTTCTTATTTGTTTGTTTCCTGGTGTTTTCATCATCAGACACTGCGCTTCCATAAAAATTAATGAAAACAATAAACTTTGAAAAAGTCAGCTTGATCCTTTAACTGTCATTCAATCTATCCTGTTATGCTGTCTTGATAACCTAGTCTGTTCTTTCCACCAAAGGAAATGCTTCCTTTCCAAAGCTATAAGTTTTGTTAGGTTGTTCCCTAAAGGAGCTCTCAGAGAAGTCACAGACTTCCCATGTCTATTTTGTCTTACTGTTTGTTCCAACGCTTTTCCCAAGCATATCAGTACAAATGAGTTTTACCTGTGCCAGGGAAGGTCTTACTGAAGGTCGATAGCCTACAGTTCAATTAGAAGATAGACTTCTGAATATTTCAGCTGCTCGCAGTCGTCCTTTTTACGAGGACATGGATCTGTGTGAATTTTTAAGCATATTCTGCTGTCAGCATTTTGGGGACTTTGGTTTTGTAACAGAAGGAGACGCTTTGGTGAGGAATCTTTCTCCATTCCACTCATTTCGCAGAGCGACTGTTCAAAATAGCCTTGAGTGCAATTTGTGTCCCTTTGGTACTGTTAATCATTTGGGCAAATCTTAATACATAGTGAGTGGATAATAGGGCAAAGGAGTTAAAGAAATGCCGAGAAGTCTTTTCAGTTAAAATTAATTTGGGTAAATGAGGGAAATGTCTGGAATTGTATGAGTAATTTTAAACAGTTTTTAACAGCTTTTGTTTCCCACGCTTGAGGTACTGAAAGCAAGCATTCAGGTTTCCTCATCAGATGAGGTTAAAAGTGAATGGTTTTATAGTTCCAATTGTTCAACTTTATTTAGAGATTTAAAAACTTTGAGATTTAAGTTTAAACATTTGTAGTCCCAGAGTACCAGTGATCTGTACCACAGCCTCAGTAATCCGATGTTTATGCTGTCAACTTCCATCTCTTTCTAAAACCAGTTGTTCTTCAAATTTATAGGCATAGCTGGTGTCACCCTCGTTAGTCGCTTAACTGTTCTCTTCTTAGTCTTGCTGTTGTAACTTGTGCTCAACCATATCTATATGAGCTGAAATTTTCCAAACAAGGCATTCTTTTCTGTCCCCTACTTCTGAAATTCAGCTGTTGCAAGCTCAGAACAGGGGGACAAGTTGTGATTTCACTGTGGCATAACATTAGGGGTATTACTTTGAAGCATTTGTTCGTCACAAAGTTGTGAAGCAGGATCCTGAAGCTTGGTAAAACAAGGTGAAAAGCAGCCTGTTAGAAAAGTTATAATCCTTACTCAGAGTTAAAATGCTCTCCTCCTTGGTCTTGAGAGAACCTTTGGAAAGGAATTGGCATAGCAGAGTGTACTAGCTAAAATTACTTAATGAACTGCTTACTCTAATGCTTGCCAAGATATCCTACTGGACTTGTTCACAGAGCAGCCAAATACATTCCTGACTGTGGTTTTGTGGGTCCTCGGGCTTTTATGGAAGGAGCTTCTTGTTCCTGACCACTGCAGCTGAGAGCAGTGGCCTTTTGGTCCATTCAGTGCTGTTAATTGCTGTGATATCTGAGAACTCTTATCAGGAACTCTAGTGCAGGAATCATGCTAAACTAATGCAAAATGAGGTGATACCAAGTGAAAGAGGTGATTTATTGGGCAATGAGACTAGGAGGCTTAACAGCCCTACCTATCTTTGCATAAAGTTGTCCTTGAGATGCTGTAGGGCAACAAGCTGGGTAACAGTGGTGTGCTGGAAATCTGCTTGGTTCCTTGATTCCTGACCATTGGGGTTTCCTTTGGCTTTAGGGATTTTGGTATTGTTGGATAAATAATGTGTATGAACGTACAGCTTGCCACGTGCAATTTTGAATCTCCCTCTATTTTTCTTCTTGTTTTTGCTGAACTGTCAGCCCAGGCACTTGCTAAATTGTGATGAAGTAGGTTTGCCATGTTTTCAATAGCAAAGCAACTATTTTATCATTGTGTTTACAGATAGTAACCTGAAAAAAGACAAGCAAAATGCTGGTGGTGGAAAGGCTGGCAATCTTTATTAACTAGGTATTAGGCAGGAAAACTTTAAAGATGACAGGCAGTTTATTGAGAAGCTTTTGAACTCGAGAGTGGCAGAGTTGAAAGCTCTCTTCTTGTTATATACGAGACAGCATACATAGATCTGCACTTATAATGTTCTGTGGTGAATGCTGCACATTACCAGTGGAATAGAAGCTTCCCCTAGTTACCAGAAGGTCTTGTTCTCTTGGTGCAAATCTGAATCTCTATTTTTTCCATCACTTCTGAGAGCTCTGTGTTCCTTTGGAGAAGGAGCGATTCCTCTGAAAGATTTGCCAAGTGAAAAAACATGTACATGCATCACGTGTAATACAGAAAATCCTTTCTTTCAGGTACTGAGCAGTACAGTGAGTACACAGGCTATGCAGAGACGTACCGGTGGGCAAGAAGCCATGAAGACAAGACCCCAAGGTAATGTTCCACATAAATGTTTGAAGTGAAGCAATAAATGAATGCTATAGATTTGTAAACTTGGTGCTTTAAGTACTTGTTTTAATAGAGAATTTGACTGTTTGATCCTGGTCTCTTCAGTAAAGCCAACAAGCTAAGAAAGTTGTCCCGTGTTAGTGATGAGATATTAATGCTTATAAATGGTACCGGCCATTAAGTAAGTTCTTAAACGAACATCTTTTACAGTTACATGTGTTTAATCACACTTTGTTCTAAGATACTGACTGAGCTATGGATTGTAATGTCACAGAAGTTTGACAACACTGCAGGTGCCACAGCACAGCTGGTGCATGGCAAAATAAGATTAATACCATGAATCTGAGTAGAAAGCTCTGAGCTCTTGAATTTATTTCTCCCCCAATGTTATCACAGTGTATATGCAAAATTTTCCGTTTGGTATAGAAACACACACAATGTACTCTCATTTAAATGTTGGAGGAAGGCAGAGCCAAAGTGCTTTTCTCTGACCTTGTGGTGTTCTTACGTACTTAAATAGTGCTGTGTAATTAAATTTATTTCACGTTTATGCCTAAAGTCTAGCCAGAGTGTTTCTAAATTTACAAAGAGACCTGTCTCCTTTCTGATGCTGCTTTCATTCCCGACCCACAAAGACAAACCAGTGCTCTGTTGTCTGAGGTCATATTTCTAGCTGCTTCTGACAGCACCTCTGCAGGGAATTGCTCGTTTTGGATCATAATTGTATGGCCAATATTGAACAACTAATGTCATCTCCTTTTCTACTCTCCAACTCTAGGGATGAATGGCAGCGACGCTACACTGAAATTGTTGCTATAGATGCATTTCACTTCAGACGTTTTCTTGATCAGTTTGGTCCAGAGAAAATTAGAAGAGAGCTCAACAAGGCCAGTAACTTTTTACAGCGGCCTGCAATCTAGGGCCATTTCGTTTATGTTTATAGTACCTTTTCAAATATTTTTGTATTCTTACCTTCAGTTATGGAAGTTCTTCCTTAGTTGTGTCTCACAACGGGTGTGCTTTTCAGGGGTTTGCTGTCCAGTGTTAAAGCAGAAGCTTGTCAAATAGAATGACTCTTACCTTTTGATATGCTATTCAAAAGTCTGTTTTATTTACCTCTTAAAAACGTAAGTGAAATTTGGATTTACATTTTGTTAACTCTTCCGTGTCCTCAATCCTACTTAGCCTTCCAGTCGATGTGGAGAAGGGCGTGCCTCATGTTTTGTGACATGGTGACAGTTCATAAATATGGTGCCACTTGGTTTTCTTTCACCTTTCTCATTTACTCTTGGAGTATTGCCATATTACCTGAGAGTCTCTCTTTTCATGTGTTGATGTCTTCTTGAGACCAGCTCCATCTGTTCATAAATCTCCTATCTTTATTTGCACAGTAACCGTAAGGGCTGAAAACTGAATATATGTATTTACAGGCCAGAAAAGGTTGTAGTGATGATGGTGTTAAGACGATTGATGAATTGGGCCAGTTTAATCCTTTATACAAAACCTTTAGACTCACATTCATAGAAAGCACCCTTCCTACTAATAATTCCTACACCTTATTATCAGTGTGCATTCAAAGCAGTCAGTCCTTGACCTTGTGCTGTGTTAGCTGTGCGTGCACATAACGGCACAGTGAGCTCCAAGGGCTGTCCAGGCTGGAGAGCAATTTGAGAAGGGAATCTTGAACTGCAGTAAGCATCTGTCTTCTTTCCTCTGCCCTTCCTAATGTGAGATCTTGTCCTTAAATGAGGTATTTGAGTTTCTAGATGGCTCCTAGCCCTTGGACTAGGCCCTGGACTATGTGCTTCATAATGTTTGGGAATGTGGGGTTGCTTTCGCAGGAGATGGCAAGTGCTTTATGCTGTTGCTTGTCTGAGATTTGCACGTTATTTGTTTTCCATCTCACTTTGCTACTATTTCTTTTTTGAAGCTAAAGCAGTCTTTTCCCAGCTCTTGATGCTGTACAGCCTCAAGGACTCCTAGTTGCCACCAGTGAGCTGTTGATAGTTCTGAGGCCTTTGTTTTCAACCAGTGCCAATGTTTTCAAGGCCTTTGCTGTTATCCCATGCATAAATTTTATCTCCTAACAAGAGACGCCCAGTATCAGTTTCCAGTTCACATAGCAAGTTCTCATAACTTAATAAGGCTAGTGGGCCAGAATGAGGGCCCTGCGTGGTTAGCATGAGGCATAGGCAGTGAAGGTCTGGCAGGGCTATTTTTACTGGGCAGTTGAATACAAGAATGCTTATGCAGTTACACTGCGTTAGTGTGCATGATTAAGTCTGCTTAGTGTACTTCTGTGGTTATGGATGCCATGGGCCTCTGCTTTAGCAGGAGTGTTAAATGTAAGGGCACAATACTACTGTCATTAATCTCCTACTTTCTGTGGTATAGGAGGGTATAGAGTAATATAGGGTGCGCTTTAAATCCAAACAAAGGGCAATGCATTCCTAATTCTCAGCTGGAAAGGGAAAGGAAACATACCTGAAAGCTGATCTTCCCCAGCATCGACCCCTGAAATGATGTACTAATTTATTTTAGTTGTAAAATCTTAGCATCTTGACTAAAGTAGCATTCATCAGCTTGTTTCTTCACGATTGGTAATGAAATTAGCCTTGAAAAAGACAGTAAATAGATTTTATAAACTTCAGTGATATCTTAGTACAAAATCCAAATTACCTACTCCAGTGAATTTATGATCTGCCTACAGTTTTCAATATTATTGATTGGATTTGGATTTTTAAAATGAATTATGGTGGATTCGTGTGACTTTTATACTGCGTGTTGGTTTGGCTGATGTTGTTTGATGAGGACAGATTGGTATTTAAAGAAAATCTTAAGCCTGAGTTGATTCTGTTTTTTACAGTAAATATTATGTTAAGTTTATTGGAGGTTCTGTGATATTTTAACAAATCAAACAGTTTTGAATGTACTGTCGTGGGTTTTTTCAGTTTGATTTAAAATTAATATTTAGATTTTTCTGTGGGTGAAAAGTTGATGGAATAAGCTGCAACTGCAGGACTCAGCACAGTGTATGCACACAGGCTTTGGAATACAAGTGCGTTATCTGTTAGCAGACACAGCTCAGCATCTATCTGTTTCCAGAGGTTCTTTTGTTTGGCTGTTATTTTATTAGACATTCAGAAATTATTGAAACAAAGTAATTCTTCTTAAAATTTGTATTTCCTTATAAGTCTATAGATTTCACCTTTATAAGATCTATTTGTCTTAAAGACCCCAATGTTCACTCTCGGGTAGTTTCTCAGAAGGCAACTGCCTGAAGCTGACCCTTCTCTCTGGTTTAATCCCTACTCAGATATTGAGATGAACATTGCCTAAATCAGCTGTTCAGAATAAGGAGAAAAAGAATCCTTGTTTCTGGTTTCAGCTTTAAGATTTGCAGATGGATGTGTGAGAGATGTCACTGCTTCATCCTTGCTCGCTCCTGGAGATTATTACCCAGTAATGACTCTCTCTAGCAATAATCTTTTCGATTGCAAGTTCTACTTTCCAAATCCTAGGGAGCACCTGACTTAAAATTGGGCTTGCAGTCCCACTCCTAACTATGGTTAAGCCTATTTTGACAGTCACCCGTTGAAAAAAGCTACAGCTTCATGTTTGGAAAGAAATGCTTCCCTGAGAGTTATGGCATGCGGAGCAGTTATGTTTCCAACTTTGTGAACTGTGAGAACCATGCGTTGCAGTGTTCTATGAAAACAAACCAACTGTAAACATCACACAACTTCTAAATAATAGGAAACAGCATATATTTGTAGTTGTGTGCAACTTAAAACCAGATTCATTTATGTACTTCAAAAGGAACGGCTCTTCTTCCCACATAGAAGCAACTGCTTTAAAACTGCACAGAAAGCTTTCATATTCCTGTATTCCTAGGTGAAACCTAGTTAAAATATTAGTGCATTGTCTCTTTTTTTAAAAAAGAGTGATTAGTTTTGTCTTTATCCTTTATTTGCTGTGAAAAATCATAAGGGAGCATTTACTTAGATATTTTCTAAGTCCTTTCAGATATTTACTAACTTTTGTGTTGTCTCTGACGAGAAAGTTTCTGTTCTCTGCATCCTGGCGAGTTGAGAAATACGTGCCCATTAAGTAAAAGCTGAAAAGGAAATGGAATCCAGTTGCAACACCAATCTATTTCCCTTCCCGGGAGGATGGAGTTTGAAGAATTATTGTCCACACAGCCCAAGTATGAGCTTGGCCCACCAGTTTCGCACCAACATGCTTTGGACATGAAGCACATGGATAGCTGTGACTCGAAAGAGCTTAAGAAACCGCATGCAGCTACTGTTGTGTCAGTGCTCCTCACGCAAATCCCAAACTGTGGTGCTCTGTAAAATTATAATCAGCAGAAGCCTGAATTTACACCTTACACCAGACTGGAGCGAAACTGTGGGTACTTCAGAACATACCAGAGAATTGTACCAATTCGATCAATTTTTATGCTTTTGAAAAACTTCATAGAGAAATTAATCCTTTTTTCTATACATGGAAGCACCTGCCTTTACTCATTTTCTTAGTGGATATCGCAGTTTTTCCTCCTACATCTATTTATTACATCAGATCTGTATTTTGAGATGAAATCCAGGTGCTGAATCCTAGGGATCTAATTTTTAACTTGCATCCAAATAAAGCAAAATTTACCTTAAATTTTGTAGTGCTTGATTTTGAAGTAAGGCTAGTAGTGCATTGAAGTGGTTTGAGTTTGGTATGGCTAGAAGACAATAGTGATTATCATTCTCATCTTATTGTTTGAAAATACTGCATCAGATTGCCTGTCAGCTTCATCTCCTGACTCTTGTTTGCCTGCAGGCCTACTGCGGCTTCTCTCGACCCAACGTTCCACCTCAACACCTGTCTGCAATAGCCACAGGGAACTGGGGATGTGGTGCCTTTGGAGGGGACTCCCGATTAAAAGGTAAATTGTAGCAGCTCATTAATGTTCAGATGAATCAAATAACTTGGAATTTGATTCTTCGCTCTTTTTTTGTTGATGTTTGAGTATTTTTTTTTGTTTTGTTTGAATTAATATGTTTTAGCCAAGAACTGGAATTATAGTTAACCTGTCCATAGAAGTGGTTCATTAGCTTTGCTCTTCAGGCCTTCAGTAATGTGTGGCCTTAAATAATAAAAATGCACGCTGCTTTTATAGGCTGTATTCAGTTTAAAGTTTGAGGTAAGTACGTGATGGTGAGACACCCAGTTTACAAGGACCTGTAGCAATGAAGCCTTCAGAAGAACAGACGTGCTAATAAGTTCATTCACAAAAGAACATGTTCATTACAGTTCTCAGTCCTGTAAATCAGTTGACCTTTCTGGAGGAGTCTCTTTAGATTATGCCTGAAATTTGTGTCTCTGCAACGCTGTTTAAAGTACCTGGTAATTTGCAAGGCTTCACAAACTTGCTGGCAACGCTTAATGCTCAGTTTTGCTCCTTAGTATCACACTGTATGCTGGAGAGGTTTCCAGTCACTCAGATATGCATCTTTCTTTCCTGACTTGCCTGCTCTATCACAGACTTTCTCGTGTTCTTCTATTTATAATTAGGTTATTTATAATGCGGCAGATGCCACGTGCCTATGTTCATTTAAGACTTTTTCCCATCAAGTCAAGAACTGATATATCCTGACATTTAAGCTGGGATCCTGAGTCATACAGTTCTAAGTAGAAATTTACATTTTTGTTGTTTTCAGATATTTAGAGAATATTTAAAATCTGCTTTCCTGAGCAGCTTTAGGTGGTTACATTGAGACAAACAATCATCAGGCTGCCAGTTTCATTAGTTTTCTTTCTTTAATGCTTTAAAAGCACTCTTCCAGGATTAGTGAAAGGAGAGGAAAGCACGCATCTTGCCTCGTGTAAACGCGTGTGATAGTGAGGTGTTGCCGTGATACCACTGCAGTTCTGAACTTACACAATCAGCAAGGACACAAGGAGTATTGGGTGTCCAGTTGCGAGTCCAGAAAAGTTACACGGGATCCCATCAGCTGGGTCCAAGGGGCAAGAGAGCCCAGATCCTTCCTGTCCCCTGTGCCACAGGCTCTGTTGCTTTTCCTGTGATCCTCTCTGTATCAGTAGCATGGTAATTTTACATGATGTTGTATATCATTAATGCCCTGAAGATTGTGAAGCCTGATTCTTGACAGAAATTTGTCCCCCGACTCATAAGATTTAACAGCAATTCAAAATAGAGTAGGATATTTTTTATATCTTCTGTAAAGTGAAACCGCATTGCTTGTTTGGAATGAATAATAAGATTCATTAGGTTCTGTTTCTTGATGCAGGTTAATTAATTAGACCCTTTAAAAGCTGAACTACTGAGGCTTTACCAAATCCACAGCTGATTTGGTCGTTTAATTAAAATATCATTCCCAGATTGAGATTAATTTGACATGTGAATCATGTAATTTGTAATTTTACAAGAGGGATTTTTATTAAAGAGTGCAGGATTTTATTAAGTCTCTATTTAAAAATGTGAAAGATTCTCAACCTGAGCTATGAGCAGCTTTGTATGTAGCTTCCGTGAATTACAGGTGGTAATGCAGTACAGATGCTATTTTATTTAAAATCAGTCTTTGCAAAGATAATATTAATCACATCGTAATGAATGCTCTTTGCTGTGTAGAAGGGGAAAGAATGAATGTGAGAACTGCACCCATGGGCTCTGAAGTCCGTAGATGGAATAGTTGCTGGGGTCTATTGTTTGATCCTACAGTGAACATGTGAGTGAGTGCATGTGTCTGTGGCTGCAGCCTCACACTGCTGCTGGAGCAAAAAGCTGTGCCCTTGGAATAGTTAGGTGCTGCCTAAAGGAGTCCTGGTATTTCTTCTGCTGTTCACTGTTCTTGGCTGTATGGTCTGGTGCCCTCCCTTTCATCAGCTCCAGCTCTTGGCAAACTCAGCTGCTGATATAGCAGGAAACAATTACCTTTAATTCTTTCATCATGTAACTTCTCTGCCAGTTTGGTGAATGGAATCAGCTCAGTGCAATGTCTGAGCACCTGAGAGCTGTGGAAGAGGCAGGAGGTGGGTGAGAAGGGAGAAAATGGAGCTAGAGCAGAGCCACTCTCCTGTTGCAATGGTCATTTGGTTGGCTCAGCTGGACTTTGATTTCTACCCCACAGGATTTTTCAAGACGAGTCTTCACAAATCTGTTTCCAAGGCAGGAAGCATTCTTCTTTCTTTTCGATATAGAAACTCAAAGTCTCTATAACATTAGCCATTGACAGAACTTGGGATGCAGCTCAGTCCAGTGAGTTTGATGCAAAGTTGGAAGTTAAATAACCTGAATTGCATTCCTGGCATTGCCACTTACTTTGTATAAGTCAGAACGAGCCATTGTATTTCATGCTGCCCTTCTGTTACACCTTAAATTGCACAATAAGAGGCTGTAGAACTACAGATCTCCTTTTGAGAATTAAAAGTTGGGTCAGTTCCTGCTTTGTGTACCTCACCTAGTGAAAGGGTTGGCTTTGCTCATTCTGAAGGATGGCAGAAAGTGGAAATTGTGATGTGCTAATGGGTGCTTTTCACCCTGCTAGTAGTGACTCACTGCAAGCAGCTTGAATGAGGATAAGTAATGGCTGGATACTGCTTGGAGGGACATGGACAACAAACCCTGCGGGTTTTAAGCAGGTTTTAATGTGGAAACTCGTGTTGGTTATCCTTAGTGACTCCAGCAGAATACTTCAGCACCCCAAACTGCAGTGCTCAGTGGTCTTTTTACTGTGTATTAAAAGTGGAACTAATCCTCACCTCCCCATTGTTCTCATTGTTTTGCAGGCTCACCTGGAGATGGGTGGTGTGATTATGTGCTGTAAGTTCAGCTGTGCTTTTCCGTTCAGCAAATGGCTTTATCCTGTACTCACGTGTGTAACCTTGTTTGTTGTTTCAGCCTTAATACAGATTCTGGCAGCTGCTGAGGCTGGACGTGATGTTGTGTATTTTACCTTTGGAGACGCGGAGCTGATGCGGGATATCTACAGCATGCACACTTTTCTCTGTGAGAAGGGCCAAACTGTTGGTGAGCATAAAAAAAATCTTTCATGTAGCAAAGAGATTGAACCATCTCTGTAAGCGGAAATTGTCCCATAAGAATTATTGTTATCAAGTCCTGAACACAAGTGAATGGGCCCTGGTTTATTTGAACCTGGTTCCAGAGAGGGCAGCTCTTCTCACTCAGGGTCAACTGGAAAGTCTTAATCTGTTAGAAGATTCTAGGATCCTTTTCTAACTCACTTGGGATTTATACTTATATTTGGAAAATATGGATACTTGAGGTAGACAGAATGTTTGCTTAAGTTTTTGATACAACTTAAAATGCTTCAAAAAGGGAAAATCTGCTTAAGTGTTCTTGATAGAAGCTTATCTTATAGTGGTTCTGTTTTGATCCTGCAGGACTGCAGTCAGTTATACAATCCAGTAGCAATGCAAAAAGGGCAGTGTATCCACTGCCTGGCTGTGATGGTTAACCATATTTAATTTCTGGGGCAGAAACACAGAGCTATGTAACTGGCCATATGTTTATAAGTGATGTACTTTGGATAGCTTGAGCACAGGGCTCAGTGGAAAGTTGAGGGAGCCCACTCTATGTTCTGAATGGACTTTGGAACAGTCACGCTCCTCGTATTCACTTTGTGGAATCGCAGAATGGTTTGGGTTGGAAGGGATCTCAAAGCCCATCCAGTTCCAGTCCCCCTGCCGTGGGCAGGGACTTCTCCCACTAGACCAGGCTGCTCAAGACCCCATCCAGCCTGGCCTTGAACACCTCCAGGAATGGGGCATTCACAGCTTCCCTGGGCAAACTGTGACAGTGCCTCACCACCCTCACAGTGAAGAATTTCTTCTTAATGTCTAATCTAAATCTTCCCCCTTCCAATTTAAAACTGTTCCCCCTCATCCTGTCATTCCATGCCCTTGTAAAAAGTCCCTCCCCTGCTTTCCTGTAGCCCCTTCAGGTAGTGGAAGACTGTTATAAGGTCTCCCCACCGCCTTCTCTTCTCTACCTGCTCTTTCACTGCTCTTTTAAAGAGATGTTTCTGTCACTGTTTCAGTGTGAGTGTGCATTTCTAGCCTTCGTTTGCAGTCATACATTCTTACATGTTTTAATAATTTCTTTTTATTTTTAAGGGGACATTTATAGGCTGTTGCTGAGATATTACAATGAAGAATGCAGAGGCTGTTCTACTTCAGTACCAGACATTAAGCTGTACTCTTTCATATACACAACCATCGAGTCCTATGCAGATTCTACTGATGATGATGATGAAGAAAAAGGGTTGTGCTTTGAGGATTAAAATAAATGCTTTTGATCAGAATATTGTTCATCTCCTCTCACTGGTATATCATGTGAATTGCTGCATATCATGTATGAATTGGCTTAACTTAATTTATATTGACTGCGTTGGTAGTTATGTACAGAAGAGAAACAGTAATACCACCTTTGAGAGATGAGATATTTTGTTTGATGGTGTTGTAGATTAAAACCTTGTCCATGTGCATACAGAAAAGATTCCTCTGGTAAATCTGGTTTGCCTTATCCCTTGTTAAGTAGGATATTTGTATTTCAGTCAAGGGATTGGTGAAAGACCTCAGAAGATTTCTCTGTGCTCCTTTGCCTTTATTCTTCAGAGATCTTACCTATATTTCCCATGTAAGTGTAATGCTGGAGTACAGGCAGCCATGTAACTCCTGGGATGATTTTAGAGAGAAGCGTTATGATGATCGTTCTTACTGAAAACTGTCATAATTTCAGTACCTCTTACCAAATTTTTGTTCATTTAACTTAAAATGTTCTGTTGCAGGGCCTTTTGGTTTTAATCTATTTTTTTCTTGTTTGAACATGGAAGGACTATGGAGGAGCTGGAATGCATTTCACAACTGCATTGTTTTTAAAGAATCAAATGCAATTTAGCATGAAGAAGCAGAGGAAAAACAAAGTATAGAAGGGTGGGAAAAGGTGAAATGTGACCAAAGTTAGAAGCAGAAGGAAACGTTTTCAACGTGAGGCTCCGCGATACCCTTTTTCTGGTGCTCTCTGTCCCAACACTGAACAAGGTCTCAGACATGTTGGCATATTTGAGGTTTCTGCAGGTTCATTGTTGCTGGCGATGTCATTTGAACTAAAGTCTGCTCATTGTGTTTGTGCTGCCCTGTCGGTTCTCCTTCGTTACAGTGTGCATATACGTGACTGTAAGATCCCCATGGGATAACGAGAGTGAGGAAATGGAAACCACTTATATATCAGTGGGAGGAAAGCCTGCAGGCTACGGATAAGAACACAAGGTCTTGTTAGAAGTTGGCATCTGTATCTGTGCAGGCATGGGAAGGAGAACAATGAAGAGTGGGTGAAAAATGTGTAAAGACTGCTGCTACTTTCTCTGTGAGTACCAGGTTAGTGTTGCTGTGGTACATCCATAGTTGACACAAACTGCAGCTATAGCTGCAATAAAACCTCTCCAGGTCTGTGTACAGGACCATCCGATGAAACATTTGTCTATCAGTGCTTTAAGCACCCATTGCTGAATTTGGCCTCTCTGTCTTAGATTTTTCTGGTCTGTCATAGTTGCTATTACCAGTTCAGTAGTATAAGTGAAAACCACAGCAGGAGATGATAGTTAGCTAAGGCAGCAGGATCAACAAACCCTTTTGGCTGCCGTCGGAGAAAACCTCTCCAAGGCTGGAACACCATAGGGGAATTAAATGCTGGAAGCTGTCTGGCTTGCAACAAAGCGCTTGCTACTTGACTTGCACTGGTGGGAGCAAAAGTGAAGATTTTGGGTCACTTAAAAACACCCTTGGAGCGCTGCATCTTTGTGTTAATGCCAAGCAAGTTGCTTGGAAGAGAACAGACACGGCAGTTTAAGGGTTTCTTCTTAGTCTTCCTGCCAGCAGTAGTTATTTGTTAAAAGGAGAAGATCTGGGCTAGAATTTCAGGCTTTTTTTCTGTGTTTGTAGCTTCTGTCCTCAGAGTTAGCGGAAATCTTTTCTCCTGCTCCTGGTGTTCAGTGTTGGCTCAGATTCTGGCTGTAGGAATAGCTGGTCTGTATGAGGTTCTTATTTGGCCACTTGAGTTCAGCTGTGATAGTGCTCCCAGGTTCATTGCTGATGATAAAAGTACCCTGTTAAATAAGATAAGTGATGGAAAATTGGTGCTATCTGCCAAATCTTCACCTTACTGCTCAGGATTTCCCATCGAAAAGGTGAACAAAATTTATTCCTAAACAACTGGAAAGAAATGTAGCAAAAAGCTGTAGGTGGCCAGATCTGACCTCCGCTTCCTCGTTAAATAAAAACATCTTTACTAGTGCAATATTAATTATTGTGGTGAGGGGAAGGGATTTGTCAGGTGTGAAAAATGTATTGTGATGAGATGGCATAAAATTCTACTTCGACTCCAGAAAGAGAGGAATAGGTTTGACTGGAAGAATTCTCTGATGCTCATATTTGGGATCCAGTTCAGAGAGTTTTTGCAGTATTAGGTATTGCCAGGATAAGCCTGGTCATTTTATGCAGTCTGTGTTGTTTTCACCGATACCTGAGGATTTTGTGATGTGAGGAAGGAATGCCTTTTCTTTGGGATCATTCTTTGGGAGATGCTTTACTATATGTGTTTTCCCCTTATGGAATATGGTTTTATGGACAGGAGAAAAGGAAAATTAACAACTCTGTTTAATGAGTCATCTGAATAAGACAGATCCCGCGTTCTGCTGCATGTCCCTGATCTTGTAAAGAGCGATGCTGTAAGGACACTTGGAATGTGACTTTGATTACAGGCTGAAGATTCTTTTTCAGGATTGTTTTGGGGATTTTTTTTTAAGGAAAATAACTCAGAGTGAACAAATTAACAGCAGTGCTACATTCCCACGACTTTCTAGTTCAATGAGGAACTAAACTGCCCGGAATGCTGCATGTGGAAGCAGGAATTTTGCATCAGTTCAATCCAAGCTCTGCATCTTTGTTTCTCCCTGCACCTACCGCTCTCCCTTTATAAATACCCTGAGAGGGGTTCTTGAGCTGGAGATGCCTTTAGGCTCTGCTGGAATTGACATGGAAGGGAGAGGCCGGTGATCTCTTTGTGCTCGTATGCTTCAGTTTCACTCTCCTAGAAACCTCTTTATGGAATATTCTTGGGTTTGGGTTTTTTATTACTTTAGGGATGTTTGCTATATGATTTCAAATAAATTTCCTACCGAAACACTTGTTTTATACTTTTTAGCAGCTCAGTTGAATGGTGAATCTGAAACAACAGCAGGCAGCCGTGGAGATGGAAGTGTTGCCTCATCCTCATTTGGTGTCGGAGCACTTCTGTTGTTTTACAGATCCTGCACCTAAGTTCCTCAGTCCTGAGGTGTTCTTATATAATAATGAGTACCCATTACTGTACATATTAATTTATAAACTGGCAAAGTGTTCCTGACATTCCTCTAAACTTACAGTTTATGCACCATTATATTATATTGATTTTTCGGGATCTGTATTGCTAATGTTTACATTATTTTGTAGGACTATGATTAAAAAGCTCTGACTGAAGCAACATTATGTGCTCCGTCTCATAATATGCTTTGCAGGACCGAAATTCCAGCACATTTGGATGTACCTGGCACAGTACTACAGACAATCCTAGCAGTAGAATTAATAATGCAAGTCTTTTGATAATTAAATATAGCAAAGAAATTTATTCTTACTGTACGTACTGTAGCAGTTGCTCCTGTCTGTATAGCGATGTGAAAATGGAAATAACTGCTGAGGAGGGGCTCTTTATCAGGGAATGGACGAGGGGCAATGGTTTCAAGGTGAAAGAGGGGAGATTTAGATTGGATATTAGGAAGAATTTTTTTTGTTCCTGTGAGGGTGGTGAGGATCTGGGACAGGTTGCCCAGAGAAGTCATGGCTGCCCCATCCCTGGAAGTGTTCAAGGCCTGGTTGGATTGGGCTTTGAACAGCCTGATCCAGTGAGAAGTGTCGCTTCCCATGGCAGAGGGGTGGAACTGGATGATCTTTAAGGTCCTTTCCAACCCAAACCATTCTATGACTCTGTCTGCTTTAGAGATGCTTAAGAACCACCTTCCTACCTGGCCCAATATCGATGAGGACATCTTGCTCCTCTGTGCGTGTACGCCGGGCTCTCAGCTGGAAGTGGAAGTGCTGAATTTGCTTATTTCTTTCATCAAGTCATCCTGGCACACCACATACAATAAAGATATTGCAGAGATGAAAGTGTTTCACCACGGTACAATGTTAATTTTGCCAAGATTGGAAGACATACCTTTTCAAAATTAAAAGGTTAAGAAAATTGCTCTGAGTAGCTAAATCCTGTTATTGAGTAATGACAAGATTTTCCGTAATGTTCCAGGAACTAATTGGATCTAAACCAAAATGTCATGGAAGTAAATTAAGGTAATTTTAAGTGTTTCACACCCTTTATATAAGGTCTGAAAAAAATTGTATTTTCAAATCCAGAGATAAATCTATCTCCAAAATGCCTGCATTGTAAGGTAATTATCCTGCTGGAATTTTAAGTCATTATTTGGCCTATTGCCTGAGGAATTTTACAGCAGAGCAGTATTAATAAGATGTCAGGAGTACAAATTTCATAACTTCATCTCTGTCATATGCAGAACTCGTATAAACAATGTGGCATTTTCATTCATAATTACTTGACCTTCTGCAAAGGGGGGTCAGGAAAGAAGGGCTGCGGAGTTCCACATTCTGTGGAAAATCAGAAATTTTGCATTTAGAGGAGGAAGGCAAAAGAAAACCCCACAGTGTCTCTGGGAAAGGACTGAATGGCTGCAACATTGAGAAAATTAGACTTCAGATGCTTTTGTGTTGTAAATCTCAGCTAAGTGGCATTTAGACTTTCTTGGTGGTGATGACAATTCCCAGATGTTTATGGTGAAAATAACAGCTACTGATCGATTTGGTCTAGCCCTCCCTCATCCTCCAGCTCCACAGACACAAAAATGACAGCCAAACCCAGCAGATTAGATGTAAAAATGCAAGAGATTTGGAGCTTTTTTCTGCTCACTGCAACTTGACTGCTTGATTGTGGGCAGTCTTGAGGACAGATGTTTATAATGAAAACTTAGTGCATCCTAATGTCATAGAATCACAGAATGACCTGAGTTGGAAGAGATCCACAAGGATCATTGAGTCCGACTCCTGTCCCTACGCAGGACAACCACAACATTCACACCGTGTGTCTGAGGGCATTGGCCAAAAGCTTGTGGAACATTCACAGCCTTGGTGCCGTGTCTGCTTCCCTGGGGAGCTGTTCCAGTGCTCCACCACCCCCTGGGTGAAGAACCTTTTCCTAATATCCAACCAAAACCTCCCTTGGTGCATCTTCCTGCCATTCCCTTGAGTCCTATCATTGGTCACCAGTGAGAAGAGATCAGCACCTGCTCCTCTTCCTTCCCTTCTGAGGAGGGAGTAGATGGCAATGAGGTCTCCCCTCAGTCTTCTCTTCTCCAGGTTGAACTGACCGACTGACTTCAGCCTCTCATATGATCTCTCCTGAGACTCTTCACCAGCTTTGTGACCTCCTCTGGACACTCTCCAGTAGTTTGATGTCCTTTTTTATACTGTGGTGCCCAAAACTGAACACTATTCAACGTGGGGCCTCACCACTGAAGAGTAGTCATCTGATTTCAGCATCTAGGGTTCTAAATGTTTTAACTGACTGCTGCTTTTGTTTTCTGAAGTATTTGAAGCCTTAAAGTTGTTTATCAGCCATTGGCATGCAATATCTGGAAACATTCAGATGAACTGGCAACTTCTCCGTGCCAGTTTTGGAAGGTTTTCATTACCCTGACTGACCGCAGGAACCTCCTTTGCCTGCTAGGAAATCTTTTGGTCCCAGCAATTTGAAGGGTTTCAAGGCTAATCAAATTCCTGTTTGCTTTAAACAAGCATCCCCCTGCTTTTGCCTCAAATCTTGATTACTTGTGACCTTCAGATAAGCCTCATAATGTTAATAAATTACTTTGAGATTGGTTTCTGGTAGAGTCTGGTAAAAGATCCTGGTATACATCTGTGTAAAATTGTAACCTTGGAAGACGTTTAATCTATGACCAAAATAATACATTTATGTACTTAAATGAGTAGAGGAAGGCTTTGCTGTTCTGAAAATTCATGTGGAAACGACCTGATGGAGCTATGGCTTAAGAGAATTAAATCCAACCTCAGATTCTGACTTCAAGCAGGACTCAGCTGATGTTGCATTGAATGGCGCCTACAGGAATGTATGGATCACAACGGCCAGTGTCATGAACCATCAAACACCAGGTATTCTCTATTGCCTTAGTATTTCTCAAGCGCTGAGACATAATGTAAACAGCAACAAGCAGCCAAACTATCCTAATGTTATGTTTAGTTGTTTGTACCTTATAGCAATTTAAAAAAGGAGTACTTGGGGCATCCATGGGGTGGGGAAGACTCTCTGAAGATGGCTGAAAGGGTGAGTCAGGAGGAGGTGAGGGTCTGACGTGGGTCCCTTGCTCAGTCAGTGCCCAGCAGACACAGGCAGTGCCTTTTTCTTATGGAGATGAAACACAAGTGCCACAAACCCAGATCTGGCGGGTGAAACCTCTGTGTGTTTTGTCCCATGCTTGAGAAGGTGCTAATTTCTTGCAAAAGCCCCTTCATTTGGTGAAGTGTCTGCTTTATTTCTCCATTCTGATCTGTCAGCCTCAGTGCCGCTCAGCTCCTCGGTTCTGTCTAGCCGATGATCTCAGCTTCGGCCTGAAAGGTTGACCTTTCCTGCAGGAGGAATTGTAATTCATTCGCTCCTGCTAAGCCTCTGTGGCACACGGAGCACCCGTGGTGATAGAGTGTGCCAGCTATGCTTAGTGGCTTTGGAGTATTGAGTGAACTGTCAGCTTCAAACTCATTTACTTAAGGCTTGGGCTAATCACAGTCCTTAAAGTGATGGGCAGTCCTTGCTCTTCAGAGCGACATCCTTCCCTTGCCACAGGGTGCAATGGTGGTAATGAGTGTGGAGCAGGGTTTGCTAGCTGGCTTGAGTAACAAATGACAGCTGGGATTTATTTCTCACTTTCCAAACACCTTTACAAGATTCTCAATCATTTTCCATAACTGGCTTCAGTGACAGCCTTCTGCGAGCCCTGTACACCTCCTGGGGAAGGAATCTGTGCAGGAAAGGTCTGATCATTAAGGCAACATCTGTAATTGCTTTAGGCTGCTCCAGCAATAGTGCTAAAGATCCAACCCCAGTATCCTTATGATCGAAAGCTCATCTCACTGTGGGTTCTGCCTCTCACTTATTGATGCTCTTTTTCACGATGTGTGCTGTGCATTGAAGGAGACATTATGATTAATCAGACTAGGATTTCTCAAAGCTGGTGAAGGGTCTAGAGGGGAAGCCATATGAGGAGCGGCTGAAATCACTTGGGTCTGTTCAGCCTGGAGAAGAAGAGACTGAGGGGAGACCTCATCCTGGTCTAGAATTTCCTCACAAGGGAAGGAGGAGGAGCAGATGCTGATCTCTTCTCACTGGTGAACAATGATACAACCTGAGGGAATGGCAAGAAGATGTGCCACAGGAGGGTTAGGTTGGATATTAGGAAGAGGTTCTTCACTCAGAGGGTGGTGGAGCACTGGAACAGCTCCCCAGGGAAGCAATCACGGTGCCAAGCCTGACAATATTCCAGAAGCATTTGGCCAGTGCCCTCAGACACTCAGTGAAATGTTGGGTTTGTCCCATGCAGGGACAGGAGTTGGACTCCATGATCCTTGTGGGTCCCTTCCAACTCAGGACATTCTATGTTTCACACAGCTCAAAATACCGTAAAACAGAGCTGTAGCAATAACTCTTTTTCACATTAGCAGAACAAGCACCATCCAGGTACCCGTTGGCCTGCAGAGGGGACTAGAGAGACAGGTACCATTATGGTGCTGTGTCCTGAGCACAGTTCAGTGAGCTCAGCATCGATGGATGAAGGCTTTGGGAAACGGGAGGACCTGTGCAATGTGGCATCCTGAACCGCACAGTAATCTAGTCTGAAAGGAACTGAGAGCATAGGTAGAATCCTTTATACTGACTTGATAAAATAAGCGGGGTGGGGGGGTGTTGAGTTGTTGCATTTTTCCTGTAACACCAACATCACCATTCGGAAAATCTGTTCAGTGATATGGTGGCTGCTAACGGAAGAATATTTCCCCTGAAGCATGAACCGTAAGCCCACCTTCATAGAATCACAGAATGACCTGAGTTGGAAGGGGTCCACAAGGATCATGGAGCCCAGCTCCTGTCCCTGCATAGGACAACTCCAACATTCACACCATGTGTCTGAGGGTGTTGATCAAAAGCTTGTGGAATATTCACAGCCTTGGTGCCATGACTGCTTCCCTGGGGAACTGCTCCAGTGCTCCACCACCCTATGGGTGAAGAACCTCTTCCTAATATCTAACTGAAACCTCCCCGACACATCTTCCTGCCATTCTCTTGAGTCCCGTCATTGGTCACCACCAAGAAGAGATCAGCACCTGCTCTTCCTCCTCCTTCCCTTGTGAGGAGGGAGTAGATGGCTATGAGGTCTCCCCTCAGTCTCCTCCAGGCTGAACAGACCAACTGACTTCAGCCGCTCCTCATATGATTTCTCCTCTATACCCTTCACCAGCTTTGTGACCTCCTCTGGACACTCTCCAGTAGTAGCAGTACCTTGGTAACTGAGATGCTCGGGCAATTTTCTACTTTACTGGAGAACAATTGTGCAGTGGAATAAAGGCAACACAAGCTAAGGGGAGCATAGAGCTATTTCAGCTGTGAGCAAGAATCACTCCCTAATACTGTCCAGCTATGTCCAGCACTGTGAATGCAATGTTTCCAAATGGCCTCCACCAGGAAAATAAGAAACAATTGTTACTCTGCATGGCATGGATTGGACATTCCCAGCCTACCCTAGAGCCCTTAGGTGTTTTATATTAACACTTTTCCTGCAGGTCCCTTTGGCTCAGGCACCGGAGGACAAGGGGCTGGGGGCTGCGAGAGGAAAGCGCTGGGAAGGAATGATAAAGTTTAAACTGCACAACAGGTTTGGAGAACAGCTTCAAAGGACTCCATTAAAAACAGATATGGTGCCAGAACTGAAGTAAACAGAAAAGTCCATGTAGTTATTGCAGAATAACTCAATAGGGACAGCGCATCTAAGGGAACTCTAGCTTTGAGGCACAACATGGTGTTGATTAGTGCAAATAGACCTCTTCAAGAGTTGCCTCTCAGCAATTACAATCAGACACCGCCACTGTGGCTTCAAAAGCTTCATTAACAAACCCTACTCCCAGGGAGAGCCACAAATATCAGGTACCCCAGAAGTTTTAAATGATGGAGAACTGTGTTGCCTTATTTATTTTCTTCCAAATGAAAGAAGTGTGGGGATAATTATACTTTCCGTCATCAGGATAAATAGCATTAAAAATCAAAATAGATCCTCCTGAAGAAAGCACAGCCAGTGGTATAGAATAAGAGATGAGGATAATTTTCCAGATGAGTATGATGAGGGCAGGGTACCTGGATGTTTTATTTTCACCTAAAAGGACGATCTGAAAACAGTAGTGTGTTTTAGATGTAGCTAGAAGAAAGCTATCAAAAATAAAGACCGTTTTTTCCCATTTTTGTTAGGATTCTCTTATGCAATTTTCTAGCAGTTTTCTCCTAATCTGCTGGTAAAACAGAAAAAAGTAGTATTTTCAGTTCTTCTTTGGTTAAGGAAGGGGCAGTTGGCAGTGCTTTATTCCTCATCAGCATGCCAAATGTTGGCAGGTTTTTTTGCCTGTGCCAGTGGTGATCTGCTTCCAGTCAGTAGGAAAATTTCTTTCTGTTTCTCCTGCCAAAGTACTAACTTCCCATTAAAATACTAGGACAAATTAAGTTAAGTGCTCTTACTGACTTCATTGTGCGTTCATTTGCAGCTATAATGAATGTTGTATGCCAGGGTTCCTCCCTAACCTACCTCTCTGATTGACTCCCTTGCTGCTTTGTATATGCTGTAGGTCTATGTTTACTCTGAGACCTTAATGATAATATAGGGAGATATCAGAGAAATAATTACAGCAGCAATAGTTGCTTTTGTTCTTGTAGTTGTAGTGGGCTAATTTTTTTGAAAAGACTTGTGAAACAACCAGGTAGAAGTTGTGTTTTCCTAATTTTCATTCTGCTCAGCACTGGTGAGGCCCCACCTCAAGTGCTGGGTGCAGTTTTGGGTGCCACAGTATAAGAAGGACATCAAACTACTGGAGAGTGTCCAGAGGAGGCCGCAAAGCTGGTGAACAGTCTGGAGGAGGAATCATATGAGGAGAGGTTGAAGTCACTTGGTCTGTTCAGCCTGGAGAAGAGAAGACTGAGGGGGGGACCTCATTGCCACCTACTGTTTCCTCACAAGGGAAGGAGGAGGAGCAGGTGGTGATCTCTTCTTGCTGGTGACCAATGATAGGACTCAAGGGAATGGCAGGAAGATGTGCCAGGGGAGGTTTCAAATAGATATTAGGAAGAGGTTCTTCACCCAGAGCATGGTGGAGCACTGGAACAGCTCCCCAGGGAAGCAGTCACGGCACCAAGGCTGTGAATATTCCACAAGCTTTTGGTCAATGCCCTCAGACACACAGTGTGAACGTTGGGGCTGTCCTGTGTAGGGATAGGAGTTGGACTCAATGATCCTTGTGGATCCCTTCCAACTCCATTCATTCTATGATTCTGTGATTCTATGATTCTATTGTGTAGTTTGTCTCTCTCTAGTGGATCCATGGCCAGACAACTGGACTCCTGCAGTTTGATTCTATGCAGAAATACAACTGGAGAATGAAGTCACTGGAAAATAGCCTCTTGGCCAGAATCAGTTGAAGAGCAGGATGTTACTGAAGCTCATGGTACACAAGGCTTTGGCAAGCAAAGGGAATAGAAATAGCCCATGTGAGCTTTCTCACATAAGCTTGTTTGCAGGAGGTGTCAGGTTTAATTAATGTGCTTGTCCCATGTAGGACTGGGGAGCGAGGAAAGCCTGATAAATGATACCATCTGACAGCCTTCAATACTTAAAGGGGCTATAGGAAAGCTGGGGAGGGGCTCTTCATCAGGGAGTGCAGGGACAGGATGAGGAGTAATGGTTTTAAGCTGAAAGAGAGGAGACTTAGATGAGATATTAGGAAGAAATGTTTTCTGTGAGGGTGGTGAGGCACTGGCACAGGTTGCCCAGAGAAGCTGTGGATGCCCCATACCTGGAGGTGTTCAAGGCCAGGTTGGATGGGTCTTTGAGCAACCTGATCCAGTGGGAGGTGTCCTTGCCCATTTCAGGGGGCTGGAACTGGATAAGTTTTAAGGTCCCTTCTGACTCAAACCCTTCTATGATTCTATGAAAGCACTGAAGTGAATAGAAATTTGCTGCTGATTCATCAGGGCCATGGTTTCATCTCTTGACTTTGTAGTAGTAAAATGTGCTGAATGTGGCTGTGGAGCCACTACAGGGAAGTATTTGGAAGGGGTGTTCCCAGGGGCTGAAACCCACTTGAGCCAACTAGTGAGTAACATCAGCACAAAGCACCACGTTGTGCCCTTTCAGACAAGCTGCCTGCCAAAGCCCAAGGATGTGTTGTTTTAGGGAGTGTAGCAAGTTTGCCACAAAATGTTGTCCTGTTACCCTGGCTACACAGCAGCTCAAAGTAAATCTCTACTAGTGCTACCAAAAAACCATTTTCCTATTTGATGGAGACATGTCTGCTTGAATAAAATCAAAAGCCATAGAGCAAACCCAGGAAGTTTGAATTAGAAATCTGCCTGGCAGCACTTGGCAGCTGTCATCTGCTGCTAAAAGCAATTTGTTTCCTCCTGAATACAGGGTATGAACTCCAGGCTGAAAAGTATGGTTATAATTAATACATTTTCACACTAACAGATATAAGTGGAGCGCTGGCAGTGCAGGGTGCCAACAGCACGCAGAACATGGGGTGCTGCATGGGGAGATTATGGTACACCCTGACTAGGAAAGGCTCCTGTGTGTGGCAGAAGAGGTGCCTGCCAAATAACTTCAGGATATTCCAGCTGACACAGTTGTGGAAAAGAGTAAGAAACGTTGTGCACATACAAGGAACTGGTGCAAAGCCCAGCTGGAAGAGTAAGTACCATTACTCTGCTGCTGTTTATAGGGCTCCAAAAATATTTTTAGCACTTATTTGAAATGTCTATCTAGGATAAGCAGCAAAAAAAACAAAGACTCCCCTTTGAAAAAACTGGCTGAATCATTTGTTGGAGATACTTGCTCTAGGATCCTCTAAGGTATTCAAGTCTCAAGTTTAAATATTAGGCAAGCCTAATGACCTGTAGGAGTTTATTGTTAGGCTCAAAGTGAGAGGATACTCTACTGTTTCCAAATTGCTTTGCTTTAAGAAGGGATGATACTTTAGATTTGAACCTATATTACTTTGTAGTCTTCATGTGTAATAAACATATTGTGAATGAAATAAAATAGAGTTTCTGTAGAGAGAACTTCTGGTAAACATTGTCTTTAGTGGAATTACATTAACAATGAAGAGTTGCCAAAAATACATAAATGTATCCATCTCAGGAGGGGAAGCTATTAATGAGATTGTCCTTCTAAGAGCAATCCTGTACCCAGACCACCTCCTACGAGATTACCCTTTGAAGACACAAACCTACTGAGAAGCCATGCTGTGTTGGAGAGAACGTTGTGTGAAGCAATTAACCACAACCACTGCAATGCTGATTGCAAGTGGCTGCTGATCCAGCAAGGCAAACCGATGTACCAAAACCAAGTGGAGTCAGAGGCAAGGCATTAGAGAGTCATGCAGTGCCATCCCACGGAACAAATGGTGGGTCACACTGTGTCCCCAGTGGGCAACACTGCGTTTCCAAAGCCAGCTTGGTTCTGGTTTCGTTAAGTTGTGCTTTGGTTTGTTCAAATAGGCTGGTTCTAGCTTTGTTAACTCGTGACTGAGTTAAGAGGTGAAAGAAGTAAATCATGCCAGACTCACACAGACATGCTACAGAAAATAAGGATAAACATAAAAATAAATCATGGTGAGGCAGTGTCTTTCAACACAACAATTTCACATCTGACTTCCATCTTGGGAACATTGTCATGACTGCCTTGTGCTATATCTCATCCAGTGCAAAGCTTCTCTAGCACAGAACACTTTGTCAGTGCAGAGCTGGCAAGAGAACGGTGCTAAGCAAGCTGGTGAATTTGGCTCTGCATCTGCTGTGATTTGCAGTTTTTCTAAGTTTTCATTCCACTGATGGACTTGCATTCCAGACAGTTCCAAAGTGTGATAGTTTAGCGGGAAGCAAAGCCAGACTATGAATCTCCCTTTGGGTGGTGGGAGGAAGAGGTAAGCATACAATTGGACTCATGAATGGACAGGTGACGGTGAGGTGTAGTTGGGAATTTTAAGAATTAAAACTTGGATTGTGAGAAGACAGCTGCCTGTCCATCATGGGCTCACTGGAGAGCACACGGATGAGTGGCAAGCAGGTACAGCTCAGGAGCTCAGACCAGTGGCAAAGTGACACCAAACAAAGGAGAGGAGCAACCAAGGCAATGCCATAGTACAGCAAGAGCTGAGTGGGAGAGGTGGGTGGGAAATACAGTTGCAATAATTATTGGAGAAAAGAGGAGTTGCTCCGAAGCACAGTTTTAGTGTTTCAAGCACACAAATTCCTATTGTCTGAAGAATTAATAAAAGATAACAGAAAAAGAACACAAATGCTGTGAAATCAGACAAAAACTTCAGGGAAGAACATAAGCCCTTCAAACATACTGTAATATCTTAGTGTATATCCAAGCATGTTTACCCTGCTACCAACACCATCCAAAGTAGTGTGGCCAGCAGGTCGAGAGAGGTGATTCTTCCCCCCTCTACTCTGCTCTCGTGAGGTCCCACCTGGAGTTCTGTGTCCAGTTCCAGAATCCGCAACGTAAGAACACTATAGACCTGTTGGAACAGGTCCAGAGGAGGCCACAAAGATGATCAGAGAGCTGGAGAACCTCTGCTACGAGGACAAGCTGAGCGAGTTGGACTTGTTCAGCCTGGAGAAGAGAAGGCTCTGAGGACACCTCAGAGCAGCCTCCCAGTACTGAAAGGGTCTACAGGAAAGCAGGGGAGGCACTTTTTACAAGTGCAAGGAATGATAGGATGAAGAGGGATGGCTTTAAATTGGAAGAGGGAAGATTTAGATTAGACATTGGGAAGAAATTCTTCATGCTGAGGGTGGTGAGGGACTGGCAGAGGTTGCCCAGGGAAGCTGTGGATGCTCCGTTCCCGGAAGTGTTCAAGGCCAGGTTGGATGGGGTCTTGAGCAGCCTGGTCTAGTGGGAGGTGTCCCTGCCCATGGCAGGGGGGGTGGAACTGGATGATCTTTAAGATTCCTTTCAACCCAAACCATTCTATGATTATATATTCACTGCAACAGTATTCAGAGTCAGATTTGCCATGTGTGTTTCCCTCTGAAGCAGAGGGGAGGTCTGCTTGTCCTCACTATAGTATTTAATTGAATTTAATTTATGTTCAGTCAGCATAACATGATTGCTCTAAAGACGGCTTCTGTCTGCTCCTAATAAGGTTAAAACTCAATTAGTAGCTGCAGCATCTAACAAGATTTCACCACTTGCCAGAAGGCTTAGCCAGCATCTGGTCAGCTGCAAGCAACCACCTTGGCACGCGTGGTGCGCTCCCCGAGCCAATGTGGTGGTCGCCCTTCCCAGCAGCACTGTCCTACGGTGCTCTCCATGCTATCCTCCTCCACAGTCTATTCCCTGTACTGAACCCCAGATCACGAAGGTGTTGTTAACACAAAATCATTCACACCTTCACTTTGCAGAGTTTATCAATTTCTCAAAGACACACTGCTGCCAGAAAAACTGCTGAGATGATAATAAGGCTTTTGATTTATTTATGTGAGGATTAAGAGGTTTTTTTTGTCTAGAAGAAATTAATTGCAGTCTAATCAACAACAGTAATAACCAATGAGCGTCACAAAAATCTGTGTGATCGTTAGGCAACAAAGCTCCAGATGAAGCCTGTTGTGGTCCTTACTAAGGTTTTTACTTTCCATTTCTGCCTACCTGACCCTGATAAACTCATTTTTGCAATGTGTCCTTAGCACAAAACAAATTATAGTGCTCTATCTCTCCTTCCTTTTAAGGCGTGCCTAGTTTTGCCATTATTTATACCTTATTATTTACCCAGAAAATTATTGAACATTGGTATTTATGTGATGGTGTCACTATTTACCTGAAATATCAATTTCAGTGTCTATATAGAAGACTGACCTTGGCTGGAGGTACCATGTAACTTGATTAAGAGCAGTGAATAACAAATGTGTCATGTTGTGAATTATTACAGCAAATGGATAGATATTTGTAATTTGAAGACATCCAGGAGAAAAGACATCTCGGAACGCATAAATAAACATTCTGCCAGCAAAGGAACACTTAAGATTGTATTGTCTTGCATTTGATATTTGGCCATGTAACCTGTGACAATAACTCACTCCAAAAAAATGCCTCAAACGTAATTCCAATCATTTTCCAAGGTCTGCTGCTTTCAGTCTGCTTTATGTACAAATTTTGGAGAGAAAGCGCAGTGTCCTTGGAACACTTTACATCCCTGTTATGAAACTTCCGGTCATTCCCATACAGGAGTTGTGTGAACAACTTGTCCTTTAGATCATAGAATCATAGAATAGTTTGCGTTGGAAGGGATCTTAAAGCTCATCCAGATCCACCCGCCCTGCTGTGCGCAGGGATACCTCCCCCTGGATCAGGTTGCTCAATCACAGAATCATAAAATCGCCTGGTTGGAAAACATGTTTGAGTCCAACTGTACCTGTCCACTGCTAAACGCTATGCTTGAGAAACTCATCTGCCTGTCTGTTAAACACCTCCAGGGATGGTGACTCAGCCACCTCCCTGTGCAGCCTCTGCCAGTGCCTGAGGACCCTTTCAGTGAAGAAATTTTTCCTAATGTCTAATCTGAACCTCCCCTGGTGCAACGTGAGGCCGTTTCCTCTCACTCTCATGCCTGTCACCTGGGAGAAGTGACAAGACCCCATCCAACCTGGCCTTGAACACTTCCACAGCTTCCCCGGGGCAACCTGTGCCAGTGCCTCACCACCCTCTTCACGAAGCATTTATTCCTAATGTCTAATCTAAATCCTCCTCCTTCCAGTTTAAAGCCATTCCCCTTTGTCCTGTCATTCCACACCCTTGTAGAAAGTCCCTCCTCAGCTCTCCTGGAGGCTCTTCAGGTACTGGAAGGCTGTTGTGAGGTCTCCCCAGAACCTTCTCTTCTCCAGGCTGAACAAGCCCAGCTCTCTCAGCCTGTCCTCACACCACAGGGGCTCCCACGTGCAGGATTTACAGGCCGTTGTCAAGAAAACCCGTGACAGCAGCATCTGAGGGGCACGGCCTGCGCGATTACACAACCTGGGAAAGGGGCGTGGCCTGTGGCAGGTGGGGGCGTGGCCTTGGCGCCTGCATACCCCCGGGCGGGGGCGTGGCCTGGGTCGGGGGCGTGGCCAGACGCACCTGTGGGCGTGGCCTGCTCTGCCGCGGCGCGGCCTGTATGGCCGGCGTGCCCGTGGTCCCGGTGGCCCCGCCCCGCCGTGACCTCGGCGCGCGCCGCACGTGACGCCGGTAACGCCGGCCCCCGCGCGGCGCCGCCTCCGCCACCGGTACCGTTATCGGTGCCAGCCCAGGTCTGTGCGCGCCGGCGGGGGGCGGGGGGCTCACTCTGGGTCAGCATTCCCCGCGCAGGGGCCCGGGGCGTGGGCGGGGCCGGGCCTGCCGGGAGGCACCAGAACTCGGGCGGCTCCGGGGCTCGGGCATCCGCGGCCGGTAGCGCGGGAGAAGGAGGTGCTGAGGGCGTTGCTCATCTCTCTCTGCAGCGACTCGACAGGACAATGTGACGAGGTGTAATGTCCTCTAAAAGAAGGATTTGGGGAATTGCACAGTGGTTTTGGTTATGTGTTTTCTAAATGTTTAATGAGTTTATGCATTTTTATTTAGGCTTGTGTTGAATATCTTAATTTCAATAAAACACTTAAAAATAGCATGAAACAAAAAAAACAAAACCCTGCTAAGTGTTTCGATTGTGCTGGTTGAAAGTGAGGCAGCAGTGGCCCAGGGGGCCAAGAAGGCCAGCAGCATCCTGGGTTGTATCAGAAATGGTGTGGCCAGCAGGAGCAGGGAAGGGATCTTCCCTCTGTGTTCATGGAATCGTAGAATGGCTTGGTTGGAAAAGACCTGTGAGATCATCGAGTTCCACACCTGTCCACTACTAAACCATATCCCTGAAAAACTCCTCTACTTGTCTTTTAAATGCCTTCAGGGATGGTGACACTAACGCCTCCCTGTGCAGCCTCTGCCAGTGCATGACCACCCTTTCAAGTGAAGAAATTTTTCCTGATGTCTAATCTGAACCTGTCTTGGCGCAACTTGTGGCTGGATGAACTCTTGGTTATCCAAAGTTTCTTGCTGTCTCCTTTTCATATGCTTCTAGTACCCCCTGGGAACCTGGGCGGAATAATTCACAGGACTGTCCATGGCATTAGAGTTCAAAGTGCCAAGGTGAAAGCTGACTTATAGCTTGAGACACACATTCCAAGGCCAGGTTGGATGAGACTTTGAACGACTTGATCCAGCAGGAGGTGTCCCTGCCCATGGCAGGGGACTTGGAACTGGATGATCTTTAAGGTTACTTCGTACCCAAACCATTCTATGATTCTATGCCATACTGCAGAACAGCTGCAGAAATTTCCAGCTGCTTAGGGCTTTCATTTACTTCCACTGTTTTAAGGCTTTGATGCATTAAATATCAGATTCTTATTTTGGTTCATTGCTTCTTTCTTATTTTTGACCTCCGGTAGGGATTTAATTAATATCTTCCTTTAGGTGGCTCTTAGCTCAGCATGGTTCCTTGCCAATCACTGGTTTAATTTCAGTGTTGATTTAGAAGACATAGCAGAGTGGAACAATCCTAGCTGTTGCTGACTTCTGTCTGCTGGCCTGTGTGTTGAGTTTTGACTGACAGTCTCAAGGTTGAGTGGGCCGGAATGGTCTATGATCGTGCTGGTGGTCTCCGATTCGTTTAGCTGCTGACAGCTGACATCTGTGTTGAGGAGCAGTGTGTGCGAAAGGAAGAACGAGGAGGTAGTCAGTTTTGTTAGGTGAAATCAATCTGCAGTTGAAATCCAGCTGGAATTACACGATTTCATCCCTTTTTGTTTCATACCTGCACAAAAATGGAGGCATTACTTTTTCACCTGTGGTCTTCACAGGAGTGATCTCGTCACTGTTGTAGATTGGGTATTCAGTTCTTACAACTCAAAGTGTGGTTCTGATCCCATTTTGAAATTTAAATGGAACTGGAAGGAGTGGTACCACCTGTACACTCTTTGTTTCTATTATATGTTTTGGCATTTGCACTTGCATCTGTTTTCAAATCTCCCTGACAAATTGTTGCTATTTTGCTATGCGTTGTTTGCTAGCTGCTAGAAGAAAGATCTACACGTTCTCCGGGCAGACTTATTAAGGAGAATGTGAAATTACCTGTACTGAATAATGTAGTATGATCAACTTGAGAAAAATGTTCCTCTTGTTCCCTTCTCTCTCAGCTCTTTGCAGGGCAATTTAAGTAAGGATAGGGAACCTCAAGTCCTAAGTGCCATGATGACCTCTTAATTCTTTCTGTTGTAATGTGTTGAAATTATAGAATCATAGACTTATAGAATGGTTTGGTTTGGAAGGGACCTTAAAGAGCATCCAATTCCAACCTCCCTGCTATGGGCAGGGTCACCTCTCACTGGATCAGGTTGCTCAAAGCCTCATCCAACCTGGCCTTGAACGCCTCCAGGGATGGGGCATCCACAGCTTCCCTGGACAACATTTGCTAGTGCCTCACCACCCTCACAGAAAACATTTCTTCCTAATGTCTAATCTAAATCTCACCTCTTTCATCTCAAAACTGTTCCCCTTTGTCCAGTCCCTGCACTTCCTGATAAAGAGCCCTTCCCCAGCTTTCCAGTAGCCCTTTTCAGGACTGGAAGGCTGCTACAAGGTCTCACCGGAGCCTTTTCTTCTTCAGGTTGAACAACCCTAACTCTCTCAGCCTGTCGAAAACTTCAATTTTACCTTCTGATGAAATCATACCAAGCTTTGAAAAATGACGTGGTGCACACATAATGTTCATAATGCTGTTACATCTCTAAGAGAGTCATCTATGCAGCCAATACATTGACTCTGTCAGTGTTATCCCAGTTGTTCTGAGCTTCTGCAGGACTTAATCTGCTTTTGAAATAGTGCTGCTAGTATTTATGTTCCTACAGTTGCCTGGGAGCTCTAAGCATGAACAGGAGGAAATCAGCCTTGTAATAGGCTTTGAGGCTGTGAAATAGGAAATGACAAGTGACTGTACATAGATGGGAATTAATGCCGATGTATAGGGAATTCAGCAGACTGCTAGACATTACCTGCTTGGTGAAAATGCCAACTGGGGAAAGAGGAGTGTGTGGGTTTGAGGGTTTTAGGGGTTTTGTAGCTTTAAAGGAGGGTTGTGTATTAGTTCTGGTGATACTGACCTGGAAGAATACTTCTGTGTATCTGGGCACCGTAGCAAATGTGAACAAGTGCTTGTTTGGAAAATTGAGTAAGTGGATGGTGGCAGCGGGTGTTACGAGCTCAGTGTCGGATCTGCTGTTGGAGCGTGAAAAAGCTGCAGAAGTTTTGAAAGAGGAGACAAGGGAATTTGGTGTGACAGAGGAGCAGAGTTCACTGCAGGGATGATACGGTAAAAGTCAGTGATGAGGAAACTGATCCCAATAGCAACTTTCAAAATAGGTGTTGAGTTTAAAGTGTCTTGTTGAAAATGTGCTCTGGAGAAGAGCACGTAGTAATCCTGGTTTATTCAATAGGAGCCTTTTTTCTCTTTTTTTATTTAAGACAAATATTAGTTTTTAAATTGGCTGGTGAAAATTCCTTTTTTGGAGGGAGAGGAGGAAAAGGAAAAAGGGAGAAAATAATTTAATGAGATTTATATGCAGACAATGTTTATAAAGAATTTTCAAGGCTTCTATTTTTGAATTAGAGGTTGTAATAGGTAACATCAGGTTTAATCTGTGACTCAGAATGATGGTGTTTTTTTTAAAACACTTCAGAGTTCATTTGGCAGCTCCGTACTTTGGTTTCACCAATTGTTACACTAAACATCAAAAAACTTGGATTTTACCTTCTGACCAAAGAAATTATTTCTCTAGATGGACAAAAAACAAATGAGAGACGTCTCAGAGTTATATCTGGATTTTTCTTCCTCTTAATTAGTCTCCTACCCTGTGTGTTCTTGTAGCTTTCCAAATACTCCTGAAGTGAAAACAACACTAACAATTTCTTTTCACATTATTGCTATTCCTTTGCCATTGTAGCAACTTTAGCATTAAGATTATACTATTTTTGGATAATCATAAGCTACATTTGTTCTTTTTATTCTGAAGGTGAGCTTTGATTCCCTTTGCTAGCACTGTGGCTGGTGAGATTCAGCATTCCCAAGATTCAACCCTCGTGGTGTCCAGGATTACAGGGAGTCTGCTCTCTTTGTTAAAAAGCTTGCAAGAGGAAGGACAAGATAAATGCTGCTAGTTAGGAAAGCAAATTAACCTAAGCCTTTTCTTAATGTAACACTGTTTGAAGGCTAACGTCAATATGGACATTTAACTAACAATTTTAATTATTTTGTCAGCTCCATTATTCATGGCATAAATTTGAGGGAGCTGGCTTTTTTCCAACCACTGTGTTTGCATTGACACTCTTTGTTAAGCCTACCCAGTTGGGCTTGGTATTAGGCTGTAGCTTTCTAGCACCGTGACAGCAGTTATGGTTGCCAAGAGCTCCGGAGAAGTCAATGATTAGCAGACTCATTTGTTCCCAGGGAATCAGGGCTCAGGGAGCCTGTGGTACAAGCTATCAGTTACAGAAGCTTTGAGGTGAACTGATTGATGTGGGGTTGGCCATCTGCAACCCTTCCATTGCTGGAAGTGTATGTCTGCAATCAGTTGTGGAGTGGCCTCTCTCATGACGAGAACTTCATGTGCAGGCCTGTGCTTTGTTGAAGAGCATTCCATCCATAAACCTCAGTTTTCACTGTTGAGGCTGAAACACGTCTTCAGTTTATTGGCTCTTTTTCTGATTAGGTTTGTTTTTTTCTTACAAATAGACTTGGGTCTCCTGTCTAATAAACGAACATGAGTCATCTGAAGTTGTTTGCAGCTACGCTGAAGTGGCATGGCTTTAAGATTCTGGAAAAGCAAGATATAGCCAAAAGGGTATTTTTACGTGGCCAGCGGTATGTTTCATCAGGAACCTCAGAACCATTCCTGAGTGGGAGCAATTCAAATTATGTGGAGGAAATGTATTATGCCTGGCTTGAAAACCCTAAAAGCGTACATAAGGTAAGTGTAAAAGTTGAGCATAACTGATAATATTAGCTTAAGAATGAAATAAATTTTTTTCTTTTTAAACCTATGTTATAAAAATCCCAGGAAAAGATTTTGTATGAAATGAAAAACGTGAAACTAATTTCCCATGTATTGTGTGAGATATGATATTGCAGCAGAAAAAGTACAGAGGAGCCAAAGGCATGATGAGCTGAGTGGAAAGAGTGAGACATCCAGATATAGTAAGCTACTCTAAAACTCTCAGTGTTCCTCCATGGAAATGCTGTTTGAGCAGTCTTTTAAGTAATCAGTTACATCTGAGAGAAGAGCAAAGAAGTAGAATACTTTCAGTATTAATAGAATAATAAAATGTTTTGGTTTGTAGTAAGGTTGTATCAGAGGAAGTGTTGTATTTAAATAGTATGTGTTGATGTTGGTGCTTCTAAACTGTCTGAAGAAGATGAATGTTCAGTTCTCCTTAGTTACCTGTGGAAGTTGTAACTTTAAAACTGAACCTGAAATTGTCAGGAAAGCCTTCTGAAGTATCTTGAAAAGTATTTTGTCCCATCTCTCTCCATCTGTCCGGGCAACAATCATTTGTTTGCTTTCTTTTAACTTTAAATCTATTGCCCCAGTGCTTTCTTGTAGGCAGAATACAGAGACTTTTTGTAAATAAGCTTTCTGCTTACAAGGAAGGGTCTCTTATGGTGATATGTTTGGAGTAACTTAAGAAGCTGATGAGAAATCTGATAAATCCTAAGACAGACAAGTAATTTTCTAGAGAAGTAATGTAATTGTGCCCAAAATGTTTGCCAAATGGGTTGTGTGTTCCATTATTCTTGAAGCACATACATCTAAGTGTCACTCAAAAACTGTTGCTGTAAGTCTGATTATTTGGAATGTGAGGAAGTGACACATATTAAGGGAAAAGGAATGGAGGCCAAAAAAGTTGGTTTTTTAGATGTTGCATATAAGTTTAGTCTTGTTGGAAAGTGACATATGCAGTGACAATGCTGAAGACTGAATGTTATTCACATAGCACATAGATCCCAGGTCTTCTGTGTTACACCTTAACTTGGAGCTGGAGAGCCCTTCTCCAGAGGTGGCTCCTGCTCTCATCCTATCTGTCTTTGTTTCCTTGTCATCTGACTGCCAGCTAAAGTTTCAGCTTGTGTAGAGCAGGGTGGCATATTGTGTGGATGCATTGAGTTAATTTCCCAGAAGCCCTCATGATGTATTGGTGCTACGATACTAACCCTTTATTCTGAGAACATTGAGGGATGAACTCAATAAGAAGTGTGTGTAGTGACATCTTGTTACATCAACTTGTGACAACCATAGAGTCATAGATTGTTTTGGGTTGGAACGGAACTTAAAGTTCCAAACCCTCTGCCATGAGCAAAGACACCTTCCACTGGATCAGGTTGCTTAAAATGCCATCTGGCCTGGCCTTGAATACTTCCAGGGATGGGGCAACCACAACTTTCCTAGCCAACCTGTGCCATTGCCTCACCACTCTCATTGTGAAGAATTTCTTCCCAATGTCTAATCTAAATCTTTCCCTTTCCAATTTAAAGTCATTCCCCCTCATCGTATCACTACTTGCTCTTGTAAAAAGTCCCTCCCCAGCTTTCCAGTAGCCACTTCAGATACTGGAAGGCCACTGTGAAGTCTCATTGTAGCCTTCCCTTCTTCAGGCTGAACAAACCCAACTCTGTCAGCCTATCCTCATAGCAGAGGTTCTCCAGCCCTCTGATCGTCTTCATAGCCCTCCTCTGGAGCCGTTCCAACAGTTCCATATCCTTCTTATGTTGGGAATTCTGGAACTGGACACAGGACTCCAGGTGGGGGTCTCACGAGAGCAGAGTAAAGGGGGAGAATCACCTCTCTCAACCTGCTTCCTCGACCATGTTTTCTTTAGGAAGAGAAAAATGCCTTGTTCAAACCCTTGAATTTTCCGAGGGGACACAAACCCGGGTGAATTAACGCGAGCGCAGCACCGTGTGAGCGGCGTCACTGGAGGCAGGAGCTGGCCAGGGTGCTGAACGGCCAACCAAAAGTGGCCTCTGTGGTGGTGGCGAACATTCAAGACAACCATCCGAGCAAAGTTTTCTTCTAAATTTAGACCTGCTTCTTATTTTGCTGGTGCTTGGAGGTAGATGGGAATGCTAAAATGCTGCCAAAAGACTATCCAATTCATCTGGCAGTTCAGGCACAGTTGGGTGGTGGATCCCAGTGAGGTGATGCAGTTTGTAGGTTGAATAGTGACCAATAAATCAGCAGAAATGAATTGACAGAGGAATATAAACGAACTGGTGGTTTAGGATGTAGCCCTGAGAGTCGATCCCAGTAATTCAAGATCCATTTTAAAAATGAGTGAATTCTTTTCCAGATTAACTATGTGTAATATACTTACAACAGCAATGAACTGAAGTAAATTCACTGGTTTATGGGGCTTAAAACAGCATGATTGATGGACATCATGGATTACTTCACAGCTATTCTTACCTAAATACTTAGTTTTTTCACAACCTGGAAGAAAGAGGGAGAGGAGAATGATGTCCATTAATTTTACTTTGTTTCATCAACAAAATTAATTTTTGATTTCTTGAAAACCATCTCATTTCATCAGCTGAAAGCTGTAAATACCTACCCATGATTTTTTTTTAGACAGAAATAGTTCAATTTGGGCTTTAATAAAATAGATTAAAAATGTTGAGAGTTGAACTCACCCAATTTTCCTAAACATATGGAAAAATTCATGCTGTAGTTGTGTTGACTGTAGACAAGCTATGAATTTTTAATTCTGCTGCTGAAAGTGGTGGAAGTGTTGGAAAATAATGTCAAGAGACACCAATGGCTTATGTGGTGTTGGTTATAGTATTGCTAATAATTTAACTCTCAGTAAGCTACTCAGTTTTCATTGTTTTATGCAGTATGCCCAGCATGGTTTAGAGAGCCAATTTGTGCTATGTGTTTAGATACCATATTCTCTTTCCTTTTTTGCCTCTTTATTTCCTGTTTTTCATTATGTTTTGTTTTCTTGGATATCTCCTTCTTACCAGAGGGATGTGCCTCCTTCTAGTTGATGAAATTAAAACTTTATTTTTCCTGGTCTTTAAAAATCATGCTGTACTCACTTTTACTTAGAAAATCCAATTAATCTAGACTCTTCAAATTATTTCCCTCCCAGAAGATTTGACTGGACATGTCTTCCCATGGATGCTTATTTTAAACTGTTTGAAAGATGGCTGTCAAATTCCAGCAAGCATAGTCAGTGTTACTGGTTTTCTTAGAATTTCCTTTCTGTGTATACCAAGGTTCCATGTCACCGAATATGCATTTATATCCATAGGAGCTTTTATTATTTGTGCAAATCCATTCCTGATGATTTCCTGCTTTTCCTTGTCTTTTGAATTTCCAGTCCTTAGAGCAGCCAAAACAACAATCAGAATAATATGATGTGGGCTCTGAAAAATGCATCATTATTTCTCCTTGAAGCTTGGTGTCAGGGCCATAGATCATAAGGGAGAAGCTTGACAAGTCTCAGTTATTACTATCACAAGATTAATTACAAAACTGCATGGTTGGATGTTGTGTACGTAATGCCTGCCATGTGTACCCTGTATGCAGCCGTTCTACCGTGAGTTTTGTGTACTTGGAAAAAGTGTGGGGGTTTTGTTTTGGTTTGATTGCATCGTTCTTTTCTTTTTTTAAACAATGTAGTGATGCTCACTTTGTGTCTTCTAAGGCTTTACTGTCCTCCTTGCAGTTGATAAATATTGTGATGTCACTAGAAAAAAAATAAGCCATCAAGTTAACTCATGTGTTACTTGTTATTTGAAGTGCAACACTGTTTATTATATGAGAGTAGAATATTGCCAATGAATCAGTTGAATTGTATATTACTTGAGAAAATAATAGTTACCTACAATATAGGTTTGCTGACAGGGGAAAAAAGGAAATGTATCATGTATCACTATAGTAATTTATTATTTACTGATACGTTTTTCTATTTAAGTCTCCTCTACCTCTTTCTTAAGGAACATTGCTAATTTAGTTGACAGCGTGCAGGTTTGCTTTGAGACCAAGCTGGAATTCTGTCTATTTTGTCATGTGTCAAATGCTGGTGCCAAAGTCTGACATTGATACACAAGACTTGAAGACTATAATCTGGTATCAATCTTGAGAGACACAACAGAAATTTGTGAAGGTTTTGATGGATGTGTATCTAGAAAAAACTAATTTTCTGTAGCCAAATGATGTATTTTCCCTCCCCTCTGATCAAATGTCAAGCCTACCCAACAAATCAATAAGTTCAAAACTGGGATAGGAACAAATAGAGTGGGTTCCTTCTGTCCCAGCTGGCTGCATCATCGGATGTAAACTTTTTGAAGGTATTTCTTCATATTTGTGAATTTGCATATTGAAAGGGCCCCATACTTATTCTCCTTAAATAGGTTGTGTTTTGGGCAAGCCTGTTTGGATTTTGTTAGCAACTGGCTCAGCAGAGCATTTTTCTAAGAACATATTCAGTTGTTAGTGAGGCAGTGTTCTGGTAACTTTTTTATAACTAAATTTAACTTTTATAACTAAATTTAAACCTTTTGACTCAACAAAGGAATAGTTGTGTTATTATCATCATTACATGTGTATCATGGTGTAAAAAGTGAGGCAGGAACCTTAATATAAACAAAGCATATTCCTTATTAAAACTTTGAGTGATTACCAGATGTCAAATTTGTCATGGATCCAAATGTGTGTGTGGCATTTCCTAATTTACTGATAGTTAATAACTGTGTATTGCCAAAATAATTCCTCCAGTCTAAGTAGCCCTTGTTGTATCATGAGGGGATTGTACGTGTTTTTCACTGCCTGAGATCTGCAGAGTCTCAGACTGGGTGCTGTATGGGCATGGAATGACAATAATGTTCTTAATATGCAGTAGGAAGGTAGAGAATAGAGAGAGTACCAGAGGAGATCCAGTTATGCTAATAAACTCTTGCAGACCATAGCATGCTGTACAACTTCAGGCTTCTGATCTTGGTGCAGCTAACAAGGTGTTAAGGTAAGAGTACAGGGAATGGGCATAAATGCGAGAGGACAGGAGGAAGGAATTCTTCATCAGTGTGTCTGGAACTGACCACCACGCATGATCTGTCTGCCTTGATTTGTCACGGCATTTAAAAGTTAGGCTACGTTTAGATCAAGTCTGTGAAAGAACAGGATGACAAGTTTGTCATATTTGTAACAGTGCAGCTTTATATTAATAGAAAAGTAAGAGAGGTGCATTAAAGCAGTGTGTCTTGGTGGCTTCATGTCAGTGATGAGGTTCCCACCCACAGGTACAAGGAGTCTCCCTATTCCATAACTTGGACTTGAAAGGCTGGATGATGTTTAGCTCTTATATGCTTCCCCTCTCATAGTGTCTCTGAACACCTTAAAGCTTGTAGAAATTTCAGTCTGAAGACTTTTTGTTAATTAAAATAGAATTTTTAAAATATTCTGTCATACCGTGTTGGTATTACATTATTTCAATTCTTTTCTGTATTGGGTAATGAATATATTAAGTGATGTTCTTTTAAAAATTAAATCTTTGGGCTATTTTTGTCTTTTGTAGCACTGGTTCCTTGAAATGGTTTAGTTCCAAGCTCAGAGCTGGGGTAAATAACATGCACTGTACAAGATGTAAAGACTCTAATTGCTTTTAAACAGTTTCCTAAAGAAAGGCCCTTAAGGACTTAACATATTCAGTGAATGTCTTGAAGTATCATAAATTCTTTAAATATCATTAAAGAAATGACTTAATTTCATTTATTAAGGTTCTTAGTTTCATAGGCTTGATACCTCTTTACCAGCAGCATAACATCATACCCATTACTGGGTGCCTGAATAAACATCACAGTTCAAAAGAGCTGTGTGAATGAATAATGTACAAAGATGCTTTGCACTCATATGTGCTGGAGAGTTTTACTGAGCAAGCTCAGGGTAAGAAATGAGATGAAAAGGACTCTGTAAATGAAACCCACAGTTGCTACTGAGATGTGGGGATGTCAGTGGTCTCTCTTTTTTGGCTATTAGTGGTTCTAAATACTGCAGTTTGAAGGAGCTGCTTTTGATTGAGACTTTTGTGTGAGGCAATAAATTTTCCTTCTTCCCTTCTCGGTCCACACATGCAGTCCTGGGATTTGTTTTTCCGAAATGCTAATGCTGGCCAAGCATATGATCCCCATCTACCAGATCAGCTGGAAAGAAAGGCATCGTTTCTTCAGAGCCATGGCCTGGCCCAGACACCAGGTAAAGCTGAAAAGCTTGTTGAAGATCACCTTGCTGTGCAGTCCTTAATAAGAGCATACCAGGTAAGTGTGCTGTAGGGCAGATTGGAGGGAGCCTCTTCTTTGCCAATAACATTTTTCTTCTTTTTTATGTTCTTGTTTGTCTTCACTCTTGCCTGTTGTCTTGCTTTTGATCCAAAATGCCTTGAACTAGACAGTCTTATCTGAACACTGATGTCCTAGACTCAGACTGGGATACTCCTCTGGTTTACAGCCCTGATGCTGGTCATCTGGCTTAATCTGGAAGCTCTTTACGGATATAGTCATTTGCAAAAGGGAACATGAATCTACTGGGCTTTGCCCATTTACCCAGAGCAGGAGCCAAACATGTCAGTGCTTGACCTTTACTATTCTTTTGGCTTGCTTGACTGTTCTCTAATTCAGTTACTTGACGAAATTGGAAAACAAAGTTATCTGAAATAGTTTTGATTCCTGTGCAAGGAGTTGTCCTGATTATACTAAGAATCTCCTGATGTGTGCAGTGAAATAAGAACATTTCTTTCTTCAACAGCAAACTTTTCCATGATCTGAGGCTGTCTTCACCTATGAGAATATTTGTTTTACGGTTCTACATGTTCTTTAAGAAAGGAGGAAATGTGCTTGCCTTGTACATCTAGTATGAATTTTGAGATTCATGATCTGAGCAGGTTTATAGATAAAGAGAGAAGAGAAATAATGAATTAACCAGAAGTTAAATTTTGGGAGGCCGGTGGTACTGAGTTTGAGTCTGCTTTGATGAATTGCTTTTAGAGAGCTGTTAAACAAAATTGACTTTGTTTCACACTCATATTTTTTAACCCTTTTATTAAATTAAGAAAATTAGTCTCATTTCCCTTTTTCCTCTAGAAGTAAAAGGATTTTGGAAAAAGCACAGTGGTTTTGGTTAGGTGTTTTCTGATTGTAAAACAACTTTACCAATTTTTTATTTAGGTTTGTGTTGAATATCTTAATTTCAATAAAAGATTTAAAAACAGTGTGAAACAAAAAACCCTGCTAAACATGCAGGTAGTTCCGTGCCAGCTGAACGTGAGCCAGCAGTGTGCCCAGCTGGCCAAGCAGGCCAACAGCGTCCTGGCCTGTATCAGCCACAGTGTGGCCAGCAGGAGCAGGGAGGTGATTGTGCCCCTATGTTCAGTGCTGGTGAGGCCGCACCTTGAATACTGGTCTCAGTTTTGGGCTCCTCAGTACAGGAGAGACGCTGAGCTACTGGAGCGTGTCCAGAGGAGAGCAATAAGGCAGGTGAAGGGTCTGGAGCACAAGTCTTATGAGGAGCATCTGAGGGAACTGGGATTGTTTAGTCTGGAGAAGAGGAGGCTGAAGGGAGACCCCATTGCTCTCTACAGCTACCTGAAAAAAGATTATAGCAAGGTGGGTGCTTGTCTCTTCAACCAAGTAACAAGTGATAGGGTGAGAGGAAATGGCCTCAGGTTGTTCCAGAGGAGATTTAGATAGGATATTAGGAAAAATTATTTCACTGAAAGAGGAGTGAAGCGTGGGAAGAGTCTGCCCAGGGAAGTGCTGGAGTCACCATCCCTGGAGGTGTTAAAAAAGATAAAGTGTAGATGTGGCGCTTCAGGACATGTTTTAGTGGGCATGTTGGTATTAGGTTGATGGTTGGACTTGATGATTTTAGAGGTCTTGTCCAACCTTAATGATAGAAGAGGTATTTTTTAAAAAACCTTTTCCTGTATGTATTGCATTGTTACCGTTTGTTCAGATCTGTACCCTATTAATCCAGCTGTTGGAGGCCTTGTAAAAGATTAGATAGGTTTGTGGATATAAAGAATATACAGAATTTGCTTAGAAACATCTGTGTGGGAGAAAAGCCACTTCAGCTTGTTCACTTTTGTGCACTGTAAAAATTTGTTGATGAATTAGAGAGAATTGGAGAATGTTAGGTTGCTTTGATACCACTGACTTGAAAATAGTTCAGGGGTTGCCTGTGTTGTTTCCTGTGTTGGAAAGTGAGCGCCGTCCAGCTCAAGGAAAGGAATAGAAATGTCTGTATAAATGGCAGGCAGTCTTTGACAAAGAATGAAAGAGGATTACCTACAGCAACTCTCTGGTTTTAAAAGGTATTTAATACCCTCTAAATTCAGTGTTGAGGTGATACGATCAATTTGTGACCTTCCTTTGCTTGATTATTAAATGAAATGGAGAAGGATACAGAATTTTCATTTCTCAGACCTGTCAGTATCTTATGGTTTTTGTGGTAGACAGCTCTGTGGTCTGTTGAGCTGCTCTTCTGAAAAGGCAGTTAATCTATTGCTTTGTCTAATACAGAGCATTGGGTGCACTGAAGGAAGGTTTTCCAGCGAGATGAATGGGCTTAACAAAAATGCGTCTAGATAAATTAATTCTTGAGTCTTCTTTTGTAATGTAGAGATGTTTTTTTTTTGCGTCTGTGTTTAGAAAATATGATTTTAAAGTCTAGTTTCAGGTAGTCTGTACTGGCATTTAGTCAAATTTTTGGCAATTGATGAAAATTTTCCATGCATATATTTTCACAGGGTTGATCCCCTATTTTTGCTATTGTTAGCATTTTCTGTACCTACTGAAAGAAGAGGAGGTTATTAAAAAAACCCCCTTCTTATTGAGGAAAATTCTGTCTTCCAGTTAAAAAACAAAGTGCTCCTGGAGTGTAATATAGAGCTTAACTGATCTGCTCTTCTGGCTTTTGGTGTTCTTACTGCTCCTCTTCCTCTTCCTACTAGTACTGCAGAGCAGGTGTAGCTTAGCGAAGTGAATTCTTCGCTGTTGATGATTCTTGAGAGAGAATTATTTGCTTAGTTCCAGTCAGATAGACTTTGTGCTGCTGTAAACAATGAAGTGGCACAGATGTTGCCATGGGCATTATTTGGCCTGTCAGAGTTTTATTACTCGTGGTTCATGAGATGCAAACAATCTCAGAGGCCGGACTGAATTTACAGGCCTGGTGATCCTAAAAAGATTACATGTTTCTGTTTGCTTGTGAGTGGAATGCCTTTTGTTATGAACTTCCCTTGCAAATATGGAGCATTTGAATAGTGTATTTACAAGTCAGTTCTGGATGAACCACGCTTCAGTCATGCTCTGTTACTGTGTGATGCGCTTCCTTATTGATATTGCTGTGTGTTAATTTTTTTTTCAGAGAAAATTAGGATAGAATCATAGAATGGTTTGGAAGGGACCTTAAAGCCCATCCAGGTCCTACCCTGCTGCCATGGGACACCTCCCACTGGTCCAGGTTGCTCAAAGCCCCATCCAACCTGACCTTGAGTACCTCCAGGGATGGGGCGTCCATGACTTCTGTGGACAACCTGTGCCAGGGCCTCACCACCCTCACAGGAAAAAACTTCTTCCTACTATCTAATGTAAATCTCTCCTCTTTCAGCTTAAAACCATTCACCCTTGGTCCTGTCACTCCACTCCCTGGTGAAGAGCCCCTCCCCAGCTTTTCATAGGCCTTCTTTAAGTACTGGAAGGCTGCTCTAAGAGCTCCCTGGAGCCTTCTCCTCTCTCCCATCTCTTTTGCCCTCTCTCCCCTCTCATCTACCCTCTCTCCCCTCTCTTCTGCCCTCTCTCCCCACTCTCCCCTCTCTCTCAGCCTGCCCTCATGTGGGACGTGCTCCAGCCCTTGGATCGTCTTTGTGACCTCCTCTGGACCTGCTGTAACCAATCTGTGTCCTTCTGTGTTGATGACTCCAGAACTAATTTGCCCTCAGTGAAGCCATATTGGCTGTCACAAATTAACCTCCTTATTTTCCATGTGCCTCAGCATAGTTTCTGAGAGGATCTGCTCCATGATCTTGCCTGGCACAGAGGTGAAACTGACTGGCCCGTAGGTAATAGTAGTGTAAATGAAATTCTATCCAAATGATCTGAATTTGTCCTTGAAAAGAAAAATATTTAGGAGGAAATATTCATATATTTATCTATAAAAGGCTTTTAATGAGCTAATTTGGTATATGAGAATCACACACAAGGGACATTATGTTTTAAAAATTGTTTTTTATTTGTGGCTCTGTTGAATCAGTTCATTGTCTACAGCACTGTTAAATATTAATATACGACATTAGTTTATAATAACTTATGGCATACATGAATACCAGTCAGATTAATAACTGAGAGCTGGCTGAATTCTGCATTCAATTTGTGTTCTTTGGTGTCTTGACTATCAACTTTATCATAGAAGAAATTTCTGAAATTCCATGAATGAATATAAATGCTATCTGATGTGGGAGAGGGATCATAGAGAGGGATCCCTTCACTTCTGATACAAATGTCGTCAGCACCCATCTATGCTTTATGTCAGCAGTGCTGTATTTTAGTATCTGCAGGTGCAGAAAGGAGGATTCGGGCTAAAATACAGAATGACCAAAATTAGCAAATGATAAGATTTGTTGGGTTGTCATAGTGTCTTAATTTTACCCAGAGTTTTAGGGTGCAGTCGTTAGTAGTTTTCTTTAGTGCAGTGTAATTCCAGTTTAAATTGTATGTCAGATAAAATAAATATTGTATTCTAATGGGTATTCAACAATTTTTAATAAAGGTAGTATGCATATCCAGAGATATAGTCATTATTTCCTATTTTTTTGTGGAAATAGGACCCTCTCGTGACATTGGTGGTGTTTGCTTATTTGACTTTGTGGCTGCTGTACATACTATGGAGAGATGTTTAGTTTACTGCTGGCACAGGTTGCCTGGGGAGGTAGTGGAGTTCCTGTCCCCTGACCTGGAAACATACCAGGTCAGGTTGGATGGGGCTCTGAGCAACCTGATCAAGTTAAAGAAGTCTCTGCTGCTGCAGGGGGGGTTGGACCGGATGACTTGTAAAGGTCCCTTCCTACCCAAAGCATTCTATGATTCAATGTTGAGTGACTGTTCCCCTTTGTCTGACTTTTGTTAGTGTGATTTCATATTTCTCTCCTTTTCCTCCTTTTTTAGATCCGTGGTCATCATGTGGCTCAGCTGGATCCCCTTGGAATTCTAGATGCAGACTTGGATTCATTTGTTCCATCTGACTTAATCACTACAATCGATAAACTTGGTGCGTACACTGTATCCCTTGCCATTTCCATTGGTCATTTATCTTTCTTGTCTCTGGGCTGAGGTGATGCAATAAGATATTTCAGGGATGGTTCTACCTTTTCTGGTGTCTGGTATCATAAAATAGTTTCTCTGAGCAACTGTAAGGAGGGTCAAATTTCAGGACGATGGAATTTCTGCCCTGATATCATAGGTGAGGTTCCTGTGAATTCACCTTCTGATGAATGAAGATTATAAACATATAAATTTGGGGTTTTATAAAACCCCAAAACCTTATGGTTTTGAACCCCATCAGAAATTAATACTAATCAATACATTAGGCCTAGATTCTGGTAAACTAAATTACTTTGATACCCTTATACTTGATACTTGTTTTGAGTGGGGACAACTGAAGGTGAGTCAATAGGAAAAAGAAGCAATGAACAGAAAGCTGGATAGAGGAATTTAGGGTGAATTTCATACAGCCTCTGGTAGTTGTTCCTTTTGTATAACTTAAAGAACTATTGAGAAGTAAACATGGAAAGTGTAGAATTCTTGGTTCGTCTATGCAATCCAGTCATGATCATTTTAGTTTATTGCTGGAAGAGTGTAATCCACCGGGGCCTGCTTTTGCAGAGGTTGTTCTGGTTGCTAAGAGGACCCGTCTTTGAGAAATTGCACTGATCAATCTCTTTGCTCCTGTGTGCTTGAATAAAACCCACTGATTGATTTTTCTCTACTCTTCAATCCACCTGGTTTGTTTAAATGGTGTTTTCTACTTGATAAAGACGTTGAATCATTTTTTCTTTGATACATAGGGAAGCTTTTTGGACCAGACATGAAACACAGTGCAAGTAGTAGATAAAACACATTATACTTAATTTTACTCAAAGTACACCTGCTGCCTCTTTGCAGCTGTCTTTTCTGTTGCTCGTGGTAGGAAAGGAAGCAGTTCTGACCCTTGATCCTGTGAAGGTGGTTGAGTGCCTAAGCTTGTAAATAGAGAGGTGCTTACACAAATCAGGGAAGTGTGTCAGCTTTAATTAAAGGAAAGTATATACTAGAAAATACGTTTGACATTTGCTGAGTTAAATGGGGTTTGTTTGGAGCACGAGTGATTGCTGGCACGTCAGTGCCAATTCCTTTGAACCCTACAGATAGTTCAGTACAGAATATGGTGACAAGTCGGAAGGTGTTGTACTGAGCCCTTGTGAGCGAAGGAAAAGTGTGCCAGCTGTCCGAATGAGATGAGGGGTGTGTTGGAGGGTGTAACCAAGGTGATATTTTGGTTTGCAAGAGGAAATAAAATTTCCAGCCTAGTCTTGACACAGCAAAGAAGAGAAGGATCTCAAATGTTTCCTGTCCTTGAATGTACCAGGCAGGAAACTTATGAAAGGTCTTGGTAGCACAGTAAGGCTTTTAGCATTTGATTTTTCTGTGCACGTGCTTTTTCCCTGTGTTTTCTTTTTTGAGAAACCTTCTGATAGGAAGTTCCTCAGAGAGTTGCTTCTAAAATGCAGTTGGTTGCAGGTGCCTGTACTGTGCAATTCAAGTTCCAGAATTGCTTTCAGGAATTCTTGGATTTCAGTAGGGTTGTGTCTTTTTAAACATGAGATTATGCTACAGCAAACAGGCAGTGCTACAGGACAAAGTGCAGATGTTTTGGGGGTGTCCACGTAACTCCTGTTTTTTGCATGACAGAACATGAAGAGACTGTGAGGTCTGAGAAAAAGTCAGCAAAGGAAATAAAGTATTTAAAAAAATAGGTTAGTTGCACTGTATTATATCAAATGACACCAAAGCCCCTGTCATTCCCTGTATCCCTTCCCACTTCTTTTTTTCTCTATTTTTTTTAACATTATAGAGAACCAGAATTAATTTGGTGCTGGAAAACCTATTACAGTAAGAAAAAGGAGAAACAGTGGTACAGAACACTTTTTTTGTCACTCAAATTTGACACTTTAAAGCTACTATTAAAATTGAAATTTAAAAAAATATATTATTTTTAAGTATATATTATTTTTAAAACTCAAAATGTATTATTGCTGACAGTGTTGTTTAGTAGAAGTCGTGGCAACACCATCCCATGGCCTGACTTGATTTCTAAATGCTGAGTTCCATTATTATTTACTCTTTAGATTCTTCGCTTTCATCTTCAGAAAATTAATTTAATAGAGAATACGGACCACTATTCTGTGTTGAATTCATAGTTATGTACAGGCTGTCAGATCAAGGGTGAAGTGAATGCCTGCAACTTATTTGGAACCAAGATAAAGAGTTCTAAATTGAGAAGGTGTTTCTAGTTTTTACAATATTTTTACATGTGCACATACGTATTTATAGTTACAGTTGTAAGAAGCTGTTTTTCCTCTCTTCATTTAACAGGTCTACATTAAACTTTATCATGCAAAGCCTTTGACTTGCATTGATATCAGTCTTTCAGTCTTGTCTGTTGTGTATTTTGACTTTTGAAAGTGCATAATAATTAAGTAAAAGATTTTCTTAAACCATATTCTCAGCCAGGACAAATTGAGATATGTCTAAATCAAGATGGGGTGATGTACTGAAACAAGCCCTTGTTTAGTTGTGTGTGTAAATCTTTTTTTATAAGAGGATACCAGTTGGGAAATAGAATACAGGTCATGACGTGGCTGTTTCAAATTAACTTCCCTATAAAGAAGAGAGTGAATAGAGGTGCCCTGGAAGTTCTACCAGTGTTTACCCAGTGTTGCATTGAATATGTTCTGTATTTTCTCGTTAGTCTGCCTATTATGATTGTGTAGGTTAATCTCACGTGTCCAGCCAACTGATTCTGTCGTAAAAGTGGTTCTTTTTGCGTTTATTGCTTATGATAGAGCAAGGAAAAAAACCCAGTCATTACAGTTAGCTATTTTACTAAACAGTAGGGTATATAATATGGAGAATTTCACAGAATCACACTTCACAATTGATGGCATGTATGCTAATACACTAAAATGTAAAATGATTACAGTGATTTAAAATTCAGTTGTTTTATCTGAGCATTTAAGAAAGAATGGTTTGGCACTCCTAATCAAATAATAACTAAATAACTGTTTAATGCAAGCATTTCTTTTTAAAATCCAGTCTAAAGTGCATTGTACTAATGGATGCCTCCCGAATAGACACACTTTCACTTTTTAATCTGATACCTTCTTTCTTAATATTTCTTTATTAAACTTAATTCATGATGGTTTGAAATACAATGCTTGTTTCCTTTTTCTCTCCTACTCTGCTTATCAAATTGATAATATGCCTGTTGTAGGGTTTTATGGTTTGCATGAATCAGATTTGGACAAAGTCTTCCAGCTACCTACAACCACCTTCATAGGAGGAAATGAAAACAGTCTGTCATTACGAGAGATCATCAAACGGCTAGAGGTCAGTGGGACATTTTTTGATTTTGTGATTGTTTTCATCCAAGCAGAAGTGAACTTTTTTCCCTGGTCAGTCACAAAGAACTTAGCACTTGTCAATTATTAATAGAGTATGAAAATAATTTTGTATATTCTTTGTATTCAAATGACATGAAAAATAACCCTTCTGCTGTTTCTAGAGATGGCAGCACTGTTAGTTTCATTGCCTGGATGTCTGAAATACTTAGATTAAGGATGAGTATAAAAGAGGTGAATATGATAGAATACGAATTTTAGCCCTAGTTCTGCGGAGAGCTGGTGTTGTTTAAAAAGAGTAGAGCCTTTAAAGTGTTTAAGTGCCCTATCATGGATAAAACACCTTGGCATACAGTACTCAGGAGATGTGAGGGGCTTGGTCTTGGAGCCCTAGCTTTACTGGGACTTTTACTTGAATAAAAATATGGGTGTTGGATCCCAAATTTGTGAAAGCTCAGATGTAGCTTGCAGATAGCAGTGGTCCTTGTTTTCCATCCACAGTCCTTTTTCTAGAGTGTTATTATCTGACAGGTAGTACAGTTATGCCATATGAAGTCATCATAATAATGTAAAGGAATAAATAGAATATGAGGAGCAACCCAAACAGAAAAGCAGCAAATAGGAATGGTAATGAATTTGTAAAGTACCAGGTTAGTAGATATTGGATATTCCCGACTCTGCTTTTTCCAGGATTTTGCAGTACTGGACTTGTAGAGGTTTGTATTGCATGGTAATGAAGTCATTGCAGTAAAAAGAGCTAGGGCTGAGGCTGTTTTAAAGGTTGAAGTACACAACTGAGTTACAGGAACATAAAAGTAAAATAATTATAGGACATATAGGAGCCTCATGGCTTTGACCTGTTGCAAGGGTGAGAGAATGTGTTGACTTGCATCTTTGACTGTTAGAGCAGCTTGGCTGAAGCACTGTAACTTGTTAAGCCACACTACCTCTGCTGTCTATATTTACATTTAGATTTTTGCACTTCTAGCATGTCTCTGTAGCAAATTTTCAAAAGATAGTCCTTAAAATTATAATGTGCAAATAAATGGAGAAAATCAACAGCAAAATCTAAAACCTTCAAGAACCTGATTTGTGTTAAAGAGAAATAACCCTCAAGTTTACTCTCCATTGATTTGTTGTCATTGAAGTTAACATTAAATTCCTTTTTAGAAGCAGTAGAGAACACATACTATGTGTTCAGAGTGGTTTTGTCTCAAACTCACAATAGGTCCTATCTATATTCAACAATCTGTTGAATTATGTTTTGTCCACATTTGGAATATTCTTTTTATGATAAGAAAAACAAAACTGAAAAAATGCAACAGGGAGGTAAAATTACTGAAGTCTTTGCATTTTTCCCTGTCCTACTTTGCTCTCAGCTGCTTGGATTCTTTTTTGGATTTCCAGCCTTCTGAGACTTGACACTTACCAGACAATTTGCATGAGGCTTCATAGCTATCTTCTCATTGTCTTTACTTCCCAACTTCAGGTGATGTTTAAAAAAGATAAGGTAAATTTTGATAAGAGACCTGAAATCTTTGCTGGTGCATCTAAAGAAAAATCTCCGTTATTCCCATAAGAACAACAGTGAGTGAAATACTCCAGTCAGTTTAAAGCAGGTTTAGTGGCTACTTTGAATGTGTTACCCTATTAGAATCTTCCAGATGCAAAATGTTGGAATGTTACTTTATAGGATTAGCATGGAGAAGATAAGATACAGTGGAAGAGGAAGAAGCCAAGATAGCTTTCACAAGAGTAACAAAATATAATTTAAAAATTGTATTTGTTTCTTTGTGGACCATTAACTCCTAAGGCTTCCGTGTTGGTGCTTTTACATCCTAGAATACCTACTGCCAACACATTGGCTTGGAGTTTATGTTCATCAATGATGTGGAGCAGTGCCAGTGGATCCGGCAGAAGTTTGAGACACCGGGTGTTATGAAGTTTACTAATGAGGAAAAAAGGACTTTGTTGGCCAGGCTGGTGCGCTCGATGAGGTATGCTGGGGTGGTGCTGGGAAACGGCTCTGTCCCAGCGGGGTGTGAGCTGCTGTGGGGAGCCCGTGGGAAGCTGGTGTGTGCTGTAAACTCTGCTGAGGTGAAGGTAAAGAGTCTCAGTGGAATCTGGAGTACAGGTGGATGCAGTTAACCTGGCTGCGATGTCCAAGGAAGGTGTGTGCTGTGAGGTATGTCAGGGTCTGTGTGGTGACTTTGAGTATTCTGTTTTCTTGGAAGGCAGGTTGTGGTCTGTAAGGCTGGTGCAGCCTTTTGTGGCCTATCTGGAAATGTTTTCATTGGCTTGCAGAGATAAACTCGGACAAAGTTGTTTCAATAGAGTTGTAATATGTGTCTGTGTTAAAGATTCACAAAATAGGAACAGAACAACGTCAGATGCTCATCGTAGAATCATGGAATGGTTTGGATTGGAAGGGACCTTAAAGGCCATCCAGTTCCAACCCCTCTGGCAGTTCCTGTTGGGCTCGCAGTGGCATATGGGATACTTGCAAGTCGTGACTGAGAATATTGTGATGCAGCACCCGTAGTGGCCGTTTGCCTCAAATAATGAACTTTCTGCTTGTCCAATACTGCCTTAACTTGCAGCTGCAAGGAGAAGGAGAACACCGTGTGCGGCCACCACTTCAATTTGCCCTCTAGGACTTGCTGTTCACATGGGACCCCACTTTCAGTTTATATAAACTGCCATAGCCCTGCAGACTTTCCAGGGGAATTCTGGCAGCATGGCTTAGCTGAGGGTCTGGCTTGTTGCTTAGGTGCCTGAATCATAAGGGTATTGATGGGTGAGCTAAGGGAGAGTCTTTTGTCAGCTCTTCATTTCACTGCTTTTAGGACTTCAGTCTAAAGAAGTAAATGCCAGCATTCTAAATGAGGAATAAGCTGAGTATTAATGGATTATGGCAGTGTTATGAGTCAAGGCGTTGCACAGATGATGTAACCGATACAATTATTTTCATGAAGATGTATTTTCTTTGCCTTTTGTATCTCTAAGCTTTCCAATGTATCATCCTTCCAGCATTTGTTAAAAGGTCCTTTTTAACCACTCACATTGCCTCTGGCCCAAATGCATTAAAGAGTGGAAGAACATAGAGCTATCAAAGAATTACATCTTTTTCCTGCTGCAGCTGAGGCAGAGGTACCAGCGTCCTAGTGCTTGGCATGCTATCAACCATTACATCACAGTCTGGGGAGCTCTGCCAGTGAACAGGATCTATGAATCAGGCATGCTTTCAACTGTGTTTCCACAAGTTTTAAGCTGTTACTTCTAGAAAATATAGGTTCTCTATTATGTCTTCTTTGATCCATAGAAGAGGCTTCTTTGCTGTTATTCTGCCTTACCAGAGTCAGTGTACATTTTGTATAGAACCATGGGATTGTTTAGGTTGGGAAACAATATTAGGAAAAGATGAATACATGGGATGGAGCAAGAGTTTAACTTGGAAAGTGAATTTTATCTGAGGTGGAGACTCTTCTTATCTGAATTGTTTCAAATTCCTGGTGAATACTCAGATGAAGGAGAAAGACATCTTACATTTTCTCCTGTGTCTCCCTCCCTACTCGTGACTTACTTCCAGAGACCTAAAAATACGTATTCATAGATCTCTTAAAACAGTGTAATGTATTTCTGTTTGCTAAAAGCTGTTTGACAATAAGAATTCTCTGCATTATCTTAAGGTAAACAGTCTCTTTTCTTTTTTTTGGCTTCTTTTTTGGTGAAGATTTGAAGACTTCCTTGCTCGCAAGTGGTCTTCTGAAAAGAGATTTGGTTTGGAAGGATGTGAAGTAATGATTCCTGCGCTTAAGACCATCATTGATAAATCCAGTGAAATGGGAATTGAATATGTTATAATGGGGATGCCTCACAGGTAATGTCAATGAAACCCCTCCCAACAAATGGGCTTCTTAAGACAATATTCAGGTTCTAGAATATTATTAATGAAGCTGATATTAGAGAAGTCAGGGTGACAAGAGTCAATCGTAGCAAGTAATGGGAACACAGAACTGTAGTAAATCTCTGTCAGTGGGAGGCTATAGCATTCACAGGCAAATTCTTCACAGGTAAATGCTAGTGAAACTCACTTCAGCATACTTTGAAGGTGCAAGGAGATGTGGCAGCAGCCATGGTTTCTGCTCCATTGCGTAGAGTCTTGAACTGAGAAAGCTTAACGAGATAGTATCAAACTTTATTTTCCAGTCTGTCTTAATTAATTGATTATTCATGGCATAATGTTAAAATTGATAGCTACAAAATTGATTTCTCAAGCTGGAGTAGTAAGTGATATAAAACATCTGTGGGGATTCACTGGAGAAACTCTGCAATGGGAGGGGAAAGGTAGGATGAAGGTTTTCAGGTTCAAAAGTTTGAAGTAAACGTCTTACTTGCAAATTTGATGGAGGTGGCCTGCTGTTTTTATAAGGTTTATGCTGTTAACTCTTATTACCATTTCTGAGACATAACTGTGTTTGGAATTTTCTTAGAGGTAGGCTGAATGTATTGGCTAATGTAATCCGAAAAGAGCTGGAGCAGATCTTCTGTCAGTTTGATCCCAAACTGGAAGCAGCTGATGAGGTAAGATGATGCTTCAATAGGTCTATATAGAGAGGTCAACATTTTTAGTCATTGTGGTCATGGTTATTATGAAGATAGCATCATCAGCTGCTGAAATGAGTTGTCTTCTAGTTAAAGGAATATGATTTGATGAAATTTCTTAACGAATTTAAAGACTATACTGTACCTCTAACATGCAGAAGCTGCTTTAGGAGGTAGATAAGGAGGTTCCAGGTCATTTGACTGCATTCATAGTCTCTAAGCATCTTTCTTTGTTTCCTATGAATGAAATGAGTATCAATATTCTGTAAATATTTATCCAATGCTGGAGAGTGATACTAAGATAATAAAACAGGAACAATGTTCAAATTTGTGATTACAGCATCAAAACCCCAGTGCACACTGGTGTACAATCAGCTGGATGCATTTTTCAGACTGAAGCACAAATTTTAGGCATAGCTGATCAGATGCAGCTGGTATGAATGACATTTCTGAACTGTGACTACATCTTGCGTGTTAGGGATCTGGGGATGTAAAGTATCACCTGGGAATGTATCATGAGAGGATCAACCGAGCAACAAACAAGAAAATCACTCTATCCCTGATGGCTAACCCTTCTCACTTGGAAGCAGTTGATCCTGTTGTGCAAGGGAAGACAAAAGCTGAACAGTTTTATCGAGGGGATACGGCAGGGAAAAAGGTAAGGATTATTTTTAATATAATAATTCTTACTGGTTGCTGTTCATATTATTTTTAATAAAAATAGTTGACCAGTAGTTTTGTTTCACAATGTCTTCCTCTCTTTCTCCTTCTTTATATATCACCTGTTGAACTAGGTAAGGTTTTTGACATGATATCTCAAAGGTAACTTCAGGAAGTAGGCTTAAAACTTTTTCAGTTGACAACTGAGCAAAGGCAGCAGAATGCTGACAGATCTATGATGTATTGTGAAAATGCAGTTCTGTTTTATAAGCACTACAGAAATATGAAGTAAAGAAATCCTGCTGAGAAGCTTAAATTGCAGTTTTGCTTTCTAATATATGTGTGGAAATGTGTGTATAATCCTCCCTTGTAGGTTATGTCCATATTATTGCATGGGGATGCTGCCTTTGCAGGACAAGGAGTGGTTTATGAGACGTTTCATCTTAGTGACCTCCCATCCTACACCACAAATGGCACTATTCATGTTGTTGTCAACAACCAGGTAACAAGTAGAGCATTTTCCAGTTAATTTGTCTGCTGAATAGTTTCTTGTGTGTTTCTTTTTACTCTTGTTTGTTATCAGTTGGGTGCATTGTCTCCTCTGCTTATTAGAATGGTTAAGATGTTCCTGCAAATGATTGTAGTATCTGCCAACTCTGAGTACATAATATTTTATAACCTGCATTTTTATAACACTTATTTCGTAGAATCATGCAATAGGTTGAGTTGGGTTGGAAGGGACCATCCAGTTCCAATTCCCATGCCATGGGCAGGGACACCTCCCACTGGACCAGGTTGCTCAAAGCCTTATCCAGCCTGGTCTTGTACACCTCCAAGGATGGGGCATCTACGACTTCTCCTGGCAACCTGTACCTGTGCCTCAACACCCTCACAGGAAAAGAATTCTTCCTAATATCTAATTTAAATCTCCCTTCTTTCAGCTTAAAACTGTTCCCCCTCATCCTATCCCTGCGCTCCCTGATAAAGAGCTCCTCTTCAGCTTACATGTAGTGCCCTTTAAGTACTGGAAGGCTACTATAAGGTCTCCCTGGAGCCTTCTCTTTTCTAGGCTGAACAGCCCCAGCTCTCTGACTGTCAGATTTGATTAGGTTTGCTTTGTTTTGTTTTAAAGGGAGGAAGAAGAAGCTGGTCAAAACAAAAAGCTGATAATTCCCCCATATAAATGACTATTAAATGAAAACCTCAAGCATTCAAAACAAAGTAGAGGGAGATGCTCACATGTTAATGAAAGTTTCTGGAATTTTTAGATTGGCTTCACCACAGACCCTCGTATGGCCCGTTCATCTCCGTATCCTACTGATGTTGCTCGTGTGGTCAATGCTCCCATTTTTCATGTGAATGCTGACGACCCTGAAGCAGTGATGTATGTGTGTAGTGTAGCTGCAGAATGGCGAAACACATTCAATAAAGATGTGGTGGTTGACTTGGTAAGTCTTGGTTTCCTTAACTTTTCATTCTCTGTGTTATGTACTACTCTGTTGTTTTTCTGTGGCTTAGAAAACCCAATCAAGAAACATTTTGATTTTAATGGCCTTTAGTTTCTTCATTTAAGAAACCCAAACAACTGACAGCCCTACAATAATCCAAAAATGTTTTTATACCATAAACCTCTTAAAATCTCTATAAAACCATGAAATTGAAAGATTTCACTTTTCCTTACCAACAGTCTTTGCCTTTGTAGGTTTGTTACCGTAGAAGAGGGCACAATGAGATGGATGAACCGATGTTTACCCAGCCTCTAATGTACAAGCAGATTCACAAACAGGTGCCTGTGCTGAAGAAATATGCTGACAAACTGATTGCAGATGGGACTGTGACACTGCAGGAGTTTGAGGTAAACGTCAACAGAGTTAAATGGATCTTAAGAAGTTGTCAGTAGGAAAACACAGCTGTCACTGCATGATGTCTGCTTAAAAATCTTCCTTTCATCACTGTGTTAAGTCTTCACCATTTCACACTTTCAGTTTGGTTTAGATTTTCATGTAATATAGCATTGTTGTAATAAAAGGACAGAAAGTGCTGTGAAGAAATCAGTATGTATTGCACAAAAAAAAAATTACTTCAGTTCTGAGATCTGTAGAAGGTGATCAGATGTGAATGTTGGAGATGGAAGTGTTTGTAAGCTCTTCTTCATCTCTAGATCTTGGTTCAGTAGCAAGACAGTATTTGGAAGCTTGTAGGTTTAACTGTAGCTTTGTATTGGTAACCTCAGCAGACTTGTATCCAGCAATAATGCAATAAAATCAATTTAACTTTTTTATTTCCTTGCAATAATTCAACTGAGTTCAGCCACAATTTGGAATATTCCAGAAGGGTGAAGTGTAGAGTGGTGTCTGTATTAAGCTGGTTAGGTCTTTACCTTAATCTTTTGGAAAGTGAATGGGTAGAATGCAGAGGACCTTCTGAGAAGCTGTGGCTGGTGATGTAGTGACACAGTATTTGCAGATCAAAAATAAAGCAGTTGTGTACATGCATTGCTGTCCGCAAGAATGACCACAGTTCATGCAGAACTAGCGGCGTTTGCCAGTAGCGGCATGGACTTTGGTAACTGGATCCAGGATCCTGGGTGGATGTTTTGCTGTACAGACTGAGCTCAACATTGTGGTTAATTATTTAAAGATTGACTAGATCAGTATCTTGAGTGTGATTTGGATTGAAACAGGTATTGTAGAGGCATTCTGCCTCTACAGAATATGGCTTTGTATCTGTTGGCATTGCCCAAAAGATTCTTACTTTCCCAGTCAGACTAGTTTCCTAGGAGGTTCTTTTCTAGTTTTTAGGAGCTTCTGTATCCTAAAAGTACAAGAGCTGGATAATGCTGAAGTTAGAATGTCTGGAAATTATATTTGACACTTTAGTTCTGTCTCATTTTGGAGTACAGCTTGCAGCTTCAGCTCTTGGTACTCTCCTTTGTAACACCGTCCGATAAACTCAATAGTTTATTTAAAGTAATGTAGATAAGCATGTTTCTAGAAGGCAATTGCATCCCACATAAAATGAAAATATTTGCATAGTTATAGCTGTAAGATACAAGAGTGTTCAGTTTATCTCTTTTAAAAAGAAAGTTTTGTTCTACAGGAAGAAATTGCAAAGTATGATAGAATATGTGAAGAAGCATATGCTAGATCTAAGGATAACAAGATCCTACATATCAAGCACTGGCTTGATTCACCGTGGCCTGGTAAGAAGTGTCCTTTCACTTATCCTAGTGGTAATATATTGTGCTTTTATTTTGAGTCCATACGCTAGGGCTTTTAAATAGGTTTTATAAGGAAGTGTTCCTTTAGAATAAAATACATTACCTTTGGTTTGCTGCTGTTAATATTAAGTAAAACATTCTACCAGATTAACTTGAAGGAGTTGACAGAGTTACTTTTCTTAAAAAGCATGCAAATTAAGGTGTGGCATTGAAAAATAATTTTTTCAGTTCAACAGAGAAGTGTTTTTCCTGTAGTGGTAGCTGTCTGTGCCTTCAGGAAGGAGGAGTTTGTGTCATGCTCCGTTCTTTCTTGAGAGAAAGAAGTGCCATGCGTTATTTATTGACCACCTCTCACCACATAGTTGGACTATACAAGGAGTGAAAGCAATAATGAACCCAGTCTTTGTGTACCTGTAAGATCAAGTTCTGCTGTCATGCAGGCAGTCAAAATGATTGTGTCTCCCAGTGAGAGAGGAAGAACAAGGTTTAGGCTGCTGCTTAGAATGTCCTTTGAGAGTTGTGAGTTTTTAAATAAATTGTATATAGTGTAGGTATCTCTTAATCTGTCCCAAACATCTCATCGAATCTTTTACTTCTAGGATTCTTTAACATGGATGGAGAACCCAAGAGCATGTCTTGTCCTTCAACTGGCATTTCAGAAGACCTGCTGACGCACATTGGCAACGTAGCTAGTTCAGTGCCAGTCAAAGACTTCAAAATACATGCAGGTCAGCTGGAGTCTGTTTCTCCTAGTGGCTATGTCTCTTGCTCAGATTTTGTATTTCTGCACACCAGTTGCTGTTGGGCCATTTTCTAAAGAGGAAAATGCCAGTGGCTTTCATTTTAACTCTTTCACCCTATGGGCAAGGAGAACGTGACAGTTAAGGTCCTACTACTAGTTCTCAGCATAATGTTCTTTGAGTATCACGCCACTTCTGTTCCCTACCTCATTACAATAGATTTTCCTCTGCAGGAGGTAAAATTCTCTTTGTAACATTGTTAATACCTCCGTCCATTCTTCAAGTGCTTGTGCTCTACCAATGGTGGGACGTACTGGGAAATAAGGCACCCATCTCAAGAAGCAATATTAATGGATTTTTTAATGCTGAAACCAGTGGTAGTTGAGGTCCACTTTTAAGACACTTTTTCTGTAGTTAGATAACTTTCTACTCGGGAATACAGCTTGGTCTTTTCAGACCTGGCAACATTGCTGGTATACTAGGAGCCTAATTTTACTACAGCTAAATGGCCTCTGTGTGGGAAAATTCAGACACAACTTTTCTTTCAACTTAGCACTTACTGTTGATGATAGCACAAATCTTGCAGTTTCTGAAAAAAATCTTAGCTTTTTGTCTGCAAAGATTAAATTCTGAGTTTGGCATCTATTAGAGGAAGAAATTAAATGTGCCCGTCTCACTGGGGAGCCCAGGGACAGCATCAGAGTTCTGAGTTAATTGTTTTACTCCCTGGTCAGGTTGAAGTTTAGCGGATCTACAGGGTATAATATATTAATTCACAGCCTGGTAAGATACCCCGAGTGTTATAATTTATTCAGGGTATAACCATTCCATGGGGAAGCACGGAGACACCTTTTTAAGGATCTTTTTTTGGCTGGTAGGGAATATGCTCAGTATCAGAAGAAAGCTTTTTTGTTTTTTCTGGCTAAAATCTCTAGTGTCATCCATCAGGGAATAAAATGTCTGCTGTACGTGTTCTATGTGTCCCTGTTCCTCTGGGATAATTAAACACTGTTACAAGTAATGATGATAGGACATTCCCAGTTACCAGCTGCAAGTTTGTTGAGTAGATACAATTGGTAGATGAACTTTAAAACTCTCCTGCGTATTTGTGTGCTTTGTTGTGACACTGATAAATTTGAAATTATAGCCAGCCAATAAAATTTAATGTTAGACATTCTAATTAGAAAGGTAAGACAGTCTCTCTTTAGTAACTTGAGTAAATGTTGATACTAAATAACACTTGCCAGTATATAATGTAGATTTATGGTTCAGAGAAAACTTTGGTCTGTTAGATTCTTTTATATAGTTTAAAAGGCCGTGAAAGAGAAAATTTGGGGATAATTAGAAAAGCAAGAGTCCCTTTGAAGTACTTTGTCCTTCCGCTAGAATGAAAGAGTTTGGTATCTCTCAGTCTTTTAACAAACCATTGGAAGATTATTTTGTTATAGCAAATGTTTAGTATATTCTAAAGAGAAATTATTCAAGGGTTTTTTTTACTTAAAATGCAATAATTTTGATGAGAGAATAATTTTATGTGAAAAGAAAGCAGAGCGATTTTTGTAAAAATGGGGAAAACATGAACAAGAAGTATGGGAAAATTAACAAATAGGACAGCTTGCCAAAAGCATTGGTGTGGATGGGAAAATGAGGTGGTATCAAGTGACACTGAATAGACTCAGCTGACAGCCTCAACACTGGAAGCATCCTGTGCAGCTTTTAATTTTTGTTCCCTTTAAAAGTCACAGTGTTGTAACTTGTGCTATGGCTTACAAGTTATAAAATCTTCACTGTAAAGAAACAGCTTTTGGTTACCAACTGAATATCTGTTGGCAACTGCCAGTTTCCTATTTATATGATACTCATAGTATTGATTAGTCCTGTCTCTCTTTGTAACATCTCCAGAAGTCCAAGAAGACAAATGCCAAGAAAAAATGAGAAAGAGAGAAGAATAAATCATGAAACTGATATTTTCAATCTCTTATAAAACAGTACTTGGTGTTAGCAATGTGAAAATAAATCTTTAAGAAAAAGTATTTCACCATGCTTCTTTTTAGTTGTCCTCAGTAGCTTCTGACACAGCCAGTCTTATTTCCTTCTTCTAAACCAAGGTAGGAATATTATACAGCCCTTTGCCTGGGGTACACGTTATTTTATTTTGCTAGTGGTTTAGTTCTAGAAGAAGAAGTTGTTGACCCTGTTAGGGTCTGTGTTTAACTTAGCCAGTGGTGAAGGAGGGTGGAGAATGTAATGTGATTATAAAATATCTCTGAGGTAGGTCCATTGATTTCTGATCTTTATTCCAATGTAGGACTCTCTCGGATTTTGAAAGCCCGCTTGGAGATGACCAAGAACAGGGTTGTTGACTGGGCCTTAGCAGAGTACATGGCTTTTGGCTCTGTTCTGAAAGAAGGGATCCATGTCCGGCTAAGTGGACAGGATGTGGAGAGAGGTACTTTTAGGTGAGTACAGAGATAACTGTTAAATACTGTCTGATACTTAAAGAAACACCTTGACATTTTTTTAAGCAATGTGGTCTTCTGCAGGGACGGGAAGTTCAGGCTATTTGGTATCCATCTGGATGTTATAGATTCTGGCAGTCAGGAATAGTCAAATCTTCTGTTTTTCTGTAAACAGCGTTTTAAAGAACTGTATTTAAGGCAGAACAAATGTTCTTAGATAGTTCCTTCCTTCTCTTGCTGCAAAGCAGAACTGATTTTTTTTTTCTACTTTTTAACTAAAAATTCAGCTGCAATCCATCTAATTGCTGGGAAACGAAATAAAGGTATTTACTGCTGCAGATTCTGTCGTCTTTTAAATACCATTCCAGTGGTGGCTGCTTGGAACTCGGGTATCCTGTGAACAAACGTATTGCCTGTTGGCAAAGCTTTTTAAAGTGAAACAAGATTCTTTCTACCGGGGCTTTTAATGATTATGGAGCATGAATGAAGGCAGAATCTGATCACTTGGTAAAAATATATGCAATTCTACTGCCTTACCTGATTCTCCATGGAATGAAATGTTAATGATGTATTTAATTGAAGCCTTTGATGCGAAGCCCATTGCTGGGAGTGAATGAACTAGCAGCTGCACTGTGCTTCATTGTGAATGCTTGCAAAAAAGAGAGATAAATCTTGATGCCTGTTGTCATTGGTGCAGTCCCTGTTTCTGTGCTGAGCTTTGTTTGGTATCCAGTCTTTTGGGTTTTCTTCTTTTTGCTCCCATTTTAATGGCAGTTTAAGAAAACCCTTCAGGCAGGACCTGAAACTAAAACTGAAAATGGGGAGATCCTCCCCTTCGTCCTCCATCCCCAATTTCTCATCCCCTTTGGTTGCTTAGCAGCTCACCAACATATTTCAAGCGAGTGCTCACTCTCATCTAGTGTAAGCCTGTAGACTTGTCTGGAGGATACTGGTTCTCTGTATTCCCACTCCTCTTGCTGGTGGAGGAGGATTTTTCAGAACTGTGATCTACATTTTCTTGATGTTTGCGTAAGACAAAAATAATTTTTGTGCTCACAGCGATATAGGGGAAAAATGAAAAAACATGTTCAAATAAAAAACTCTTCGCACTGGTGAAGACTAGCTAAGGATTCCTGTGCTGTCTGGATTTTATTATTCAGTCTTTTAGAAAAGGAGTAAAAAGGCATTTGAATAATTCTCCTGAAATTCAGGACTGAAGCTGGTATTGCAGATGTTTGATTTATAGTAACCTGGTTCTGCTTTACTGCTGGGCTTTGAGATTGCCTGATGGGTGGTGGAATCTACAACCTACTAGCCTCTGATGTGGTCATGATTTTTTTGTTATGAATGTGAAAGGGGAGCTGAAGAGAGGGACAAAGGGAGAGATTTAAAAAATGCTTTGGACCTGAGGAAGTCAGAGCCTATCCTACTACTGTTAAACCGAGTAGAACACTGTAGGGATGAGAAGACTTTGCCTTAGAGCATGTCTAAGGGATACTGCATTTCTCAGCAAAGCTGCTCCTCTTTAGCTGTTTTTTTGTTTCTTTGTCACTTATAATACAGGTGCGGAACTTCCCTAACACCTGAACACATTTGCAAATGCTGGTGCAGTTTTACTGGAAAAAGCCACATTGCAAACACATGCAAAGTATATGTAATTTTGTTCTCTCTCTGTACTGAGAAGACCCTTCTTGTCTTCCCCAAATTCCTTGGAGTACATAATATTCCAAGCCTGTGAGACTAATTGAAGAGGGAATATCAGCTGGAATTTGGGAAGAACTGAAGACACTGTGTTGCCATAATGAAAACAACAGGATGGGAGTGCTTTTATTATTTTAGAGCTTCTGAAGAGCTGTCTAGAAAATAGTACTTCTGTCAGTATTCAGTGTGCTTTCTTCCTGTTTCAGTGCTTGACATTATCAAAGCTGCAGATAGGACTGATCCCCTTCTCATCCTGGAGACACACTCAGGAGAGGGGAAGGGGAGAGAGAGACTTGATTCTATACTGGTTTGATGTCAGCAAACTTGACAATTGTGGTGAAATCTGACCTACGTGTCTATATATTTCTGGCTGTCTGTCTACGCTCATTGTAATCACCTTTCACTGAGGAAACATGAAATTTCATACTCAAGAAGCCTTTGGCCTTCACCTGAATGACAAAAATGAAATGACAGTGGCAAAAATTATTTCTGCCTAACACCTGTCTACTGTGTGTATTTTTCCCTCCTTCCCTGTCCTGTTCTTCAAAGACTCTCTCTTTTCCCACTTTATATTGTTGACTTCTAAATACATTTCAGAGCTCTTCCGCTAGCATTCATTATAGCAAAGGGAAGTACAAAAAGATGGAGTTTTCAGTTCAGTGTTGGCAGCTGTGCAACACCCAGTAGTTGTTACCAGTATAACTGTCCTTATGTTAGTGGTTGTAAAGCTGGCCATATTGGTGTGATTCACTCAGTTGGTCTGCTCAGAGAGTTAATGGATTACAGTAATTACTGCAGTCATCTCTCTTTCAGTAGTGTTCCTCGGTGCCCCATTCTAATGCTGATTAATGGTGTTCTAGAGAACTGTAAATGGTGCATGCAAGTGGAAATAGCAGTAAAGAGGATACAACTGCTTCAAGTCTTGGTGCTGAGATTAGATTAGATTAAATTTTTACATACAAGACAAACAACAGTTGTTTTAAGGGAAAGATTGATAGAATTTACCAGGGAGGCAGAGTGAAATATTAATAACAATTTTTTTCTTCCTTTTTTTGTCCTTACTTTAATCAGTTCTATTTTACAGCAACAACCTCCTCACCCCTTCCCCTCACCTCCCATGAGTTCTAGCAGTGACGAGGTGTTTTCAGTTTCCATGAGTGCTTGGGAAGCCTGGGTAGTCAGCACAAGTACTTTTGCTGCTGTGGTTCTGTTTAGACGTGTGGCGGTAGCACTGTGTTGCAACCAAATGAGGAGGTTGTGTAAAGCAAAGATAAGGTTGTGTAAGGTAAAGATGACTGTGTTGCCTCCATGCCTTCTCAAACATAACTTTGATGGTTTGTCTTTGAAAATAGCTCTGTTAACGCCCGAAGTTCTTCTTAGCTGATAAATTCCTTTCAACACCTGTTTACAGCCACCGTCATCATGTCCTTCATGATCAAGAAGTTGACAAGAGGACGTGTGTTCCCATGAATCACCTCTGGGAGCAGCAGGCGCCGTACACCGTGTGCAACAGCTCCCTTTCCGAGTACGGGGTCTTAGGTACGTCTCCATGTAACCACCTGACTGGTTGTTTTTCAGTAGTCTCGAACAAGACGTAGGAACTGATGGTTGATAATTAAGGAGAATTTTTTTCTGATTTTCCAGGATAAGCCTCCTGGCTACACAGTTTTATTTTGTTAGCTGATTTTCCCAAGCCTCAAAACAATCAAGAGTCTCATTTTGCTAGCGGTGTTTAAACATAAACAAACCCTGCCTTTATTATAATTTGACATGATCACATTCATAGGAGTTTTGTTTCTGGTGGAAGCCAGAATTTGCAGAACAGGAACCTAAAAACCAGTCAGAAGGCCTACACTGATTCCCCCCCCGCAACCTCACCCCCTGAAAAAAAATAGTTCTAACAAGAGATTAAACAAATTTACCCTGTCCATTGTAAGATTTGTCCCTTGTTGTCTTCTTATCTTGAAGAGTTTTTATAAACTTATTATAGTATGAACGTCAAGCCAAACTCTTGGGTGTCTTTCCTACAGTGTTTTTAATATATTTTAGTTTTAACATTTCATCATGAATTAAAAATTAGAGGGGAAAACTTCAACCAAGTGTTTGTTTGGTTTGTGTTTTTGTTTCTTTTTTGTTTTCTTTAATTTTTGAATGTGTTGCCATGAATTGACATCAATTTGCAGGTTTCAGTGTGCTCACAGTGCAAAACGTTGGTTTAGGCTACTTAGAACATGCTTGTAATTCGAGACTATTAACTGGGAAGCTTAAGCAGCCTTTGATCACAGAATACGCTGTTGTTGGTCTCATTAGTATTCAACAGGAAATTACGTTGATAGAAGGTGAATTTCAGAGAATAGCATAGTTGTACAAGGAGCAGAGCTCAGCAAGAATGTAGAAAAAAGCTGTAAAATGGTTGTATATGAAACAGATATCAGATATATATATAAGAATATCAGATATTCTGGCATCTCTTAAACAAACATCCCCACAGTTCACTATTATGGGATTTAGTTGAAAGTATCCATCTGTTGTGTTTGATCTTGGCAATGCTGGAACACAGAATCAGAGAATGCTTTGTTGTGGAAGGGACCTTAAAGATTATCCCGTTCCAGCCCCCCTGTCCAGACCTGGACACAGTGCACCAGGTGGGGTCTCACGAGAGCAGAGGGCAGAATCCCCTCCCTCACGCTGCTGCCCACGCTGCTTTGGATGGAGCCCAGGACACAGTTGGCCTTCTGGACTGCGAGCACACTTTGCCAGCTCATGTCAAGCTTCTCATCAATCAGCATCCCAAGTCCTTCTCCACAGGGCTACTCTCAGTCACATCGTCCCCCAGCCCTTAGTGAAACCTTGAATTGCCTGTAATGCATGTAATGCTTTTTCAAATGGGGGAAGAACTGTCAAAATCGGGGACACTTTGTAATATAGATATAAAAATCCACTCTAGCCTTATCTGAGCTGCTATTCTGAATGTGCTGTCTCAAGAAAACAAATTCTTGTTAGTGATAGGATTAATCATAGTGAATTATATTTTGGTACTGGACAGACGTTTTGCCTTCAGCAACAGAGAATGGATCACCTCACTGACATGATGAGGGTGGCAAGAGGAATGTGGAGTACAAAACAAATGCATCTAATAATTTATAAAAAATATTATTGATTTTATGGATAAATAATGAAATATTGTTTCATATCCATTTCAGAGCTAGTGTGAAGGGGAAAGATGAAGCATTGAAGTAGATAAAGATGGTAATTGATAGCCTCTTGCTTCAAAGTTCTGAAAGTATTTGATTATGTAGTTATTTTTACATGTGCTAGGTATTACCTGTTGCTAATAGCATTAGAAATAAAATACTGTAAAGCTGTATAGTTGGAGCATGGGCTGAAGACCCAAGATTTTTTAGATGCTTTTGTTAGCTGTGTGGCAGAATTGGTGTGATCAGGGGCTTGTACCTCTATAAACTAATCTAGTAACACATAAATGTAAAGCCTAAATAGGAGAGTGCAAAAGAAAGTGTGTATAAACATAAGAAAAAAGAATCAGCGTAGATAAAAAGCCAGAATTGAATTTCAGAAAGTGATTTTTATTTCCAATTTCCTATATTTCTCACAGTTTGGTTTGAGGTGTCTTAACTTGAGCCTGTTTACAGTGTTGCTGCAAATTTTATGAGTAAGTGGGTCATAGGTTTCTGGTTTGGTTTTTTTTAAATTGAAATAATATATCCAAGTGTGAAAGTGATAAATGTCCGGATATGGTTGAAATCTGTTCCAAAAATTGCACCTCAGTAGGTCTAGGAAGTCTGATGTTGACATAGTGTGAAGGACAATTCTTACTGCCACAGCTCCCTCCTTTAAATCATTAACCATTTCTCTTTCTTGATTTCATCCTGCTTACTATTGCTCTTCCTCCTTCCCCAGCAGCAGAAAGATGAAGGTTGCTTTAATAACTTTAATTGAATACAAGCGATAGGGCAAAATACGGGTTTGTGCCTACCCTGAAAACAAGAATACCATTTCAGTGCAATTCTGCCTCAGGAGATGTGATGACAGCTTCTTCTAAACTGACAGTATTGACATTTTTAATTGTTAAGAACTTTAAATTCCTCATGTCTGAGATGCTTTTTAACAGCAAAGGGGATTAAATTGATAGGAAGAAGTTGATAGGTGATGTTTTTTTTTTTAACTAAAAATGCCAAGTTTCTATGTTGAAGTTATTTTATAATTAAGCTTCCTCTCCCTTGCTAGCTTTTCCTTATCAACCTTCTTCCAACGTGTTTGCGCTTGTGTTTTGTATCCATAGAGAGATGGTGTTGGGACAGGAGGCAGCGTGTGAACGTGTTTCTTCTAGTTAAGCATCTCAGTCAAAGAGGAGCTATTGAAATTGTTTCCTGTTGGACTGGTAACATCACTTTTAGTTCGTGGAAGAATAAGTGAATGTTCGCAGTTCAAAGAGCTGATCATTTAGGAGTAGCAAAACCCCCCAATGCTTTATTTTCTCCGACTGCTGTTTCTACTATATAAGCATGTTACAAAGAACAGTTTGGGGTCAGTGCCCTGAAGTATTTGGTGGGGGATGGGAGGTTGTGAGATGGTATAGAACGTGCCAAGGATTTAATTTATGAGTGTGTTAACATGCAGCACCTCAGAAGCATTGTGGGAATTCCCTTAGTTTCTGTGAATTAGAGCTAATAAAAAGGGATTGAACAGCCCAGCATGATAGAACTACAGATTATTTCCTTGGCAGGTACCTAAGCCAAGAGCTGGCATCTGTTCAGATCTGTGAGTTTTGCACTAAGATGTTGTTGAGCTGGTTGGGAACACCTAGGGTGTAACTGCTCCATTAAAATGAAACTCTGACGAGATTGATTTCACATGGAAATAAAACAAAGCCACCGTTGTTAACTTGTAGTTCAAACAGTTGTGTATGTTTTGTATACAGTAAGCTGTGGAGTCTGCCTAATGGAGCATTTAATCAGAGTATTTAACATCCTCTGATAATTTTGTTTGACATACTATGTCTTATATTTTTAGCTGTACCCAAATTATTACAATTTAGTGGTGAATCCACTAATCCAGCTATAAATCTTACTCTTTACTGAAACGGAATGTGTGGGAGTAGAAGTGATGGCTGCATGAAATAATTTAAGCAAAGATGTTTGTGTGAGTTTATTTGCTCATCTAGATAGAAGAGAAAAACAAAAGTAACTCACAGGCACTCTATGCTACCTTTTTAGCATTTTTTAAATGCTTTTAAGGAACTCCTGTCTATCTTTACTGTTCTCAGAATAACTTACATGATGTTGTTCTCATAAGTAACAAGTGATAGGATGAGAGGAAATGGCCTCAAGTTGCACCAGGGGAGATTGAGATTGGGTATTAGGAAAAATCTCTTTACTGAAACACTGAGAAATGGGAAGAGGCTGCCCAGGGAAGTGGTTGAGTCTCCTTCCCTGGAGGTGTAGACAAATGTAGTAGACATGGCATTTCAGGGCATAGTTTAGTAGGCGTGGTGGTGTTAGGCTGGTGGTTGGACTGGATGAGCTTAGAGGTCTTTTCCAGCCTTAATGATCCTATGATTTTATAATCTTCAACCAGGAGGTGTGATTCTCTGTCAGGTTCAATACTGGCTCTGAGGGGTCTTGGGCTGTAGCATCCTACACTGGGAACTTCCATGGAACATCCAGGCAAGATAGTCTTGGAACTAGTGCATAGTTCAGCAAAATTCCTGAACCATGAGACCTGGAGTGCAGCTTTTTCAAGGCAGAAGGCCATCTTTAAAGCAAAAGACAAGGGGAAGGGGACAGGTATTGATTTAAACTTCCTTTTGCAGTGTACTCCTAGGATGAAATCTGTAGCATACTCAGTCAAAACAACGTATTTTTAACATTAGGAATAGCAAATACAATTATCTGTAAGAAATTATGTTAGGAAATAGGGCAGACTGTAATAAGCAAGGACCGGGTTCTCAATGGCATCTACACAGAGCCACCAGGTAGGTATTATCTTCACTTTCTCCTGAGCTGTGTTTGGATTTGTGAAGGGACACATGTCCCTCCATTGGTCCCTGTGCTTAGATTTTCTGTTAAACATAGCACAAATCTGCCTTTATAACTTTTGTCATTCTGGCATTAAATCCCTGCACTGATAAGCCCTCTATAACTGTTAGTTGACATTCATGCCTTAAGTCACTTTGAGATCATATTGAATTAAGCTATAGCCTTACTTACGTTAATTGAAAAACTGCAGTTCTTATGACAATCATGAAAAGTGCTGTGGGGAAAAACACAGCATAATATGCTGTGTAAGCTGCCACTTTGCTTGGCAACACCTCTTTGTCTACTGGAGTGACGAAAGAACAGTAAGGGAGCACAGCAGGAACTGGACTAATAGAAACAAGCATTTCTGCTATGCCTGTCAGCTAGGGACCTTAATGAACTTCAATTAAAACATTAGTTTTGCAACCTTAGTCAAGTGCTGTGTTTCTTTCTGTCCTCTCTCCTCTCAGTGTGGAAGTTTAGCAAGCTGCTATGCTGGGCCCTGATCCCCTGTGCTCTGGTGGGCCCTGAGCTCTGAAGCGGCTGTTGATGTTTGGGAGCTGTTTAGTGGCTCTCTGCCACCCTTTGGATGTGTAGATTTGATACCTGTCCTTCTTTGAAAGCTTCGTCTTGCAACCTGCTTGTCTTGCTGCTGGATTTTCTCATAGCTTAAAGCTTGCACAAGGTTCTGAAGAAACGTTCAGTTCTTGTCTGTGCAGACACAACCAGTAAAAGTTTGCAAGGTCTCTGCTGCAGATGTTTTAACCCTTTACTCTGGTCTGAGGTTCCCCTACAGTTCATGTTCCATCTCTAGAACTGTAGAGTCTTTCCAGCTTGGGTTACCTGGACTTATCTGGTGCCTGAACAAACCTCTTTCAGGCGAAGCCCGTTACTCTCTCCCAGATTGTTCACCTGGCATATATCTAGAAATATTTCCATCATTTTTTTTTTTTAATTCAGCGGTACAGATCCTGCTCTTTAAATGATGTACTCCATATGAATGTAGAAGCAGTGATTCTTGGCAGATTTCCTAGCAATTGCTCTAATTGCTGGTGGAATAGCTTCAATTTTAAGAACTCTCATTGTCAGTTGCCTGGTGGAAAGTGAGTTCTGGAATGCCAAAGATGAGTATAACACAGACACGTGTTCCGTAGAGTCTAGAATGGTTTGGGTTAGAAGGGACCTTAAAGATCATCCAGTTCCAACCCTCCCTGCCATGGGCAGGGACACTTTCCACTGCATCAGGTTGCTCAAAGCTTCATCCAGCCTGGCCTTGAACACCTCCAGGGATGGGGCAGCCACAACTTCTCTGGGCAACCTGTGCCAGGGCCTCACCACTCTCATAGGAAAGCATGTATACCTAAAATCTAATCTTTCATCCTAAAAACATTCCCCCTCGTCTTACCCCTGCACTTTCTGATAAAGGGCCTCTCCCCATCTGTCTTGTAGTCCCTTTTAAGTACTGGAAGGCTGCTAGAAGGTCTCCCCAGAGCCTTCTCTTCTTCAGACTGAGCAACCCCTACTCTCTTGGCCTGTCCGTGTATGGAAGGTAGAATTAATTTCAAAAATTCATTAATTTCAGCAGAATTAATTTCAAAATATTAATCAGAATGTATAGATTAAAATATCTGGGAAGATATATCCAAATGAAATGGCTGTTAGAAAGCTTGTAAAAGGTGTCTCTGTTAGGATCACATTTAGGTTGGAAAAGACCTTTAAGATCATTGAGTCCTTTTCAATGCAGCTTCACCTGGGACATTGTTACCTTGTGGAGATAATTAGCACAAAGTGGGAAACAAGGTAGGAAATGAGAAATGGTGCTCCTTTTTCCATGTGAATCTTAGAGGTGATTTTGATAAATGAAACAGAATTATGTGTGTGCTCTGACCAAGTTTTAAATACACATTGAGCTCTATACTCAGTGAAAGACACTGTGTGATTATTAATAACTCCAAGTGAGCAAGACCCTAGCTCATTCATCTCTCAAAGCTCGATTACCCCATCCTTACAGAGATCAGCATATGCACAAATAAGTCTTGAACATATTGCATATTTTCTCAACCATGTCACCCAATCAGTAGAAATGGTTTCTTAATGCTTGTGTAAAATTAGAATGGGATTCAAGCCTGTCTAGGGAAATCTATTTTTTGAATACCTTTGGGAACACAGAAGGAGTTGTGTAAATGTTTCCACTGTTTGCATGGTGTTAAAAACAACAGAATCTCACAAATAAGGAGGACAGAAATTTAAAATATGTTCTGAAAGAAAGGCTGTTCAGGCAGTCAGGCCAAGGGAATGGTCAGCACAAGCCATCCTCTTTGGTCGTGCCATGTCATGGTGACTTACAGATGGGAGACCATCTCTCCTTTTGGCCTCTAACTTAGTAGCTGCCTTTTGGTGTGAACAGGAGCATCTGCTGGAGCCGTGGATGGGCTGTTCAAAGTCCAACAATCCAGAAGCCAGGTGACTCAAAGATTTCTTGCCATGGAGATGGTAAAGAAAAAGCTGAGTTGGAATTACCAAGGAATAGACTATGAAGACACAATATAAGAACGATATGTAAAACTATTTTCTCTATGAATAAACAGTTTCACTTGAACCTCTTATTGCTTTTTCTGTCATGCGGTTAATTTGTCCTGCAGTTAAGTTGTCCTGCGTGTTCTGGGAAAGTTTGTGTACTGACATTGTCTGAAAAGCCTCTTCCTGATGCAGAATAAATGTATCTTATAGTCCCAGTTTAGCTGTAATCATTGAGTTAAGATAGAGCAATTTCAGTTTCATGCATAGATGACCTATGTCAAAAATTCATGTGAAGTGTTGGATAGGTGTTCTTGCAGTTTGTGTTGCAGAGGGACATCTTTCACACATGAGCAACCTCACTAGTTTTGTTGAGGGTTTTCTTTGGGAAACTGGACAAGTAATTTAGACTTTCTGTAGCCACATGATCATTAGTTCATTATTTCTTAAAGCTGATCCGAGGGCTGAAGCAATCTCGCATGCAAGGACAGGCTGAGAGAGCTGGGTTTGTTCAGCCTGGAGAAGAGAAGGCTCTGGGAGCTCTTCTAGCAGCCATCCAGTACTGAAAGGGAGCTAGAGAAGAGATGGCGAGGGGCTCTTTATCAGGGAGTGCAGGGATAGGACGAGGGGGAATGGTTTTAAGATGAAAGAGGGAAGATTTAGATTAGATGTTATGAAGTATTTTTTTCCTGTGAGGGTGGTGAGGCACTGGTACAGGTTGCCCACAGAAGTCATGGCTGCCCTATCCCTCCGAAGTGTTCAAGGCCAGGTTGGATTTGGCTTGGAGCAACTTGGTCCAGTGGGAGGTGTCCCTGTCCATTGCAGGGGGCTGGAACTAGATGATCTTTAAGGTCTCTTCCAACCCAAACCATTCTATGAATTTTAAATGGTGGAATATGGTGGAAATGCTTGTCCTTCTCTTTTTTTTACCTTTTTAGTTTGTTTTTTTCCCAGTTTGACAGTAAAACTTCCAGGGTTCCTTGAGTGTGTTTGTGGCATCCAGCACACGAAGACCTCGACCTTAGCTTAGAGCTCTGAGTACTTCTGATAGTGAACAAAAACAAAAAAGGGCAAAGTAGGTTTGAGTAGGTTTGACTTGGTCCTGAAATCTTCCTCCATTGCTAAGTCAATTACCTTTCCCTGATAACATTAAAGTAACTCATATACTGTATGTGCCACATGTTGTTCTCTTCCCTCTCATAATGTATTATTTTTATTTTTTTTTAATGCCTGGAATGCCAGGCCATCTTGAAGGCATTTTAGGTATTTTTCTATTATTGCTTATATATGTTTTTAGTATTCTAGTTCTCGTCGACATAACTCTCTTATTCACTGAATTCTGCAAAGGGAGGCTCTCCTGGTGAGACTGCAGCCTCCAGTCTTCAGAGTATGAATTCACAAATGATAGGCATAGAAGAAAATGTCAGCTATCACTTGCCTGCAGCAGTGACCTTCCGTATGTGGAGAATGTCAAGATGCTAAGCTCGTCTCTTCCAGGAAGCCTGAGTTTTATGAAGTTTCTGAGACTTTTATAATTAGAAGAGTTGTACAGTAGGTTTGATCAGAGTGGGAAACTATAGTTCCAATGACTTTGGTTTTTATCATGGCTTCACAATGGTTAGCTGTAGTTTACTAAATACTGGTGGTCACAAAGCAGTATTGGATTTTACTGGTGTACGATATTTAAGGAGGCGTATTAGCTACCTATCTTATGATTGTATTATATTTGGGCTATAATAACATTTGGGTCTAGGAAATATCCACAGTATGTGGTTTTACAGATCGATATTTTTGTCCTGTACTCCTGAGAGTGTCTGCAATTTAAAAAAAGAGGAGAAACCCTAATTAATGCATGGTATCTAACTGTTCTCTCAGATACGAAAGGATTTCTCTCTGGATCCCAAATGCCAGTCTTAGGCTCATTTCTGTCTTAATTAAGTGTATGCTGCTCTTGCGACTGTTTGGAGGGGGGTCAAGCTGGAGGACAGTGGAACTAATTAAGTAGTACAGATTATTTTGTTACCAGAAACTGCTGGTTGTTGCTTAAGCAGGTTTTGCTATCAAGCCTAAGCTGTACAACAGCATTGGAGTGGCTACTGTGTTACAGTAAGGAAACTATGCAAAAAGTGGAAATTACAGCAACTTGTACATAGCAAAACCATGAAGGTGAGTTCAGGGTAGATCAATGGTGGTGGGATGGGACTTTCTCTGCAACTTAGGTTACGTGTGCAGATCTTAAAATAAAGAAGCTGTAAAAGGGATAAGAAATCTATATCAGTCTCTTAGTTCACTCGGAGTTTTTTTTATGATCTTGCAATTACTCAGGAAAGAGCTACAACTCATTATTTTAGCTTTTAAAATAGATTTTATAACTGCAAAAAAAAAAGCTAACTGCTCTGCTGGGGTAACCTTCAAGCTGTCTCTTCCCATGTGGCAGTCTGTATTTGAAAACATATCTTTATATTCTGTGCAGAGCTTAAAACCTTCAACATAAAACATATTTCCATCAAATATGTATTGCCTGTGTGTATTGAATCAGTTTTCCCTCAGTCTGCACCTCTACAACCAGAGCAGTGCTACTGTTTTTCACAGAGAGCTTTAGCTTTGTTGGTTTTAATCATTCCAAACTGTACGTATAGAGCACGAGTACAGGTATTAGCTCAGCACTCCAGGCTCAGCTGTATCGAAGCATCAAAGGAAAATATGAGCAGACATCAAATGTAGATGTTTATGTTAGATACGTTTAGATGTTTGCTATGGAACGTGGTTTACAAAAATAGTTTACATTTAAGCATGGTCATTGCACATGGCAGCGTTTTCATGTTCTGACTTGACACAAAATTCTGCAAACATCCTTGTAGTTTTCTATCTTCAGCCTTTGCAGAGCTCCTAGGAATCAATCACCCAGCTTACATTTCAGCAGCAGTTTGCTTTGGTTCTCTTTTCCCTCTTTGCCAGTCATCTCCCCAGGTCCTGTTGTAGAGCATGGGCTTTATCATAGTGCAGGAGGTCTCTCAGTAAGAGCAATCATTTGTTTCTGCCTTTAAGAGATATTCATGGAGCCTGTAAAGTTATGTTCAGACACGTTCTAAGAGCAGGCAACAAGCTGTCTGGGTTGTTCCATGCAGAACGCCTGAGCTGCCCTCATTTGTTGGGCTGTAATAACCTGAACTGGTTGAGTAAACACAAATGTATCACCCTTCTGCTCTGTGTGGAGTTGATCAATTTACAGGTCAAACAGAGCAAGTTTAGCGGAATTTCTGCACTTACCTGCTAGTGCAAACCACCCAAAAATGAGTTGAGATCTTTGACACAGAGTGAAGAAGGAGAATCATAGAATGCCCTGAGCTGGAAAGGACCCACAAGGATCACTGAGCCCAGGTCTTGGCCCTGCACAGGACAACCTCAACATTCACACTGTGTGTCTGAGGGCACTGGCCAAAAGCTTCTTCAATATTGTCCTGCTTGGCGCCATGACTGCTTCCCTTTGCATGCTCCATCACCCTCTGGGTGAAGAACCTCTTCCTAATATCCAACCTAACCCTCCCCTGGCCCATCTTCCTGCCTTTCCCTTGAGTCCTCTCATTGGTCACCAGCGAGAAGAGCTCAGTGCCTGCTCCTCTTCCTCCCTATGTGAGGAAGCTGTAGACTGTGATGAGGTCTCCCCTCACTCTCCTCCAGGCTGAATAGTCCAAGTGATTTTAGCTGCTCATCATACAGTTTCCCCTCTAAACCCTTCACCACATTCGTGGTCTCCTCTGGACACTCTCCAGTACCTTTAGATCCTTTCCATACTGCGTTGCTCAAAACTGCAGGCAGTACTCAAGGTGGGGCTACACTAGTGCAGAGTAGAGCGAGACAGTCACCTCCGTTCTGTTCTCATTAGCTGAAGGAGTGATGTATTCCCCATGAAGAGCACTTCTGGTCTCGTCTCTGCCACTGAAAGAGTCTTTAACCTTGCCAAACCCAGGATTGTCTACCCAAGTCCCAGATGTCTCTCCACACAGCTATTGAGTTTGGCCTTATTTGAAGATCTGGAGACTATTATCCTGCCTATAGACTTAAGATTGATGTCACCAGTAATTTTGTTCAGCACATGCATATGGGAGAGGGAAGAAAAAGATAGTATTGTGCAGGGCTGTACAAGTAACAGAATTAACAACTAGCTTTGTGAACTAGTACTGGGCTGTAAGTGAATTGTTACAGGAAAAGATGGTACCTACTACAGCAAGAACTCAGGAAATCGTCACACGGAAGTCTGAGCTGAGGAAAGAGTTTTAGTTGTTCATTTTAAAGCTTCTAGGATATTTAAATGTTTGAGGAAATGTTTGAAGGACAGGAGCCAGTATTGGAAAATCTTTCTGATGGAAATGGCACTACTGAAAACTGCATGATTTATAACAGAGCTGCAAAAAGCCACTTCATGCTCTCATTTTTATTTTTTTGTTTTTTTTCTTTTTTTTAATGACCAATGAACAGAATTCTCAGTAAGTCTGTTTCTTTTCTAATTCTATTTCTTTGATTGTCAGGTTTTGAACTTGGCTTCGCTATGGCGAGTCCCAATGCCCTGGTGTGCTGGGAGGCCCAGTTTGGCGACTTCCACAACACGGCGCAGTGTATAATAGACCAGTTCATCAGCTCCGGCCAGGCCAAATGGGTTCGTCACAACGGGATCGTCCTGCTCTTGCCACACGGAATGGAAGGAATGGTGAGAGCTGTTGGCTGGCGCGTGCGGGTGGGAAACGCTGGCTACTGCACTTTCCACTGCAGATGTAAGAGCAAAAGGTGTTTTGGGGATCCGATGGTGATACAAAGCAGTCGGGGGAAGGCTGTGTTCAGCATGTTGGACGGCTTCGGTGTCACAGAAAAGCCTATGGATAGATACATTAATGAGAACCAAAGAAAACTGAGAAATATTCTGAGCTCTTAGCTCTGTGTCCTTATCTCTTTTTCTTTCCTACGACACTGCCTTCTTTTTCTAGAAAGCCAGATTCTTAGCATACAGTAAGAAAGAAACCTTTAGTGTGCAGCAGTACTTGCTTGGTTTTATTTTGCATTCTATATGTCCGCATAAACTCTGCACTAAATTCACTTGCAATGAAGTGATAAGAAGTAGAGTTGTGATTGCAATGCTGAGTTGAGTTGGAAACCTGTAGCTAGAGGTGTTCCCCAGGGGTCAGTACTGGACCCAGTCCTGTTCAACATCTTCATCAATGATCTCAATGAGGGAACAGAGTGTACCCTCGGCAAGTTTGCTGATGATGCAAAACTGGGAAGAGTGGCTGATCCACTGGAAGGGTGTGCTGCCATTCAGTGTGACCTGGATGGGCTGGAGAGTTGGGCAGCGAGAAACCTAATGAAGGTGATTACAAAGTCCTGTACCTCGGGAGGAACAACTCCCTGCACCAGCTAACCGTGAACCAGCAATGTGCCCTCATGGCCAAAGAGGCTAATGGTATCCTGGAGTGCATCAAGAAGAGTGTGGCCAGCAGGGTGAGGGAGGTACTTTTCCTCCTCTGCTCTGCCCTAGGGAGGACTCATCTGGAGTCCTGTGTCCAGTTCTGGGCTCCTCAGATCAAGAAAGACAAAGAGCTACTGGAGAGAGTCAAGTAGAGGCCACAGAGATGATGAAGGGACTGGAGTATCTCTCTTAGGAGGAGGGGCTGAGTGAGCTTGGTCTGTTTAGCTTGGAGAAGAGAAGACTGAGAGGGAATCTTATTAATGCTTATCAATATCTAAGAGGATGGGGTCAGATTCTTCCCAGTGGTGCCCAGCAACAGGACAAGCACAAAGTGGAGCGCAGGAGGTTACGCCTTGCCATGAGAAAAAAACGCCTTTCCTGTGAGGATGATGGAGCACTGGAACAGGCTGCCCAGGGAGATTGTGGAGTCTGCTTCTCTGGAGATATTCAAATCTGTTTGGACACGTTCCTGTGCAGTCTGCTTGAAGTGACCCTGCTTTAGCAGGGGCCTTGGCCGGGGTGATATCTAGAGATCCCTTCCAACCCCTACCATTCTATGAAACAACTTTAGAACTACTTAAAAAATCATTGACAATGCTTTGATATAATAAGAAATTTCCCTCTTTCTGGAAAGGAAAAAGTTTTCACTAGCTGTTGGCTCTTCTTTGGTGGCTAATAGGAGGAACTAGACAGTGTCTTAGATGAAAGGGCATGAGCAAGCTTTGTATTTAATGTTACATGAAGTTCACATCAGCAGTAGAATTGTTCTTCAGATCTTTTAAATCCTTTTTAACGATTATGTGAACATTATGTCAGGCTAGGTTAATTTTCTCCTTTTCAACTACAGTAACATTCATGAATTGATGCATGTATGTTTCTAGTTTTCTATTAAGAAAAGTGTAGTATGGGCCACACTGGCAATCTCCATCTGTATAAATGTCTAGAGCCTTTCACTACAAACTGCATCATTTCCATTCTCACAAACAGTTTAGTTTATTTCCATTCCAGTATAATCCTGTCCCGATATACTGGGGTGCATTCATACCTTATGAATAGCTTTCCATACCCATTTGTGCATAGAGAATAAAGGGTCTGATGCTGTTCACAAGAGTTTTGATAAATTACATTTTTCAAATGAATCCTGAGGGACAGCCTGAATGTGCCTGCAGCAAGAGGTGTGTTTCTCTGCAGGGAAGCACTCAGCTGAAGGGAGCCGGTTCTGCTGCTTACAGTACAGTTAATCTTTCTTTTCTCTTATCCACTTGGCAGCTAAGATTTGCCCGGATCGCCTGAAACATGCTTATTTTGCTACTAGTGTCAGGTGTTTTCAGAAATTGAAGAATCTTAACAGGCTGTTGAAATCTGCTGTCTTCCCAGAGGAGCTTTCCATTACAGGAGTGTTATTCTCTCTATAACTACAGTGTTGGGGACAGAATGATTTGGGGAAGGATTCGTAATGGGATATGGATCCCTTCACCTCTAGGTCAGACATTCACAGGCAAGTTGGCTGTGATTGAAAGACTCTGCTGCCTAATGGCTCCTTGGGGACTCATCTGGAAGTAGCTAATGGGTTCAGTATTGGTCTGACTGGATAGGTGGTCGCAGTACAAATAAACCCTGCTCCATCCCACGCAGCAGTTGGTGGCAATCTGACTGGCAGTGTCAGCAGAGAAATCAAAGGTGGATCTGAACATTGAAGCTCTGGATTGAGGTTGTTGTTGGGGCAGCGTCTGTGTTAGGGAAGCCTTTCATGTCTCTCCTGTAACTGTTTGCCAGTGACATCTCTGTTTCCAGCGCGCTGAACTCAGTGGGTTTGTGAAGCACAGTGTTTGTACACTAACAGGTTGTACTTAGTGTAGGATTTGGTTTACAGCAAATAGATTTCATGGCCTCAAGTTGTGCCAGGGGCGGTTCAGATTGGACATTAGGAAAAATTTCTTCACCAAAAGGGTTCTCAGGCACTGGAACAGGATACCCAGGGAAGTGGTGGAGTCACCATCCCTGGTAAAAGACAGGTAGATGAAGTGCTCAGGGATCTGGTTTAGTAGTGGACTGGTACAGTTGGACTCAGTGATCTCACAGGTCTTTTCCAACCAAGCGATTCTATGATTCAATATTTACAGCAGAGGTATTGCAATACTGGACTGTTGCTGTGCACCATAGTTTTGCATGGCTTTGCTTCTTGTTCTCAAGCTTTCACACATTTACAACCAGGTTATTTGGTACCTCAGAAGTGGAAACAGACTTCAGAAGACTAATTATGCAAGGTGCGGTTCTTGGCTGTTTGTGTTACTCCTTTGTTGCCAGTGGGGTGTTTTTTTCTTTGAGTTCCTTAGTTCCTGGAGTAGAGTGAATCCTGCACTTGGAAGCAGGAAGGATGATGTGTTGAATCAAGGTGGACTTGTATCTGTCAAAGTAATTAATTATTTTGGAGATCTTATGTTAAGGTTTCAACAAAGGAAGTTATGATGTGAGACGTCCATAGAAAGAAAAATGCTCTTTATGAACATCGTTAGCTTAGGAGCCATGGAGAGATTTGAGAGGTGTGATAGTTTATGTCTTCAGGTTAATAATACTTTGCAACTGTCTTCGAAAGAAAAGTCCTTCCTAACAGCAACTGTCACTTGAACAAAGGCTGTCAGCATTAGCAACAAATAAAAAACACACTGGATGCTTGTACTCCTCACAGCTTTCTCTCATCCTTTATAAAGCAGGACATGAGAGGAAAGATAATAGATTCTGTTACACTCCTTATTCCTGGTGTTGTCTGTAACCAGCATGTATGTTTTGTTGATATAAAATGGATCTAACAATGTTTGTGCACTAAAAGATCTAACAATGCTTATGCACACCTTGGGTACCACTGGTGAGACAGCGGCTGTGAGTGATAAGTGTTTGGCAGAAGGTAAAATACCTCCTGAGGAGGCAGAAATTCATCATAGCTACGTTTGGCAATTGTATTTTGTTCCATTTTAGCTGAAGCATTTGTCTAGGCTATTTTGTCCTGCACTGAAGAGCGAATGATGGTAGGAGAGAGATCCGGAGTCTGCTTGTGGTGCCAGCAGAGCCAAAACAGCGGACAGTTAAATACCTGTTTCTCCTCCCAACATTCCTCCTGCTTCTTTTTGCCCTGCGTGGACAAGGTCCTGCTTGTGCCCACATGGACCTACTGCCCTTTCACTGGTCTTCATTGTGCAGCTATAGTGAGGCTAGAAATCATGTGCAGCTGGTAAAAGCATTGGAAATCTATGTAAAATCTAATCTTCTCCTATGAAAATAGTTTACAAAAGACAAGGAATTCCAGTCCTGCAGTGTGTCCTCTCCTTGTGGCTGCTGTGTGCAGGTGTGCAGCCTGGTGCAGAGCTGACAGGGTGACAGGGATGTGCTTACACAGTGAGTGACCTAGACTGATGTCTAACACCTTGTTTGGCTTTTAATGTTGTTTTAAATGATACCTTTACCAGGGTCCAGAGCATTCATCAGCCAGGCCTGAGAGGTTTCTGCAGATGAGCAATGATGATTCCGATGCTTATCCAGTAAGTAGATTTGTCAAAGGCCATGTCCTTTTTTTGCTCTTTGCATCTCAGAGATTTTTTTTTGTAAGAAGCATCCTTTTAGCTAGGCACAGTGGGTTAAGATTAGCTTCAGGAGTTGCTGTAACATTAGCTTGATCCCAGTTAAAATAACAGAAGTATGCAGTATGTTCTGCTTCATTCCAAAGCTGAGGTCATATACAATTAATCTCTGGCAGTGTGATGTTTTTATGGCTGTTCCTCAGGGCCAGTGATTCTGCTTGTTCGTATTGCTGTGCGTACTGCAAATAGGTGGTCTCTAGCTAATTTCTAAAGGAGGCCAAGTGAGACTACTCCTGTTTTTTTGCAGCAGAGCTAAATTGTACTGCTGGGAGCATGAGAACAAGCCACTTCTAAATTTGATTCAGCTAAGACCTTCGTATATTGGTCAGTCATTTCTACAGATAAAGTCAGTAGCTCTACAGGATACTGGGCATGCACTTTCTTACTACAGATTTCTCATGAAACACTGCTGTACATTAATTGAAAAGCCCACCAATTTAAAAAAAAAAAAAGACAAAATAAAATGGTTGTTTCAGTTTTGGCCCTGAGTTTGTTGTCCTTGGGGCAATGACTGTTCCAAACCCATGTCCGTCCTTGTCTAAAAGAGGGTTTTGTTAGTGTACTGTCAGAATAAAGACCTCTTTGACTGACTACACTTAAGCGCTGTCAATTGCATGTTATATGCAAGTTGTAGATTTTATCATACAAAACAGGAGCTCAAATCATGGACCAGGAAATGACCAATAAGTAATGAGATTATTGTACCTATACCTATATGTATTCTTAGCTAGTATAGATACATATGTAGATATGGATTAAAAAAACCCCTATATTTGTAAAATACCTAAATATAAATCATGACATTTACATATTAAAATAGTATAAAATACAGAACACATACTAGAAAATGGGGCAGAGTTAACTATACACTGAACAAATGAATTCTAGTTCTTTCAAAGGGATTCTCTTTTGTGTCTTCATCTACTGGAGTTCTAGACCTCCTCACCCTTCCTTTCTGGACTTCCTAGCTTGCTCCAGTTCATGAAAGCTTCTTGCCTTTACTTGCATACACTTTTATTAAAAGGTAGAAATGGAAGAGAATGATTTGTAGGGGTGCTTCCCTAGCTGATAATGCTGTCTCAGCAGAGATCTGCTAAGTAAATATTCTGAGGAAGGGTGTTGCTGGGAGTCAGAAATAGAAGGATGGCTTTGCAACCTATTTTTGGTAATGTTTTAAACATGTTTCTAATGCCTTTTAATGTCTCTCTCAGGAGTTCAGTGAGCAGTTTGAAGTTTCCCAGCTGTATGAATGCAACTGGATTGTGGTGAATTGTTCAACTCCAGCCAATTACTTCCACGTTCTCAGAAGACAGATCTTGCTGCCATTCAGAAAACCGGTAAAGCTACTCTAATAGACTTGACCATCCTGGGTATATTAACCCTCACAGAAAGAGGGGTCTTCGTTTGCATATGACATACAAAAGAACAAGAATCGTAATTGAACAGAGTTTGAAGCCGCTGATTTGATGGAATAAAACTCAGCTCTGACTTACTGTGATTCTAAAACTTGATTTTTGGCTGTACTTCCTTCTGGCTGGGCAGACCTTTGGATGAGCTTGTAGAAGCACAGTGAAGCTAAGAGGTTACATAACTATAATCTGCATGTCTAATTGGTTGATCTTGAAAAAACTGAGATGCAACTGTTGGATGTTTTTCTGGTTCATAGCCTGGGGTTTGATTTTGTTCTCAAAGAGAAGCGTAAGCATTGTTTTTTGAGAACCTTTAAAGGGAGTGGACTACCCAAATAATTTGGATAATTTTGAAACTTCCTAGGCTTTCAAAACAGGATAAAAAACATCACTGTGTTTGCTATTCACATTAATTTGATCCATAGCATATTCAGTTTGTGGGGTTTGTATGAACTATGTTACAAATGCTGCATGTAATAATGTAGATAAAGGAGCTCCTGACTGTTGGAAAAATTCGTGTCTTACAGCTGATTATTTTGACACCCAAGTCACTGCTGAGGCATCCAGAAGCTAAATCCAGTTTTGATGAAATGGTGTCTGGTAGGTCACCTTAAATTATTACGGACAAACAATTAACTATACCAAGTGGCATGTCAGACTGTGAGAAGGAGAACCTGCTCTGGAGAGTTCGTGTTTTCCTTTGTTGTGATTTCTGTGAAGCTGTTGTAGTGAGACCTGCCGTGGACTTTTTCTGGAAAGTCTGCTTCCAAGCATGAATTCTTAATTTTAACAGGCTTGTCTTCTAACCAACCATTAATCGGAATGGCAGTAGGTGCATTCCCCTCTGCACAGGAATGTTCTGCTCAATAGGCTATTTGGAAGAATGAGGGTTCCATTTCTTCTTACAATACTCAGTTGCTGTTCTGGGGCTGCCACGTCACACCAGTGATCTAAAGTGAGATCAGTGAGGTCAGAGGTGTAGGCTACCACACTAGCTGCTGTTGGCATGCCATCAGCACCAAGAGATGTGTAGCAACTGCAGAGGTAATCCCAAAAACTGTAGAGTGGTTTCTCTTGCCATGTGCTGGTTAGAATGTGAGGATATGCAGTGAAATGTAGTGATTCAAGGAATTGTCCAAGTGAGAGCACACACAGGTATGGAGGTCTGACTCTACTTCTAGCAGGTGTCCTGGCTGCTGCCAGAAAAGCGTAACTGCTCGGGTTTTTAAAATCAAGTTATAGTATATGAACATGCTTAAATATTGTACTGCATCTCTCTTTTGTAGATGAGTAAAATTTGTTTCTCAAGCAAAGACATTTGCTGGGTTTGATGACTGTTTAAAAGCTTTGTAGAATGAGTCAGATTACAAATTCTGTATGGGTTGTTATTTGTCACTTTGTCTTGGGAGTCCTCTGTACCTCTGCTAACCCTCCATAGTGGCCAAACTCCTAATTCACATTGAATTCTGACATACTCTCATGTTCCTGCTGAAGAGGGCAACAAGTCATAAAGTACTGGTGTCTCTCAGCACACTCTTTTTGCTCTGATTTTTAACAGAAAGCTGAGAAGGAGAGGAAGACTGACTCCAGCTGACCCAACGAAGCACAGATTCAGTCTTTTTATAATGATTAATTCTGCTGTCTAGTGAGGCAGGATAATTCTGACATAAATCAGTTCCTCTTTCATATGTTGGTGCTGCTGCTTCTCTCTCCCCAAGATAAATGGTTCAAACAAGAGCTTATTCTCCTGGCGAGCGAGTGAGGTGATTCAGACTGGGAGGTCATGCTGCCGTCTGCCGCCTTGCCGTTGGTTAACACGGGAATAGTTCTG